>JAAXCT010000014.1:50000-2450000 GCA_012490785.1 Eragrostis nindensis
AGAAGCGACCCACTTTTTCATCGGTTCCTGGGGAAGACCAAAGATCTTGCGCGACCGGTCCGCCAGAAAAACTCAAAAGAGAAAGAAGTCTCGTTAATCTCCTCATGCTCGTTCCAAGTTCGAAGTACCGTTTGGCCAAAGGAAAACCCGCTTCCTGACACGATTGCCTCTTTATTTTATATAGATAGATATAGGATCTATGGGGTTATTACTTAGAAGTCTATTTTGTACAAGATCCCCTCCTATCTGATAGAAAAGGGTCCCATGATCCCGAGCGGGTCTTATCTTGGCTCACAAACCCTAAGTTTGTCTATGAAGAGCTAATCTAATTGTATTAGGGATTTCTTATGTGGAATACTAATGGATAGGGCCTCGTTGCTAAGTGCTACAAGATCTAATGCACTGGAACTCGTGGTTATGGACCCGAATCCTTTAGTATGGAACATTGTCTTTTCCAAGTAAAAACCCCTAGTATATGAAAGAATGAAAAGGTGCTTTCGTTCTTGTGGAATAAGAAGCCCTCGTACCTTAATGAAAGGAAAATAGGAATTTTTCGTTAGGTATTTGACCAAATAGGATCGTCCAGTTCCTATAGAACCTATCACTAAAATACCCGATAGGGCTAAGCGGAACGAAAAGGGTTTTCCATGAGATGGGAAATGAAAACGATTAGCCCCACACGAGGTTTGCGAATAAGTGATTGTCTGATAATGAGCAAGGAATATACGTCTTTCTGCTAAAGAGGATCTATTAAACTCATAATTCATTAGATCCTTGTTAGCAATGTCAAGTAGGTATCATAAGTAAATGGATCCCGGTTGTTCAATCCTTTGATAACCAAGGTCCTTCTTTGCTAAAGAGAAATGATCACTATGAGTCAGACTCAATAGAATTGGATCCATTCCAAATAGCGAGAATTAGGATTCTTGATCCCTCTCAATCTCTCTTTCAATTCGAGGATCCAGAGAGGTGTTTTCATAGTCATCTCCGAATATTTGCCATCTCCGAATATTTTGATTTCATTTTTCTATGATATGTCTTTCTATATGAAAATTGGTTATTTACGATGTACGATGATCCCTGTTAAGCATCCATGGCTGAATGGTTAAAGCGCCCAACTCATAATTGGTAAATTTGCGGGTTCAATTCCTGCTGGATGCACGCGAACGGGAACGTTCCATAAGTCTATTGGAACTGGCTCTCTATCCATGGAATCTCATCCATCATCCATACATAACGAATTGGTATGGTATATTCATACCATAACATAAGAACAATAAGAACTCGAATTCTTATCGATACTGGAACTCAGAGGATAGGAGGGAAAGTTGATTTATGGATGGAATCAAATACGCAGTATTTACAGAAAAGAGTCTTCGTTTATTGGGAAAGAATCAATATACTTTTAATGTCGAATCGGGATTCACTAAGACAGAAATAAAGCATTGGGTCGAGCTCTTCTTTGGTGTTAAGGTAGTAGCTGTGAATAGCCATCGACTACCCGGAAAGGGTAGAAGAATGGGACCTATTCTGGGACATACAATGCATTACAGACGTATGATCATTACCCTTCAACCGGGTTATTCTATTCCACTTCTAGATAGAGAAAAGAACTAAAGGAGAATACTTAATAATACGGCGAAACATTTATACAAAACACCTATCCTGAGCACACGCAAGGGAACCGTAGACAGGCAAGTGAAATCCAATCCACGAAATAAATTGATCCATGGACGGCACCGTTGTGGTAAAGGTCGTAATGCCAGAGGAATCATTACCGCAAGGCATAGAGGGGGAGGTCATAAGCGCCTATACCGTAAAATCGATTTTCGACGGAATCAAAAAGACATATCTGGTAGAATCGTAACCATAGAATACGACCCTAATCGAAATGCATACATTTGTCTCATACACTATGGGGATGGTGAGAAGAGATATATTTTACATCCCAGAGGGGCTATAATTGGAGATACTATTGTTTCTGGTACAAAAGTTCCTATATCAATGGGAAATGCCCTACCTTTGAGTGCGGTTTGAACTATTGATTTACGTAATTGGAAGTAACCAATTAGGTTTACGACGAAACCTAGAAATCAATCACTGATCCAATTTGACTACCTCTACGGGATAGACCTCAACAGAAAACTGTTGAGTAACGGCAGCAAGTGATTGAGTTCAGTAGTTCCTCATAGAAAATTATTGACTCTAGAGATATGGTAATATGGAGAAGACAAAATTGTTTGAAGCACGCACAGAACCGGAAGCGCCCCTTGTTTCAAAGAGAGGAGGACGGGTTATTCACATTTAATTTGATGGTCAGAGGCGAATTGAAAGCTAAGCAGTGGTAATTAAGACCCCCGGGTGAAAATAGGGATGTCTCCTACGTTACCCATAATATGTGGAAGTATCGACGTAATTTCATAGAGTCATTCGATCTGAATGCTACATGAAGAACATAAGCCAGATGACGGAACGCGGAGACCTAGGATGTAGAAGATCATAACATGAGCGATTCGGCAGATTTGGATTCCTTTTCCATATATCCACTCATGTGGTACTTCATCATACGATTCATATAAGATCCATCTGTCTAGAGATCGTCATATACATCTAGAAAGCCGTATGCTTTGGAAGAAGCTTGTACAGTTTGGGAAGGGGTTTTTTGAGAAAAAAGAAGAATCTACTTCAACCGATATGCCCTTAGGCACGGCCATACATAACATAGAAATCACACGTGGAAGGGGTGGGCAATTAGCTAGAGCGGCGGGTGCTGTAGCGAAACTGATTGCAAAAGAGGGTAAATTGGCCACTTTAAGATTACCATCTGGGGAGGTCCGTTTGGTATCCCAAAACTGCTTAGCAACAGTCGGACAAGTGGGTAATGTTGGGGTGAACCAAAAAAGTTTGGGTAGAGCCGGATCTAAGTGTTGGCTAGGTAAACGCCCCGTAGTAAGAGGGGTAGTTATGAACCCCGTGGACCACCCCCATGGGGGCGGTGAAGGGAAAGCCCCTATTGGTAGAAAAAAACCCACAACCCCTTGGGGTTATCCAGCGCTTGGAAGAAGAACTAGGAAAAGGAAAAAATATAGTGATAGTTTTATTCTTCGTCGTCGTAAGTAAATACGTAACTAGGAATATGGAAAATTGCATTGCAATAATGCGATGGGCGAACGACGGGAATTGAACCCGCGCATGGTGGATTCACAATCCACTGCCTTGATCCACTTGGCTACATCCGCCCCTTATCCAGCTAAGGGATTTTCTATTTTTTCCACTCATCATTATTCTATTTATTCTGACCTCCATACTTCGATCGAGATAGTGGACATAGGATGCCACTCTTTAAAATAAAAAAAAGGAGTAATCAGCTGTGACACGAAAAAAAACGAATCCTTTTGTAGCTCGTCATTTATTGACAAAAATCGAAAAGGTCAATATGAAGGAGGAGAAAGAAACAATAGTAACGTGGTCCCGGGCATCTAGCATTCTACCCGCAATGGTTGGCCATACAATCGCGATTCATAATGGAAAGGAACATATACCTATTTACATAACAAATCCTATGGTAGGTCGCAAATTGGGGGAATTCGTGCCTACTCGGCATTTCACGAGTTATGAAAGTGCAAGAAAGGATACTAAATCTCGTCGTTAACTGAATTCAGAATAGAAAGATTCAGAATAAACAAAGAAATACCCAATATCTTGTTGGAACAAGATATTGGGTATTTCCGGCTTTCCTTCCTTTAAAAATTCTTATATGTTAGTAGAAAAACCTTATCCATTAAGGGATGGAACTTCAAGAGCAGCTAGGTCTAGAGGGAAGTTGTGAGCATTACGTTCATGCATTACTTCCATACCAAGATTAGCACGATTGATGATATCAGCCCAAGTATTAATAACGCGGCCTTGGCTATCAACTACAGATTGGTTGAAATTGAAACCATTTAGGTTAAATGCCATAGTACTAATACCTAAAGCAGTGAACCAGATCCCTACCACAGGCCAAGCAGCCAAGAAGAAGTGTAAAGAACGAGAGTTGTTGAAACTAGCATATTGGAAGATTAATCGACCAAAATAACCGTGAGCAGCCACAATGTTATAAGTCTCTTCCTCTTGACCAAATTTGTAACCCTCATTAGCAGATTCATTTTCAGTGGTTTCCCTGATCAAACTAGAGGTTACCAAGGAACCATGCATAGCACTGAATAGGGAACCGCCGAATACACCAGCTACACCTAACATGTGAAATGGATGCATAAGGATGTTGTGCTCTGCCTGGAATACAATCATAAAGTTGAAAGTACCAGATATTCCTAAAGGCATACCATCAGAGAAACTTCCTTGACCAATAGGGTAAATCAAGAAAACAGCAGTAGCAGCTGCAACAGGAGCTGAATATGCAACAGCAATCCAAGGACGCATACCCAGACGGAAACTAAGTTCCCACTCACGACCCATATAACAAGCTACACCAAGTAAGAAGTGTAGAACAATTAGCTCATAAGGACCGCCGTTGTATAACCATTCATCAACAGATGCAGCTTCCCAAATTGGGTAAAAATGCAATCCGATCGCCGCAGAAGTAGGAATAATGGCACCAGAGATAATATTGTTTCCATAAAGTAAAGAACCAGAAACAGGCTCACGAATACCATCAATATCTACTGGAGGAGCAGCGATGAAGGCGATAATAAATACGGAAGTTGCGGTCAATAAGGTAGGGATCATCAAAACACCAAACCATCCGATGTAAAGACGATTTTCGGTGCTAGTTATCCAGTTGCAGAAGCGACCCCACAAGCTTGTACTTTCGCGTCTCTCTAAAATTGCAGTCATGGTAAGATCTTGGTTTATTCAAATTGCAAGGACTCCCAAGCACACATATTAACTAGAAAAAAAATAGATAATAAAAGGCTTGTTATTTAACAGTATAATATAGACTATATACCAGTGTCAACTAAGCCAACCCAACGATTAGATTTCCATATAACTAAATTAACCAAAAAATTTTGTAAATGAAGTGAGTAAAAATTCAAAACTCAAAACTAAGATTACTCTTTTCTATTTTCCATATGGGTTGCCCGGGACTCGAACCCGGAACTAGTCGGATGGAGTAGATAATTCTTCTTTGTTACAATAGAACAAAAATCCCTCCCCAAATCGTGCTTGCATTTTTCATTGCACACGACTTTCCCTATGTAGAAATAGCCAATTTCTATTCCGAGGAGGAAGTACACTATTTTTTTATTTTTTTTTTTATTAGTAAATTGATTTACCTACTATTTATTTAAGGGAACATTTCAGAATGAAAAATGTGCAAGTTTTATCTTGCTATTGAGCATTTCTAGTTTATTAGTTTTGTCTAATGATTAATTAAGAGTAAGGGGATTCACCAGGTCATCAATACGAATAATATCCAAATACCAAATACGCTCACTGTGTGATCCATGGAAAGAAAAGTGAGTTGTTTTGGTGAACATTAAACAAAAAACTTGCTCTTCTTCCGTAAAAAATTCTTCTAAAAATACCGAACCCAATCGTTGCATAAAAGTTCGTACCGTACTTTTATGTTTACGAGCTAAAGTTCTAGCACATGAAAGTCGAAGTATATATTTTACTCGATACAAAGTCCTTTTTTTTGAAGATCCACTATGATAATGAAAAAGATTTCTACATATCCGACCAAAGCGATCAAGAATATCCCAATCTGATAAATCAGTCCAAATGGGTTTACTAATAGGATGCCCCAATCCAGTACAGAATTGAGCTTTTGATAAGGATCCAATGAGGGGAGTAGCAGGAACTGTGGTATCGAATTTTTTCATTCGAGTATCTATTAGAAAAGAATTCTCCAGGATTTGATTTCTTACTAAGAAATTTTTTATTGGTACACTTGAACGGTACCCCAGAAAATCGAAGCAAGAGTTTGTTAATTGGTTTAGACAAATCCTTTGGGGTTGAGTCCAAAAAGAGAAAAAATATTGTGAGAAATTCACAAGATAAGATTTCCATTTCTTCTTCAAAAAAAGAGTTCCTTTTGATGCAAAAATAGCCTTTCCTTGATATCGAACATAATGCATAAGAGGATCCATAAAAAACCATACGGTTTTCCGAAAAAAACCTGGATACATTACCCAAAAATGTTCCATCTTCCTAGAAAAGTGGATTCGTTCCAGAAAGGTTCCAGAAGATGTTAATCGTAAGCAAGAAGATTGTTTACGAAGAAACAACAAGAAAAATTCATATTCTGATACATAAGAGTTATATAGGAATCGAAATAGTCTTTTATTTTCTTTTTTCAAAAGAAAAATGCATTTCATTGAAGTAATAAGACTATTCCAATTCGAATAATAGTTGAGAAAGAATCGCAATAAATGCAAAGATGAAACATCTTGGATCCGGTAGTCAAGGAGTTGAACCAAGATTTCAAAATGGATAGGATAGGGTATCTCTATATGTGATAGATAAGGTAAATGCAAAAATTTGTCTTCTAAAAAGGGAAATATTGAATGAATAGATTGTAAATTTTGAAACTTTGGTATTTCTTTTTCTTCCGGACAAGATAGTTCTCTTAGCGAGAATGGGATTTCTAGAACGATTGCAAACCCCTCAGATAGAATCTGAGAATAAAACTCCGAATAAAAATGATTGCTGTGATCCAACAATCGATCTTGGTTAGGATGATTAACCGAATTAATCCAAAAATTCTGCTGATACATTCGAATAATTAAACGTTTCACAAGTAGTGAACTAAATTTCTTGTTATTACAACCAAAAATTTCTACAGGTTCCGAACCATTTAATCCATAATCATGGGCAAACGCATAAATATATTCCTGAAAGAGAAGTGGGTAAACGAAGTATTGTTGACGAGATTTCTGTTTTTCTGAATACCCTTCGAATTTTTCCATTTGTATTTCTACTTGAATCAGAGAAAAAAAGCATTTCTCGATTTATCAAATACATAGTGCAATATGGTCAGAACAGGGTGTTACATTTTTAAAAACAAACCCTGGGAAGAAAGGGAGTCTAATCCATAGATCTTTTTCTGGTCCTTTTCTATCTAATTAGTTTATGTTTGTTCTAATTCCAAAACAAAAAAGAACAAATCTTTTATTTTTGCAGGCCAATCGCTCTTTTGACTTTGGAATACAGTTTCGTTATCAATATACTGCTTCTTTTACACATTCAATTCATAACATCCCTTTTCAATCCATAATCAAGAATAATTAGGATTCCTAAAAAAATTAAAGGGTCCACTGATAGGAAAACCCAACCTTTCCCCGCATCAGGCACTAATCCATTTTTAACGTCTAATTAGATCGGGGAATCCTTTCAATTAAGAAGTTAAGCTCGTTGCTTTTTATTTTACCAGAATTAGAGCCAGGCTCTATCCATTTATTCACTAGACCCAGAAAATCGGAATTTTTTTATTCAAAAAATAAAAAAAAAAGAAATTGATTTTATTACGACATGCTATTTTTTCCATTCATTACCTTTAAGGATCAGTCGTGGTCTTCTAGACTCTACCAAGAGTCTGGACGAATTTGTTGCTTCATCCAAATGTGTAAAAGATCATAGTCGCACTTAAAAGCCGAGTACTCTACCATTGAGTTAGCAACCCAGATAAAACAGGATCTTAGATACGATCGAAATCCAAAAATCGATGAAATTACACCGGACGCTCCCGTCAAAACATTAAATTAGCAAGGCATCAAAAGAAAGATTTTATCTCTCATTAAAAACACTCAAATACCAAAATAAACAAATCGGTTAAATTTCACTAAGGTTAAAAAAGGGGCAGCCCCAATCACAATAGCAAAATTGTTATTTTTTTAGCAATTTCTATTTAAAGAAATAGAAAAATCTTCTATGCGAGTACATGCAAGGGGGCAACCCTATCATTTGAGCGAAGTGTAGACAGAAATACCTAATATGAAGTGACGATAAAGAGACCTATCTAGCTACAAATTCTAGCTGTTCAATAGACCTTTGTCAATAGAAATACAATGGTAAGAAAACCAATTAGATACAAATAAGGAAATTAAATAAGGGCTTTTGTTGGATTGGCACGACATAAATGCAGCAAAAAAATAGGACTAAAAAAGAGGCAAATTGTGGCTAAATAATTTAGTTCTTCAATTAACTCAAAGTTCTTTCTTTATCTTTAAAGAATTCTGCTTTCCTTAAAATATCATAAACAGTTCTTGTAGGTTGAGCACCTTTTTCAAGGAAATAGAGAATAGCTGGAACATTTAAAGAAGTTTGATTCTTTATCGGATCATAAAAACCAACTTTTTGAAGATCTCTTCCTTCTCTTCGAGATCGAACATCAATTGCAACGATTCGATAGACAGCTTATTGGGATAGATGTAGATAAACAATGCAATGCCCCCCCCTAGAAACGTATAGGAGGTTTTCTCCTCATACGGCTCGAGAAAATGATTCGAATTTCTATCTATAATACAAGTATATAAAAATTAGACTATGACTTGCATTAATTTCCTTATAGAAGAAAAAACAAATTTCATTTATACTCATAACTCAAGTTGGCTAATTTTGACTAACAGACTTCAAAAGAGAAATCCTTCTAAATTTTTTGAGTCGTCTCTAAACTTTTTTCTTTATCTCATCTCGAACAAATTGACTTTTATTCCTTATTCTGATCTAATTCTATTGTTGAGACGATTGAAAATCATGTTTACTTGTTACGGAATCCTTTATCTTTGATTTGTGAAATCCTTGGGTTTAGACATTACTTCGGGAATTCCTATTCTTTTTTCTTTCAAAAGAGTAGCAACATACCCTTTCTTTTTTTTTCCTTCAATAAAGCATTTTCCTCTTCTATAGAAATCGAATATGAACGATTGATTCTCATAGACTTTTAATCAAAAAAGTTTTCCAATCTTCCAAAATAAGACTTTTTTCTTATTTTAACCTTTCAATTTCTGTATTAAGGATAGACTAGACTGACAAAGTTGGCCTAATTTATTAGTTTTCACTAACCCTAGATTCTTTCCCTTGATAAAAAATCAATTCTGTCTTCTCGAGCTCCATCGTGTACTATTTACTTACAAACAACCCAGCGCAAATTCGGTTCGGGACAAATAGAACAGACTATGTCGAGCCAAGAGCATTTTCATTAATATGGAAAATGGTGGATAGCAAAATCCACAATCGATCATGTCCTTCAAGTCGCACGTTGCTTTCTACCACATCGTTTTAAACGAAGTTTTACCATAACATCCCTCTAATTTCATTGCAAAGTGGTATCGAGAATTGATCCAATATTGATGGAATCATGAATAGTCATTGGTTTTGTATACTAATTCAAACTTGCTATCTATGGAGAAATATTGATAAAAAAAACTATGGAGAAATATTGATAAAACAAATAAGTATTTATCGGGGAAGACTCTGCAAAGATCCAATTTATTTAAACCCATATTCTATCATATGAATGAAACATAGTTTGAAAAAGAGGAATAAAATAATTTGGTTAAGACTGATTTACTATTGAATTTCCATACTCAACAGAGAACCCGAGATGATTAATCCTGAAATGAGAAGGATCAACTCTTCTCCAACAAATAAACTATGCCAATGAAAAGATTGGTAGTTTTTTAGTAATTAGAAACTTTTCATACTTCTTCGACTGGAGTAACCAAAGAAAGAAAAAATGAAGTAAAAAAATTAGTGTAAAGTAAAATTAAAGTCTTTCCTTTTACTTCTAGTATTCTTTCTATTAGCTAAAAGAAAGAATACTAGAAGTAAAAATAAAAAATAAGAAAAGTATGATTTTTTTTGAATCCATTCTATTCTATCCAACGAATAGTTCTTACCTTATCCTTATCGGAATGGATCATTCGGTATATTTAAAGAATCCCAAATCGAGATCGTTTTCGCTTAACCAAAGAAGGACCACTCTTTTTTTTTTCACATTAGGTATCAAATGTATCCTGGGAGTATATCCTGAATGTGCCTGACAGACCAAAATTTTTAATGAAAATAAAAATATTCAATTTGACTGGACTTGACACTTGATTTTGTTTTCTGAGAAAGAAAAGAAATCCTTAAAAATGCATCTAATCTAAGAGTTCATAAGAAATAATTATTTTCTTTAATAATAATAAGCTTTTGTGTCGTGCAGGGCACAATACGATTCTATCTTTCGTTTCATCAAAAAAAATCTGGGACGGAAGGATTCGAACCTCCGAATAACGGGACCAAAACCCGCTGCCTTACCGCTTGGCCACGCCCCATTTCGTTTTATGTGGCACTAATAAACAGTATTTTTATTATATATTATTCGTCAACCCCACTTCAATTACCTAAAAAATGAGGGATATTTTCTTGCTAGGATTCTAAACATGCGGATAATATAGAATCCAAAAAATGCATTGATCATTACATGGAATTCTATTAAGATATTATATGAAAGTCGAATTTCTTCTCTTCCATTCTCATTTGAGAATGCGAATACAAGGAGGTATTTTGTGTTTGGGAAAGTCCGAAGAAAAAAGGATTTTGAATCCACCTTTTCTTTTCCTTTTTCCCTTAGAAAAATAACTCAATCAAAATCCAATTATCTACTCTACAAGAACGAACGAAATGCTTGTTATGCCTAATATACTTAGTTTAACCTGTATCTGTTTTAATTCTGTTCTTTATCCGACTAGTTTTTTCTTCGCCAAATTACCTGAAGCTTATGCCATTTTCAACCCAATCGTGGATATTATGCCTGTCATACCTGTACTCTTTTTTCTATTAGCGTTTGTTTGGCAAGCTGCTGTAAGTTTTCGATGAAATCTTTACTATTCTGTTCTGTCTGCCAAATTGAATGATGTATTCATTCCAAAAAAATGAAAAAAATGAATAAGAGCCGAAAAGTCTTATATTATGAACTTTCGATTCTAAAATTCAAATTCTTCTACATTGAATGTATAGCTGCAGTGCAGCAATAAATTTGGATCAGCCTTTCTACCCCCTGCACCTATGTTGAGCAGGTACCTTTACTTTAGGTACCCACACAATACCTAAACTGATTTTTGATATTGATAAGACTGCTTATTATAAATCAATTCTTGCAATTTTTTTTTTTTAAGAATTGATTTTTGCATTTTTAGGTGTCAAAATAAAAAAAACATCCTAGTGGATCTGTGCGGTAAGGAAAAACGGGTAATCTATTCCTTAAAAAAAAATCTTGGAGATTATGTAATGCTTACTCTCAAACTCTTTGTTTATACAGTAGTGATATTCTTTGTTTCCCTCTTTATCTTTGGATTCTTATCTAATGACCCAGGACGTAATCCTGGGCGTGAGGAGTAAAAATCCAAAATTTTTGGAAATTTTTTCTTACAAATTCGATTTATTTCGTAATTTATCTATGAGAAAATCCGGGGGTCAGAATTCCTTACAATTCGAAAGTCCCAACTGATCCGAGGGGGCGGAAAGAGAGGGATTCGAACCCTCGGTACAAAAAAATTGTACAACGGATTAGCAATCCGCCGCTTTAGTCCACTCAGCCATCTCTCCCCGTTCCAAATCCAAAGGTTTTCCTGATATGACAGAGGCAAGAAATAACGATTACAAAAAATTCTTCCTTTTTTCATTTCAAAAGTGCATAAAAATTATATTGCCAATTCCATTTTAGTTATATTCTTTTTTCTTAATGTTAATAAAAAAAAGGAGAAAATTCTTGTTTTTTTTATTTATCAACAAAGCAAAAAATATTCTTATCAAATCCACCATAAAATTAAATTGGAAAGAAAAAAAAGTAAGTAGACCTGACCCCTTGAATGATGCCTCTATCCGCTATTCTGATATATAAAATCGATGTGAATGAAATTGTTGTATAAGCAGATTTTTTGTATTTCCTTAGACTTAGACCGCGCAAGAATTTTTCGCTATTTATGATTTCATATTCTTGTTACTACACGTTCTATAGGAATAAGAAGAAATCGCAACTCTTTTCCGTTACACATAAAAATGGAATTTCGAAAGTCAACTTTTCTTTTCAATATCTTTCTTTTTTTTTTTCAGAATCCTATTTTTGTTCTTCCACCAATAGACTGCGAATGAGAAAAGAGGGGTTATTTTTCCCTTAAAAGATAGGCTTTGAAATAGGAATCATAGAATAATGCTAAATTAAAATGTTTATTTCTTTATTTCTATAGTATAAGAGTATAAGAAAAGTATAACAATAAGAAAAATGAATCCAATCAAATTCATTGATTTACCACGACCTCATTTGTGACCCCATAGATAAAAATGCAAAATTTCTATCTTCGAGACCATTGAAAAAGGGCATTGAACGAGAAAGAAATCGTCCACTGATAATCAAACTATCATATGCCTTGGAAGTAATATGAGGTGCTCGGAAATGGTTGAAGTAATTGAATAGGAGGATCACTATGACTATAGTCCTTGGTAGAGTTCCTAAAGAAGAAAATGATCTATTTGATATTATGGACGACTGGTTACGAAGGGACCGTTTCGTTTTTGTAGGATGGTCCGGCCTATTGCTCTTTCCTTGTGCTTATTTCGCTTTAGGGGGTTGGTTTACAGGGACGACTTTTGTAACTTCTTGGTATACCCATGGATTAGCTAGTTCCTATTTGGAAGGTTGCAATTTCTTAACGGCGGCGGTTTCCACCCCTGCCAATAGTTTAGCACACTCTTTGTTGCTACTATGGGGACCGGAAGCACAAGGGGATTTTACTCGTTGGTGTCAATTAGGTGGTCTGTGGACTTTTGTTGCTCTACATGGGGCTTTTGCACTAATAGGTTTCATGTTACGTCAATTTGAACTTGCTCGGTCTGTTCAATTGCGGCCTTACAATGCAATTTCATTCTCTGGTCCAATCGCTGTTTTTGTTTCCGTATTCCTTATTTATCCACTGGGACAATCGGGTTGGTTCTTTGCACCGAGTTTTGGCGTAGCAGCTATATTTCGATTCATCCTTTTCTTCCAAGGATTTCATAATTGGACGTTGAACCCATTTCATATGATGGGAGTTGCCGGAGTATTAGGCGCGGCTCTGCTATGCGCTATTCATGGGGCTACCGTAGAAAACACTCTATTCGAAGATGGTGATGGTGCAAATACCTTCCGAGCTTTTAACCCAACTCAAGCGGAAGAAACTTATTCAATGGTTACTGCTAACCGCTTTTGGTCCCAAATCTTTGGTGTTGCTTTTTCCAATAAACGTTGGTTACATTTCTTTATGCTATTTGTACCCGTCACCGGTTTATGGATGAGTGCTATTGGCGTAGTTGGCCTGGCTCTGAACCTACGTGCCTATGACTTCGTTTCCCAGGAAATCCGTGCAGCAGAAGATCCTGAATTTGAGACTTTCTACACAAAAAATATTCTTTTAAACGAGGGTATTCGTGCGTGGATGGCAGCTCAGGATCAGCCTCATGAAAATCTTATATTCCCTGAGGAGGTTCTACCACGTGGAAACGCTCTTTAATGGAACTTTCGTTTTAGCTGGTCGTGACCAAGAAACCACCGGCTTTGCTTGGTGGGCTGGGAATGCCAGACTTATCAATTTGTCCGGTAAACTACTTGGAGCTCACGTAGCCCATGCTGGATTAATCGTATTTTGGGCCGGAGCAATGAACCTATTTGAAGTGGCTCATTTCGTACCAGAAAAGCCCATGTATGAACAAGGATTGATTTTACTTCCGCACTTAGCTACTCTAGGTTGGGGAGTAGGGCCGGGGGGAGAAGTTCTAGATACTTTTCCATACTTTGTATCTGGAGTACTTCACCTAATTTCCTCCGCAGTCTTAGGCTTCGGTGGTATTTATCACGCGCTTCTGGGACCCGAGACTCTTGAAGAATCTTTTCCATTCTTTGGTTATGTATGGAAAGATAGAAATAAAATGACTACAATTTTGGGTATTCACTTAATTTTGTTAGGTATAGGTGCTTTTCTTTTAGTACTCAAGGCTCTTTATTTTGGCGGTGTATATGATACCTGGGCTCCTGGAGGGGGAGATGTAAGAAAAATTACCAATTTGACCCTTAGCCCCGGTGTTATATTTGGTTATTTACTAAAATCCCCTTTTGGAGGAGAAGGGTGGATTGTTAGTGTGGATGATTTAGAAGATATAATTGGGGGACATGTATGGTTGGGTTCCATTTGTGTACTTGGCGGAATTTGGCATATCTTAACCAAACCCTTCGCATGGGCTCGCCGTGCGTTTGTATGGTCTGGAGAAGCTTACTTGTCTTATAGTTTAGCTGCTTTATCTGTCTTTGGTTTTATCGCTTGTTGTTTTGTTTGGTTCAATAATACGGCTTATCCAAGTGAGTTTTACGGACCCACAGGTCCAGAAGCTTCTCAAGCTCAAGCATTTACTTTTCTAGTTAGAGACCAGCGTCTTGGAGCTAATGTAGGATCCGCCCAAGGACCGACAGGTTTAGGTAAATATCTAATGCGTTCCCCAACGGGAGAGGTTATTTTTGGAGGGGAAACTATGCGTTTTTGGGACCTTCGTGCTCCATGGTTAGAACCTCTAAGGGGCCCCAACGGTTTGGACTTGAGTAGGTTGAAAAAAGACATCCAACCTTGGCAAGAACGACGTTCGGCAGAATATATGACCCATGCTCCTTTAGGTTCTTTAAATTCTGTCGGTGGTGTAGCTACCGAGATCAATGCAGTTAATTATGTCTCTCCTAGAAGTTGGTTAGCGACTTCCCATTTTGTTCTAGGATTCTTTTTTTTTGTGGGCCATTTGTGGCATGCAGGAAGAGCCCGAGCTGCGGCAGCCGGCTTTGAAAAGGGAATTGATCGTGATTTGGAACCTGTTCTTTACATGACCCCTCTTAACTAAGATTTTCTTATTTATACCTCTTCTACTGTTTTTTCTTTTCTGGCTCGGTTATTCTATCTAGCCGAGCCATTCATTTTTTTTTTTATAAAAGAATGATATAAGGGGGCAGAACAAAGAAAAACATATAAAGAAACAAATGTATTCAATAAACAAAAGGAGAGAGAGGGATTCGAACCCTCGATAGTTCCTAGAACTATACCGGTTTTCAAGACCGGGGCTATCAACCACTCAGCCATCTCTCCATAGCCTAATCCCTATTTTATTCCTACAAATCGAACATAGCCATATGAAATGATCTACTAACTTCTAGAAACATCTCAGATGCAAGTCCACTTTCGCTATATCTCTGTATACTGTATACAGGGATACAGAATCCGCTATATCCATTTGTGAAATAAAGGCTAAATCTCCTCATACCCCATAACCGAATAAAAGCGGTTAGGAAAAAGTTTTAAAGAGAAGAATCAATGGATTCATGATTAAACCCCTCCTATTTCTTGTATTTTAGTACAATTTTGATTAAGTGAGGGATCAAATATAAATATGTAGTCAACTTTATTTGATGGTAGCTTGGAGGATTATAAATATGACTATTGCTTTCCAGTTAGCTGTTTTTGCATTAATTGCGACTTCCTCAGTCTTAGTAATTAGTGTACCCCTTGTATTTGCTTCTCCTGATGGTTGGTCAAATAATAAAAACGTTGTATTTTCGGGTACATCATTATGGATTGGATTAGTCTTTTTGGTAGCTATTCTGAATTCTCTCATTTCTTGAATTTGTTTAGTATTTAGTAGCCCAATACAAAATAAATAAAAAGAAAGTACCTTTTTCGAAAAAATTCAGATTGTGATACACATTAAAATGCTATTTGCGTTCCGAATTATTACCTCTTCTCTTTCATTATTATGAAATTCCATTGCCATTAGAATATTGATTGACAGACAATTAATAAAAAGAAAACTCTAATAGAAAATGAAACGGTCGACCCAGACATAGACGGTCGACCCAGGCGGATATATCCTATAAAATATAGGGCGTAGCGGGTATAGTTCAATGTAGCGAGCGTAGTTCAATGGTAAAACATCTCCTTGCCAAGGAGAAGGCACGGGTTCGATTCCCGTCGCTCGCCAGCTTAATTTAGTAAGGTACTATGATAAAAAATTCAGTCTAGTTGACTACTTATATTAAATTAAGTAGTTGTTAGTCTAGTACCGTATCCCTTCCTATCTTATCCTTTGCACCCGACTCAAAAAAAAAGAGTGCTTCGGGAGCGAAAATCGAACTTGCCAAGAGGGTGCCCTAAACCGGGGATTCACCGAGACAAACAAGAGAAAATGGCTTTTAAAGGGGGACAGACTATGCCTTTCTTTTATTTCTTTTTTCTTTTATTTCTTTTCCGCCTGCTGAATAAAAAAAGAGTAGGATATAGCCCTCTACCATATCTATACAAATAAAATAGTCCATTTATTTATCTGGACTGCTAAGTGCGGAGACGGGAATCGAACCCGTGACCTCAAGGTTATGAGCCTCGTGAGCTACCAAACTGCTCTACTCCGCTCTGTAGGGCCAAAAACTGGTGGACGAAAAAGGTTGACTACAAGTCTCTACCATGTCTAGACAAATAGAATAGTCTTTTTATACAGAATGGAGCGGGTAGCGGGAATCGAACCCGCATCGTTAGCTTGGAAGGCTAGGGGTTATAGTCGACGTTGGTTGATTATTTTTAACGTCTCTAATTCAAAACCGAACATGAAATTTTGATTTCATTCGGCTCCTTTATGGCTATTATCACCACTTAACATCTATGTCAGCTTTTCTGTCTGAATGGAACCAAAGCTCTCCGCTTTCTAGATGATCCCTATAGAGTAGGAGATAGAAATTCTACTAAATATCTATCTAATCTACTTACTTCGTTCCCTAATTTCATTCAAGAGATCCTGAGGAAAAGAGCTGGGTTTCCACCGAGCTGAAACAATATCCTGATGGTTCTAGTAAACCAAAACTATCGTTTTTTAGCTATTGGGCTTCCTTTTCTTTTTTAACTAAAAGAAGATTTAGTTACGATTGGAAATAAACTTTTTTGTATCTTCATCCATAGATCCTTTACTCATATTTATTCAATTGGAATACTTAATCCAATGCAAAATTATGCTTCGCGACTCTGTACTTATAATCAAATTTGTATTTTGCATGCAAATTTAATTAGTCTTTGGATACTAATCGCGAGAATGTATATTCTTCCTCAATATCCTATTAAGAGGAAAAGGATTAAACCCTTTATAAGAACTAAAGTTTTCATCGGAATATGAATATAAAAAACTTAAGAATGTCTTAAGTATATCATTTCAAATTCAGTTATTAATAGAACGAATCACACTTTTACCACTAAACTATACCCGCTACATGTAGATTATGATACCAACGCTACCCTTTGTCAAGGGTAGCCATTCGAGGAATTCCATCTACGTAGAAAAGTGAGCAGTTGGTACTTCAATCGCGGGCCTTTACTTTAGGATTTAGATGGCCTCCCTCTAGTCTGTAAAAGAAATCTCTTATTACCATCCCACTAGGGTATGAACCAAATGTATGCATTTCGATTAGGATCGTATTCTTCGTATTCTATAGTTTGATTATTCCTACAATATACACTAAGAAATATAGGAGACAGTACAGTCCCCATCAATCCCTTTCTTTCTTTTTTGGTAGAATAAATTTTCTACTCTGCAGTATAAACTCGACTGTCCACTTTTTAGAATAAAATTGTTGATAAAACTCCAATAACAGACAGATAATAAGTATATCGCTGAAAATAAATACCCAGCCATACGGGTATATGCAGAGCGCGAATTCCTTTATACCCCCCATTAGAATTAGGAGAAATAAAACATAAATGGAGAAATTTCTCATCATAAGATCAGCCAATAGAAAAAAAAGTCCCTAATTCTGCAGAACATTCTGAGCACGGGAAAATAGCCCCTTTGGCCTTTTTGAACCTCACCGCGAATAAACTTCTATATCTCAATATAGAAAATAAACTAGTAAAATCTCTAGATATATATCTATATATATACATATATTATGTAAATGAATATATATATATATTATGTACATTATGCAGTAGACTTATAATGGGAAATGAAAGTGGCTAATTTTTGAATAAAAAGCCCTTTTAACTCAGTGGTAGAGTAATGCCATGGTAAGGCATAAGTCATCGGTTCAAATCCGATAAAGGGCTTTTCTTTTCCACTAGTGGTAGAGTAATGCCACGGCAAGACAGAAGTCATCGGTTCAAATCCGGTAGAGTACTTTTCTACTAAATGCATTCACTTTTTTCTTTTTTTTCTTGAATTTTATGATTTCATTTAGTGGTAGATGCCCACATTTTTGGTCTGAATACTAAACGAAGCACAGAGTTTAAATTGCAAAAAAGAAATGAAATTGGACTCTTTTTCCTGTTAGAGCAATCAAATCAATATCTGTACTGAACTAATCTAGAATCCTTTTTATTAATCTATTCTTATTCTATACCCTTTAAAATGAATTCCCCTAAAAAGCAGGGGATGATCCGTGAATTAACCTAACCATCAACTAAAAAAAATCCTATGAAAGCATAACAGAAAAGTAGGAAGGACTCTTTGCTTTGATCTATTTATACTCTTCGAGTATATTGACAATTCCAAAAAACTGCTCATACTATCATTATAGTATAATGACGAGTGGTTCCATATAGCACTATCGTCTAGTGATGCCCCCATCGTCTAGTGGTTCAGGACATCTCTCTTTCAAGGAGGCAGCGGGGATTCGACTTCCCCTGGGGGTAGGGAGTATTATAAAAAGAGGTTAATCTATAGATTATCAAAAACCCTAGAATAAATTCTTCCTGGGTCGATGCCCGAGCGGTTAATGGGGACGGACTGTAAATTCGTTGACGATATGTCTACGCTGGTTCAAATCCAGCTCGGCCCAAGAATCTAGGGCTTAGTGAATATGAACTAAATCCATTTTTTTCTTCCATAAAAAAAAATATCTGATCCATAGAAATAAAGGAAAAAGAGAAAAGAAAGGGAAAATATATTTCTAAGCCATATCTCTCTGATTCTTTTCTTAACAAAGAAAAGAGTTTTTCTTATTGAAAGGTGGATTATCATTTATTTTTAGGGATAAAAAATCGCGACATATTAGTTATGCCACTCTCACTATACCCAAATAGGATATGTGGGTATGCAGTATATGATTCATCTATTTCTTAGAGTACGACAGACGAATCTTCTTAATGGTTCTATTTAAGAATAGGTATGCCATACACCCCGCAGGGATTGTAGTTCAATTGGTTAGAGCACCGCCCTGTCAAGGCGGAAGCTGCGGGTTCGAGCCCCGTCAGTCCCGAACTAGGATTCAATGAATGGAAAAATTAATCTTTCCCTTTTTCATTAAAAATTTCCCTGAAAAAAAGGGGCAGAAGGCAAGATCAAATATCTATGGGGAACCCTTATTGATAAGGAAAGACCTACATATCATACGTGGATTAGTATAATTTAGGATATTACTCTATTTTTATAATATGATGATACCATCCTCATCTTAACTTCCTATTCGATTCTTATGGAATAGAGTTCCGGTATTTTACCGGAATCCATACACAAATTGTATTCGTTTATTGTTAGAGAATGAATATAATTAGTTCCTTTTTGAGGGTTATTATAAACCACACCACTTCCATTTTGTAGTTCCAACTTTCTTTGTGTATATTCAATGAATTCTTGGAAAGAATCTACCTCATTCTCGGGCCATTTGCCGACTCCTTTTTTTATGAATCCGCTCTCATCTTTAGGCTCCAAAAAGCAGATATTGATAGTAACCTAAAAAAAAATAAGCAAACGCTCTTTTTCCTAAATTAAAATAAAATATTAGATCTTTTTTATTTAAGATCCTCTTTTCTCCATCTCATTTCTACTTCTACTGCTTATTTGGATGTCTATGTAACCCATAGAAAGTTGGTCATATAATACATATATACATAATTGTATGTATAACTATAAGAAAAAGGAAGGGAAATTGGATAAGAAAGATTCTTGGCTATACATATATATAGAAAAGCAAAAGTGGAAAAGGATGAAAAATAGAGGGGTTCAGAATCCAATTAAAAAATCTATTTTGGTCTTACTATGGATAAGGGATCTTCCTATGTTATATTATTCCACTATCAACCATGAATTGATTTGATAGATCCTATATTCATAATATTGAATTGATTTAATATTATCAGAATGCAAGTCCTCCCCTTGAATTTACAGGATACCCCCTTTTCCTCTCCATGGGATTACATCCCGAGTTATTGTGAAAAAAATAAAATAAAGAAGTTATGGAAGTAAATATTCTCGCATTTATTGCTACTGCATTGTTCATTCTAGTTCCTACTGCCTTTTTACTTATTATTTATGTAAAAACTGCCAGCCAAAAAGATTAATTGGAATTCCAATTAATCATTGAAGAAATGAAAAAGGGATTAAACAAAATAAAAATCCAAGTCTTAAATGAAAGGATCTGGTTGGAATCATAAAGTGTGGTAGAAAGAACTACATATAGTTTTTTCTACGACACTTTAGATTCTTTCTATTATATTATTCTTCTTGTCTACATAGAATAGATTAGTAGATTGAATTAGTAGATTGAAATAGTAATCTAATTCAACTTCTTTTTTCACTGCATCCACTTAATTTCAAGCAAGTCAAAATAAAAAAAAATCGAAGACAATTCTTCATTGAAAGAATCCATGGAGAGGGAGATAAATAATACGAGAATAGACTATAGTTAAAAAGAAAAAGTAAATAAAAGGAAAAAACCTGCGAATCTTTCATACTTAAAAATGACGCGAGATGCTTCACGCGAGATCCTTCAAAAAAAAAAGAACAAAAAAAATTCTAAGAATAAGAAAAGAGTCTAAATGGAAAATGTGCGATATGTTGTGAACAGCTTCGTGTAAGAAAGTCTAATTTTCTTATGTAAAGAGCTTTATTTTTACTCGTCACTTCTAGTAGAAATTCTTAATTACTATAATCGCTCTTTCTATTCTATTTCTTTCTACTATACTAGAATGGAACATAGTAGAATAGAACGACTGACTCTTTCTTATTCTTAAAAGAGTTTTTTATTTTTACAAGAGTGAAACAAAACTAAAGAAAGAGAGAAAAAATAAAGTTTGACAAAATGATTAATGCAAAACGATCAATTAAAGAAAAGAGTTGATACTACAATTGGACTACTCAATCAATTAGTAGTATCCCTAGAGTCCACTTCTCCCCCATACTACTAGCGAAAGAGAAAATGTAAAGACTACCATTAAAGCAGCCCAAGCGAGACTTACTATATCCATGTAAATTATGTCTCCTATTTATATGAAGGAATTATTCTACTATTGATCAATAATCATAGTGGAATTAAGGGTACAGAGTCAAAATTCTGCCCTAAGACTATAGATGAATCAGTTAAAGGAATTTACCCCTAACAAATTTTTATATTATTTTTGGTAGAGTTGGAGAGTATTAAGTATAAATATAATACATATCCTTTTTAAAAAGGAGTGGGGGAATGTCCTAAATAGAAGACGCGGGAATAGAGAGATTTTTTGTTCCTTTTGTTACCTTTTTATTTTTATAAGCAAAGGACGTCAGAATATACCATAAAATTAGATATACCATAAAATTAGGATAGATAAATATTTATCGGATACCTACCTTACCCATGCCTTACCCCTGTTTATTTTTGAGCTAAACCCTACTGCCCTACTTTCTATCTTTCTATGAAAGAGTGAGGAGACCTTATCCACAACGCTGAAATTGATTTTTGATCAGCCTATTTACTCTAATTCTCGACAGAATCTGTAGCCTTTCTTTACTTTAGTGTATGTAGTAAGATGTACTAAAAAAAAAATGTATGATAATTAGGAAGTCTTGAGATTTCTTCGCAAAGTCCCTTCTTCAATCTTAGATTTTTAAAAGAATGCCCTTTAGGGCCCTTTGGTGGATACGAAGGTTTCTGACACCTTAGCCTCATAGTTTTAAATTCCCGAATCGAATCAAATTAATAAAAGAATAAGGAAAGGCTACCTCATCCCTGTTAGTAGCTAACGGGCCATTGCCGCCAAAACAAACCCTAGTTTGAGGATAGAACTATGGTATGGATTCTCAAAATCCAGTATCGCCAGACCTAGTTACTCTCTTGCCCCAACTTATGAGGTAAGTATTTGATTGATCAGGCGGCACCCAGATTTGAACTGGGGATAAAGGATTTGCAGTCCCCTGCCTTACCACTTGGCCATGCCGCCAAAAAATCCGATCTAAAATCGAGAAGTATTCATCCATATTTTCTTACTAAAACACCTTTACTTTTATCTTGAATGTAATTCTACTTACTTTTTTTACTTTTTCCAATCGTTTTCCAAAAATCTATTTCTGCTTTTTTGCATCCTGTTTTGCTTATTTTTCTCGATGGATTCTCTGTTAAACATTGCTTAGAAAACTTCCCTTTTCTTTCTATTCTATTGAAATGGCAAAGGAGCAAAAATGGATTTCCATGCAAAATTCAGAACAAATTGGAACCATTAACTAGAACTATAATTTTTTTTTGAATTGCAGCAATAAACGACTCTTAAATCGGTATTTTCTCCTCCCATTCCTTTTAATGGCATAATAAAATAGAATAAAAGTTTCCCGAATTGTATATAGGTAAACTCCTGGTCTGAACAGCATTATTATCTATGGATCCCCCTTATGTACATATCCCTATGGGGAATCATGCTTTAATTTTTCATTGCATTAAATATTAGGTGGATAACTAGATTAGCAAGTACTTAAAAAAAAGTAAGTACTTTTTTTTAGGATTCTACAACGAAATCCTTTCTTTTTCAGCAATTCTACTGCTACAAATACTAGAAAACAAAAAAGAACCTTCAAATTCTTTTTGAAAATAAAACTAAGCGTACTATTCTAAATTCTAAATCGAACTAAAGTCAAACTTTCTAGTGCTTATAAATTTTATGGCTTTATTTCTTTCATAGAAAGGAGCTAAAACGATAAATCTTTCCTATCCAATCTGATTAGAATATCATAAAGTTAAAGTTTAAGTGGCAGAATTTTTTCTAGCAGTTTTTTATCAATTCATTTTAATTCCATTTCTACCCCTGCAAAATTGGAACTTTCGTAAAAATTATCTCTATTCATATGTATGAAATACATATATGAAATACGTATGTGGAGTTCCCTAGAATTTCATGTGATTCAGTAAACAGAATATAGATTCCATGATTGCTAGATTGATCCGTAGGGATTGATAAAGAGTGAGCTGATAATGGAATTTTTTTTTGATAAATAGGAAACTTAAGATTAAGATGCTCCGGAATGGGAATGAGGGAATGTCCACAATACCCGGATTTAGTCAGATCCAATTCGAGGGATTTTGTAGGTTCATTAATCAAGGCTTGGCAGAAGAACTTGAGAAGTTTCCAACAATTAAAGATCCAGATCACGAAATTGCATTTCAATTATTTGCGAAAGGATATCAATTGCTAGAACCCTCGATAAAAGAAAGGGATGCTGTGTATGAATCACTCACTTATTCTTCTGAATTATATGTATCTGCGAGATTAATTTTTGGTTTCGATGTGCAAAAGCAAACCATTTCTATTGGAAACATTCCTATAATGAATTCCTTAGGAACATTTATAATAAATGGAATATATCGAATTGTGATCAATCAAATATTGCTAAGTCCTGGTATTTACTACCGCTCGGAATTAGACCATAAGGGAATTTCTATATACACCGGGACTATAATATCAGATTGGGGAGGAAGATCGGAATTAGCAATTGATAAAAAAGAAAGGATATGGGCTCGCGTGAGTAGAAAACAAAAGATATCTATTTTAGTTCTATCATCAGCTATGGGTTCGAATCTAAGAGAAATTTTAGATAATGTTTCCTACCCCGAAATTTTCTTGTCTTTCCCGAATGCTAAGGAGAAAAAGAGGATTGAGTCAAAAGAAAAAGCTATTTTGGAGTTTTATCAACAATTTGCTTGTGTAGGCGGGGACCTGGTATTTTCGGAGTCGTTATGTGAGGAATTACAAAAGAAATTTTTTCAACAAAAATGTGAATTAGGAAGAGTTGGTCGACGAAATATGAATCGGAGACTGAATCTTGATATACCTCAGAACAATACATTCTTGTTACCACGAGATGTATTGGCCGCTACGGATCATTTAATTGGAATGAAATTTGGAACGGGTATACTTGACGATGACGATATGAATCACTTGAAAAATAAACGTATTCGTTCGGTTGCGGATCTGTTACAAGATCAATTCGGACTGGCTCTTGGCCGTTTACAACATGCAATTCAAAAAACTATCCGTAGAGTATTCATACGTCAATCGAAACCGACTCCACAAACTTTAGTAACTCCAACTTCAACTTCGATTTTATTAATAACTACTTATGAGACCTTTTTTGGCACATACCCCTTATCTCAAGTTTTTGACCAAACCAATCCATTGACACAAACGGTTCATGGGCGAAAAGTGAGTTGTTTGGGTCCTGGAGGATTGACGGGGAGAACTGCAAGTTTTCGGAGCCGAGATATTCATCCGAGTCACTATGGGCGTATTTGTCCAATTGACACGTCCGAAGGAATCAATGTTGGACTTACTGGATCTTTAGCTATTCATGCGAGAATTGATCACTGGTGGGGATCTATAGAGAGTCCGTTTTATGAAATATCTGAGAAAGCAAAAGAAAAAAAAGAGAAACAGGTGGTTTATTTATCACCAAATAGAGATGAATATTATATGATAGCCGCAGGAAATTCTTTATCCTTGAATCAAGGTATTCAGGAAGAACAGGTTGTTCCAGCTAGATACCGTCAAGAATTTCTTACTATTGCATGGGAACAGATTCATGTTAGAAGTATTTTTCCTTTCCAATATTTTTCTATTGGAGGCTCTCTCATTCCTTTTATTGAGCATAATGACGCGAATCGGGCTTTAATGAGTTCTAATATGCAGCGCCAAGCAGTTCCACTTTCTCGGTCCGAGAAGTGCATTGTTGGAACTGGATTGGAACGCCAAACAGCTCTAGATTCGAGGGTTTCTATTATAGCCGAATGCGAGGGAAAGATCATTTCTAGTGATAGTCACAAGATGCTTTTATCAAGTAGTGGGAAGACTATAAGTATTGCTTTAGTTGCTCATCAGCGCTCTAACAAAAATACTTGTATGCACCAAAAACCTCGGGTTCCGGAGGGTAAATCCTTTAAAAAAGGGCAAATTTTAGCGGAGGGAGCAGCTACAGTTGGTGGGGAACTCGCTTTAGGAAAAAACGTTTTAGTAGCTTATATGCCGTGGGAGGGCTACAATTTTGAAGACGCAGTACTAATTAGCGAACGTTTGGTATATGAGGATATTTATACTTCTTTTCACATCCGAAAATATGAAATTCAGACGGATACGACAAGCCAAGGCTCCGCTGAAAAAATCACTAAAGAAATACCACATCTAGAAGAACATTTACTCCGCAATTTGGACAGAAATGGAGTTGTGAGGTTGGGATCCTGGGTAGAAACTGGCGATATTTTAGTAGGTAAATTAACGCCTCAGATAGCTAGCGAATCCTCGTATATCGCGGAAGCTGGATTATTACGGGCCATTTTTGGTCTTGAGGTATCCAATTCAAAAGAAACTTCTCTCAAACTACCTATAGGTGGAAGAGGGCGCGTTATCGATGTGAAATGGATCCAGAGGGACCCCCTCGACATAATGGTTCGTGTATATATTTTACAGAAACGCGAAATCAAAGTTGGGGATAAAGTAGCAGGAAGACACGGGAATAAAGGGATCATTTCAAAAATTTTGCCTAGGCAAGATATGCCCTATTTGCAAGATGGAACACCCGTTGATATGGTCTTCAATCCCCTAGGAGTACCCTCACGAATGAATGTGGGACAAATATTTGAAAGCTCGCTTGGATTAGCAGGGGATCTGCTAAAGAAACATTATAGAATAGCACCCTTTGATGAGAGATATGAGCAAGAGGCTTCAAGAAAACTTGTGTTTTCGGAACTATATGAAGCCAGTAAACAAACAAAAAATCCATGGGTATTTGAACCCGAGTACCCGGGAAAAAGCAGAATATTTGATGGAAGAACAGGAGATCCCTTCGAACAACCTGTTCTAATAGGGAAGTCCTATATTTTAAAATTAATTCATCAAGTTGATGAGAAAATCCATGGACGTTCTACTGGGCCCTACTCACTTGTTACCCAACAACCTGTTAGAGGGAGAGCCAAGCAAGGGGGACAACGAGTAGGAGAAATGGAAGTTTGGGCTTTAGAAGGATTTGGTGTTGCTCATATTTTACAAGAGATACTTACTTATAAATCTGATCATCTTATAGCTCGCCAAGAAATACTTAATGCTACGATCTGGGGAAAAAGAGTGCCTAATCACGAGGATCCTCCAGAATCTTTTCGAGTGCTCGTTCGAGAACTACGATCTTTGGCTCTAGAACTGAACCGTTTCCTTGTATCTGAGAAGAACTTTCAGATTAATAGGGAGGATGTTTGATCGGAATAAATATAAATTCTTTTCTTATTTCTATTTTATGATTGACCAATATAAACATAAACAACTTCAAATTGGGCTCGTTTCCCCTCAACAAATAAAGGCTTGGGCTAACAAAATCCTACCTAATGGGGAAGTCGTTGGCGAAGTCACAAGGCCCTCCACTTTTCATTATAAAACCGATAAACCAGAAAAAGATGGATTGTTTTGCGAAAGAATCTTTGGGCCCATAAAAAGCGGAATTTGTGCTTGCGGAAATTCTCGAGCGAGCGTAGCTGAAAACGAAGACGAAAAATTTTGTCAAAAATGCGGGGTAGAATTTGTTGATTCTCGGATACGAAGATATCAAATGGGATACATCAAACTGGCATGTCCAGTGACTCATGTGTGGTATTTGAAAGGTCTTCCTAGTTATATCGCGAATCTTTTAGATAAACCCCTTAAGAAATTGGAGGGCCTAGTATACGGCGATTTCTCTTTTGCTAGGCCCAGCGCTAAAAAACCTACTTTCTTACGATTACGAGGTTTATTCGAAGATGAAATTTCATCCTGTAACCACAACATTTCTCCCTTTTTTTCTACTCCTGGCTTTGCAACATTTCGAAATCGTGAAATTGCGACAGGAGCAGGTGCTATTAGAGAACAATTAGCGGATTTGGATTTGCGAATTATTATAGAGAATTCCTTGGTTGAATGGAAGGAATTAGAAGACGAGGGGTATAGTGGAGATGAATGGGAAGATAGAAAAAGACGAATAAGAAAAGTTTTTTTAATTAGACGAATGCAATTGGCGAAACATTTTATTCAAACAAATGTAGAACCAGAATGGATGGTTTTGTGCTTATTACCGGTTCTTCCTCCCGAATTGAGACCCATTGTTTATAGGTCTGGGGATAAAGTAGTTACTTCGGATATTAATGAACTTTATAAGAGAGTTATCCGTCGAAACAACAACCTTGCCTATCTATTAAAAAGAAGTGAATTAGCGCCAGCAGATTTAGTAATGTGCCAGGAAAAATTGGTACAAGAAGCCGTGGATACACTTCTTGATAGTGGGTCCCGCGGGCAACCGACGAGGGATGGTCACAATAAAGTATACAAGTCACTTTCAGATGTAATTGAGGGTAAAGAGGGGAGGTTTCGTGAGACTCTGCTTGGGAAACGGGTCGATTACTCGGGGCGTTCTGTCATTGTTGTGGGTCCTTCACTTTCATTACATCAATGTGGATTACCTCTAGAGATAGCAATAAAGCTTTTTCAGCTATTTGTAATTCGAGATTTAATCACGAAACGTGCTACTTCTAATGTCAGGATTGCTAAAAGGAAAATTTGGGAAAAGGAACCTATTGTATGGGAAATACTTCAAGAAGTTATGCGGGGGCATCCTGTACTGTTGAACAGAGCACCTACTCTGCATAGATTAGGCATACAAGCCTTCCAACCCACTTTAGTAGAGGGGCGTACTATTTGTTTACATCCATTAGTGTGTAAGGGTTTCAATGCGGACTTTGACGGGGATCAAATGGCTGTTCATCTACCTTTATCCTTGGAAGCTCAAGCGGAAGCCCGTTTACTTATGTTTTCTCATATGAATCTCCTGTCTCCCGCTATTGGAGATCCTATTTGCGTGCCAACCCAAGACATGCTTATCGGACTTTATGTATTAACGATTGGAAACCGTCGAGGTATTTGTGCAAATAGATATAATAGTTGCGGAAACTCTCCAAATAAAAAAGTCAACTACAATAATAATAATTATAAGTATACAAAAGATAAAGAACCCCATTTTTCTAGTTCCTATGATGCACTGGGAGCTTATAGACAGAAACGAATCGGTTTAAACAGTCCATTGTGGCTCCGATGGAAACTAGATCAACGCGTCATTGGGTCAAGAGAAGTTCCGATTGAAGTTCAATATGAATCTTTTGGGACTTATCATGAGATTTATGCCCACTATCTAATAGTCGGAAATAGAAAAAAAGAAACCCGTTCTATATACATTCGAACCACTCTTGGTCATATTTCTTTTTATAGAGAAATAGAGGAAGCCATACAAGGATTTAGTCGGGCCTATTCATACACTATCTAAACAAGGAAGTTAAATTCGGCGATGCCCCTTTCGGGGGGCATTCCGATTTCGCTAGTACCATCTTTTTTGCCACGCAAATTAAGATTGAGGAAAGGGAGTAAATTAAGTTTTCGAATCACTGACTCAGGCCTATTGTCGAATCCTACTCAGCAATTGTCGAATCCTACTCAGCCAAAAAAGGGGGTACTTATGTATGGCGGAACGGGCCAACCTGGTCTTTCATAATAAAGAGATAGACGGAACTGCTATGAAACGACTTATTAGCAGATTAATAGATCATTTCGGAATGGGATATACAGCCCATATACTGGATCAAATAAAGGCTCTGGGCTTCCATCAAGCCACTACTACATCAATTTCTTTAGGAATCGAGGATCTTTTAACAATACCCTCTAAAGGATGGTTAGTCCAAGACGCGGAACAACAGAGTTTTCTTTTGGAGAAACACTATTATTATGGGGCTGTACACGCAGTAGAAAAATTACGCCAATCCGTTGAAATATGGTATGCTACAAGTGAATATTTGAAACAAGAAATGAATTCGAATTTTCGGATAACGGATCCGTCTAATCCAGTCTATCTAATGTCTTTTTCAGGAGCCAGAGGAAATGCATCTCAGGTACACCAATTAGTAGGGATGAGAGGGTTAATGGCGGATCCTCAAGGACAAATGATTGATTTACCTATTCAAAGCAATTTACGCGAGGGACTTTCTTTGACAGAATATATAATTTCCTGCTACGGAGCCCGCAAAGGGGTTGTAGATACTGCTGTACGAACAGCGGATGCTGGATATCTTACACGCAGACTTGTTGAAGTAGTTCAACATATTATTGTGCGTAGAAGAGATTGTGGTACTATCCGAGGTATTTCTGTGAGTCCTCAAAATGGGATGACAGAAAAACTTTTTGTCCAAACACTAATTGGTCGTGTATTAGCAGACGATATATATATTGGTTCACGATGCATTGCTGCTCGAAATCAAGATATTGGAATTGGATTAGTTAATCGATTCATAACTGCCTTTCGAGCACAACCGTTTCGAGCACAACCAATATATATTAGAACCCCTTTTACTTGCCGGAGCACATCTTGGATCTGTCAATTATGTTATGGGCGGAGTCCTACTCATGGCGATCTGGTCGAATTGGGGGAAGCTGTAGGTATTATTGCGGGTCAATCAATCGGGGAGCCAGGGACTCAACTAACATTAAGAACTTTTCATACCGGTGGAGTATTCACAGGGGGTACTGCCGACCTTGTACGATCCCCCTCGAATGGAAAAATCCAATTCAATGAGAATTTGGTTCACCCCACACGTACCCGTCATGGGCAGCCTGCTTTTCTATGCTATATAGACTTGCGTGTAACTATTCAGAGTCAGGATATTCTACATAGTGTGAATATTCCGTTAAAAAGCTTGATTCTAGTACAAAATGACCAATATGTAGAATCCGAACAAGTAATTGCAGAGATTCGTGCCGGAACGTCCACTTTGCATTTTAAAGAAAAGGTACAAAAGCATATTTATTCCGAATCAGACGGGGAAATGCACTGGAGTACTGATGTTTACCATGCGCCCGAATATCAATATGGTAATCTCCGTCGATTACCAAAAACAAGCCATTTATGGATATTGTCAGTAAGTATGTGCAGATCCAGTATAGCATCCTTTTCGCTGCACAAGGATCAAGATCAAATGAATACGTATTCTTTTTCTCTTGACGGAAGATATATCTTTGACCTCTCAATGGCTAATGATCAAGTAAGCCATAGACTGTTGGATACTTTTGGTAAAAAAGATAAGGAAATTCTTGATTATTTAACGCCAGATCGAATCGTGCCCAACAATCATTGGAATTTTGTCTATCCTTCTATTCTTCAAGATAATTCGGATTTGTTGGCAAAAAAACGAAAAAATAGGTTCGTCATTCCATTACAATATCATCAAGAACAAGAAAAAGAGCTAATATCCTGTTTGGGGATTTCGATTGAAATACCCTTTATGGGTGTTTTACGTAGAAATACTATTTTTGCTTATTTTGACGATCCACGATACAGAAAAGATAAAAGGGGTTCAGGAATTGTTAAATTTAGATATAGGACCCTAGAGGAAGAATATAGGACCCTAGAGGAAGGGTATAGGACTCTAGAGGAAGACTCAGAGGACGAATATGAGAGCCTAGAAAATGAATATAGGACCCGAGAGGACGAATATGAAACCCTAGAAGACGAATATAGCACTCTAGAGGACGAATATGAAATCCTAGAAGATGAATATGGGATCCTAGAGGCCGAATATAGGACTCTAGAGAAAGATTCAGAAGAAGAATCTGGGAACCGAGAGAACGAATATAAAAGTCGAGAGGACGAATATGGAACTCTAGAGGAAGACTCAGAAGAAGAATATGGGAGCCGTGAAGATGGCTCAGAGAACGAATACGGGGCTTTAGAAGAAGACTCAGAGGAAGACTCAGAGGAAGACTCAGAGGACGAATATGGGAGCCCCGAGGAAGATTCTATCTTAAAAAAAGAAGGTTTTATTGAGCATCGAGGAACAAAAGAATTTAGTCTAAAATACCAAAAAGAAGTAGATCGGTTTTTTTTCATTCTTCAAGAACTGCATATCTTGCCAAGATCCTCATCGCTAAAGGTACTTGACAATAGTATTATTGGAGTGGATACACAACTCACAAAAAATACAAGAAGTCGACTAGGTGGATTGGTCCGAGTGAAGAGAAAAAAAAGCCATACGGAACTAAAAATCTTTTCCGGAGATATTCATTTTCCTGAAGAGGCGGATAAGATATCCGGCGCCAGTTTGATACCACCAGAAAGAGATAAAAAAGATTATAAGGACTCAAAAAAAAGAAAAAATTGGGTTTATGTTCAACGGAAAAAAATTCTCAAAAGCAAGGAAAAGTATTTTGTTTCGGTTCGACCTGCAGTCGCATATGAAACGGACGAAGGGAGAAATTTAGCAAGACTTTTCCCGCAAGATCTCCTGCAAGAAGAGGATAATCTCCAACTTCGACTTGTCAATTTTATTTCTCATGAAAATAGCAAGTTAACTCAAAGAATTTATCACACGAATAGTCAATTCGTTCGAACTTGCTTGGTAGTGAATTGGGAACAAGAAGAAAAAGAGGGGGCTCGTGCTTCCCTTGTTGAATTAAGGACAAATGATCTGATTCGGGATTTCCTAAGAATTGAGTTAGTCAAGTCCACTATTTCATATACAAGAGGAAGGTATGATAGGACAAGTGCAGGACCGATTCCCAATAATAGGTTAGATCGCAACAATACCAATTCCTTTTATTCCAAGGCGAAGATTAAATCACTTAGCCAACATCAAGAAGCTATTGGCACCTTGTTGAATCGAAATAAAGACTACCCATCTTTGATGATTTTGTCGGCATCCAACTGTTCTCGAATTGGTTTATTCAAGAATTCAAAATATCCCAATGCGGTAAAAGAATCGAATCCTAGAATTCCTATTCGAGATATTTTTGGGCTCTTAGGGGCTATTGTACCTAATATATCGAATTTTTCTTCATCTTACTATTTATTAACGCATAATCAGATCTTGTTAAAAAAATACTTGTTCCTTGACACTTTGAAACAAACCTTCCAAGTACTTCAAGGGCTTAAATACTCTTTAATAGATGAAAATAAAAGGATTTCGAATTTCGACAGTAACATCATGTTGAATGCACTCCATTTGAATTGGCACTTTCTCAATCATGACTCATGGGAGGAGACATTGGCAATAATTCAGCTTGGACAATTTATTTGTGAAAATGTATGTCTATTTAAATCGCACATAAAAAAATCTGGTCAAATTTACATTGTTAATATGGACTCCTTTGTTATAAGAGCAGCTAAGCCTTATTTGGCCACTATAGGAGCAACTGTTCATGGTCATTATGGAAAAACCCTTTACAAAGGAGATAGGTTAGTTACCTTTATATATGAAAAATCGAGATCTAGTGATATAACGCAAGGTCTTCCAAAAGTAGAACAAATATTCGAAGCACGTTCAATTGATTCACTATCGCCGAATCTCGAAAGGAGAATTGAGGATTGGAATGAGCGTATACCAAGAATTCTTGGGGTTCCCTGGGGATTCTTGATTGGAGCTGAGCTAACCATCGCCCAAAGTCGTATCTCTTTGGTTAATAAGATCCAAAAGGTTTATCGATCCCAAGGGGTACAGATCCATAATAGACATATAGAGATTATTATACGCCAAGTAACATCAAAAGTACGGGTTTCCGAAGATGGAATGTCTAATGTTTTTTTACCCGGGGAATTAATAGGACTATTGCGAGCGGAACGAGCAGGGCGTGCTTTGGATGAATCCATCTATTATCGGGCAATCTTATTGGGAATAACAAGGGCTTCCCTGAATACCCAAAGTTTCATATCTGAAGCAAGTTTTCAGGAAACTGCTCGAGTTTTAGCAAAAGCTGCCCTACGAGGTCGTATTGATTGGTTGAAAGGCCTGAAAGAAAACGTAGTTCTGGGGGGAATTATACCTGTTGGTACCGGATTCCAAAAATTTGTGCATCGTTCCTCACAAGACAAGAACCTTTATTTCGAAATTCAAAAAAAAAATCTATTCACGTCGGAAATGAGAGATATGTTGTTTCTCCATACAGAATTAGTTTCTTCTGATTCTGACGTAACAAACAATTTCTATGAGACATCAGAACCCCCATTTACTCCCATTTATACGATTTAAGGATACATAAAGCAGATTTTTTTTTTTTTTTAGTTTAATTTAAACTAGATTTTTGACCTTAGAATGCTAACAGGTCTGATTTTAGATTTTGTATTTTCATATTTTACTAAATAAAAGATAAAAGAAGTCAGTTAATTCATTAAGGCTATGTTTATATCATGTATCAATGGCCAATTCTGAGTAGAAGGTTCCATCGGAACAATTATTATTTATTTCAAGATATTTCGGCTCTTTCTTAATCTTCAAAAAGAAATAAATTCCGTAATGGTAAGACGAAAAAAAGAAAAAAAAAGGAAGTGTGGAAAAAATGACAAGAAGATATTGGAACATCAATTTGAAAGAGATGATAGAAGCAGGAGTTCATTTTGGTCATGGTATTAAGAAATGGAATCCTAAAATGGCCCCTTACATCTCGGCAAAGCGTAAAGGTACTCATATTACAAATCTCGCTAGAACGGCTCGTTTTTTATCAGAAGCTTGTGATTTAGTTTTTGATGCAGCAAGTCAAGGAAAAAGCTTCTTAATTGTTGGTACCAAAAAAAGAACAGCGGATTTAGTAGCATCAGCTGCAATAAGGTCTCGTTGTCATTATGTTAATAAAAAGTGGTTCAGTGGTATGTTAACGAATTGGTCGATTACCAAAACTAGACTTTCTCAATTTAGAGACTTAAGAGCGGAAGAAAAGATGGGAAAATTCCACCATCTTCCAAAAAGAGATGTGGCAATCTTAAAGAGAAAATTATCCACCTTGCAAAGATATCTCGGCGGGATTAAATATATGACGAGGTTGCCTGACATTGTGATCGTCCTTGATCAGCAAAAAGAGTATATAGCTCTTCGGGAATGTGCCATTTTGGGGATTCCTACTATTTCTTTAGTGGATACAAATTGTGACCCAGATCTCGCGAATATATCGATTCCTGCCAACGATGACACTATGACTTCAATTCGATTGATTCTTAACAAATTAGTATTTGCAATTTGTGAGGGCCGTTCTCTCTATATAAGAAATCGTTGATTAAGATTAAGAAGAATAGTTAATTCTTAAGCAACTACGTAGATTTATGGGATCAGTTACTATTCTTTTTTGTTTTGCATAGATAAAAGAAGGGGAATATTGATATATATTAGAGGGTATTGATATATATTATCATTTGATGTGATTTCTTGGTATCCTAAATATAAAATTCTAAGATTAATACTTCAGCTAAGTTGAGAAAGAGATGGTTGAATCAAAAGAATTCCTTTTTTGAAGTTCAATTTTTATCAGAGGACAATATGAATATTACACCATGTTCCATTAAAACACTCAAGGGGTTGTATGATATATCAGGCGTAGAAGTAGGCCAACACTTCTATTGGCAAATAGGAGATTTCCAAATTCATGCCCAAGTACTCATCACTTCTTGGGTCGTAATTACTATCTTGCTAGGTTCAGTTATCATAGCTGTTCGGAATCCACAAACCATCCCAACCGACGGTCAGAATTTCTTCGAATATGTCCTTGAGTTTATTCGAGATTTAAGCAAAACTCAGATTGGAGAAGAATATGGTCCCTGGGTTCCCTTTATTGGAACTATGTTCCTTTTTATTTTTGTTTCGAATTGGTCGGGTGCTCTTTTACCTTGGAAAATTATAGAGTTACCCCACGGGGAATTAGCAGCGCCCACGAATGATATAAATACTACTGTTGCTTTAGCTTTACTCACATCAGCGGCATATTTTTATGCGGGTCTTAGCAAAAAAGGATTGAGTTATTTCGAGAAATATATTAAACCAACCCCAATCCTTTTACCAATTAACATCCTAGAAGATTTCACAAAACCATTATCGCTTAGTTTTCGACTTTTCGGAAATATATTGGCGGATGAATTAGTCGTTGTTGTTCTTGTTTCTTTAGTCCCCTTAGTAGTCCCTATACCGGTCATGTTTCTTGGATTATTTACAAGCGGTATTCAAGCTCTTATTTTTGCAACGTTAGCCGCAGCCTATATAGGTGAATCCATGGAAGGTCATCATTGAATTGACTAATTTTGAAATAGTCTTTTTTTTAGCTTAGCCCAATTCATGCATGGTTCCAGATAATCCTCCTGGTTAGAAAACTAACTAGTTCGAAATGCGTATGAATATATAACCTAGAGTTGTAGGAGAGAGAATAGACTATATTACGGAATTGTTAAATTATATATGCATTCAGGGGGGGGGGGCGGAATCCGGTTAGATCTATATCCTTAATGTCTATAAGACAGTCATCTTTTGTGCGGAATGATTTTGGAATTGGATTCAATAGAAAATGAGAAAATACACAAACAAAATAGAGGAAACAAATGTATATAGGATTTTTTTTTTATTTCTAAGTTAGATTCATTATCTAATCCGATCTATAGAATTCCCCTCTATATGGAATTGGATTCCATATCCAGTTCTATGCAGCATTCCATATCCAGTTCTATGCAGCATATTGTTCTCAATTGTATACCTTAATTTGATTCCTATTGAATTTGGATTAGTTCGATTTCAATAGGGGTTCGTCCTGTATTTTGTCTTTTATTATGGATTAGATGAAGGGTAAAAATGGGAACTCAAGGATATCGAAGAGTAAAAAAAAAGGATGGAATGAAAGGGTGGTTGGTTGGAAAGAAAGAGAAATAGAATAATGAAAATCATATGGATTTACACAAACCTCTAATGATTAGAAACTAAAAACGAGATCTCGAAATAGTTCGGACGATTTAGATTATCATTTCAATAGAACTTAGAAGTGAAAAGTAATAATTTCTTGGTTGATTGTATCCTTAACCATTTCTTTTTTTTTTTGACACGAGGAACTCACCATGAATCCACTAATTGCTGCTGCTTCCGTTATTGCTGCTGGATTGGCCGTAGGGCTTGCTTCTATTGGGCCTGGGGTTGGTCAAGGTACTGCTGCAGGACAAGCTGTAGAAGGTATTGCGAGACAGCCAGAAGCAGAAGGGAAAATACGAGGTACTTTATTGCTTAGTCTAGCTTTTATGGAAGCTTTAACAATTTATGGACTGGTTGTGGCACTAGCGCTCTTATTTGCGAACCCTTTTGTTTAATCCTAAAAAAGAAAATGAGTCCTTTAGATTAGATACTTTTTTCTTTTTTTAGTAAATTGGTATTTGCTTCTGTAATTCCAAGTATATCAATACTTTTATTTATTATATTATTCCAGGAATTTTTTATTTATCGGGACAGACAATACCCCGGGAAGGGTTGATTTGAGCATGATCAATTTAGGTAGAAGATATGCTCGCCCTCTTCCTTCCCATCCTTAGTTTAGGATAGTGGAAAGTCTTTTTCCTTTTATTTTAGGAATTTTGGGAACATTTTAACAAAGGAGATCTTTCACAAGTCAAACGCAACCTAAGACTTAATCTAAAAGAAATTATTAGATTGAATCTATTTGCATTAAAAAAATTGCATTAAAAAAACCGATAAAAAAGGGGCGAGCGAAGTAAGTGATCGAAAAACTTTCTTCTTTGTTCGTCCTATCTATAAGAGGAGAGCATATGAAAAATGTAACCCATTCTTTTGTTTTTTTAGCTCACTGGCCATTCGCTGGGAGTTTCGGGCTTAATACCGATATTTTAGCAACAAATCTAATAAATCTAACTGTAGTGGTTGGCGTATTGATTTTTTTTGGAAAGGGAGTGTGTGCGAGTTGTCTATTTCAAGAATAGATTGGATCTATCCGGCTGCACTTTAGAATATTTTTGAGTATTTTGGGGATAAATAAAGGTGCACGATCTCGACGAATTACTTCTGAATAACTTCAGAAATCATATGGAAGAACCATAGCATTTCGCGACTCATTGGTAAATTTACTTTGATTCTCTATAGACCAATAATGTGAGACCATTAACACGGTTAAAGCTAAACTGCTTGAAGTCCAGGCAAAAAGGGGTACTCTTTCTACAACTATATTAGTATCGAAATGCTTTATTAGTATCCAAATGCTTTAAACGGGAAATAGCTAGTGTAGAATTTATCTGATATAGAACACTCATATCGATAAAATGGTTTGAACTATTTACTAGAAGGGCACCCTGCCCTTTTTCCAATGCCGAATCGACGACCTGTGTATAAAAAAAAGAGAAATTTTTTGGATTTAAGGAAAAAAAAGAATTCTAGCAATTTTCATTTTCTATTTATTTAGTTTGTTTTTCTTAATGAAATTGAAATTGTTAACTAACAGAGCAAACACAAATAAAAAAACAACTTTGCTGACCATGATAGATTTTTATCTAGTCGGAAGAGTCCTCTTAATATTTATCTAGTCTTATATAAGTTTCGGTATATTGAAATACAAAGAGAAAAGAGGATAGAGGATAGGCTCATTACATAAAAAAAAATATGGAAATAGCCATAATACATAGCAAAAAAGAAAAAAAGGAGCGTGAGAGCCAAATGAATCGAAAGATTCATGTTTGGTTCGGGAAGAGATCATAAAAGTTGTAAATTTAATAGCAAGATAATCTACTTTCATTAAAAGATTTATTAGATAATCGAAAACAGAGGATCTTAAGTACTATTCGAAATTCGGAAGAATTGCGTAGAGGCACCCTTGAACAACTCGAAAAAGCTCGGCTTCGATTACAGAAAGTCGAACTAGAAGCGGATGAGTATCGGATGAATGGATACTCTGAGATAGAACTAGAAAAAGCAAATTTGATTAATGCTACTTCTATTAGTTTGGAACAATTAGAAAAGTCTAAAAATGAAACCCTTTATTTTGAAAAACAAAGAGCGATGAATCAGGTCCGACAACGGGTTTTCCAACAAGCCGTACAAGGAGCTCTAGGAACTCTGAATAGTTGTTTGAATACCGAGTTACATTTCCGTACGATTCGTGCTAATATTGGCATTCTCGGGGCCATAGAATGGAAGAGATAATAAAATTTATTAGGCCTTGAACTTCTACTTTCGTTTAGAATTTAGGCATTATTTTTCCCCTTGCTTGCGAAAAAAAAAAGATTCAAGAATGGCAACCCTTCGAGTCGACGAAATTCATAAAATTCTCCGCGAACGTATTGAACAATATAATAGGAAAGTAGGAATTGAGAATATCGGTCGCGTAGTTCAAGTGGGGGATGGGATTGCTCGTATTATAGGTCTTGGTGAAATAATGTCAGGTGAATTAGTTGAATTTGCAGAAGGGACTAGAGGTATTGCTCTGAATTTGGAATCCAAAAATGTTGGGATTGTATTAATGGGCGATGGGTTGATGATACAAGAAGGAAGTTTTGTAAAAGCAACAGGAAGAATTGCTCAGATACCCGTGAGCGAGGCTTACTTGGGTCGTGTTATAAATGCTCTCGCTAAACCTATTGATGGGAGAGGAGAAATTGTCGCTTCGGAATCTCGCTTAATTGAATCTCCTGCTCCGGGTATAATTTCCAGGCGTTCCGTATATGAACCCCTTCAAACAGGGCTTATTGCTATCGATTCGATGATCCCCATAGGGCGCGGTCAGCGAGAGTTAATTATTGGGGATAGACAGACTGGCAAAACAGCAGTAGCCACAGATACAATTCTCAATCAAAAAGGGCAAGATGTAATATGTGTTTATGTAGCTATCGGGCAAAGAGCATCCTCCGTGGCTCAAGTAGTAACTACTTTCCAAGAAGAGGGGGCCATGGAATACACTATTGTAGTAGCTGAAATGGCGGATTCACCCGCTACTTTACAATACCTCGCTCCTTATACGGGAGCAGCCCTGGCTGAGTATTTTATGTACCGGGAACGGCATACTTTAATAATTTATGATGATCTCTCCAAACAGGCACAAGCTTATCGCCAAATGTCCCTTCTATTAAGAAGACCCCCCGGCCGCGAAGCTTATCCAGGGGATGTTTTTTATTTGCATTCACGCCTTTTAGAAAGAGCCGCTAAATTAAACTCCCTTTTAGGCGAAGGGAGTATGACCGCTTTACCAATAGTGGAGACTCAATCTGGAGACGTTTCTGCCTATATTCCTACTAATGTAATCTCCATTACAGATGGACAAATATTCTTATCTGCGGATCTATTCAATGCCGGAATTCGACCTGCTATTAATGTGGGTATTTCTGTTTCCAGAGTAGGATCCGCAGCTCAAATTAAAGCCATGAAACAAGTAGCTGGCAAATCAAAATTGGAACTAGCTCAATTCGCAGAGTTACAAGCCTTTGCACAATTCGCCTCTGCTCTCGATAAAACAAGTCAGAATCAATTGGCAAGGGGTCGACGATTACGGGAATTGCTTAAACAATCCCAATCAAACCCTCTCCCAGTGGAAGAGCAGGTAGCTACTATTTATACCGGAACGAGAGGATATCTTGATTCGTTAGAAATTGAACAGGTAAAGAATTTTCTGGATGAGTTACGTAAACACCTAAAAGATACTAAACCTCAATTCCAAGAAATTATATCTTCTAGCAAGACATTCACCGAGCAAGCAGAAATCCTTTTGAAGGAAGCTATTCAGGAACAGCTTGAACGTTTTTCCCTTCAGGAACAAACATAAATATAGCATGTCTACTCTTATTAGTATAACTCATGTTAGTAGAAGAGGAATCATTGAGAATGATTTTTCATTTGATTCATGCACAAAAGTTTTATTAGTTTTGAGTATAGTTATTTAAAGAATAGATAGAAAAAAGATTGCGTCCAATAGGATTTGAACCTATACCAAAGGTTTAGAAGACCTCTGTCCTATCCATTAGACAATGGACGCTTTTCTTTTATATTTTACTATTTCTCTTTTTTGTTTTCAGAACAAGAGAAAAAACAAAAAACTGTTAGACCAAAACTCTTTTAGGTTTTAGGAAAGAAAAAAAATCCATATACAAATGGATGATACATATATCATAAAGAAAGAATATGGAGTGGGCAGTAAGTATTGAACCCATAACTCCAAGGTTATGAGCTTTGTGCGTTACCACGCAGCTCTACCTTCTTATCTTAAACTAAAGAACGGGGAACTAGTGGATAAAAGGGAGTTGGATACGCCCTCTACCATATCTATACAAATAGAATAGTCTATTTATACAGAATGGTAAAGAGGGCTTTTCTACGATCATCAATTCCAGAAAACCATACAAATAGCAAAGGGTATTTTATCCTTACCAACTAGATCTTGTTGCACCCGGTAACAAACATGCATAAACCATTTCTCGAAGTATGTGTCCGGATAGCCCAAAGTCTCGATAGTTAGCTCTAGGTCTTCCGGTTAAAAAACAACGTCGATGAAGGCGTGTAGGTGCACTATTACGTGGTAGGGATTGCAATTTTTCTTGCATTTTCGTTTTTTCGCTCAAAGGGGAAACTTTGCTTCTTATCTTTTTTTTTGAGGATCGACGAATCAAATGATATTTTTGTTCTAATTTCTGCCGCTTCTTCTCCCTCTGAATCAAACTTTTTTTTGCCATAATGTGCCGTTCCTATTATTACCAAGTATATGGTTCTAATCCTAGATGGAAAAATAAATAGAAAAAAATCTAAGAAGGCTGATCCTCCCTCTCCATCAAGAGTAATGAACTAGGTTCTGATACAGTATAAAAAAACCTAACTAAATTAACCAAACTTGCCTGATGTTGAGGCAATCAAGAAAGCTGCATAAGTGAATATATAACCCACGGAAAAGTGGGCTAATCCAACTAATCTTGCTTGCACAATGGAAAGAGCCACGGGCTTATCTCTCCAGCGAATTAAATTTGCCAAAGGTGTGCGTTCATGAGCCCATGCTAAAGTCTCAATTAATTCCTGCCAATATCCACGCCAGGAAATTAAGAACATAAATCCAGTAGCCCAAACAAGATGTCCAAATAAGAACATCCAGGCCCATACTGATAAACTATTCATCCCAAAAGGATTATATCCATTGATAAGTTGTGAAGAATTTAACCATAGGTAATCTCTTAACCATCCCATCAAATAAGTGGAAGATTCATTAAATTGTGAAACGTTGCCCTGCCATAATGTGATGTGTTTCCAATGCCAATAAAAAGTAACCCATCCAATGGTATTTAACATCCAGAAAACTGCCAAATAAAACGCGTCCCAAGCAGAAATATCACAAGTACCGCCGCGCCCTGGGCCATCACAAGGAAAACTATACCCGAAATCCTTTTTATCCGGCATTAATTTGGAACCGCGTGCATCTAAAGCACCCTTTACTAAAATCAATGTAGTTGTATGCAAACCTAGAGCAATAGCATGGTGAACCAAGAAATCTCCGGGTCCTATTGTTAGGAAAAGCGAATTACTATTTTCATTAACAGCATTCAACCATCCGGGCAACCATATGCTTCGACCTGCATTGAAAGCGGGGCCATTGGTTGAAGATAGGAGTATATCGAACCCATATGTCGTCTTACCATGAGCAGATTGTATCCATTGGGCAAATATGGGTTCGATCAAGATTTGCTTTTCTGGAGTACCAAAAGCAAGCATGACGTCGTTATGAACATAAAGGCCCAAGGTATGGAATCCTAGGAATAGGCTAGCCCAACTTAAATGAGATATGATAGCTTCTTTATGGTCTAACATTCTTGCCAATACATTATCCTCATTCTGTTCCGGATTGTAATCCCTAATGAAAAAAATAGCTCCATGAGCAAAAGCCCCTGTCATGATGAATCCTGCAATGTATTGGTGATGAGTATATAAAGCAGCTTGAGTAGTAAAGTCTTGTGCTATGAATGCATAAGCAGGTAAAGAGTACATATGTTGAGCTACTAAGGAAGTAATAACCCCTAAGGAAGCTAGAGCAAGACCTAATTGAAAATGAATCGAATTATTGATTGTATCATAAAGGCCTTTATGCCCACGTCCTAATCGACCCCCCGGAGGAGTATGTGCTTCTAAAAGATCTTTGATACTGTGTCCAATTCCGAAGTTAGTTCGATACATATGACCAGCAATGAGAAAAATAAATGCAATAGCTAAATGATGATGAGCAATATCGGTCAGCCACAAACTTTGTGTTTGTGGATGGAATCCCCCAAGAAGGGTTAGAATGGCAGTTCCTGCTCCTTGAGTAGTACCAAATAAATGATTACTCGAATCAGGGTTTTGGGCATAAAGATTCCACTGACCCGTCAGAAGGGGACCCAACCCTTGAGGATAGGGTGATACATCTAAGAAATTATTCCATCGAACGTACTCCCCCCTGGATCCGGGAATAGCAACATGAACTAAATGTCCTGTCCAAGCCAAAGAACTTACCCCGAAAAGTCCTGACAGATGATGATTGAGACGAGATTCCGCATTTTTAAACCACGAAAGGCTTGGCTTCCATTTAGGTTGTAGATGTAACCAACCCCCTATTAAGAATAGCGTAGAAAGAAATAATAGAAAAAGAGCTCCAGTATAAAGATCTTCATTAGTGCGCAATCCAATTGTATACCACCACTGATAAACCCCAGAATAGGCGATATTCACTGGACCGGCAGCACCTCCTCGAGTAAAGGCTTCCACGGCGGGTTGACCAAAATGAGGATCCCAAATCGCATGAGCAATAGGTCTTACGTGTAAAGGATCCTGTATCCATGATTCAAAATTTCCTTGCCAAGCTACATGAAACAGATTTCCGGACGTCCATAGAAAGATTATTGCTAACTGCCCAAAGTGAGAAGCAAAAATGTTCTGATAAAGACGTTCTTCAGTAATATCATCATGACTTTCAAAATCATGTGCGGTAGCAATACCAAACCAAATACGACGAGTAGTGGGGTCCTGAGCTAAGCCTTGGCTAAACCTGGGAAATCTTAATTCCATAATGCCTTTCAAATCCTCCTAGCCACTATCCTACTGCAATAATTCTCGCTAAGAAGAATGCCCATGTTGTGGCAATTCCACCCAGAAGGTAATGGGTTACTCCTACAGCACGGCCTTGTATAATGCTCAAGGCCCTAGGCTGAGTAGCAGGAGCAACTTTTAATTTGTTATGAGCCCAAACGATAGATTCAATGAGTTCTTGCCAATAACCACGGCCGCTAAATAAAAACATTAAACTGAAAGCCCAGACAAAATGCGCGCCTAAGAAAAAAAGACCATATGCAGATAATGAAGAACCATAAGACTGAATTACTTGGGATGCCTGTGCCCACAAGAAATCTCGGAGCCAACCATTAATCGTAATGGAACTCTGTGCAAAGTTTCCCCCTGTGATATGAGTTACTATCCCTTGATCACTTACAGTACCCCAAACATCCGACTGCATTTTCCAACTGAAATGGAAAATGACTACCGAAATTGCATTGTACATCCAGAATAGACCTAAGAAAACATGATCCCAGGCGGATACTTGGCATGTTCCCCCTCGTCCAGGCCCGTCGCAAGGGAATCGAAAACCAAGATTTGCTTTATCAGGTATCAAACGGGAACTGCGAGCAAATAAAACACCTTTCAAAAGTATTAATACAGTCACATGGATGGTAAATGCGTGAATGTGATGGACTAAAAAATCTGCGGTTCCTAATGGAATAGGTAACAAAGCGACTTTGCCGCCTACAGCTACTAACTCGCCACCTCCCCACGTTAAGCTGGTACTTGTTGTTGCACCAGGAGCTGTTACGCCAGGCGCATCAGCATGGATATTTTGTACCCATTGAGCAAAGATGGGTTGTAATTGTATGGCGGTATCCGAAAACATATCTTGGGGACGGCCTAAAGCACTCATGGTATCATTATGAATGTACAAGCCAAAACTGTGAAAACCTAGAAATATACATACCCAGTTAAGGTGGGATATGATTGCATCGCGGTGTCTAAGGACGCGATCTAATAGATCGTTGTATCGAGTAGTTGGATCATAGTCTCTTACCATAAAAATGGCTGCATGTGCAGCAGCACCGACTATTAGAAATCCGCCAATCCACATGTGGTGTGTGAACAAGGAAAGTTGTGTACCATAGTCAGTAGCTAGGTATGGATAGGGGGGCATAGAGTACATATGATGAGCTACAACAATAGTTGTAGAGCCTAGCATAGCTAGGTTAAGAGATAATTGAGCATGCCATGACGTTGTTAGGATTTCATAGAGACCCTTATGGCCTTGTCCTGTAAATGGGCCCTTATGAGCCTCCAAAATATCTTTAAGTCCATGACCAATACCCCAGTTGGTCCTATACATATGACCAGCGATCAGGAAAAGAATAGCAATAGCTAAATGATGGTGCGCAATATCGCTCAACCATAGGCCACCGGTTATTGGATCTAGTCCTCCGCGAAAAGTAAGAAATTCTGCGTATTTGGACCAATTCAAGGTGAAAAAGGGGGTTGCTCCTTCGGCAAAACTAGGATAAAGTTGAGCCAAAAGGTCACGATTCAAGATAAATTCATGAGGAAGTGGTATCTCTTTAGGATCAACTCCAGCGTCAAGAAATTGATTAATTGGTAAAGATACATGGATTTGGTGTCCTGCCCAAGAAAGAGACCCAAGTCCTAATAACCCCGCTAAGTGGTGATTCAACATGGATTCTACATCTTGGAACCAGGCCAATTTGGGAGCGGCTTTGTGATAATGGAACCAACCAGCAAAAAGCATTAACGATGCAAAAATCAATGCACCGATTGCCGTACAATAGAGTTGTAACTCACTAGTTATTCCAGATGCTCGCCAAATCTGAAAAAACCCGGAGGTTATTTGGATTCCTCGGAAACCCCCGCCTACATCACCATTCAAAATTTCTTGCCCTACTATTGGCCAAACTACCTGAGCACTGGGTCCAATGTGAGTAGGATCGCTTAGCCACGCTTCATAATTGGAAAAACGGGCACCGTGGAAGTACATGCCACTCAACCAAAGAAAGATAATGGAGAGTTGACCGAAATGAGCACTAAAGATTTTTCGAGAGATCTCCTCCAAATCACCGGTATGACTATCGAAATCGTGAGCATCAGCATGTAGGTTCCAGATCCAAGTGGTAGTATCAGGGCCCTTAGCTATTGTTCTTGAGAAATGCCCGGGTTTGGCCCATTCCTCAAAAGATGTTTTTACAGGATCCCTATCCACAACAATTTTTACTTCTGGTTCCGGCGAACGAATAATCATTAAGTCCTCCTCTTTCCGGACAAGACATACAAAGAGACCCGCCAACTGTCTTTTTAGTGAATCTTTGAAGGATAGATATTATGATTAGTCCTTTTCTTTACTATCTACCGCCCTTCTATATATATATATTTTTTTTTAGTTATTCACTGGAGCAATTATATATTGAAGTCAATCCGAGGCAAGTGTTCGGATCTATTATGACATAAGGATTAGGTGCCTAACGGACATTGGTTATCCTGGATAATTATTTCCCGACGTAACAAAAAAAGATTTTTTTACGTTTTAATTTAAGAAGATAGTGTATTTTTTTTTTTTAGGGTATAAGCCCCTATCTACATCTACTTTCCTTGAGTGAGCATAATAAAAATATTTTTATTCGATTCTAAATTCCAAGAAACTCATTAGAATTATTAAAAAAATAATCCTGATATATTAGGTAGGAATATTTTGATTACCCCTTTTTATTTGCTTTATTACTTCTGTTCCAGAGCCTATCCCTATTGTTTATCCTTATGAAATATGATATAAAATCGAAGGTAGAAGAAAGGGATATAATGAAATTCTTGATTCGATCTTCCTACCGAAATTATTTGATTAATGGATCAACAACCAAATCACCCATTTTAGGAAAATGGAGAGTGGTTTTATTCAAATTCAAAGCGCTTCGTAATCTTCAACCAGTTCTGTGCTTCAATATAATTTCCCGGAGTAAGCACTATAGCTTGTTTCCAATACTCAGCAGCTTGATCAAACCAAGCTTCTGCAATTTCCGAATCGCCCTGTAGAATGGCCTGCTCTCCTCGGTCGGAATAGGCAGTTCCTTCCCCTAGAACCGTACTTGAGAGTTTCCTACCTCATACGGCTCTGAAATTGCTATCTTAATTTCCCCTATCTTAACTGAATTCGATTTCTCAAAAATCGATCCAATTTCTTCTTGGGTTAAGCAGAAGAAGTTAATTACCTAAGTTTCAAACCCTAATTTTGATCAATAATCAGTCTGATCTTTTCTCCCACCTTCAGAAGAATGGAGCATAGATAGACCTATATCCTTCGTTCGAATTTTCTGAAAGGTAACTATCTCGGTTTCGTGTCTTTCATATATGAAATTTCTATAGAATCCTTGAAAAAGACTTTTTCCCATAAGAAAGAAAAAAGAACTTACTATCTTTGGGATCTGATACTACACCGCTGCTTAATCCTTTAGTGGATCGGCTCTATTACATAAGCAGATTCCTAAATTTTGCCCCAGATCCTGGTATAATTAAGCAGTTTTTTTTGTAGTTGTATCGACCCAGTCGCTCACTAATTGATCTTTACGGTGCTTTCTTTATCAATTTGAGACTTTATCCATAGAGTAGTAGTATAGGCTCTATTTTCTTCTTATTTTGATTCTCGTGAAGTGTTCTTCCTTCCTACAGCTGATAGGGCAAAATCATTGTTTTGACGATCCCTATGTAGAAAGCCCTTTTTCTAGTATTTACTAGAAAATTTCATCTTTTTTTTTCTTCTTTCTATAGTGGAGATAGTCGCACGTAATGACAGATCACGGCCATATTATTAAAAGCTTGCGGTAAGAAGGGGTTTCGTTCTAGCGCCCGGAAATAATATTCCAAAGCCTTTGTATGCTCTCCATTACTTGTGTGTATAAGGCCGATGTTATATAGTATATAACTTCGATCATAGGGATCAATTTCTAGTCGCGTAGCTTCATAATAATTCTGCAAAGCTTCCGCATAATTTCCTTCGGATTGAGCCAACATCCGTTACGGTCGTTCATTCTATTCAAAAAATCTCCGTTCCAAAACCGTACATGAGGTTTTCATCTCATACGGCTCCTCCCTTCTGTACATAGTACTAAGCAAAAAATCTATAGAATGAAAATAGAATTAGTCCCACTTATTATGGACCGAAAGGGGCTGGTATTTTTCCAAGAAATCTCTAGCCAACCTTCCCCCAAGAGGTTTTTCTTAACACCAATGAATTCTATTAATGCTAGAGTAAAACGATAGCTCCAGGAATTTCTTTGTTCTCAACGCCTCCTATTTAGAGGAATTAGCCACTTCAACGACCTTTGATGGTTATAAGGGTATCCAAAGTACAAACCTGATGGTTGTTTGCTATCCCAACCATTTTTCCCAACCCTGATACCGATCAGGAAAGGGTTGATTTCTAACAAAGTTTTTCTGTTGTTGATTCCTATTTCGAGGTGTAGTGCTTTTCTCCCCTATGCTGCCTATTGGTCCTAGTAGAGTAGGATTGGCCTGTAATACAGAACCTATCCTGTAGGTGTAACCTTTCGCTCAATACTCAAATCTACAATTGAAGCATCTAAGGCCACATCAATCGAGGATACACGACAGAAGGAATTGTTAGTTCACCTCACCTTCCCCAAGCGCGGGTTTCCTTTACTAATTTTGTTCTCTCTATGCGAACCCCCTTTCTTTCTCGTAAGACTGGAGATGTAGGTAGGGCTAAAAAAAAAACAAAAAAAAAAGAGTCAAATCGCACCATCTCTATAATAAGTAAATGCTTTTTTTTCCCCTGAGGTTGTCGGAATTATTTGCAATAAAATATTGGCTACAATCGAGGAGGTCTTATCAATGAAATTTCCATTTATACGGGATCTAGGCATAATTCCCAATCCATTCTATATAGAATTCTTTTCATTCTATCACAAAATAACATAAAAACATTTGAATCGATCCAGATGCTCTAAATGGATAAGAGAGGTATGTATTTTCCGCTCAGCTCAAATTCTCTCCTTTTCCTTCTGTTTGGACAAGAAGAGATATGAAATATTTGAGTAAGATTGGATTTCATTCCACTTTCCTATTTCTCAACAACAATTTCTATCATCAGCTATTTTGCGTTTTAAAAATTATCCCATACCTTTTTTTTTGTTTTTGTTTAGATTGTATGGGGTAAAGTACCTTATGCAAATAGAATTCTAGGGTTCCTTTATTTTCTTATGGAATAATAAGAATTTTTTTATTCTCTTTTTATTTTGGTTTTCCCCAAAGAAAAACTTTTGAGGGAGTGGAATTCCTAGTAAAAAATAAATAAATAAAGGACCCTTACACTTAGATAAAAGAAAAAAAAGAATTTTTCCAATAGAGCCATGGAATCCCCCAGTGGTTGTGGCTGTACCTGTACTGCAGGAATACGAAAACTCGCTATTCACTCAGTTTATTTTCCATAATAAGATTATGTAGGAGAGATGGCCGAGCGGTTCAAGGCGTAGCATTGGAACTGCTATGTAGACTTTTGTTTACCGAGGGTTCGAATCCCTCTCTTTCCGTTTTTCTTAATTCATCAACGTTACCAATTACAATGTATCAAATCAAATAACAATTAATTTTAGTTCAGCAATAATACCTTTATTTAATAGAAATTCTCTAAAGCAAGTTACTTTGGTATGTAAAATACACATGGAGGAAATAACAAAAAAGAAAAAAGATCCTAAGGTTACTCTATTTCTGCTAGGTGAATGGGAAAATACGAATTAAGAGCCTTAGGTCGATTTAGTTCGGGGAAAGGGGAAGGGGAAAAAAATTCTATGAACCTTTCCTTTTTCCTTAAGTTCAAGTCTGACGAGAGTAATATTCTACAATTAACAACTCATTTATTTTGAGACCGACCCACTTTCTATCTAGGATTTTTTGTACTAGTCCTTTATATTGCAATGTATCAACCGTCAAATGCTTTGGCAATTTGCCCGGATCGGATGAAGCAATAGAATTTTGAATCAGACGTTTTGATCTTTGGTTATCCTTCGTAGTAATAATATCTCGGGGTTTGCAACGAAAACTTGGTATATCAACTATACGATCATTAACTAAAATATGTCTATGGTTAACTAATTGCCGGGCCCCAGGAATGGTTGAAGCCATACCCAATCGAAAAACAATATTATCCAAACGCATTTCAAGTAATTGTAGTAAAACCTGACCTGTTGACTTTTTTGCTTTTCCAGCGATATGTACATATCTAAGTAATTGTCGTTCTGTCAGACCATAATGAAAACGCAATTTCTGTTTTTCTTGAAGACGAATACGATATTGCTCTTTTTTCCCAGAATGGAATTTTTTTTTCAGATTACTTCCGGATTTAGGCGTTTTTCTAGTGAGTCCTGGTAAAGCTCCCAGACGGCGTATTTTTTTTAAACGAGGTCCTCGATAACGGGACATGAAGACTCCTTTTTTTTATTGAAATTACATTTTACACAATAAATTTCATTGTATTTACATTACAGAATACATCGAAATTAAAACTGAATTAAACTAAAGGATAAACAGAATAAAATCTACTAAAGTACCACAAAAAATGGAATTTCATCAACATCTGGATTTTTTGTATATATATTATTTATTTTAATGTTTTGTATCTAGCAAAATTGTAAAGTAGAACAACATAATGGACCCTGGGATTTTCCATTTAATTCGGAGAAAAAAAGAGATTCTTGTTCATGGAACATCGATAGAGAAAAAAGCCGACTATCGGATTTGAACCGATGACCCTCGCATTACAAATGCGATGCTCTAACCTCTGAGCTAAGTGGGCTTACATAACAGAAATAGTGTAACAAATAGAAATATATATAGGAAATCCATAAAATGGCAGATCTTAATTATTAATCTTAGTTATTAACTAGTTCAAAATTTGAGATTCTACTTAGAAAAAAAAAAAATACTAGAATTTCATAAAGATAAAGTTAGCTTGATATGCTTAACTAAACAATATTCTTAAATAGGATTATAGAATATATTGAACTTTTTATTTCTCTAACTCGCAAATCTATTTTTATAATAGAATCTATTCCAATTTCTATATTGAATTGGATTTTAGATATTTTCAATTTGATACGGCTTGTACGAATAATCTAATATAATACATAGAAAAGAATAATCTATATGAATAATAAAGAGAAAATGCGAATCTTTTTGCATTTTCATTCGACCATTATATAAATTTTTTGAAATATTTTGTTTTTTTTTATTTGTTAATAATTTAAGGATTAATATTTCACTAAGAAAAAGATAGAATTATAACAAATGAAATTTCAAATTCTGATTAGAAAAAAAAGAATGAATATCAAGCGTTATAGTATGATTTAGAATACTCTAAAAAAGTAAAAAAGGGGGGGGGGAGAGAGAAAAACTTTTGGATATATTGATTCTGATTGAATTGCAAATATATCAACAGTAGAATCAATTCAATTCGGAATTGCAATAAGCAGGGTCTCTCGAATAGAGACGAGCTGCTAGACTAGGTCGAATAATGAATTCAATGATTCAAAAAAAAACTAAGAGATGTAAGAAATTACACAAGGAATCCGGGTTTCAAAGAAAAAAAGGAAAATGGGGATATGGCGAAATCGGTAGACGCTACGGACTTGATTGTATTGAGCCTTGGTATGGAAACCTGCTAAGTGGTAACTTCCAAATTCAGAGAAACCCTGGAATGAAAAATGGGCAATCCTGAGCCAAATCCAAAACAAGTGGTTCTCAAACTAGAACCCAAATGAAAAGAAAAGGATAGGTGCAGAGACTCAATGGAAGCTATTCTAACGAATCGAGGTGTAATTACGTTGTGTTGGTAGTGAAACTCCCTCTAAATTTGAAAAGAAGGGCTTTATACATCTAATACACACGTATAGATACTGACATAGCAAACGATTAATCACAGAACCCATATCATAATATAGGTTCTTTATTTATTTTTTAGAATGAAATTAGGAATGATTATGAAATAGAAAATTCTGAATTTTTATTAGAATTATTGTGAATCCATTCCACTCGAATATTGAGTAATCAAATCCTTCAATTCATTGTTTTTGAGATCTTTTATTTTAAAAAGAGGATTAATCGGACGAGGATAAAGAGAGAGTCCCATTCTACATGTCAATACTGACAACAATGAAATTTCTAGTAAAAGGAAAATCCGTCGACTTTATAAGTCGTGAGGGTTCAAGTCCCTCTATCCCCAAACCCTCCTTTATTCCCTAACCATAGTATTTATCCTATTTTTTCTTTTATCAATGGGTTTCAAGATTCATTAGATTTCTTATTCTACTCTTTCATAAAGGAGTGCGAAGAGAACTCAATAGATCTTATGCTATTCATTAAATAGATTTCTTTTTTATTAGAGTATCGGCAAGGAATCTCAATTATTAATTAAATTATTAAGTATTATTAAGTAAGCCATCCACAATGCATAGGACTATCCCCCATTTCCAAATTAGGAATGGAATACTTTATTGATTTTTTAGTCCCTTTAATTGACATAGATGCAAATACTCTACTAGGATGATGCACAAGAAAGGGTCAGGATAGCTCAGTTGGTAGAGCAGAGGACTGAAAATCCTCGTGTCACCAGTTCAAATCTGGTTCCTGGCACGGAAAAAAGGATCCACCAAATAGGTAGTGATACAAATACTTTGAGATGCATTGGGGTACATATTCATTAATAATCTAGATAGTATACACTAAGTAGATAAATCTCTAAACACTTCTTTTTAGAAAAGGGTTAAAATCTCTGGTTCTTTTCTTTATGGTATAGAAGGAGGTGAGATTAGGTGGCCTTTTCTTAATTTTTGCATTTCTGATTAATTTTGTATTCCGCTATTCCGAAGAATATTTTTTTTCTTGATACTTACTTTTCTAATTGTTCTAAGTAATATGCGCGGTACAAAGTTCGTGGTAGGAACTTCTTTGAGTCATTGTATTTTTCTGTTCATACGAAGGAAATGAATATGTGATTTTCAAAATTGCAAAATCGAAATGAAGCCCTTTTTTGATCAGTCTATCTGGACCTTTTTGTATAATAGAATAGTCGTTTCGTCTAGGAAAAGGAAAAGAATATCAAAATATTCTTTGACTTGAATAAAATCTGGAGTTGTGTTGTATAAGTAAGCATGAATTTATTATCATTCAATGAGCATCTTGTATTTCATAAAAATTAGGGGTTATATAGTCCTTACGTAAGGGCCAACCTATCCAACTTTCAGGCATTAAGATACGTTTAAGGCGCGGATGATTATCATAAGAAATTCCCACCATATCATAAGATTCGCGTTCTTGAAAATCGGCACTTCTCCAAACCCAGAAGACAGACGGGATTCTAGGATTATCTTTTTGGGCAAAGACTTTTATGCATACTTCTTCTGGGTTATCTATACCATACTGTATTCTCGTAAGATGATACACACTAGCTAAAGATCCCCCGGGTGCTACGTCATAAGCACATTGGGAACGTAAATAATTGTAACCATATACATATAAAATGACAGCAATGGAATCCCAATCCCCTGCTTTTATTTGTAAAGTCTCTATTCCTCGGTGATCGAAGCCCAAAGATCTATGAATCACCTCATGTTTGACTAGCCAATTAGATAACCACCCCTGCTGCATTGTCTTGATCTCCCCCCCCCCCCTTTTTTTTGTATAAATATTTCACATTTCAAATGTAAGTTTGAAAGATTGCACTGCTCTTTCTTTTTCTGCACAAAAGAACCCCTCTTAATTCACTAATTTGGAGGAAGATACTGGACTTTTTGATTTGAAAAAAGTTTCAGAAGATATATCTAAAGTAGATGGTGATTGATAGAGCAATTCTTGCTCGTAAGTTCCGGTATGAGTACTGCGCCGAACATAAAGTTTGTGACTGGTAGTAAAACATCGCTTTTTCTTTTTACTTTGACATAGAGTTCGATCCTCAACAATTTCTCGTGATATCTTCTTACGAAGTTTTGTTAGGGCATCTATAACAGCCTCTGGTTTAGGTGGGCAACCCGGCAAGTAGACATCCACAGGAATTAACTTATCAACTCCCCGAACAGTACTATAGGAATCCGTACTGAACATTCCCCCTGTAATAGTACAGGCTCCCATAGCAATGACGTATTTTGGTTCAGGCATTTGCTCATATAATCGCACTAAAGAGGGAGCCATTTTCATTGTTACCGTACCGGCTGTTAAAATTAGGTCCGCTTGCCTAGGGCTTGATCTTGGTACCAATCCATAACGATCAAAGTCGAATCGTGAGCCTATTAATGAAGCAAATTCAATGAAACAACAACTGGTACCGTATAGAAGGGGCCATAAACTGGAGAGTCTTGACCAATTCGAAAGATCATTTGGTGTAGTTGAAATAACGGAATTGGAACTTGTTTGGTCAAGTAACGGAAACTCAATCAAACTCATAACTGTCTCAATGGAATCTTTTCCTTCTTTTTTTTTTTTGTCTGAATATTCAGTTAAGACCATTCCAAGGCTCCTTTTCGCCATGCATAAACTAAACCAACAATTAGGATAAGCACGAAAATCAAAGCTTCGATAAAAACAGATACACCCAATACGTCAAAACTCATTGCCCAAGGGTAGAGAAAGACCGTTTCCACATCAAAAACAACAAAAACTAGCGCAAACATGTAATAGCGTATTCGAAATTGTAACCAAGCACCCCCCATGGGTTCTATACCCGATTCATAACTAGAAAGCTTCTCTGGTCCTTCACTAACCGGGGCTAAAAGTCCTGAAATCCAAAATACCAAAATAGGAATAAGGCTTGCTATTATTAGAAATGTCCAAAAAATATCATATTCGTGAAGCAGGAACATAAATGTACTCCCATTAATGTGGAATAGGCGGAACTGAAATTAGTCAATTCAAGTTAGCATTGTCAATTTATCCAGAATTTCTCTCTTTTCCTCGGTGAAACAAGAATCTCTTTTGCTCAAACCAAAGAGCGCTTACTTTAGCTTTTGTTTCTTTTGTGTCATGTCTTCTTTAAGGATTCATCCAATGGAATCCCCACTATCTTTCTTTTGGATTTCCATTCTATTTAGATATGGTATAGACAGACCTAATTCTTATACAAAGAAAACTCTTTTGCTTCACTTTGTCTCGCTTTCTCTAGAATATTCTAGAAAAAAGAATAGCTCTATCCTTTATTTAAGCAGAGTCAGAGACTATTAAATAAAAAAGAAAATACTTAACTACTAATTAGATTAGAACCTAATTAAAATAGGATTACTAATGTATGCAGCCTAATGAGGAATAATACTAAATAATAAAACAGGATATTCTATTTCATAATTATGAAACAGAATATCCTGTTTTATTATTTACTCTTTCTTTTTATTTTCTTTCGATTTTTTCAATTTAAAGTAGATCTATCAAAATAGGAATTCGCAAAATGGAGAAAATCGTTGCAGTCATTATAGGAAAGTCTAGGCACTTAGGGCATATCCTATTTGAAGGAGGATGGAATTAAAATCAGATAAGGAATCTTTCCTTCTATTGATTTGATCGAAATTTTTTTTTTCCTGTCTCTATGATTTTCGATAAATGAGCCATGCTAATGCTTTTATCTCTATTCTATGGCGCAAGCGACCCTCGAGTCTATAAACAAGTACTAATAAGGAAAAGAAAACTATACTAAAGGAAACATAGGATATCGATATCCATCCTAAAATCTAAAAAAAAAGACATATATAATATATTAGTAGGGCTATACGGATTCGAACCGTAGACCTTCTCGGTAAAACAGATCAAACGGATTATTATCAATCAAAATGATTTGAACTGTTTCAAAGACCCAACATGCATTTTTCTGCATTGGGCTCTTTCATCAACTGATGTAAAGATCAGTTAATCCGCCATAGTTTTTCTTTACGGAAAGATAATAAGATGGCTCCCTGTGCTCTGATTGATTATTTGTATTATGATCTATCTAGGAGCAATACCAAAGTGTTTCAAAGGAGGATTACTTTGACTTAGGTCTGCCTCCGGCCTAAATTAAATCAAACTAAGTGAAATGGAGTCTCTATCGTTCCGCTCCTAGAGTTGACTATGAGACTTCATACACCTTAAAGTTCATAGAACGAAAAGAAGTTTTTTGGAGGCCCTTATCCTCTTATGCCTAGCATTGAGTGGGCTGGATATTTACCTTATCAACTAGCAAATCAATAGGGGTTCTATTTGATTAGGCACCAGAATTGGCACCTGAATCGGACTGAACCGACTGTTTGTCAGGCTATTGTTCTCCTATTCTCTCGAATCCATGAAGTAAGACATTGATTTTGCAATAAGGTCAATTATGTTCATTGCATAATAAGTTCCTTTGAAAAGCATTGGCGCACGTGTAAACGAGTTGCTCTACCGAACTGAGCTATAGCCCTTGTCAGAGATATCTTAACATATAGATAATTTCTTGTCAAGATAAATATTCTCTAATGCCATAGGATATCCCTTTTATCTATTTACTATAATACCATACCAATAACGGAATACCAATAATGGAGCGGTATTGCTTATAAAAAGCATTCGATCTATAATCGATCGAAGTAATGTGATTTCTTTTATGATGATAAATAGCCTACTTAACTCAGTGGTTAGAGTACTGCTTTCATACGGCGGGAGTCATTGGTTCAAATCCAATAGTAGGTAGGTAGGTAGAAAAATTACTAGATAGCATTGGACTTACTTCGCTATCTAATAACTTTTTCTACCCTTCTTTTCTTTTTCTTTGTATCAACGGAACCCTTGGATTGTCTTTAATTGGATGGGGGAATCCAATTGATAGCTTCGACTCGTATCCTAGCCCGTTTGAGAGCTAGCTTTGCTTCAACCAATTCTTTCGTACCCTCAGCTCTACTCAAGTTAGCTTCAGCTATTTCAAGTGCCTGTTGAGCTTCTTCTGGATCAATGTCACTACCCAGTTCTGCATCATTTCCTAAAATGATGATCTCATTATTAACTATTCTCGCAAAACCACTCCACAGAACCGCCGTTAACCATTGGTCGTTGAGGAGGCGTATTCTCAAAGGACCCATATCTACAGCTGTGTTAATGGGGGCGTGGTTTGGTAATACGCCAATTTGGCCACTATTAGTAGATAAAATGATTTCTTTCACTTCACAATCCCAAATAATTCGTTTAGGAGTTAGTACATAAAGATTTAATTTCATTTCTTCAATTTGTTCTCCTCTTCTAAGTTTATAGCTTTCGTGCTAGCTTCATCGATGTTCCCCACCAAATAAAAAGCCTGTTCGGGTAGGCCATCTAATTCTCCGGAAAGGATTAGTTGAAACCCCCTAATTGTTTCTGCAAGACTAACATACTTTCCTGGAGAACCGGTAAAAACTTCTGCCACAAAGAACGGTTGTGATAAGAACCGCTCAATTTTTCGTGCTCTTGCTACAGTTAAACGATCCTCCTCCGATAATTCATCCAACCCAAGAATTGCAATAATGTCCTGAAGTTCCTTGTAACGCTGTAAAGTTTCCTTAACTCTTTGCGCAGTTTCATAATGGTCCTTGCCAACGATCCGAGGCTGTAACATAGTTGAGGTTGAGTCTAAAGGATCGACTGCGGGATAAATACCCTTGGAAGCTAATCCTCTGGAAAGTACGGTAGTAGCGTCCAAATGTGCAAATGTTGTGGCAGGAGCAGGGTCGGTCAAATCGTCCGCAGGTACATAAACTGCTTGGATCGAAGTTATCGATCCCTTGTTGGTAGAAGTAATTCTTTCTTGCAAAGAACCCATTTCTGTACTAAGGGTAGGTTGATAACCCACTGCGGAGGGCATTCTCCCTAATAAGGCGGATACCTCCGATCCTGCTTGAACAAAACGAAAGATATTATCGATGAATAAAAGCACGTCTTGCTTATTAACATCTCGGAAATATTCTGCCATAGTTAGGGCAGTTAAACCAACTCTCATACGAGCTCCCGGCGGTTCATTCATTTGGCCATAGACTAGAGCTACTTTTGATTCCTCAATATTTTTTTCATTAATTACTCCAGATTCCTTCATTTCCATATAAAGATCATTTCCTTCACGAGTCCGTTCCCCTACTCCCCCAAATACGGATACGCCTCCATGAGCTTTAGCAATGTTATTGATTAATTCCATGATGAGTACTGTTTTACCTACTCCTGCCCCCCCAAATAGTCCGATTTTTCCTCCACGCCGATAAGGAGCTAAAAGATCAACCACCTTAATACCTGTTTCAAAGATAGATAATTTCGTATCTAACTCAATAAAGGCAGGCGCGGATCTATGAATAGGGAATGTTGCACTAGTATCTACAGGACCCAAATTGTCAATAGGCTCCCCAAGAACGTTAAAAATTCGTCCGAGAGTAGCTCCACCGACCGGAACACTAAGAGGAGCTCCTGTGTCAATCACTTCCATTCCTCTCATCAACCCGTCTGTAGCACTCATAGCTACAGCTCTAACTCGATTATTTCCTAATAATTGTTGTACCTCACAAGTCACATTAATTTGCTTATCGGCAGTGTCCCGGCTCTTAACTATCAAAGCGTTATAAATATAAGGCAACTTGCCTGGGGGAAAAGTGATATCCAGCACGGGTCCAATAATTTGATCAATACGCCCTGCACTTTTTTCTTCAATTGTGGAAACCCCGGGACGCGAAGTAGTAGGATTGGTTCTCATAATTATCACATAATTATCAAAAAAAGGAATTTGTCGAAATTTTTCGTTTTTTTTCTTGTTGAATAATGCCAAATCAAAAAAATATCCCAAAATCCAAAAGTGAAAAGGAAATGAATTAGTTAATTCAATAAAAAAGAAAAGGGGGCTAGCACTTGATTTCGTTGCCTAAGCGAATCCCATTCACTCATTTACTCATGGAATGAGTCCGTTGGAAAGTTCAATCAATCTTTTTTTTTTCATAGACATTTTTCCTTTTGTCAAGGATCTTTGCCTACTCTACTTTCCTGTCTAGGACTTCGATATACAAAATATATACTACTGTGAAGCATAGATTGCTGTCAACAGAGAATTTTCTTAGTATTTAGGTATTTAGATTCAAAATAAGAAAGGGGCCTATTAAGATAAGAACTTATAAAATTGTAAAATAAGGATTAAGGGATTGGTTTGGGTTGCGCTATATCTATTAAAGAGTATACAATAATGATGGATTTGGTGAATCAAATCTATGGTTTAATAATGAACCATGTTAACTTACCATAACAACAACTCAATTCCTATCGAATTCCTATAGGATAGAACGGACACAGGGTGTACCCATTATATATGAATGAAACATATTCATTAACTTAAGCATACTCCCTTTTTTATTTAATGAGTTGATATTAATTGAATATCTTTTTTTTTTAAGATTTTTGCAAAGCTTTAATTTACGCTTAATCTATATCGAGTAGACCCTGTCGTTGTGAGAATTCTTAATTCATGAGTTGTAGGGAGGGACTTATGTCACCACAAACAGAAACTAAAGCAGGTGTTGGATTTCAAGCTGGTGTTAAAGATTATAAATTGACTTACTACACCCCGGAATACGAAACCAAGGATACTGATATCTTAGCAGCATTCCGAGTAACTCCTCAGCCCGGGGTTCCGCCTGAAGAAGCAGGGGCTGCAGTGGCTGCGGAATCTTCTACTGGTACATGGACAACTGTTTGGACTGATGGACTTACCAGTCTTGATCGTTACAAAGGACGATGCTATCACATCGAACCCGTTCCTGGGGAAGAGGATCAATATATCTGTTATGTAGCTTATCCATTAGATCTATTTGAAGAGGGTTCTGTTACTAACATGTTTACTTCCATTGTGGGTAACGTATTTGGTTTCAAAGCCCTACGTGCTCTACGTTTGGAGGATCTACGAATTCCTCCTGCTTATGCAAAAACTTTCCATGGTCCGCCTCATGGTATCCAAGTTGAAAGGGATAAGTTGAACAAGTATGGTCGTCCTTTATTGGGATGTACTATTAAACCAAAATTGGGATTATCCGCAAAAAATTACGGTAGAGCATGTTATGAGTGTCTACGCGGTGGACTTGATTTTACCAAAGATGATGAAAACGTAAACTCACAACCATTTATGCGCTGGAGAGACCGTTTTGTATTTGTTGCCGAAGCAATTTATAAAGCACAAGCAGAAACTGGCGAAATCAAGGGGCATTACTTGAATGCGACTGCAGGTACATGCGAAGAAATGATTAAGAGAGCTGTATTTGCGAGGGAATTAGGGGTTCCGATTATAATGCATGACTACTTAACTGGAGGATTCACCGCAAATACTAGTTTGTCTAATTATTGCCGCGACAACGGCCTACTTCTTCACATTCACCGAGCAATGCATGCAGTTATTGATAGACAGAAAAATCATGGTATGCATTTCCGTGTTTTAGCTAAAGCATTGCGTATGTCTGGGGGAGATCATATCCACTCCGGTACAGTAGTAGGTAAGTTAGAAGGGGAACGCGAAATGACTTTAGGTTTTGTTGATTTATTGCGCGATGATTATATTGAAAAAGATCGTTCTCGCGGTATCTTTTTCACCCAGGACTGGGTATCCATGCCAGGTGTTATACCGGTGGCTTCAGGGGGTATTCATGTTTGGCATATGCCAGCTCTGACCGAAATCTTTGGAGACGATTCCGTATTACAATTTGGTGGAGGAACTTTAGGACATCCTTGGGGGAATGCACCAGGTGCAGCAGCTAATAGGGTGGCTTTAGAAGCCTGTGTACAAGCTCGTAACGAAGGGCGCGATCTTGCTCGTGAAGGTAATGAAATTATCCGAGCAGCTTGCAAATGGAGTCCTGAACTAGCTGCAGCTTGTGAAGTATGGAAAGCGATCAAATTCGACTTCAAGCCGGTAGATACCATCGATTAAGTAGATAAAACTAGATATAAAGATAAAGAAGGTCTAAATAAAAAAAGCGAAATAGAAAGAGAAAAAATCAGTTACGAAATGCAGTAATTCTTCTTTAATCTTCTAATTGATTGCAATTAAATTCGGCTCGATCTTTTTTTTGTAAAAAAGATCGAGCCGAATTTAAATATATCTTGATACGATCATGAGACTTGACAAATCGAGATTCTTCTATTCTATATATCTAGAATATAGAAAGGTATAATACAATAAACAAATACAAATCAAAATATAGTATTATCATACGATAATGGAATCAAATACGCAGTATTTACAGAAAAGAGTCTTCGTTTATTGGGAAAGAATCAATATACTTTTAATGTCGAATCGGGATTCACTAAGACAGAAATAAAGCATTGGGTCGAGCTCTTCTTTGGTGTTAAGGTAGTAGCTGTGAATAGCCATCGACTACCCGGAAAGGGTAGAAGAATGGGACCTATTCTGGGACATACAATGCATTACAGACGTATGATCATTACCCTTCAACTGGATATTCTATTCCACTTCTACTTTTTAAATTCAAGGGTATTCTGAAAGAGGTATTTCTTTCATTTTATCGCTTTCTTTTGAATCCAATTTCAAGTTGGATTAGAAAGATAGAAAGGCCATGAGAATGGAAAAAGAAAAATTTAATTATCCATTCCATTCATTTTTTTTTAGATATAGAATACTAAAGAATGCTAACTAAAGTATTCTATAAAAAATCTTTATTTTGTAAACTCAAAAATACAATAGTCAATATTCCTTATAATAGATATACTTAATTATATCTTAAGAATCTTAAGATATATTTTGAATAGATAGAAATAGTAAATTGGAATTGAGACACCTATTCTATGACAGATTTAAACTTACCCTCTATTTTCGTGCCTTTAGTAGGCTTAGTATTTCCGGCAATTGCAATGGCTTCTTTATTTCTTTATGTGCAGAAAAATAAGATTGTCTAGAACCGACGGGGCCTAATTTGCTCAATGTATTTCCAGGATCATAATACAGATATTTTTTAGCGTAAGTAATTTTTTAGCGTAAGTAATATATTAATATGATAGGGTATGTAGCTCTTTCTACACACAAATGAAAAACGTCTATGGATGCAGATATAGGCTACGAGCATAAATGCATACATATGCGTAGCCAAGTATAGCGAGTTTTTTTAAGCGGATCCAGGAATTTTTTTTTTTTTGAATAGAAAGTCAATGTATCTAACCAATTATTTCACAGGAGTCCTAGCTGCTGAAGGTGATTTCAGAATCAAAACAAAAAAAGTAAAGTCAAAATCATTTAGCTTATTCTCTCAATTTCAATTAACCACTGCTGGATTTAGTATATCTAATATGAATTGGCGATCAGAACACATATGGATAGAACTTCTAAAGGGTTCTCGAAAAAGAGGTAATTTTTTCTGGGCCTGTATTCTTTTTCTAGGTTCATTAGGATTCTTAGCGGTTGGGGCTTCCAGTTATCTTGGTAAGAATATGATATCCCTACTTCCATCTCAACAAATTCTTTTTTTTCCACAGGGAGTCGTGATGTCTTTCTACGGAATCGCGGGACTATTCATTAGCTCCTATTTGTGGTGCACTATTTTGTGGAATGTAGGCAGTGGTTATGACCGATTTGATAGAAAAGAGGGAATAGTGTGCATTTTTCGTTGGGGATTCCCTGGAATAAAACGTCGCATCTTCCTTCGATTCCTTGTGCGGGATATCCAATCAATTAGAATTCAGGTTAAAGAGGGTCTTTATCCTCGTCGTATCCTTTATATGGAAATACGTGGCCAGGGGGTCATTCCCTTGACTCGTACGGATGAGAAGTTTTTTACTCCACGAGAAATTGAACAAAAAGCTGCCGAATTGGCCTATTTCTTGCGCGTACCAATTGAAGTATTTTGAGTACCAATTGCAATTTTTTTAAATTGTAAGGATATTTTCGAGTATTTATCTAAAGGAAGGAACAACCGAAGATAAGAGAAAATTGTTTCGAATTTGTTTTGTCCAAGTGAGATATATGGCATAATATTCTTCCCTTTTCATATGAAGGGAAGGGGCTTTTTTTTTATTCTATTTCTCTATTCCACTTCATTTAGATCTAAAATAAGAAAGAACCCAATAGAATGAAATTCTACTAGTATATATACAAAAAGAGAAATAGATACAAACACAAGGTCTCAAACCTTGTTATAGAATGCTTCAAAGATCAAAGAAAAGAAATATCATATAGAAAAGAAATATCATATAGAGTCAGCGAATGAAGCGGATTCATTAACAACTCAATTTACAGATCAAAAATGAAAAAAAAGAAAGCATTGCCTTCTTTCCTATATCTTGTATTTATCGTTCTTTTGCCCTGGGGAGTCTCTTTCTCTTTTAACAAATGTCTGGAACTTGGGATTAAGAATTGGTGGAATACCAGGCAACCTGAAACTCTCTTAACGGATATTCAAGAGAAAAGGATTCTAGAAGAATTCATAGAATTAGAAGAGCTTTTTCTCTTGGACGAAATGATAAAAGAGAAACCAAAGACACATGTACAAAAACCTCCTATAGGAATACACAAGGAAATAATACAATTGGCCAAAATAGATAATATCCCAATGCGGTAAAAGAATCGAATCCTAGAATTCCTATTCGAGATATTTTTGGGCTCTTAGGGGCTATTGTACCTAATATATCGAATTTTTCTTCATCTTACTATTTATTAACGCATAATCAGATCTTGTTAAAAAAATACTTGTTCCTTGACACTTTGAAACAAACCTTCCAAGTACTTCAAGGGCTTAAATACTCTTTAATAGATGAAAATAAAAGGATTTCGAATTTCGACAGTAACATCATGTTGAATGCACTCCATTTGAATTGGCACTTTCTCAATCATGACTCATGGGAGGAGACATTGGCAATAATTCAGCTTGGACAATTTATTTGTGAAAATGTATGTCTATTTAAATCGCACATAAAAAAATCTGGTCAAATTTACATTGTTAATATGGACTCCTTTGTTATAAGAGCAGCTAAGCCTTATTTGGCCACTATAGGAGCAACTGTTCATGGTCATTATGGAAAAACCCTTTACAAAGGAGATAGGTTAGTTACCTTTATATATGAAAAATCGAGATCTAGTGATATAACGCAAGGTCTTCCAAAAGTAGAACAAATATTCGAAGCACGTTCAATTGATTCACTATCGCCGAATCTCGAAAGGAGAATTGAGGATTGGAATGAGCGTATACCAAGAATTCTTGGGGTTCCCTGGGGATTCTTGATTGGAGCTGAGCTAACCATCGCCCAAAGTCGTATCTCTTTGGTTAATAAGATCCAAAAGGTTTATCGATCCCAAGGGGTACAGATCCATAATAGACATATAGAGATTATTATACGCCAAGTAACATCAAAAGTACGGGTTTCCGAAGATGGAATGTCTAATGTTTTTTTACCCGGGGAATTAATAGGACTATTGCGAGCGGAACGAGCAGGGCGTGCTTTGGATGAATCCATCTATTATCGGGCAATCTTATTGGGAATAACAAGGGCTTCCCTGAATACCCAAAGTTTCATATCTGAAGCAAGTTTTCAGGAAACTGCTCGAGTTTTAGCAAAAGCTGCCCTACGAGGTCGTATTGATTGGTTGAAAGGCCTGAAAGAAAACGTAGTTCTGGGGGGAATTATACCTGTTGGTACCGGATTCCAAAAATTTGTGCATCGTTCCTCACAAGACAAGAACCTTTATTTCGAAATTCAAAAAAAAAATCTATTCACGTCGGAAATGAGAGATATGTTGTTTCTCCATACAGAATTAGTTTCTTCTGATTCTGACGTAACAAACAATTTCTATGAGACATCAGAACCCCCATTTACTCCCATTTATACGATTTAAGGATACATAAAGCAGATTTTTTTTTTTTTTTAGTTTAATTTAAACTAGATTTTTGACCTTAGAATGCTAACAGGTCTGATTTTAGATTTTGTATTTTCATATTTTACTAAATAAAAGATAAAAGAAGTCAGTTAATTCATTAAGGCTATGTTTATATCATGTATCAATGGCCAATTCTGAGTAGAAGGTTCCATCGGAACAATTATTATTTATTTCAAGATATTTCGGCTCTTTCTTAATCTTCAAAAAGAAATAAATTCCGTAATGGTAAGACGAAAAAAAGAAAAAAAAAGGAAGTGTGGAAAAAATGACAAGAAGATATTGGAACATCAATTTGAAAGAGATGATAGAAGCAGGAGTTCATTTTGGTCATGGTATTAAGAAATGGAATCCTAAAATGGCCCCTTACATCTCGGCAAAGCGTAAAGGTACTCATATTACAAATCTCGCTAGAACGGCTCGTTTTTTATCAGAAGCTTGTGATTTAGTTTTTGATGCAGCAAGTCAAGGAAAAAGCTTCTTAATTGTTGGTACCAAAAAAAGAACAGCGGATTTAGTAGCATCAGCTGCAATAAGGTCTCGTTGTCATTATGTTAATAAAAAGTGGTTCAGTGGTATGTTAACGAATTGGTCGATTACCAAAACTAGACTTTCTCAATTTAGAGACTTAAGAGCGGAAGAAAAGATGGGAAAATTCCACCATCTTCCAAAAAGAGATGTGGCAATCTTAAAGAGAAAATTATCCACCTTGCAAAGATATCTCGGCGGGATTAAATATATGACGAGGTTGCCTGACATTGTGATCGTCCTTGATCAGCAAAAAGAGTATATAGCTCTTCGGGAATGTGCCATTTTGGGGATTCCTACTATTTCTTTAGTGGATACAAATTGTGACCCAGATCTCGCGAATATATCGATTCCTGCCAACGATGACACTATGACTTCAATTCGATTGATTCTTAACAAATTAGTATTTGCAATTTGTGAGGGCCGTTCTCTCTATATAAGAAATCGTTGATTAAGATTAAGAAGAATAGTTAATTCTTAAGCAACTACGTAGATTTATGGGATCAGTTACTATTCTTTTTTGTTTTGCATAGATAAAAGAAGGGGAATATTGATATATATTAGAGGGTATTGATATATATTATCATTTGATGTGATTTCTTGGTATCCTAAATATAAAATTCTAAGATTAATACTTCAGCTAAGTTGAGAAAGAGATGGTTGAATCAAAAGAATTCCTTTTTTGAAGTTCAATTTTTATCAGAGGACAATATGAATATTACACCATGTTCCATTAAAACACTCAAGGGGTTGTATGATATATCAGGCGTAGAAGTAGGCCAACACTTCTATTGGCAAATAGGAGATTTCCAAATTCATGCCCAAGTACTCATCACTTCTTGGGTCGTAATTACTATCTTGCTAGGTTCAGTTATCATAGCTGTTCGGAATCCACAAACCATCCCAACCGACGGTCAGAATTTCTTCGAATATGTCCTTGAGTTTATTCGAGATTTAAGCAAAACTCAGATTGGAGAAGAATATGGTCCCTGGGTTCCCTTTATTGGAACTATGTTCCTTTTTATTTTTGTTTCGAATTGGTCGGGTGCTCTTTTACCTTGGAAAATTATAGAGTTACCCCACGGGGAATTAGCAGCGCCCACGAATGATATAAATACTACTGTTGCTTTAGCTTTACTCACATCAGCGGCATATTTTTATGCGGGTCTTAGCAAAAAAGGATTGAGTTATTTCGAGAAATATATTAAACCAACCCCAATCCTTTTACCAATTAACATCCTAGAAGATTTCACAAAACCATTATCGCTTAGTTTTCGACTTTTCGGAAATATATTGGCGGATGAATTGTATTCAATAAACAAAAGGAGAGAGGGGGATTCGAACCCTCGATAGTTCCTAGAACTATACCGGTTTTCAAGACCGGGGCTATCAACCACTCAGCCATCTCTCCATAGCCTAATCCCTATTTTATTCCTACAAATCGAACATAGCCATATGAAATGATCTACTAACTTCTAGAAACATCTCAGATGCAAGTCCACTTTCGCTATATCTCTGTATACTGTATACAGGGATACAGAATCCGCTATATCGGGAAATTTGATCTATGATCATTGCTTTGTGGATTGTCTCTTGATTAGTTGGTGTTTATCCCCTCAATATCGCAAGTTTCTTACGCCCAAACAAAGTATTTACTTGTTACTAATAAAAAATTAAAAAGTTTAGCCTACTTTCTTCCTTAGATCCCTTCTTTTACTCCGATAATATTGCGGATCGAAATCGATGCAAAGAAAATGAATGCATTTCCATACTATAAAAAAAGTAAGTGTAATAAATATAGAATTGGATCATATCACATGACTTATTCCATTTATACTCTACAGGATCTTACGGAGCCTGTTCATGGATGACATGGTTGGGGTATGATCATAGAAAATATTCTCCTCGAGTGAACCAGCCTATCCTTGCTAGATAGGGGACTATTCATTAGCTCCTATATAGATAATCGAAATTGAAAAGAACTGTCTTTTCTGTATACTTTCCCCGTTCTATTGCTACCGCGGGTCTTATGCAATCGATCGGATCATATAGATATTCCTTCAACACAACATAGGTCATCGAAAGGATCTCGGACGACTCACCAAAGCACGAAAGCCAGTTAGAAAATGGATTCCTATTTGAAGAGTGCCTAACCGCATGGATAAGCTCACATTAACCCGTCAATTTTGGATCCAATTCGGGATTTTTCTCTTGGGAAGTTTCGGGAAGAAATTGGAATGGAATAATATCGATTCATACAGAGGAAAAAGTTCTCTATTGATGCAAACGCTGTACCTAGAGGATAGGGATAGAGGAAGAGGGAAAAATAACCCCTAATTTTTATGAAATACAAGATGCTCATTGAATGATAATAAATTCATGCTTACTTATACAACACAACTCCAGATTTTATTCAAGTCAAAGAATATTTTGATATTCTTTTCCTTTTCCTAGACGAAACGACTATTCTATTATACAAAAAGGTCCAGATAGACTGATCAAAAAAGGGCTTCATTTCGATTTTGCAATTTTGAAAATCACATATTCATTTCCTTCGTATGAACAGAAAAATACAATGACTCAAAGAAGTTCCTACCACGAACTTTGTACCGCGCATATTACTTAGAACAATTAGAAAAGTAAGTATCAAGAAAAAAAATATTCTTCGGAATAGCGGAATACAAAATTAATCAGAAATGCAAAAATTAAGAAAAGGCCACCTAATCTCACCTCCTTCTATACCATAAAGAAAAGAACCAGAGATTTTAACCCTTTTCTAAAAAGAAGTGTTTAGAGATTTATCTACTTAGTGTATACTATCTAGATTATTAATGAATATGTACCCCAATGCATCTCAAAGTATTTGTATCACTACCTATTTGGTGGATCCTTTTTTCCGTGCCAGGAACCAGATTTGAACTGGTGACACGAGGATTTTCAGTCCTCTGCTCTACCAACTGAGCTATCCTGACCCTTTCTTGTGCATCATCCTAGTAGAGTATTTGCATCTATGTCAATTAAAGGGACTAAAAAATCAATAAAGTATTCCATTCCTAATTTGGAAATGGGGGATAGTCCTATGCATTGTGGATGGCTTACTTAATAATACTTAATAATTTAATTAATAATTGAGATTCCTTGCCGATACTCTAATAAAAAAGAAATCTATTTAATGAATAGCATAAGATCTATTGAGTTCTCTTCGCACTCCTTTATGAAAGAGTAGAATAAGAAATCTAATGAATCTTGAAACCCATTGATAAAAGAAAAAATAGGATAAATACTATGGTTAGGGAATAAAGGAGGGTTTGGGGATAGAGGGACTTGAACCCTCACGACTTATAAAGTCGACGGATTTTCCTTTTACTAGAAATTTCATTGTTGTCAGTATTGACATGTAGAATGGGACTCTCTCTTTATCCTCGTCCGATTAATCCTCTTTTTAAAATAAAAAATCTCAAAAACAATGAATTGAAGGATTTGATTACTCAATATTCGAGTGGAATGGATTCACAATAATTCTAATAAAAATTCAGAATTTTCTATTTCATAATCATTCCTAATTTCATTCTAAAAAATAAATAAAGAACCTATATTATGATATGGGTTCTGTGATTAATCGTTTGCTATGTCAGTATCTATACGTGTGTATTAGATGTATAAAGCCCTTCTTTTCAAATTTAGAGGGAGTTTCACTACCAACACAACGTAATTACACCTCGATTCGTTAGAATAGCTTCCATTGAGTCTCTGCACCTATCCTTTTCTTTTCATTTGGGTTCTAGTTTGAGAACCACTTGTTTTGGATTTGGCTCAGGATTGCCCATTTTTCATTCCAGGGTTTCTCTGAATTTGGAAGTTACCACTTAGCAGGTTTCCATACCAAGGCTCAATACAATCAAGTCCGTAGCGTCTACCGATTTCGCCATATCCCCATTTTCCTTTTTTTCTTTGAAACCCGGATTCCTTGTGTAATTTCTTACATCTCTTAGTTTTTTTTTGAATCATTGAATTCATTATTCGACCTAGTCTAGCAGCTCGTCTCTATTCGAGAGACCCTGCTTATTGCAATTCCGAATTGAATTGATTCTACTGTTGATATATTTGCAATTCAATCAGAATCAATATATCCAAAAGTTTTTCTCTCTCCCCCCCCCCTTTTTTACTTTTTTAGAGTATTCTAAATCATACTATAACGCTTGATATTCATTCTTTTTTTTCTAATCAGAATTTGAAATTTCATTTGTTATAATTCTATCTTTTTCTTAGTGAAATATTAATCCTTAAATTATTAACAAATAAAAAAAAACAAAATATTTCAAAAAATTTATATAATGGTCGAATGAAAATGCAAAAAGATTCGCATTTTCTCTTTATTATTCATATAGATTATTCTTTTCTATGTATTATATTAGATTATTCGTACAAGCCGTATCAAATTGAAAATATCTAAAATCCAATTCAATATAGAAATTGGAATAGATTCTATTATAAAAATAGATTTGCGAGTTAGAGAAATAAAAAGTTCAATATATTCTATAATCCTATTTAAGAATATTGTTTAGTTAAGCATATCAAGCTAACTTTATCTTTATGAAATTCTAGTATTTTTTTTTTTTCTAAGTAGAATCTCAAATTTTGAACTAGTTAATAACTAAGATTAATAATTAAGATCTGCCATTTTATGGATTTCCTATATATATTTCTATTTGTTACACTATTTCTGTTATGTAAGCCCACTTAGCTCAGAGGTTAGAGCATCGCATTTGTAATGCGAGGGTCATCGGTTCAAATCCGATAGTCGGCTTTTTTCTCTATCGATGTTCCATGAACAAGAATCTCTTTTTTTCTCCGAATTAAATGGAAAATCCCAGGGTCCATTATGTTGTTCTACTTTACAATTTTGCTAGATACAAAACATTAAAATAAATAATATATATACAAAAAATCCAGATGTTGATGAAATTCCATTTTTTGTGGTACTTTAGTAGATTTTATTCTGTTTATCCTTTAGTTTAATTCAGTTTTAATTTCGATGTATTCTGTAATGTAAATACAATGAAATTTATTGTGTAAAATGTAATTTCAATAAAAAAAGGAGTCTTCATGTCCCGTTATCGAGGACCTCGTTTAAAAAAAATACGCCGTCTGGGAGCTTTACCAGGACTCACTAGAAAAACGCCTAAATCCGGAAGTAATCTGAAAAAAAATTCCATTCTGGGAAAAAAGAGCAATATCGTATTCGTCTTCAAGAAAAACAGAAATTGCGTTTTCATTATGGTCTGACAGAACGACAATTACTTAGATATGTACATATCGCTGGAAAAGCAAAAAAGTCAACAGGTCAGGTTTTACTACAATTACTTGAAATGCGTTTGGATAATATTGTTTTTCGATTGGGTATGGCTTCAACCATTCCTGGGGCCCGGCAATTAGTTAACCATAGACATATTTTAGTTAATGATCGTATAGTTGATATACCAAGTTTTCGTTGCAAACCCCGAGATATTATTACTACGAAGGATAACCAAAGATCAAAACGTCTGATTCAAAATTCTATTGCTTCATCCGATCCGGGCAAATTGCCAAAGCATTTGACGGTTGATACATTGCAATATAAAGGACTAGTACAAAAAATCCTAGATAGAAAGTGGGTCGGTCTCAAAATAAATGAGTTGTTAATTGTAGAATATTACTCTCGTCAGACTTGAACTTAAGGAAAAAGGAAAGGTTCATAGAATTTTTTTCCCCTTCCCCTTTCCCCGAACTAAATCGACCTAAGGCTCTTAATTCGTATTTTCCCATTCACCTAGCAGAAATAGAGTAACCTTAGGATCTTTTTTCTTTTTTGTTATTTCCTCCATGTGTATTTTACATACCAAAGTAACTTGCTTTAGAGAATTTTGAATCAGACGTATTAATCAAAGGTATTATTGCTGAACTAAAATTAATTGTTATTTGATTTGATACATTGTAATTGGTAACGTTGATGAATTAAGAAAAACGGAAAGAGAGGGATTCGAACCCTCGGTAAACAAAAGTCTACATAGCAGTTCCAATGCTACGCCTTGAACCGCTCGGCCATCTCTCCTACATAATCTTATTATGGAAAATAAACTGAGTGAATAGCGAGTTTTCGTATTCCTGCAGTACAGGTACAGCCACAACCACTGGGGGATTCCATGGCTCTATTGGAAAAATTCTTTTTTTTCTTTTATCTAAGTGTAAGGGTCCTTTATTTATTTATTTTTTACTAGGAATTCCACTCCCCCAAAAGTTTTTCTTTGGGGAAAACCAAAATAAAAAGAGAATAAAAAATTCTTATTATTCCATAAGAAAATAAAGGAACCCTAGAATTCTATTTGCATAAGGTACTTTACCCCATACAATCTAAACAAAACAAAAAAAAAGGTATGGGATAATTTTTAAAACGCAAAATAGCTGATGATAGAAATTGTTGTTGAGAAATAGGAAAGTGGAATGAAATCCAATCTTACTCAAATATTTCATATCTCTTCTTGTCCAAACAGAAGGAAAAGGAGAGAATTTGAGCTGAGCGGAAAATACATACCTCTCTTATCCATTTAGAGCATCTGGATCGATTCAAATGTTTTTATGTTATTTTGTGATAGAATGAAAAGAATTCTATATAGAATGGATTGGGAATTATGCCTAGATCCCGTATAAATGGAAATTTCATTGATAAGACCTCCTCGATTGTAGCCAATATTTTATTGCAAATAATTCCGACAACCTCAGGGGAAAAAAAAGCATTTACTTATTATAGAGATGGTGCGATTTGACTCTTTTTTTTTGTTTTTTTTTTAGCCCTACCTACATCTCCAGTCTTACGAGAAAGAAAGGGGGTTCGCATAGGGAGAACAAAATTAGTAAAGGAAACCCGCGCTTGGGGAAGGTGAGGTGAACTAACAATTCCTTCTGTCGTGTATCCTCGATTGATGTGGCCTTAGATGCTTCAATTGTAGATTTGAGTATTGAGCGAAAGGTTACACCTACAGGATAGGTTCTGTATTACAGGCCAATCCTACTCTACTAGGACCAATAGGCAGCATAGGGGAGAAAAGCACTACACCTCGAAATAGGAATCAACAACAGAAAAACTTTGTTAGAAATCAACCCTTTCCTGATCGGTATCAGGGTTGGGAAAAATGGTTGGGATAGCAAACAACCATCAGGTTTGTACTTTGGATACCCTTATAACCATCAAAGGTCGTTGAAGTGGCTAATTCCTCTAAATAGGAGGCGTTGAGAACAAAGAAATTCCTGGAGCTATCGTTTTACTCTAGCATTAATAGAATTCATTGGTGTTAAGAAAAACCTCTTGGGGGAAGGTTGGCTAGAGATTTCTTGGAAAAATACCAGCCCCTTTCGGTCCATAATAAGTGGGACTAATTCTATTTTCATTCTATAGATTTTTTGCTTAGTACTATGTACAGAAGGGAGGAGCCGTATGAGATGAAAACCTCATGTACGGTTTTGGAACGGAGATTTTTTGAATAGAATGAACGACCGTAACGGATGTTGGCTCAATCCGAAGGAAATTATGCGGAAGCTTTGCAGAATTATTATGAAGCTACGCGACTAGAAATTGATCCCTATGATCGAAGTTATATACTATATAACATCGGCCTTATACACACAAGTAATGGAGAGCATACAAAGGCTTTGGAATATTATTTCCGGGCGCTAGAACGAAACCCCTTCTTACCGCAAGCTTTTAATAATATGGCCGTGATCTGTCATTACGTGCGACTATCTCCACTATAGAAAGAAGAAAAAAAAAGATGAAATTTTCTAGTAAATACTAGAAAAAGGGCTTTCTACATCGTGTAAAGGATCCTGTATCCATGATTCAAAATTTCCTTGCCAAGCTACATGAAACAGATTTCCGGACGTCCATAGAAAGATTATTGCTAACTGCCCAAAGTGAGAAGCAAAAATGTTCTGATAAAGACGTTCTTCAGTAATATCATCATGACTTTCAAAATCATGTGCGGTAGCAATACCAAACCAAATACGACGAGTAGTGGGGTCCTGAGCTAAGCCTTGGCTAAACCTGGGAAATCTTAATTCCATAATGCCTTTCAAATCCTCCTAGCCACTATCCTACTGCAATAATTCTCGCTAAGAAGAATGCTGCTGCGCGCGTGCTGTACGAACGACAAGACAAGACGGCAGAAGTCATCCGGACAATGAAGGCAGGACGAGCGAAGCCCGCTGACAGTAGAATGGACGCCCGGCATCTCGGGCGGAGAAGGGCTGCCAACCGGCGCCCTCATAACGGCCCATGAACGGGTCTGGCCTCTCCTTGCACTATAAAAGGGAGTGTCTTGTACATGAAACCAACACACAACACTTGAGCAATATCAGACAAGCAGGACGTAGGGTTTTACATCTCTGGTGGCCCGAACCTGGGTAAACTGCTTGTGTCCTTCCTCTCTCTCTCGTACGCGATTCCAACACTTAGAACCGTTCGCTCCCTTCCGAATCTCAAAGGGAGGCCGTGCTAGGTCCCCATTTGCCGTGGTTTCCACACCTCGACACAAACAATGCAGCGAATCACAGTACACCCTGATACTCGGGACAATTAGGTGGAAGATGACACCTCATGGAGTAGACAACAGCTTGGGCACAGAACCACCGAATTCAAATTCGCTAATTTGGAAAGCTTGGGCACCACCGAAATGCAAGCTTTTCGCAAGCTGGGCCGTCCATATAACGGCACTCGTCTTCCCGGAACAAAAACAAGTTACCGTTGTAGCTTCGCTGTCTCAAACCGGCCGGGCGCAGGCTATTTATGTCGCTTCCCAGAAACCTCCCTGCATAAACCGTCGTCACTACACTTTCTGTGACCTAAGAGCACAAGCGTCATTGACAGTAGTCACAGTACACAAAGATCAATAGGCGTCATGAGCTCGCCGGCGAACCTCAAGCGCCTGATCAAAGCCGCCTTCCGCCTTGTTGTTGCCGCGGCGTTCCTCGCTGCCTCCGTCTTCATCGTGGTCGGAACAGGTCCCCAGAAGGTTCTCGCACGGCACACACTCTTTCTGGCCGGCGCGGCGGCGGCGAGCCTGTGCCTACTACGGCGGCGCGCCCCAGCGGTGTACCTCGTCGAGTACTCCTGCTTCCGGGGGGCGCCCGTTCACCGCGCTCCATTCGCCGCGTTCATCGAGCACACGCTCCTCGTTCACAGCAGAGAATCAGATGAAGACGTTGTCTCCTTCACGGCGAGGATGCTCGAGCGGGCGGGCCTCGGGGAGGAGACCTGCGTGCCACCTGCATTCAGGTACATCCCTCCCGACCAGAGCCTCCGCGCGGCGCGCGAGGAGGCGGAGCTCGTCATCTTCTCGGCCGTCGACGCCCTCTTCTCCAAGCTGCCGCAGGCACAGGCATCAGACGTGAACCTGGTGGTCGTCTGCTGCAGCCTGTGCGCGCCGGTGCCGTCGTGGTCCGACATGGTGGTGCACAGGTACGCCATGCGCCGCGACGTGAGGAGCGTGAACCTGTCGGGGATGGGGTGCGGCGCGGGGCTGGTCGCTGTGGGGCTCGCGGAGCGCCTCCTGCGCGCCATGCCGTGCGGCGCGAGGGCGCTGGTCATCACCACGGAGATCCTCTCCTCCAACTACTACGCGGGGTCCGACCGCTCCATGCTGGGTGCCAACTGCATGTTCCGCATGAGCGGCGCGGCGATGCTCCTGTCCACCTCGCCGGCGGCCGGATCGGCGCGGTTCCGGCTGCTCGGCCGCGCCGTGCGGACCTGCAGCGCCGCTCGTGACGTCGCGTACCGCTGCGTGTTCCAGGAGGAGGACGACGAGGGACGCCTCGGGACCAGGGTCGACGCAGCCTTCCACTCCGTCGCCGGCGACATGATCAAGGCCAACGTCCAAGCGTTCGCGCTCCGTGTCCTCCCGGTCAGGGCGCTGCTGCTCCAGCTCGCTCTGTCCGCCCTCGCGTGGCGGAGGACCTTGAGGCGCCCAAACTTCCGGCTGGCGTTCGACCACTTCTGCGTCCACGCCGCGGCGCTAGGGGTGGTGGACATGTTGCAGCAAGGCCTCGGGCTCTCCGACGACGACGTCGAGGCGGCGCGGATGACGCTGCACCGGTTCGGGTACACGTCCAGCAGCTCGGTGCTGTACGAGCTGGCGTACATCGAGGCCAAGGGCCGGATGATGAAGGGCGACCGCGTCTGGATGATCTCCTTCGGCGCCGGCTTCGAGTGCACCAGCGTCGCGTGGGAGTGCATGGAGCCGGCGACCCACGCCGACGGCTCATGGGCGGACTGCATCGATCGCTACCCGGTGCGTCTTGTTTCTGGTACTCCCCCCTCCGTATCAAACTAAGTATTGTTCTGGCTTTGGTCAAAGTTATCATTTCTATGTTTTACAAAATGCTTAACTTGGACCAAACCTAAGATAACAATAATTTTAAAATAGATGGAGTAAATAAGTGTAATAATGGCATAAAATGAAGTTTATTTCGAGCACAATGTTCTTGATTCAGTTACCAATACCTAGTCGTTCATCTTTGTTACAAAGTTGATGACTAATTTTTCTAATAATTCGTGGCTTCAAAAGTTTAAACTAAAACTGGGACTCCCGTCTATGGCTTTACAAACTCGGGCGCGGAAAGGTCATGTGCTCTCCCTCTCCCTGGTTACGCTGAACCTTGCAAAGTCACTTGGTCACAACACAAATCCTGGAAGAGACACAGCAGCTTCCGTTTTCCCCAGAAACTTTTCCTCTTTTTTTTTCTCAAAAACTACGGGGACCAGTAAGCTCCACCTTGATTTTCATTCAAAATGTGAACAAACCAGAGGTGTGCTCAGCATAGTCAGAGTATAGTTATTGAGGCACTGTTTGTTTCCCGTCCAGATTATATAATCTGACTTGTATAATTTATAAGCTGAAATATTGTCAGATTATAACACCACAGATTAGATTATCATAATCTAATAAGCTGCTCTCTCAGTTTATAGATTATATAATTCGAGTGAGAAAGAAAGATACATTGCTTGAAGTAATTGGCGCATATCGATACACTAGTGTTGTTTGAGCTTTCCCTTCGAAGACTTGCTTGTTACGTCCATCCCATATCTTCCAAAGGATAGTTTGAGATACACTACTGAATCAAGGACTTCTTTTTTTTTTTTGAATGGCTGAATCAAGGACTTAAAATCAGGCAACATGGAAAATGTTGGTCTGAAGCGTTTCCGAAAAGCGGCTGGCTGATAACTTCTTACGTTACTCTGTACTTTGAGCTACAATTGTTTAGGTGCGATTGTATGCAGTGTACACTGTTTTCAACCTCGCGCATTGACAAAATTATTTCTCAACAAATTAATTTGCTTCAGCATCACTCGTACATGTGTCTTTATTGAGACCCTGTTCCCTAACAATGACTCGCTCGTGGGCTTTATTGAGACCCTGTTTGCTGAGCAGAAATGGAGATTGATACCTGAACAGTGAAGAAGATGGCAAGTCACACCCATCAAAAACTCACCAGACGGCCTAGCTCCATGCACGTCCGAAGCATAGAAAGAATTTATATTACTCCCTCTGTCTCAAAATAATTAACGTTTTTGAATTTTAGACAAACATGTCATGATTAAATTTTTTGCATAAATACTAAAACAAATGTGTCATGATTAAAGTATTGTTGATGATAAGACAAGTTATAAAAAATAAACACTTTTGCATAAATTTTTTGAATAAGACGAACGGTCAAACGTGATCTCTAAAAATCAAAAACATTAATTATCTGGGATGAAAGGAGTATGTAACAATCAAACGAGGACGTGGCATGCTTTCTAAAGTGCTACCGGAGTGTTGCTTCCCTCATCAAGCTCAGTCATTGCCCTGGAAAACTCCACGGCCAGCTAACCCTTTTTTTTAAAATAAATAGAGAATAATTTACATTAGGGGTGGAGCATTGTTAGCTACAAACTGCTCTAAAGCACTAGACACCCCCTTCGTATCAAACTAATTATTGTTCTAGCTTTGGTCAAAGTTAATATTTTTATCTTTTATAAAATGTTTAACTTCGACCAAACCTAAAATAACAATAATTTTAGTGTAAATAAGTGTAATAAGACATCTCCATGATTTGGCAGGAGTACTTTATGCATCCGCACAATATCGAGGCATGCATAAAATGAAGTTTATTTCGAGCGCAACATTTTGGACACGGATCCCTTGACGTAACTATACCCGTGCCGTGCCCGCTGACTCATGGGGCCGGGCTCACGGGTCAGTGACAACAGCTCACTTCAAGGATCCCCGTCCCAACGTTCTTGATTCAATTAGGTTGGTTGTATGCAGTGTATGACCTGTACAGTGTACACTGTTCATACCGACGCGCATTAACAATTATCTCTCAACAAATTAGTACTCCGTATTTGTTTCGGCGACACTCGTACCTGTGTCTTTATTGAGACCCTGTTCCTTGACAATAGCTCGCACGTGGATTTTAAAGACGATGCCTGATATGGATGGTAATGGTAGGCCTGTTTGCTGAGCAGGAATGGAGATGGATACCTGAACAGTGAAGAAGATGGCAAGTCACACCCACCCAAAGCTCACCAAACGGCCAGGGTACATGCACCCGATGGCTACCATGTGTACACACGCAGGTCCGAAAGCACAGACAGAATTGTCCCCCAAAAAAAAAAAAGCACAGACAGAATTTATAAGGATATTTACAAAAACGGTTTTGTTTTGGATGCCAATTACAAAATCGATCTTATTTTATAAACTAGCAATTTGCAGCTTAACATTTTGTTATAAACTACGTACAAAGTAAGACTATCTTGCACCTCAAAAGAAGACTATCTTCCTGTCATATCATCAGTAAACTATTCTTTATCTAAATATCAATAAAACTATTTCTCAGCAGACAGCAAAGCAATATCGCAAAGCATATCAATAATAACTTATTAGTTTAAAAGTGTGAGGTTCAAACAATAAAGTTTCGGCTGCCCCAGTTTTTTTTTTCACCTTCGCTTCAGATAAGACCATTGATTCCTGGAAGTTGCCAGACTAATTCATGCACATATTTGTTTTAGAATACTAAAATTGTGGAAGCTAACATGTGCCACAAAAAACAAATCAACAAATATAAGCACACCAGGCAATCAAAACTTCCATTAGATTGTTGGCCTAATAATTCAGGCTTTAATTAACGAAGATCTACACGTTTTGGTATCGTAGATCAGTACTGTTTATACATTGCTCAGCACAACTTGCTTAGTGGTTCATTCAGTTTTCGTTTAGTTTTGAGAGTGGTTTCTTAGAAAAGGAAAAGAGAAAAAAAATATCAAAGGAGTGGTCAGTTTGTAAAAAGTACGTAGGGTTGGTCTGTAACTATGGATATGCCTGCTATGTACATGGAACCATCGTAAGACATTTTGAAGCTGTAATAAATACTTGCAAACCAACAGCTTTCTTCTAGATATGGAGGTTTGAAGCTTAATATCCATTAGATTGTTGGCGTTGTATTGATGCCACCAGTTCTACGCTCTTTGACAATAATTATTTTTCAGAAATTTCCATTTCTTTTTGAATTTGCATGCCTCTCATTTTGACACTCGTCAGTGTACTGGTTGATCAAGTGTGGCCCATTGTCGCTGCTACTATTTTTCCCTAACACGGCTGCCCATTGTCACTCGCCCCTCTCTGCCAACAATCCTCGGTCCGGCAGCTGCAAAAAAGAAAAAAAAAAGTTGCACTGATTGGGAATCAAACTGACGTCTCCCAGAAGGAAACAGATAGCTAAACCGCTGGAGCAACGCCTTGGTTCGTTAATATAAGCGACTTTTTGTTTTGTATAAAACTAAACAGAAAAGAACTCGGACATTTGAATTTGAGCCAAACCGAATTCAACACGAATTCAAGATCTTGGCAGGACGAACAACGAAAAAACAATTGGACGATCTTTTTCAGCCTTTTTAAGTAGTAGAGATTTTGTAAAAACGGTCCTGTTAAAGCTGCCATCAGGTCCTAGGTCCTGTTTTGAGATGCCCTTTAGTAAAGCCACATTTTTGAATTAAAACTGTCGTCACCCGATTGAACGGGGTGTTGGCAGATATTTGGATCGTGGAAGCAATGTGGGTAGCGAGATCGATCTAAGAACACACAGAGGGTTTATACTGGTTCAGACCTCTCGAAGGATAAGAACCCTACGTCCAGTGTGGATCTTGTATAATGTGACAGCCTTTGCGCTAGGGTTTCGCAAGGTGTCAGGTACCTTTTCCCAGAGGGGTTACATGAATATTTATAGGCCAGCTACCGCCTATTAGAGTCCTAATACATCACAAGTCATCTTTTCCTTATTTGGTAAAGAGATCGGATTCTATCTCTAAACCGTGTCGCACAAGGCAAGTCTTCGGAAAAAGTCTTAAAATAGCCTTCGGAATATCCGGGAACTAGGACTACGACATAAGCCCCTGAACATGTCACTTGGCATATTCACCAGTCAATAGGTGAACCTATGACGAGGGATATGTTCTGCAGTCAACCTAGGACCCAGATGTTCCAAACAATCTTCTTCATGCAATCTCTTCTGTATCTCATCTTCGGGGACAAAGTCTTCGAAAGCATCCATCTTCGGAACCCCGAACACCATCATCTGGCCTTATCCAAACCTGATCTTGAATCACAATATAAAAAAGGACTTTGACTTGACAAGTCATACTTTGTCTCATATATCCTGACGAAACTGACAGAATCTTTGCAGCCGCGTCGCCTCGCCGCACTGTTTCGCATGGGAATACGTAAAGAATCCTTTCCCACTTGACCTTTCGAATACCCGAAACGCCGCATCCTCGGCTATAAATTCTTGCTCCCTGGAAACCACAAATCTCACTCTCATCTTCCATCTTCAACCTTCCACCATGGGCCGCAAGAGATGCGTCAACACTAGGTTTTCTCGATGGCTCAACACCAGCTTCACCGGCGCATCTGGCGCTTCTTCCTCGGCTCCCTCTGATGAGAGCCCGGCGACTAGCCCTCCTGAGCTTGTAGATCCAACAATCCCTCCTCCTCCACCTCCACTGCAGGCAGAGGATTACGGGCTTCCCCCTCCAAGCCCTCCTCCAGATCCTTCGAGCATCATCGATCTGGAAGAAGACGAGGTGGATGACGCGGAATACGCTCGGCGCCTCCATGTGGCCCTGAACAAAGTGTCACGGGAAATCCCAGCCGACGCCGACCTCATCTCCATCGACGACTCCGACGACGAGCCCCTAAGCGAGGAGGCCATAGACATGGATGTCCCTGCAGATCCACCTGTTGCAGGCAATCCATCTTCCTTCAACCCATCGAATGACGATTTGGTCCTGCATTCAACCGGGGGAGCAAACCCGGTCCTTGACTCTAACATGGGGGGCACCCACATCTCGTCTCGTGTGTCCCTCATCAACAGCGCAAGCGGTGGGGACACAGAGAACACTTCTGCCTCCAACACCGAAGCCACTCCTGAGGACGCTGATGAAGGGCGGAACTAGGGATACGAGCAGACCCCATGCTGCTCACACCTGCGTCCTTCAATTTATCCTTTTCTGTTTTTTAGTTTTCTGTTAAGGGCAAGTGCTTCCCTGAGCTTCAGATGTACCTTAGATCCTGTAATAGGGCCTTCGGATGAATGAACGGAAAGCTGTCTTCAATCCAGAATGCTTGCGTGTTGTCAATCTCATATTTATTCTTTTCTGTCAAACTGTCTTCATAATCTTCATCTTCAGAATGACTTGAAGTAACTTAATCAACTCGCATGAATTAACTTTCCCAGAACACTCCCTTCGGAGAACAACTCTTCGGAGAACAACTCTTCAGAGAACAACTTTTCACGAAACATCACTTCAGAAGACAACTCTTCACGAAACATTACTTCGGAAGACAACCCTTCGGGATGCGACTGTTCGGAGGATCACTCTTTGGAAAAACTTCTCTTCAGAGAAAACCCAATTTCTTATAATAAAATCTTCACTGTATATTCCAAAACTTCTCTCAGAATTACCATAACAGAATCCCCAGATCTCGGCGGCAGAAATCAATCAAGTTTCAAAATAACGGGAATGTCGCATGGCATCGCGCTGGCAAGCGCATTTATTGGGGGGGAGGGGGGGGGGGGGGGGGGAAGGTTACCTTCTCCGGGAAGCCAAACGGTCGCGATAGCCCATAAAGCCCAATCGCTACAGTCATCTTCCTCATCCCGCATTACATTCTTGCCGTTCCTCAAACCCTAACTCTGCTTCCGCCATTCTGCAAATTTTAGCTCAATCCCTATGGCCGAGGTCTCATCTTAGACAACCGCCTCTGCTCCTGAGCAGCAACAAGACGACTCCAACAGCTCCACCAGCTCCCCCACCAAAGCCCAGCTCATGATCGCCAACGGCGACATTCCTGAATCGGCGGATTACTGTAAGCCAGGGGAAGTGACTGAGGAGTTCATCGCGGAGCTGCGGAGCGCGGGGTGGATCTCAGCCCTCGTCACCACTAGGGAGAACACGGGCTCTGAGTGCTTCAGCTTCAACACCACCGAAATCCCGGTATTCGAATCTCACTTGATCTGCTGATTCAATCTTCCGCCCTCTCATTTCCTTGAGCGAGTCTGCAAGTATTATGGCATAGAGCTCATTCATCTGAAACCTCAAGCCATCACCCTGCTTAGCATTTTCTCCATTCTCTGTGAGTGTTGGTTGGGTACTGCTCCTTCCTTAGATCTGTGGCGGGTGTATCATGAGCCCCGTTTCTACTCCCAGTCTGATTTGATAGGTTGTGTGAGCTTCAATCTTCGGAGGAAAAATCCCTACCCTCCTTTCAAGTACAAGGGTTCTTGGAGTGCTTTTAAGTGGAAGTATTTCTTCATGGACGACTCTGTGAAACACCACATCAAGGGCAAGGGGCTCTTGCCTTTTCACCAAGGGTGGAACAAGTCTATCCCCATCATGAGTGATAGGCTTGAGCGCATGATTGCCAAGGTCACCGAGCTGGTGGCGCTGGGGCTGAGGGGTGAATACATTGTAGAGAGTTCATCCGCCAATGCATCTTCCCACTCCAGCGCCGCGATCCCTTGGCCATGTTCGGTGATGGACCTCGGAACCCGAGGTGGCTTCCTGACGACGGTAAGGATCCAATCCTTAGTCTTCATCATCAATTCTTTACTATGCATATCTCCTTACATATTTTTGTCTTGAACTTCCCCGCAGTTGGTGAACTTCCCCAAGAGATAGTCCAGAAACGAGTCTGGGATATCCTTGAGGCCAAGCTGCAGCCCAGGCCAAAGAATCTCCCAGCACCATATAGTGCCACCAACCGTGCAGAAAAGGTATGACACTTTTTGTCTGATTGTATTTCCCATCGCATAAGTTACCTTCAAAGTTCTTCTTTCCAGGATGTCTTCGGACCCGATCCTTCGGAAGGGGGTCCTCAGAGCGCTATGGCCATCGACAGCAGCAGCAGTGAAAAGGAGCCCAGGGAATCCCCGAAGAAGAGCTCTGCCGAAGCCTTTGCTGATGATGTTCCGGACCACCCTGGTACCCAGGTTCTGTTCATTTTCCTCAACTTTTACCTTTTGAATCTTTCTAATTTCTCATTGTGATCTTTGTGAATTTGTTTTCAGGACTCGGTAGAGGACCAGAGTAGCTTGGACGAGAAGGTGGCAGACTTGAAAGCCGCGCTGCTATCTGATGACTCTCTGAAGCCGCCCCCGAAGTCCACATCTCCCCCAAAGTCCAAGCCTCCTCCGAAGTCTCAAGCTTCCAAGCCCATCTCTTCGGAGGTGCCCATCAAGCCAAAGGTGCAGCCAGCCCGGAAGAGAAAGTTGAAGTCTCTATTGACTACTCCCGCAACTTCTCCAACTGAGCTGCCAAACATCCGCGATGCTGCGAACCCCGGTGATCAGGTACCCTTCTCAATTGTGTTTGAAACCCTCTTCGCTAGATTCTCGCACATCTCTCAAATTCGTGCATCCCAGGGCAAGCAAACTGCAGGCATTAAAATGCCTCGCGTGCGAGCTTCAGGACACGTTGGCACAGTTGTCACCCCAGCATCAACACTTACAGCTCCGTCGGGATCGTCTTCATCAGGGCTCAGCGTCTTGGGCAAGATTGTACAGGAAGCCCAAGCTGCAGAAGCTTGGCATATGAAGACCTGCAAGGCTTATAACTCCAAGATCCAAGAGCTTCAGCAGGAGAATAATCAACTGCAGCTGAAACTTTCTGAGTCTGCCTCCAGTCCAGCATTGACAGGGAAGGACACCAAAATCTCACAGCTGGAGGCAGATTTGGTAGGTGTTAACCAAGCTCTGGCTGATCTGAAAGCAGCCTATGTTTCAGAAGTGAAGACTCTGCAGGACACCAACAACTCACTGGCCACCTCTGATGAAGGTAACCTTTCCTCAACTAACTCTGCGCAACATTTTCTGTTTACTCCTAGCTTGCTGACATGTTTCCCTTTTGCCAGAACTGAAGAACAAAGCCAAACTCTTAGAAGAGAAGCTAGTACTCAAAGACCAAGATCTTCAGACTCTTCGGCAAGAGGTGTCTGCCCTTGAAGCCGACAAGAAAAAGCTGAAGGCTGAGAAAGAAGAAGCGGTCGAAGAAGGCTATGCTCGATGCATTGCTGGCAGTGCCTACACCGTCGCCTTGTTCAAGCATCATCTTCCAGACCTGGATCTCACCCTGTTAGAGACTCGCTTCAAGTGCGATCCTGTGCAGCGTGATGTCCTGGTGGACCAAGTGAACGCCGAGGCTGACTCTTTTGTGGCAGCTCTGAAGCTTGTGCCTGACGCCACTCCTGCTGAAGAGCAAATACCTGCCGAAGAACCGGCGCCTGGTGATGACAAGGAATGATTCAGCTCTTATTGAAGAGCTTGTAATAAAACATTTTTTGCTGTAATAGTGGGGCATAAGCCCCTAGTTGAAGAACATCGAACTATTTATGCCTGTATGACCCCCCTGCTTTTCAGGACACAGTTTCAGCTATGTGCAGGAAAGCAGCCAATCAACAAGGCATATCATTCTGTTAGCATTGCATCTGACTTTAGTCAGTTTTCATACACATTTAAGTGTTTTAAAGGGTGGTCGAACGTGCAACCTGTCTGGGAAAGGCCGCTTATAAACCAAACAGTGGGCTAAGGGTCCCCCCCCCCCCCCCCCCCCCCCAGACTTTTTCAAACAGTAGTCGTGTAACTTATCAAACCACCATTGTGGCTAAGTCTTACAACTGATTTAGGTGCCTGAAAAGGCTGTTCGTACCGCGCCCTGTAAACCAAACATGTGGCCAGGACAACGGCCAAACTTAGTAGACCGACCTAAGGGCCAGCCTTTGTATCCAAAGGGACAAATTTATTCAACTGAACATTGCTCTTTATTGATTATATCATGAACTGATTACACATAGAACCTTCGCAATTGATCTGTGTTCCAAGTTCCTGGCAACAGACCACCATTGACTTCTGCTAACACATAGGCTCCCAGCCCTGCATCTTATACCACCATGAATGGGCCTTCCCAAGGGGAAGACAACTTATGCTTATCTTTGGTGTTGATGTCTTTCTTTATCACCATATCTCCCACACTTAGCACTCTTCCGACGACCTTTTATCTCATTCCTCTTCTAGTAACAGCAAATCAACTTCTCGGGCATCGGGCTGTGTTTCTTCGTAGAAATTAGTCACCCGATGAGCCCCCAAGTGTATTTCCGAAGGTAAGACTGCATCAGCACCATACACCAAATAAAAAGGTGTATCCCTGGTAGCTCTACTCGTCGAGGTCCGAGCTGACCACAACACTGTCGGCAACTCTTCAATCCAATTCTTCCCCTTTGCAGCGAGCTTGTCAAACACTCGCGTCTTCATACCGCTCATGATGATCACATTAGCTCTCTCTACTGCCATTTGTCTGTGCATGCGCCACCGAAGAGGGGGGGTGCATGATGCCGTGATCTGAACAAAACTTTTCAAACTTGCCGCCCATGAACTGCTTCCCATTATCAGAGATCAACTTCTTCGGAACTTCGAACCGCATGACAAGGCTTCTCATAAACTTCACTGCAGCTTCTTGGGTGATGCGCATCACTGCTTCTGCTTCAATCCACTTCGTGAAGGTACCAATCGCTACGTACAAAAACTTGTATCCTCCTTTAGCTTGTGGAAAGGGCCCCAAAATATCTATACCCCAGATGGCAAACGGCCATGACAGAGGTATTGTGTGCAACTCCTGGGCATGCCGCGTACTCTGCTTACTGAAGAACTGGCAATTTGCACATGTCTTTACCAGCTTGATCGCATCTTGCTTCGCTGTATTCCAGTAGCACTACTGCAGAACAACAAATAGGAGACACTATATTACAGACGGAGAATCAGATCCCGTCTGTAATTTAGTGATCACAGACGGGTTTGATCCATCCACGTCTGTGATATGTTGCCAGGTCAAGTTCTGAATCATGTGAAAAGTATATCACAGACGGGATTTAATGTTCCCCGTCTATGATATAAAACCCTTAGTCATCTCAGACGGGGACAAATAACCCCGTCTGTTGCCTGTGTCCCGGACCCGAAAAATTAATTGTTTTTGTTTTTGTCTCGACCTACTCTCGCGTCCGCGCATCCAACCGGCCTCCTTCCTCTCTGCCCCCATCACCCATCGGCCATCGCCTCTCCCAACCAGAAAATAGATCTCGCCGCCGCCTCCGTCCGCAGCTTGCCGTGGCCTTCTCTCTCCCTCCGCAGCTCGCCGCCGCGTCCCTCTCCCTCCCCAGCTCCGCGTCTCTCTCCCTCCGCAGCTCGCCGTCGCGTCCCTTTCCCTGACGGATCCCTTTTCCGCCGTCCTCGTCGACCTCTCACCGTTGGATCCGCGACGACGACGGGCTACGATGGCGCCACGCCGCCGCGCCCGCCTCCGCCCACGTCAAGGTCCTCTCCAACCTCCTCCGCGACTACGTCAACCCCTCTCCCCTTCTATCTGCTCTGCCGCCCTCATCGATGCCCTTGCTGCCGGATCCCACCTCCGCCGCCCTCTTTGCCGGATCCCGCATGCGCCATGGCGCAGGTCGCGGGAGCGGGAGGCAAGGCCCGTGGCGGAGGTCGCGGGAGGCAGGGCCGTGGCGGCGGCTCTGGGCTCGTGCACGGCCTGCTCCTGCGGCCAGATCTGCGCTCGCAGCTGCCATGCGACGAGCTTCCGGCAGTTTGCCGTCTTCCCGAGACCGCCTGAGATGCGGAGCAGGAGTGCTGCGGCTGCGTGTCCTGGTCCCTCCCAGCTCCAAGCGCTGCGTGTCCCTCACCACGATTCCAGGTACAGCTGCCTGCTACTCTGCTTAACTGCTATCTTTGCTCCACTGCTTTACGCCTGCTTTGTTGTATGTGTGTGATTAACTGAATTAAATTACTCAGAACTTAGAGGTAGAGTGATAAAGACTAATTGATCAGTCTTTTTCTTATGATCTGTTTGTGCATCGAACCCTACAGCTGCAAATTGTGGTTATGTATGTTTTGCACTAGTTCATATATGTACCTCTGTAGTGTTCCTATTTTATTTTTCCAACACAGTTGTTGGAGTTGTAGTTGCTTTAGTATTATACTCACTTCAGAAATAACAAACTGAGGCCCATTCTATGTTGAATGCCTATTTTGGAATGGCAATCGTAAGTGATTGCTTACATGAACCTTATTGTTTTTTTCAATTTTGAAGTTGTTTTACAGGTAATGTTGGTCAAGGAAAATTATGGGTTCAGGTTGAGGTCTATGTTCCTAGGATAGTTATCATGCAAAGATGTCTTTTAGACTGTACGTTGTTATTACTGGGATACTAGATAATATTGTTAGCTAGCCTTCCTTGTGTGCATGTAACATGTTCCTCTGTTCATGTTTGATAGCTTAAGGTTAGCAACAAGGCATCAATGGACGCCTTGAATGCACCAACCACCACTATTCTAAATGGACTTCAATTTTACATTATGCTGGTTACATATAACTGAATCTGCTCCATGCCATATTACTGATGCATAAGTAGCTAAACTTGCCACAATTCTGTAAAGTGCCTGAGTTATTAGGACTAAGCAAATGCACATAATATCATTGTTTGTTTCTCCGCCTGTGCTTGCTACTGGTTCAGTCATGGTGTGCACATTTGTGAAAAGTTTCTTTGATATTTTCTTTATGCTGAAGTACTTGCAGCACTCCTATTTGTAGATGAGTACACAGTGAATGATGTTACAATTGCTCAGCCAAATGAAAGCACACATTCATCTCGATGATACCATTCTGATTATGTCAGGTACAATCTCAACACTGAAAAGTTTATTTAGTTGCCTGTGCTTGCCTGAGGGACTAAGCAGATGTTATTTTCACTTGCCATCTGATATGAGCTGTCTATTAGCCGCTAAATTTATTTAGTTTCTTGAGTTAGGACTAAACAAATGTTCAGAATGTCATTCTTTGGCCGGAAGTTTATAAATAGGTTTATGTGTATCTGATATTATCATGTTTAATACTGTCAAGCGTGAAGTTGACACCATGAAGCCAGCTGGACCAACTCCAAAAATAAGATCAATGAAGTATAAGTGCCCTTCCTGCTATATTGTATATTGAGCATCAGTCATTCCATAAGAACAGAGTAGACAGTGCAAATAAGATCTTTAGTGCATCCCAATTGATGCTTTGTATGCTTGCCAAAATTGTACAGTAGTATGTTTCTTACAATAGTATGTCATGTCCCTTTCCAAAATTGTACACTTAGTTATTAAACTAAGAACTGAGTACTTTTGTTTCTTATAGCAGCATATAGATATATGTGTTTTTTTACTAATCTTGTAGTCCTTTTTTAAGTTACTAAACTCCTTGCATAAGCACTTGTTAGTTCTCCAATAGTATGCTCCTTGTACTTTGGTGAATATTGAACTGTTCACTTCTTTTTTTTTCTTACAGTACAGGGCAACTGTTATTTCATAAAGCTTTAGGTGAAATATTAAACCAGAAAATGGGATGTAAAGTTCTTTGCTGCTATTTGTGCATATTGGTTCTCGAAATTTATCTCTGTAAATTTTTTGTATGATTGTGCTCCTAATTGTTACTAGCAGTTTGGTTGATTCCTCGATTTCTTCTTTCGATGCAGCTTATTCCATTTCCATTCGTGATTAAACGGAGCAAGGACACTTGGCAGTCAAATGATTTTGGCTTTCACAACTTTGCCGATTATACAACTGCTCATCATTGTTTAGAGGTTCCACTGTGTAGAAGGTGCAGGCCTGGATACCTAACTATTGGTAAGTATGATCTCCTGCGATTGTCGGTGCCATATTGATGCAGTACCTTGGAATAGTATTGCATAGGAGCTAGGACCAAGTAGCAGTTGTTAGCAAGAACAAGAATGTCCATTACAGCTCTATATGTATTTTTCATTGTTGTAAAAATGGATTTGGTGAGTCTTCTTGTTTCCTTCTTGAAATCTGTTATGGTGTAACATGATGGAACTATTGTAAAAACTGAAAGGAGGCTATTTTTTTTTGTGCTGCTGCATGGGCACATCACAGATGCCCTTGCTGCCGGATCCCACCTCCGCCGCCCTCTTTGCCGGATCCCGCATGCGCCGTGGCGCAGGTCGCGGGAGCGGGAGGCAAGGCCCGTGGCGGAGGTCGCGGGAGGCAGGGCCCGTGGCGGCGGCTCTGGGCTCGTGCACGGCCTGCTCCTGCGGCCAGATCTGCGCTCGCAGCTGCCATGCGACGAGCTTCCGGCAGTTTGCCGTCTTCCCGAGACCGCCTGAGATGCGGAGCAGGAGTGCTGCGGCTGCGTGTCCTGGTCCCTCCCAGCTCCAAGCGCTGCGTGTCCCTCACCACGATTCCAGGTACAACTGCCTGCTACTCTGCTTAACTGCTATCTTTGCTCCACTGCTTTACGCCTGCTTTGTTGTATGTGTGTGATTAACTGAATTAAATTACTCAGAACTTAGAGGTAGATTGATAAAGACTAATTGATCAGTCTTTTTCTTATGATCTGTTTGTGCATCGAACCCTACAGCTGCAAATTGTGGTTATGTATCACTCTGTTTTGCACTAGTTCATATATGTACCTCTGTAGTGTTCCTATTTTATTTTTCCAACACAGTTGTTGGAGTTGTAGTTGCTTTAGTATTATACTCACTTCAGAAATAACAAACTGAGGCCCATTCTATGTTGAATGCCTATTTTGGAATGGCAATCGTAAGTGATTGCTTACATGAACCTTATTGTTTTTTTCAATTTTGAAGTTGTTTTACAGGTAATGTTGGTCAAGGAAAATTATGGGTTCAGGTTGAGGTCTATGTTCCTAGGATAGTTATCATGCAAAGATGTCTTTTAGACTGTACGTTGTTATTACTGGGATACTAGATAATATTGTTAGCTAGCCTTCCTTGTGTGCATGTAACATGTTCCTCTGTTCATGTTTGATAGCTTAAGGTTAGCAACAAGGCATCAATGGACGCCTTGAATGCACAAACCACCACTATTCTAAATGGACTTCAATTTTACATTATGCTGGTTACATATAACTGAATCTGCTCCATGCCATATTACTGATGCATAAGTAGCTAAACTTGCCACAATTCTGTAAAGTGCCTGAGTTATTAGGACTAAGCAAATGCACATAATATCATTGTTTGTTTCTCCGCCTGTGCTTGCTACTGGTTCAGTCATGGTGTGCACATTTGTGAAAAGTTTCTTTGATATTTTCTTTATGCTGAAGTACTTGCAGCACTCCTATTTGTAGATGAGTACACAGTGAATGATGTTACAATTGCTCAGCCAAATGAAAGCACACATTCATCTCGATGATACCATTCTGATTATGTCAGGTACAATCTCAACACTGAAAAGTTTATTTAGTTGCCTGTGCTTGCCTGAGGGACTAAGCAGATGTTATTTTCACTTGCCATCTGATATGAGCTGTCTATTAGCCGCTAAATTTATTTAGTTTCTTGAGTTAGGACTAAACAAATGTTCAGAATGTCATTCTTTGGCCGGAAGTTTATAAATAGGTTTATGTGTATCTGATATTATCATGTTTAATACTGTCAAGCGTGAAGTTGACACCATGAAGCCAGCTGGACCAACTCCAAAAATAAGATCAATGAGGTATAAGTGCCCTTCCTGCTATATTGTATATTGAGCATCAGTCATTCCATAAGAACAGAGTAGACAGTGCAAATAAGATCTTTAGTGCATCCCAATTGATGCTTTGTATGCTTGCCAAAATTGTACAGTAGTATGTTTCTTACAATAGTATGTCATGTCCCTTTCCAAAATTGTACACTTAGTTATTAAACTAAGAACTGAGTACTTTTGTTTCTTATAGCAGCATATAGATATATGTGTTTTTTTACTAATCTTGTAGTCCTTTTTTAAGTTACTAAACTCCTTGCATAAGCACTTGTTAGTTCTCCAATAGTATGCTCCTTGTACTTTGGTGAATATTGAACTGTTCACTTCTTTTTTTTTCTTACAGTACAGGGCAACTGTTATTTCATAAAGCTTTAGGTGAAATATTAAACCAGAAAATGGGATGTAAAGTTCTTTGCTGCTATTTGTGCATATTGGTTCTCGAAATTTATCTCTATAAATTTTTTGTATGATTGTGCTCCTAATTGTTACTAGCAGTTTGGTTGATTCCTCGATTTCTTCTTTCGATGCAGCTTATTCCATTTCCATTCGTGATTAAACGGAGCAAGGACACTTGGCAGTCAAATGATTTTGGCTTTCACAACTTTGCCGATTATACAACTGCTCATCATTGTTTAGAGGTTCCACTGTGTAGAAGGTGCGGGCCTGGATACCTAACTATTGGTAAGTATGATCTCCTGCGATTGCCGGTGCCATATTGATGCAGTACCTTGGAATAGTATTGCATAGGAGCTAGGACCAAGTAGCAGTTGTTAGCAAGAACAAGAATGTCCATTACAGCTCTATATGTATTTTTCATTGTTGTAAAAATGGATTTGGTGAGTCTTCTTGTTTCCTTCTTGAAATCTGTTATGGTGTAACATGATGGAACTATTGTAAAAACTGAAAGGAGGCTATTTTTTTGTGTGCTGCTGCATGGGCACATCACAGACGGGTCTTTTGAAACCCGTCTGTGATACAAGTGTCATCACAGACGGGTATTTCCACGTCTGTAATGGCCACATATCACAGATGGGATAGCGATGCGTAGGGGCTAGTTGAGGAGCGAAGCCCTGCCGGTCTCTGATCACCCCATATCACAGACGCTGACACAGATGGGTCCACATCCCGTCTCTGATGTCCTTATTACCCCATCTGTGATCTGTAGTTCTGTTGTAGTGTAGAACCCATGCCGAAAAGCTTTGCCCACCAGGGAGCGATATGCAGTATGAGCGCCGCAAATCCCCCCGTGGATGTCGTTCAGCAGCCTGACTCCCTCTTCAGAAGATACACATCGCAGCAATATCCCATTGCGTGCTCTTCGGTACAGTACTCCATCAACCACCACATACAACTTCGAGTTCTGAGCAATACGTTCCGTAGCAGCATCATCATCCGGGATCGGGTTGTTCTCCAAGAACTGTATGATCGGCGTTCTCCAATCTTCTACATGACCTTCTCCCGAATCGATTATCATTAATTCTTCCTCCGAAGTTGCCTTTGCTACCGAAGGCTTCGTGAGTTTCTCCAGAATCACATCATCGGGGACAGCTGATCTTGACGAAGCGATCCACGCCAAGTGATCAGCATCCCGGTTGTCCAGCCGCGGAATATACCGCACTTCAAATCCATCAAACCCCTTTTCAAGCTTCCGAACTTCTTCCAAATAATCAACCATCTTCGGGTCAGAGCATTGGTACTCCTTCTGTACCTGTCTGGCGACTAATTGTGAATCCCCTTTCACAAGCAGCCGATTAATCCCCAGTGACTTGGCAATGCGTAGACCTGAAACTAGTCCTTCATACTCCGCAACATTGTTCGTAGCTTGAAACAGCAACTGCACAGCATATTTCACTATTCTTCCTTCGGGCGAGACGAACACAACTCCGGCCCCGACGCCCTTCAATGTGAAGGACCCGTCGAAGTACATGACCCAATGAGTAGGGTCCACTTGATCTTCTTCTCCATCATCAGTCCACTCTGCGATGAAATCTGCCAAAGCTTGACCCTTCACAGCTCTTCGTGGCACGAATTCTATCTCATATTGCCCCAGCTCCACAGCCCATTGTGCGATTTGACCACGGCATCTTTGCTATGCAAGACAGTATGCAGCGGGCGATCGGACACTACTTTGATGGGGTGAGCGAGGAAGTAATGCTTCAGCTTTCTTGATGTCATCAGAATCGCATACAACATCTTCTGCACCATGGGGTACCTTGTCTGAGCTTCTTTGAGAATCTCATTTACAAAGTACACCGCTAGCTGTCTTACTTCACCTTCAACTTCTGTTTCTACCGTCAGCGCCGCACTAACCACCGAATTGGTGACGGCAACGTACAGTAGCAACTCTTCATTGGGTTGCGGCGGCACCAGTGTTGGCATCTGCTTGAGGTAGGCTTTCAACTCGTAGAACGCCATTTCTGCCTGTTCATCCCATTCAAAACCGTCCTTCTTCCGCAGCAACTTGTAAAAGGGCATGCCTCTTTCACCAGATCTAGATATGAACCTATTCAGCGCAGTCATCATGCCAGCGAGCTTCTGGATTTCTCTTCTGGTCCTAGGAGGCTTCAGCTTCTCGATGGCAGTCATCTTCGTCGGGTTGGCATCAATGCCGCGTTCGGAGATCATGTACCCCAAAAGCTTGCCCGAAGTCACCCGAAAGACACACTTCTTCAGATTCAGCTTCATCTTCTACTTCCGTAGATTATCAAAGGTCTGCTTCAAATCTTTCAGGAGATCTTCCTTCTTCTTGGTCTTGACCACTATGTCATCAATGTAAGCTTCCACATTTTTCCCAATATGTTCCTCGAAGACCAGGTTCACACACTTTTGATAGGTGCACCCTGCGTTCTTCAGGCCGAAGGGCATGGTGACATAGCAGAAGATTCCGAAGGGCGTAATGAACGCCGTCTTCTCTTGATCACCGACATTGAGACTAATTTGGTGATACCCAGAATAAGCATCCAAAAAACTCAATAATTCACTAGTAGAAGTAGAGTCTACAATCTGATCTATCCTTGGAAGAGGGTACTCATCTTTTGGACAAGCCTTATTCACACTAGTATAATCTACGCACATGCGCCACGAGCCATCAGGCTTAGGAACTAATACAGGATTTGCTAGCCACTCAGGATAGTCGACCATTTTAATGAACCCGGCTTGAAGAAGCCTAGTGACCTCCTCATGGATGGTCAGCAGGTTCAATCCGATTCCGTTGTCGATCAGGGTCTTCGCGATCTTGTTCCTGTGAACAATGACCTTGGCAACGAACGGCAGCTCTGGCCCGCTTGGCAAAGTCTTCGGGTGGTCTTCAGCGCCGAAAGTGATCAGAGTATCCGACCACTCCAGCCTCTTGGTACAGGGTTCAGCAGCAAGCACTCCTCTGTGCAGCTTCTTGTACTGCGTTCGGGTCGCCAACGCCGAACTCCCCCCGAAGATCATGTTGATCTCAGGGTATCTCTCATCATCTTCATCCCGATCCCACCTCTCAAGACGAGGCGGACCATTGTTCCTGTTGTGATCACGGTTGTCTTCATCCCGATCTCGCCTCTCAGCACGGGGCGGACGGTTGTCTTCACACAACCTGATCTTCCTTCTGCGAGCCGCTTCTGCTCCATGTTCTTGTACTCATAACACTCATCAAAATCATGAGAGGTGCGCCTATGTATGGGGCACCACTTCAGCACACCTTCGGGGCGATCATGATCACGACCGTGCTTCTTCTGGAAACGACCATCTCTCTGGTCTCTTTGGCCCACCGCCATGACTTCTCGCTCTTCGGACTTCTTCTTCTGGCTCTTGCCCTTGCCATCGCTGAGGCAGGCTCGGGCATCCGTGGCCTTGGCACAGGACTCGGCGATGTCAAAGAGCTCTGCAACCGTCGAGGGCTCCTTCTCAGCTATAGTCTCCACGGTCTTCACGTCTAAGCATCCGTCTCTGTATGCTCCGATGACCTCCATGTCATGAATCTTTGGGATGGTGTTCCTCATCTAGCAGAAACGTCTAGTAAAGTCCCGAAGGGGCTCGTCTGGCTTCTGCCTTATGTTCCTCAGCTGGTCCGCCGTGCCATGGCGGGTATAGGATCCCATGAAGTTTCCTTTGAAGATTTTCAGCAGCTCGCCCCACGAGTCGTAGGAGTATGGCGTCAGGTTCATCAACCATGTTCGCGCAGCTCCAGTCAGGGCAGTGGGAAGATAGCAGCACTTGATTCTCTCATCGCTGCCTGCCGCATCAATCACCGTAGAGTAGATCGATAAGAACTCTCCCGGATCTGTGGTACCGTCATACTTCTCCACCAAGTTGGGCTTGAACTTCTCGGGCCACTGCACTGTTCGAAGATAGGGACCGAGGGCTTGATAAGCCGGGGGCGCTGTATCAGCGTTGGGGCGAGGTGGACCCATGGCCCTAGATTGTGGCCTTGGGGCTTGTGAAGCCCGCCCTCCCAAACGCTGATGGACGGAAGCCGCCCTCTGTTGTCGGTTCAAGGCATGGCGAGCATCGGTTGGTGCCAACGGTCGATCTTGATTTCTTCGGGGGTCAGAGGATGACCCGTGCACCGATGACTCTTGCCTCTGGTCGTTTGTTGGCCCCAGCCGTTCTCGGAGGTTGGAGACAACACCTGCCGCCGCAGCCCCTCTGTTTGCTGGTGGCGTCATGTTAAGGCGACCCGCCAATTCGGCGACTTGTTGCACCAGTGGAGCCAGAGGAGTGCCATCTGGAGCCAATCGATGCAGTGAATCCAGCGCCGTCTGCAGCCGGATGGCGTCAAACTCCGGGTTGAGGTTGCGAGGTGTGACGTTCGACGGAGCTTGCGATCGGGATCTGAGGGACCCGATGGTAGGTAGGTTACTGGAAGCTGCGTCCAAAGCCCGCCCGGCCATGTAGATCTGGCGAGCGGGATCGGAGCCTTCTTCTTCTGAATCACCCCCAACTTCAGGGCAATCCTCGCTGTTCCATGACTCCTCATCACTGTCCGGGCTTCCGATCCCGAAGCCCGGGAAGTAGCGCCCCTCCAGAATCGCTTGGACGACTAGCGCTTCTAGGGTAGAGCCAGAGAGTGGGTTCGAGACGAATTCCACCTCCGGTAGGGTTCACGAAGGAGAGCCCCATACCCCTGTCGCAACCGACTGGAATGCACCCGCCGAGTTCACCAACCCGAACGGCATATGCACTCCAGTTGGCATCGCCTTTTGATCCTCCTGGACGACATCTTCGGTTAGGTTGATCGAGGCCATTAGTTCCGCCAGAAGCGCCTCCTGCGCATCCGGCGGGTTGACTCGCTGAAGATCGCCTTCCCCATCGGCGACGAAAACCAAAGATCCGAAGCGGAACTCGGCGCCGACGGGAAACTTCATGTTGTTCGCAGATCCCATCTGATGTCCTTGACGGAATCTCGAAGCTGCCCCCCCCTACCTGGCGCGCCTCTATCATCACCCGATTGAACGGGGTGTTCGGCAGATATTTGGATCGTGGGAGCAACGTGGGTAGCGAGATCGATCTAAGAACACACAGAGGGTTTATACTGATTCAGGCCTCCCGAAGGATAAAAACCCTACGTCCAGTATGGATCTTGTATAATGTGACAACCTTTGCGCTAGGGTTTCGCAAGGTGTCAGATACCTTTTCCCAGAGGGGTTACATGAATATTTATAGGCCAGCTACCGTCTATTAGAGTCCTAATACATCATAAGTCATCTTCTCCTTATTTGGTAAAGAGATCGGATTCTATCTCTAAACCGTGCCGCACAAGGCAAGTCTTCGAAAAAGGTCTTAAAATAGCCTTCGAAATATCCGAGAACTAGGACTACGAAAAAAACAAATCAAATAACCTTTGGGAAAAAAAGCAAAAGACCGAACTGCCCCATGCTCTATTCCTTGTTCCCCGACTCCAATCCGGTCATTCGTCTTCTCTCGATGCTGGCGCAGCCACATATTCTCCGGTGAGCTTCTTCATCTTCTCCCATCAACCTTGACTGTACAATCCTTCACGGCATCAACAATTCTCCCTCCGGTGCTCCTCCAACTGCTTGGTTAAACTTGGATTTTAGATGACACATCTTTCGTGATTGGGATCTAGCAATACCCATGAATCTCGATCCATGCTGTGTGTTGCTCGATGAAGTTGCTCCAAGGCGGGAAGATGCTTGTGCTCCGATGAGCTGCTGATGTCTGGCTAGTCCCCTGTCCCCTCCCATCTCGCGTGCCCATCCTCAGCTACAGTTCCCGCCCAGGCCGGGCTCCCGCGACCGCGGGAGACGGAGCCAGTGGACGCCGTGCGTGTGGCAGATTCAGCGGCCAAGCTCTACAGTTCGGGCTCTGAGGCGGCCGGACGACGTCCTTCCAGTTGAGCTCCCAGGAGTCTTCCCCGTCCACTGAGATGCTTCTATTTCGCAAGGTCATGATCTTGGTGGCGACGGGTGCAAAGCTCGTGAAACCTGCTGCGCGGAGGTACGCATGAGGCCGACGGGTGCGCGGCTGCTGGGTGTGGATGAGGCCGGGGAGCGGCGGAGGGGCACGAGGCTGGCCGCACGGTAGGAGGCGCGCGGTGCGAGCTCGGCTGGGCAGGGCGGGACGCGAGCTTGTCCGCGCAGAGATTTATGCTTTGCTGCTCATCAATTATATAGACAAAAAACAAATGAAATTTTGTCAACATTGTTTATGAAATATTCAAAATTATTTATACTAGCAAAAGTGCCCGTGCGTTGCCACGGGCGAGCTAGAATTTTTTATCCTATTTTTCTGCCGCTACTTCATGTTACTCATACAATATATTTGTTTAGAACTTTATGATTCATAAGAAAGTAACAAACATTTTTTCCATGTAAGTGTGCACGGGAGATGAGACCAGAGGAAAGTAAGTTCACTAATCTGCCTCATTTATTTAATACAGATCCCAAACTTGCTTAGCTTTTTTGTTTACTAATTCACTGCATCTCACTAATAGAATGACAAACTGTAAAGAGCACTCCGCCTAAGCAGCCCACATGCCAAAATTAAAATTTTGTTCCCTTCCGTATAGGATTTGCTTGGGCTTGTTTGAAGTGCAGATGGTCACCTAGATCTCAAGGGAAGTTACCAGGTTATTTATCGGTCTCCTCTTTATGTAATCTGCAGTACAATCAGAGGAAACAAGTTAAATACTAATCTGCCTCAATTCCTTGCGTTTCTCATTGCATATACCCGAGAACTGAGGTGCTAAACTTGGTAGACATTAAGAGTCACTCTTTTCTTACAGACAAGCATACCAGTCCCACTTAATATGAATAAAGCAGATTATTATCACCAAAGCAGATCTAGCATGCATCTTTTCCCGAAAAAAATAGAGGCCGTGTTTCGTTCTGACCAGTAAATCAAATCCAAAATAGTTACGCTTTAATAATTACCGCACACTACATACATGAATGACAAAAAACTATATTTATAACATTTACAGAGATGTAGTTCTGAACATGCCAAGAGTTGAAAAAGATTACCTTGCATTGAAGCATTATGTTGAGCACTTGGCAGACAGTCAGCATTGAAGGACAATGATAAAAGTTCTTCATATATAATTGAAACAGAAAGCTCTCCTTCATCCTGTCATCAAAAAGCTGTAATCGCATTAAAATCACAAAGGAGTTAGAAAAACAGTGGCATATTCCTTGTATATATTGATTGAACAGATGCATCAATGAGTGTTGCCTTCTAAAATTTATCAGCTCCTACAACGCTCACAATACTTGTCAAGTTTTCATGGCTAAGGCTTCAGCATCCATGCAATGGCTAACCTTTCTTTATGGTTGACAAAAAAAATCTGACTTTGATACTTAAATAAAAGTGTGGAAACTAAGGAGACACAATATAAATAAAATCAAGTTGATAAGGAAGAATACAAAATCCAAGTTTATGATAGAGAATAATGAGCTCAGTTCTTGGTTTATTGAGACGAAAGATAACTTCTGTAAGAGGATCACATAAGCTGGTTGGCCACATGCCACAAAAGTTGTCACAAAACATTCAAGCGTCAGCAATATTTGAAAAAAGCTTTACCTTGTATCAAGGTCCTTTTTATTTTAGCAACTGCCTGAATAGATCCCTGGCAGAAATTTCTTCATGTAACTGAAACGGTCAGCTCTCCTCTCTTCTATCATAACAAATATGGTTCTGCATTAGAAATTTAGAATTATTCAGGGATTAGAAAGCTGCTACAATAGTGCATAAAAAAGCGATGGAACCATATTCATGCCCCCAACAGTATCAGGCTACTTTTCTTTCTTCCCTGTTGCAGCTAACTCTGGTTGGAGGGTGGCCGGATCCTGACCTGTGGCTCAAGACGCGAGGCTTGAGGAGCAAACGCGATCAGCGCGGCGCTGAGCAGAGGATCTGCATCTGCCATTGCCATAATCCTGATCCACTTGAGTCAGTACTGGAATTGCTTGGTGAATCGTTTTGTGCCTTGTCGGCTAGGATAGGTCCAAGAGCTCCATTTGGACTCAAATCATTCTTGGACTGTTAAGAAGCAGTTAGTAGTTAGAATAGCATGTGTCTAATCAAAAGGTAGACGAAACCAAATATTCATCGCAAATATTAGGTTGATTGTTAAGCAATAGCAAGGTAGCTTCTCATTAACTTAAACATCAATCGGTAACTCACTTCCTCCTTTCTGGTACTTTCCAATTGCAAGTGCGCTCCTAAGACTGAAAATATTCACTTCATAAACCCGCAAAACCAGTTCCAATCACCCCAAGCAATCCAGGTATGCCCCCATAACTCGAATCCAACCCTGCACCTAGCAGAACTCTACAGACACAAGTCAATTCAGTCTCCGATTTTCTGAAGATAAAAGCGAAAGGTTTGAACGCAACGCCCACAATCAGCTTGGCTAAACTGGAGTACACATGTTCGACCATTCAGTTCTGAAACCATTCAGTTCTGAAAATAACCTCAGTGCCAAATCAAAATCAAATTCTGCCCATGTTTCATCATGGATAAAAAATATATGGTGCTTACATCAAATGCAGCTACAGTAGCTACAAAATTATCAGTACATGCAATTTATAACCCAGGTTCGACCCCCGGGTGCCGCACCTATTTCCACCTTAGGGGCCTCCCTTGGGTTATTTCTCTATAAAAAAAACTATAGAAAAACTCCTACCCACTTCTGTTTCTCCTACACATTGCGACCGACTATGTATCATATAGCAAAGCAGTTTTCCTTACAGCAATATTGGATAATATATACCACTATTCAGAGATGCAAGAGATGACATAAGATGCAATATTAAGGAAGCTTACCAGCAGAATCTTGAAATATGATAATCTTCTCAAGGAATACAACAGAGGAAAACACTTGATGGAGCACCTCGAATAAATTTCATTGAGCCAGGTTTGCTATTTTATTTACCTCTAAAAGAGAATATTGGAGCATAAGCTTCTCCGATTTTCTGAAGATAAAAGCGAAATGCTTGAAAGCAACGCCCACAATCAGCTTGGATAAACTGGAGTACACATATTCAACCATTTAATACTGAAAATAACCTCAGTGCCAATCAAAATCAAATTCTGCCCATGTTTCATCATGGATGAAAAATATATGGTGCTTAAATGAAATGCAGTTACAATAGTTATAAAATTATCAGTACATACAGTTTAAGGAAAATGCAACATTAATGAAGCTTACCAGCAGAATCTTGAAATATGATAATCTTCTCAAGGAATAGAATAGAGGAAAACACTTGTTGGAGCACCTCAAATCTTTGTAGGATAGATCATATAATGAACAATTAAGGACACAGCTATGCTGATACTCCTGAATAACACATAAACAAAAGGGAAGAAATTAACAATCACAAGCACAAGATAAAAGAACAGAGCAAATTTCCTCAATTTTACCTGGAACCCCAACGCATGTTCCCCTTTCTTCTTCCATGAAGCGTTGCAAGTTCTGTTGCCGTCTCTTTTCCTCGCTCTCTTTCTCCGAGCTGCTACGGCGAGCCCACCCTCCTCTCTCAACATTGGCGCGGGGAGGCATGGTGAGGAGGCGAGCTCAGCCAGGCCAGACGGGGCCGCACTTCCGGGCACCGCAGCCATGGCGCCACCCCGGCCGCGTCCGTCGGTGGCTGGGCGCGCGCTGGCCAGGGTCAGGCCGCGGCATCCCTATTCCGGCTGGCCGCGGCTGAGGTGAGGATGAGGGCGGCGGCGTAAGACGTCGGAGCAGCAGGGAAGGGCGGCAGCGCGGGGATTGGGGGCGCGGTGGCTAGGGTTTGGTGAGGGAGAGGGAGATCGGGAGGAGCCGAGGAGGAGAGGACTGGAGGAGGGGACGGGGAGAGAGCCGAGCGGCCCGACACACGGGCGACCGCGGCCACCGAGCGATGCGTGGAGAGAAGCGGCCCCACCTGTCGGCGCCGTTTCTTAGAGGAAGGGGGGCGCGACGCACGCAGAGTCACAAGGAAAATAAAGAGGAGTAAAGATATTCGGGCACAAACTAATTTAAATATGCTACTACCAAGAACAAGATCCGATTTGCAGTTTGCTCTCAAAACATGACCAATTTTGCAAAAGGCATATTAGTCTATTCGAAAGCCATTTAACATTATCACGAATATGACCTTCTTTTAATTTCAAGTAAAAAAACATGACCGTTTTTGCAAAGTCCAGAAAAGAAGATCGATTTTGTAATTGACATCCAAAACAAAACCGTTTTTGCAAATGACCCGAATTTATATTAAGACGTGCACTGGTGCACCGGCTAGCAGCCTACATACAGCCTACAATACCCCGAAGACTGTGAGGGGTAGCGTGATGGAAAGCATGGAGGAAGGTCACCAGATCAGCAGCGTGTCCCATGCTGTAGTGTAGAAGCTACTAGTCCGACTCCCAAACCCGTCTGGTCCTGAAGCACTGGTGGCGTTCATTTGGGCGGACAGCTATGAGGGCTTCAGTCGTGGGGGAAGGGGCGACGAGGGGTTCGGCATCAGCTCTGGCCCGGCCCTCATAGGGCTCGCAGGTTGTAACCCCATCGAGGTTCAGCACCCCAACTTCATGAAGGGGCTGATAGGCACATGTGGCGTCACGAGGCTTCGGGGATCTTGACCACCAGATCGGCGCACAAGGCATTTTTCATCGGGAGCATCTTTGGAAGTCTTGCTTGAGCCTTGCCGCGCTCCAAGTTCTTTCTTTGTCTTGCTCTTTACAACCTCTGTTGGACAGCAGACAGCCTGACGAGGAAGGGTATATCACACCCGAAGCATTGTCCCCTATATGACTAGGCAGATGAGACGGTCAACTACCTTCTAGTGGAGTGTGTCGTGACACGCAAGGTGTGGTACACGGTGCTCCAGAGATTCGGGCTCCAGCAAGTCTCCTTTACGAGGCCACGAGGAAAGTTCTAGCTTTTGTGAAGGAAGACAGCGCGACGGGTGTAAAATCAGCACCGCAAGGGCTTTAACTCGATCGTCATCCTTGCTGCTAGGCCGATATAGAAGCATAGAAATGACTGCGTCTTCAACGGGTGTCCCCTCGGCAATGGCCGTTGTGGGGCAAGTTTGGGATGCAGCCCATTTATGGGTGTTGGCGAGGGCGAAAGGCCTTAGTAGGGTCTTGCCTTGATGTTTGTCAATTGTCGGAGTTGTGAGAGTCCTCTCAGTATGTGGCGCGAACGTAATTGACAAAACTAGCTAGCTTTAGAGAGTGAGTCCTGTGTTTGTGTTAGGAGTGTCCTGTTATGCTTTGTTTTGCTCCTTCTTTTAATACAAAGACACACAGTTCTCTTGCGTGTTCGAGAAAAAAAAAAGTGTGCCCCCAACAGCTTTGAATAGTATTCAGTCAAAGCCAACTTCCCATGTCTCGGACTCGGAGCCTTACATTTTCAGCAAATGGTCTGCAGCAGTAATACACTCATACCAGTAATCACACGGTAACAAACTACTAACAAGTAACAACCCAACCACCTGAGCCAAGACATGCATCAGATACTTACCCCAGCATTTTCTCCATGTGATTTTCAAAACAGGCATGCGTAAAACAAAACGCGCAGCCGGCTGCGGCTGCAAAATAGCAGTGAACAGTGGACTAATTAAATACCAACCTCCATTTCGTTTTACTTGTCACTTGCTAGCTACTGTAGCAACTTTGACCGACCGTCTTTTTCTACAAATTCGGCGTCGATGCCTAAAACTTTCTGATCAATAGAATTATCACTAAACATATTTTGACAACATTGCGCACTTTGAAGTATTCATCAAAATTTTGTAGAAAAAAACGGTCAGTCAAAGTTGCTACAGTAACTAGCCAGTGACAAGTAAAACGAAATGGAGGTTGGTAGATACCTAGTCTCCAGACTCACGTCCGCAGCAGCCAGCGACCTTGAAGAAGTTTCAGAAAGATTCAGAAATTGCCAATGACATCGTCCTCGACAGTCAAGAAGACAACAGACGCTGCTCTCTCATGGCGAACGAGGGTCACTTCTGCTCGGCGCCAATTTATAAAGCTGCAATGTCCACCATCGGTTCAGTTCGTGCTTTCTCACCACATGCCTGGCACAACTACGCACCCTAGCGGGTGAAATTCTTCGCGTGGCTACTCGTGCAAGGAAGAATACAATGCAAGGCCAACCTCAAGAACAAGAATATACTTGATGAAGATCAATGCGAAGTCTGCAAAACAAGTTCAGAAACCACAAACCATATCTTCTTTGAATGTCCTTTCGCGCGCCAGTTCTGGGACTCTCAGCTCGTCGACCTCACGACAGCACCACAAGCTACAATTTTCTGGGAGCTGCATCGACCACAACACCTACCGGCAGGGGCGGAGGCAGCATGGTGCACGGGTGTGGACATGCACACCCAATAATTTTTGTGTGAAAATCATTTTTCAATAGCTATAATATATATGTATGTTAGAATTTGTCTTAAATCATATAAATAGATTGATCTGTGCACATAATTTGGCTCAAAAACTTTCTAAACTATTTTGTACAGATTAAAAACGTATTTTTGCTTTACTCTTTGCTTTATGGAGCTTGAATGTTACGAGAAGTAAAGTGATTGTGCCGTTGTTGGGCACACCCAATATGAAAATCCTACCTCCGCCACTGCCTACCGGCGCTCCACTACCCCACCTTTGTCTTACTTTGTTGCTGGAGCACAGACATGACATTGTCTTCCGAGCCATGGATGCCTCCCTACCTCGCCTCCTGCAGCAGTGCAAAGAGGAATCAATCCTGTGGTGATGCCTCCTACCGGCGTCCGAAGCAACTGTAGTTGATGCATGGTGTTCTTCCCTCTCTATTATGTAGTTTTTATCTCTGATCAATGTAAAACACAATGCTTGGCCTGTTGATGGCCCCGTTTTTAATGAAAATTCAGGTGGGGATACTCCCCCCCCCCCCCCCCCCCCCCCCCTCCCCCGTCGATCGCTAAAAAAAAAAGAGTACCGATCGGCGATCGCTGGCATGCTTCTGTTCTGTCGACTCACGAGGTCACACAATATTAATTCCATACAATTCAGGACGGACTCTGATAACACCCACACGTGTGGCCTGCGGGTCATGCAGAAAGTCACCATTCCAGTTCTTTCACCAAGCAAACAATATATACTTAATATTCTAATTCTGGAACAAAAATTGCAAGGAAACATATGTGCCTGAGCTGCAAATATATTAGCAAAAGTGCATCTGCTGTCTTTGATGAGTGGCATGGAAACAGTAAAGGCATTGATCTCTAGATGACATTTACAAGCACATATGTGCCTGAGCTGCAAATAAATTAGCAAAAGTGCATCTGCTGTCTTTGATGAGTGGCATGGAAACAGTAAAAGCATTGATCTCTAGATAACATTTACAAGCACTTATGAGATGTATGCAGAAACGAAAAGACACTAAATGGTACTTGTAATTACTAGTCGAAGACATAATTCTTAAGCAAGCTCTATTTTTTCCCCCAGACCTAATAGATAGACATAAATCTTTCATCAAGTACTTATTATGAACAATACGAACTTATGAAGCCACAGTCTTCAAATGCTTGATAACATGGATACCGCTGGCTTGTCAGTGAACCAAGTAAGCTCTCCATCCTGAAGTGAAACCATCTCAACAGGGAGCAAATCTGATGTATTATGCTGTTCTGAAAGTGCTTTATGAACTGCACCAGCTTTTCCAGCACCAGTGACAACAAGTGCGATATGTGCCGATGAATTGATCACAGGGAAAGTAAATGTTATTCTCTCCGGTGGTGGCTTTGGAGAATCCTTGACAAAGGTGACCCACTTCTTGTTTTCATTCACAACAGGGTGACCAGGGAAGAGTGAGGCAACATGGCCATCAGGCCCCATACCCATAAGCATAAGATCGAACTTGGGGAACCCAGTTACTGGCGAAATTTCAATCACACCATTCTTTACAAGCTGCTTGAGACGAGTTTCATACTCATCTGAAGCCCCCTCAGCTGACAATGCATCATTTATGGCGTAAACTTGGTCAGCAGGAATTGGTACCTATATTGTAGGAAATATGGATGAAAATTTTCAGTATGGTTGTATATTGTTAGAGCACAAACGTAACAATATATCACTACAGCGCAGATAGAAACATCAAGACACAATTCAGTTAATGAAGTGCATGAATTTAAGTTCAGTTTAACAATGCACATTTGTAATATGCACACTTCATTTTGAATGACAACATATATATGGACTTTCCTAGATAAGAATTACGCAAGCAGCACATTTTCCAGATATACATCATACTATCGACATTTTTCAAGTAATCATGGTAGTCAATATTTCATTATAAAGAACACCATGGTGAGGTGAACTATTGAACTGCAATGGTAACAAATCCAACAAAACAAAACAGAATCAACAACAACAACAGATTTTCTTTTTCCAAATTTCCTTTATCTGTCTCTAGAACATCATGGTCTTATTTCTGCATAGTGATCAACCCAAACAGCATGATACGCAGCCTCTACGAACGGAACAAATTCTGAATATGACTACCTAGATTAAACAGGCAAGTACCTTAGAAAGAAACCCATCGAAGGCGAGCTTGTAATTGCTATCGACGTGGTTCTTTGGCACCACCCTCTCATCCACCCAGAACACGTGCCATTTGCTCCAATCCACCGCCTCCAGGTACGGCGGCTCCGCCAACTTCCTGCGAAGCCGAAAGATTAGAAATTTCCGCGTCTCAGCCAGAGATCGCCAAGGAAACTTTGATCTTGAGGCGGTTCAAGAACCTGAGGGACTTGACGAGGGAACCGCCGGAGAGCACGACGGTGAAGGCGCCCCTCTCCGCGGTGAACTTCGCCGAACGTTCCGCCACGTACTCGACCAGTGACGCTACGAGTTCCTCCTCGGCGTCGAAGATGTGGAGTTTCTTCCTCGATGCCGTCTCACCGGCGGCGGCGGGGGAGGCCATGGCGGAGACCGGCACGAGGGGAGAGCGCGAGGGTGAGGATGATGAGACTTTGCAGGGAAGGGATCGACGGAGTGGCGCCGGTACCCAGGACGCAGGAGACGATCGGCGGCGGTGGTTGACGGAGGAAAGGGAGGTCGACGCGGCTGCGGCGGCGGCGGAGACGGCGGAGGTGGACATGTTGACGACGACGGCGGCGTGGGAACGGAAAATGGGGAGGGTCTTCTGGTTTGGTGATGAACAGGCGGGTTGATGGGGAAGCATGGATCACTTCGTTGCCGTCAGGATCGCCATGGACGGCACGATCGCATGGGCCCGGTTCGTCACAGACCTTTTTGATGTGGCACGTCTCTGTCCTCTGGAACCTGATGCTGTCGCCACCGGCGTACTTAGGATTTGCCGCCCGAAAAAGCTATGACGATTAGGCCAGTCTCAATGCAAGGTTTCGTTTAACGGTTTCCAAAGACGCCATGTCACATGAAAGTGCAAATGAAATAAGTGTTCTCAATGCATAATTTCTTATCATAGTTTCATAGGCTAGCATGTCATTTAAATGTCACATCTAAATGACCAATGGTAGTGGATGAAACATGTGGAGATGAAACAAATTATTCTCAATGAAGGTTTCATTCAAGTGTCATATTTAGGTAAACGTGTACACTGGGTTTCATCCTAATGAAACTCAACTTCTCTCTCTCCTCATCAATTCTATGCCACATCACCATTTTTGTCTATGTGGCATGTTATTTAATGAGTTTGAAATCCAAATGAAACAAGCATTGAGATTGGCCTTATGCAATTAGTTTTCTAATTCATTCATGTTTAGTCTTTCTAATTGACATTCAAACATCCGACTAATAATTTTTTTTTTGAGCGTCTTCCTAATTGACATTCAAACATGGGACTAATAATTAGTGTGGAGGGCTCCAAACAGGGCCTAAGGCCTCGTTCGGCAGCACTGGTTTTCCTTCATGGGCTGAATCGTTCCAGGAGCAGGAACGAGTGAATCTACTTCCTCGATCCTAGTCTGATAGTTCCTTTCTGTCGAGAAATAACTCATGCACCTCAAAAGCTTCATTCGTTTGGACAGGAACGAAATTTCACTCCAGCGCAATCCTTCATCAAGCAACACTGATAATACAAGGAGAGTCCAATGGCCAAATCTATTTTTTTTACTGGCTCAATCATCATCGTTACTCATAAGAAGGTTGCTAAAAATACAATGGTCAGTACAATAGCACTGATAAATAAACTGAAATTAAATAAACTTTCTGGATTCAAAACAACTAGTAGAACGTAACTTGTTAATTCATCTTTATTATCAGCTAGAACATTCCAAAATTTTGATCTTCCTTGGCCAAATGCACATAGAATTGTTTGATACTCTGTCATTCTCAACGTCTTGCACAGGGCTGAAACAAAACACAACAAAGATGTCATCAATAATATTGAAACCAAATAAAGGTAACTTGATTTAAAATATTTGGTCCTGCAGTGCTGTGAAATACCTCCAGTACATATTTAAACAGCGAGAGGGTAATGATGGCCAACTACCTCATACCAAACTCTTTTAAACTGACCACAAACAATATGCAGTAGTAGAAGTTAATTCTTCAGATAATAAACTTGCAAATTCTCTGACCCTGAAAAGCATTTGGGTCGGGAAACAGATGGCCTAAACAACTACTAAGTATTAGTCTTATGCAAATTAGCAAGAGCAAAGAGAAGAGGAACAAACTTGCTGTTAATAGAAGTTCAGAGTGCACTGCTTAACACATGTCATGTTTATAAAAATGCAATACATGGGTAACAGATATACATGCTCTATTTAAACTGCACATCAAACAGACGCCTTCTACGAAATGAAGTTGTGCCATCTGCCGCTTGGAAGCAACAAGCGCAGGCTAACATTTTTACAGGGCAGAAGCATCAGGCCAACGTCGATGCTTTGAAGGCAAGCAGGATAAAACTAATTGGAGCATCTGAGAAATCGGCTAGGATTCATAACAAAGCAGTACAATGAAATACTGGACAAGCAGCCAAAAAATTTGAGTTTTTTTTTTTTGGTTGGTTCCAAATGGTTACAGCAGCCGCGATGAACGCTGTTTCTGACAAGACGTCGAAACGATTGTATATCAAGGCCGCAGCCGCAGCCGGCTGCAAAGAAGCACTACCGAAATGTTAAAATTGGACTGTACCCGGATAGCAGCCGACGCCGTGCCTGAACGCTTGTCCGCCTACGCAGCCAACCAAATTGAAGTGTATCGAAGTATCTCTTCCAGAAGACGAATTGGAGGAGATCACGGATTAGATAAGCTTGCTAAGATTTTCAGCTTATGTTTAAGCAGCGCTGAGCCTCTCCATGTCCCAGTTTCGTCCGTAGCGGCGTCGCGATGTTGACGTATGTACGGTGGCCAGCATCTTCCGCGTCAATACCCTCGTGTAGCAAGCATGTGACTGAACCTTCTTGTTTAGTTGTCTGAAGGCAACAGGTTGACAATCGAGATCACGAATTCTAAAGGGTTAACTATAAAGTTTTGACTTCTGGGCAGAGCAACAACAATCCTGTTCTTTTCAACCATCGTCCCTATTAGTCAGTACTTAGCATCAATGATGTCTGGCGTGAAAGTTACTAGGAATATTCAGGACTCGGGAGGAACGGTTCTATATGTCCTGAAATAGCAAAAACCAATAAAACAAGATCTTGCACACTGAAAAATGAAAGTTGTGCAGATTGATGCCCTGCCCTAGATAATGTGACGCGAGAACTTCCCTTGCACAGTTGCACTCAAGCCGAGAACAGCAAGCTCAAGCTACATAAGTACATTGACAGTCCCCATAGTGGTCTCTGAGCTTTGTTTGTTTATTACAGGTAAGAACAGAGACAATCACTCAGTGATCCATAAACACAGCAAAAACAATATGAGGACAACTCACAATGTGCCCGAAGACATCAACAATCAACAGCTAGCGCCGAGAATTATTATTATTGTCCACGGATACACACACTGACGAATCCGGCAGAGCTTCACGTCAAAGCCGAGTAAAAATAATGGAACTCGCCAAGACGAACTCGCGCACCGCGGCGCACAGCTCCTGGGCCTTGTCCGGCTTGAAGAGCTCGCCGGCGTGGTACCCCGGGGAGTCGGTCTTGGCGACGACGTCCACGCCGCGGTCCTTGAGCCACCCGACGAACTCTCTCTGCCTGTCGATCAGCGGGTCGGCGGCGTTCCCGGTGACCAGGCACCGTGGCAGGCCGGCGACGGCGTCGTGAGGCAGGTTCTTGGCCGGGTTGCAGAACTCGTGGTCGCGGTCGGCGCCCACCGGCAGCGCCAGGCTCCAGAGCTTGTCGTTGGCTTCCAGCGGCAGGACGGCGTCGTGCTCCGACCGGGCCTCCGACGGCGTGCGCTCGACGCCGCCGAAGTAGGGCTGGTGGAGCAGGAGCCCGCGCACCGTCGCCGCTGCAGGGGCGAGGTCGGCGGCGGCGGCGGCGCCCTTCTTGGTTCGGATGCCGGCGAAGAAGGCCATGTTCCCGCCGGAGCTGGCGCCCATGACGAAGCACCGGGACAGGTCGCCGTGCGCGGCGACCCAGGGGTCCGCGGGCGCGGCGCCGCGGAGCCACGCCACGGCGGAGACGGCGTCCTCGTAGGCCGCGGGGAGGCGGTGCTCCGGCGCGAGGCGGTACTCGAGCGACGCGACGAGGGCTGGAACCGCCGCGACCATGGTTTGGCAGAAGTTGTGGTAGAAGATTGACGCCGCGGAGAAGAAAGACAACGAAGCCGCCGCCGTGGAAGTAGAGGACGACGGGGAGCTTGGCGCCGGCCGGGGCCGGGTTCGGGAGGTAGAGGCGGAGGTACGTGCCGCGGGCGGCGTCGAGGGGCACGTCGCGGGAAAGGACCGCGCCGGCTGGCGAGTCCGACGGCGGGAGAGCCGGGACCGCCGGCCGCGTGACCGTGCCGTCCTTGTTGACGATGATTTGCATGAAGAGGTTGTTGCTCTTCTTGTTCTTCTTCGTCTTCACCGGGGAGGTGGAGTCGCCCATGGCTCTGCTTCCTTCTCCTCTCTCTCGCCTGTCGTCGTCGTGTTGCTATGTTTCGTGGACGGCGACTAGACGACTGAAGTGAACTGTCTGTGGTGTATATATAGAGAAAATCAATCGCCAAAAAAAGATATAAAGAGCAAATTAAATAATCTTAACATGACAAATTGACACAGGGCTACGAAGACGAACGGGCTCCGGCCCGTCCGGGACACACAGATGGACTGGACGCAGTGATTCAGAGATCATATGCTTGCAGAGATGGACCGCAGCAAGGCAGAGCTTGTTTAGACGTGTTTGCGTACTACTGGGCCTCGTGCCAAGGAAACTTTGATCTTGAGGTTGTTCAAGAACCTGAGGGCCTTGACGAGGGAGCCGCCGGACAGCACGACGGTGAAGGCGCCCCTCTCCATGGTGAACCTCACCGAAAGCTCCGCCACGTAATTAATCGGCAAGTGATGCCACGAGGTCTTCCTCGGCGTCGAAGATGGAGTTCCTTCACGGAAGCCGTCTCACCGGCGGCGGCGGGGGAGGCCATGGCGGGACCGGCACGAGGGGAGAACACGAGGGTGGCGATGATGAGAGTTTCCAGGGGAGGGATCGACGGAGTGGCACCGATACACTGGACACAGGAGACGATCGGCGGAGGAAAGGGAGGTCGACGGCGAAGCGGCTGCGGCGCGGAGGTGGACATGTTTACGACGGCGCGGAGGTGGACATGGATCACTACGTAGCCGTCAAGAACGCCATGGACGGCACGATCGCATGGGCCCGGCTCGTCACGGCCCTTCTGATGCTGTCGCCACCGGCGTACTTAGAATTTGCCGCCTGAAACAGCTCGGACGACTAACAAAATGTTCTTTCTTTCCTGACCCACATCATCGGTCAAATGTAAGTGAAAGAAATTGCAGCCGCTGATTGCAAATGCGCTGGTGTATCAGTCGACCAAAAAGAAAAAAAAAAGGGGGGGGGGGGGGGGGGGGGGGGGGGGTGTGTTTAACCTGCAAAGCTTGAATAAGTGGAGGTCCTCTTTTAAGTTATGATTATGAAGCTTGTGCATTTGTTTCGTGGCTTTCTTCACTAACATATGGAATCTGGTACAATTAGCGATTGCAACGGAATCCATCTCATTTACCTATATCAATTATATCACTATCATCAGTCTTCGACTTGTGCTCGTTGGAGTAAGGGCGTTGCAATTTCTAGAGAATACGTATATTATGTTTTAATTTGGGCTACGCAGAATGGTAAACCAAATTCTTCTCAACGGCCTCAGGCGCCATGGGCAGCCATGTACCAAACATATAGCAAAATGTCCACTGTGCCTTCGACACTAACCCAGTTTTTATGAAGAAATTCTGAACATTTCCTCCAGGACGAAGTACATAAAAAGCTGAAGAGCCTAAAGTTTATCATATATTTGAATTCCTTTTTTCAGTATTAACAAAATTTGTGTTAGCGGTCAAACATGATGGGCGATTCACTTAAATCCATCGTCCAGCACACAATTTCAGAACAAGATCCATACATAACAGACATAGCACGATATGAATACTAATAACTTCATAGCTACTGTCAAAATACATTGGAGTGCAAGCGAACTGGAGAGACAGAATATACAAGCCGCTGGCAAATACAACATGAGAATATACAGGCCACTGGGGAGACAGCATATCAACCACGTAAAAATGCAACTGAGTAACTCCAACCGAACCCCTGTTGTTACATCCAACATGATGCAATTTCATGACGGAATAAACACAAATCCAACAAATAATACCTAAAAAAAATGATCCCATTCAACAAAGCTAATGCCTTAAGCAAAATCATTAGCAACATTACTCCCATTAGACGCATTCATTTCCGGTATGAAATATTTTGAAAACCCGGGTTTCACGGAGTGGCGGAAAATGGCGATCGCCAGAGATCGCCCTCTGTAGCCACCACCAGCCATCAAAATCAAATTCTGATCGTTGCATCGGCTTCGCCATGTGCTGATCTCTCTCAAGACTTCCTTCCCTGGCAATATGGAGACTGGCCGCGGATGGGGAGCGCTGTCGTCTCTTTCTTCTTCCATGGTGGGGCTGCCTTCCCTGGACTACAATCCAGGAATTGGGCAACAGGCGGAGATCTGGAGGAGGTACAAGCTCCCGGTTGTTTTCTCGCCAGATGGTGGATTGAAGGAATTCTTTCTGGTGATTTCGGTGGGCCGATGCAAATTCCGGCTCACTAATCTTTCAGTTGCACACATCCTTCAGGCTGTGCTTGGGGGTAATGCTTCTTCTTTCAAGGTTGAGGAATTAAGGGATCGTGTCTACAAATTCTCTGTCTCCTGTAAGCAAGTGGGCTTTTACATCTACAATCTCAAGTCTTATGAATGTGAAGATTTCAAGATCCTGTTTCATCTTTGGGGCAACGGTGGACCGCAAGCTGAACAAGAGGCTGCTAGGTGGGAGCATGAAGAAGAGGGGCAATGGACAATGGTGATGAGCAAGAAAAACAGGAAGAAAACATATGCAGAAGCTGTGAAGTCAAAGCAAAACCATCGAGTTTTATCAGGTGCTAACTCTGTTCCTGTACGTAATGCCTATTCTTTTAAGCCTATTCCTGTTAGCACTGCCTTCAATCGTATCAAGAGTGATCTTGCCAAAAGCAAAGGAAAATTCACCAATCCTGGCACCTCTGTCTTTGATCGGCTACAATTTCCGAAAAAGTCTGTTTTTGATCGGATCCAAATTCCTGATGGTGTTTGTCTGGAGCCTGAATTTCAAAATTCAAATGCTGTAACGGATGGCAAGAAACAGGTTGCAGTTCTGTCACAGCCTAGGGAGGAAGCCCATAGGAAAAAAGGCCCAGTACATGGTGATTTCAGGAATGCACTGCACTGTACTAGGTGCCTTCGGGATAATCATCAGAGGGAATTTTGCAGGAGTAAAATTCGTTGCTTATCATGTTCTGGTTGGGGTCATATTGCAAAATATTGTAGGCAGAAGGGAATCAATCCTATGCAGCCTAAATCCCAAGGATCGAGGGACGATCAAAGGAAAGCAGGGACTAGAAATGGGATGCATGGTAGCAAGAGGAACATGGTTTACCGTCCAAAGCAGATACAGACATGTGGTCCATTTGGCTTGCAGGACCCATCGGTCAGGCCAAGTCGTGAAGGAGAAAACAGAGGGGTCTCTCCCTCTCCTGATTCCTGGCTTGATCTAACCCTGGCCGCAATAAACTCCAAGGCTCCAAACCCATCACGTCACCAAAAACCCTTAAACAGCCAAGAACCCTGCCTTGCTCAACATAGTCCAATCTTTCGAGCGCCGCCGCCTCTCTCTGAGGTAGCAATGGCATACAACCACATTGACCCGACGCCCTTTCTCCCTCATGGATTTCAGAGGGTTGCAGTGGAAGGCCGCACAGTCAGGGTTCGGATGATCGGGGGGCGGCCAGCACGAAGGAACGAAGATATGGCAATCGTGAGGATCACTCCAATGCCTTTTGAGGAGGTACTGTTTGAAAACATTCATGAGGTCCTTGATGAGTTCTTTCGCTTACATAAGAGAGTTCGAACTAGATCAATGCAATCATGTCCTGTTGGCCAAGCTTATGTCAGATTTGATCGTATCCGTGATAGAGATCTGCTCGTGAACACCAGTCCCCATGAATATGGTAATATTCGTATCCATGTAGTGAAGCATGATGATGGTCCTAATCATAGGAGGGTTGAACTAAACTGTGAATGCTATCTTATGCTACTGGGTTTTCCTTTGGATTTCTGGGAGCAACATTATGTTGAATCTGCAGTTTCAAGCTTTGGAAAGCTGATGAATTGGGAGAGAGATTATGATAATCTTGCTCGTCTGGTTTGTAAAGTAAGGGTACTAAACCTAGAGTCGGTACCTAGGTGGATTGTCATCACTGATGGGGACAATTTAGAGTCAAACTCGTGGACAGTACAATGTGAGATCTGTAACATCCCGGTTTTCTAGGCCATCATTTTTAAGGAAACCAATTGTTCCTTAACCTAAGCTATGAATTTATAAAATAAATTAGATGAAATTTTCCTAAATAAAACATAACTTGACTCATGTTGGTTTACATAAATAATTTTCATATGGTTTTCATTTGAGATGTTCTTATTTGAGGTTTGAAATATTTGGAAGTTGGTTTTCATGTTTGAATTTTATATTTGAGTAATTTCTGGAATTTTCGAACTCATACATGCATGACATTCATATGTGCACATAAACTTTCTGAATTTTCGTGGGAAATTGGCTTTACCAAAAATTCCCCAAAATTCACCATCGTTAGGAATCACAGAGAATTAATTTCTGTGAATTTTTCAGAATTTTTAGATATCGTTTGCATAGGTAGAAAATTTGTAATCTTCTCAGCATGTTTGAAAAATAGAAAGAATAGTAACTAAGCTTTTGGGCTCGGCCCATTTAGAAAATAAAAGAAAAGAAAAAGGAAACCTTACCTCATCCCGGCCCATGCAGCCCACTCCGGCCCAGCCCAACTCACGAACCGCCACACCGTCGCGCGTCGTCTTCTTCCTCCGCTCGTCAACGCCGACGCGCCGTCCAGCCACCACCGCTCTGCCACGCACCTCGCCGTCCTGTGCTGCTGCTGTAGAAGTGCTACGCGGCGTGCCCGACCCCTTCCGCACCTTCTCGCACTCACTCGCGCTGGCGACCTCCCAGCCTTTCTTTTCTTCTCTCTCTCTCTGACAGGATTGGCCGCCGGCGTTGTACCCGGCCAAAACCGCCTCTACTCTTTATAAAAGGTCGTCTAGGTGTCTCGTCCTCCTTTACTTCCTTTCCTCGTCCTCTAGCATCGATTTTTGGGAACTGAGATGATCCAATTTAGAAGAATTTCTAAATCTCCCCAACTCCGGCCGCCGCCGCCATTGATGAAATTGGAGCTCCTTCAGTGAGATTCTGCTTCACTTTTCCATTCGTATAGCATCTCTATCACTCGTTGAACTCGTTTGATTCCTCTTCCTCCGCAGAAACGAGTCGTAGCCATGCCTACACGGAGAGGTCCTCTGCTCTGCCGCCGCTCACCGCCAAGCCGCGAACTCCGGCCATCTCTAACCTCTCCCTTAGCTCGGTGAGCGTCCTGGTTGCTTGTAGATATTAGAAACGTTTGAAGTCGACGTCGCTGCGCTCTCTTTCCAACAAATTGATGTAGCCTCGCCGTCGCGACACCTAGGTCTTGGTCGCGCCGCCGCTACAGGGGCTCATCGCCGGCGAGACGACCACCGGACGGAAGCCCTTGGGCTCCTGCATCGCGTAGGCCAACACGTCGACGTGCTCCGCCACGGATTCGCCGTCGGCGAGCCGTTCAATCGCCGTGTTTACTGTGCCCAGCCGGTTTTGAATGAATTAAATCTTAAGCCGCCACTTGTCGTCGTCTGATTGGCCAGAAAAAGAATTAACCGTTTTTAGCTCGAAATAGATAGAAAAATAGTGAGGAAAAATTAGGGAAAATATCTAGAAAAATTCCTTATGTTTTTAGGCTTCTTTTTATGTAAAAATATGATATATGAATTTAGAAAAAATTCATAGTAGAAAATAAGCTAGCTATGTACTTTGTTTAAAAATAAGTATTTGGAGATTTTTGCTTATGGAAAATAAATAAGAATAGATTACTTTATGAACTTTTCAGAATCTATCTCCACTGTAGTTTAGTATTTGATCATAGGAAAAATTGTTAGGGAAAATAAATATTTAGACTTGTTTTATTTCTTAAGAAACAACATGCTTCTTTGTGAGAATTTAATTGTTATTTGTACAATAGAATTGCATGCCATCACTATAATTAAAATATATAGATTTTGTCCTAGTTGTCACATGTAGTCTTAAAATGGTAGTTTTGTACAAACTCTACCTTTAATGTTAAATTAATTAACCTAAGTAAATAAACTTATTATGTATGCATTGCATATGGATTTATTTACATTCCATGCCCATGAATAGATGTTGCACATCATAAGCATGCATGTAACCATACATAAATAATTTAGGTAAGGATGATGAAACATCAGTAATTAAATTTAATTTGAAAACAAACATGTACAATATGTATGCTTTCCATGCATGTAGTATATATTCACCTTTCCATGCACTTTCATTCTAATTAAATGTTTAAGTTACCTATGCACATAATATCTGAAACATGTAAAATAAGTCTTTAAGAGCAAGCCACATGTAAATAATTTAATTTAAAAGAAACACATCTTTAACTATGTCATATGTATGCATAAAGGCATAAAAATACTCATAGGAGATAAATTAAGATATTAACACATAGGAATGTTTACATATACATTAGAAGCATGTAACTTCATTTTACATATAAATCATTTTAGGAATAATTGCTACGTAAATCTAGTTTATTTATTTGTGTTCTTTTGAATAACCTCATGTTTAATAGTAGAAATAATTATGAATTTCATATAATAGATATGCACGCAATCACTATCAATGAAGCACATGCATTTCGCTATCTTCACCCTAAAGATTTAGAAAATAGATATCTATGCATACCGTCATATTAGCCATGCATTAATTAAACTAAATAACATTCATGCATGTTTTCATTTAAGAGAAAATAAATAATAAATAACTTGTCTAGGTGAATATGGCCTTAATAAGGCCAGGAATATATCTCATAGCAAATAATCACCATAGGGAAAATGGAACCACATGACCCCTAGTTATTTCTTATTTACTTATCAATAGAAGTCAATAACGTGTAGTCCGTTCGTACGAACTCCGAATGCATATTTATTTTCGTGAAACATTCCATGATCATGCTCTTTGGTTTTTATTCGAAATATTTGTATTTATTATTGTAGATTTTATTGGATCTTCTTGGATGACTTTATTTGGATCTTCCGGTGTTTATCGATTGTGGATCAATGCGCACGTGAGTGAATCGTCGAAGAATTACGTCGCGGGAAGATTGACATTTGAAGATCGACATATGAAGTATAAATATAAAGGTGCGAGGCAAGCACACCCCCTTGATCATTTTGATCCTATTTTTGCAAGTACATTTAAGTGCTTAATTTGTAGGATAAATTTGTGCATAATTTATATCACTAAAAATGCTCATTTGGGAAATGATAGATACTACCTATTAATTCTACCCATTTGTTGGACCATATTATAATCCCTTGTAACCATAGGTTGGGCTATCATAATGGTCATACGCCCTAAGCTTCACGATATAATTAATTACTAATTAAGCTTGCTAAAAATGAAAGGTTATATTTTGTATAAATGTAAGTACATGTATAATCATTAAATTTACGGATTATGTTGATGGGAAATTATTGTTGATGATATATAATGATAACTTAGATGTTGACGGGTTTTGATGTGATAATGTTAAATTGGATTAATCATTGTTTGATAATCATGATTTTGGAGACCCGTCGCATCGCATAAGGACCGGTACATCGTATTTTGATTTAAGGAAACATCGTGCGACCATGGATGCTGGTATGGGACGGCCATGGCTAAGTAATTAGTTGAATGTTGCCTTGCCTTCTAGAAGTAGAGAATGTGCGGATAATTCCCGATTTTGATGGGGTTATTCGAAGGGGCTCCCATTACTATAACGTGTGGGATCAAAGTTTGCTGACACAATGAATTGTACCCTTTTAATTCCTGCCTAACAATCCATGTTTGAAGGAGGGGAAAATTGTACCTCTGGGATGTTAGTTGGTAGGTCCGGAGGGATTATTACAATTTAGGGAAGGCAAGGTTAACAAACGGCTAATGAAAACGTCATGCGTGATACCGATGTGCACACTTCGTGAGTGCACGGTGCTTGCAACACCACAGACGGTCACTCTCTGTCCATGGGTACAGCGTACAAACTCTGCAGAGTAATTAATCCATTCGAATGGCCGTGCTTGCGGTCTCAAGCTCCTTAATGATAGGTCTTTGTTTAGAGAATGGTTGGGATTAAAATTGATTATGACTATTATGGCTATTGATATATGAATGCAATAGTTGAAGATTGTTAAAGGAACTTGACATGGAAATCAAGTATCTCACTTTACTCATATGATATTTTACTTGTGCTTATATTTATGCAATTTATATTCAAGCAATTTAATTTAGTAATTATTTCATTAATCAAGTTTAGATTGCCATTTGCTCATTTATGCAAATTTACCCACATTATACCTTTCCTTCATTTGGCCTTGCATATAATTATGATTTTGTTATTATTCACCCGCATTGCTTGCCTCCGATAACTTGGTTTCAGAGATGACGAGGATCTCGGTGAGGAACGATGCCGTTCTTTCTAGGAGTTCAACTTCCAGTCAATTGCCTGTGGGATGACCACGGGGCACATGCTGGAGATTTGAATTCCTTTGTGGTTATTTCTTAAGGTATTTCGTTGGCCGTTAAGCCAATATTTTGTAAATTTTAAATAAACTTGATAGTTAAATTTTGATATGGTTATGGTTCCACTGTGATTTCCGTGTGTACTTGTCATTGATCCTGGGGCAAGTACGGAAAACACGGAGTTTCGGGTGATTTAATTACCCGGGACGTTGCAGGTGGTATCAGAGCTATATTGACTGCAGGTTGACCCTAGATAGATTGGTCGTTAGATTAGATTAGTAAATTGAAGTTATATTTCCAAAATTTCAAATATATTTAAGAAAATATAAGGATTTTGCTCTATCTTTCCTAAATCCTAGTCTCTTTTCTCATCTATATTTTCACTTGATTTCAAGAAATTATTCATCCTCTCATCACTTTCCTAGTTACGGAGAAAGAGAAGAAAAAGAATGTTGCTTTCTTCCCTCAACCTTGATCTTAAGTAATTTCTCTGGTATCTCATCTTGACATTGATTATATTTTCTTCCTAATCTTATTTCTTCTATATCTATCATGAGACAAGGAAGAAGATGTAGTAAGAAGGCGATGGTAAAACTAGGATCTCTTCTCTTATTCGTCTCAAAATTTCTTAGGAGGTATAGATATATAGGCCGTAGAAAGAAAATATTAAGGTAGGATAATATGGCATTTTAAAAAGTGCTATGCCATAAAGACCTATGAATATAATTAATAAGAAGAAAAGTGTTTTCAAAAATCCCGGAGTTTCTATTTACGGTCGATTTGCTCGTTCTTTTCGCTTTGGTGCTTTATGTGATTTTGGTGTTTTATTTTGGAAGCATAAAGTAGATACTAAAATAAATAGTTTAAATTCTGCTAACTCTCTCTCTCTCTTTAGATGACATCCTACTAATTTTAACTATAACATACGTTGACCCTAACATCTCGTGCTATCCTAATTGCATATCTTTCACTTACTTAATTTATTGAACTTTTCTCTGATTTATTTCCATGCATAACAACCATTCCGGGATAAAGACCATGTTGTATTCTTTATTAACTTCATAACAATTTAATCTATGTTTCCATGCTCATTTTAGCATCGATCCTGCATGCCAAATATTTTTCCTTGGTATTTAAATTGATATCCCACTTATGTTGTCATCATTCTTTGTAGGTTCTTTTGATTTCAAAAAGATGCCGTGTTCTCACATATTCCCTTCTTTCATAGTTTGGCATACCTTACCTCTTTGATTCATGTAGACTTAGTTTAATATATAGCATAAACAGTGCACAATTATCATATCATACCTCTTTCTTTTAAAAATAATTTATTTTTCTCTTTCCATTTTATGCGAGATCATTAAAACTTGAATTTTATTATTTCTCAATCCAGATGGAAATACTATAAATGCCATTTGAACCTTGTATCACGTTTTGCATAGCGTGATGATTTTATTCAATCAACCTCCTTTGAGAATTTACTAGTATGAAGAATTTTCGTCAATTTCCTGCCAAATCTCGTTTTACTATTCCTTGATAAATCAATAATCATATTCCATTATTCAAAAGAAGGATAAAATTTATTTCTATAACCATGATATCTTGTTTTCAAACTCTTCGACTTTTATCATGGTTGCTCTTTTGCACCTCTCCACCGTATGAAACCCTTAAGAATTATCCTGGTTTTCTGAGTAAATCAATTTTTCTTTCACTCATAAAATATTTGTGCATTCCATCCATTTTGAAACTTGAATATCCTTCACTTCCATATAAAATGACGATGGTTTAAAAATTTTTCTTACAAAGTATCTTAGTTGCATAGCATAAAATCTTCCATTTAATCAATGCTTCACTAAAGCCTTTTGCGGGAACGTGAAAGTATTTTCTATTGTTTTAATATTCTATTGCTTGTTTAGAAAACCACATTAATGCCCATGATCATATTGTTTGGCATTTGTGAAATGTTTTGGACATTACTCAATACATTTTTCCACATGAATCATATTAGCCGATCTTTTACTTGACCATCGGTGTTGATTTCTATGACCTATCATCTAGGAGAATATTTTCTCACTTGACTACCAATCAATTTTATAATCCTTGATCCATGAGAAAAAATCTCAAGATTTTAATTCTTATCTATCCTACTAACTATCGATTTTCTAGTAGCAATTTGCTTAAAATTCAGAAATTATGCCTATTTTAAGATCTTAGTTTTGCTAACTAATGATCATTTGTAAGGTAGGTCCAATTGCTACTCTAAGCCTCCTTGCTTTATTTTGAATAAACATATTCTATTGTCATCTTCTATTAAAAAGAAAAGGGAAATGAGAATATCATATTATCTCATTTCTTAACCTTTCTATCTTGTTCACCATTTGGTAAAAATTGAAGCTATGACCATATTCGAATACCTTCCCTAAAGCATTTGATGTCGTTTTCGTATGCTTACCCATTTTATGCATAGCTATCTTACCTTGCAATGCAATTCATTTATGTTAACAATTCGATATCTATCAATATCCTTGAATTGAGAGCAAAATTTTCTTGACCTATCCAACCAAAGAGGTCACTTGCTCCATATTGATGTGATCTCTAGAATCAACTCTGATTTTTACATGATCCGATAAAAACCTTAACTTTCATGGTCCATGAAATATAGAAATCTAATGTTCTATGTTAACTTGATTTTGAAAAATTTCTTGATCTTGTATATTCTAAGGTGACCATCTTGAAAATCTTGGAATAATTCCTTATACTATTCATGAATAAACCTGGTTGTCATGAATTGTTCACCATCCTTACTTGAATGTCGTCATTCTACCATTTATTACCAATTTCGCTGATTACTTTAATAATTATGGTATGATATTGTTACACATGCCCATATTGTCATATGTTGCAAGGATTGGTTGCCATTCTTCTCGGATGACAAGTGTTGTGCTCATATATCCTTCAATGACCAACATGCCATTCGAGTCATTTAAAAAAAAAAAAAAAAAACCAATCCTATCGATTTTACTTTATCTTTGTGAATTCATCCGTTTTCCTGAGGTCGAATTCCATTGGAACACTAGCCTATTGATTTTGACTTCCGTTCTTTGGTAGGTCAAAATTCATAAAAAAAAAAAAAAACATTCTTACGATTTGAAAACCTCATGTTTCCTTGAACATAAGAAATTTTCCTTTATCCATTTATTGGGACTCGTGGCATTCAAAATTGTTCTATAACCAATCATATTGGTTTTGTTTCACCATCATAAATTCATTTGCTTACTTGATCCCAAAACTCCATTGGATTACTAGCCTACCACTCTTGACTTCATTCTTCAATAGATTATTTCATCAAAACTTTCTTGTGATTTTGAAAATATCATAGTACCTTTAGTATAAGCATCCACTTAAATATTTCTCATACTCCCGAACATATTTCTGAAAGCCTTTTATACGTTATGTTGAATAAAATAAAATTTTCTTCTTTGATCATATAGGTGCTTGTTAACTTTCGATAAGAGTTAAAAAAAAAAATTAGAAAAAAAAAAATGTGATGCTAACACTCATGGTGAGATAACACCAAAGACGAGGAACACTAATATGTAATTCGGGGTTTTCACCTAACATCATCGTAGAAGATCAAGCATTTTCTCAAACTAAAGGAAAGGGACTTTATGAAGATATTTCAAGGACAAGAAAGTAATGACTACATCAAGGAGGAAGCAAGGAGAGTATAAGAAGATGACTCATTGCTACAAAAATCTCAAAGATGAAGGAACTAACTTTATGTGTTATGCATAGCATTTAAATGTTTTATAATAAGTTAAAATTTATTTAAGGGGGGTAGGACGTAAATGTATCTAACCTTGACGAATCTTTTGATCACACCCTCTAACTCTCCTTCGAGCCGAAGAAAAGTTTTTCACTATCCTTACTAACAAATACTAATGAACGCTAGGTGGATTTCTTCGAAAGTCCCTCCTTCTTGAAACAATGTTTTCGATGAATGCGAAGGAAAGAAGTACTACAAGGAAGAAAATTTTGAGAAATCAAATGAATCGAAGAGGAAATAAGACAAGTGTGTGAAGATTGTCCCCGCATATGGCATGCTGAAGAAGAAGAAAATTTACAATGACTGGAGATTCACCTTTGTAACCAAATTTCCCTAACATTCATTGCTAGCTATGAACGAATAGGAGTACTACTTGTGGAAAATTTCCAAGGAAGCGGAACAAGTGTACGAAGATCGTCCTCCATGAATGACATGTCGAAGATGAAGAGATTAACACTCAATGGAGAGTTACCTTCAAAATCTAACCACACTAACACTTTACGGAATCTCGAGGACGAGATTCTTTTAAGGGGGGTAGACTGTAACATCCCGGTTTTCTAGGCCATCATTTTTAAGGAAACCAATTGTTCCTTAACCTAAGCTATGAATTTATAAAATAAATTAGATGAAATTTTCCTAAATAAAACATAACTTGACTCATGTTGGTTTACATAAATAATTTTCATATGGTTTTCATTTGAGATGTTCTTATTTGAGGTTTGAAATATTTGGAAGTTGGTTTTCATGTTTGAATTTTATATTTGAGTAATTTCTGGAATTTTCGAACTCATACATGCATGACATTCATATGTGCACATAAACTTTCTGAATTTTCGTGGGAAATTGGCTTTACCAAAAATTCCCCAAAATTCACCATCGTTAGGAATCACAGAGAATTAATTTCTGTGAATTTTTCAGAATTTTTAGATATCGTTTGCATAGGTAGAAAATTTGTAATCTTCTCAGCATGTTTGAAAAATAGAAAGAATAGTAACTAAGCTTTTGGGCTCGGCCCATTTAGAAAATAAAAGAAAAGAAAAAGGAAACCTTACCTCATCCCGGCCCATGCAGCCCACTCCGGCCCAGCCCAACTCACGAACCGCCACACCGTCGCGCGTCGTCTTCTTCCTCCGCTCGTCAACGCCGACGCGCCGTCCAGCCACCACCGCTCTGCCACGCACCTCGCCGTCCTGTGCTGCTGCTGTAGAAGTGCTACGCGGCGTGCCCGACCCCTTCCGCACCTTCTCGCACTCACTCGCGCTGGCGACCTCCCAGCCTTTCTTTTCTTCTCTCTCTCTCTGACAGGATTGGCCGCCGGCGTTGTACCCGGCCAAAACCGCCTCTACTCTTTATAAAAGGTCGTCTAGGTGTCTCGTCCTCCTTTACTTCCTTTCCTCGTCCTCTAGCATCGATTTTTGGGAACTGAGATGATCCAATTTAGAAGAATTTCTAAATCTCCCCAACTCCGGCCGCCGCCGCCATTGATGAAATTGGAGCTCCTTCAGTGAGATTCTGCTTCACTTTTCCATTCGTATAGCATCTCTATCACTCGTTGAACTCGTTTGATTCCTCTTCCTCCGCAGAAACGAGTCGTAGCCATGCCTACACGGAGAGGTCCTCTGCTCTGCCGCCGCTCACCGCCAAGCCGCGAACTCCGGCCATCTCTAACCTCTCCCTTAGCTCGGTGAGCGTCCTGGTTGCTTGTAGATATTAGAAACGTTTGAAGTCGACGTCGCTGCGCTCTCTTTCCAACAAATTGATGTAGCCTCGCCGTCGCGACACCTAGGTCTTGGTCGCGCCGCCGCTACAGGGGCTCATCGCCGGCGAGACGACCACCGGACGGAAGCCCTTGGGCTCCTGCATCGCGTAGGCCAACACGTCGACGTGCTCCGCCACGGATTCGCCGTCGGCGAGCCGTTCAATCGCCGTGTTTACTGTGCCCAGCCGGTTTTGAATGAATTAAATCTTAAGCCGCCACTTGTCGTCGTCTGATTGGCCAGAAAAAGAATTAACCGTTTTTAGCTCGAAATAGATAGAAAAATAGTGAGGAAAAATTAGGGAAAATATCTAGAAAAATTCCTTATGTTTTTAGGCTTCTTTTTATGTAAAAATATGATATATGAATTTAGAAAAAATTCATAGTAGAAAATAAGCTAGCTATGTACTTTGTTTAAAAATAAGTATTTGGAGATTTTTGCTTATGGAAAATAAATAAGAATAGATTACTTTATGAACTTTTCAGAATCTATCTCCACTGTAGTTTAGTATTTGATCATAGGAAAAATTGTTAGGGAAAATAAATATTTAGACTTGTTTTATTTCTTAAGAAACAACATGCTTCTTTGTGAGAATTTAATTGTTATTTGTACAATAGAATTGCATGCCATCACTATAATTAAAATATATAGATTTTGTCCTAGTTGTCACATGTAGTCTTAAAATGGTAGTTTTGTACAAACTCTACCTTTAATGTTAAATTAATTAACCTAAGTAAATAAACTTATTATGTATGCATTGCATATGGATTTATTTACATTCCATGCCCATGAATAGATGTTGCACATCATAAGCATGCATGTAACCATACATAAATAATTTAGGTAAGGATGATGAAACATCAGTAATTAAATTTAATTTGAAAACAAACATGTACAATATGTATGCTTTCCATGCATGTAGTATATATTCACCTTTCCATGCACTTTCATTCTAATTAAATGTTTAAGTTACCTATGCACATAATATCTGAAACATGTAAAATAAGTCTTTAAGAGCAAGCCACATGTAAATAATTTAATTTAAAAGAAACACATCTTTAACTATGTCATATGTATGCATAAAGGCATAAAAATACTCATAGGAGATAAATTAAGATATTAACACATAGGAATGTTTACATATACATTAGAAGCATGTAACTTCATTTTACATATAAATCATTTTAGGAATAATTGCTACGTAAATCTAGTTTATTTATTTGTGTTCTTTTGAATAACCTCATGTTTAATAGTAGAAATAATTATGAATTTCATATAATAGATATGCACGCAATCACTATCAATGAAGCACATGCATTTCGCTATCTTCACCCTAAAGATTTAGAAAATAGATATCTATGCATACCGTCATATTAGCCATGCATTAATTAAACTAAATAACATTCATGCATGTTTTCATTTAAGAGAAAATAAATAATAAATAACTTGTCTAGGTGAATATGGCCTTAATAAGGCCAGGAATATATCTCATAGCAAATAATCACCATAGGGAAAATGGAACCACATGACCCCTAGTTATTTCTTATTTACTTATCAATAGAAGTCAATAACGTGTAGTCCGTTCGTACGAACTCCGAATGCATATTTATTTTCGTGAAACATTCCATGATCATGCTCTTTGGTTTTTATTCGAAATATTTGTATTTATTATTGTAGATTTTATTGGATCTTCTTGGATGACTTTATTTGGATCTTCCGGTGTTTATCGATTGTGGATCAATGCGCACGTGAGTGAATCGTCGAAGAATTACGTCGCGGGAAGATTGACATTTGAAGATCGACATATGAAGTATAAATATAAAGGTGCGAGGCAAGCACACCCCCTTGATCATTTTGATCCTATTTTTGCAAGTACATTTAAGTGCTTAATTTGTAGGATAAATTTGTGCATAATTTATATCACTAAAAATGCTCATTTGGGAAATGATAGATACTACCTATTAATTCTACCCATTTGTTGGACCATATTATAATCCCTTGTAACCATAGGTTGGGCTATCATAATGGTCATACGCCCTAAGCTTCACGATATAATTAATTACTAATTAAGCTTGCTAAAAATGAAAGGTTATATTTTGTATAAATGTAAGTACATGTATAATCATTAAATTTACGGATTATGTTGATGGGAAATTATTGTTGATGATATATAATGATAACTTAGATGTTGACGGGTTTTGATGTGATAATGTTAAATTGGATTAATCATTGTTTGATAATCATGATTTTGGAGACCCGTCGCATCGCATAAGGACCGGTACATCGTATTTTGATTTAAGGAAACATCGTGCGACCATGGATGCTGGTATGGGACGGCCATGGCTAAGTAATTAGTTGAATGTTGCCTTGCCTTCTAGAAGTAGAGAATGTGCGGATAATTCCCGATTTTGATGGGGTTATTCGAAGGGGCTCCCATTACTATAACGTGTGGGATCAAAGTTTGCTGACACAATGAATTGTACCCTTTTAATTCCTGCCTAACAATCCATGTTTGAAGGAGGGGAAAATTGTACCTCTGGGATGTTAGTTGGTAGGTCCGGAGGGATTATTACAATTTAGGGAAGGCAAGGTTAACAAACGGCTAATGAAAACGTCATGCGTGATACCGATGTGCACACTTCGTGAGTGCACGGTGCTTGCAACACCACAGACGGTCACTCTCTGTCCATGGGTACAGCGTACAAACTCTGCAGAGTAATTAATCCATTCGAATGGCCGTGCTTGCGGTCTCAAGCTCCTTAATGATAGGTCTTTGTTTAGAGAATGGTTGGGATTAAAATTGATTATGACTATTATGGCTATTGATATATGAATGCAATAGTTGAAGATTGTTAAAGGAACTTGACATGGAAATCAAGTATCTCACTTTACTCATATGATATTTTACTTGTGCTTATATTTATGCAATTTATATTCAAGCAATTTAATTTAGTAATTATTTCATTAATCAAGTTTAGATTGCCATTTGCTCATTTATGCAAATTTACCCACATTATACCTTTCCTTCATTTGGCCTTGCATATAATTATGATTTTGTTATTATTCACCCGCATTGCTTGCCTCCGATAACTTGGTTTCAGAGATGACGAGGATCTCGGTGAGGAACGATGCCGTTCTTTCTAGGAGTTCAACTTCCAGTCAATTGCCTGTGGGATGACCACGGGGCACATGCTGGAGATTTGAATTCCTTTGTGGTTATTTCTTAAGGTATTTCGTTGGCCGTTAAGCCAATATTTTGTAAATTTTAAATAAACTTGATAGTTAAATTTTGATATGGTTATGGTTCCACTGTGATTTCCGTGTGTACTTGTCATTGATCCTGGGGCAAGTACGGAAAACACGGAGTTTCGGGTGATTTAATTACCCGGGACGTTGCAAGATCATCAGTCAGAACATGCTGGGTCAAGTGGCACAGGATGAAGATCCAATACCAGGTCAGGAGGACATCTGGGATGGTATGCCATATGATTTCTTTGGCTTTGGTCAGGAAGCAAATGGGGACCTTATGGGACAGTTCTTCCACGAAGATGACCAAGGTCCAGGTGCAGCAGAGTGGGGTGTCTGGCCTGATGGAGAAGAAGAGCAGCATAATAATCAGAATATACAACTCGACCTCAATGCACAGCCTGATAATCATGCAGAAATGAATGCAGAAGACATTGGCATAGTACCTGCAATTCCTGAACAGCACCAAGAGCACTCAGTTCAGATAAGTTTGAACTCATCCAATGATGGCAGCCAAGGCATAAATCAGCAGCCAGGTGAAGTACAAGGAAATGAATAGAATATGGAGGCTATGGACATTGTTGTGCCTGAAATAGTTTTGGCAATTCCAGCTGCACTGGCCCAGCCACTTAACTTTGATCTAAACATGGCACTAGAGGATGAAATACAGGAAGGAGAAAATCAAGTGACAGAGCATGGTGGTGTTCAGCAACTGACAGTAAATGATGAGGAGGCCCATGAAGGGCAAGTGAATATGGACATGGATCTAAATATCCCCTCTGAGAATATTGCAGCTAACAGCTCTGATGCATCAAACATGCCAGACATGCAATTAGAAGATTTAATTGGACCTGAGCAACCCATTGGTCAGGAACCACAGGAACATGATATCACATTACAGTATGGGCAGGGAACATCTCACAATGTGAACTTGCAGGTTGGCTTCATGGAATTTGCTGATCCATATGCAGGGGATCCAGTGTTTGAGACCTTTATGGAGTCTCCAGCAAAGAAACAGAGGGGGATTAAAATCAAGGCTGATTGCTATAGACTCTGGGCCAGATTCTTTGCAGCTGCAGGTCACTCAGATGACATGGTTTGCATCCCAGCTCAGTGGGTAGCTTTTTTCACAAATATGTTGTTATCACCAACACACTTCTCTTGGGCCAAAAGCTTTTTACAGTCTAAGGCTTGGGAACTGATGCAACAGCAGATGGAAAAGAATGAGACTCTCCATTTTCAGTTACCAGCAAACTGCCCAAAAAATGCAACACTGAAATGCTTCCAGGAGAGTGTGGAAGAGATGGAGAATCCAGACACCCCACCCACACAGCAATGGATTCAGCTGAATCTTCTCTGTTATCTGCTGGTTATTTTCAGAAAATGGCAGACACTCTGGAACCACAGGTGGAAACCGATGCTAGGAGAAGCCTAAGAATCAAAGCAAGGTCAAAGGGATTCAAGCAGAAATCCTGTTACGATGATGGATGTGTGGCATGTCACATAGATCCTCCATCCCTCTCACCAAGCATCATAAAGAACCTGGGAGAGGAGTTTTGTCAGATTGCTCCTGAGGAGCTCTCGGATGCAGTCTTAACCAAGAAAAGGAAGTCCAAAGCAGCAATAGGTAAAGGGAGAAAAGGAGATGCAGAACTAAAGGCTGACGAGGGCACCAAGAAGAAGACTGCGGTGGCTAAAGTCAAGAAACCCAAGAAAGATGAAGATAACAAGAAGAAGCAGAAGAAGTAGGATGCCAAGTGCACCTACAGTTTTTACTTTGTGCTTTTTCTTTATCTAGATGCTCTAGTAATAGAATCTATCAGTGGAACTTGCAGAATCTGGTTTAACTTTATGCAATCAGACTATGTTGGAGTGGTTTATCTGGCAATCTTTCATAATAATTCCAGTGTGTATACTGGTCCCACTGGCTGCTCTAGTGAAAATACTGGTCCAAATGATGCTTCCAGCGCTGATACTGGTCCAAATGTGAAGTGGTGTTGCTGGCTACCATGCTGTGTATGGGGTCATTCTGCAGATATTAATATAAATTGTTTTCATGGATCAGTACAACCAAAGGAATAATGGGAGAGATTGGAATGTTCTGTGCAGGAACATAAGGGGTATCAACTCAGATAAGAAATGGGATGCTGTGAAAAGTAAAATTCTTGAATCCAAATGTGATGTTATCTGTTTGCAAGAGACAAAGCGTGAATACTTTGATGCTTCCTACATCAAAAACTTTTGCCGGCTGGCTTCGACAGGTTTGAATACTTACCTTCAGTAGGAGCCTCAGGTGGCTGTGCCACTATATGGAAAAGTGGAAAATTTTCTGGACAATTGGCTTTCTCAAATGAATACGGTCTAACAGTGGAGCTCACATCAAATCAATCTGGGGTACAGTGGTTCCTAAGTAATATCTATGGTCCTTGCACACCTGAAGGAAAGTTAGCTTTCCTAGATTGGATGAAGAATGTTGAAATGCCAGATGAGAATAATTGGTTAATAATGGGTGACTTTAATCTTATTAGAAGCCCTCAAGATAGAAATAAACCTGGTGGGAATGTAGCAGAGATGATGCAATTCAATGAGGCTATCAGTGCTCTGGGCTTAACAGAATTACCTTTACATGGAAGATCATACACTTGGTCCAACAAACAGGAAAATCCACTGTTAGAGAAACTCGACTGGTTTTTTACCTCTGCATCCTGGGCAATTAATTTCCCTGGTACTCATGTATCGGCTTTATCAAGAGACACCTCAGACCATGTGCCTTGTCTGGTTAATATTAAGACAACTATACCAAAAGCAAGAGTTTTCTGATTTGAAAATTACTGGATGGAATATGCAGAATTTATGAATGTGGTGGAACATGGATGGAGTATACCAGTGTATGAAGAGGATAGAGCAAAGAGAGTAATGGCTAAATTCAAAAATCTCAGAAGAGTTCTCAGGGCATGGCAATCCAAAATCTCCAATTTATCTACTGTCATTGCAAATGTTAAACTGCTGATCTTGTTTCTGGACACTCTAGAGGAAAGCAGGGATCTGACAGTAGAGGAATGGAATTTCAGGGACATTTTACAGAATCATCTAGCATCACTGCTGCACAAGCAAAAGGTTTACTGGAGGCAACGAGGAAACGTAAAGTGGGTCAAGTTTGGAGATGCTCCAACAGAATTCTTCCATGCCAGAGCAACCATTAATCATAGAAGGAATTCAGTAGCCACATTGAAAGATGAAAATGGGGAAACTCATACTGAACATAGCAAGAAGGAGGAACTTTTATGGAAATCATACAAGGAAAGATTGGGGCAAACTGAACACCAGACAATGCATTTTGATCTGGAGGATCTACTGGTCAGAATGGATGATCTGGACTGGCTGGATGGCCCTTTTAGTAAAGAGGAGATTGACGAAGTGGTGTCAGATTTACCACATAATAAATCCCCAGGACCAGATGGGTTTAATGGTGACTTTATAAAGAAATGTTGGCCTATCATATCTCAGGATTTCTATGACTTATGTCAAGCATTCTTTAATGAGAATATTTGCCTGCAGAGCATAAATGGGTCTCATATCACTCTAGTGCCAAAGAAAGACAGTCCAGAAACAGTTTCAGACTACAGACCAATTTCTCTTCTAAATTCATCAATTAAACTCATCACAAAAATTTTGGCCAACAGATTGCAGAAAGTCATTATGCAAGTGATTCATCAAAATCAGTATGGCTTCATTAAATCAAGGAGTATCCAGGATTGCTTAGCTTGGGCATTTGAATACTTATATCTGTGCAAGAAATCAAAAAAGGAAATAGTAATCCTGAAGCTAGATTTTGAGAAAGCCTTTGACAAGATTGAGCATCATGTTATCCTTGATATTCTGAGACATAAAGGGTTTGGGGACAAATGGATTAGTTGGATGTCAATGATCATGAAATCAGGTACCTCATCAATCTTATTGAATGGAGTGCCAGGAAAGGTGTTTCACTGTAAAAGGGGGGTTAGACAAGGTGATCCTTTATCTCCATTGCTTTTTGTGCTAGCTGCTGATCTATTACAATCCATACTAAATAAAGCAAAGGACAGAGGGCTTCTAAAACTTCCAATACCCATGAGAGCTGGAATAGACTTCCCAGTGGTTCAGTACGCAGATGACACTTTGGTATCATGGAGGCCTGTCAGAGACAAATGGTTGTTCTTAAGGCTTTACTCAATACCTTTGCAGAGTCTACTGGTTTAAAGGTGAACTTCAGTAAATCAGTTATGCTACCTATCAATGTTTCAGCGGACAAAATGGAAATTCTCTCAAGAACATTTAATTGCCAGCTAGGTGGAATGCCTTTTACATATCTTGGACTGCCACTAGGTCTCACAAAGCCATCTGTCCAGGACTTCTTACCAATGGCCCAGAGAATAGAAAGAAGATTAGTGTGCTGTGCATAGTTCTTAACCCAAGCAGGAAAGTTGGAAATGGTCAATTCAGTCCTGTCTTCAATGGCAACATTTATCATGTGCTCAATTAAAATACCTGCTGCTATCATTGAACTGATAGATGCATATAGAAGGCACCTGTTGTGGAGGGGATCAGATATCAATGCTAAAAAACCCCCACTGGCTGCTTGGAACATGATTCAAAGGCCTAAATCAGAAGGAGGCCTAGGTGTAAAGAAGTTGAGAGTACAAAATGATGCTTTACTGATGAAGTGCTTGTACAAGTTTTTCAACAAGTTCGACTTGCCGTGGGTACATCTGCTGTGGGACAATTATTATCGAAATGGTGAGCTCCCTGGTACTCATAAAAGAGGCTCTTTCTGGTGGAGAGATATATGCAAACTATTAGACCAATTCAAAGGAATATGTGCAGTGCAAGTCAACAATGGAGACACAGTGCAGCTATGGCAGGACATGTGGCTACAGGTAGTGCCCAAGTTTAATTTCCCAGAATTATTTTCATATGCCAAGAAGGAAATGATCACAATCAGAGAAGCATTACAACAAGAGAACATATATGATTTGTTTAATCTGCCAATCTCAATTGAAGCAGATGGACAAGTGCAATCTTTGGGAGAATTAATGCAGCAGCTGCACTTGAGTAATAATAAAGATATATGGAAACAGAATGGATCAATCTGTTCATACTCGTCATCAGTAGCCTATAAATCCTTGATGGGCCACATTCCGTTGCACCCAGCATACAGATGGCTATGGGCTTCCTCATGTCAACCAAAACATAAAGTTTTTTTTCTGGCTGCTCATCAAGGATAGGCTAAATACAAGGGGAATGTTAAGGAGACGACATATGCATCTAGATTCCTATACATGTGAAATGTGTATTTTGCAAAGGGAAGAAACATTGAGGCATCTATTTCTGAGGTGCAATTTTGCCAAGGCTTGTTGGAGATCAATTGGTATTAACATCCCTTCACACCTACAGCCACTGCAGGCAATGAGTTATCTGAAGAGAAAGTTGGGGGTACATTGTTTCATGGACATCGTCATCCTCATGTGCTGGGCTATTTGGACCACAAGAAATGAATGGATTTTCAGTCAAATAGATCCGACAGTTGCTATATGCAGAAGCAAATTCTTCAAGGAATTGGCTATGGTTATCCATAGGGCCAAACGTTCGATTGCTTTAGATATTGATCAATGGATCTCTGTAAATATTTAATTTCTTTCTTTTTTATGTACTTTTCAAACCGTTTATAATATAATCAATAATCTGTAGGGGCGTGCCCCTCCAGTTTCTTCAAAAAAAAAAAAACATTACTCCCATTATTAAAGGCACACATCATCAAATACTCACAAATTGGCTGAGATCGTCCATATATCATCTGCTCCACTATAACTCATTAGAGATCACGCTCTTTCTACTTTGCCAGTCAAGCAAACTTTTTAATACAATGGAATGCTCCTAAACAACTTCGTATGGTTTGTTACTGATAATGTAAGGACATCATTTTACTCAAAAATGAACTAAATACGTTGCCCTGGCATCGTCAATAAAAGTCAGAGATAGATAGTGTATCCACTGCAGATGTGCTCAAAATTACCCATTCATACCAAGGTTTTAGTAAACCAAACAGTTACCTAGCAAACCATACACTTCTCCCTAAGCTGATAATCAAGACAATGAGAATGGTCTGCTGGTTTAACACCATGAACATAAAGTTTCTAAGGAAATCTGAAGGAAACAATCACGAGGAATAAAGGCCAACAATTATAGTATATGAGAGTGCATTTGCATAGCTTACATGGAGACATTTACGCCACTTATGACACAAGTTTCTCAAGCTTTGCTGGCAACATGGTCAGCCTGTTGCCACTCATGAGACTGCATGGGAGACTGGTTTGCAATTCAACAAATACCATGGGCAAAGCATACGATGCAAGAACGTCACTTTTTCTATACCTATCAGATCATTCAATGCAAAAATGCTACCAACATGGGTCTAACGGGCATGAGATACAATTTCTTGCTAAATAAGAAAATGCATGTCATGTTAAAAATATGTACTTTATTCAATATCAGGAAAATTTATACGAAATTTATTCAGAAGCTACAAAACAAACGCATATTGATTTATGACAAACCAAGCAAAAGAACTCTACTGTGACTATAAACAACACTAACACATATCCAACTCACATAACAGGAGAAAACAGTAACCAAACTCTATCCCTTCCAGTCTCGAAACAACATGCTGTATAAATATTATCTTGTTGGATTTTCAAGATTTACCTAAAAGTGACACCAAAATAAAAAACTTCAAAAGCTAAGATGTCCTGCTCTATGAGCATTGAATCTACTCTTTTTGCATGTAAGTCATCAAAAATTTTAGTAGCAACTTGTTCTTAGTATGCAAGGCATAACACTTCCTACGCAGCAATATTATATGCAAACAAAAAAAGAGGCAAACAAATGAACCTAGATTAAACTCCTTTGATTTTGGTACATGCACAAGGACCAACAAGGATACAATATTGCTAAACACGACTAACAACAAGAATCTGATTTTCATAAAAGATAGCATTCACAGGATAACAAACCCACATCGCCTCAGACGCGCAGAACTGAGATAAAGTACAGTGGATCATAATAACTAAGGGTGATACAATATGTCAAATAACTTTGAAGTTCCATTCTAACATACGGTACGACATTCTAATGGCAGGAGACTGAATATTCTTATTGAGGAGTCCTTTTCACGCTTTCGCGAAATGAGTTGACGAACCCTACAAGAAAGCCGCCGTCAAAGGTTCAGCGCAATATAGAAGCGTTACGCCGCGGCCGTTTGATCGCTCGTATAAACGATAGGTTCGGCAACCACAAGGCCCGCACGTCTTAACGCCTACCACGAGGCCTGCCAGCTGACCTCGGACCAGGAAAGCGTGAGAATTGCAGACGCAAATGAGCTGACTCACGATCGTGTTCGTCAAACTTATAACCTGCAAAATGAATCGCGATGGTTTATATTGCGCCGGTCGTCGCGTGAACAAGAGATGGAACCTTAACAAGAAATAGGAAGTCATTTTTTTCCGCTTCACTCAAAGGCATGGAGACCAGGATGCACGTGCAAGTATTAAGTCCAACTGACAGGGAGAACAACGAGACTGGACATTTAAAACTAAAACTGGGATGGCAGGGATAACAAAGGAAGATGCACCTACAGGGATATTTTGCATGCTAGGAAATGTTGAGGTATTATCTGGTTTGGACTAAAAGATTAGACAATTTTGTGGTTGTTAAACATGGCTACATCACTATCAGATGATTTCTACAGTCATGTTCATCAGATTTAAAGTCTATGCAGCGCAAATTCTCGTAGAGAAGAATGCGGATATGATTACCGGTTTCCAACAAGCTTGACGGCAAAATAGAGAAGAATGCAGAAACATATAATGCAGGTCAACAAAAATATACAAGAAAAAGTGTGTTTCACCAAGGCTAATAACCAGAATGACCACACAGGTAAATAATCCTCGATCACAAATATAAGCATGTTCACCTTGCAAGGCCTCAAGTGCAACAGTAGCCTGGGCAGGGTTGTCAAAGTCAACAAAACACAAGACATGGGGGTCTCCACCACCACCAGGCTGCAAAAGATGTGTTCAAATATAAGATACATGTTAACAAATCATCACATAATAGATTAATTTTATTATTACGAAGTAGTTCACATACGTGTCTGGACTCTTTGTTGAGAAGCCGCACCTCACGGAAACCTACAAATGGGCGAAATATATCTGCAGAAGCAAGGGTCAAGGAACAAAAGCACCACAAGGCCATCAAAGATGCAAGAAACAAAACTACTCACACAAAAGAAAGAAAGACAGTCAGGAGACCTACAAAACAACAATCTTTCTAATACACGGTCACAACCAAAGATGCATAAAAAAAACTGAAACCATAGTAGATAGAGTGCCTGCCGGGAGTTGGAATGTCCAAACCAGACACAGCATTATGAAAGACTAAGCTAATTAAACGATGTGATGATCTTAGTCAAGGATACGTGAAACCTCCCGTCGTGTACAGTTCGCAGGTAAGCCCTCAATGTACAAAGTGCTTGATGCATCAGGTGGAAGGGGAGGCTCTGGTCTGGCACCATAGCCCATCCCTCTGCCGTCCATACCAACAACACCCATCATCCGGCGATCATCAACAGGATAGCCTCCCATGCCGGCACCCATGCCACCAGCCATCCCGCCAACAACAGCCCTACCAGTGTCATTAGCCCCAACAGAGGGCATCTAAAAGGTCATCAAAGAGATTAAAGTCAGTCGCCAATGTCGTGCTTAGGAAAAAAAAAACGCTGTATTTACACTAGGAGAGTTTTGTTTGTACCCCGTTGCGTAGGTAGCGATCATAAGATGCTCCAATCGCTTCATTCTCTCTCAGTGAATGGTAACCTGCCCTATCAGCCTCACGAGGATAATATCCTGTCATGTCTTGTCCTGTGGATACATCTGCGGAAACAACATTGTCAAAAAATTGCTCGCAAGTCTCATCGTTAACCAAACTCAGCAGCAAGTTCAGAGTCTCCCATCATAAACCAGAAGTACGATGGAAAAAGGAAAGAGATGTCTTGCTATAAATAGAACTATCAATACCCCAACTCAGATTCATAATTGAAACAGCTATAGAGCCCAAGACCCAACAAATAAAAAATCAACCGAGATGGAACTGTAGAAGGGCTACTTATGGGACTCGGTTCGTTTACAGATGGGAATACAAGATAAAAACTAGGTTTTTATTGTCCTTGCATCAGCCCAATCCTAAGAGGGTATAAGAGGGTTCGTTTACAGATGGGAATACAAGATAAAAACTAATTACGCGGCTGCATGCAGTCCGTTCCTTTTCTGCAGCAGAAATTCCGCAAGGCAGCGTGCAGCCACTCGCTGATGTGCGGGCCCCTGAGAGAGACGTTTTCCATGCAACCAAAACAGACGCGCGCCTGATTAAGACTGACCGCAGCAGTAGCCTCTATTTTTCACCCTCTAAAAGAATATTCCATATCTCCTGTAAAAGATTTCATCCTCTAAATTAGACTTCGTTGCAACAGTGAACCTGTATCTTCTCCTTCAAATTGAATTTCGCTCTCCCATGCTCACCGCCACCTCCCCTGCTCCGGCGCGCCGCCTCCTCCTCCCATGCTCGTCGCGCGCCGCCGCTTCCCCTGCTCATCGCGCCGCCGCCTCCCTTGCTCATCGCGCCGCCGCGGCCTCCCCTGCTCCCCTGCGGTCGACCGCCCCAGCAAGGCCGTTGACTGGCTCATCCACAACGCCAAGGCCGCAATTGACGAGCTCCCTGACAGGCCAGAGGCGCCTCCTCCTCCTGCTGCAGATCAGGCTTGCTCTGAGCAGGCCGAGCAGCAGGTGACCTCCTCCTCCTGCTGCAGATCAGGCGATAAAAAATGCAAAAGGTTTCTCGTGTTTTGTTGTTGCCATGTCCTGGGGTCCGGAGATAATGGAGATAGTGCTAATTACACTCATGTTTTACACTGCAGTAGGTATATTGATAGCAACCAGAGTATACAACAACAAATGAATACAGATAGCAAATGATAGCTATTCTACAACAAAGAAAAAATACTTCTTTTGCTCCAAATATTTTGTTTCAGGCCAACTGAAGTATTTTGGTTATGCAATAACTATGGCAACTTGCTGGAGCTGTCAATGTAATTGTCCCTGGAGCTGTCAATGTAATTGTCCATGGAATTCATGAGAATTGTACTGTTTTTTTTAATATAATCATGCAAAATTCAGTTCACTGTATAAGAGTTATTCTCATTTTGAATTCAGTTTATCATTGTATTATGTTCAGAAGAAAAGGCAGAGTTGTTCAGAATTAGAGATCAAACACAGGCATTTTGAAGCAAAGGAGCAAATTATTGCTCGCTTACCCTCTTTCGTTCTTTCAGTTGAAATCTGGGAGTCGTCAAATCTATTAGAGACTTTTCAAGAAGGGCAGCTAGAGAACAACTGCCGGCAGTGCTGCAAAATGGAACTCCTGAACCCTAGATGCAATACTAGAGGCAACATCAAGCACGCACACCACATAGTGCTTCTTGTTATGAATAGCACTTGTATTCATTATGGGGGCACTAGGCCTAAATATATACATGTACAGGTGTAGGTAAATATGCACAAAACCCCTTATACAACGGGGAAACTACAGAAATACATATACATCTAACACCCCCCCTCAAACTCAGGGTGGATCAACAACACTGAGTTTGGAGAGATAGAACCTGTGCCTCGCTCCAGTCTGTGCCTTTGTAAATAAATCAGCCAACTGAATCTCTGAAGGCACATACCGAGGAGCAACAATACCATCCTGTACCTGTGCTCGTGTATAAAAAGCATCAACACCAACATGCTTGCTGAGCTCATGCTTCACCGGATCACGAGCCATGCTGATAGCACCTGTACTGTCAGACAAAAGAGGAGTCGGCATAGAAACAGAAACACCAAAATCCTCAAGCAACCACCGCAACCAAGTAACCTCCGCTGTCACAAGAGCCATAGCACGCAACTCAGCCTCTGCACTCGAACGAGAAACTGCTGTCTGCTTCTTAGTCTTCCAAGCAATGAGAGAACCACCAAGAAACACACAAAAGGCAGAAAGAGATCGACGATCAGAGGAATCACTAGCCCAGGTAGCATACTGTGACTCATAAGAGGCCATCAGATCATCATAATCACCCTGCAACTGCTCAACACTAGCATCATGATCAGCAAGCAACTTGTCAAAATCCTTCCGCTCCTCAGTAGTAGCTGTCGCAGAGAGAACAGGCTTCACTGGAAGCACAAGCGGCGCAGGAGCAGTAGGGCGAGGTGGACAAGACAGCTCACCAGTAAGAAACTCCCAAAGACGCAGACCACACATATGAATCCGAAGACGAGGAACCCAGTCACGATAGTTGGTGCCACTGAAAAGCACCGGGCAACGAAGAACGGGAACACCTCCGGATGTAGTCGAAGGAGCCATGTCGACGGCGAGAGCGCAAAATGAAGCAGCGGCGGGCGACGGCGAGAGCGCTGGAGAGAAGCGGCGCAAGCAGCATTTTTTTTTTTGTGAGTACCCTACTGTCTGTACGTGGCCAAAACGCAGCAACAAGAACAAGGCGCGTACGATGAAGGCCAACAGAAACAGAAAAGTAGTCCTCTTTTTTCTTTTTTTTTCTTTTTTTTTTTTTACGAAACCGAGCCGAGCCGACTAGACAAGCCGACCTGGCAAGCCGAGCCGAGCCGACGCAGCCGAGCCGAGCCGGTAGAAGACGAGCCGAACCGACCTCAAGCTGAGCCGAGCCGAGACGATGCCGGCTCGAAATCAAATCGAGCCGACGGAGATCGATCCAGGCCGGCCGGTGAAGATCGATGCGGCGAATCCGACGACGGCGGCAGCAATCCGACGACGACTCCGGCGATAGCGGCAGGGGCGGCAGCTACCGGTGAGGACGCGGCGATTTGAGTCGACAGCGACGCGTCTCGGCAGGAGATTGACGGCGGGGCGGCCCGAGCAGGGGATCGGCGGCTCCGAACGAAGAGACCTCGACGGCGCGTCCGAATGAAGACGACGACGGCGAGTCCCCGGGCGGCGCAACCAGAAGGCCGACGGCGTGATAGCTTCAAGACGAAGAAGCGAGCGCCGACGGGAAGCTTCAAGACGAAGAAGCTCGCCGGACTTCAAGAACAGAAGGACGGCAGAAAAATTGTGTGGTGGAAATCAGACGCAAGTGCAACGCCCAGGATCACTAGGGAAGGAGAGAAAACCTAACCCTAGATTAGCTCTAATACCATGTTATGAATAGCACTTGTATTCATTATGGGGGCACTAGGCCCAAATATATACATGTACAGGTGTAGATAAATATGCACAAAACCCCTTATACAACGGGGAAACTACAGAAATACATATACATCTAACACTTCTATTCACCACTCAGTTGCTAATATATTAGCTGAAGAACATCCAGTGAAACGAGATTCTATGCCTCTGGAAAGTTCAAACCTCAGATTAAGACCATCAGCCAGCAGCTACTTGCTGTTCCCTCCACATTTTCTCATCCGGGCTTGGGACCGGCATAGGTAGTGTTAAACAGCAAAAATAAAAATAAACAGCAAACAATGAAGGACAGCAAAATAAAGCATACTATTGTCTTAATATTGTCTATATACTGTAAACACCTGCAACCTATGCTCACAAACTTCAACCCCGGTTCTGTTAATCATTCTTCACAACTTCAATTTTATTATCAGAAATTGCAACCTATGCTCACAAACTGGAAATACGAACAATCTGATTTGTTACAGAAAGTGAAGCAAACTGTGGCAACACTGTCCACGAAAGGTGCTATCATCAAATAAAAACTGGACATCATTAAAGACCATAGCATTTCTATATGCATTATGTTCAGAATAAGAGATCAAGCACAGGCATGTATCCAACATATAAATTATCTGCACACAGATAGGGACATGAAGCTCACAGATAAAAATTTCAAGCTGCTCACAAGTTGCTCACAGATAGAGTCATATAAATTACAGATCTAAATTTCAAGCTTATTCATATAGCTAGGAACAGACTAGTTTTGTATAAGCTACAGTCTGCCAATTGGAAAAAGTGCATACAAGAAATTTGCAAGAACATACACATGACCTCAATTTACTCACATGGTCAGTTCGGAATAAATTGCTAAAACAAATTAAATATGACCAAACATTCTTAATTGGGTGATGGCAATTGATTGTGATGAACAAAAATTCGATTCACTGAGTATCTACTAAGAGTTATAACATGTAATGGCCTTTAAAAAGCTAAAAATGCAAACTCACGAGAAACTATCATGCACTTTCTGAGTGACCAAGTAGAAGCTGACATACTCCTTACGTTACACCATTCAAATGACCATTCAAAAACTCAATATCATGGATGTACTACAATGAGAAACACTGAAACAAAGACTCAGTAGTGGTAATCACAGCTGCCACAGCACTTCTTTAGACCAATGTGATTAATGTAAATCTTGTAGCATGTGACTACTTGATTGATAGAGCTTTTCACTTGAATTGGGTACATTGAAATTTATCAGTAAATCTAGCTGATTTTAGAATTTGGGTATCTATAGGCAATCCACTGAAGCCCATGCCAATCAAGTTTACAACAGCATAACTACTAAAACAAATCAATCAGTTGATTTCAGAATTTGGGTATCTATAGGCTAGGTAACGAATTCAAGAACATCCCTTTCTATGCGTGTGGGATTCTTGAAAGCATTCAAGAACATCCCTTTCTATGTCTCTTCAAGAATTCAGTACACCTCCACTAGCAGTCAGAATTCAAGAAAGTGAGCTGCTCGAACTGCTGTACTACGAGCTGCTGGCTGCTGCACAAGCTGATACCAACACGCAAGAACACAAGTTCGGCATCTCTCGTCTCGACTCTCACAGAGAACCGAACGAACTGAAAATTACCTGTCGAGGTGCAGGGGAGGCGCGGCGACGGGGGCGCGACGGTGACGCGGAGGCGGAGGCGGAGGCGCGACGGCGACAGGGTGCAGGGGAGGCGCGACGGGTTGCAGGGGAGACGCGACGGCGTCGAGGTGCAGGGGAGGCGCGATGGGGGAGGCGGCGGCTGCGATTTGGCGGACGGCCCGGCAGGCACCAAATTTGACGGCGGGCGACGCGAACCTGGAAGATGGCGGCTCCTGTTGCGACGGATAGCGGGCGGAGGATCTGCTAAATAAAGGGTTCAGGGTGGGTTGCCGGGTACTGCTGCGGTTAGTCTAATGCATCACCGGTTAATTAGAAGGATACCAGTTGTTGTTGTGGCAATTAACAAAATACTTGGTCTTTGTGCCTAGGCCAAATGCGCCCCTAAAACATGAACGGAGAGAGTAGGTTTTTATTGCCCTTGCATGAGCCCAATCCTAAGAGGGTATATGACGTTGTGACATCTTTCATAGTTGACACTATTGATTCAAATGGGCAATATTGGGCTGTTTGGTTCTTGCCCTAGCCTGAGCACCGCTGGCCACGATCTGAGCCTCAGGCGTCCAAAATCGGACGCCTGAGCTGTGTGCCTGGCTCAGGCAGTAACTTTGCCAGGATGCAAACCAAAGAAGCCCTACATGTTTCGATCTGGTGCCCGAGTTGTTAGCATGAGTTCAGTAAACCACAAAAAGCTAGGGTATGTCGCAGGATTAAATTAGAACTACACAAAAACATGACTTCTGCAGAGGAGGGGCATGCAAGGTTAAGCCACGACGAGATCAGAGGGCCAAATAGACACAAAACGCAACGCAATACAGCGCCAGATCTGCAGATCGAGAGGAGGGGCGCACGAACCTCCGAAGTCGGGGCGCGCGTGCTTGAGCGGCGGCGTGGCGGCCTGCTGCGCCATGGCTGCCGCCTGCTGGTTCATGCCCGCCGCCGCGGCGACCGACTGGGCCGGGTTGACCGCCTGCTGGGGCGCCATCCCCGCCGCAGCGGCCGCGGCCGCCACCATGGCCTGCTGCTGCTGCCGCGCGTCGGCGTACCTCCAGTAGTTCTCCGCCGCCATGGCGAGCGCTCGTCCTCCGGCGGGCGAGGTGAGGCGCGGCGAGGCGAGGACGGTGGGCGGCTAGGGTTTCGGAGCACGGGGAACAGAGAGAGAGAGTTTGCGTTGCGGTTCAGGCGATTATTTTTTTTATAATACGTATCTGTATTAGATGTTAAGGAAGTACATAATCCCGTACAGACATACGTACATACGGTAAGGATACAGAAATACGGACTGCAACCAACAACTTGCAAAGAGGACCCTGAGAAAAAAGAAAACACAACACCGCCCTTGGGCCCTCCAACGCATCCGCCGCACCGGAAACCTCGCCCCGCCGGGGATCTCCGCCGCCACTGGATCCAGCAGCCGAAGGAGAAACGGACAGGCAAACCAACCTTCTTCAAGTGAAGCAACGCTCGAAAGCTTTGAAGACCGCAAAGAACTTCCCACAAAGAATAGCAAAAGCAGCACGCCGCCAGGGAAGACGCGTCCGGGATTGATCCCCCAGCTTGGCACCCGAAGGAGTAAAGATTGCCGCCGGAAGCCGGAGGAAGACGAGGCCGACCATCCTCCAACCGCAACCCAAGCAGCCGCATCACCGCAACCATCCGCAAGGAAACTCACCTGCGCCACCGAAGAAAGCGGCCGCCGGCGACCAAAAGCTCCCAACTGGAGTCTATGACGACCGCTGGACTCCACCCTCACAGACCCCTTGTCGTTGTCGGAGCAAACGGCAACAAGGCGGGGATTAGGTCAGAGGGACCGGACCCCACCACGACGACGGCCACCCCATCTCGCCATCGCCGCCGGGGACTTATTCTAGAGGAAACCTAGACCTACACCTACCCGGCCACCAGATCCGCACGGTCTCCGTCACCTCCCGACGCCTAGGCGGCCGTCGGAGGCGAAGGAGACCGGCGAATCCGGCGGCGGAGGCGACCGACCTTCGAGCGCTCCCTTTTCGCCTCTCGCTCCCCTGTAGCAACGAGATATTTCGAGAGAGCGCCGAAATATCACGGTTCAGGCGATTAGAGAGGAGAGAGAGAGACGGAGAGGTAGAAAGAGACGTGGCGGGTGACCGTGTCCGTGTAACGCTCGAAAGCCGATCTGTTTGGGCTGGGCCCTAGCCAGCGTTAAAGCCCACTGAAAGTTAGCCGTGCGCAGCAATACGGTCCGGTCGTAGGCTTGGGCCGGAAGTTTATCTGGCTTAAAACGTTGCGCTAGCTGGGTTATTGAAGCCGTTCCAGCGATAAGAGCTTTATGTGCGGCCCATCATCACCCACTTGGGATTCCTTTTCTTTTCTGGGCACCGACATCCACATTGGATTTTTCATCCTAGCAAGCGTAGTCTGTGACCCAGTAGCATGCATTTTAGCTTATGCGAAAATGTTAGGTGCGAGATTGGAGTTGGTGGCTGATCCGTGCCCGGCAACTGCGTGCAGATTCCCCCTTCTCTTTCTGGCGCATGAGGGCTTCGTCTTGCCCGACTCATCAGCATCACAGTCACAGTGCATCATGTTGTTTTTGACTGCCAAAATGCCTTCGAACATGGGAAACAGATTCCTTGCTTTAAGTGAACACAAGCAAATGTGTGCCCCAGATCCAACACGCCTCAGTAGACGATCAGCAAGGCAGGCCAAGGACATGTATAGTGGATTAGCACAGATATGAAGAAGCAGAGAATTAACTTGGCCTTGGACTCGGAGCTCAGGGAGACGGCATCTGCAGATGAGGTCGGCGCGCAGTGCTGTCCCAGGATCTGCAGCTGGGCGGGCGTCCGGGAGTTGATGACCTCGGCGGCGGCGGCCACGAGCGAGGCGTCGCACGAGGCCGAGTCCAGCATCCACCGCAGCATGGCCTGCTGTGCTTGGAGATGACGCGCGGTGAGAGGTTGTCCTGGATGACTCACGTGCTTGTACTCGACGTCGGCGACGGAAGGGTCCACCACCCTTGTTCTTGTTCTTGAGGAAGGACATGGCGGACTCCGCTGGATGTGGATGGAGCACGCGGCGTATGAACTCGACGGATGAACTCGCGGCGGATGAACTCGACGGATGAACTCGAGGAGGCAAGACAGTTGTGGTGTTGTGGATTGGATGGTGGTTGTGTTATTGTTGCGCGGCGGGGAATTTAAGGGCAGCGAAGGCGCTTTTTTTGGGAGGAATTCGATTTGGAGATGAGCTGTTGCCGTGAGGGGCAAGCTGGATGGGCCCGTCTCCTCATCCTCATCGCAGGAGGAAACCGACCGAGTTTGTCAGGTGATTTCAGCCTCCATGATCTTTCCATCGAGTTGATGAATCCGACGATCCAGGTGCCGCAGCGGTCGTGATTGGAAGTTGATCAGGTGCCGCAGCCGCTCCTCGACGATCCCGTGCCGAACAGCAGCAGAAGGATGAGGGAGTTCGGCGGCGACTGAATTTCCAGCGGCGTCGGAAGACATACTCTGTTTTCTTCTCTGTTTCGCAATGACAATAATGAGACACGACAAATCACCGAGCTTTTTTCATTCGTAATGCGTCTTGCTGCTTCTTTTGCAGGATCTTTTACTGTTTCCGTTCACAGAATTAACGATACCATTTTATTCATCACAAGGATATATGAACCAGGAGTCAAATCGTAGTTATTGGTTCATATAACTAGCCGTCTTTCTGAAATTTACACTAGTATTTCACTGCACTTATTTTCTGAACACTAATTTTCACTTTTGGAGCTAGTAACTGTGGAGCCCTCGCTGTTGCTTACATTTCACATGTGAGAACACTGTCAAGTACTACTATTTATTTTATGAGAACTACAATATTTTCTTGAAAAGTTTTCTGCCTGAGAACACCAATGTCAGGTCTTGAACCCTATGAATGTCTGAATTAAATGTTTTATTACTGAGCATGTGCCGGACTTATGTCTTTCATACTGTTGGTGGTGCATTTATATTCTCGGCATAATTTGAGGTCTCACAGCCTATTTGGCATCCTTCTTTGGAAGATTACTAATACGGTAAGCAGCAACTTCCAAATGATCGCTAATTTGCAGATCCTGATGCTAGAAGACTGCACACTCATGGTTGATGGACTAAACTCCATTGAAGGTCTTGGGTCTCTTTTAGTGTGTGAGTGACAGATGCAGAACTTTTTTGGTTAAATAGCTGAAAATTACTTGTTGGCTTGTCGCAATATCACTACGGTTCAGTAACTTCCATCACTAGTTCATTCGGAAGAGTTGGACCTTATTACTGACAATGTCTGAATATTTCTGTGCAAGAATTAGAAGTGCCCTGTACTGCACTTGGACGAAATGTCCGAATGTTCCTTTTATGTTTGGCTGTTTTGGCTGTATGCATGGATCTGTGTAATTGATATAATAAATATCCATTCAGCGCTGAAGTGTCAATTATATTTGGCCTGTTGATTTATTGAAAAACGTTCTGTTTATGTCAGTGTTCAGTTAGTGAGAATTTTTCAGTTCTGTAGCAGAGTAGTGCAGCATGATGAAACAAGTCATCACATTTTTGAACATGAAAGCGTGGAATCAGTGACCTGAGACCTTCATATTTGAACATTCAATTCTTCTGAAGAAGAGACATTTACAAGTCATGTAAACTAGTATGGCAGCCCGTGCACTTACGCGACTAGATTTACTATACTATTTAAACTATTTTATATAATTACAAAAGTTTAAATTAGTTAACCTATTTTATATAATTGCAAAAGTTTAAATCATTCATAACGATTGTGTCTTAGCTAACCCATTGTATTTGATTTATAATTTAACTAGATTTATTTTTATTTATTAGTGTTTGGAATATTAAATAGATTTTTCATTAATCCAAATTTAGAATGAGTAATCTAGAAATAGGAATTAGATATATTTTTGGCTATTTTTATTATTCCAAATGTAGCTATTTTTTTGACTCATAATGGTATGGTGCTAAATTTGGAATTGAAATTAGACGTATTTTTGTTATTATTTATTATTCCAAATTTAACTTTTTTAGACTCCTAATGATATGGTGGTAAATTTAGAAATAGGTGTGAGGGGCATTTTTTAATATTTTTAATTATTCTAAATTTAGCTATTTTTTACTCATAATGGCATGGTGGATAATTTAGAAATAGGTGTAAAAGGTATTTTTAGCTATTTTTTATTATTTCGATTTTATACCCATAATAGCATGGTGGGTAATTTAGAAAATGGTTTGAGGGCATTTTAGTCTAAAATTTTTATAATAGCGGTGGGTAATTTTCTCTTATTTTCTCGGGTTAACGTGGAAATTTTTAGCCCTTGAAAGCGAACGTGGTGGCTTTTTTTCTTCGTCAAATCTATTATATATATATTTGACGGCGAAAAAGAGCCACCACGTTCGCTCTAAAAATGCTAAAAAGTTCCACGTTAATCCAAGAAAATAAGAAGATAAAATTACCTACCACTGTCATTATGAAAAAATTAGTCATAAAACCCCATAGAATTTTTATAAAATAACTAAATTCGGAATAATAAAAATAGCCAAAAATACCCCACGCACTTATTTCTAAATTACCCACCATACCATTATGAGTCGAGAAATAGCAAAATTCGGAATAATAAAAAAAACAAAATACCTTCACAATTATTTCAACATTGCCCTCCATGCCATTATAAGTAAAAAAACTGAATCCAAAAATACCCTGCACACCTTTTTAAATTACCCTCCATACCATTATAAGTAAAAAACTAAATTTGAATTATAACAAATAGCAAAAAAATCTCTAATTCTTTTTTAAATTTACCCACCATACCATTATGAGCCCAAAATAGCCAAAAGCAGGCACCCAAACTTAAGATAGCTAAGTTTGCCCACCAGCTTAATTGGTCAGGGTTTGGGTGCCTGCTGCCTGCTTTTGGGATCGTTGGCATCATGCTATCTGTAGTTAAGTGTTTGGTGCCTGTGGCCTGCTTGTCAGCTTGCTTGCCTGCTGCTTGTTTGCTTGCTTCCGTGTACTTGTTAATTTAATATATATTGTCTATTCTTTCATTGAAAAGCTCGTTAATCTCCAAGTTTTATCATCATTGGCTATGAACTGATGTCGATCATCAGTTATGTTAGATATCAATGCACATTCTAAGATAACACAGTTTGACGTAAATGGAGCAACATTTCTTTTCTTAGCTGTCAGATTGTTCAGTAGATCAGTTGAAATTATTAACCATATAATTTATTTTCATGTGTACCATCCTGAAGATAGTTCACTGAAAATATATTGTTCTTTGAAACAAAATTACTTGGATATTTCTCTTTGAAGTGTCAGCTTTCCGTTTGTACATGTGAGACCGATATAAAGGCCTTCTGCTTAGATCAGGATTTCAGGACTCAAAGAAAAAATGGTTTTGTGAATATAGATAGGCTGCCTACAAACACATGGGTCAACGGGCAGGGCAGCTTGGGGCCGGATTAGTAATTTATAATCTAGATTTTGCATTATAGATGGAATCAGTGTTGACCGGCGTGTTGGTGAATTGTGATTCCATGAGCATATCAGTAGACCATGGCTGTTTCCAAGATGGCCTGATATATTTAGTTGCAGTAGTGTCAGCTTCAGGGTACAGGTACATGCCGATCCCAAAATTGAACGAAATTATAAGAAACAGTCATTGCTTTCTGTGATCTAATCGTGCAACAATCAAGTTTCTATATTTTTTTTATTCTGAACCACAGATCACACAAATATAGAATGTTTGTAGTTTCTTCATAGAAGAAAGATATAGAATCAGGTTCTGATGATCTTTTATGTAACTACGGTTCACTTTCACTTTGTTTTAGCATTTACAGTCCCAAGCTCAATATCTGATTCATTATTAGCATATGATTGGTTTGTTGCAGGTATAACTATGCGCATTTCAAGACAATGTGTAATAAATATTTATTTTGGGCATCTGATCAAAATTTTTTTCCCTGGCAGGTCCTTAGTGTTGTGGAGACAGTGGGGTGCCATCAAGATGGGAAGGGTGGTTTCTTCACATCGTTCAAGGAGCTCATCTGAGCTAACATGGTCAGTATTTGAATAACTAATAACATCCTTAGTGTTCTTATGTTGTGACTGGACTTTGTTTTAGTGACTGGACGTCCAACTTTTCCTTCGAACTAACTAGCTCTTCAACCCGTGCGCCTGCATGGGCTAGCAATCTTTAATTGATAATTCCCCTGATGAAATAAATATGTTTATACATCAGGTGAAACACATGGGCCATATGCATTGTTTTCATCTATATCAAACTTGAGTGAAATGAGAAAGGTGGCTACATTATTTGACTTAGCCTTTAACTCCATAATAATTGGTCTGCTCGGTTTGATAAAAAATAACAATAGTTTCTTTATGGTTTTGGTCTTTAACACCGTATAATCATTCAATGCATCAAAGGATCTTTGTTTCATTATTCGATTTCATTCAATATTGACACAGAAATATGATGTCATGATTAGTTCTAGGTAGAAATATGAGTTGATTGGAGATCTTATAATTAATTCGGGTTCACTGAACAAATGAGACAGTTATATTTTTTCCAATGAGTCAATTTATATTTGAGAGTATCCCAAATATATTAACTTCTTATTTACTTTTGAAACCCGATCACAACTCCAGATTATTACCTCTTGCTAGTTACTTGATCAGAACAACTGTTCTACGGACATATATATCCTCTGCTTTCTGTCGATTGACTTCAGGTAACATCATGTCTGCATGTAGTGCAAAACAATTATTTACATTAGCATCACTACTATAGTGAATTGATACCAAAAGTAATTTAAATATTTAACTTTTAAGGGAGGCTGGAATGAAGCAATAATCACCAGTCTCATGCACAAATACACTCGTCAATTAACCAATCCTAATGCATCGAAGGGTCTTCCTACCTTCGGCGAGTATGTGAGATCCTTCGTCTTGCTTCTCTGATCTTCCATCTTTTTCATTTGCCTGCCTTTTTTTTTTGAATGAAGAACAGAACATCAGCCGCATCCTAGAAGGATCAAACAGCATATTAGTGGCAGGAGGCCAGCAGCTACGATGCAGTAGGCGGTAGCTACAGGGCGACCGCATTGTGTCCAGCTACAAACACGTTCCATTATGTAACATTAACGTCAAGAATCAAACAGAACAAACCAATCGATTCTTATCGCAACCCATCAGTGGTGCACAGGCTAGCAAATTTAAATATAGACATCAACAGAAAGTTGTGAATTATTTAAATTTTCTATGATTTAACATAGAAAGAGAAGTACTTCACATACATTATATTTTTACAATGCTGTTATAATCAGTAGATTTCAACTGTTTATTAGATTAGTAAATACGCAACCGCCAGCATGATTTGACCCACCGATGTACTTACTGTAAAAGAAAATTAGTATTCAGGAGGTGTTCATAGGCACAAGTGTGTGGCATTCATGTTTTGATATGTATGCGCATCTACACAATATTCTGAAAAGAAATAGTGTAGCTGTTTGCAGCAAGAAAACAGACATAACTCTTTTCTAATGCAATTGTACTTCGATACTTGTAGAGAAGAAATTTTGTATTAAATATGTAAATTTGACCTTGACTATAAATATTTTTAGGTAAGATTTTTCTATTTTGCAGAAGATTTATTTCGCACTTCAAAAGTGGAGTTCGTTACAAATAGAATTGATTCATATCCTCCTATGTTTACCTTCTTTTTGGCTACTCTACTTCTTCCTATTGTTTCAATACATTACAGATAAATCTACATTCAATTTTGGAAGAAACCACTTCTATGTATGTACTAATCAAAGTAAAAGAAGGAGGCCATACCCAATGTCTCTTTATGATGGGTGTCCAAGAAACACCTGCTCAACGTTTACTCATCGCATCGCTCCCAATTAATGTGTCATTCCAAAAACCACCTGATCATCAAACATGTTAATGCGTTCTTGATAAAGTAGGTCATTCACTATGATTGATAATAGAGAACGAATAAGGGCAAGGTCTCAAAGGAACTATGAGAGCAAACTTCTTATAATTAGAAGATCGAATGTCTTTCTGCTGCCGCAGATCCTTGTTTAGTATGCACTGAAAAATCTATATCTGGTACATCAAATCGAGGAATCCAATTGCCCCCCATACCTATATTTGCCCTTGATATATTGTCGTATTGTATCCTTTTTGTACCCAGATTAATCCTACGAAACACAATGTCCCTTGCTGGCCACTTCTTTGCTATTTTCTCCGTTTTGATCCGGTTTGCTTGGCCGCATGCTAGCTTCTTGCATGATGGCATACTCATACCCTGATTTGCACTCATTGCTGCTGCCAAAGTGCGATGCAGTCCTCTTTCTTTCGTCACCATCCGCATGTCTTTCATTGCCGTGGCATGTGGTAATCTACTCTTGGCTTGTATCTGCCTTGCCAAGTCGCTGCGCATGTGGACTGTAGCGCCGGTGCGGTGGTGGCTGGCTGCAGCATGGCTCTCCTACCATGAATAAATTGGAGAAAGAAGAGAAGTAGCAGGAGAGGGCAATAGATTAATTGATAAGGAACGTAATCGTGGGATCATAAGAGCTATATTTATGGGATTACTTGAGATATGAAGCTGCACGTGCACAATGGTTTTTTTCATCTCTCTCGTGAAATCGATTGTCTCATGTATTTTTTTAATTCTTTATTCGAATTTGTGTTATTTTTTTAACTCATAATGGCATGGTGTGTAATTTAGAAATAAGTGTTATGGGTTCTTTTGACTAAATTTTATTGTAATGGCATAGGTGGGTAATTTGGATCATGTAGATCTAATCTATCTTATTTTAATTTGTACAGCCAGATGTTTTGCTTTTTTGTGATAATTTCTAGCATTTTCTTCCGATTAATGCGGAGGCCTCAAAAGGAGCCTCCAATTAGTAAATATAAGATTGTATTAATACAATTAGTTGCTTTTTTGAGACCGTTCCAATAAAGTAAACATATTTTGAGACTTCTCTGAATAGTTGTTTTTTTCCAACAAAAAAAACTGTCAGTGACATAAAAAGTTGATTGAGTTCCTGTCATTGATCATTCTTTGCAGTCTTATTTTGGACTGAAGGGCTCAATACAAAGATCCAGATGTTGCTTGCAACCGCATTTACTTTTTATTTATTTTCTACTTCCCTACTGATCTATTTTACTTTTTTTAAAAAAGGAAGACAAGAAGAAAATCATACTGCAAAATAGAAAACAAAAGTTTCTTTTTAACAAAGCATACCCTCGAGTTTGTAAAGTAAGTATGGAATAACAAATACAATTTTACTTAATCCCTTAAAATTCAGTTTTTGTTTCTTTTGGTGTCAGTATCACTAATACATACAACATACCCAAAAATGCGTTGCAACACATGCTGGGCATGGTTTAACAGTCAAAGCATTTCCTCCACAAATTACCAGTGAACTTGCTCGTTGAAATTCGCAGTAGTAGATGGTGACCTTCCAGATGATTGCCGGTAAAGTTTCAACTCCTAATAGTGTAAACTATACAACAGAAAAAATCAAATAATGAGCATTGTTACAAGAGCAAAACCATGGTTCAAACTCCAGTGTTAACAAGTCACAAGAGCATTGTTCTACCCACTACGCAGGAAGGAAAAATAATATAATATCTATACCTCCAAGAAGAGGCCGCTGAACTTTGGAGCCGCTCTGGCATTCAACCAACTCATTGAGCAGGCGCCCTTGCTCTACTTGGACTCAATCTTGTTGTCCCTGGCTTGGCTTGCAGAAACAGCAAGACCACGTCCCTGGCTTCCGTCAGATTCCTGCCCACGATGTCGGAGTAGGCACACAAGGCTCAGAGAAACACTGGGCATGAATTCCGTCGAGCAGGTGGCGAGGCAGCAAAGGAACAGAGAAAACATGGGGGTTTCGTACCTTCTTGGCGGCGAGGATGAGGGCACGGCTCATGGTCTTGGTGAGTGTTCGGCAAGGTGGAGACTGAGGATGAGGTCACCGGACACGTGGACGCCGGAGAGGATGCAGCCGAGCATGGAGCAGTGGTCAACTCCGAACCGTGTGCTCGTCCCCGGCGTCATACACAGCTAGTGCGGGCTGAGCAGGAAGAGGGCCGGCGGGTCGAGGCGGCCGTGGACGTGGGGCTAGAAGCTGGGCACGTCGGGGCTGTCGACGGCGTACGCCATGGACGCGGTAGGCAGCAGGGTATCCCTGACGATGGGCACGTGCAGGCGAGGCGGGGGCGCGCCGCTGGGCAGGACATGGCGCGCCGTGGGCATCAGGTCGTTCTCCACCGCGCTCACGAATCCCTCCATCGTCAACTCAAGGCACAAGAGGGGAAGGCGAGGAGTGCCGGCATCCCAGTTTGCTCGATGAAGAGGATCAACGTGCCGTGTAGCTCACATAGGCCAGGTTCGAGATCTCGATCTCCCACGGAGGCAGGCGGGCGCCGTGGCCGCCACGGCCAAATCAAGATCACAGTCTCTGGCGCGTATATCGCCACGCCCAGATCGAGCTTCACCGCCACTGCCCAGGTCTCCTTGAGTCACCATCGACGCCGTGATCTGCAGAAGTCAAAGACGAATCGGATCGAACTAATTGGGTTGAGGACAGGGCTCACCTGCCATGCATCGCGGCGACCGCGATCTCAAATAGTTTTGACCTGCCTGATTCAGATCGCGGTCGTGCACGCCGGAGGAGGAGAGAGATCTCGTCGTCGGGATCCGGCGCGCATGTCGAGTTCCTCCTCCTGCTCCGATCCACTCCCCGCCAACCCGCTGAGCCAGCTATCGCCGCCGTCGTCGAAGCGACCGTCGTCATCGGCCGGCAGGCCAAGCGCGACGAGGTATCGACGGCGGCAAGCGCGACGAGGTACTCGAACGGCGCAGGAGTGCGCAGGATCGCTCGAACGGCGATGAGGGCGACGCCTTCCAAACGTGGATGAACTTGCAAATAGCGCAGCGTCATCAATTGTTGCTATTTTCACGTCAACCTCCTTATGGAAACGGCTGGTTACGTTTGAATTATTTCCAAACGGATGAAACCTCTCCTTGCCTGGCACCGGGCGTTTATGGAAGGCTATGAAAATCATTCCAATGGAGGGAATATGGTGGGTGGCGTCGCTGGTGAGAAAAACATTAATTTGGAGCGTTACGGTAACACAACACTTCCAAAAAATCAACGTAACCGGTGTGGGAGAGAGGGGGGGACTCGCAACTGGTTCTTTAGAGGTTTAGATAACAGATAGATTAGGCACCATTCTGCAACATCAGGCCTCAGGCGTTCAGTTTCCAACTTCCTTTACAGCATTCACAAGCTACAGATTGTCCTCCATTTCAATTCTTTTTTCTTCTTCTCATAATTCAGATTTATTTGTGTTTTATGACGCTTGCTCTTCATTCACCACAGCATCATCCTCAGGCTCAGCTTCCTCCCGTGCTTCAGGCGAAATGGAACCATAAACCTTTTCAGCAGCCGACGTTCTTACCATGATTCCTACCTTCTTCACGTACTTTGCTGAACACTGCACAAAGCCTGTTGACATAAAATCCTGAACAACAAATCAAATTATCTGTGAAACATGTCATGCACAGCAGATGAAAACTGTTAATTTCAAGGCAAAGCTTAGGTAAATTACAAAGACTCTGAGCTGATAGAGATACTTGTCCTTGGAGTGCAGCCACACATATCGATTTCACAACTGTAAGATACAAGCTCTTGGTAGTTTCAAGCGATTTTATCTGCAAGGGTATACTAGCTTGTTTCACTGAAATGCGAACAGATTTGACAGCTGGATGGAACAATATCCATTGCAGTAATACACTTTCTGAAAGTGCATGGCCTGTAATTGTTCAGGTAATCAGGTGACCAGTTGTCACTGTCAGTAATAGCGATTAGACAAAGCAAAGCAATTTCAGTGAAACGCCTCAACAGATTCGACAGGTACTCGTACCTAGGTAAGGCTTTGCTGATGAGCCGAGGTTGATGGTGCACATGCAGTACCAATCTACCGAAACAATAGTCCATAAGCAGAAACTAAAGGAAATCAGAGGGCACTCTTGATCTTCCGGGCATGCTCCTCTTCCTCTTCTTTCTTGTCCAAGGCAGCCAGAAGGTCCTGCGCGTGATTCACCGCGGCCATTATTTCGGGGATGAACCTGGTGCGGGTGTCCTCGTCGAGCTGGCTTCAACGTCGCATAGCTTCTTCCGTTGCCTTGGCCGTGCGTGGCGTTCTTCCGACGACGAAAGGCTGGTCATGAGACCGGACCACGGCCAGCTCCGTGTGTTGTCAAGGATCTCGGTGTATCGCCATTCGCATGGGTATGGAGAGCTCTTGCGCCGTCATGAGCAGGCTCGATCGGCGAGCTCCCCATCGACCATCGTCCCTGAGACTGAGAGCGGTGTCGCGGATGGCAGCGGTGACCTCGAACGCTCCATGTTGTGCACCGGCGGCGTAGTCGTCGTCACTTGAGGGACTGTTCATCAACGAGGGTTTGAATAAGCTGCTGTGCATCCGGCAGCAGGAGCAGATGACGATCCACTGCATATTGTGGCCAAGCCCGGGGCAGGAGCAGAAGCTGGGCATTGCCGATGTTTGGTTTGCAGGCGACTGAATTTCCATGGCTAGTAAACAGCACATTGAAGCATGCGACTCCGAATACTGGAAAACTGAAGAGATGCTCTGCTTTTCCCTCTCTGCTTTACCCGTGGCGATAACAAATCTCATGGCCAATGGACGACGGCGGTAGGTGTGCAGAAACATGTTGCAAAGAATTGAACGATGTGAAAAGATTATATGATTCTGAATATTTACATCGATATGAACAGAGAAGAAATCACACAAACATAAGAATCAACCAACAAATAGGCCTTTCATAATTTTGCCCAACATGAGAGAACAACTTCATTCATCCAATCAATATTTGAAGTTTACATCATCAAAGAACCCACATCAGGGGACTTGTTACATCATCGACTTCAACTCTCCAATGCGTCAACACACATGCATGAGTGCTTAGACTAATGTCCCTCGTTGGAAAATGCAGACCCCAACTAAAGAAGATGTAATAATGCCCCATGAATCCAAGTCAATCAACCTAAGTGTTACAAAATACTCGGTAGAATCTCCGGAACTAGGATTGCTTAAGCGACTCCGCGTGGATTACAAGTTCATTCCTATTCCTTTTAGTTGCCGTTGACCCGGCCGGCAGACGGGAATTTGTGATTTCCTAAGCGAGTGCATTTTTATGCTCCATCTCGCCCGTGCGGGAGAATCTTCACCCGCACGTACTATTGCACAATTAAGTTGGACTTTTTTATAGCTCAACCTTTTTTTTTGGCTTTAGTTTAGGATCCAAAAACCTCTTGTCTACCGAATCTCTTAAGTCAATCTAAACAACTAAAGGAACGGTGAACCAACACGTCTTAACGAGTGCTTTCGCTACCTAGGCCGGAGACTCTACTACTTTCTTTTGTAACACCCAAGAATCTTGACCGAGATGCATAGTAGAACACTATAGTCTTCCTCAGCGAGCGCATATAACCTCAAAGGGACAGAAGCTAAACGACTCATGCAAAATGCAGGAAACAAAGGAGTAATGAATGAAAGGACATAACTACCAAACTCGTGGTTCCTTGATGATGATGGTCGCCCACGATTGCAGTAGCAGCAGCACTTGATCAGCATTGACGCGGGAAGGATGTGGAAGGGCTTCCCAGGATCAGATCATCAACGTACGGTGGTAGGCCGACTGGATGGCGGCGGCGGCGCACTGCTGGTCGTCAATGGTGGTGACCTGCTCATCATGGTTGTCGCTGAAGAATCTCATGTAATACTCTAGGCGGTCCTCGTCTTCCGGGGATCGGTATGTCATCCAGTCGTCGTCGTCCTCTGCCATCAAGAAGGCCTCCAACTCCTGCAGCGTCGTGATGCCGCCGACGGTTGCTGGTGCGAGCTGCGGCACCGGCTCCACGAACAGCATGACGTCGTCTTGGTCGGCCTGGCGTGGCCGCGTGCTGGGTGTCGCCGCCTCGAGGTGATCGTCGTCATCTGCCGCCTTCCTCTTCGTGCCTGACTTGGCCGACGATGTGCTGGACGAAGACGACGATGCGCTGGATCGGCCAGGGCCTCGAGGTGATTTGTAAACCTTGCAGAGAACGAGGTCGCCGGCTCTGGTGCCCTTGAAGCTGTACTCCGTCATGATCCATCCTGGCTTCTCGACGGACCCCGACACCGTTCTGATGTGGTACGAGAACTTCTGCAGCTGCCCGCCGGCGCTGCCTTCCACCGGCTTCGGACTGCCCTCGGCGTGCCACGACTCCTTGCCGTTGCTGCCGTCGACGGTGCGAGATCGCTTCGTCGTGGACTGGCCGACGAAGCGCGCGGGGCTGAAGAAGAACCACTGCTGTCCGTCGCCGGCGTCTCTGCAAGGCACGCGCGCCGGCGTGCGGTCGCGAACGAGGTCGTGCAGGCGGACCGAGCAGACGTCGGCGTCGTGGAACAAGCACGCGTCGGCGAGGCCGCTGATGTTGCCGTCGAGCCTGGCGCGGAGGTAGCGGTCGAGGAGGCTGTCGTTGCCGGGCGTGAAGGAGTGGTCGTCCTTCGCCATCTCCGGCGAGTTGATGGAGAGGGCGAGTTCGAGAAGCGACGCTAGGGCACGTCGATCTCGATCGGTGCGTGGAAGAACTAGAAAGGTTGCGAAACAAGCAGCGATCGATGGCAGCGCTCTTTCTTTATGATGAAGGGACGGAGCGGGAATTGGATTCGAGGATGGTTTTGGCGCCGAGGAGCAACTGCAAAGCGCGTGCGCGTCTGATCTAAGCGACCCAACTGAAAAGTTTGTTTCGTTTCGAGTTGATGAATCCGATTGGTAAACAGGATTGAGGGTCGCCGAGGAATCCAACCTCCCGCACGGCTTCCTGGACGAGGGCACAGCGTGGGGCGCTCAAGCCTAGAGTTGGAGGTGCTGGGACTCGACGCTGGAGCTGGGCGGCGTGTTCCTGCACGGCCGGCGAGGTCGAGCGCTGCGCGTGCAAGGTCATGGACAAGTGGATGGAGCGAGGATGCTTCCGAGCCCTGACGACGATCAGGGCTCGCCACGTGCAGATGACGGTGCTGGGGACGAGGTTATGGCTTGGCTCTGCTGGCTTGCCGAGCGGCAGCAGAAGGATGAAGTGGTTCGTCGGCCACTGAATTTCCAGCAACCCTGAAGTCTGAACAGATACTCTGTTTTCTGCTCTGTTTCACTTCACAGCACAAAGTTTTTCGTTGAATGATCGTTTTTTTCTCTCGAAGGATTCAATGATCGTCTGAATACAGGGCTTCTTCAGTTCTTGTCCGTCCCTGATGGCCTCCCCAACGACCACTCCCCTGAAGGCCACGGTCACCGGCACGTACCATTCTCTGCTCACGTCTATGCCACTGGCCCATCCGTGCAACCGATGCCGGTGTCGGGTCCGACGGCGGATTTCTTCCGGTGACATGCGTTGTCGCCGGGCCAGCGACATTGCCGAGGAGCTCGGCGTCCCGGCGATCGCCTTCCGTTCCCAGGCCCGTTCTCCAAACGGCGCCCACGAACCGGCTGTTTATCTGCTGCTGAACGGCACTGAAGGGCCAGCACGCCATGGGCACGCCCTCGAAGATGGCCTCCAGCGTCGACTTCCACCCGCAGTGCGTGAGGAAGCACCCCACCCCGCGATGCCGCAGCATGTCTCGCTGCGGCGCCCACGGCACGACGCGCGCCTTGTCTTGTCCAGCCGCGTCTCGGAGCGCGGCGTCCTGGCTCGCGCCGACCATGTCCGGCCGGAGCACCAGCGTAGCCAGTGGCAATGAGACCGGACAAGAACTCGGTTAACTGATCGTGTCGTGCGAGATGGCGGCGAGACCGGACACGAAGGTCGTCCTCGCGCCACATGGCGTGGGGCCTGGCGAACACGTCGCGCATGAGCGAGACGCCGGATGGTTGTGGTCGGTGTGGAGAAAGGAAAACTGGACTCGATCCATCGCCTCCCTCACCCTCTTCACGATCGCTCTATCGCACACGTCCCTCATGTCAAGCCGCGTTGTCCACATGGCGCCCACAAACCGGCTGTTGATCTGCTGGTCGGCATTGAAGGGCCACCACACCACGGGCACGCCCTCAGAGATGGTCTCCGTTCCACCCGCAGTGCGTCAGGACGCACCCCACCGCCCGGTGCCGAAGCACGTCTCGCTGCGCGGCGCCCACGGCACCGGCCGTGTCGGTGGCTTCTCGGAGCGCGGCGTCCTGGCTTGCGGCGACCATGTCCGGCCGGAGACCGGACAAGAACTCCTTGAACTGATCGCGCGAGATGACGGCGAGGATCCCCAAGCTCATCGAGGTCGCCGCTGTCTGGGAACGGGAGCTCGTCAAGCTCGAAAAGGTTGGGCTCGGACAGGTACGCCAAGAAGATGCACACGCTTGCCATGCGGAAGGCGAGCTCCGGGACCCGATCTCATTGGCAATGTCGCTGGCCAAGGGAGCAAGCAGTCGGCGACAACGCATGTCACCGGCGGCCCAAGGGAGATTGTAACAACTCCTTGTGATCGCGATTTCCATTTCCTCCACGTCACCTTCAAATTGGGAAAGAAGGTGGCCGTGGCAGCCGGCAGTGGAGAATGCAGTTGATGTGCCCATGGAACGGACACCTGGATACCGGCAAGCACGCCATGCCCATGCTGACACAGAGACTCCAGCCCGATGCCGCTCTGAACACACACCGGTTTGCGGAACGTGCAGCTAGGACAAAATTAACGCGAGGGCTCAGACACTGCCACAGAATGCTTGCCACTTGCTAGTAAATGCAATGCGGTTCAAAAAAAAAAGTAAATGCAATGATCAGAATATGTTCCATTGTTCCACTTCTTTGAATATGGTAGGTAGCGATTAGCGAATATGTTGATCAGGCAAACCGATTACTTTCATCTGTCACCTGCTGTGAATACAACTTCAAGTGAAGAACTCAACGTCATCGGATCAAAATCTGTCTTCAAGCTATGAGCAAATTTCTAATTCAAAATTCACTAACACTTGTTAAAAAAAAAGAAAAAAGTCTATTTTACTCCCCTAAACAATTCAGTTTATTCATTTCACACCCTAAACAAAATGATGGCTCAATTTCAATCGGTGCAATATACATCTTATTGAAGTTTTCCTTTTTTGTTTCTCGGTCTACAAGTGGAATTTGATGTTCAAATTTTGCATGATGATAGTCCCACAATAACCTATGTTAAAATATTTTTAACTATTTTTCTGATATTATTTGTATGCATATATGGGTAATTGCAATTAAACTATTTAAACGGTATCAAAAAAATATGGCATAACTATTTTAACATAGGTTATCATGAGAGTTGTCACCGCGCAAAATTTAAGCTTCGAATTCCACTTGTAGGCCGAGAAACAAAAAATACAAACCTCAATAAGGTCTATTTTACACTGAATGAAATTTTTAGGGGAGTAAAGTGAGCCATCATCTTGTTCAGGGCGTCAAACGGATAAACTGAATTGTTCAGGGGAGTAAAATTAACTTTTTTTTCAAAAAAAACAAGAAATAGGTAAGAAAATCTAAGGTGGCATTGTCTTACATCTCCGGATGTAGGCCATTAAAATAGGACTGAAGCTGAGTCAAAATAGAGGCAACGCTGAAAAGTTCAAAATAGAGGGCACATTATTCACAAATTGATGGTGCAATGTCTGGGTACATATATATGCAATTGTCCCAGATTCTATTATCTAAAATATTTGACATGACATATATGCTATGCGCATGGAAAAAAAGAAACAAAATAGCGTGAAGGGTATTCCGTCACTTCTTTGTCTTATATTAAGAGGAGCTATCAAGATTTGCACACCTATACATATCAAAATGTGCAGGCAACTTTATAGCTCCTATCATGCTTGGCTGTGCAGATCCACGCTTGGTAACATATATAATGAGCTTCTGGATAAACTTCACCGTCGTCTAGTTCTCTGACTGGACATGATCAAACTATCACAAACAGTAGCCAACAGCTACCCACTCAGCCCGTTCGAACCTCATTTTGTCGGGTTTGGCCAAATTATCACGACGACTCGCATGTGCAAACTTGTAATAATGCATGTCAAAATTATACATCCCGTCATCACAAGAAAACAATGCAGATAACAAGTCAAAACAATCATATCCCTATGACAATTAAGTTCTATGTCGTGCTTGGAGTACCAAAGCATAGGAAGCATGATGTGTCATCTATCAGCCTTGCTATTTAAGGTCCCTAATTCCTTAATAAGTATGAAATGATATACAAATCTTACAGAACAAAACTCATCTAAACTTATTGACAAATTCTTTTTTGTGTGTAAACTTATAGACAAATTCAGCTGTAAAAGATTAGATAACTACAACCCTACAAACGCACTTTTACAAAATATTCCCTCCGTCCTAATTCTTGTCATCCTAGGAGTGTTTCTTGGTGTCCAGATTCATATAATGTCGTTCAGTGAATTTAGACAGAGAGGTTGTCCAAGTTCAATGAATACTCAGTGAACCTGGCAAGAAGCCAAGATGACAAGTAATTTAGAACAAAAGGAGTAGAAACCAATTTGATGTGGCTCGAATTGTCATATGCGTAAAAGCAAACTAACATTGACATAAGTATCCAACAACGACCCCCAAAAAAAGTACCCTTTAGCCATGTCTTTAGTGCAAATTATCTTTCGACAACATACAACAAAGGTCAGAATTGACTAGATGCCATGTCGCTCTAGCTTTATCTGAAAAATGTCAAAATTGATTAGATGCTATGTCACCTCTTGCTTATCTAGCCTCTCATAGTTTGTTTAGAAAACTCCAAAATCCTCTTGAGCCGTGTATAAATAGATCCCAAGTCATACATGAATCCATCACCCATTATCATCAACTTGGTAGCAAAATCTAGAAGGTAAAATACAGAAGAAAAATCACATCAATAAGAATGGCAGCCAAAATACTTGCCATGTTTGCTCTTCTTGCCCTTTCAATGAGTGCTGCTACTGCGGTAACTTTTCCACAATACTTTCCACCATCCACAGCTGTGATTAACCCTTGGGAACAATATATCGCACCATATTCCGCCCTGGTCATTCAACAAGCCTACCCACAACAACAATATTGGCAACTTCAACAACAATACCAAAATTCACCTTTCGTGCAACAACAGTTACTACAACAAATGCAACACCAACAGATACTGCAACAAGTGCAGCAACAGCAGATACTGCAGAATGTGCAACGACAACAGACACTACAACAAGTACAACTACAACAAATATTGCAGCAGGTGCAACAACATCAGACACTACAACATGTGCAACAGCAGTAGACACTGCAACATGTGCAACAACAACAACAGACATTGCAGCAAGTACAACAGTAACAAGCATTGCAGCAACTGCAGCAGCAGCAAATTTTGCAACAAGTTCAACAGCAACAACTACTCTCCAACTTTTACAATGCACAAGCAGTGGCAAATGTCGCCTCCAACAGGCAGCAATTCTTCCCTATTGTCGCTCTCTTCTAGTTAGTTCAAGTGTTTTATCCAATAATGAAGTTCTCAAGTTTGCATTTGTGACTTATAAGAGAAATAAGAGAAGTATTAAATAAGATAATAACATCTTTTACATCACTTGTGTTGTGCTTGTGCCGTACAATTACTCTAAGTTACATAAACAAACATTAAAAAATATGAAATCTTCATATTTCTCTATGTTTATGTTGAAAACTGGACTGTTGCAGTTAAACAAGACTAGTGAAACTTTCAAATTAGAAAAATTTACCATTAGTTCATTTGAAACGGAGTTTCCCTTTTAAAACCACAATAGCATATTTCCACCTTGCAATTGATGAGTTTCAAGACAAAAAGGCAGTGCATGACATCCAAGAGTGTTGAGCTTTCGAGACTCGCCCTATTCGGCTGTACCACAACACTTGCACCACAACACTGTAGCGGATGCTGAAAAAATAACTGCGAACACTGTAGTGGATGCTGAAGAAATAACTGCGAACACTGTAGCTGCTAAATTACGGCAGGCATGGCGAACAAGCTGACTATCAAGGTTGACAGAAGCGTGGGAGCACCGAAATCCACAAAAGTCAGTGACCAAAAAAGAAATGTCATGTCGCACCACCAAATACAAATACAAAGAACTAGTTGATAGGTGAAACATCATTGACAGCAACAACGAGGGAAGCGGAGAAGTCACTGTGACATCCAAGCCAAATGCTTAATAGGGTTGATAGAATACTCATACCAACAAGTTATAACTTGTTTTCCGGAAGCTCGTATCGAAAGAACTCCGAGGTTAAGCGTGTTTGGGCCTGGAGAAATTTCGAGATGGGTGACCGAGCGGGAAGTTCTTCCCGACGCGCACGAGTGAGAACAAAGTGTGCAGAAAATACTTGTGTTCGTCTGTGAGGGAAGTCTTGAGCTCCTAAAGAGCTGCCAGGTGTAAACGGGCTCGGCTCGGGGAGCGGGATGTTATAGTCACACCCATAACAATGATGCTTGGAACATAGAAAACTTGACAACAAGTGATGATGTAGGTGGATGGCAAAAAAAATAAAGAACAAGATCGTATGAAACTTTGTTTTATATGAACAGAATGTCGGTGTTTCTAAGACCATGGCCATGTCTTCAATTCATCACTTTTGAATAAGCAAGGCAACAGTTTACCGACCGCAGGGAATAATAATTTGGTTGCTACGGACAATAAAACTGCTTGAGGTTTTTGTATGGTCTGTGATAAGCGCCATGAGTTGTTACCGTGACCAAGAGCTCCTAGTTTACCATGCTTATGATATATTTGTATCTTGGCCATTTTGTCCCACTCACATACCTTCCTGATGAAGGTGAAACGAAATGTTCTTGGTTTTGAAACCTTAATAAATAATGACAGTACATAAATTAATTAGATTCTTGAAAGACAGATGGCTAAGCAGTGAGCCAGTGCGTGCATCTTGTAATGCAGAGGGCGGGAGTGCTTTTCTAGCTCGATATTATTGCTTTAAAATTTGATAAAATCTTCCCTTACCAAAAAAATATATTCTAATTTACCATCACCTTGGCCCGTCTAAATTCATTGATAAATACATAACCGATCAGCACTTGTACTGCGATAACACTGACAATACCTTTTCGGAGTAGAATGGGATGTAGGGGAAGAACTTGAAATTTGTCGACGACGTTTCCTCGTGAAAAGTGAAGACAATGCGCGTAGTCTTATGATCCATGTCATAGGCCATTAGTTTTCGTGTTACGCTATCGAATAGGAAGATCACGTTGCAATGGGGATGGATCGCCACCATGCAGTGCTGCTTCTTAAACCACATCCCGGACGGATCCAGTTCCTTGACACGGTGCTAAAGGATCCACCTCTCGCCGCAGGTTTCGAGGGCGTAGATGGACAGTTCAGGGAGGTATCCGAAATCAGCGTCAGCGTAGAGCAAACGCCCTTGCGAGTGGCCGATGAAGCTGGCGCCGTCAAGCGCTGAGGAACGGCGGCGACAGTTGGGTGACACTTGTGTAAGCCTCCATGTCTGGGTGTCAGTGTCCACAGATGCGACCAAGCCGGCCTCGGTGGTAACGAGGTGCAAGGAGCCGTCGATGTGGACGTGCTCGCCGGTGCACGCGAGGTTGTACTTCCACTTGCTGGACCTAACAATCCAGCAGCGCCCAGTTTCCAATGAGTAGACCGCCACCGCGATTATTACGGACGGGCTCTTGCTTATTAATGAAGAGCTCTCCTCCATTAGGAACACGTGGAAATGCGAGGAGACGGCTGGATCAAAGGCAAGAGCTGCAGAGCAAGTCGCGGGGGGTGGAGGTGCAGACGACGTAGAACGATTTGGCCGCCGCTGCCCACTGCAGCTGCTGTGACAAGCCACTGATGGTGCGGCGGCAGCTGAGGAGGATGAGGCCATTGCACGAGTCCAGCAGCTTTATGCTGGTCGTGGAGTAGGTCCAAGCCAGGAACGGGAAGGCTGGATCAACGACCACAGGAGGTGGCGGTCCAGATCCACCGGAAGGGCGAAATGCAACAAAGCTGGTCCTCGTCTCAGACGTCATCGACCTGTGGTGGAAGAAGAAATCCGATAGCGTCTGCGGTCGCACACCGTGGGAGATCAGATGGTGCCATGATCGGGAGACGCACTTGAAGCGGAACAGCGGACTCGCCTGCAGCCTCGAGAGGATCTCGAGGATGAGATCGTCGGTGAGGTCGGTTGCGGGGCTCCGTCGCTTCGTCTTGTCCATCACAAGGACACGTACGTGAAATAATTAATCGAGTGTCTGTCAAGGACTGAGGACTCAAGGGCCGGCTGTCGCGCGACAACACGTACGAACAGGGAGTATATATGAACAGCGTCAATCTCCGTATACGACTCCGAAAACACGTGATGCAAACAGTAGTAGTATTAACAGGGAGGAGAGTTGTAGTAGTCTTTAATTAGCAACGGCGCGCACGACCGTCGTCGAGGCATCGTTCCTACAACAAATTTATAGGCTCGCCCAGCGCCGGCAGCAGCGTCCAGCCTTTGGTGCGAGGACGACGGGCAGTTCACGGAGTTCTTGTCGGCTACGTACGCCTTCCTCTGGGTACGTGCTCCGGCCCGACCTGGTCGGCGCAAGCCAGGATGCCGCACTCCGCAAAGCCACCAACGTGCCATCTTGTCCGTTCTCGTGCCGTGCCAGTGACAGACGGGCGCCGGCAGGGGGCTTGGGCCGCCGGTGCCGGAGCTCGCGGTGGACACTCTACGCGCCGTAGAAAAGGTCGGCGGCGGCATCCTCATCGGACGGGGGACGGAGCAGAGGCGTACTACTGTACTAGGTGGGTCGAATCGAGCAGCCGCAGGAGACGGCGGCGAGAGCACAGCTGGGGTTGTTGCTGTGCTGTGCGGCGTGAATTTTGCCAACAAACACTTCCACCTTTTGCACCGAGCGCCGGCGGCGCACGCTGTAGAGGTCGAGCCCACTTGAGCAATGGCAGGTGGGTGGATCGGCCCAGTTGAAGGAACCGAGGAGGTCGTACTCCTCCAGCAACGGCTCTCGAAGTCGTCGTAGTGCTCCTGCCTTTGCTGCCAGCGTGCGGTGCGCCACGCCAACAAGTCAACACGAATCGCACGCTTTCAGGTTGATTCCCGTGACCCTTTGAGGACTCCACCACCACGGGCCTCGCCGGCGCCGGCTTCCACATCGATCGTCGTCCTTCCCGTGATGTGCGTGGTGCCATACATTGGCCGTCTACCTGTGTTACCCAGGATCTCGTCGTGTCGCCATTCGCGCCGTCATGGCGTACCTGACAGACAACAGGCTCAGCTCGATCCCTGTGTCTCCCATCCGGTTCGAAACTGCACCAAGACCCTGTGTTGAAGTGAAGCTCGGTGCTATACCCGTTGGTGGACGATGGCTGCATGCTGTTGCTCGACGGCCAAGCTTTGTCGGATACGTGGAGTTCGTGTTGCCTCGCCGGGCGGCAGCAGAGGCCGGGCATTGTCGATGGGGGTGCAACTGCATACTCAGAATTCTGAACGAGTGAAGAGATGCTCTGTTTTTCTCTCTCTTCCCTCTCGTTTTCTGATCGTTCTTTGGCGATATGGCCATCATCAGTACGTAAAAGGAGATCAGTACGCAAAACCATGCCGCAGACAAGTAAGTCCATGTGTGAAGATACTATAATATTGTGAATCTGTAAACGAACCATGAGCACACAAATCAAACAAACATTAGGCCTCCCATAACTTTGCCCAACATTGAAATAGTTTCATTGATCCAGCCACATATGAAGCGTACATCATCAAGAACCCCACATTTGGGGACTTGTTACATCAACGAGTTCACAATTACTAGCTTCACCACCGACACATGCACGAGCATTTATACTTCGATCCTCAAAGGAAATTGCAGACCTCAACCAAAGAAGATACGATAATGCTCCCGGAGTCAAAGCCAAGCAACACCGGTGTTACAAAATAATAGGTAGAGTCTCCGGAACTAGGACGGCTTTTGCAACTATGCGTGGATTATTAGTTCATTCCTATTCCTTTTTGTTGCCATTGACCCGGCCGGCAGGCGGGAATTTGTGATTTCCTAAGCGAGTGCATTTTATGCTCCATCTCGCCACTATTGCACAAGTTGATTTTTTTAATTCAACTTTTTTTTTTGCGCTTTAGTTTAGGATCCAAAAACCTCTTACCTACCAAATCTCTTAAGTCAAATGAAACAACTTGAGGAAAGGTGAACCGACACGTCTCACTAGTGCTTTCGCTACCCTAGGCCGGAGACTCCACTATTTCATTTGTAACACCAATGCAAATTGACCAAGACTCAAAGAACACTACCATTCTCCCTTAGCAAGCGCAAAACCTCGAGGAAACGAAGCTAAAATGACTCGAGCAGTGCGAGAAGTGAAGAAAGACATACGGTGTGACTACCAAAGTCGTCTCGGTGATGAGCTTTTGGTGCGGGCTTGGATCGTCGTAAGTAGATCACGGGCTGCTTTGGACTGACATCCTGCGGTAGGTCCTTGCCCTGCATGCGCCAACAAAAAGCGTTAGGATTCATCGTGAGTTGCATGTCTAGAGTGATCGAAACAATTGACGAACTGATAGTGAACAATTGTGTTCTTGCACGTACCACGTAGGGCGGAACGGAGTCTCTGGCGACGGCACGTAGTTCGGCTTCTGCGCCGTCACCTTGGTGCCTTTGGGCACGATCCGCTCGCTGATCCTCTGGCCCCAAGTCTGCACGCAAAACAACAGCTCAGATCATCAGATTACCAAACAAAACTGCGAAGAATTGAAGAAGCAAGGATTCAGTTTGGACACCGAAGTTACCTTGGCGACGAGGCTCTTGGTCGGGACAGCGGGCGCCGACTTGGCTTCGGACTCGCAGCGCATGGAGACGGCATCTGCAGATGAGGTCGGCGCGCAGTTCTGTCCCAGGATCTGCAGCTGGGCGGGCGTCCGGGAGTTGATGACCTCGGCGGCGGCGGCCAGGAGCGAGGCGTCGCACGAGGCCGAGTCCAGCATCCACCGCAGCATGGCCTGCTGTGCTTGGAGATGACGCGCGGTGAGAGGTTGACCTGGATGACTCACGTGCTTGTACTCGACGTCGGCGACGGAAGGGTCCACCACCCAGCCGCAGGCCGTCCTCCCCTCATCGGCCTCCTCGATCGCCGTCTGCACCATGGCTTCAGCGAAGTCGTAGAGCCGGCACTGGATGTGGATCACGTCGCCCTGATGGTCGTCCTCCGCCATGGCCACGAGCGGCGCCAGGCGCGGCCTCGTGAGGTGGGACTTCGGGAGCATGAACACGCTGTCGAATTGGGGATCGCCCTCGCCGACGTGCACCCGGACGAACAGCTCCGACGACGTCTCTGCTGGTTCTGGTCCGTGCTGCCTCATCTTCTTGTTCTCGAGGAAGGACATGGCGGACTCCGCTGGATGTGGATGGAGCTCGCGGCGTATGAACTCGACGGATGAACTCGCGGCGGATGAACTCGACGGATGAACTCGAGGAGGCAAGACAGTGGTGGTGTTGTGGATTGGATGGTGGTTGTGTTGTTGCGCGGCGGGGGGTGGCGGGAATTTAAGGGCAGCGAAGGCGCGTTTTTTGGGAGGAATTCGATTTGGAGATGAGCTGTTGCCGTGAGGGGCAAGCTAGATGGGCCCGTCTCCTCATCCTCATCGCAGGAGGAAACCGACCGAGTTTGTCAGGTGATTTCAGCCTCCATGATCTTTCCATCGAGTTGATGAATCCGACGATCCAGGTTCCGCAGTTGACGTGGCTGTAAGTTCTTGCGCAGCTCGTACCGTAGTCCGCGACTGAATTCCCATAGGCGTCTGCAAATATGCATTCTGAAGTCTGAAGAAAAACTCTGTTTTCTGCTCTGTTTCGCAGTACAGTAGGCATGGGGTCATGATCGGCGGCGATCAGTAGTCAGTAAAACGACATGAGAAACACCCGGCCGACCTGATGCAGAGGGTCGTCACATGTCATCGTTTACATGTTGCAGATAAATCAGTAGCGTCATGTCTGTCAGACTAAAGCTCTACAAGTGCGGAGTCATCCTGCGTATGATACTGCTCAGATTTTCGATGCACCATACTGAACCTGGTAAACACTTGAGAGAATCCACGGTTCATTCACGTGCTGCCTGTTCTTGACAGATAGTAGCAGTAGAACACATTCAGAACCTGCTCCTGATTTGTATCAGCAATTGCCATTCTAACCAACATGCTGAACAATGGACTATTGCATTATATTTTGTATGACAGCATGGTAAACAGAATAAGCCAGGCTAGTGCAGGGAGAGGCATGCTTCTTAGTGAACGGAAGAAATCAACTGATTTTGTTAGGCTAGTGCTTCTATCTTTCCATCGTATGTCCTTTTAATATGATCGCTCCGAATTTCTTGTGAACGACCATGGTCGCTTATGTAATAGGGAGTAAGCGGAGAGAGGTAATTACGGTGGCTCATTATCATTGTAAAACCTAAATGAAGAAGGTTGAAAACTACAACCAACGACCAAAGGTTCAGAACTTTCAAGAACAATCTGCTCAATGATACTGAACCTCCGGAAAATCGATAAGGTCAAATATATGAAACCCTGCATCTTAAACTTACCATTGGTCAGGAACACATAATGAAAATTAATACATCACTGGTCACCAAGTTTGGAATTCTGCCATTGAAGTGGTTCATGTTAATATGGCTCATTAATCAGAACTTTCAAGTAACTCCAAACTTGATGATACTCCAAAAGTAATTTGATCAAATATAAGAGCCCACAATATGCCGTGGTACTTCAAAGGATCACATTTCATTAGTTATATGTTCGAGAAAAACATTTCTTTAGTTATTTGGCGCTAATAGTTTAACTGAACTCAAACACTATGCGGATACTGAATGATATGTTCACCTGTGCAGCATAAAGCCTGAAAATTTGCACATGTACAATTTAGTCATACCAGAAAATACAGGATCAGTGCCTACTAGCAGCTTCGAGTGCTCAGCTGCATGCATTCAGAAATGCAGTTTGGTTCTTTCAAGGGAGGTTTGCTCCATAGAGTGGATAGAAGAAATCCCATATTTCGTTACCTTCTTCAGATAAAAGTAAACCAAAATGTTTGCACTAACATGGTAGCCCACAATGATAATTACATGGACACAAGCTTCAGTCCATTTCAGTATACGGCGGCAGTCTGTTGGAGATAATGATTTGCCACTAATTCTGCAGCATTAAACACTCTTGACCACTGTGATTTTTCTTGCTACCAGTGCAGACCTTTGTGTGTGCATCACAACAACATGGTGTTATAACCTCTTCGAATCCATTGAAGTGTTGCTTCGGGAGGGGGGGGGGGGGGGGGGGGGGGGGGGGGGGGGGGGGGGGGGGGGGTGGACACGTGACCATTGGACCCATTGAAGGTTCGCCTGCCACTAAGGTCAGTGCAGAGTTCAGAAAAAAAAAAAGGGGGGGAATACAGAGATACCATAATTTCATGCTGCAGAGTACCCAAATATAAACCTACACTGGTTATTCAGATCACTAGTATGTTTATCCCAGTGTAATGCAGAGGAAACACTGATCATTTTCATGAAGAAGTTCGTCACTTTTATATTGTTTGGCAATTGCTTTTACTGCAGCTCTCCTGCGTGTTCGAGAAGAAAAAAAAATTGCTTTTACTGCAACCGCACATTGAAGCCAACTCAAGCTGAGATGCCAAACTCATCAAGAGGACATGCCTTGCGTGAATCAACCATGTTTGCTGATTGGAGTATGCAGTATGCTCGTTAAGAAACGTGACAGAACTTAGGTTTCAAAGTCCAAAGCATTAGTATCATTCAAATTTAACCACAACACTTTATTATCGTTTGTATCCACTTGAGATCCAGGCACAGATTGCTGGTAGGATACATGTGCTTTTAGTTCTTTGTACAAGATAATGATTCTAACAGTGAGGTATTTTCATCATCAAGGTCATGCAATTTCTTTTCTTTGGCCTCCTTGCCTCCGAAGAGAATTAAAGGAAGGCCAACTCTAATCATCGTATGGCCACTTCTAGACACCTGAAAAAATAATCAAAGTGACTTCTCCATCATTTGACAAGAATATTGGATACAGTGTAATCAAAGTTCAAATATTTACCAGGATATCACCTTGGCTTCCATATACAACCAGAGCTCAGTTCTGTTGGAAATTCAGTAAGGAATCAGATATAAGCACAGGCAAACCTGAGATCTTATCAGAAGGTAGATCACAATGTTTACAGGTCTAAAACAGTGAAAATATCACAATGTTTTCAGGTATATAACACATTTTCCCCAATGCTTTCTTCAGTTTCGCTTTACTTTTCGTTGAACCTCTGCTAGAATTTAGCTTTCGTCTTTCGTTTTCCTTTTGGCTGAACGTGAACCGTCATTGCTCCTGTAATCAAATTTCAGGTTCCATGGAAAAATAATAATGTTTTCAGATCTGAAACTGTGTGAAAAAAATTGAATACAGAAAATTTAGAATTCAGCAAACTACAGAATGCGAAGTGAAGTACTTAAGCTGGCTTGTACGGATCATCATTAAAATTTAGATGTTACAAGTCCAATTTATAACAAAAGGCCCAAATCATAATACCCATTCAGCTATCCACTTAGTACTGCCACAGGTAGCAAGGCTAAGTCAGAAATCACAAAAAGAGTAGCTGATGGTACTGCTTCAATAAAATGCTACAAGTTCCAAACTGAGTTGTTGTACACCAACACCACTCTGATTGCCTTGTGCTCTGGCCAATGCATTCTCAATCACATCCATTCCAGCCTTCATGCTTGCAGTCTCATCAGTAATCAACTTAGCTGTGCCGCATCCCATGGGAAAGAGTCATTCTTTTTCCTTTGATAACATTTTGACACCAAACAGAACACTGTACTTGTGATGATTGACACATATGAAGGGCGTAATTACCTAACCTAGGCAAGAATGACACTGAACTACCGGTGAGCATGTTGGCAGTAATTGGAGAAGCCGGTCTGACAATGTGTCGAACAGGTTGTGGGCGAGGGAGAGGAGGGGGTTTCAGCCTTTCAGTCACAAATCTGGGTGACGGAGCACACGTTGGCTGCCTGTGTACGAGTACGCCGGGCTGTTGAGTTATAGGGGACCTTGTCGTAGTAGGCACGGATGTGGACACCGACGGCGATGTCGGCGGCCAATGACGTCGTAGCATCCGCGGCGGGAGAGTGGCAGGTCATGGGACGGGACGACAGCCAGCTCCGCACATGTCGCGGACAACGGAGCTCGCCGTGGGTCGACGTGTGTTGCCAAGGTAATCGGCGTATCGCCAACACAGCGTACCTGCTGCCCGAGTCCAGGGCTCCAGGCTCGATCGGCGATCTGCCCGAGTTGATGAGCTGAGTGTGGTCGGGACTGAAACTAGGCCATTCATCAGTCTGAGTGGCGGCGCTGGCAAAGAGAGGGACTGTTGTGCATCCAGCAGAAGGAGCAGACGAGGACTGCATATTGTGGCCATGCCCGGGAAGGGGCAGAGGCTGGGCATTGCCGATGGTGGGTTTGCCGGCAACTGAATTTCCATGGCTAGTAAATAGCACACTGAAGCATGCCACTCTGAATTCGGAAAAACTGAAGAAATACTCTGCTTTGTTCAATGCTTTTCCCTCTATCATCTCGTTATATGCTTGTTTCACAGTACAAAGTATCTCTTTCTTTGGCGATAACAATCTCATGGCCACTGAACGATGGCGATCGGTATGCAGAAACATATATTGCAAAGAACTGAACGAGAAAAGCTTACATGATTCTGAATATGTACATAGATATGAACAGAGAAGAAATCACACGAATATAAAAATCAACAAACAATTAGGCCTTTCACAATTTTGCCCAACATGCATGGGAGAACAACTTCATTCATGCAATCAATATTTGAAGTTTACATCATCAAGGAACCCACATCAGCAGATTTGTTACATCATTGACTTCAAATCTCCTATGCTTCACCACACATGCATGAGTGCTTAGACTTATGTCCCTCATTGGAACATGCAGACCTCGACTAGAGAAGATGTAATAATGCCCCATGAATCCAAGTATGTAATAATGCCCCATGAATCCAAGTCAATCAACCTAAGTGTTACAAAATACTCGGTAGAATCTCCGGAACTAGGATTGCTTAAGCGACTCCGCGTGGATTACAAGTTCATTCCAATTCCTTTTAGTTGCCGTTGACCCGGCCGGCAGACGGGAATTTGTGATTTCCTAAGCGAGTGCATTTTTATGCTCCATCTTGCCCGTGCCGGAGAATCTTCACCCGCACGTACTATTGCACAATTAAGTTAGACTTTTTTTTTATAGCTACCTTTTTTTTTTTTTGCTTTAGTTTAGGATCCAAAAACCTCTTGTCTACCGAATCTCTTAAGTCAATCTAAACAACTAAAGGAATGGTGAACCAACACGTCTTAACGAGTGCTTTCGCTACCTAGGCCGGAGACTCTACTACTTTCTTTTGTAACACCCAAGAATCTTGACCGAGATGCATAGTAGAACACTATAGTCTTCCTCAGCGAGCGCATATAACCTCAAAGGGACAGAAGCTAAACGACTCATGCAAAATGCAGGAAACAAAGGAGTAATGAATGAAAGGACATAACTACCAAACTCGTGGTTCCTTGATGATGATGGTCGCCCACGATTGCAGTAGCAGCAGCACTTGATCAGCATTGACGCGGGAAGGATGTGGAAGGGCTTCCCAGGATCAGATCATCAACGTACGGTGGTAGGCCGACTGGATGGCGGCGGCGGCGCACTGCTGGTCGTCAATGGTGGTGACCTGCTCATCATGGTTGTCGCTGAAGAATCTCATGTAATACTCTAGGCGGTCCTCATCTTCCGGGGATCGGTATGTCATGCAGTCGTCGTCGTCCTCTGCCATCAAGAAGGCCTCCAACTCCTGCAGCGTCGTGATGCCGCCGACGGTTGCTGGTGCGAGCTGCGGCACCGGCTCCACGAACATCATGATGTCGTCTTGGTCGGCCTGGCGTGGCCGCGTGCTGGGTGTCGCCGCCTCGACGTGTTCCTTGTTATCTGCCGCCTTCCTCTTCGTGCCTGACTTGGCCGACGACGTGTTGGACGATGAAGAAGCTTTCGACGACGACGACGACGACGACGCGCTGGATTGCCATTGCAAAGCATGAGATCGCCGGCTCTGGTGTCCTTGAAGCTGTACTCTGCCATGATCCAGCCCGGCTTCTCGACGGACCCCGGCGCCAGTCTGATGTGGTACGAGAACTTCTGCACTTGCCCGCCGGCGCTGCCTTCCACCGGCTTCGGACTGCCCTCGGCGTGCCACGACTCCTTGCCGTTGCTGCCGTCGACGGTGCGCGACCTCTTCATCGTGGACTTGCCGACGAAGCGCGCAGGGCTGAAGAAAAACCATTACTGGCCGTCGCCAGCGTCTCTGCAGGGCACGCGTGATGGCGTGTGGTGGCGGACCAGGTCGTATGGCCGGGCCGAGCAGACGTCGGCGTCGTGGAACAAGCGCGCGTCGGCGAGGCCGCTGATGTTGCCGTCGAGCCTGGCGCGGAGGTAGCGGTCGAGGAGGCTGTCGTTGCCGGGGGTGAAGGAGTGGTCCCCCGCCATCTCGGCGAGTTGATGAAGAAGGCGAGTTGGAAAAGCGTGGATGAACTAAAAAGGATTGCGAAAGAAAGAAGCAGCGATCGAAGCCAGCGGTGTTTCCTTATGAAGGGACGGAGCGGGAATTCGATTCGAGAATGGTTTCGCGCGCGTGGGATCTAAGCGACCCAGCTTGTGGGGTTTGTTTTCGTTTCGAGTTGATGAATCCGATCGGTAATCAGGATTCATGGTCACCGAGGAATCCAACCTCCCGCGCGGCCTCCTGTAACTCGACGCTGGATCGGAGGAGCTTAGCTTCGGCGTGGATGTTCCTGCCCGGCGAGGTCATGGAAGACGGCGGCGAGGGCGCGGAAAGGAGCTGCGCATGCTCGCCTGCGTTCACCAGGAGCTCGTCGCCTGCCGCCGCGCAGATCAACACAGTGCCAGGGGCGTGTCCTTCCGGCAGCTCGTCGCCTGCCGCCGCGCGTCCTTCTCCTCCCCATCGTTGTCGGCACAGCTACACGTTATGGCTTGCCGAGCAGCAGCAGAAGGATGAGGTAGTTCGTCGGCCGCTGAATTTCCAACAATTCTGAAGTCCGAACAGATACTCTGTTTTCTGCTCTGCTTCACTTGACAGGAGCAACATAATACGAGGGCTTCTTCATTTTATGCCAAAATATGCTAAACAAATGGAACGTTGCATTATGTTTTTGTGTCACAGTACAAAAGGTAAACAGAAAAAGCTAACCGTTCAATTCTTCTGAAGAATCCTTTTACAAGTCATGTAATTTCGGGCACCATTTCTGCAAAACACCAGGCCTTAGGCATTCAGTTTCCAACTGTTACAGCATTCGTCAGGAATAGACTGACCTCCTTTTCGATTCTTTTTCTTTCTTAGATGGCACTTGATATATCTTCGTTCACCACAGCATCAACCTCAAGCTGGGCTTCCTCACGTGCTTCAGAGGAAATGGAACAATAAAACGGCTACCCTGTTGGCCTGTTTCTGTTACTGATGGACTGATCAGTATTTCTGTTTGCAAGGCCTCATATTATGCCATTTTGATGTTGTGTATCTGCTCGGAGAATGTTTGTACAAAAGTTCTTCACTAGTATTTGAAATGGGGTGTCAGGTTCTCAGATTTAACTAAACAAGCACCAGTAGATGTTGTGGGATGTATCAGTTTCCTTTTTGTCCATATATATTGACCTTAACTTTGCTGAATACAAACTTTGTTCTCGTTCTATGGGTAATCTGTCAGCTGGCCCCGATGAATTTTACCAAGTCCACAACAAAACTCTTTTATGAATCAAAAATAGCGCTCTCGTATCTAAAGACACCACTCTGTTTACTAGATGACCCCAATAAATAATTTGGATATAGTGGAACAATATACAGTAAAAACAAGTGTCTTCTTTCTCCATGTTTTATTTTTCCAAGAAACTTAATACTATTGATGTCTTTCCAGGTTCCTAAGCCTATGACACAAAACGGGCACATGAAAGAAAAAAGCTTACTTATATTTAATGACTGGAGGCTCTTCTTTTTAAGTCTCCACGTTAATCATAGAAAAAATTCTATAAACTGTCACAATAAACATAAACATCTGGCCATCGAATTAGATTTGATAGCCATGGAATCTAACATGATATGAATGACCACCTCTGTCATTATACAAAAAATAGTCTAAATCATATTTGATAAATGTTCCTGAAGCGCCAACCCTTCCATCATGAAAATTTCATGTCCAACAAAATCCATTAATAGTTATTTTAGGATGATGATGATGATGATAATAATAATAATAATAATAATACAGGAGTCCATACCAAATTTGATCTAGAGACTAGAACAATGAAATTTGGATTAAATTATGTAAACATATATTTATCAGTGAATTTAAGACAAAATACCTAAGAAAAAGAGTCCATAGAAAGTGCAAAGCATATAAATAGTTAATGTCCGTGTCCAAATATTATAAAATAGAGTCTATACCAAATACAAAATATTAATTACTAGATTTATGAATAGAAATTTATAAATTGATTAAAAACTATTACCAAGGTTTTAATATGCTCGTAAACTTTTATAAATTGATTAAAAACTATTACTGAGATTTATACATTTACAAAATATCAATTGATTATATTAACAAATAATGATTGTAATTTTGAAAGAGTTAATTATGTTGAACTAAAATGAACTCATATTTGATTCTCAAATTTTAGAAATAATATACCTTATAGTTGAAATTTGAAAATGTTATGTTTTAGGAGGGTCAATTTTTCATGTGTTTCCTTCACAAAAAAAAGAAAAACCATATTTTTGTAAGTTGCTAGTTGTGTAAATACCATATGGATTTGATGGGCTACCGAGCTACTCCCAAATTCCGACGGACATGGCTGCGGCGCACGGGCAGATAGCTCTGCTTCCTATACGTCCCTGACGGCCTCCCCAACGACCACTTCCTTGGTGGCCACGGCCACCGGCACATACCATTCTCTGCTCACGTCTATGCCACTGGCCCAGCCGTGCAAGAGATGCCGGTGTCGGGTCCGACGGCGGATTTCTGCCGGTGACATGTGTTGTCGCCGACGGCTTGCTGCCTTGGGCCAGCAACATTGCCGAGGAGATCGGCGTCCCGGCGATCACCTTCCGTTCCCAGCCAGTGGCGACCTTGACGAGATATGGTGTGCGGCGTTCCTGTCATAGAGAGCTTTCTATGGCGACGAGAACTTCCGAGTTCGTGCCGCCGTCTCCACGAAACCAACGACGCCTCTCCCGCACATGTCTTTCATGTCCAGCCCCGTTCTCCAAACGGCGCCCACGAACCGGCTGTTGATCTGCTGCTGATCGGCATTGAAGGGCCAGCACACCATGGGCACGCCCTCGAAGATGGCACGGCACGACGCGCGCCTTGTCTTGTCCAGCCGCGTCTCGGAGCGCGGCGTCCTGGTTCGCGCCGACCATGTCCGGCCGGAGCACCAGCGTAGCCAGTGGCAACGAGACCGGACAAGTACTCGGTTAACTGATCGTGTCGTGTCGCTGCGAGATGGCGGCGAGACCTGATGACGGCCCGTCGAGCCACGCCAGGCAGCGGTCGTCCTCGAGCCACATGGCGTGGAGGGGCCCGATGGCGAACCCGTCGCACATTAGCGGTGCGACATGCGCTAGCGCAGGCAGTCATGTTGAGTATGAGCGTGCGGTGAGCTTGGCGAGCACGTGGAGTACGGGGTCGACGTCGTTGGTCTTGTTGAGACGGCGGCACGAACTCGGAAGCTCTTCATGCCCGGAACGCCGTGCACCAGCTCGTTGAGGTCGCTGACGGCTGGGAACGGGAGCTCGCCAAGGTCGAAAAGCAGGGACGTGGCGAGCTCCATGGCATCTCCCAAGGTGCCATGAACCGAGATAACTAGCGGCGACACGCCAGCGGAGGAGAGCGGCGGCGCCGTCTCAGAGCTTCGTGATGAAGAAGAAAGCACGAGATCGAGAGAGAGTTGTTGACTATTCTGTTCACGAGTGCCGGCCTCCACCAGAGAACCGTAATTTAAGTACTGCCCTTATGGGCTTACACGAATGGGCTTGGCCCAGTAAAAGGAATTACAAGGCCCAAGGCCTACAGCAAATGCCACCCAATACTACTCATATACTATGGCCATGGCGGTGTCCTTAGTCCTTAAGACGATGTTTGTCCTCAACATCAGTACGCCAGAAATCACACTTTGACACCAGGAAAAGCTTTCTTGATGCAGTTCAGATTTGCCCAAGTGGCCCAAGAGTCCGGTTGATCTTTCCAGTGCACCAACACATGAGGAACTGCTGTATTGCCTATCTTGCGCAAACATGTACCCAACAGCTTGACAGGCATAGACTGATCAGTAAGAGAAAGTAACTGTAGTGCAACATCAGGACTTACAGCAATGTTGGGAGGTAAAGCCTTCTTCAACTGTGAGACATGAATCACGGGGTGAATTTGACTTGATGCAGGTAGTTGTAATTTGTAAGCCACAGCTCCAACTTTCTGTAACACCAGATATGGCCCAAAGAACTTGAAACTGAGCTTGTGATTGTCTCAAGACGTACTACAGATCGCTGTACATAAGGTTGGAGTTGAAACTGAGACGGACGCGCAAACTTGGAAGGTCTCGTCGCCGCAGGAATCTCTCCATGCCCGGAACGCCGTGCACCGGCTCGTCGAGCTCGCCGCTGGCTTGGAACGGGAGCTCGCCAAGATCGAAAAGCTTGTGCGCGGATAGGTACACCAAGCGCCGAGACACCGAACTCCTCGGCAATGTCGCGGGCCCATGGGAGCAAGCCGTCGACGACAAGGCATGTCACGGGCGGCCCAAGGGAGATTGTAACAACTCCTTGTGATCGTGACGTCCATTTCCTCCATGTATCATCAAATTGGCGAAGAAGGCGGTAATGGCAGCCGGCAGTGGAGAATGCAGTTGATGTGCCTATGGAAACGGACACCTGAATACTGGCATGCACGGCATGCCAGTACAAAGACTCCAGCGTGACACCGCCCTTAACAGCCACCGGTTTGCGGAACGTGCAGGGACAAAATTGACGAGGGCTCGGACACTACAGAATGCTTGCCATTCGTTATCCAGTAAAATCACCCGCTAGAGGCGCTTAATTACCGATAACATCGATCTCAGCAGTAATTAAAATCCGTGTCGCATGGGGATTAACCAAAGTCCCTCCGTGATGAGGGCAAAAGCATGGAGGTGAGGGCCGTTTGGATTTGTGGTTGGAATCGTCGTCTTCTTCTGCCGTCCGTCATATCGTCATCAGCCCATCACTTGGGCCTGTCTCATCTCTCTCGACCTGCACAAGACAGGGAGAGCACGTAGCACACACACATGTCTAGCTGACTAGCTGCGAGTGCCGTCGTGCATCAGCATGGTCATGGTACTACAAGAGCTGATCCCTGCCTTTCCGAGTCCCAAAGCCAACCTTATGAGGGTGTTCAAAAGTTGAGGAGATCCCGACTAAGCTCGGCCCTTTCGCTCGACTTGCTAAGCTCACCGGATGAACATGACGAGCCTCTAAAATTCCGTTGCCGACGAGCCTCCATCAGCACTGTCCTGCCTCGAACTTCTGATCTCGGCGGACTCCGTCGCCTTCTTTATCATTCTCTCCACGACCGCTCTGTCGCACACGTCCTTCATGTCAAGCTCCGTTCTCCAAACGGCGCCGACGAACCGGCTGTTGAGTTCCACCCGCAGTGCGTCAGGACGCACCCCGCCGCACGTTACCGCACACGTCTCGCTGCGGCGCCCATGCCACGACGCGCGCCCTTGTCTTGTCCAGCCGCGTCTCGGAGCTCGCCGACCATGTCCGGCCGGAGCACCCAGAGGAAGGCGTAGGCGGTGGCGACGAGCCCGGACAAGAACTCTGTAAACTGATCATGCGAGATGACGGCGAGGCTCCCCAAGCATCCGTCGTCCTCGCGCCACAGGCTGCACGCCGGCGCCGGCGCAGGGGACGACATGGCGTGGAGGGGTCCGATGGCGAACACGTCGCGCATGTCCAAGGAGGCGGTCGTGTTGAAAATCAGCGCCCGTGCCTTGCTACTGCATGCGCGCGGTGAGGTTGGCGAGCACGTGCAGTGCGGGGTCGACGTCGTTGGTCTCGTTGACACGGCGGCACGAACTGGGAAGGTCGCGTCGCCGCAGGAAGCTATCCATACGCGGAACGCCACGCACCGGCTCGTCGACCTCGCCCCTGGCTGGGAAGGGGACATGTACGCCAAGAAGCTGCACGCGAGAGCACGATGGCTTACAGACAGTGCCAGCGAGTCGTGCCATCTGTGATTGAGCGACGCGGCGTGCTGGACGCGCCGCAGGGAGACCTCGCCGTCGCGGGCGAGGTTGGCGAGGCGGCAGAACCCTTACGGGGCGAACCCCATGGCGCGATGGAAGAGGAGGTGTTGCCAAGGATTCTCGGCCTGTCGCCATCCGCGCGGCGACCACTTGCGCCATCATGGGCATGGCGTACCTGCCTTGAACGCTAGAGGCTATACCCCGAGGTGGACGATGGGTGCATATGTGCCTCGATGGCCAAGCTGCCTGGTACGTGGAGTTCGTGTTGCCTCGTTGGGCGGCAGAAGAGGCCAGGCATTGCACGTGGGCGTGCAAACTCTGAACTCTGAACAAGTGAAGACATACTCTGCTTTTTTGCTCTGTTTTCTTTCTCCTGTCTCGTTTATTGATCGTTCCTTGGCGATTACAATCCCATGGCCTTGGGCATGATCGATTCGATGGCCATTACTATGCAAAGGAGATCAATATGCAGAAACATGTTGCAGAGAACTAAATCAACTGAAGATGTTATAAGACTGTGAACGTGTAAACCAAAATGAACACACAAATCAGACGACGATTTGGCCTTTCATAATTTTACCCAGCAGGGAAATAGTTTCATTGATTGATCCACATGTGAAGCTTAAATCATCAAGAACCCCACATTTGGGTTGTTGCTTTTTTTTTTCTTTTGTTTTTTTCCTGAAGTAGCAGGGGTTGTTGCTGTGCTGACAGACTGTGTACAAAGTAGCAAGAGTTGCCACTTTGAGAATTTTTTTAATTTTTTAACCCATTTTTAATTAATATTTTAATAATAACCTGACCAAAACTAAATTTACAAATCTAGCCCATTTAGTCGCGCCAAACCGATTGGCGTGACCGAGACTACAGTCACTCCAATATCATTGGCGCGACTAACTTCCATGTCAGCATGGACCGTCAAGTTAAATTTTAGTCGTGCCAAATGGTTTGGCGTGACTAAACGTTTAGTCACGCTATATAGCTTGGCGCGACAAAAACTTAACTCCTTTGTGGGTGAGACGTGCTCCCTGCAGTGGAAATTGCTTTTAAAGTGTTTCATCCAGCCTACCTCTCTCCACTCATTTCACTCTTCTCTCCCTTTAATCTCGTAGACAGGACCTGACAGGTCTACTGGAGGACTGAGCACTACTAAAAAAAAATTGCAACTTCCAGTAAAAAAGAAAATGCAACTCTACATGCACAATTCGTTGGCATATTTAGTGAATTAGAAGTATTCTGCATCTGCACGCACAAATTAATTAACGATAAATAATATAGTAATTATATTATACGCACAAATTAATTAGCGGTAAATATATAGGCACATTTGGTGCTTCACAGCCACGTCAGCAAATATTTTACCATTTTATGTTAGTCTAGACAACTAAATATATATTATGTTTTAAATAGGCAATAAACGATGATGTCGCTACTTATATTTTTTATATTTAATTTGAAGATTTCTTTTCAAATGTCTTGCGTCTTTTATAATAACAATTGATATTTTTAATACACGACTGTGATTTATGTTACCGATAATTAATACCGATTTCTGATTGATACCGCATATTTCTGTGATGATGATTCCATTTTTGATATTTCCGTAATACCGACGCCGTATTTATTTCCGCCAGTACCGCTACCGGTTTCGCTATCAAGAAACAGTGTGAAACTAAAAACGATATAGCCTTCTTCTGACCATTTCTCGACTACTTTCATGTTGCAGTGGCAAGTGAGAAGACATTTAAACTGGAAACTGTATGTTGTTAAAATGATACTTAAAATATAACGAATGAAGTATTTTTTTTACGTTTTATTTTTAACAACACATTTTATACGAAAATAGTAGTATGAACAAACCGTGCTCGACAGCTTCTAGATTTGGTGCTTGCCTTTAAAAAGGTCTCATTTGGTGAAATCTCGTGGACAGCAAATGTCCATATGTCCATGTGCCACTGAGTTTTACCGCGAGCAGTAGTTTGCGTCAGATGCCTTGGGTGCAGGTGGGCCTTTTGGCTGCTGCACACCCAGAAAAAAAAGATTTTTTTAATCTTCCTTCTAGTGCAACAGCTGCAGTTTTTCAAGCCGTCCTGTCAGCAATCAAATCGACCGGCAGGAAACAGAGCGCAGGAGACAAAGGGCCTCAGGCTCGCTCAGACTGACTCCAACAGATGATGCATTGCCAAATATGCATCTTCAAATCGCACTGTGCATCCAGAAATCAATCTCCAACAGAATAGACATCAACTGATGCATATTTGCAACGGAGGAGAGAGGGGAGCCAAACTTGGCTCCCCTCTCTCCTCCGATGCATCGCGCGGAGGTGGGCCCCGGAGCGGTGGCGCGCACGGGAGAGGCCGGGGCTCGGCGGAGGCGAGGCGGCGCGGGGCCTGCGCGCGGAGGCCGCAGCGGCGGCGGAGCATGGAGCGGGGCGCCACTGGAGCACGGAGCGGAGCACGGAGCAGGGCCTCCACGCGAAGCGGGACGCCACTGGAGCACGGAGCGGAGCACGGAGCGGCGTCGACGCAGCGGCGGCGGAGCACGGAGCGGAGCACGGAGCGGGGCGCCCGCCGCGCGGAGAGGGGCCGCGTCCGCTGCGTCGACGCCGTCGTCGATGTCGAAGAGGGCGAACCGGTTGTGCGTCGCCGGCGGGGAATCGGAGGCGCAGGCACCTCCACCGACGGCGCCATTCCTCCTCCTCGCGTCCCCGCGCCCTCCACCTCCCCTCGCCGTGTCCACCTCCGGCACCTCGCCGAAACCGAGCAACGCGTCATCGTCCCAAATCGGAGCTGAAATCTTTCGAACAGAACCGAGGCGGGCCGCCAGCGCGAGCTCGCGCGGAGGTGCACGGAGGCACGACGCGGAGGGGAGTAGGAAAGCCTGGGCGATCGGGGCGTGCGGCGGGATGGAGGCGGCGGCGTGCGCGGCGGGCGCGGCGTGGCGGGCTGGAGGCGGCGGCGCGGCTCTCCTCCTCCCCTGTTCCCGAGCCATGACACCGCCGGAGAAGAGCGGGGCGAGCGCGGCGCGTGGGGCGAGAGGATGGGGTGCGACGGGGCGCAGCGCAGCGCCGAGGCGCGGCTCGACGGCGGGAGGGCGCGGGCTGAGGCGGCGTCACGCGCATGGGTCCCCAGCACGAAGCGAGCGGGAGGATGGCGTGGGCGTGGCCGCGGCGCCCCGTCACGGCTGGAGGAGCGGCTGGCGGGGGCGAATCGCAGCTTGCCAGGGCTCCGCGTCGCGTCGACTCGACGGCCTGGGCTCGGCGCGGCGTCGATTCGACGGCCTGGGCTCAACGCGGCGTCAATTCGACGGACGAAGGTGGACGACAGGGCGGCGCGTGGTGGCCATGGCGTGAAGGAGAGCGAGGTGCGTGGAGGCGGGATGGCGACGCGGAGCGGCAAAGGGAGGAAATGGTTGATTTGCATCTCGCCTGTTGGAGATAGTGTCGAGAGAAGAGAATGTAAAACACTGTGGACGGTATGCAATGGTTGATTTGCATCTGAAAAATGCACTTCATTGTTGGAGTCAGTCTCACGCAAATTCTCCGCTCCTCGCGCTGAAGAAATTTTCGGTCGCGCCAACACTGGCGTGACTAAACCTTTTGTCACGCCAAGTTGTTTGGCGCGACCAAAATTCAACGTGGCGGTCCACGCTGACGTGGAAGTTAGTCGCGCCAGTCAGATTGGAGTGACTGTAGTCTCGGTCACGCCAATCGGTTTGGCGCGACTAAATGGGCTAGATTTGCAAATTTAGTTTTAGTCGGGCTATTATTAAAGTATTAATTAAAAATGGGTTAAAAAATTAAAAAAATTCCCACTTTTTCAAGTTGTTTTTTTCCTGAAGTAGCATCAAACATAGCCTTGCTACTTTGTACACAGTCCGTCAGTAAAACAAAAGATGGCAGAAGCTTTAAAACCTATGCAATCTACCTAAACCTACAACTGCTGAACGCTTATTAAGGTTCCTAATAAGCATACAACACACACGATCAAAATTACGAAATCATTCTTTGTTCCTGATGTATTATCCTCTTTGAAGCCGTATCTGCTGTGAGGCCCCCAATTAGAAGTTCAGGTGCCACAAATGTCGATGCAGAGTTCAGAAAAAGGAAAAGAGAGAAAGAGACTATAATTAATTCTTACACATCATCACTATTAAAAAAGCGGGGAAACCTTTTGTCTAAAAGAAAGATCACTGTAAGTTCAAATACCTGAAACTGAAAATAGCAAGCTTGGAATCCGACCACTTCAGGGGATTCTGAGTGCTTCTTTTTTTTTTTTTGACACGACTGAGTGGCATTTTGTTCGGCTTCTGTGTCTTCAATGGTTGAACTGAAGGGTCAAACGCGTAAGCTGGTAGACTCCCTCCGTTCTAGATTTGTTGAACAGAAAGCATGAATGAACTAGAAATGAACGTCGGAATCTGACAGCTTCTCCTTCCCTCGAGGTGAAGAAGGACGTCGATGAAGTCACCCGTGAACTCATCAGCGACGACGCCGCTGGCGCGCCCCGTCCTGTGCGTGCTCCTGTGTGATCTTGCCAACAAACACTTCCACCTTTTGCTGGCCCCGGCGGCGCACCTCCTGGAGGTCGAGCCACTCGAACCGAGGAGGAGATCATACTCTTCAGTCACCATCTCCTCCAGCAACGCGCCCTCTTGGCTCTCGAAGTCGTCGTAGAGCTTTGCTGAACACGGTGGCCAAGATGTGGTTGAGCGACGCGGCGTGCAGGGAGACCTCGCCGTCGCGGGTCGGCGAGCACGTTCTCTCCGATCGCAGCACGGTGGTGTATGAGCGGCGGCGAGGCGGCGGACTGAACCCACGCCAGTGCGCGTCGCTGAACCCCATGACATGGCGCGATGGAAGTGGAGGTGGCGCGCCGCGTCCTTGACGAGGCGATCCCTTTGGCGCCGGGTTAACGAGGATGTCACGCGCCGTTTTGGCGCCAGCGTGCGGGGCGCCACGGGGCTGGAGAGCGCGGTGACCACGCGCCGCGCAGGGAGACCTCACCGTCGACGGGGACGTGGTGACCACGCCAGCGAAGTGACCGATTCCTCGAGAATAAACGATCAAGTTTCACTGTTAGCACTTAGCAGTATGTGCACGTGTACACGGTATGCACAAGTGCAGATTGATCCACGTGACCCTTGAAGATCCAATCCACTGACCACTGGACCACTGCATGCTCACCACCGGCCTCGCCGGCGCCGGCTTCCACGTCGATCGCCGTCATTCCCGTGATCTCGGCATCCACACGGCGAGCTATCGCGCCGTCATGGCACACATTCCCGACAGCTCGATCCCCGTCGGCCGTCCCTCCCATCCGGTTTCAAACTGTTGCTTGCCGCAATCATACGCGGATGAGCAGCGGTGGCCTCCAACGCTCGATGCTATACACGGATGTGGACGACGACTGCACGTGTGTGGCTTGCCATCCAGGATCACGGCGGTACGTGGAGTTCGTGTTGCCTCGCCGGACGTCGAGCGGCAGCAGTGGCCGAGCATTGCAGGCGGCGGTGCAAACCCTAAACAAGTGAAGACATACTCTGCTTTTATGCTCTGTTTTCTCTCTATCTCCCCCTCTCGTTCACTGATAGTTTGGCAGTAACAATCCCATGGCCAATGGGCATGATCGAGTAGATGGCCATCACTATGCAAACGAGATCAGTTTGCAGAAACATGTTGCAGAGAACTAAATCACGTGAAGATGTTATAAGATTGTGAACGTGTAAACAAAAATGCACACACAAATCAAACGACGATTAGGCCTCTCATAATTTTGCCCAACATGTCAGAATAATTTCATTGATTGATCAACATACGAAGTTTACATCATCAAGAACCCCGCATTTGAGGACTTGTTACATCAACGAGTTCACAACCACTAGCTTCACAACCGACACATGCACGAGTGTTTAGGCTTCGATCCTCAAAGGAAATTGCAGACCTCAACCAAAGAAGAAACAATAATGCTCCCAGAGTCAAAGTCAAGCAACACCGGTGTTACAAAGTACTAGGTAGAGTCTCCGGAACTAGGACGGCTTTTGCAACAATGCGCGGATTATTTGTTCATTCCTATTCCTTTTTGTTGCCATTGACCCGGCCGGCAGACGGGAATTTGTGATTTCCTAAGCGAGTGCATTTTATGCTCCATCTCGCCCGTGCGGGCGAATCTTCACCCGCACGTACTATTGCACAATTAAGTTGGACTTTTTTATAGCTCAACTTTTTTTTTTTTGCTTTAGTTTTAGGATCCAAAAACCTCTTACCTACCGAATCTCTTAAGTCAAATGAAACAACTTAAGGAAAGGTGAACCGACACGTCTTACAAGTGCTTTCGCTACCCTAGGCCGGAGACTCTACTATTTCTTTTGTAACACCAGATTAAGCTTGACCAAGACTCAAAGAACACTACCATTCTTCCTTAGCAAGCGCAAAACCTCGAAGAAACGAAGCTAAAATGACTCGAGCAGTGCGAGAAGTGAAGAAAGACATACGGAGTGACTATCAAAGTCTCTTTGTCGATGCGAGCTAGATCATCATGATGAGCTTCTGTTGTAGGCTTGGATCTTCATGGTTCCACAATTTTCATCGCGATCCTGTGGCTCAGCGGCCTGCATGCGCGCACAAAAAGCGTTAGGAATTCATCGTGAGTTGCATGCATGTCTAGAGTGATCGAAACAATTGACAAACTGACAGTGCACAACTTTTGTTGCACGTACCACGTAGGGCGGAACCTGGGAGCGGGTGGTGGTGGCGAAGTCACCCTGGTGCCATTGGGCACGATCTCCCTGATCCTCTGGCGCCTATTCTACAGGCAAACCAGTAACGGCTCCGATAAGATCACCGGAAAAAAATAAGGCGTAGAAGTAGTGTCGATGATATGAGACCCGGGTATACTCAAGATACAACAAGGCCGAGTGATCCAGTAATGGGGAATCGGTTTGGCCCAAGAAGAACCGGGTGGCCCGACGGACCTAATGTCAGTCAGCCCACTCGGCCAGGAGATAAACATCAATCAACTTGTACTACAAGGCTGTTTACCATGTAACCGACTAGGTTTAGATCCATGTAACCCTGCACCCCCGACTATATATGGCGGGCAGGAGACCTACAGAAAACTCTCTCGCAATACATCACACCAGCACAGGACGTAGGGTATTACGCCTTCGGCGGCCTGAACCTGTATAAACCCTCGTCTCCTGTGTTACCATCGTGTTCTTGATTCTCGTACACCCATAAAATAACTATCGAGGCCCTAAAACCTCGACAGTGGCGCGCCAGGTAGGGGGAGTACGAGAGTCCACCGCGTCGAGCTCGATGGCTTTCAACTCCGTCAGCAGCTTCATCGCCGGCGACCGGATCTCTTTCGGGAGCCTGCACTTCATCGCCAACCGCCGTGGTGAGCTCCATCCCGTCAACTCGGCGGTACCGGAGGTCACTCGGCGGCCAACTTCGTCGACTCGGCAAGATCCGGATCCAGCTAGCCTGGGCTTCGGACCGAGCTACGTCGCCCTCCCTGCAAGGACCTACGCGGATTACTCGCTGGCCGAGTTGCGCGCTTGCATGAAGGCAGTCAAGATTGGATCTGCTACACCGAGCCTTGCTCGAGGTCCCGTTCGGTTTCCGTTCGGGCTCAACAACCAGGCCACGATCTGTCAAGATCTGAGTCCTGAGATCTTCGGATCCTTAGCAGATCCAACACCCGAGCAGATCGGATCTTTCGAGATCCACTCGTTCGGAGATTACCCTGATAAATCCGTGCTACGCACGCTTCCTTGGGAGAGCACAACCCTGAGCGGCACATCGCCGTTCGAGTGCTTCATGGCACAGATCGTTCCGGTTACGGACGCAGCTGCTGCAGCGGCCGCAGCGGCCGCGGCAGGCGCCGGTGGTAACGGCGTCAACGCCGCCGGGGCAGAGGAAGAACCCCCGGCCGACGAAGACTCGGCGCAGCGTAACATCAGGCTGCGCGGTCGGCAAGTCCACAACGACCTCATGCAAGAGTACGACGGGCATCAAGTCTTCACAACGCCCCAGGATAACGTAGTCGGCGCTACTACGCTCCTAGATCAAGTCGTACGGCAGATGGCGGCGAATCCGGATCCCGCTACCCTCACTCCGATGGTAGAGAAGGCCAAGGCAATGACCGCTGCCGCGGCCCAACAAGCCGCCGCCGTGACCAACGCTGCCCTAGTCAGGGATGACTCGGGAGGACGAGTCGCGTCGTCCCACAGCGTCGACAAGACCGCGACCTATTCAGACGGTCGGTCCCAGACCCCGGAAGAGGAACGAAGGCGCCAAGCTCGGGAGCGACGCCCAGAGGCGCGCCGCAGCGCCCTGGATCGGCTTGGCCGACCCGAAGACCGCCGCGACAGGGATCGACAACGGTCACCCGCTAGGCGCCCGGTGCAGGAGCGCCTGACCTATCCCAGAGGCGACCCCCGGCATGTGACTGCCGGAGACCGGGAAGAGGATCGCAACCACAGGCGCCACAACGAACGTCGCGATGCTGAGGTCGCGGCTCCCGAAGCCCCTCGTGGGCGGAATGACCGGCGTCACAGAGGCGACCGAGACCACCGGCGCCCTAGAGGTGACCGAGATCAGCACCACCACGACGACCGACATCACCGTGGCGGCCGTGACGACAACCGCGGTCGTGACGATCGTGATCGTCGACCTCGCCATGACGATCAAGACAGGCGGCGCCGTCGCGACGACCGCTCGCCGACCTACTACTACCGACGACTACGAGGAGCCGGAGCCCCAGCCGAGGCGCAGCGCCCAGGCCCGGGGGCTACGTTGCCTAGCTGGAGACCTACGCCTCAACGGCTCTTGGCCGTCAGGTTTCAAGCCGAGTGCCACTTCCATTGAGAAGTACAACGGTACCACCGACCCCGAAGAGTGGCTGGGCATGTACGCCACTCAGATCTACGCAGCCGGAGGTGATGACAGTGTTCTCGCCAACTATCTCCCGGTGGTCCTCGCCCCGCCGCTTAGGAGATGGCTAACCAACCTGCCGGCGAACAGCTTCAGTTCGTGGGACGACCTCAGCGAAGAGATGATCGCCCACTTCAAACCCACGGCTGACCGCTTGCCAACCGAGTACGATCTGTACCGAGTGAAACAGCGAGAAGGGGAAAACCTGCGGGACTACATTCAGCGCTTCACGCGCAAGAAGAATGAGATCCCCAACGTCTCCGATCATGATGTCATCAAGGCATTCAAGGAAGGCTGCTCCAGGAGGGAGCTCGTCGAGAAGCTGGGCCGCAAGCGCCCAAAAACTGCAGGCCACATGCTAATGATTGCTAACACCTTTGCCGGTGGTGAAGACTACTGGTCTGAAAACGCCAGAGAAGGCTTTCACCGCCGAGAAGAACGCCGCCAGAAGAAGCAAGATGATCCCGAACCATCTCGACCTCGCGAGTCTTCCCGACCTCGTGAGCGCAAGCGCAAGGGTGACAACCTGGTGGCGGCTGTGGACAGGAACCGGCAACGACGTCCTTCGAGGACTGACGATTTTGAAGATTTGCTGGATAAGCCCTGCCACTTCCATCCGAACGTCTCGCGCCCCCATAAGTTGCGGGACTGCTACAAGTACAAGGCCCTCATCGAGTACAGCCAGGGCAAGAAGCCGGAGGAGCAACAGAACCAAAGGAGGGATGAAGACAGAGACGGCCAAGGCTCGTACCGTGATCCACTCAAGGTACTGAGCATCTTCGGCGGCCCTGCCGCGTACGAGTCCAGGAGGAAGCAGAAGCTAACACTCCGGGAAGTCTACACAGTGGTTGAAACACCACGGTACCTCAAGTGGTCTGAAGTCAGTATCACCTTCGATCGCAAGGATCATCCTGATCACATACCCCAGCCTGGGAGGTATCCTTTGATACTGTCGCCGATCGTCGGCACCACTCGGCTCTCCAAGGTGATGGTTGATGGAGGCAGCGCCCTCGACATCCTCTTCATCAAGACTCTGGACGACATGGGCATCCCACGTTCAGAAATCCAAGCAAGCTACGCACCGTTCCATGGCATCATACCGGGCCAATCATCTCTGCCACTCGGCCAGATCACCCTGCCCGTTGTGTTCGGAGGGTCCGAGAACTACCGCAAGGAGTTTATCACCTTTCAGGTGGCTGACTTCGAGTCGGCTTATCATGCCATCATCGGCCGACCTGCTTTGGCCAAGTTCATGGCGGTGCCTCACTACACGTACCTGGTCCTCAAGATGCCAGCACCCAACGGAGTCATATCAATCCGTGGAGACATCAAGCAGTGCCTGGCACTGGAGTCCGAGTGCCTCGAGCTGGCCGCGTCCGCCGAGGCTAAACTGGGGGCTGCCCAGATCAAAGAAGCAGCCGCGTCCCTTGAAGACCCGGGTTCTGTCCCTTCCAAGAAGTCGGCCAAGTCGGCTCTACAGGCAGGACCGGAGACCAAGAAGGTTGGCGTCAACGACGAGGACTCCACCAAGACGGCGGTCATCGGGGCAGCTCTGGACCCCAAATAGGAACTCGCGCTCACCAACTTCCTGAAGGACAACCGTGATATCTTCGCCTGGAAACCGTCCGACATGCCAGGTGTCCCAAGGAGGTTGGTTGAGCATTCTCTCCACGTCGACCCCAACGCCAAGCCGATTCGCCAACGCCTTCGCCGCTTCACCCCTGATAAAAAGGAGGCCATTAGGACTGATCTAGCCAAGTTGCTAGCAGCCGGCTTTATTAAAGAGGTCTTCCACCCCGAGTGGTTGGCTAACCCAGTTCTTGTAAAAAAGAAATCTGGAGAGTGGCGTATGTGCGTAGACTATACAGACCTAAACAGGTTCTGTCCCAAGGACCCATTCGGGCTTCCTCGCATCGATCAAGTTGTAGACTCCACCGCTGGTTGCAAATTATTAAGTTTTCTTGATTGTTACTCCGGCTATCACCAGATTCCACTCAACGTGGATGATTGCATTAAGACTTCGTTTATTACTCCCTTCGGGGCTTATTGCTATCTGACTATGCCTTTTGGCCTGAAGAACGCAGCAGCAACGTACCAGCGGTGTATACAAGGCTGCCTCAAGGATCAGCTCCGCCGACGTAAAGTCGAGGCCTACATCGATGATGTGGTTATCAAGACTCGGGAAGGCGATGATCTCATTGCCGACCTGAAGGACGTCTTTGACGCTCTACGAGCATACGACATGAAGCTGAATCCTGAGAAGTGTGTATTCGGCGTGCCTTCGGGCAAACTGCTCGGATATATACTCACTCACCGGGGTATCGAAGCAAACCCCGAGAAGGTGGAGACGATTCTGAGGATGCCGACTCCTCAGAACATCAAGGACGTGCAGAAACTCTCCGGGTGCATGGCGGCACTCAGCCGTTTCATCTCGCGACTCGGCGAGCGCGGCCTCCCCTTTTTCAAGCTCCTGAAGAAACACGACAAGTTCGTCTGGAATGACGAGGCCAAGCAAGCTTTTGAAGATCTCAAGCTCTACCTCAGCACACCACCGACCCTGGTTCCACCAGGAGACAATGAGCCTTTGTTGCTGTATGTTGGCGTCACTACTCATGTGGTTAGTGCGGCGCTGGTGGTGGAACGAGAAGAAGAAGGCCATGTCCAGAAAGTACAACGCCCAGTTTACTTCGTCAGCGAAGTTTTGTCGGCATCTAAGGTCAAGTACTTCCACATTCAGAAGATCATCTACGCTCTACTCACGGCATCACGCAAGCTGATCCACTACTTCCAGTCCCACCCAATCACCATGGTTACATCTTATGGGATTGGAGAAGTGCTCTACAATCGGCAGTCTACAGGCAAGATCTCGAAGTGGGCCATTGAGTTGAGCACCTACGATTTATCCTTCAAGCCGCAGACGGCTATCAAGGGCAAGGCCCTTGCCGACTTCGTCGCCGAGTACATGGAGACTCAAATACCGGCTAAGCCCGAGACGTCCGAGTCCTGGACGTTGTTCTTCGACGGCTCCCTGCAGCTTACGGGCGCGGGGGCTGGCATCCTCCTTGTTTCCCCTCAAGGGGACGAGCTCTCCTACGTACTTCAGCTACACTTCAAGGCATCAAACAACGCGGCAGAGTATGAAGCGTTACTTCACGGGTTAAAGATCGCCGAGTCCATCGGCGTTCGCCAGCTAACAGCCAAAGGTGATTCCATGCTGGTAGTCAAGCAGGTCAACAAGGAGTGGGACTGCCTCGATGATACAATGAGGGCCTATCTCCAAGAGATACGCAAGATGGAATCCTGCTTCGACGGCCTGGAAGTTGTCTACATCCGTCGAGAGTTCAACCACAAAGCCGACTTCCTAGCCAATAAAGGCTCAAGTCGAGACCCAGTTTCTCCAGGGGTTTTTCTTCAATTAGTTCACCACCCTTCGGTCACGAAGGAGAAAGCCGAGTTAGCCGCTCGCCCGCCGACTGATGCAGGCGGTTCTGAGGAACAGCTTGAAGCCATGAACATCGATTTGGCGACCCCATCAGAGCAGGACGACTGGATGGCACCGTTTACCGAGTGGTTGGTTCACGGAAGACTGCCGACAGACACCGCGCAAGCCGAGCAAATCCTCAGAAAGAGCAAGCTCTATTTCGTCGTGAAGGACACATTGTACCGTAAGAGTGCCAAGGATATACATATGAAGTGTGTTCCCATCTCCAAGGGCAAGGAGTTACTGCAGGACATTCACTCGGGAGTCTGCGGCAATCACGCAGCGGCCAGGACCCTGGTGGCTAAGGCCTATCGGCAAGGTTTCTTCTGGCCCACTGCCAGTCGGGACGCGAAGCACATCGTCAGGACTTGCGAAGGATGCCAGTTTTTCGCCCGGCAAGCTCATGTGCCAGCTCAGGAACTGCAGACAATACCCCTATCATGGCCATTTGCAGTCTGGGGGCTCGACATGGTCGGTCCTTTCCAGAAGGCCAAGGGAGGCTACACTCATCTGCTGGTGATGGTTGACAAGTTTACCAAGTGGATTGAAGCTACACCGATCAAGGATCAGACGGCAAGCAAGGCGATCGAGTTCGTGCGCAGCGTCATCTTCAGGTTTGGTGTCCCTAACCGCATCATCACGGATAATGGGACCAATTTCAAAGCCGCCGAGTTTCAAGAGTTCTGCGACGACGTCGGAATCAAGGCATGCTACGCATCACGCTCCCATCCCGAGTCCAACGGGCAGGTCGAGCGAGCCAACGGCATGATTCTTCAAGGCATCAGGCCACGCGCATTTGACCGACTGAAGAAGTACGCGTCCAGATGGATCGACGAGCTACCATCAGTGTTATGGGCCCTACGCACCACTCCAAGCTCGGCAACCGGCCAAACACCTTTCTTCATGGTCTACGGTGCAGAGGCCGTGTTGCCGACTGAGTTGGACCATGGCGCTCCCAGGATCGAGTTCTTTGATGAAGCTAGAGCCGAAGACCAGCAGTCATTGGCCATTGACATGCTGGAGGAGGAACGAGATCGCGCTTTTTTCAAGTCGGCCAAGTATCAGCAAGAAATGAGGCGTTATCACCAGAAACACGTTCATGAACGTTCGTTCCGAGTTGGTGACCTCGTCCTCAAGAAGATTTTAACCACTGAAGGTCGCCATAAGTTGTCCCCCATATGGGAGGGGCCGTACATCGTAGCTGAAGTCACTCGGCCGGGTGCCTATCGGTTAACTACCGAAGACGGTACTCCGTTGCAGAGTTCTTGGAACATCAATCAGCTACGTCGCTTTTTTGCTTGAGTTATTTTGTATATATCATTCGCTTTATAATGATCGCCACTATTTCGCCATCTCCGTGTTAATTTGCCTTTGTCTCGTATGTTATGTTTTGAGTCTCTCTTTAAGCTAGCAAGTCGGTGAATTTTTCCCTGTTACACCAACTCACTTCAGGCTCCTGCTTATACTCTCACACTGACGGGTTAACGCCATCTGTTGCTAACACCCTAGGTTAACGAGTCCGGCCGAGTCACAACCGAGTTCGCTGTCTGTGGAGTTCATTTGTACTTAACGCTTTGAGAAGGGCAACATTGAATTACACATACGAGGCATGATTAAATAATTACCAACCACATAAAAGCAACCTGTACCAACGATTATATATACATCCTACTCTTTTTACAAAGGTTTTTGCAGACTCGGCATACACACCGAGTTCATGGGTCCACCCTTACTTCAGAGATCATGGCAATCGCCGTCGCCTTCGTCTCCTCGATGGCCCGCCGAGCGTTCGCCCGGTCCCCAGCGAAGCCCGTCTTCAAGCGCTCCTCATCGATGCGTGGATAATGGGTCTTCACTTTGGCCAGCACCACGCCGGCACACATGCGAGCGACGAACTCGCAGTGCTTCTTCATCTCCGCCGGCACCTTCTCCAGCAACTTGGCCAACGTGTGCTCTCCTCTACGCTCGGCGGTCGGGTAGACGTACTGCGCGACCTCCAGCCCGCTCAGTTCAAGCTCCATCAATTCGTTCTTGAGTTTGCCCAACTCCTCTGCGCCGACAATACGCATGTCAGCTATCATCAAGTACAAAAGATGTCAAGAATCTCAAATACTCACTCTGGTGGTCTTGGATGAGCAACGTCCGCTGCACAGTCATCTGCGAGATTTCTTCTTCTTTCACAGACAGTTGTTTCTCCAAGGCAGTGGCAAGGTCTCTGCTCTCCTTCCATCAACGTTTCGCTTCAGCGTACTTCTTCTTCAAGGTGTCGACTTCATCTATGGAGGCCTGCCATTCAGCTCGTTTGCTTCTCAACGTCTGCACTGCTATCTTCTCGGCGTCAATGGCTTTGCTCAGCTCCTCAAAGTAGGTCTTCTCTTTCTTCTTCTGGGCCTCTACTTGAGTTTGAGCCTGAGTGAGCTGACCCTGCATCTCGACAAGCTCGGCCTCCTTAGCTTTATAAGCTTGGTTCAGCTTGCCGACTTGCTCGTTCAATGCGTCAGCCCTGGACTTGACACGCTCCAAGTTTTCTGAAGTTGAGGGACCTACAAATTTGTCAGATTACGAAACAACCGACTGGCATAGTCGAGGCTTGGTAAAGCTTTACAATATACTCACCGGTCGTCGTCGCCAAGTTCTTCTCCTGTTGCAGCTGCTGGATGAGCTCGTCCTTTGCTTTGGCTTCGGCTAGCAGAGTCTTCAATTGCTTCTCCATGGCTGCCTGCTTCTCCAGCTGCGTCTTCATGTCACGGATCATCTGGTTCTTCGTCTTCAAGTTCTCCTCCTTCACCTGTGCGGTAATAGCATCAGTCTCCAAGTCAACAGAACAGCATCTCCAACACAAAGCAAACAGGCCGCACTTCACTTACACTGAACACGGAATGGAGGGCAGTATGATGATGGTGGAAGCCTGTCACATTGTTGAACTCTGCTTGCGCTCCACTCAGCAGATGGTCATCAACTTGTTTCAGCAGTCGGCAGAGCTCAGAACTTTCATCAGTCTGTCCCACCTCCACTTGGGGCCCTGTCTCCTCACTCGGCACTGCAAGAGTCGCAGTCTCACCTACTACAGCTGTAGTTGTCGCCGGTATACTTGCCTCGGCGGTTTCAGCAACTGAAGGAGGGGCTGTTGCAGTCTTCGGTGGTACGTCACCCTGTGTATTTCCTTCGCCTCCACCACAGATCTCCTCTTCGGCAGCATTCTTCTCCCCACGATCGGCGCCAGCTTCGTGGTGTTCTTCTTCGGCTTCGTCCCCGCGCACGCCTCGGTTACTTACTTCAGCACTCGTCTGGACGGGCAACTCGGCACTTCTCCGTGGATTTTCTTCTTCATGCGTCTCTCCGGATTGCCCAGCTGTGCCCGCCCCGTCAGGACCCAAGTCCTCGACGAGCACTCCTACGCTCCCGAGTATCTGCTCCGCAGTCTCGTGGATCGGAGTTCCACCTCTTGGCGGATTTGGAGGAGCGTTCTGCTCTAGTTCATCACTCGGCACTTCAGTACAGGGAGCCCTGCAGTTACACAAGTCTTCAGACGGATATTCCTCCACAATTATCACTCGGCATCACACTTGTGAGATTTACTTACAGTGTGGAGAGAGTAATGTCGAACCGGTCTTCATACGATACTTCCCTGGGAGCAGGGGTCGTCCTTTGGACATCTCGCTCGCCAGAGGTCCCCTCGGGGGCTTCGCCATCTTGCGTCTTCGGCGGTGTCCTTCTACTTCGCGGTGCTGGTGAAGCAGTCGGGCTCACAGTCACAGTGGCCCGGCGTGATTGATATACGACTACACCGCCACTCGGGTTCGAGGCAGCTGCCCGAGTGGTCGGTCGGCGCACGTCCCTCTTCAACTTCTTCGACGGAGGGGCCACAGGCGGTGACTCCTCCACTCGGTCTTCTCCAGCATCTTGCTGAGGAGTCTGCGGGCTCTCTTCTTCATCGTCACTCGGTATCGCCGCATCAATGGCAGCCTCTGCGGAGTTCTCCCCTTCTTCGCTCGCGTCGATGTCCATGATGTCTTTTGCCCTTTTCTTCTTGGAAGCCGGCTTGATATGCATGGGCTCACTCGGTCCATCCGAGCGAAATTCAATCTCCAAAGCCTGCGCGTACACACACACGGATGCATTACAACATAGGCAGCATGAGCAATATTAGTATTGACTTCAGATGAGAATACTTACAGGTGGAGGAAGATTCTTGATGTGGTAGCCAATTAGGGGTGGTGCCTCTACTTCAGTCCCAGCAGCGAAGAAGTCCCTCACTCGGTTTTTAATGATGGTGGCTGTGTCTCCAGGAATATTTTCATTGCTCGGATCTTCTTTACCGCGCCACCTCCAAGCTGGCTCCGCTCTGTCCTTCAGAGGCTGGAACTTTCTGCCACAGAACATAACAGCAATGCTTGGCCCCGTGAGTGGATCATGCTCTTCACTATCCTTCAGATCGTCGATCATCGTCAGCAGGTCTGTCACTTCAGCTTGCTCATCAGCAGTTAGAGGTTTCCTCCACGTCTCTCGCTGCACAGGTGCTACACTTTTGAAGGCTGGCAGACTCGGCGAGTGGTTCTTTACATAAAACCAACCAAAGTGCCATCCCTTGAGTGTGGACGGGAAAGGCATATCAAAGTAGATCTTCTTGTTCCTCAGTTGGAACCCACACCCTCCAACAATAGCAGGATTCTCGTTCGTCTTCATCTTCAATATGAACAGGTGCCGGAACAGATTGAAATGTGGCCGAATCCCCAAAAAGACCTCACAGAGGGTGATGAAGACGGCGATGTGCAGAATTGAGTTCGGGTTCAAGTTGTGCAACTCCACACCATAGAAATTCAGAATACTCCGGAAGAAAGCATGTGTGGGTAACCCTAACCCGCGGCGAACGAAAGCATCGAAAATGACGACTTCATCAGGGTACGGAGTAGGAAACTGCTCACCGGCCGCCGGGCGCCATCCAATCACCTCCCGGTGGGGCAACAATCCCGCGTCGGTCAGCGCTTGGCACTTCTCTTCGGTCATGTTGGACTCCGGCCAACGGTTGTCCTCATCAGCGGGCGGCGGCGAGTCTACCTTCTGCTTCCGCGCGACAGCTCTCTTCTTCCCGGCCATCTCTTCGGCGGCGGATCTCCAAGGGCGGCTTCGACTTCTTCACCGGCGGCGTGACCTTGATGATGGCGGCGCGATCTTGATGATGACGGCGCAATCCCTTTGACGGCGGCTCTAATCGCGGACTGGCGGCTTCGAGTTCGCCGGATTGGCGATTTGGAGTTCGTGGATTTGGATCTTGGTGGAATGCAAAGGGATAAGGCCGGCGCACTGTTGCAAGTGTGTTGAGGAAGATGAGGAAGGCGATGCGATACGGCCACTTAAAGGAGCGGGAAATTTTCGCGAACGGTCCAGATCTGTTGACCTAATTTTCACGGTCCAGATTTTCTGCCCGTTATAGCGTTGATCATTTCGGCATTTTTTCTCCAGCAACTACCAAATTCAGTCGGCTGGCTGTTATTTGAGGCCGTAATCACTCGGCTATTGTTTCTGGCTACTCCACGACGGCGACAAACTCACATACAAGTGGATTTTATTTGTTTACATCGTGGTACATCACAAGACGGTGCACGCTTACAGACAGTGGCGAATATTACACACAGTCGATACATGCATTTGGCGGTTTTCTTCACGATCTTCATTCTTCATTCTCTCCTTGGTGGATCCTGACGAGTTCGGCTTCGAGTGCGACTTGCAACTGGCCGGCTGATGGGCTGCCATGGCGGTAGACCATTGGGCAGATAGCGACGGCGTGGATTTTCAGTGGCTTCATCTCCAGATGAGACTTCAATGTATTCAGGCAGAGATGGGTCGTATGGACCTGGAGGTGGCAGCACGACATTGAGAGGAGGTATGATTGGAGCTTCGACGATGGCTAAGTTTTCAAGATTTGGCATGGCTAGATTTGGTGGTTGCGGTTCAGCCGGGGGCTGATTATTGGAACTGGAGGCACCTTTCTTCTTGGTGTTCTTGGTGTTCTTGGTGTTCTTCATCTTCAGCTAACTTCAGTGGATACTTGGGGGCTGCGGTTGCAGCTTATTTATAGCAGAGTTGTGACTGTTTTTGATAAGGATGTTGTGGTGGAGCGCACGAAGGCGACGATTCCAGCGGTCCCTCGAGCATTATTGGTTTTACTGTGTTCTCGTGAGTCAGCTGGGACAACACGCCCGTGGTCAGCACAGTAAATTTTTGGCCGCATACGGATGGCACTCAGTTCACTCGGCATATTCTGGATTTGGTACAACTTCTTAGCTTCTTCGGAGTCTATGAACAACTCTACGACTTCTTCATAGACTCGGGGGCTAGCCCACGTGGGCTCACTTGCGTGAGCCCACGTTGTACTTCTATGATTCTTCACTCGGACCGTCGGCAGTTGGCAGTCGGACATTCTGGACTACTTTCTTCAGCTACTCTGGGAGTCTATGTACAATTCTTCGACTTCTTCATAGACTCGGGGGCTAGCCCACGTGGGCTCACTTGCGTGAGCCCACGTCGCGCTTCCTTCCGTCAGGCGAGCACGTTTTCGGATTCAACTTTGGCGGATGTCTTCATGTGGATATACTCTTCAGCTTCTATTAGAGTCTATGAACAACTCTGCGACTTCTTCATAGACTCGGGGGCTACATCCATAGGATGCACTAGACGTGCACCCTATGCTTCTCCACTCGGCCGGTCAGTGGTTATGTTCTTCGGGCTACAGATGCACAAAATCTTCACTCGGAAGTTGAAGGCCTACGGGAGGTTCTTCCCAGAATTGAACTCGCTCTTTGAGTCGGTTTTATGAACTGCAGTGAAGAGCGAGGCGGTCGCCAAAACCTACGAGCTGTCATCATCCTGGGCACAAGTTGCTGGATGGGCTTAGATTCCGGCCGAGTGAAAGCTTGGTTCGAGACTCGCAACTCACTTCTGGTTTTTAACAGCTGTAGTGCACCAGTCGTGGGGAGTTCCCATAACTCCCATGGAGTTCCCCTTTACGGTAATAGCTTTTGTCTATATGCCAGGCTCCGTTCGGATCTTCTGCCTAATCCTTTGGATTACCCAGAAGCTCGGGGGCTGCACCTTACAGGTGTGTTTTCAAAAATCCTGCTGGTAAGCATACTTTTTAAACAGAAAGTCTTCGGTCAACTTCGAGTTGAATGCTACTGACAGGTAGGGACACGCTTTCTGAGCCCAGCCTTTGTTCCCGACGTCAGTCGGCATTGGGTGTTCCTTCGTCTTCATGCCTAATTCGAGGCCTTGCTGATCTTGGTATTCCCAGGATTCAGTTTCTTCATCGGTTTACTTCGGAAACTATTACTCTTTGGAGTTCTTTTTTATTGACCAGCTATGCTGAGGATTATTGTACATGGAGTCGGAACCAGTCGGAAGTCTTCAAGATCAATCAAAAAGAACTCGGGGGCTACTGTCGATGATATGAGACCCGGGTATACTCAAGATACAACAAGGCCGAGTGATCCAGTAATGGGGAATCGGTTTGGCCCAAGAAGAACCGGGTGGCCCGACGGACCTAATGTCAGTCGGCCCACTCGGCCAGGAGATAAACATCAATCAACTTGTACTACAAGGCTGTTTACCATGTAACCGACTAGGTTTAGATCCATGTAACCCTGCACCCCCGACTATATAAGGCGGGCAGGAGACCTACAGAAAACTCTCTCGCAATACATCACACCAGCACAGGACGTAGGGTATTACGCCTTCGGCGGCCTGAACCTGTATAAACCCTCGTCTCTTGTGTTACCATCGTGTTCTTGATTCTCGTACACCCATAAAATAACTATCGAGGCCCTAAAACCTCGACAAGTAGGGATTCGGTTTGGGCAGCGAAGTTACCTTGGTGGCGAGGCTCTTGGTCGGGACGGCGGGCGCCGACTTGGACTTGGACTTGGCCTTGGCCTTGCTCGTCTTGGTGCGGCGCGTGGCGATGGCTTGTGCAGGCGAGGTCTTCATGTAGGTCTCGCGCAGGATCTGCAGCTGGGCAGGCGTCCGGGAGGTCATGATCTCTTCGGCGGCGTGCATGTCGAATGAGTCGCCGGTGAGCGCCTGCTCCATGGTCGAGGCGTCGCACGAGGTCGGGTCCAGAAACCACCGCAGCTTAGCCTTCCGTGCTTGGAGATTATACTCCGGGAGAGGCAGTCCCGGAAGACTCAGGTGCTTGTACCTGAGGAGCGGGCCCACGTTAAGGCCGGCGTCGGCGACGGAGGGGGCCACCACCCGGCCGCATGCCGTCCTCCCCGCTCTGGCCTCCTCGACCGCCGTCTGCACCATGGCTTCGGCGAACTCGCAGGGCCGGCACTGGATGCGGATCACGCCGCCCTGATGGTCGTCCTCCGCCGTGGCCACGAGCGGCGCCAGGTGCGGCCTGGTGAGGTGAGACGCCGGGAGCACGAAGACGCTGTCGAATTCGGGCTCGTCCTCGCCGACGTGCACCCGGACGAACAGCTCCGACGACGTCTCTGTCTCTGATGGTTCTGGTCCATGCTTCTTCTTCTTGAGGAAGGACATGGCGGACTGGGAGAGCTGGATGGAGCTCGCGGCGGATGAACTCGACGGAGCGCAGGCGGAGATCGTGTTCTAAACGCGGCGGATTTGGTGGAGTTGTGGATTGGATCGTGGTGTGTTGTTGTTGCGCGCCAGGGGTGGCGGGGGATTTAATAGGCGCAGAGAAGGCGCGTTTTTTTGGGAGGAATCCGACTTGGGACTGTAATCGGTGCCGAGAGGAAACCGACCCGGTTTGTCTGGTGATTTCAGTTTCCATGATCTTTCCATCGAGTTGATGAATGAATCCGACGATCCAGGTGCCGTACGAAAATCCAGATCAACACCCTGCTTCCAAGCGTAGATGATGGTGCTGGAGTCTGCAAATACTCTGTTTTCTACTCTGTTTCGCAGTAGAGTTTTTCCTGCAAATGTGCAATGGAACGGCAGGCAGTAACAGTAGGCATGGTCGTGATCGACGGGGATCAGTAGGCAGTAACACGACATGATAAATCACCCAGCCGACGTGATGCAGTGTCTCACATGTCATCGTTTACATGTTGCAAATGAATCAATAGCGCCCTGTCCCTTACTCTGTCAGACTAAAGCTCTACTAGTGCAGAATTGTCCTCCGTATGATACTTCTCAGATGTTCGATGCACCAAACTGAACCAAAGCTCCGGTAAACACTTGGAGAGATTCCACGGATAGCTCATGCGCTGCCTGTTAGCAGTTGTGCACATTCAGAACTCTGTTCCTGATTTGTGTCTCTCAGTATTGATCAATTGCCATTCTTACCAACAGAATATCAGGAAACCGACCGAGTTTGTCTGGTGATTTCAGCTTCCATGATCTTTCCATCGAGTTGATGAATCGGACGATCCAGGTGCGCAGCTGACGTGGCTGTAATTTCTTGCGCCGCTCGTCGTCCGTCGTCCGCGACTGAATTCTCATTGGCGTCTGCAAATATGCATTCTGAAGTCTGAAGAAATACTTTGTTTTCTGCTCTGTTTCGCAGTTACAAAAGTTTCCCTTCCTTGGCAATGGCAGTAATAGTATCCTGTCTCTCTCACTAAAAGCTCTACTAGTGCAGAATCATCCTCCGTGTGATACATGTTCTCGAAAAATCCTCCGTGTGATACTCCTCAGATGTTCAATGCATCAAGCTGAATCAAAGCTCCGGTAAACACCTACTAGTACAAAAAATTCCAAGCGGTGCCTGTTCTTGACAGACAGTTGCAGTAGCCAGTAGTACACATTCAGAACCCTGCTCCTGATTTGTATCTCTCTTCAATTGCCATTCTGACCAACATGCTGAACAATGGATGATTACAGTATGTTTTTATATGACAGCATGGTTAACAGAATAAGTCAGGCTAGTGCAGGGTGGAAATCCACAGTATTCTAAAGGATCGCATTTTGTTGGTTATTTGGCGCCAATAATTGAACTGAACTCAAACATCATGTGCGGATACAGAATGATATGTGCACCTGTGTAGCATAATGCCCGAAAATTTGCACATGTACAATTTAGTGATCTTAGCAAACACAGGATGAATGCCTACTAGGCCACTAGCAGCTTGGCGTGCTCTTCATGCATTCAGAAATGCGTGTGGTTGGTTCGCTATACTGAGAAGACAGTTGCGATATTTCATTACCTTCTTCAGACAAAAGTAAACCAAATTTTTTGCACAACATTCTAGCCCACAATGATAATTACATGAGACACAAGCTGCCGTCCTTTTCAGTATACGGCGGCAGTCTGTTGGAGATAATGATTTGCCATGGTTACAGCCTTGCTAAGCAGATTTGTTAGACTATGCTGCAATTTTGCACCCTTGTGAAATTCTTCAAAACCAGTTTGCACTTTGAACTGTTCAAAGAGAATTACAGGTCTTTGTTTCTCTGAATGTACATTATCAGCACTCTTGTGTGACATTTTTTTTTTTTTTTGCACTTGCCATGTCTCAGTGAGAGCAGGGAGGTAGCTAGCTCCTGTGATAAAGTGTCGATTGGAACCAGAGATCTCAACGTCAGAGTAGCAGAGGCGAAGGGTGTTTTGTTAACAGAATATACCTAGAGTACTTATCTAAAGCACAAGGAGGTAAAAACTAGTTAACAATTAGGAAAATAACAATATGCTACTATGAATCAGTGGTGTCAATAGTAAATTGCAGACTAATCAAACTTCTTCATATGCAAAATTATCAAGCAGCACTGCACATTTTTCACCTAGTCCTAACTTTTCAGCCTTCAGCCTCTAGTAATAATTAAAGATGACTTCTGAATAAAGAGTAATGAAAATGTTTACAGAACAGGGTCATTACTAACAATTTTGGCAAAGGGAACAATAACTACATTGGAATAAGGAATTTTGGTTTATTGATTATCAAAAGCATAGAGGCATCAAGTTCACCATGCCCGTTATTTGTTTCACAGCAGAAAAACAGCAATCAACTTGAAACAACAAAGAAAAAGAAGTAATAATCTGATCTACAATAATGTGTTGAACTGAACAAATGGAAACTACAGTTGACAATATTGTCAAACTCATCTACATCAAACACTATGGCAGCCCGACTGGCACCATATTACTCAGATATTGAGCCAAGTTCTCAAACGGGCTTCAATGTGCTATGCCATCAAGTGGGTGAAATAACAATTTCTGCTTTCTGCAGGACAGCCATTAAAGAATGGCTGCAGTATGTAAGTGTTGCATGGCACAACCAGGAGGCCGCTCAACTAACATACTACATACAGAGAAATAGTCTGCCTTTATGGCAAAGGAGTATACAGCATGAGTCATTTCTTTCCAACAATATGACATATCAACCTTCCTAATATGGGAAATTCAATAAGTAATGGCATTACAGCCACCACCATCCAGTGAAATCAGTACTCCTCACAAAGCAATGCCAGCTTATATTCAGAACACATGTGAGAAAAAAATAAAAGTGACGACGGACAAGATTCAGTTTCAAAAGATTAGGCCAGCACATACCATGTGCTGTTACATCTATTGATACAGTAGGGCAATTGGAGAAGAGAACGAGTTGGCAAATCAATCCAACTCGCCCCTCCGTAGAGGCTCTGAGTATTAGGGATTAACTTGCGTGTTCCATAATGCGTCTGGCATTATATAGCCAGAGCTCTGATTACAATTACTATTCGCATCAATAACAAACCGTCTATCCGACTAGACTACTCTGAACAAAACTAACTTATCCGCAAGCCACTAACAGAATCTGAACTAATTACAATCTAGCCACTTTTATCAGCATCCAAATTCTTCTTTCTTGTGCGGTACTGCTTTCCAAAGAAGGCGTACACAACATCTATGAGCATCATAACTCATACTTACGATACCTGCTCCCCAACTTGCGATAATTCTGCATTCCACAGAAGGATATGCCTTGAAAATGCTATTGATTTCCATGCATTCGATATCACTTGGTGATGCCTCGCGGGAGAATGTCAAGGTCACTCTTTCAAGCATTGCCGCGCATCTCAATAGCACTTTCAAAAGATCAACTTCGTGATCTTTTCCTTCAAATCCTCGGATTTCTACTTCTTTGAGATGAGTCAACGAAATGGTTTGACTTCTCCAGTTGCTTGGCTGATCACAACGGCAATCTGCAGGGCATGCTCTGCTTCTCTGAAAGAAAATTTAGAATGTATCATTCTTCAAACCCAAGGTCCAAGCAATTTTTCGAAATGTTTTATCGAGAAAAGAGGAAAAAATTACCACATCAAAAGAGTCTAGTGCAACGTCAAGCTTCTCTATAGAGGTACAAAGGCCAAGTAGGTACAGGACCATAGCTCCATAAACATGCCCATGTGGTGTGAGATCCAGCTCCAACACAGAAAAGTTGGTGATGAGAAATTGGGATATCTCTTGCTCGAAGGTCTTGGATGCATCTCCAGAAAAAACCTGCACAAGAATCGGAAGCAGGCAGATCAAACATAAAATCAGTTTATTCCAGCGTAGCAGAGGAGCTGAGTAGGAGAGTACACCCACATTGGTCTCCAAGTAGAGCCACAGGGCGTGGAAGAGCGGGCGTTGGTGCAAACATGTGTCTTCGATGTTCTTGCCTGGTAGGGGCTGCAAGCTTGTGCTTAGGCTCATGGTCCACAAGCGCCATATCACACCAAACATATATGGCCTGGCACTCACGCTTCCATGTTAGATCCTCCACTGCAGGGGCCGAATAATACAAGCTGAAATCCTTGCTGATACCGCCATAGGCATCTAGATACAACTCTTTCAGTGCAGGGGCCACGATATTGATACGCTCAATTTCTGCACTGGCACACACACCTAGCACATGGAGCGATGAAGATTCAACCATGATCGAGTCGGAATTCTAATTGATGATATCAAGCTTGCGCAGACGAGGACAACGGGGAAGCAGGTCAACGAGGTCGATGTGGAGGCTTTCAAGCGCCGGGAAGCCTCCTACGGGCGGCAGCGTGAATCCGACATGTAACACCTCCAGCTTGATGGAGTTGGTTAGGTCGAAGCAGGGCATCTCGATGGCGTCGCGCGGGAAGCCTGCGTAGACGTGGACGACGAGCTCCGCCGGCGCCAGCGCCGAGGCGGCGCGGAGCAACAAGGCGAGGCGGTCCGGCTCGAACTTGTGGTGGTCGAAGAAGTGGATATCGAGGAGCGACGGCGCGGGGCGGGCGACCCGGGCGAGCGCAGCGTGGAGCAGATCCGGCTCGATGCTGTGGAATGTGAGCTCGGGGAGGCGGGCCCAGAGTCCGCGCCACCGGCGCGCGAGCAGGCCGGTTTGGGCGGCGGCGCGGGCGCAGCAGAGTCGGATGAGGACCTGGAGCAACATGTCGTCGGGGAGGGCACTGATGCGGTCCTCTTCGCCGTCGGGGATGTGGACCCCGAGCCCGGCGGAGGCGCCGGCGCGGAGGAAGCCTCCGCGGCAGCATTCCCGTTCCAACCAGTCTTCGCGGCACAAGTTGCACGAACCCCCCCGCCGCCATCGCTCAGGTGACCCTCACCGCGCAGCCCGGAGGAATAGTTACGCCGATCCGGGGAGGAGGCTGGTGCCGGAGTGGAGTGGGTGTGGCATCGCCGGCGGAGGGCAGGCGGCGGGGGAGAGGGGTTTTTTTTTTTAACTGGGGGAGAGGTTTAGTTTGGGAGGCGAAGAGGACGGCGACTGGGTCACTGAGACCGTGGGTCAGTAGAAAAAGGGATCTCGTAACATCAGTCAACCGCCGTCCCGCCCAGTTCCGCCGCCGCCTCCGTTATTATCCCCGGCGATGTCGCCGCCCGCACATGCCGCCGCCGCTAATTGGTTGGCCCCGCTGCCCCGCCACCTACCCCGCCCATCGCCCGCCTGCCACTCGCGGTTACGCCGTCGCGCTGTTGCCGTCTCGCCGCTGCCCACCGTCAAGTCGCAGCCACTGCTACCCCCAACCCTCCTTCTATGTTCGGTGGAGATTGAAGACCTCCTGCCTCCTCGACAGCTTCGAGCCCTAAGACTATCTCCAACAAGAGGCCTTATATACTCAAAATGGGTGTTAAATGGCAAAATAGGACTCCAATCTGTCTCCAACGGGTGATCCAAACACGGCACGCATTACTGGCGTTGGCGAGGTCGCTCCCCACAATTGCATCACCACGCCTTCACGACGCAGCACTGTTCTCTTCCTCAATCGATCGATTTGATCGATTCTGTTCTCTTCCTCCTCTCTCCTGTCTCCTCCAAGCCCGGAAGCCCGCCGCCGCCGCCATCCCCGCTTCCCCCTCCCCGCCGCCCGCCGCCGTCCCCCCTTCCCCCTCCCCGCCGCCCGCCGCCGCGGACCCGTGGTGGAGCCCGAGGCCGACAGCTCCGCCGCCTCCTCGTCCCCGCCCCACCCCACCTTGGTGAAGGACTGCGCCGCCGCCTCCTCCTCCGCGTCGAGCTCGCCGCCATGGGTTGACGACGAGGAAGACGAGGCCGACGACGAGGAAGACGAGGAGTGGGTCGACGACGAGGAAGACGAGGCCGAGCTCGCCGCCATGGCGGCCGAGGCAGGCAGGACGGCTCAAGGCGACCGCCTCCCTTCTTCCTCTTCGCCGACGCCGGATTCCGCAGCGCATGCCGCTCCTCGGCCGCCTCCCCACGTCCGCGGAGGCGTCTTCACGGACCTCCGTGCCCCCACCCCTCCTGTCCCTCCTCCGGCCCCTCCGCCGCTGGCGCCCAATTCTCTTCACATCCTTTCCGTCTCCGTCAGCCTCCGCTTCTGTAAGGATCGTGTGACCGAGAGGGGGGGGGGGGGTGAATCGGTCCACTCTAGAAACTATTTCCAAACACTTACACCCAAGCAACTCCTAGCGAGTAGTTCTAGTACCAAGGTAAAGCACACTAAGGAGTATCCTTAACCTATATAGCTAGTGGATATAGATAACACAAGCACACCACACTAGCAACCTAGCACAAGATAGATAGATAGCGGAAGACTTAAGCTAGGCAAGGCAAGGTAACAAGATAACCAGAGAACAAGGCAACCAAGATACTAGGCACACTAAGTAGAGTCCTTAGAGCTACTAGATATGCTATAACAAGTAAGCACACGAACAAGGCAACTAAGCAAACCTAATGAAGCTAGTAGGTACCAAGGTAAACACACAAGCAAGATAAGAGCACAACTCAAGTACTACAAGCAAAATCATATGAAGTGCGATAAGTAAATCCGAGTAGTAAAGGAGAAAGGATAGAGAATGCTCATGATGTTTTCCCGTGGTCTCGGAAGGATGGCGCCTTCCCCTACTCCACGTTGGGTCACTCCCGCCGGAGTCTCGACCCCGTCCCTCCGCTCGAAGGCGATCCCTCCTAGAGCACACTTCACCCTCCGAGTGAAGTCGCGGGCACGTCCCGCCGGGCTCGATCCCGGGTACTCTTCCGGAGGTAAGGCTCCGCACTTGATGCGTGCCAAAAGGCGCTCCACTAGTGATGCTTCTTTCGCACGGGAAGCTCCAAGATCGTGTACAAACTTGTGTTGACTTCCACAATCTCCTTGGACAGCTCAACACCGACGCCTAACCGGTCTAGGCCTCGCCATAGACCAAGAGTAACAGCCCTAGATGACTCTCTCAAGCCCACACTAGCCTAGAGATCAAAGGATGCAATTTGTTACTCTCTCAAGCACTAGGATCACTCCAAATCCTTCTCAAGTGCTTCACACTTCTTCCTCTTGGCTTCTTGGCAGCACCTCCTCTCTTTGCTGGGTCCAAGAGCACCTCAAAGAGGTAAACAACCGACTATATATAGGCCTCCAACTTCAAACTAGCCGTTGTCCAAAAGTGCCCAGTCTGCGTGATGACCGTACAATAGACCGTACTGTCCGGTCTCCATTCTGACCGTATTGTTCGGTCTTCACCAGACCGGCATCCAGGGAGTGCTGTTCCTCTTCTCAAAGCAGACCGTATTGTACGGTCCCTAGGACCGTATTGTCCGGTCTCCACTTCTTCTTCAGCCAACAGAAACTTCTCCTTCTCTGTTGCTCTTCTCCTGTAAGACCGTACTGTCCGGTCTCTGACCGTATTGTCCGGTCAACTGTCCGGTCTTCATACTTCAACTTCCAGAAACTTCAGCTTCTCTGTCTGGAAAACTCCAATAGAGACCGTACTGTCCGGTCCCTAGGACCGTACTGTCCGGTCAACTGTCCGGTCTCTATTCTTCAACTTCCAGAAACTTCAGCCTTTCTGTCTGGATTCCCTCTGTAGACCGTATTGTACGGTCTCCATGATCATACTGTCCGGTCTCCTCTGACTTCGCAGCTTCGATCTTCTTCTTGATCTTCATCTTTCAACACTTGATCTTCTTGGTTCCTTCAACTCTCTTCTGCCACCCTAGCCCATGAGAGACTCACCATGCATCCAATGATCTCTATAACTAGTGTGTACTAAGAGAACCACCTCGAACCCTCTTGATAGTCCGTTTTTTCCTATGGACTCAAGCTAACATCTAACCAAGCAACACTCGCTTGGATCTAGCATGTCCTTAGCCTTGATCCATATCTTCTCCGCGACTCCATCAAGTCCGTTCTTGTGTAGATGAAGGCAACCAATCATCCTTGTCATTAAGTTCATGGTGTGTTGGCGTTCACCACCAAACGGACGAAGCTTTCTTCATATGTGACCTATAAGATCTCACAAGGAGTGTTAGTCACATTCATGGTTCTCATCCTATCACCAAAACATTCATACCTTGGGGTTTCCTTAGCTCCAATGGTCATGAAGCTTACAGCTTCCGCGCGTCGGCTCTCCCCGCTCACGCGCTTCCTCGTTGACGCGCTCCGCCGCCACCAGCGCTGGGGCCCGCAGGTCGACGCCAACCTCTCCAAGCTCCGCCACGTGCCGCCCACGCACGTGGCCGAGGTGCTCAGCGCGCGGCCGCCCCCGGCCGCGCGCTCGCGCTCCCGTTCTTCCACTGGGCGGGGCGCAAGAAGGGCTTCCGCCACTGCGTCGCGAGGCCCCGGCTAGGAGGGGCCCGGCAGCGAAGCGGGAGAGAAGGCGGCGGTGCGGGGAAGAGGGGGCGGCGTCGATCTGGTGATAAAGGGTCTTACCGTTGGAGATTGTAGTTTTTCGGTCTCCATTTTTCTCTCTAAGCAACACCCATTTTGGTTTTGGGTGCCTCCCACCGTTGGAGATAGCCTAACCTAGCCGCTCTCCCCCACCTCCAGTACCGCGGCGGCGGCCGCCGCCCGCACGACGCTTTTCTGGTCGCTCCCTTGTTCCGCCACGGCTTCCTCGCTTCATGTCCCCAGCTTATCTGCTAGCTAATGGGCCAGGCCCGTTACAGAGATTTGTGGGGTTGCGCTGTACGAGTGGCGCGATCGCGTACCAGCGCAAACTGTCGTAACGAGCGGGCGAAATTCGTGGTGTGGCTGATAAATAAAAACTAAAATAAAAAACTGAAATTGTATATCTGAAATCTACTTATTTGGCTTTTGATTCAGTTTGATCTCGATCAAATATGATAAAATCAGCTGCTATCACTACACGGCAAGGTCCACTTAATTAACACCAAGGATGAGTTATGCGCATTTGTATGGTTTTAGAAAAAGTACTAGGCATGCCTTTCTTTTGGTTGTTAAAACAAAAGAAGACACTAATGGGCTACCGGTCGAAAGGTCGACGAAGCCCGCAACTATTATTCATCTTCAACCTCTAGCTCCTCACGTTTCTTGCGGCCGTCGACCTCCGCCCACGCCCCCTCGGCCCGCCACCTGCGACTCGGGCGCATCACCACCCGCCACCCTCCACCGCCTCCCGCGGCCGGCAGGGCCACGCCGCTTGCTCACTCGCCGCCTCCGGCCAGTCGCTAGCTTCATCTACTTGGCAACCAGGTATAGAGTTTTCCCAAAACAAATGTTTAGTCCGATGTAACACCATTAAACTCTAAAACTAATGTTTAGTACGATGTAATACCATTAAACACACTAATTTAGCTACATGGAAGTGTTTTAACAAAAAGATCACATCAAATGCAGCCATGCAATGTAATTTAGTAAGCTTTCAACTTTAGCTCCGTTGATGACCCGTCAGGAATCAGCCCGGCGGGTGAAATTTGTGTGATGCCTCTGTAATTTGTCCATAATATAACTAGGCCCTTTATATTAAAAAAAAAGGAAAAGAAGCAAGCCCTAGGGACATTTAGGAAATTATTACATTGGATTGGAATGAAATTTTTTATCTGAAATGAGTCTTTTTCTTTTTTAATCTATCTGATATGGATTTGTCTCGAAAAAAAAAATTGAATTTGGTTTGGACCGAGTTTTGACACGTCTCGTGGGGGTTTGGTTTTGGGCCGAACCAAATTAGGTAACGCGAGGGCTAGTCTGGGCTGAAGTTTTTTTGGTTTTGGAAGTTATGGTCTGGGCTGAAGTTGAGAGGAGGTCAGTTTGATTATTGATTTTGGGCCGAACCAAAGAAGGGGCGGCGGAAAACAAAGAAGGCCACGAAGGATTAATATCTTGGAGCTCAAAAAAACGAAGGATTATTAGGAAAAATAAAACAAAAGGAAAAGGGAAAGGAAAAGGAGTAGGGGAAGAGCAGCGGGAAACCAAGGGGACGGCGGAGATGGCGGCGCGCGCGACGGAGAAGAGATCGAGCACCGCGGAGGAAATCAACGGCGCCGAGGAGAAGAGAAGGAGCGCTATGCCGCAGATGATCGGCTTCGGAAGCTCGGCGGCGCTTACGCGGGACGCCCTTCGCGACCGCTTGAAGGCGGCCTACGCCGAGGAGGAGGCCGCCGGGGACGACGTTACGTGCCTAGCAATCAGCTGCCTTCTCACCTGGATGAACTTCCACGACAAGATTCCTCTCGAAGAAACCAGTATGTAAACTCGAACCCGTAATATATGGAGATTTTGTTAATTAGCTCGCCCGATCTGTCGATTTAATCGATGTGAAATTTGCCACTTTTGCAGCGGATTTGGGCCCCAGGTTCTTGACGTACGGACCCGAGCCCCGTGATGCTATGCCCGGGAACATCGATATGGCGCAGGTTTACTCATTCACCGTGAAGGGGATCAAGCCTGAGCTGGGCTTCAACTGGCCTCTCCATGTACACGGCTTCGTCGCGGCGCGGGACGCCATAGATTTCAAGCGCAACATCCACCGTGACAGGGACAACTGCCAGACGCTGACCGCGGAGGTATGTTTCCGAATTAAACAGTTGTCGACTTATTTTTGCTCTTAAAAATCACATGCTTGCTTAACACCGATCAGCAATAGCAACTAAAAATTGACAATCAACTATTTTAGGATTTTTTTTGAGACAAAACTATTTTAGGATTTACGAGTATCCGAATCTCTTGTGATGTTTCTGGTCATGTATTTGCTACCTTATTGACATTTATGTGCTCATTGATTCGGTTTGCAGCCATAAACGATAATGTTCAGACACATTCACCGCACTGCTCAGATCGTTTTGTGCAGTGCCTGTTGCAACTTGTTTAATTTTCCTCTTTTTTTTTGGATGATATATTGCCTACCTCACCATTTTATGAACAAATTTTAAGGACTTTGGCTAGATTCCTAAAATCATTGCAAAATACTGTGTTGTCTTTTGAACCCTTTACTCAGCTAAGTTAGTCAAGCATGGTACAATAGGTAAATTAGTAAATTCAGTAGTTCTTTGATCTTTCGTTTAAAAAATAAATTCAGTAATGCCCAATGATAGAATTGGTTTTCTGATTCACTATACTATACAACAAAAAAGTTGAAACTTGATACTAATCAACAATGATAATTCATATAGCTTCCTCTCATTCATTTCATATGACTGAAGCGCACAATAGCACTATGGACATGCAATTGTGTAATTTACTCGAGGCTTGAGCTTTGAGATCTTTAAAATTCTATTACTAGCCCTGAGCTCGTGACTCATCCAATCCTCAGCACATGGTAAACTGAGTTAAAATTTGACACGCAACTAAGCGTGTAAGTGGCTTGACACGCAACTAAGCTGCGCGGAGCTCTGCTTTTCTGCCCAGCCAAAGCGTGCGGAGCGAGCGCTCAGGCACTGATTCATGCCGCGTAGGGTCAAATCGGGCGCTGCCAGCCCGAACAAGCTCGCCGGCGCTGCCGTTTTGTCCAGTCCCGCAGGCCGCCGCTGGCTCCTCTGCGCCGGCCTTCAAATCGAGTGCCTTCAATCTTGCCCTGTCCGCAGGCAGCCCTGTTTTTTCCTTTCCCGCCGGCACCGTGTGTTTTTTCTCTGCGCCAGTCTGCCATCATGGATTTGTATGAGAGAAAGAGAGAGCAACAGGTCGAGGGAATGGTGAAGACGCTTGTATCGATGGTCAATGGAGGCGACGATTGGCATATGGAGGAGCGTGGCGTGAGGTGTGGGTGACGGATGAGAAGTGGCCCATTTAACTTGCTGCCCCCTGTTTTTTCTTTATAAATTGGTGATGGATACCCTGTCCACGGTAAAACAGCGGAGACGCCTAGGCGCTGAGCGGAGCCTGACAGCCCGCTTAACACTTTCCGCTTTTTTAAACATTGTTCCCTGGTCATATTAAATGAAATATCCTTTTAATGTACAAGTTTCGGTTCTATAATATTCGACGGTGTATTTGAGAACTCTAACTTGGACTTGTAGACTAGGTTCATAATCCTATACCTTGTGCTGTTCTATTTCGTGTGGTGTTACATCTTACTAAGCCTGCCTTTTTAACTTGTATATTTGTCTTACTGAACAAGGCTCATTTGCAGGATTCATCCTTGGTGCTAACTGGCCCTAGCCGTGCTGTGGCAGCCTCCGATCCTATCAACTTTGAGATTGAGCTAAAAGTCAAGGGGAATAGGGAGTCTGAAGACAAAATTTTAAGCTTCCTTGTCATTGAGCATAATTGTATTGGCGCCAGGTATTCAAACCGTAAACTTTATAGACAGACATACTCCAACAAATATTGCACAACAGAATTTGTATTCGCTCAACTTAGGGCTGCAGTGGAGGCAACAATTGATGTCAAAATTGTGGAAGGGTCGTGGAGTCAGTTCTGCCCACGGTTTGTAGCTCATACTAAAAGTTCCCCTGATGTTGACTTTGTACTACTCGATCATCGGGTTGGAGCAATGGTAGAAATTGATGAAGGCATGTTGAAACTTACTCGTTCAGTTGTGTATTCGTGAAAACAAAAACTCGAAGACAAAAATATAATCACACACAAGTGCATAACACACACGTGCAGCGAGAAACCATATATTTCATTAAATCATTGGATAGTTTACAGAGCTTTGTCTTCTCTTGTCTTCATGCGTCGATGCTTAAGGAAGATCTAACTTGAGAGATTATATAGTTCGCCGATTCCCGGGGATTTGCATGCTTCCCGGTTAATTACATCTACAGAGCGAGTCTGTAGAACACCTCCGATTAAGCTGCGCGTAATGGTCGTATCTTTGTGTAGAGTGTTACTCGTCCATGCATGATGTAGTGTGGATGGGATGTGTGTATGTGGGTGGCTTTTATATTGCCGAAACCCAGTCATAACAGCACCATCGCCACGTCGGATGTAAACGGAAGATGTCGATGAAGGGGATGACTTTCGCCTCGTCGGTACCCAGTCATATATACGCCGGTCTTCATCAACTCGAACGGAAGTGTTGCCTTTGCCTCGTCGGTACCCAGCAACGATGTGTGTTCGATCCCGTCGTATGGGACGTGTCGGTGGAGTGTTGACTTAGTTTCGTCATTACTCAGCCAAAGTTTCGTCTAGCCTCGTCGGCACCTAGACGGGATGGAATGATTTGATTATAGGAGTGCTGCAAATAGCAGCGTGTTCATACTTGTATGGACGATGCGTTTCAATAAAGCTTGATCGACTATTTTACTTGGATGGACCGACGCACAGCAATTGCCAGCAGTTCAGTCATCCGGAGTTTTCATTTGAATATGCTGTCGAGAGCAAGGTAGCACAGCAGCTTGACAACAGCTTGCTAGTAACATAGTGAAGCTCACGCCGTAATAGCTACATAGCTTGATTATAGAGCCAACATAGTAATCTCTCGTTGACCTTAGACTACTCCCAATGCGAGCAGTATCAAACACCGCATGCAAGTGCCATGTCATCTTGATACAGATGAAGAACCTATTCATCACAGTGGATGATACTGCAGTGGGTCCTAGCAATTAATTCCCTTATCTCTTTCTTCTCCCTTCATTCCGGATGGTGCTCCCTGAGTTCTGCAACATACACGAGCGCCATGGCACTATGGCAGCGAGCAAGCTTATCGACTGGGCTCAAGGGAAAAGTGAGGAAGTATACTAGGGGCGAAACCGACGAGGCATGCTCAAGCGCGAGGCCCGCTCATGGCTTTTGCCAGCAGCTGGTTGGTAGGCATGTGGTGGTGAGAGGCGGAGAGCAGGGCACCGAGCAACCATTTGCGTCAAATTTTTTTTTTTTTTTTGGAAAAATTTGCGTCAAATTTCAGCAACCCCGTAAGAATGAATCCAATTACTTAAGTAGTCGCACTAGTTTGTCATGTACGCTAAGCACCACTGAGCAGAATCAGTCTCCGGCGAACTCACCAACAATTTTTCCTTCGATGTTCCTCGACTCTCAACAACTGGCTGCGCCTGCGCGCATGGGAAGCTTCAGCGCGGCGGCAACGGCGAAGAAGCGCCGGTGACAACCGAGATCAAGGGCAGCTACCAACCGGCCCTGTTCGACGTTGAGCAGCTCATCGCGTGGCATGGCGGGGCGGGGCATGACTCAGGGGCGCGAGCGTTGGCCGGCAGAGTGCGCAAGCGATGCAGCAGTGTGACAGACGGGCTCGGCACAAAAGCATCCGAACGGGAGTAGACAATCTACACCGGGGACTGCGAGGATGTATTGGATTTTGAGCCAGAGCGGTATCACGGCGATGGTACTGCTTCAATCTCTTTCTTCTTTAATTCTTGGCCACATCAGCAAAAAATCCTACGTGTCATCTAATTAATGTCTATGATACTCCCCATTGGGAGTAGTCTTATTACGTACGGTCAGAATGTAAATATGAGTAATAGTAATATTTGCACCAGCACAGCTTGCATTGAACGATACTTGGTCTCTTCAATATTTCAATCACGCTTGTATACAAACACATGAACGGATTGACGAACTGCATATGTTGGCAATCATCAAAGCATCTCATATATAAAGCTCGCTTCGCACAGCAACTAGCTTGTAATTAACTCTGTAACGCATTGAAGCGTCCGGTGGTAGTGATCTTGATGTAGCTTGATATTATTTCAATAGAGAATGGACAGCTGAACTGCACATGACAGCAGTCTCTAGTCGTGAAGGTTTGCTTGAGTACTGTACTGCTTGGAGCAAAAGCACGCACAGCTTGATAGCAGCTAGCTGGCAATGAATATATTGCAGCTCTCATCGAAGAAGCATGTTTTCTTGTATTTAAGTAGCACTTTGCTTCCCCATGAGGATCAAAGAATAAATTATCGAGCCTTCCGGCGTCTTGTAAACATCTCTCAATATTATGATGTGTAACTATTCATTGTATCTCTTGATCGGGTTCGTAGCCATCTTGCTGCCATATTAGGGGCAAGAATAATATTTTGAGCTTCTTTCATTGTCATACGCCATCGCGCTTGGATCCAACAGGCAGATCGTCGGCCCTTCTCGTTGGAAGGATACCCGTCTTACTCTGTTATGAGAAGTAGACTGATCGGCCTTCCCCAATGGGATGGTTCCCGCCTTACTTCTGTCATAGTAAATCTGTTGTGAGAAGTAGACTGATCGGCCTTCCCCAATGGGATGGTTCCCGCCTTACTTCTTTGATAGTAAAGTTAACAGGCAGACTGTCGGCCCTCCCCAATAGGGAGAATGCCCGTCTAACACTGTTGTATTAAGATAAGAAGTAGACTGTTGTTGACACCTCCTTAATTAAAAGGAGGATGCCCGCCTCACTTCGCTGATGATTGATTAGCAGAGGGACGCTTCGCCTTTATGGACGAGCAGACCATGCATCATGGCCACCGGGAAGACGAGATTAAGATAGGCTTGACGGAGCTCGACGTGGTGTAGACTTGAACGGCGAGTTGCAGCACATGGCCGCAACTCCCGCGTTGAGGCGTGGACGCCTCTGCGATTCCGGCGAGGGCGTTGGCCGCGTCGTCGTGTGGCGTCTTCTCCGGGCGGTGGCTCAACAGCATCTCTTGGCGGCGGCGCGTGTGCGTGGATATTCTGGCGGCGGCTGCGTCGCGCCGTAGCGACGGCTCCTGGCGGCGGGTATGCATGTTGTGTTGTGTATCTCACTGGCTGCAGCTGCGTCGCGCCGTAGCGACGCCTCCTGGCAGTGCGCGTCCTCCCGAGCGAGGCACTTGTGTTTGTTTATATAGCCTGTAGGAAATCAGGTCAAGGTCGGTTGAGGGAAATTGTTGAAACCGATTGAGATTCTATCTCTAATCGATGCGCATAATTAATCTTATCTCCAACAACCTGCCAGCACGAGCAAAATTATCCCGTCGCCAGCTGCCTGTTTCACGTGTCAGGTGGGCCAGCAAGCACATATTTAACTTGATCAGGATGCAACTCGAAGGAGATCATCCCGTGTATAATCTCAACTGCAATCACGCACGTCTGAACAAACGCGCGTAGGCAGGTAAATCTGTTTGGATCATGTTCAGAGCTCTATCTCCTGCAAACGTGCGCGTTAAGTTGGTCCTTTAGCCGGACTACAAACAAACCGGCCGGCGTACATACGCATACGTATTCAACGCAAGCATTAGGAGGAAAATAAAGACATGCTGGCCGGCTCATGAAGAAACTGGGCCTGAATCTGCTTGCGGAGGCTCACACACTTCATTTTGACCATTTAAATATTCAGGTGTATAAGCCTGTACATACTCAAATGAGTTTCATGCATGCATCGTACAATTTCATAACCTTGCACCATTTTCGATTTTTTTATAAGAATTTGTGTATAAAAATCCATCAAACATTGTGTCAGTGGAATCAGATGGAGAGCTCGAATTTACTGCGGAGGCTTTGAAACCTGGCTGTAGTACAGTTGTTGTCAGTGATAGAGTCCAGTTTTCTCCAAAAAGAAGTGGTGCAACTGAAAAGCATGTTAACCTTGGGTTTTGTAAGATAGAGGTTTGTGTATCTTGGTCACTTCTACCAGTGTTCCTCTAATGGCAGCTGTGAGCTGTGACCTTGTAATGTAGTTTCTTCTTTGCAATGTCCCTATGCTTTGACCTCGGGCTCGCTCATGCTGGCTGGACGTGGGCTGCACAATCGGTCGAACACCTTGTTTGCTAGGCGGAAGACCCTTTCTACACCCCAAGACAAACGGAGCAACCAGAGGAGGCGATTGCTCAAGGGAAAAAGGGTGCTTGAGGAAGAAAGCCTTGAGGGCGAGAAGGAATGGGAGGGGTGGCATGGTGCGACGAGTAGGGGTGAAAATTGGTGACCCTTAGGGTCGCCACTAACCCTCTTAGGAAAACTAATTTATTTGGTTGAACTAAAGAGGGTCGATGTTTACCTTAAGGGTTACCTATTTACACCCCTAGCGACGAGGAAGACGAGGCTATATGCAGGCCGGCCCTGGGCTCGCCGACTTGCGCTGCGTGCGAACTCTGGAGGAAGGGAAAGGGGATGATGACCAGATGGGCAAGCAACCTTAGGTAGCCTAATTATCCTTAAAAGAACCCGTCCAAGGAAAGGCCCAACAAGCGTGGATTGGGCTTAGACCTTTTTTGCAATGGATTGGGCTTAGACTGTTGGAAAGGCCCAAAGACTACTGCGTTATCGGCACTCGAGAACTCTACGGTGTGGAACAAACTAAGATTCAGACATGTGGCACTCAAACGTGGAAGTGGGTTAGATTTTGAAACTAAAATGCATTTTTTTAAAACCGCTAATGATTTCAAATCCGTTTGAACCGTGTTGCTATCGAGAATTAATGCTACAAAATGATATCCCACATTAATATTTTTTAAAATATTTTTAAATTCAACAATATAAATATTACGTTCAATATTTTTATGACTTGTTTCAACATTTCGCATCATCTGTTTCAACATTTTTTAGACATTTTGAATAATTAAATATAAAATTTTAATATTATTTTATATTGTTTCAACATCTATGATAGGATGTTTCAATATTTTTTATTTTCAACATTTCACATCAACGATTTTAACATTATTTAGACATTTTGAATAATTTAAATATAAAATTTCAACTTTTTTATACTGTTTCAACATCTATGACAAGATGTTTCAACATTTTATGAACTGTTTCAACATTTTTGACAGAACATGTTGAATGTGTTATAAAATTGTTGACTCATGATTTATTATTTTAAAAAAAATCCGAGCAACATTTTTGAAAGCATGATTCAACTTTTTCAAAACCGGAGTCAACATTTTTAGTAACATGATTCACTTTTTCCAAACCTTGTATTCGACCGAATGGACCGAATATCAGGCCTAATAGGCCTTGTGTGAGTTTGCTATAAAGCACTCGGTTACTGTATACAAGGTCTCGCACTCGAAATACGTTTTTTCATTATTAATATATTTTTATTTAAATAAGAGAAAAGTAGAAGTCATTTCATAAAAATTACAAAACTACTAGCTAGAGCAGTTTTAGGTAGTTTGTCAATAAAATTGAAAAACATTGTACGTACAACTAGAGTCGTTTGATTAATTCCAGTCCGACCAGCTTTGGTTAACACTGGCACCCTGCCATCCTTGAATCGTATACTCACACCCGTTGATGCTCCAGTCAGACTTGACTTGGACAACTCCAATCGGATGTATAGCACCGTCCAATAAAAATCATCCATCCTTTGGGCGACTGGAAATAATCTCGCTCTTACTCACCCTAGGAAGACAAGGGATAAAACCTATGAGGCGAACCTAGAGTAATAGCAGAGATGAACCATTTAGATTTTTTGCTCGTAGTTTTTGATCAACCCACTCGTTCCTACACAAGAGGTGCTGGCTGTACGGCACCATTGTCACCTGCTCAAGGAGGCTTGCACTGTGTTCCCCCAACATCCTCCCGTGCTGGAAATGGTCGTGGCGACCAGCGATGGCTTTGCGAATGTGGCCTTAAGGGGTGTGGGAACGTTGGTTTGAGAATGATCCCGTCCAAGATGAGTTGAGAGATTTGACTGGATGGTCGAGTTTATCATACATTATGTCCTCCGATTAAATAAGGTTAACATTCAACAAGACAAGGCATTTGCATAGATGGGAGGGACCACCAGGCAACTCGTATACTGATAGTGACTTCACCCCCCGATACGTTGCAGCCAGCAGCACATTGCATTAGCGATGCATAAAACATGTGAGAAGGAAGCGCAGTAATGCATTAGCCCCAGGAACATCAAGCTGTAGGTCAAACTAGTCATGATTAAATGCACAGCGTGGTGTCCGTTATTACAATTAATTACAGTGCATAGGTCTGTTTTTTTTCTTATATGAAATTATTGAACAAGTTCCAACGATGGAGTATAACTAGTAGCACTCATAGTTATAGTGCATCTGTATAGTTTACCAGAGATGAAAACGAACGGAAGGCGAGGTGCATGCTCAACCATTTTAGAGCTCTTGCCTTGTACTTGAAAGAGAGGGTCTCCAACACCATTGCACTATAAGTCTCAAAGAAGAAGAAATGATGGAACCACATATGCACACCGAAGAACAAAACAGAAAATCTAAAACATCACACTTGATGAACTTCCAAAGCTTTATTTATTCTCTGAAATTGATCTTACAATTACAACATACTGATAAACTACACTCGGGTGGATCACTGCCTTCTCCCGAGCGACAGCACATGCATTATTTATACTTCTACAGCAACAATTAATGCAATTTCTTTATCGATTTTACTTGTAAATTTGAGCTGGTTAGCAACGAATGCTTTCGCTACATTATTGTTCTATATGGACGAGTCGATTCTACATATGAATCTGATATATACACGGCTAAGCTGCTCATGCAAAGGTATGATGTCGAACTCATGGAGCTGTGGACGGAGGCGGGTTGCACTTCATGCCCTGACCACCGGGGTAGAAGGTGCAGCCGCTAGGCACTGGCATCGCCTTGTTGCTGACGGACACGGCCGGAGACGGTGCCTGCGCCAGCGTTGCGGCTTCTTGCTTCAGGCCGGGGCTGCACTTGTGCCCCGGATTGTTTGGGTCATAGGTGCAGGGGTTCGGAGCTGGCCGCACATGTCATACCCCATTTCTGGAGTACTTAGTGTTTCCCGTATCAGTCCCTGGATCAGTAGCTGATACGACACTTTCACAGAATGCTTCACAGCAAAATACTTTATTTATATTACCGAGAGTCATTACAAGCCTTTGAATACATAAAGGTCTTTGTACAGATGAGGAGAGCAGCCTCAGCACACACAGACAGCACGCTCAAAGGCTGACGCAGCAGCCAGAGCTAACACTTAAACTAGCGGAAGACGACACGGCTCCACTCCTACAGGCACCGCTTGAGCGTAGGCCGAACTCTACTCTTCTTCACCATCAGCTTGAAAATCATACTCAGGCTCATCTTCTGAATGATTTAAGCAAGAGTGAGTACTTAAGGTACTCAGCAAGCCTAACACGAGGGTTATGATTATGCAAGGGATTATCAAAGGATAGGCTGAGGTTTACCGACAAGGCGAGAAAGCCAAGTTTATGCAGGGTTGTTTTGAAAACAAAGCATTTCGCAAGTCTAATCAAATATCGGTAGAGATTAGTGGGGTTGGGCGGCCCTGGGGGAGATGCAATCCATCCCGCCAGTTCCTCAATTTTTATCATTGGCCGACAACCAGCACACGGCTCCAAGCCGGCGTTTTTCCAAAAACACACCAAGGGAACTCACGCGGAAAATCTAATCATAGTGTGGCCGATGCTTTCGCGTTGTCCAATACCGTGGAACACGGCTTTCCGGAAAGATTTTTAACCTTGGCCAAGGGTGCACAAATTTCCCCACAAGGTGGTCCAGTCCTCTCTATCGTCATAGTTTGGACTGTCCCACCAAAGGTTCCATACCTACTTGGTACCACCACGGCATCCCCCACGGACATCACCAGGGGCTTCACAATCATAAAAATATGGCCAGTCATAAATGCCGGATCTCGAACACCCACCAACGAACGAGTCTTCTCCTGGGACTCCGTTGCAATCTCCTGCCTCCGGGGGGTACCAGGTGAGTACTAGTAGGGTGTGGTTCCAATTTCGCGCCCATTCACGGCTTGTGGCTGCGCGAGGGGTGCTAAGCAAAGGCGGCACAAGAACCGGTCCTTATACGACCGAACCAGGCATCTTCAATAGCCAATCCACAAGTGGAAGGGCGTCCCAGAGTTAGCCTCCCCACTGAGGACTACCTCGCCTGGTCCCGCCAAAAGTATCCCTCACTAGGGTTGCACTTATTATTAACCACCCAATTTCACATTTACACACACTTCACCAAGACACACGCATTTACACGAAAATCATGTGAGCAATATTAATTATACACATGTGAAGGTCCTAAGCAGCGAGCATATCAACAATTCATTAATTAAATTAATGATGTTGATTCCTAGGGCTAACAAGGATACAGGGTATAATCAAGTCAAGGCAGGCATTCAAATATTGCATAGGACCATTCTAGCATTTAAATTCATTTAAATACCATGCAGTTTATTTATAGATAGCTCTAATTAGGATATTTGCAAACATAGGATCAATATGATCAATGGGAGTTAGACTTGCCTTCACCAAGCTCTTCTTCCTCTAGATCCTCGTAATCAGGATCCTCAGGGTCTTCGTCTTGATTATCTATCGAGTTAAAAAGAATAAATCTACCGCTTGCAAACAATTTAACAGAGCAATAAATCCGAATAAAATCCAAATAAAACCCGAGGGGAGTTGATTTTGGTGGCACTGGATGGATTAGGATTTTAGATGAATTTTGGCGCAAGTTTCGCCAAAATCGGAGTTGGAACGATGAAGATATTGATTTTTGATGTAAAAGAAAGGAAATTGATTAGGATGTGATTATCATAATTAAGTATAACCATCATCCTAATTTTCCAGTGGTTGACAAGGGTTGCAAAATGGTTAGAATGAAATATTGGATTTTTGAGGATTTTTGGGAATTTTTCTGTTATTGGAAATGTGGTCGAAATGATTTTCTGTGTACGTTCTCGGGTGCACATAACAATTTCCAGCGGCTTGTGAGGCTGGCGCGTGGGGTCAGCGGGGCCGGTTTACTGTGCGCGACTGTTTCGTGGGCGCGGTTTATGGGTGCTGTGGACCGGGTGATTGGGGTGGCCGGTCCACGATGGACCGGGTGTGCCACGTCGGATGCCAGCGCGGCTGTGTCGGCGCGCGGCGGAAAAACGGCGGCGCGCGGCGGGGTCTCGCCGGAACCCTCGCCGGCGGCAGCTACCGGGGTCTAAGGGGGACACGGAGCGGACGACGAGGTTCTACGCGGAACGGCGAAGGTGGCGGTGAGTGATGTCGACGACGCGGTCGACGGGAGTGGTGATGCGACCTTGCCGGAGATGAGCGACGCGCCGGCGAGCCAGGGGAAAAAGGTCGTGCGCGTGGTTGGGTTCGAGTATGTGCTACCGGGAGCGTGCGTAAGAGCATGGCGAGGCGTCCGGTGGACTCGGCCGGGCCGGAGGGGACTCACGGCGGCCGGCGGCGAGAGGAAAAGGTGGCGGCCATGGCGGCGCTCGGTGCGGAGGTGTGCGCAAGGGCGAGATGGCTCCTGCGAACGGTTGCGCGAGCGCGCGGGATCAAGGCGGACGTGAATCCGCGAGAAGTGGTCGACGGGATGCTGTGAGGGCGTGGCGCGAACCTCGCCAGAGTTCATGGCGGAGGCGACGCGCGTGGGAGAAAGAAAAGGAAGGAAGGTGCTCGTGGGGCTCGGCTCGTGTGCGCGCACGCGCGTGAGGTGCGCGAAGACATGGCGAGTCTGTGCGCTGCTCTACGGGCTCGGAGTGATCAAGACGAGACCGGCGCGGAAGCTCCTACGGCGGCGATCTACCGGAGCTAGGAGAGATGGTGCTAGCACTACGAAACGAAGCAGACGAGCTAGAGCATTGGCAAGAAGAGAGAATGAGGATGCTCACCGTGCTCTCAGTCGAGCAAGGGAAAGAGCGGAGGGTGCCGGCGACGGAGACGGCGGACGGCGGAGCTAGGGTTCCGTTGTTCTCGACCTGCGAACCACGGCTGCGGACGAGGTGAGCACGATGAGATTGAGCGCGGGAAAGGGATGCCAGAAGTGGAAGAAGTTGACGTCGAGACTCACCGGAGAGGAGGGGAGAGCTCACCGGAGTTCTCGCCGGAATTAGAGGGAAAGGGGAAAAGTCGAGTTCGAGCTCGGGGACTGAGTGGTGGTGGTGAATGGGAATAGAGGAAGAAAGAGGGGGCCTTGGTGTTGCTTTATAGCCGCCAATGGCGGTTCGAGGGGGGCTGTTAGGTCGGTTTTGCCGGCGAGAAATATCTCGCCGGACTGGAGCTCGACGCGACGCGCGAAGGCGGTTCGCGAGCTTCGATGATCGGCGGTGACGCGCGAGAGAAGCTTGAGCAGTGCTCGGGACGCGACGGAGCGAGAGAAGAAGCCGCTGTGGCTGACGAGAGCGGCATGGAGCTCGCCGGATTTATAGGAAACTTGGCGCGCGCGTTAAGTAGAGGAAGGGAGTGACGGAACGGGGCAGTGGAGGCGGTTGAGCTGCGCACGAGCTTCACGTGATGATCCTGTGGCGCGGAAACGACGGGGGCAGTTCGCCGGCAAGGAGGGATGGGCGGCGGCGCAAATCGCGTCGGCGCGAGGAGGGAGACGACGCGGGCGCCGGGCCCACACGTCAGCGAGAGAAGGAGAGAGACAGGCCGGGCTGGAATGCTGGGCCGCGCGGACTGGGCCGGAACGGCTGGCGCGAGAGTGAGGAGAAAAGGGAAAGGAAGTTGGGCCGGCGGGAGAGAGAAAAGAAAAGGGGCGGCCCGAGAAGAGAGAATTGATTTGATCTTTTCGCTGGGATTAAATTTGAATGAATTTCGAATTCATTCAAAAGGAAGGATTGAAACCAACACTCAAACAAACCAAGAAAAACACGAAAGTGCATATGGTGACTTTTATGCATAGTTTAAAATTCAAAAACTTTTGGTTTCGCTATTAACTAAAGCTAGCAAATTGATTTTAATTGAAAAGTTTTAAAAAGTTCAAATTTTTAGTGATTTTTTTGACAACGGGCAAAAACGCGGGTCGCTACAACCTACCCCACTTAAAGAGAATCTCATCCCCGAGATTCCGGCTCTTCCTCGAAACGGTAAGGGAACTCTCGCTTGAGGTCATCTTCTCTTTCCCATGTTGCCTCTGCTTCGGTGTGGTTACTCCATTGAACTCGACAAAACCTTATTGCATTCCTTCTTGTTAGTCGAGTTGCCACATCCAAAATCCTAATTGGTCTTTCCTGATATCTGAGATCAGGCTGTAAATCCATTACTTCTGGAGGGACTATTTCTTCTGGTTTTCTCAGACATTTCTTTAACTGTGACACATGGAAAACATCGTGTACATCTGACATTTCCGCGGGAAGCTCGAGGCGATATGCCACGGCTCCTATCCTCTTAAGTACCTTAAAAGGTCCAATGTACCTCGGTGCCAACTTTCCTTTTATTTGGAATCTCCTGGTTCCTCGGATCGGTGATACTTTGAGGTACACATAATCTCCAACTTCGAAGTTCAGATCTCTGCGTCGGGTATCAGCATAACTCTTCTGTCTGCTTTGGGCTGCTTTTAAATTTTCTCTGACCAAAGCTACTTTCTCTTCTGCATCTCTGATTACTGCAGGTCCAAAGAAAGATCGTTCCCCAACTTCTGACCACATCAGCGGGATTCTGCATTTTCTGCCATACAGTGCCTCAAATGGTGACATCTGTAAACTGGCCTGATAACTGTTGTTATATGAGAACTCTGCAAAGGACAAGCTTTTCTCCCAATCTTTTCCATAGGCTAGCACACATGCCCTTAACATGTCTTCCAGGATTTGATTCACCCTTTCTGTCTGACCATCGGTTTGCGGGTGATATGCTGAACTATAATCCAGTCTCGTTCCGAGCAATCTATGCAAACTTTTCCAGAATATCGAGGTGAACTGTGTGCCTCGATCTGACACTATTCTGCGAGGAACTCCATGTAGCTTGAGCACATTGTCTATGTACAACTGGGCATAATGATTTCCCCGATACACTGTTTTCACAGGTATAAAGTGTGCCACTTTTGTCAGTCGATCCACAATAACCCATATAGAATCATATCCTTTCTGGGTACGGGGTAACCCTACGATGAAATCCATACTGATCTCATCCCATTTCCACTCTGGAACATGGAGGGGTTGTAACAATCCTGCAGGTCTTTTATACTCTGCTTTTACTCTGCTGCAGATGTCACAACGTGCAACAAATTCTGCTATGTCTCTTTTCATTCCTGACCACCAATATTTCTGTTTCAGGTCCATATACATTTTGGTGCTTCCAGGATGAATAGAATATGCTGAGTTATGGGCTTCATCCATAATCAGCTTCTGATATCCACCAGTTTTCGGTACACATATTCTATCCTTGTACCATAAGGTGCCCTGATTATCCACTCGAAATCCAGGGGCTTTATCCAACCCTGTCATTTTCTTTAACTCATTTATTTCCTCATCTGACTCTTGTGCTGTTCTGATCTGCTTTTCCAGAGTTGGTTCCACACATAAGGTATTCAGACGGCCTGACTTAGCAAAGTGAAGATTTAATTGTTTGAATTCTTCCACAAGCTCAGGGCTTCGTCTCCGCATTTTAATCCCATTGTTCTGAGATTTGCGGCTTAATGCATCTGCAACCACATTTGCCTTTCCGGGATGGTAGTGAATTTCTAGATTATAATCCTTTATCAATTCCAACCATCTTCTCTGCCTGAGGTTTAAATCTGGCTGTGTGAAAATATATTTCAGACTCTTGTGATCCGTATATATTTCACATTTATTGCCAATTAGATAATGCCTCCAAATTTTGAGAGCATGCACAACTGCTGCTAGCTCCAAGTCATGAGTGGGATAATTTTGCTCATGTGTTTTCAACTGCCTTGATGCGTATGCAATCACTCTGTCGTCCTGCATAAGCACACATCCCAATCCTTGTCGAGATGCGTCGCAATATACGACAAAATCTCGGTGTATGTCTGGTAAGGCCAACACTGGGGCTGTGGTCAACTTTTTCTTTAATTCCTGAAAACTTCTCTCACAAGCTTCTGTCCATTTGAATTCTTTTCCCTTCTGTGTCAAAGCTGTCATTGGTCTTGCGATTTTTGAGAAACCTTCAATAAATTTGCGGTAATAACCAGCTAGACCAAGGAAACTCCGAACTTCTGTCACGGTGGTTGGTTGCTTCCAATTAAGGACTGCCTCAACCTTGGCTGGATCCACTGATATTCCTTCTTCTGTCAGTATGTGACCAAGAAATGCCACTTTATTTAACCAAAATTCACATTTACTGAACTTGGCATATAATTCATGAGCTCTCAATTTTTCTAACACAATCCTCAAATGCTGCTCATGCTCTTCTGCACTTTTGGAGTAGATAAGTATGTCGTCAATGAAGACAACGACAAACCGATCTAACTCCTCCATGAACACTTTATTCATCAAATTCATGAAGTATGCAGGTGCATTTGTTAATCCAAATGGCATCACTGTGAACTCATATTGACCATATCTGGTGACAAAGGCTGTCTTGAGAATATCACTTTCTCTGATCTTTAGCTGATAATACCCAGATCTTAAATCAATTTTGGAGAAATATTTGGCTCCTTTCAATTGATCAAATAAATCATCGATCCTGGGCAGTGGATATTTATTTTTGATGGTGACTTCATTCAAAGAGCGGTAGTCTATGCACATTCTGAGACTGCCATCTTTCTTTTTAACAAAAAGAACAGGTGATCCCCACGGTGATGAACTTGGTCTGATAAATCCTTTTTCCTGTAACTCTGCTATTTGTGCCTTCAATTCTGCTAGCTCAGTTGCTGCCATTCTATACGGTCTCTTTGCTATTGGGGCTGTGCCGGGAATGAGGTCAATGATGAACTCTATGTCTCGGTCAGGTGGCATGCCTGGCAACTCTTCTGGAAACACATCAGGATATTCACAGACTACTGGCACTTCCTCCAACGGTCTTGCTTCCATACTATGAACCATTGGTGCAACTTTTGACCTTTTTGGTTCACATACCACTTTAATTCCTTTGTGGTTTACCAGGGTAACTTTTCTGGTGTCACAGGCTATATTGCCTTGGTGTTTACTCAACCAGTCCATTCCGAGGATAACATCTATCCCTTCGGATTCTAGGACTACTAAGTCCGCTAGGAACTCTACCCCACTTAAAAGGATCTTAACCCGTGGGCATCCCAAATAACTTTTGGTCTCGGCCCCGGAGTCCGGATTATCAGGGGTTGTTTTAGCATGACAGTTGGCAACCCATTTGCAGCAACAAACTTCGAAGAAACAAACGAATGCGAAGCTCCAGAATCAAACAAAACGGTTGCAAGGATGGAGTTGACAAGATACTCACCAAGAACAACATCAGGAGTGTCCTCAACTTCATCCGCATTAATATGATTGACCTTTCCTCGGCCAAAGGATTGGTTATTCCTCCGCTGCTGTCCAGAGGGCTGCTGTCCTCCACGACCATTTCCAGAAGCTGCAGTTCTGGCACTGTTTGGTTGGTGCTGCTGAGTGGGAGCATTATTTTGGCTCAAGTAAGGGCATCTAGCAATCATGTGACCAGGCTCACGGCAGTGAAAGCAAGTCCTTTTATCATTGTTGTTAGGTTGAACAACACTGGAACTGCTCCTCTGCTGACTACCAGAATTTTGATTGCGGTAGGACGGTGCTGAGCTTGGTTGATTGGACGCTGAGGTCCTATACTGCATGGTAGACTGATATTTTGACTTCTGAAAATTATTATTAAACCTTGGCTTTTGATTTCTCTCCTGCTGCTTAAACTTTTGCGCATTGAATTTGCGCTTCCTATCATGATCAATGTGAGAGCGGGCATCTTCCAACAAAAGTGCACGGTTCATAAGAGTGTTGAAATCCGGATAAATATGAGTAACCAGCTGCACTTTCAATCCAGGATTAAGTCCCTTCCTGAAGCGATCCTGCTTCTTCTTGTCGGTATTAACATCATCAGGGGCATATCGGGCCAATTTCATGAATTTCCTGATATATTGATTTACTGTCATCGCCCCCTGCTTCAGAGAGCGGAATTCATCAGCCTTCATTTCAATTACACCTTCTGGGATGTGATACCTTCTGAACTCCTCCTGGAATTCTTCCCAGGTGATAGCATCTGCATTCTCTGCACCCTCACGGTAATTATCCCACCATTCTCCTGCTGCTCCCTTGAGCTGGTGAGATGCCAGAAGAACTTTTTCTCTGTCATCAGCATTCACCAAGTGCAATTTCTTGGTGATATCACGCAGCCAATCATCAGCTACCAGAGGATCTTCCTCAGTACCCTCGAAGGTCGGGGGCCTGAGCCTCATAAATTCTGACATTTTGCTCTGCTGGCCAGGAGTTCTGTCCATGAGTCCCTGTGCAATGATCTCCATCAGGCGGGTCTGATTATCCATCACAGCCACTAGGTTGGTGACTGGTGCTGCGGGTATCCTTCCACCTCTTCCACCACCTCTTCCACCACCTCTTCTACCACCACTACCACGGTTCTGTTGTCCCTCACTTCTATTCTGATCATTGTTTTCTCCAACCTCATCTTGCACTTCCTGCTGATTTTGACTCACTTCTTCTTCCTGGTAATCCTGTTCATTGTCATGTCTGCCTCCACCTCTACCTCCTCCTCTACCTCTGCCACGCTGATTATTCCCACCTCGACCACGTCCACGCTCTGCATTGTGGACGTCATCATGGTCATCATTTCGAGCATTACGCTCTCGGCGTTGACGCTGCTGAATTCTGGCAGATCTTTTGGGAGGCATCTGATGAAGAGATTAGCAAGAAGGTGAGTTAAGATACTCAGGCGATTAACTAAACTACGAGGCGTAGTTACAAATCTACGAGGCAAAACAAACAAGATACATGGAAAAGAAATTCCAAAGATCTTGCAACACACAAACAAGTTAAAAACCAGCATCATTACATCATTACAGCAAGCCTATTCACAATAATAAGGTTCGATCATACATACCCAAGTCCTTTTATTTATATACAAGGACTCGACGATCTACGACTCGACCACAGGCGACTCTGACTCGCAACTACTGGAACACACTACAGACACACTTGACTCTACTAGACACAACGACCAAGGCAACGGCTGCCACTACAAGCTAGCAAAAGCTACTCCACGGCGCCAACTCTGCTGCTCAGGCGTCGAAGCCACGGTCCTGGCGCCACTCTGCGTAGAGGTCGAACGGGTCCTGGGTGAGGTCGACGGTGCCGGTGCTGATCAGCCTGTAGTACTCGTCGAGGTCCACGTCTCCAACAAGGCGGGGTCCTGCTGGTGCCTCTGGTGCAGGTGAGTCGATCACCACAAACTCGTCCATATCCATCTCATCGTCAGTGCCAGTGAGGTCGATGACGTTATCCGCCACCGACTCACTCCCTGACGACACGTCCACCACAGGCTCGTCCTCCATCGGCTCCTCCTCGGAGTCTCCAACGGTCTCAAGGGCGGCCTCGAGCTCTGCTGCCCAACGGGCAAGCTCCTCAGAGTCGTCTGCCGGCTCAACCTCGGGGGAGTCCACGGTAGTGTCTGAACCTGCAAGTGTGGTGGAGTCCTCCTCCGTGTCGGTCGGACAGGCGTAGTGGTAGTGTCCGTGCGGTCCTCCTGTCCTCACTGTGAAGTGGCGGCGGGGTCCTCCGTGCTCCTCGCGGCAGTACCTGTAGTGGCTGTTGAGCTTATGGATCAGGTACATCGCGTCCTCCTCCCAAAAACGACGGGTGTAGTCCAGGGTCCACTGCAGGCGGTCTCTCTCAGCCTGGCAAGCGGCAAGCTGAGCCTGTGCCTGCGCAAGCTGAGCTCGGGTCTCCGCCAGACGGCGCTGGTCCTCGCCCCACCTCTCGGCAGTCTGCTCGAGAACGCGGGCGGTCTGGGCGCGCTGCGCCTCCAGCTGGTCAAGCTCCTGATGAAGGGCCTCCATCTGTTCAACAAAAAGTTGAAAGACGGGTAAGTACCGGTGAAAATAATTTTATAAATAGAAATAAGGTAAGGGAGATTTTATAAAGTAAAACTTTACAAAATATCGCACTCATCTCACTCGATTCCAACCTATGGTTTGGCCTACGGACAAGCATCGCTCTGATACCACTCTGTCATACCCCATTTCTGGAGTACTTAGTGTTTCCCGTATCAGTCTCTGGATCAGTAGCTGATACGACACTTTCACAGAATGCTTCACAGCAAAATACTTTATTTATATTACCGAGAGTCATTACAAGCCTTTGAATACATAAAGGTCTTTGTACAGATGAGGAGAGCAGCCTCAGCACACACAGACAGCACGCTCAAAGGCTGACGCAGCAGCCGGAGCTAACACTTAAACTAGCGGAAGACGACACGGCTCCACTCCTACAGGCACCGCTTGAGCGTAGGCCGAACTCTACTCTTCTTCACCATCAGCTTGAAAATCATACTCAGGCTCATCTTCTGAATGATTTAAGCAAGAGTGAGTACTTAAGGTACTCAGCAAGCCTAACACGAGGGTTATGATTATGCAAGGGATTATCAAAGGATAGGCTGAGGTTTACCGACAAGGCGAGAAAGCCAAGTTTATGCAGGGTTGTTTTGAAAACAAAGCATTTCGCAAGTCTAATCAAATATCGGTAGAGATTAGTGGGGTTGGGCGGCCCTGGGGGAGATGCAATCCATCCCGCCAGTTCCTCAATTTTTATCATTGGCCGACAACCAGCACACGGCTCCAAGCCGGCGTTTTTCCAAAAACACACCAAGGGAACTCACGCGGAAAATCTAATCATAGTGTGGCCGATGCTTTCGCGTTGTCCAATACCGTGGAACACGGCTTTCCGGAAAGATTTTTAACCTTGGCCAAGGGTGCACAAATTTCCCCACAAGGTGGTCCAGTCCTCTCTATCGTCATAGTTTGGACTGTCCCACTAAAGGTTCCATACCTACTTGGTACCACCACGGCATCCTCCACGGACATCACCAGGGGCTTCACAATCATAAAAATATGGCCAGTCATAAATGCCGGATCTCGAACACCCACCAACGAACGAGTCTTCTCCTGGGACTCCGTTGCAATCTCCTGCCTCCGGGGGGTACCGGGTGAGTACTAGTAGGGTGTGGTTCCAATTCCGCGCCCATTCACGGCTTGTGGCTGCGCGAGGGGTGCTAAGCAAAGGCGGCACAAGAACCGGTCCTTATACGACCGAACCAGGCATCTTCAATAGCCAATCCACAAGTGGAAGGGCGTCCCAGAGTTAGCCTCCCCACTGAGGACTACCTCGCCTGGTCCCGCCAAAAGTATACCTCACTAGGGTTGCACTTATTATTAACCACCCAATTTCACATTTACACACACTCCACCAAGACACACGCATTTACACGAAAATCATGTGAGCAATATTAATTATACACATGTGAAGGTCCTAAGCAGCGAGCATATCAACAATTCATTAATTAAATTAATGATGTTGATTCCTAGGGCTAACAAGGATACAGGGTATAATCAAGTCAAGGCAGGCATTCAAATATTGCATAGGACCATTCTAGCATTTAAATTCATTTAAATACCATGCAGTTTATTTATAGATAGATCTAATTAGGATATTTGCAAACATAGGATCAATATGATCAATGGGAGTTAGACTTGCCTTCACCAAGCTCTTCTTCCTCTAGATCCTCGTAATCAGGATCCTCAGGGTCTTCGTCTTGATTATCTATCGAGTTAAAAAGAATAAATCTACCGCTTGCAAACAATTTAACAGAGCAATAAATCCGAATAAAATCCAAATAAAACCCGAGGGGAGTTGATTTTGGTGGCACTGGATGGATTAGGATTTTAGATGAATTTTGGCGCAAGTTTCGCCAAAATCGGAGTTGGAACGATGAAGATATTGATTTTTGATGTAAAAGAAAGGAAATTGATTAGGATGTGATTATCATAATTAAGTATAACCATCATCCTAATTTTCCAGTGGTTGACAAGGGTTGCAAAATGGTTAGAATGAAATATTGGATTTTTGAGGATTTTTGGGAATTTTTCTGTTATTGGAAATGTGGTCGAAATGATTTTCTGTGTACGTTCTCGGGTGCACATAACAATTTCCAGCGGCTTGTGAGGCTGGCGCGTGGGGTCAGCGGGGCCGGTTTACTGTGCGCGACTGTTTCGTGGGCGCGGTTTATGGGTGCTGTGGACCGGGTGATTGGGGTGGCCGGTCCACGATGGACCGGGTGTGCCACGTCGGATGCCAGCGCGGCTGTGTCGGCGCGCGGCGGAAAAACGGCGGCGCGCGGCGGGGTCTCGCCGGAACCCTCGCCGGCGGCAGCTACCGGGGTCTAAGGGGGACACGGAGCGGACGACGAGGTTCTACGCGGAACGGCGAAGGTGGCGGTGAGTGATGTCGACGACGCGGTCGATGGGAGTGGTGATGCGACCTTGCCGGAGATGAGCGATGCGCCGGCGAGCCAGGGGAAAAAGGTCGTGCGCGTGGTTGGGTTCGAGTATGTGCTACCGGGAGCGTGCGTAAGAGCATGGCGAGGCGTCCGGTGGACTCGGCCGGGCCGGAGGGGACTCACGGCGGCCGGCGGCGAGAGGAAAAGGTGGCGGCCATGGCGGCGCTCGGTGCGGAGGTGTGCGCAAGGGCGAGATGGCTCCTGCGAACGGTTGCGCGAGCGCGCGGGATCAAGGCGGACGTGAATCCGCGAGAAGTGGTCGACGGGATGCTGTGAGGGCGTGGCGCGAACCTCGCCAGAGTTCATGGCGGAGGCGACGCGCGTGGGAGAAAGAAAAGGAAGGAAGGTGCTCGTGGGGCTCGGCTCGTGTGCGCGCACGCGCGTGAGGTGCGCGAAGACATGGCGAGTCTGTGCGCTGCTCTACGGGCTCGGGGTGATCAAGACGAGACCGGCGCGGAAGCTCCTACGGCGGCGATCTACCGGAGCTAGGAGAGATGGTGCTAGCACTACGAAACGAAGCAGACGAGCTAGAGCATTGGCAAGAAGAGAGAATGAGGATGCTCACCGTGCTCTCAGTCGAGCAAGGGAAAGAGCGGAGGGTGCCGGCGACGGAGACGGCGGACGGCGGAGCTAGGGTTCCGTTGTTCTCGACCTGCGAACCACGGCTGCGGACGAGGTGAGCACGATGAGATTGAGCGCGGGAAAGGGATGCCAGAAGTGGAAGAAGTTGACGTCGAGACTCACCGGAGAGGAGGGGAGAGCTCACCGGAGTTCTCGCCGGAATTAGAGGGAAAGGGGAAAAGTCGAGTTCGAGCTCGGGGACTGAGTGGTGGTGGTGAATGGGAATAGAGGAAGAAAGAGGGGGCCTTGGTGTTGCTTTATAGCCGCCAATGGCGGTTCGAGGGGGGCTGTTAGGTCGGTTTTGCCGGCGAGAAATATCTCGCCGGACTGGAGCTCGACGCGACGCGCGAAGGCGGTTCGCGAGCTTCGATGATCGGCGGTGACGCGCGAGAGAAGCTTGAGCAGTGCTCGGGACGCGACGGAGCGAGAGAAGAAGCCGCTGTGGCTGACGAGAGCGGCATGGAGCTCGCCGGATTTATAGGAAACTTGGCGCGCGCGTTAAGTAGAGGAAGGGAGTGACGGAACGGGGCAGTGGAGGCGGTTGAGCTGCGCACGAGCTTCACGTGATGATCCTGTGGCGCGGAAACGACGGGGGCAGTTCGCCGGCAAGGAGGGATGGGCGGCGGCGCAAATCGCGCCGGCGCGAGGAGGGAGACGACGCGGGCGCCGGGCCCACACGTCAGCGAGAGAAGGAGAGAGACAGGCCGGGCTGGAATGCTGGGCCGCGCGGACTGGGCCGGAACGGCTGGCGCGAGAGTGAGGAGAAAAGGGAAAGGAAGTTGGGCCGGCGGGAGAGAAAAGAAAAGGGGCGGCCCGAGAAGAGAGAATTGATTTGATCTTTTCGCTGGGATTAAATTTGAATGAATTTCGAATTCATTCAAAAGGAAGGATTGAAACCAACACTCAAACAAACCAAGAAAAACACGAAAGTGCATATGGTGACTTTTATGCATAGTTTAAAATTCAAAAACTTTTGGTTTCGCTATTAACTAAAGCTAGCAAATTGATTTTAATTGAAAAGTTTTAAAAAGTTCAAATTTTTAGTGATTTTTTTGACAACGGGCAAAAACGCGGGTCGCTACAACCTACCCCACTTAAAGAGAATCTCGTCCCCGAGATTCCGGCTCTTCCTCGAAACGGTAAGGGAACTCTCGCTTGAGGTCATCTTCTCTTTCCCATGTTGCCTCTGCTTCGGTGTGGTTACTCCATTGAACTCGACAAAACCTTATTGCATTCCTTCTTGTTAGTCGAGTTGCCACATCCAAAATCCTAATTGGTCTTTCCTGATATCTGAGATCAGGCTGTAAATCCATTACTTCTGGAGGGACTATTTCTTCTGGTTTTCTCAGACATTTCTTTAACTGTGACACATGGAAAACATCGTGTACATCTGACATTTCCGCGGGAAGCTCGAGGCGATATGCCACGGCTCCTATCCTCTTAAGTACCTTAAAAGGTCCAATGTACCTCGGTGCCAACTTTCCTTTTATTTGGAATCTCCTGGTTCCTCGGATCGGTGATACTTTGAGGTACACATAATCTCCAACTTCGAAGTTCAGATCTCTGCGTCGGGTATCAGCATAACTCTTCTGTCTGCTTTGGGCTGCTTTTAAATTTTCTCTGACCAAAGCTACTTTCTCTTCTGCATCTCTGATTACTGCAGGTCCAAAGAAAGATCGTTCCCCAACTTCTGACCACATCAGCGGGATTCTGCATTTTCTGCCATACAGTGCCTCAAATGGTGACATCTGTAAACTGGCCTGATAACTGTTGTTATATGAGAACTCTGCAAAGGACAAGCTTTTCTCCCAATCTTTTCCATAGGCTAGCACACATGCCCTTAACATGTCTTCCAGGATTTGATTCACCCTTTCTGTCTGACCATCGGTTTGCGGGTGATATGCTGAACTATAATCCAGTCTCGTTCCGAGCAATCTATGCAAACTTTTCCAGAATATCGAGGTGAACTGTGTGCCTCGATCTGACACTATTCTGCGAGGAACTCCATGTAGCTTGAGCACATTGTCTATGTACAACTGGGCATAATGATTTCCCCGATACACTGTTTTCACAGGTATAAAGTGTGCCACTTTTGTCAGTCGATCCACAATAACCCATATAGAATCATATCCTTTCTGGGTACGGGGTAACCCTACGATGAAATCCATACTGATCTCATCCCATTTCCACTCTGGAACATGGAGGGGTTGTAACAATCCTGCAGGTCTTTTATACTCTGCTTTTACTCTGCTGCAGATGTCACAACGTGCAACAAATTCTGCTATGTCTCTTTTCATTCCTGACCACCAATATTTCTGTTTCAGGTCCATATACATTTTGGTGCTTCCAGGATGAATAGAATATGCTGAGTTATGGGCTTCATCCATAATCAGCTTCTGATATCCACCAGTTTTCGGTACACATATTCTATCCTTGTACCATAAGGTGCCCTGATTATCCACTCGAAATCCAGGGGCTTTATCCAACCCTGTCATTTTCTTTAACTCATTTATTTCCTCATCTGACTCTTGTGCTGTTCTGATCTGCTTTTCCAGAGTTGGTTCCACACATAAGGTATTCAGACGGCCTGACTTAGCAAAGTGAAGATTTAATTGTTTGAATTCTTCCACAAGCTCAGGGCTTCGTCTCCGCATTTTAATCCCATTGTTCTGAGATTTGCGGCTTAATGCATCTGCAACCACATTTGCCTTTCCGGGATGGTAGTGAATTCTAGATTATAATCCTTTATCAATTCCAACCATCTTCTCTGCCTGAGGTTTAAATCTGGCTGTGTGAAAATATATTTCAGACTCTTGTGATCCGTATATATTTCACATTTATTGCCAATTAGATAATGCCTCCAAATTTTGAGAGCATGCACAACTGCTGCTAGCTCCAAGTCATGAGTGGAATAATTTTGCTCATGTGTTTTCAACTGCCTTGATGCGTATGCAATCACTCTGTCGTCCTGCATAAGCACACATCCCAATCCTTGTCGAGATGCGTCGCAATATACGACAAAATCTCGGTGTATGTCTGGTAAGGCCAACACTGGGGCTGTGGTCAACTTTTTCTTTAATTCCTGAAAACTTCTCTCACAAGCTTCTGTCCATTTGAATTCTTTTCCCTTCTGTGTCAAAGCTGTCATTGGTCTTGCGATTTTTGAGAAACCTTCAATAAATTTGCGGTAATAACCAGCTAGACCAAGGAAACTCCGAACTTCTGTCACGGTGGTTGGTTGCTTCCAATTAAGGACTGCCTCAACCTTGGCTGGATCCACTGATATTCCTTCTTCTGTCAGTATGTGACCAAGAAATGCCACTTTATTTAACCAAAATTCACATTTACTGAACTTGGCATATAATTCATGAGCTCTCAATTTTTCTAACACAATCCTCAAATGCTGCTCATGCTCTTCTGCACTTTTGGAGTAGATAAGTATGTCGTCAATGAAGACAACGACAAACCGATCTAACTCCTCCATGAACACTTTATTCATCAAATTCATGAAGTATGCAGGTGCATTTGTTAATCCAAATGGCATCACTGTGAACTCATATTGACCATATCTGGTGACAAAGGCTGTCTTGAGAATATCACTTTCTCTGATCTTTAGCTGATAATACCCAGATCTTAAATCAATTTTGGAGAAATATTTGGCTCCTTTCAATTGATCAAATAAATCATCGATCCTGGGCAGTGGATATTTATTTTTGATGGTGACTTCATTCAAAGAGCGGTAGTCTATGCACATTCTGAGACTGCCATCTTTCTTTTTAACAAAAAGAACAAGTGATCCCCACGGTGATGAACTTGGTCTGATAAATCCTTTTTCCTGTAACTCTGCTATTTGTGCCTTCAATTCTGCTAGCTCAGTTGCTGCCATTCTATACGGTCTCTTTGCTATTGGGGCTGTGCCGGGAATGAGGTCAATGATGAACTCTATGTCTCGGTCAGGTGGCATGCCTGGCAACTCTTCTGGAAACACATCAGGATATTCACAGACTACTGGCACTTCCTCCAACGGTCTTGCTTCCATACTATGAACCATTGGTGCAACTTTTGACCTTTTTGGTTCACATACCACTTTAATTCCTTTGTGGTTTACCAGGGTAACTTTTCTGGTGTCACAGGCTATATTGCCTTGGTGTTTACTCAACCAGTCCATTCCGAGGATAACATCTATCCCTTCGGATTCTAGGACTACTAAGTCCGCTAGGAACTCTACCCCACTTAAAAGGATCTTAACCCGTGGGCATCCCAAATAACTTTTGGTCTCGGCCCCGGGAGTCCGGATTATCAGGGGTTGTTTTAGCATGACAGTTGGCAATCCATTTGCAGCAACAAACTTCGAAGAAACAAACGAATGCGAAGCTCCAGAATCAAACAAAACGGTTGCAAGGATGGAGTTGACAAGATACTCACCAAGAACAACATCAGGAGTGTCCTCAACTTCATCCGCATTAATATGATTGACCTTTCCTCGGCCAAAGGATTGGTTATTCCTCCGCTGCTGTCCAGAGGGCTGCTGTCCTCCACGACCATTTCCAGAAGCTGCAGTTCTGGCACTGTTTGGTTGGTGCTGCTGAGTGGGAGCATTATTTTGGCTCAAGTAAGGGCATCTAGCAATCATGTGACCAGGCTCACGGCAGTGAAAGCAAGTCCTTTTATCATTGTTGTTAGGTTGAACAACACTGGAACTGCTCCTCTGCTGACTACCAGAATTTTGATTGCGGTAGGACGGTGCTGAGCTTGGTTGATTGGACGCTGAGGTCCTATACTGCATGGTAGACTGATATTTTGACTTCTGAAAATTATTATTAAACCTTGGCTTTTGATTTCTCTCCTGCTGCTTAAACTTTTGCGCATTGAATTTGCGCTTCCTATCATGATCAATGTGAGAGCGGGCATCTTCCAACAAAAGTGCACGGTTCATAAGAGTGTTGAAATCCGGATAAATATGAGTAACCAGCTGCACTTTCAATCCAGGATTAAGTCCCTTCCTGAAGCGATCCTGCTTCTTCTTGTCGGTATTAACATCATCAGGGGCATATCGGGCCAATTTCATGAATTTCCTGATATATTGATTTACTGTCATCGCCCCCTGCTTCAGAGAGCGGAATTCATCAGCCTTCATTTCAATTACACCTTCTGGGATGTGATACCTTCTGAACTCCTCCTGGAATTCTTCCCAGGTGATAGCATCTGCATTCTCTGCACCCTCACGGTAATTATCCCACCATTCTCCTGCTGCTCCCTTGAGCTGGTGAGATGCCAGAAGAACTTTTTCTCTGTCATCAGCATTCACCAAGTGCAATTTCTTGGTGATATCACGCAGCCAATCATCAGCTGCCAGAGGATCTTCCTCAGTACCCTCGAAGGTCGGGGACCTGAGCCTCATAAATTCTGACATTTTGCTCTGCTGGCCAGGAGTTCTGTCCATGAGTCCCTGTGCAATGATCTCCATCAGGCGGGTCTGATTATCCATCACAGCCACTAGGTTGGTGACTGGTGCTGCGGGTATCCTTCCACCTCTTCCACCACCTCTTCCACCACCTCTACCACGGTTCTGTTGTCCCTCACTTCTATTCTGATCATTGTTTTCTCCAACCTCATCTTGCACTTCCTGCTGATTTTGACTCACTTCTTCTTCCTGGTAATCCTGTTCATTGTCATGTCTGCCTCCACCTCTACCTCCTCCTCTACCTCTGCCACGCTGATTATTCCCACCTCGACCACGTCCACGCTCTGCATTGTGGACGTCATCATGGTCATCATTTCGAGCATTACGCTCTCGGCGTTGACGCTGCTGAATTCTGGCAGATCTTTTGGGAGGCATCTGATGAAGAGATTAGCAAGAAGGTGAGTTAAGATACTCAGGCGATTAACTAAACTACGAGGCGTAGTTACAAATCTACGAGGCAAAACAAACAAGATACATGGAAAAGAAATTCCAAAGATCTTGCAACACACAAACAAGTTAAAAACCAGCATCATTACATCATTACAGCAAGCCTATTCACAATAATAAGGTTCGATCATACATACCCAAGTCCTTTTATTTATATACAAGGACTCGACGATCTACGACTCGACCACAGGCGACTCTGACTCGCAACTACTGGAACACACTACAGACACACTTGACTCTACTAGACACAACGACCAAGGCAACGGCTGCCACTACAAGCTAGCAAAAGCTACTCCACGGCGCCAACTCTGCTGCTCAGGCGTCGAAGCCACGGTCCTGGCGCCACTCTGCGTAGAGGTCGAACGGGTCCTGGGTGAGGTCGACGGTGCCGGTGCTGATCAGCCTGTAGTACTCGTCGAGGTCCACGTCTCCAACAAGGCGGGGTCCTGCTGGTGCCTCTGGTGCAGGTGAGTCGATCACCACAAACTCGTCCATATCCATCTCATCGTCAGTGCCAGTGAGGTCTATGACGTTATCCGCCACCGACTCACTCCCTGACGACACGTCCACCACAGGCTCGTCCTCCATCGGCTCCTCCTCGGAGTCTCCAACGGTCTCAAGGGCGGCCTCGAGCTCTGCTGCCCAACGGGCAAGCTCCTCAGAGTCGTCTGCCGGCTCAACCTCGGGGGAGTCCACGGTAGTGTCTGAACCTGCAAGTGTGGTGGAGTCCTCCTCCGTGTCGGTCGGACAGGCGTAGTGGTAGTGTCCGTGCGGTCCTCCTGTCCTCACTGTGAAGTGGCGGCGGGGTCCTCCTTGCTCCTCGCGGCAGTACCTGTAGTGGCTGTTGAGCTTATGGATCAGGTACATCGCGTCCTCCTCCCAAAAACGACGGGTGTAGTCCAGGGTCTACTGCAGGCGGTCTCTCTCAGCCTGGCAAGCGGCAAGCTGAGCCTGTGCCTGCGCAAGCTGAGCTCGGGTCTCCGCCAGACGGCGCTGGTCCTCGCCCCACCTCTCGGCAGTCTGCTCGAGAACGCGGGCGGTCTGGGCGCGCTGCGCCTCCAGCTGGTCAAGCTCCTGACGAAGGGCCTCCATCTGTTCAACAAAAAGTTGAAAGACGGGTAAGTACCGGTGAAAATAATTTTATAAATAGAAATAAGGTAAGGGAGATTTTATAAAGTAAAACTTTACAAAATATCGCACTCATCTCACTCGATTCCAACCTATGGTTTGGCCTACGGACAAGCATCGCTCTGATACCACTCTGTCATACCCCATTTCTGGAGTACTTAGTGTTTCCCGTATCAGTCTCTGGATCAGTAGCTGATACGACACTTTCACAGAATGCTTCACAGCAAAATACTTTATTTATATTACCGAGAGTCATTACAAGCCTTTGAATACATAAAGGTCTTTGTACAGATGAGGAGAGCAGCCTCAGCACACACAGACAGCACGCTCAAAGGCTGACGCAGCAGCCGGAGCTAACACTTAAACTAGCGGAAGACGACACGGCTCCACTCCTACAGGCACCGCTTGAGCGTAGGCCGAACTCTACTCTTCTTCACCATCAGCTTGAAAATCATACTCAGGCTCATCTTCTGAATGATTTAAGCAAGAGTGAGTACTTAAGGTACTCAGCAAGCCTAACACGAGGGTTATGATTATGCAAGGGATTATCAAAGGATAGGCTGAGGTTTACCGACAAGGCGAGAAAGCCAAGTTTATGCAGGGTTGTTTTGAAAACAAAGCATTTCGCAAGTCTAATCAAATATCGGTAGAGATTAGTGGGGTTGGGCGGCCCTGGGGGAGATGCAATCCATCCCGCCAGTTCCTCAATTTTTATCATTGGCCGACAACCAGCACACGGCTCCAAGCCGGCGTTTTTCCAAAAACACACCAAGGGAACTCACGCGGAAAATCTAATCATAGTGTGGCCGATGCTTTCGCGTTGTCCAATACCGTGGAACACGGCTTTCCGGAAAGATTTTTAACCTTGGCCAAGGGTGCACAAATTTCCCCACAAGGTGGTCCAGTCCTCTCTATCGTCATAGTTTGGACTGTCCCACTAAAGGTTCCATACCTACTTGGTACCACCACGGCATCCCCCACGGACATCACCAGGGGCTTCACAATCATAAAAATATGGCCAGTCATAAATGCCGGATCTCGAACACCCACCAACGAACGAGTCTTCTCCTGGGACTCCGTTGCAATCTCCTGCCTCCGGGGGATACCGGGTGAGTACTAGTAGGGTGTGGTTCCAATTCCGCGCCCATTCACGGCTTGTGGCTGCGCGAGGGGTGCTAAGCAAAGGCGGCACAAGAACCGGTCCTTATACGACCGAAGCAGGCATCTTCAATAGCCAATCCACAAGTGGAAGGGCGTCCCAGAGTTAGCCTCCCCACTGAGGACTACCTCGCCTGGTCCCGCCAAAAGTATCCCTCACTAGGGTTGCACTTATTATTAACCACCCAATTTCACATTTACACACACTCCACCAAGACACACGCATTTACACGAAAATCATGTGAGCAATATTAATTATACACATGTGAAGGTCCTAAGCAGCGAGCATATCAACAATTCATTAATTAAATTAATGATGTTGATTCCTAGGGCTAACAAGGATACAGGGTATAATCAAGTCAAGGCAGGCATTCAAATATTGCATAGGACCATTCTAGCATTTAAATTCATTTAAATACCATGCAGTTTATTTATAGATAGATCTAATTAGGATATTTGCAAACATAGGATCAATATGATCAATGGGAGTTAGACTTGCCTTCACCAAGCTCTTCTTCCTCTAGATCCTCGTAATCAGGATCCTCAGGGTCTTCGTCTTGATTATCTATCGAGTTAAAAAGAATAAATCTACCGCTTGCAAACAATTTAACAGAGCAATAAATCCGAATAAAATCCAAATAAAACCCGAGGGGAGTTGATTTTGGTGGCACTGGATGGATTAGGATTTTAGATGAATTTTGGCGCAAGTTTCGCCAAAATCGGAGTTGGAACGATGAAGATATTGATTTTTGATGTAAAAGAAAGGAAATTGATTAGGATGTGATTATCATAATTAAGTATAACCATCATCCTAATTTTCCAGTGGTTGACAAGGGTTGCAAAATGGTTAGAATGAAATATTGGATTTTTGAGGATTTTTGGGAATTTTTCTGTTATTGGAAATGTGGTCGAAATGATTTTCTGTGTACGTTCTCGGGTGCACATAACAATTTCCAGCGGCTTGTGAGGCTGGCGCGTGGGGTCAGCGGGGCCGGTTTACTGTGCGTGACTGTTTCGTGGGCGCGGTTTATGGGTGCTGTGGACCGGGTGATTGGGGTGGCCGGTCCACGATGGACCGGGTGTGCCACGTCGGATGCCAGCGCGGCTGTGTCGGCGCGCGGCGGAAAAACGGCGGCGCGCGGCGGGGTCTCGCCGGAACCCTCGCCGGCGGCAGCTACCGGGGTCTAAGGGGGACACGGAGCGGACGACGAGGTTCTACGCGGAACGGCGAAGGTGGCGGTGAGTGATGTCGACGACGCGGTCGACGGGAGTGGTGATGCGACCTTGCCGGAGATGAGCGATGCGCCGGCGAGCCAGGGGAAAAAGGTCGTGCGCGTGGTTGGGTTCGAGTATGTGCTACCGGGAGCGTGCGTAAGAGCATGGCGAGGCGTCCGGTGGACTCGGCCGGGCCGGAGGGGACTCACGGCGGCCGGCGGCGAGAGGAAAAGGTGGCGGCCATGGCGGCGCTCGGTGCGGAGGTGTGCGCAAGGGCGAGATGGCTCCTGCGAACGGTTGCGCGAGCGCGCGGGATCAAGGCGGACGTGAATCCGCGAGAAGTGGTCGACGGGATGCTGTGAGGGCGTGGCGCGAACCTCGCCAGAGTTCATGGCGGAGGCGACGCGCGTGGGAGAAAGAAAAGGAAGGAAGGTGCTCGTGGGGCTCGGCTCGTGTGCGCGCACGCGCGTGAGGTGCGCGAAGACATGGCGAGTCTGTGCGCTGCTCTACGGGCTCGGGGTGATCAAGACGAGACCGGCGCGGAAGCTCCTACGGCGGCGATCTACCGGAGCTAGGAGAGATGGTGCTAGCACTACGAAACGAAGCAGACGAGCTAGAGCATTGGCAAGAAGAGAGAATGAGGATGCTCACCGTGCTCTCAGTCGAGCAAGGGAAAGAGCGGAGGGTGCCGGCGACGGAGACGGCGGACGGCGGAGCTAGGGTTCCGTTGTTCTCGACCTGCGAACCACGGCTGCGGACGAGGTGAGCACGATGAGATTGAGCGCGGGAAAGGGATGCCAGAAGTGGAAGAAGTTGACGTCGAGACTCACCGGAGAGGAGGGGAGAGCTCACCGGAGTTCTCGCCGGAATTAGAGGGAAAGGGGAAAAGTCGAGTTCGAGCTCGGGGACTGAGTGGTGGTGGTGAATGGGAATAGAGGAAGAAAGAGGGGGCCTTGGTGTTGCTTTATAGCCGCCAATGGCGGTTCGAGGGGGGCTGTTAGGTCGGTTTTGCCGGCGAGAAATATCTCGCCGGACTGGAGCTCGACGCGACGCGCGAAGGCGGTTCGCGAGCTTCGATGATCGGCGGTGACGCGCGAGAGAAGCTTGAGCAGTGCTCGGGACGCGACGGAGCGAGAGAAGAAGCCGCTGTGGCTGACGAGAGCGGCATGGAGCTCGCCGGATTTATAGGAAACTTGGCGCGCGCGTTAAGTAGAGGAAGGGAGTGACGGAACGGGGCAGTGGAGGCGGTTGAGCTGCGCACGAGCTTCACGTGATGATCCTGTGGCGCGGAAACGACGGGGGCAGTTCGCCGGCAAGGAGGGATGGGCGGCGGCGCAAATCGCGCCGGCGCGAGGAGGGAGACGACGCGGGCGCCGGGCCCACACGTCAGCGAGAGAAGGAGAGAGACAGGCCGGGCTGGAATGCTGGGCCGCGCGGACTGGGCCGGAACGGCTGGCGCGAGAGTGAGGAGAAAAGGGAAAGGAAGTTGGGCCGGCGGGAGAGAAAAGAAAAGGGGCGGCCCGAGAAGAGAGAATTGATTTGATCTTTTCGCTGGGATTAAATTTGAATGAATTTCGAATTCATTCAAAAGGAAGGATTGAAACCAACACTCAAACAAACCAAGAAAAACACGAAAGTGCATATGGTGACTTTTATGCATAGTTTAAAATTCAAAAACTTTTGGTTTCGCTATTAACTAAAGCTAGCAAATTGATTTTAATTGAAAAGTTTTAAAAAGTTCAAATTTTTAGTGATTTTTTTGACAACGGGTAAAAACGCGGGTCGCTACAGCACAGCCTCGCTGACGTCCGCGTACAGCGTCGCCGCGATGAGCAGCATCAGCACCGCCGCAGCAGCTGCTGCTCCGGCGCCTTTGCCTCCTCCCTTCATTCTCTTCAGATATGGCCTGTTACTACTTGTGGTTTTGCAACTTGTTGGCCTGAGATCTGCTCGAGCTAGCTATGGTCTGTTACTCCGTTGCATGGAACAATGAAGGATGCCGTGCTACTTATAGCTAGGCATCATGCAGCTAGCTGATGGTTGGCATGCCGCATGCGTACCATTTGGGGCGAGCTGGATTTTTTCACCGTCTTCGTACGTCGCTGCGGGTGCACTGAACGTTCTTGACGGATCAGACTGGTGAAACTGCTGGTTCTGTAGTTTGCGCGTTTCGACTCAATCTATTATCTTAGTATTTGATGGTCCAAAGGAGCCACCACGTTCGCTCTCAAGGCCACGAAATTACCACGTTAATCAGAGAAAAAACAAAGATGTGAACCGTTGGATTTTATGAACATTGAACGGTTGAGATTCATCAAAATTACCACATTAATCGGAGAAAAAAGAAAAAGATCTAACCGTTGATTTTAATGATAATCTAACGGTCCAGATAATCCATGTCAAATACATATATTCGGATTTAAAATGCTTGCCCAAGAGCTGGACTCTATATCTCAAAAGAAAAGAGAAGGTACGCAACCACCCAGTACCAAAAAAGCTGGACTCCATATTACGGTGTAGATTGCATCTACTAAAACAAATAAGCACATTTGTCCGGTTGAGCCTTCCTTCATGCTAGAATCCCAACTTTGTTACAATATTTAATTATGCTAAGACCGGAAGCGTAACTATTAGGATTAGGAGAGACTCCTCGGTTTCAACATGTACACGTCTTTTGGAATCAACCCATTGCGAGCTGAGAATCACAAAGAAAAAAAAAATCTCGCAAAACTAATGGTCAGCATTAAAGCAAGAGTTCGGATAAAATGCTATAGAAATTCGGACTGAAAATAAAAAGGAATAAAACAAACCGCAAAACTCTATGGTATTCTTGCCCGATGTATAGTTACGAGGGGAAGGATAGAAAAAAAACACGAACAATTGTTTCCAAGCCAATATTAAAGAGTTTGTCCGGATTAATACAAATTGTAGGAGTTTCATCAATCATGTGGGTCCAGATTGTAGCAAAATAATTTTTGGTAGTCCCAAAGAGAATAATTTCCGTAGAAAAAGAAGGGTAGGACTCTTAATTCCTTGATTGATTCACGCATATTACTACAAATATTTGACGAAGAGGGGAAACGCATCGGGAGTGATTTTACAGGAACAACGCGGCCAAATATTCGTTCCGCCGGCGAGGTCCATCATGATTGCGGAGCTCCAAAAGCGCTACTGGTGACAAATCGCATGCTGATCGCGGCCGTGAAAGGTTTCGAGTACGGCGACGTGATGCTCCGGATCGCCGAAGCGGCGAGCGTCCTATCCAGGACAAGCTTCCACAGCCAGGGCGGCGGCTCGGCGCCACCTGCCCAAAAAGATCCTCGACCATGAGTAGGCCGTCTGAGTTCTGGACATCCTGCCGTGGCAGCAAATTGCTCCCAACATCTCGCTGATGGAATGCTCGCCTCTGCTCTTCCGTGCAGCTACATGGTGCTGCTCGGCGACCTCAACAACCGGATCGCCATGGACGCCGCGTGGCGCATCAGCTGGTGCGGGCCAAGACGTGGAGCTTGCTGCCTGAGAAGAGCTGATTCTGGAGCTCTGCAAGGGCCGGCAGTTCAACGGCTGACGCGAGGGCGCCTTCACCTACCCGCCAACCTCCAAGTACCACCGGGATTCGGACCAGTTCTACTGGTGCACCGACGACGGCAGCGCCACCGGCGGCGAAAAGCATGGTATGAAACTATGGCGCCCGGCACTAGCACATGTATCACCAGGCTTGAATCGATCTTGCGAATGACATCATGTTTGACACGTACTGTTACTGATCAAAACACGTCGATAAAAGCTGAGCACAACCCATGAACGCTTTGGATCCCTTGGATTCTTGCATGCTGCTATGGATGGACACACACAGCCTGACCCAAATCTCGAATAATATTTACTTATCAACCTTAAGGAGTGGAGAAAAATCACCAGTTCAATATCATCAGATTTTGTTAAGTGTAAATTTAATCATCAGGTTTCAGTTTGTTAGTTTTGCAGGAAGCGCAATTGCGCAAAGTAGGTCTGATGGATCTCCCTTCTACCAGCGACAACCTAAGATGATTTTTTTTTTTTTGCGATGGAACCTAAGATGATTTTTCGAACATAAGTTTCATAGTTTGGGACGCTAATACATGCTCCAAGGAAGCACGCTCGACTGCAGTGCACTGCATGATGCAGATCTTCTTGGGGATGAACATGACTGCAAGTTGCAACCAAGAGGCGACATGGGCGTCTTTTGCCTGTAGGTACAGCCAGGCAGGATGTTGATGACTTGGCGCATGACAACAACAAGTATGGTAGATGAGCGCTCCATCAGTATTAGGAGGACCTGACGATCAGTCAAGAAAAACATGCACAGTAAAGTATGAGGTTTTTTTTCTTATCGACTCTGATGCATGCTGCGGAGGCGAAAGAGGGCGATGGGTTGTGTATATCGCCAATCGGATGACAACTCCTACAATAATGTCTCTATGTTATTGAGATACGTCATTGTGCAGATTTTAGGCAAGCTTATAATTTTTTGTTAAGGTTAATGTTGAGAAAAAACACCATGCCACCGTCAATGTAGACCGCGCCAGTGATTGTACTGAACTTGAGCCAGCTGAGCAGGAGTAACGAAGCAATGCGGCATGTATATGTCTATCCTAGAAAATAGCAAGTTAAATGGGCGGTGGCTAGCATTTCTGCTGTATGGTAGTTTACAGTATAGACATGGCAAAGATGGCGAGCTTTGGAGGGCTAGCAGTTTCGCTTGCTGCCGGCTGCGAAGAACATCAGCGAGGGAGCTATGATGGTGGGGCCTGCTAACATTTAATGTTTTTTTCCTTAGCAGCAGCGTGGAGCCAATGTGAGGCGTAGGAGTAGTGGTGATGGACCCAAAAACGAGCATCCGCCCGCTTGCTGCCACCGTTTCGCAAATTGCTCGCTTCTCTCTCTCTCATCCTTTCTCTCTCTTCTCTATTGGATTTTGCCCGCTCAAGTAGCTCCACTATACTTGCTCTTAAGGAGAGAGTAACCTACATGGTTTAAACTTCTGGCATAGAAGCACGGTGAAGGTAAAATCGTCGGCTTTTCTCGCAAGGTTATTCATGAATTTGAAAGTAGCACAACCAATGGTTGACGACATCAGAGCAATGACCACACGAGGCTGAGAGAAGAGAAGAGTGGTTAATGGTAGGATCAAAGCAGAGGTGCAATACTTTTCACAGGTAGTACACTGTCTCATTTAGCTGTCCGTGGGTACATAATATTGAACTTTAAGGATGTAAATATAGTGAAATTTAGCCAGCCATAACTTTAATTTTTTCTTTCGTTGGTGCATTCGCACCTGACACTGTATACCTAGCTTTGCTCAGGGATCAAAGCTGTGACGCGAGCCAGGTCAAGAAAATGTAGAGACTTTGGTCGCTCCTTGATTCTAAAGAGATATGAGTTCTTGATCGTAAGGACAATATATGATGTTTGCTAGGGTGTGACTATATGTGTGAAGAAGCAGTATACCGAAACGCTATGCATGCAAGTCGCCACACATAATCAGGTCAACGGTGTGTTGTGCTTGGATTTGGTGCATTTGAGGCGTGGCTCGACGTGGTAAAAAAGATGATTGTTGGCTACTCTATATCTTTTAAAATAATTGTTTGTCTAGGTTCGGTAAGTCAAAACTACCTATCTTTGACCCAATATTTTTAAAACATTGTATATTTAAATAACATAAGATTTGTGTTTTAGGTTGAAATATACTTTCACACATATTAAACTATATAAATCAATGATCAAAGATAGATATATTTAATATTTGACCAAAACTAAAACTACAGTTGTTTTGAAATGTAGTGGGATATAGTTGCATGTCAAAATAGGTGGATGTCATGTCACAACACATATAATAGATGTTGCGCAATAAAGAGCCAACAAAGCAGTAACAATAAGATCGACGTTTGCAAAAAAAAAAAAAAATCAATAAGCCAAGATAACAATTTATTTTCGTGAATCTAGCCGCGCAATATGCGCGGGCCATCTTGCTAGTTGCAGACTGAATCAAGGCATGTTCAAATGGATGGCATGCATTCAGATCTGTGGCTCGCCAACGGATGACTGTAAGATGAATTCAGCTGGTATGCGTAACCCATTTGACGGCCAATTTGCTGGAAACTATAAACGCATTGCCATGGCAAAATAGACAGCTGGTCCTGACCACCGGTTGTCACCTATGCGAATTAGATCTGTGGAACAATTCAAACATCAGTTAGGTACCAAACGGTCGGGTTGTTTTCATTTGCAGCTAGCTGAACTCGATCAATGACGACTTGAACTAGCTTGGTACAGTGTATAGTACGGATTTGACCTGTGGAAAAAAAATTCATAGTCTGTCCTTGAAGCTTCCCAGCTATTCTATACATATTGCAGGCCAAAAATCCCACGAACTGATTTCCAGTTTTTATTTTATTTTCAACAAAATGACTTTGACCTCTGTCGTTAGAGCTGACTTGACATTTTGTTTGACTAGAGCATTCCTTCACCCTTTACATATTCATGGGCATGGCGACCTCAAGAGTAGCATGCAGCTGAGTCTGAAATTACAGGTACAGAGATGGAAGCACGGAAACGCTGAATAATTCAAATATAGCTTCATGGAAATTGGTGTGGCTACCTAATTCATCCTTTTAAAGAGTTGATTTCAGTGATCATAAGATAACTGAATGTCAAATAAATCAGTGGGCGATTTTCTTAAGAGCTTTATGATCAAAATAAGATATGCACATTCTTTTCTGAGGCTTGCTAGAGATACTCCATGCACAGTATTCACTGAAGAAAGCTCTGAACTATTTGAGCGTAAGCAACGATATATATGTCGTCATTGAGTGTGCAAAGATATTATAATTAATTAACTAGTTTTGTGATACTTGAAAATGTGGACACAAAGTTGGCGCCGTTGTTTCAGAATTAATTGAGGATACTGTTAGCATATAGCACCACCAAATGCGTTGAAACTTTTTTTTTAAAAAAAAAATGTGTTAGAGCGCTATGTGCATTATGAACCAGGTTTCCACTATTTTTTCACCGATTAAGCACCAGTCATTGACTATTGTTTCGTTGTTCATATAGAGAATAGGGTAATTCTTTTTTCACCGATTAAGCACCAGTCATTGACTAGTTAGGGTACACTTGCTTAATTATTTACCATCGTATCTAAAAGCAGGACTAAGGTAATGGAGAAAACTAATGGCTCCATTTGACAGAGCTTAATTCAGCTCCAGAGAGTCTGAATTTCTCGGAGCTACTCATGCCTAGCTCCAGAAATCCATGGATCTAGAGTCGGGGATGGACTAAAAGTTTTTGATCGAGTCTTTTTCTCATTTTAAACTAAAACAAAAATATAAAAGGCATTTTTCATGTTATAAACTAAGAATTCAGCATGGATCTTGGATCTTCAACTGCGCTAAACAAGGTCAATATGTGGACAGGAAGTTTGGAGCTAAAATTATTTGTTTCGCAGACTTGAAAATCATATTCGCCTTACTAATAAAAGAACGCCATATGCCATTTCAAGCAAGATAGTGCTTCGCGCCATTTTCAGCGTTCAACTACTTGGATAAACATCACATTAGCTGTTACGCGGCTGAAGCCAGTGCACGAAAGTATTGTAGAGATAGATACAATGTCGATTATTTTCTCTCTTTTTTTTGCGGGAAAAATACAATGTCGATTCACAAGCACAAACACATACGCAAGCTCCGTGATTCACAAGCACAAACACATACAACAAACGATAATTTAAATGAACAAAGCATTCTCTGATGATAGTCAACAAACTTTTCGTGATCAGATCACTCACTACTGCCATAGTCCTACGGCGAATTTATTAGAAGCTAATTAATCAAAATACTATTGCAGGAGCTATATATGTATAAGCAGTTAAGTACGCTCGTAGCTTAATTCCGGCCGCTTGCTACGGTGCGTTGGGAGGTGGGCAAGAAATGTGTGGGTCGTTCGTGCCGCAAGAAGGCCCTGCCGATGCCTTGCGGACGGACACCAGCGGAGGCAGCGGCGGCGGCGGCGGCTGCTGCTGGCGAGTGGCTCCATGATCAGCTTCCAGCAGACGGCGCGGCACCGCGGCGTCCGCATGCAGAAACGCCGCGACGAGCAGCAGTGCAAGCAGCGCGGCGGCCGCTCCACGTCCGGCACCAACTCCTCCTCCCTTCATCTTGATCAGTACGTACAGTGCAGTTTCTTTTGTGCAGCTATCTAGCTGGACAGATCGATCGAGAGAGGGATTTTTATATCTTGTGGAATGTAGGTTTGCTCGAGCTGTGTTTGGTTAACTGATTGCCTTTTGAGCATGAAAATCTGAGGAGCATGGTGGTGTCTACTTATAGCAGCTCGTCGCTGAGACAACGTAAACGATCAATCAGCAAGCGAAGCTAAGTTGGTTTCCGCGACATTGCCGCGGATGCAGAAACGTTTTTGACGGGCTAACTAAGCTGACGCAAACCGGTATATGCAAGCATGCATATATATGTATATACTCCAAGACATTGGAGTATGACGTCTATTTGCATGTCTTGTATCGCATAGATTGATTGTTGCGTTCGTATATAGATCAAGGTCGGTCTAAGTTCCATCTCTTGGAGTGAAGACTGCTGACTCCAATGTTCGAGGCCCAAAGCTAGCATAGAGCAAGGCACGTGCATCAAAATTCTTGAGTTAAACTTTCAGGTTACAGAATGTATGTTGACACTATGACTGGAGAAAGGATCATGGAATAGAAAGCTAGCTGTCGTGCCTGACCCGTTTGACGGACAGATTTGTCAAAACTTAAACTGGACAAAGATCTTGCACGGCAACAACCTGCAGCCATCTGATCTGATGCAGTTTGAAAACGCCTCGTGCTAAGCTTGCATACTAGACTTACCCTTGGCCTGTCTTTGCTCGGAGTAGGACTCTTTTCCTGGTGTATTCCTGACAGAAACTAGTAATTCGTCATTTTCCTCCGTTCTCTCATAATACATTAGCATATGCATGAACTCCTGTATAACATTATGATCTTTTCTGGAAGAACAAAAATAAAACAGACTCAACAGTCTTTTTTTTTTTTACCAAAAATTTCCTTGTTTCGTTCCCACATTAGCACCTATTGTTGGATGGAGACACGAGAACATGCAATTTCCTTCGATCAACATTTCTAGAGTGGACTGAAGACCGTTGATCCATGCGTAAAGGTAGTGCAAAAAGCAGTTTAAAATTCTCTGAGCAACATGCATAGATGACTGGAGTAAGACGTTCGGGATTCAGGAACGAAGGCGAATGACTTTTGTCTCTGACCCGCTTGACGGCGCGGATTTGTTGAAACATTCCATTCCAGTGACCTCGCATGCACGACCAACGATCGCACGTTAAACCTGGAGCCGTTCAACTGCAATTTATAAATGACTCGTCCTGAGCTCGCGGGCCAGGAGCAATGCTCAGATTCTGCCCGGCGGACATCGGCATGGATGGAACATGAGCTCAGCATGGATGGTCTCTTGGATGCTCGTTGGCTGGCCATTTGCTTGATTCCTTGCTTGGCTGCTATGCGTATGTCTGCCAGTTTGTGAGCTTTAGATAATTCTTTACACATGCGTGTGGCAACTGAAGAAAGAGAAGGAAAAATTGTATCCGCCATTGGAATACTGCAACTGTTTCAGTTTGGCATGCATGTGGTGATGTCCCATTTATTTCTATCTCAAACTCTGACGTCAAGAGTCATGGGATGAGAATGTCTCGCTCCATGGCCTCAACCAAAGAAGAATTAGAGTGTTTCGATCATTTATCGAGCTGTAAGTTAGAAAATCTTTCCAGTTCTATTTACTTCAAACGTAGAAGATGCAATGTCAAAGCCTTTCAGGATAGCACAGTAGATGGTCTCATGATAAATAAATACAAAAAAAGGGATCAAGCAAAGAACAACGCTAAGTAGACTAGCATTATTCTCTAGTACACTTGGCCAATAGACAGGATCAAGACTTGTAGAATCTATTTGGTGGTGAGAGGTGGATGGACATGGCGGACGGCGAGAGGTGGATGGAGATCGCGGCGGGTGAGCTCGACGGAGCGCAGGCGGTGGTTGTTTCGCAGTAGAGTTTTTCCTGCAAATGAGCAATGGCAGGCAGTAACAGTAGGCATGGTCGTGATCGACGGGGATCATCAGGCAGTAACGCGGCATGCCAAATAACCCAGCCAACGTGATGCAGAGTCTCACATGTCATGGTTTACTAGAAAGCTCTACTAGTGCAGAATTGTCCTCCGTATGATACTTCTCAGATATTCGATGCACCAAACTGAACCAAAGCTCCAGTAAACACTTGGAGATATTCCACGGATAGCTCAAGCGCTGCCTGTTCTTGACAGATGCAGCTGTACACATTCAGAACTCTGTTCCTGATTTGTTTCTCCAATCATTGAGCAATTGCCATTCTTTCCAACAGAATATCACAGCTTCTTCGCTTTATGCCAATATGCCAAACAATGAAACATCTATAATCCTGGTGAAGCCAGCGCCTCACTGTAGCGCTACAGTTCCCACGCACCAATGACCCAAATCCTTGTTACATTATCCTTGTGTTTGGATAATGGAAAATGAGAGGTGGATTAGGAATTGGGAAATGATGCATGAGGGAATGAAGGGTTGAGATTTAATGTGATAGAGAAATAAAGGGTCTTGATTTCCTATCCTATTTCCCTATCCCTATTCCGATCACCGTTTCCCGGAATCCAAACACCACCTATGTTTTTTGTGTGACATTGCACACACTGATTACTACGAACTTTTAGCGCTTTGTGTACTGTAAGAGTTTGATAGATTCATGAAAAAGCAAAACATCAGTTATTTGAATATGCACTATGGCTTGGCACAGTTTGATTGGTAATCCGACTTGATTGGTTTTGGGCAGCACAATGCTTCCTCGAGTTTTGGTACAGTTTTCTAGTTTCGGTATGTCTGGTTTCTGGTGAGAGGTCTCGTGTTGCATTATTTTATTTTATTTTTGTGAGCAAAGAGATGGCTTTCTTCATGTTGCATTGTAGCTCAGAAATTATGTGTGTTCCAACTTTTCACACTGTCACTTAGGACGTTATGCAGAAGAAGGGTGATCCGGGGTAGGGGCAACAATTGCACACATGATCGAACAAGTCATCGCATTTTTAAACATGAAGAGCGTGGAATCAGAGTCATGACATCCCATCATATTTAACCATTAAATTATTCTGAACAAGATACATTTACATGTCATGTAAAATTAAGCACCATTTCTGCAAACATCAGGCCTCATGCATTCAGTTTCCAACTCCCTTGACAGCATTCATTCATCAGCAATAGATTGCCCTCCATTTTGATAAATTTTTTATCTCACAGTTCAGATGTCTTTTTGTTTCATGGAGCATGGTCTTTATTCACCTCTGCATCAGTGCCAAGCAGCAGCAGCAGGCGAAATGGTGCCATAACCCTTTTCGGCAGGCGCCATTCTTCTTATGGCTCCTACCTTCACATAGTTGATGCTGAACTTTGTGCTCCCAGTCATTCCAACAAGGATTGACTAGTTTGTTATAATGAAATGCCAACAGATTAGTCAGATATGATGGAATTATTCGATTGCATCAACACACTTTGTGAGAGTACATAGCCTGTAAATGCCAACAGATTAGTCAGTTTTTGGAGAAGTCGGCCTGACAATGTGTCGAGCAGGTGGGGGCGATGGAGAGGAGGGTTTCAGACACAAACCTGGGAGACGGAGCAGACGTTGGCTGCCTGTGTACGACGACGTCGGGCTGTTGAGTATAGGTGACCTTGTCGTAGTAGGCACGGATGTGGACACCGACGGCGATGTCAGCGGCCATGTGGAGGTGGCGGCCAATGACGTCGTAGAGCATGCAGCAGCAGCACGGCGGGAGCGTGATGAGGAGCGGCGGGAGAGTGGCAGGGAGGTGCAGCCGTACGGCGCGGCCGTAGCGCAGAGGGCAAATTGGTCCTTTGACAGTGAGAGGAACTCTGCTTTGGGCTCGGCCTCTTCAGACACAGAGCATGTTGGTGATTTCCATTGAACAGATGCACAAGATCGCTTGCGAGCTACCACGGTTCATGAATGAATCAACGAAACCAAAAGGTGAATATCAAAACGTGAAGGCTCAATCAACTGCAGGCTGCACGGAGCTCGGCGTGGGTTGCGTCGTGCCATTCATTCTTCGTCGACATGTGTTGCCAATGAGCTCGGCGTATCGCCATCCGCATGGGCATGGAGAGCTCTTGCGCCCTCATGATCAGGCTCGATCGGCGAGCTCCCCATCGTCCCTGAGAGCGGTGACCGGCGGCGTAGCAGTAGCGGCAGTCGGAGTCGTCGATCATCACTCGAGGGACTGTTCATCAACGAGGGTTTGAAGATGCTGCTGTGCATCCAGCAGCAGGAGGAGATGAGGACTGCATATTGTGGTCATTCCCGGGCAGGAGCAGATGCTGGGCATTGCCGATGGCGGGTTTGCCAGCAACAGAATTTCCATGGGTAGTAAATAGCATATTGAAGCATTCGGAAAAACTGAAGAGATACTCTGCTTTTCCCTCTCTGTCCTCGCATTAATTTATCGATATGCTTGTTTCACACTACAAAGTTTCTCGTTATTTGGCCATAACAATCCCATGGCCAAAGGACAATGGCAATCGGTATGCAGAAACATAACCAATATGAACAGAGAAGAAATCACACCAATATAAAAATCAACAAACAATTAGGCCTTTCATAATTTTGCCCAACATACATGGGAGAACAACTTCATTCATCCAATATGTGAAGTTTACATCATCAAGGAACCCACATCAAAGGATTGATTACATCATTGGCTTCAACTTTCCAATGCTTCACCACACATGCATGAGTGCTTAAACTTCTGTCCCTCATTGGAAAATGCAGACCTCCACTAAAGAAGACGTAAAATGCCCCATGAATCCAAGCCAATCAGCCCTAGTGTTACAAAATACTTGGTAAAATCTCCGGAACTAGGATTGCTTAAGCGACTCCGCGTGGATTACAAGTTCATTCCTATTCCTTTTTGTTGCCGTTGACCCGGTCGGCAGACGGGAATTTGTGATTTCCTAAGCGAGTGCATTTTTATGCTCCATCTCGCCCGTGCGGGCGAATCTTCACCCGCACGTACTATTGCACAATTAAGTTGGACTTTTTATAGCTCAACCTTTTTTTTTGGCTTTAGTTTAGGATCCAAAAACCTCTTATCAACCGAATCTCTTAAGTCAATCTAAACAACTAAAGAAAAAGGTGAACCAACACGTCTTATGAGTGCTTTCGCTACCTAGGCCGGAGACTCTACTACTTTCTTTTGTAACACTAAAACATCATGACCGAGATGCATAGAACACTATAGTCTTCCTCAGCGAGCGCACATAACCTCAAAGGGACAGAAGCTAGACGACTCATGCAATGCAGGAAACAGAGAGAGAGAAGTAACGAAAGGACATAACTACCGAAGTGGCCTCCTTGATGGATTGATGAGGGAAGGATGTGGATTGTGGAAGGGCCTTTCAGGGGCAGCTCATCGGCGGGCCACCTGGATGTGGGCACGATGTCGACGGGCCGTCCAAGAGCAGCTCGTCAACGGTGATCCCGGCGGCGAGGGCCGCCATGAGGTTGTATTCTGAGAGCGGACCGAACACCGTCTGGAAGGTGGCGTCCTGCTGCTGCTGGATAGTATCGTCCTCCTTCTGCAGCGCCAGCTGATCCGCGTAGCCATCGACGGTTGCTGGTCCAAGCTGCGTCTCCGCTGGTTGGCCTTCCGGCTCCACGTTCTGCATCTCTACGATCTCCGGTGCAGCAGCTTGGTCTTGGACTGACAGTAGATCGAGCTCGATGTTCTGCGCGAACAGCATGATGTCGTCCTCCTCGGCCTGGCGTGGAGTCGCCGTCTCGAGGTGTTGCGTCGCCTCTCCGAGCTGCGGCGCCGCCATATGATCATGGTCTGACGCCAGGAGGTCGCGCTCGATGTTCTCCGCAAACAGCATGTTGTCGTCCTCCTCGGCAAGGCGCGGCCGCGTGATGGGCGTCGCGGCCACGAGGTGCTCGTCGTCATCTGCCGCCTTCCTCTTGGTGTCTGCTGCGTTCGCCGATGATGTGCTAGAGGATGACGACGACGCGCGGGATCGTCCAGGGCCTCGAGGTGATTTGTAAACCTTGCAAAGCACGAGGTCGCCGGCTTTGGTGTCCTTGAAGCTGTACTCAGCCATGATCCATCCCGGCTTCTCGACGGACCCCTGCGCTGTCCTGATGTGATACGAGAACTTTTGCACTTGCCCGCCGTCGCTGCCGTCCACCGGCTTCGGACTGCCCTCAGAGTGCCACGACTCCTTGCCGTTGCTGCCGGCGACAGTGCGCGACCTCTTCGTCGTGGACTTGCCGACGAAGCGCGCGGGGCTGAAGAAGTACCATTGCTGACCGTCTCCGGCGTCTCTGTACGGAACGCGTGCTGGCAGGTGATCGCGGACCAGATCGTGCGGCCGGGCGGAGCAGACGTCGGCGTCGTGGAACAAGCGCGCGTCGGCGAGGCCGCTGATGTTGCCGTCGAGCCTGGCGCGGAGGTAGCGGTCGACGAGGCTGTCGTTGCCGGGCGTGAACGAGTGGTCGTCCTTCGCCATATCCGCCGAGTTGACGGAGAAGGCGAGTTGAGGGAGAAGCGTGGAAGAACTAGAAAGGGTTTGGAAAGAAGCAGCGATGGATGGCAGCGGTGTTTCCTTATGAAGGGACGGAGCGGGAATTCGATTCGAAGATGGGTTTCGCGCCGCGCGTGGGATGTAAGCGACCCTAGTGTCGCGCTTGTGTCTGTTTGGAGTTGATGAATGAATCCGACGACGATATAGGACTCGCAGCTCAGCTGACGTGTCTGGAAGTCGATGAGGAGCTGAGACCAAGACCCTGCTTTGCTTTTGAGCGTCCCGATGACGATTCAGTGTCGACTCGCACAGATGACGGTGCCGGGACATGCCCTGAACTCTGGAAGTTATGGACGGTTTGTTCGTTGGTTTGCCGAGGAGCAGCACAAGGATTCAGGGTCGCCGAGGAAGCGAACCTCAGCTTCGGCGTGCCGATGGAGGCGCCTGGGCCGCCGAGCTGGGCCGTCGACAACGCATGCGCGCGGATGTTCCTGCGCGGCGAGGTCAAGCGCTGCGTGCGCGCGGTCATGGGCGACGGACAAGGCTCGCGCGGCAGTGGCGCCCGGCGGCAGCTCCGACCACGTTATGAAGAGATGGAGCGGGGATGCTTTCGAGCGCTGATGACGGTGCTGGGGACGACGCCATGGCTTGCTCTGCTGGCTTGCCGAGCGGCAGCACAAGGATGAGGTGGTTCGTTTCGTGTACAGCAATTCTCAAGTCTGAACAGATACTCTGTTTTTGCTCTGTTTCACTTCGCAGGACAAAGTTTTTCAGTGAGCAATATGATTTTATGCCAATATATTCTGACAAACAGAACAATGTATTCTGTTTTGTGTGACAGAATATGGTAAACATTCAATTCGTCTGAAGAAGACACATTTGCAAGTCATGTAAATTCGACACCATTTCTGCAAAACATGAGGCCTTTGGCATTCAGTTTCCAACTCCTTTTACAGCATTCGTCAGGAATAGGTTGCCCTCCTTTTCTATTATTATTTCCTCTTAATTTAACTTTTTTTGTTTAACGGTGCTGATTTTCATTCACCACAGTATCAACCTCAAGATGAGCTTCCTCACGTGCTTCAGAAGAAATGGAACCAGAAACTTTTCAGCAGCCGTCGTTCGTATCATGGTTCCCACTTACTGAACTTGTACCGCACAACACCTGTCGGCAGATCCATTCAAAATCCTGAACAACTATAATCAAATTTCCTACTGGGAAAGAAATACCATATTGATCTGTGTGTTTGTTTCTTTAGACTAAACATTCATGCACAACAGATTAAAAAAGTCAATTTTAAGGCAACGCTTAGGAAAATTTACAAAAGATTCTGAACTGATAACAATAATTGTCCTTGGAGTGCAGGCACACACTTCAATTTCACAACTGTAAAAGATAAACTCTCACTATTTTAAAGTGATTTTACCTGCAAGGATACACTAGCTTGTTCCAGTGAAACGCCAACAGATTAGACTGGTGGACGGAATCACAAGTAGTATTTTCATTTGCAGCAATACACTTTCTAATTGTACGGTTCAGTTTCTACTTTCTAACATTCTTTATTCGTCAGCAATAGTTTGCCCTACATTTTCATTCTACTTTTCCTCATAATTCAGATGTATTTGTGTTTTATGGCGCTTAGTCTTCATTCATCACAGCATCAGCCTCAGGCAAAATGGTACCATGACTATTTTCAGCATCTGTCTTGCTTATGACCTGTCTGCAGGTCCATAGAAAATCTTGAGCAGCAAATCAAATTACAAACATAGGAAAACATATTAATTATATAATGTTTTTAGACTAATCAGTATGATCTGTGAAACATGCCATGCACAGAATATTCAAAATGTCAATTTCAAGTCAAAGTTTAGGTAATTATTACAAAAAAATGGCTCTGAACTCATGACATTTTGAGTAATTTATCTGCAATGCCAATAGTACACTATCCAAGAGATTGATATTTAGACTGATGGATGGAATTACTCATTTGCAGCAGTACACTTTCTGAGACTACACAGCATGTAATTGTTCAGGTGACCAGTTGTCAGTATCGGTAAGCAGACACGGCAAGACAATTTCAGTGAAACGTCAACATATTAGACAGATTGTTTATCCACACTGAATCATTTACTAACCATGGTTGCTTCAACAGACAAGCAGGATAACACAATCTCACTAGTGCTGCAGCCTAAATTTGCATGGTGAAAACAGAACAGAGTAGTAGTTAATGTATGCAGATAAAAATAACTGAAATCTTGTGTTACAGTATTTGCCAAAAAAAAAAACGTTTGTCCCACTTGTCCAAAAATTTGTGTTATTTTTTACATATAATACCAACAATCATAGTCCCAAAAAAACATGTTTTGCTCGTCTTGCTTGCAAGTTACACTCTTGCGACTCATGAACCGAACAACGCTTTCTGAATAGTTGTAACCTGCTGTGCTGAAGTCTTCTTCCCTAGGCTTTAAAGAGTGTCCAGAGCAGAAGAGTTCATTCATGCACAAACCATCAGTAGTACTACTAAGCATGTCAAAGAATCAGAACATTCAAGGACGACAATGAGAATTGGAACTTTTAAGGATGCAAGAGTGTCCTGTCATTGTTCTTGTTCAAGTAAAACCTATTTCGTACCAAAAGCAGGCATGAAGGCAATTTCGATGTAACGTCAACAGAGTGGACAGAGATAGGATGGAATTATTCTTTGCATCACGACGAGCCAATCTGCTTACATACATATCGATAATGTCTAGCCGAATTGAACTGAAGCATGATGGTGTACATGACCAATCCACTGAAACAATAATTGACGATGCTTGAGATCAGAGCGCGCTCTTGATCTTCCTGGCTTCCTGCCGCTCTTCCTCTTCTTTCTTGTCCAAGGCAGAGAGGAGGTCCTGCGCGTGCTTCACCGCGGCCATTATTTCGGGGATGAACCTGGTGCGGGTGTCCTCGTTGAGCTGGTCGAGGGTCATCCCCTTGGTGCGCGCCTTCTCCTCCTCGTGATCCTTCACCCAGCCCTCCAGCTCCGTCCGGAGGTCGACGCCGGCGACGCCATCCATGGGATCGACGATGATGCGCCTCAGAGTGTGCGGGAGAATGTCCAGCCTCGCCGCGGAGGACTCCACCTCCTCCGCACTCAGGGACTGGTACACCTGTAACACCTCATCATCCATCGAGCTCGACGACGGTGACGGCGGCTTTTTATATATAGCCCTATAAAAGGAGGAGCCAGCTCTCGGACTCGGAGTCAGACTCTGGGCCCTTTCTTTATTGGGCTCGGCTCCATTATATTCCGATTCTTGTTGCCAAAGGTTTTTTTAAGATGGGCCCGGCCCATTATATTCCGATTCTTGTTGACAAAGTTTTTTTTTTACTGCGGAAAATTCTTTTTTTGATGCAAAAGAATACTCCATTAACCACTGACTCACGTTAAATAAAGGCAGCTAGTTCAGTATCAAAAACGGGCACACGTACGGTTGACGACTACAATTCTGCAACAACATGGCATCGTGCACTGAAGGTATGTCCAAAGAGCCAGATCAAGCCGTTTAGTCAGGCAGGAATTATCGAATCACCGGCTGCAAGTTGGAAGGAGCACCGAAAGAAGTGGATTGCCACCTCAAGGAACAAAAATTACTCACTTTTTATTTTTTTCTGGGGGAACCTCTCTGTTCACAATACAGTACGTGTCATATATATTGCCTACATATATACAGGTCGAAGAAGACACGCGGTGCGCACTGAACATGTGAATACCAAACACATACGTGTCATGCAACAGGTCCCAGATACCCTAATAGCCATGCAACACAAACATGTTATGCAACAGGTCCAAGATACATAAGGCATGCAACACACAGACGTGGGACCAAAACATTCAGCAGTGCTTTCGATCGGTGTCTCCAGGTAACTGATAAGTCCGTCAGTGCTATGAGGACGATGATCCATCACAAGAACGGACATAAAGCTAGCCTAGATATAAGTTTTCTCAACTATGGTATCATCAGGTTTAGATCCAAATTAAACTCCATTGGAATCGCAGCGCAAGGTCATCTCAGATTTTCCTTCCATCTGATCCATCTTCAGCGCTTGAGATCTGGTAGGTAACGGCATGGCGGCTGCTCCGGCACACCACCTGCGGCGATGATAGCCTTGAACTCCCTGGCCTTACCAACGATGCGTCGTTCCTTCATCCCCAGGGAGAGCATCTCTCCAGCCACAGGCGCCCGGTCCCCCTTCAGTTTGATGACAGCCTTCCTCTCGCTGGCGCTTCTCAGTTCAGAATCGAGTCGGTTCAGCTTCGCTTGCAGACTTGTCTTTGTTGGTGAAACCGTCTCCAGAACGCTGTACAGCACACGCAATTTGTTGTTCGCCTCTTCTACGCTCTCCTTGGTCGCCTCCACCTTGACCTGAAAAAAGAAGCATATGCATATATAACATATAGCGAAATGAACTCGACAACCGCATGAGATTGACCTGTTACCGGCATATATATTTATACCTAGCATGCACTATTTAGTTACAAGCTATGCATGCAATGTTCAGTTCAGGGGCTGTATTTACGTGCAGCCTCCCTAATTCAGTTAATAAATATCACAAAATTAAAGTAGACTATTTATAGATTAGTTTGCAGCAGCCCATTATATAAGAAGAGATGAAGAGGCATTTGATACATACCCAAAACGTGTCATACATGATCCAAGCAAGAAATGGTACGTGCTATATAGGAGTATTATTATGCTCTGTATATCGGCTTTTTTCGAAAAAATGCTCTGTATATCGGACACATAACTTGGAGACAACAATTGCTTACAGATGAAAACCAGAATAATTCAGGCAGACAAACATCCTACTTGGCGTCAAAGTGCTGGTGCATTTTATTCATCAACAAGAAAGAACTCATCAATATAGTGACAAAAACAGATCAACTAAACATGAATCGGATTGATCTTTCTAACACTGGCCCAATAAATCAAGGGCGGTTGGTGCATTGGCGCCTAGATCAACAGAAGAAACAGTCCAACGTTTTAGTCAGCAAAACTTCTTGATAATATACAGCACACAAGCAATGCATACATGCATCCATGGATTCTCTATTCACAAACGACACTACCATTTTGTTGGAATCAGTCAGTCCATGCAACAGTTTGCATAGAGGTTCGTTAAATTGTTGTACAATAACACGTGATGCAATGCAAGCACATATTCCATATTATGATGCACAACACGTTAATTAACAAGACTAGTACAAATGCACGTGCGACACGCACGCGCGAATATTTTTTAACATGACGTTTTGTGTGGTTATGTGAAAAAACATAATACATAAAATTTATAAGTATATTGTTATAATAATCACATTCAAATATGATGTAATACATAGCTATATATGATATGCAGACCCTTGTAGGAATCAGAAGCGGCAACGGCCGCTTGTAGCAAGGAACGATGAGTTCTTTCAGTATTTTTATTTGTCAGAAATTAAAGAAAAGAGAGAAAATAGGCTCTGTGATCTATCTCATTCCTGGTTTGAAGCCCACGTATACCAGACCATGCATACACCCTCGACCAATTTCAACTTCATTTTATGACCTAGCATTGTAAGATAATCACTGTCTTTTTGTTATATTTATCTAGATGACGGGAATTACAACAATATTAGCTATGTAAAAAATATAGATAATAGACATTATATCCAAGAGTGCATCAATTGGTTCGTCAGATACAATTAAGAAAGTCAATGTTGGTGAAGGTATGGTCCAACGAACATATTAAGGAACTGCAAAAATCGAAGAAAGAAGTTGTTTACATGATTTAGATTGATAGCTACACGATGGTAAACCATAGGTAGACCTAAAATGTCGCCATTACGATGTTCAAATAAATTATCACCTTTATTGCTAATGTGACAAAACACATATTTGCAAGCTTTGAGGAGGCTTTAACTATGACACAAATCCATGCTAATAAGAGTTTCAATCATAATCCTTATATAATAACAAGTAAGCATCAATAATGGCATAATTAAAATGAAAATTAGAAATTGATCTATGCTTGCTTGCATGGAGGTTTGCATTACTGCATCAACAAAATACAACATATTTTTGAAGTTACTTAATCATAATAATGACCCAATGCAGTGATCTAGTACACATTAATTTATAATGCCGAACTCTTATTACAGACAAAAGTAAAAATGTGTAATCTCTGAAGTTTCGCCTAGTTGTGCCTATTACATAGTTTCTATATATGTTGATTTTTTGAAATCTTCTTTTTAGTATGTCTTGTTAATTCCTTAACTAAAGAAAAGGAGACTAAAAGCTTTCCAATATAATCTGTTCATCACCCATATATTGTAGTTTAGCCATAGACAATTATGCAAAATTTCTGATCGTGATGGAAATTTGAGCAACATCTAAAAGGTAAAGCCATATTTAGAACTTATTTCAGCATCATGACACACTTCTATATATGTTGACAATCTGTCCGGGCAGAAGGAGGAACAATAGTAGTGACAGTGATTCACATATTCACCCATGTGGCCTAAAGGATTTTCCTTCAAGGCATGTCCTGGACATCCATTTCATAAGAAAAATTCTGGCATGCTTAACATGCTTCAACAAAGAAAACTTATTATTTTCAAAAAAAAGAAATTCTCTATGATTAGTTACATGCAACATTGACTAATCAAAATATGGAAATAATAATCCTGCGGGTGAATCCATTTCTTGGATACATAAATTATTTATGACAATGTAGTATCTTTTTCCCTCGTCTGGTCACCACAAGGAGACATCCAAAGTGTTTCAACTTGGTACATATATTTCAAATACGACCGCCTTGTAAATTAATGCCCTGAATCAAGCAGTGAACACGCAATCAACATAGGGAGTCCATTTCATTTTAACAATAAATAGAAGTACAGGAAAATAATAATAAAAAAAAGTAAGACAGTGATGAAAACTGCTAGGAAGAGATGAATAAATTGAGATGACAGGAACAATGTGCTTTTGCCTCATTACAAACCACTAAAAGAAGTAATATCAGATCTACATTTCCCTGCTTTCCGTGTCATGACTACACAAAAAAAACTTTTGGTTACTGAAACATGTGGGTGCATTGGGTCGGGTAGCTCAAAAGCAATCAAAAGGATTGCGAGCACCCTTAAAGCGTGTGTAATAGATTTTTCATTTTCCATTTCATCAGTCAAGACGCTCGAACACTCGGATCCTCGTATGCTTCAGCAATTTCAACATGCATGAAGTTTCCTAGGCATTCATGAGATCATTTAAGCTTTTAGCATGCTACAAAAAGTCATTTCAGCATGCAAGAATTGGTGGAACTTAATCACTTTCAAGTTGGTGGAACTTAAGCCATTTCAGGTGATACCCAAGTTTTATTGAACAAAAGGTGTGTCAAAAAGTTGTTATATTAATTAATACATGCACCAGGACTGCTTCTGTAGCTAAGCAAAGCTCACATTCCAAAATATTGATGTATAATGCAGTTAATTGCGTACCATGATAAGGTACTACAACAATAACAGAATGAAACTTCAGTAAGTAATTAATATTGGTGCAAAATTCTATTTCTTGCCTATGCTACTTACCTCACACCCTCCGTTTCTTGCATATTGCTTGAAAGCTTCTCAATACAGTCATAAAAACGAAAAAACATACGAGTGCCCTGCTTATTTCCAGGAACCATGCATGATGTTCAAACCACCAAGGCATGGGCTTCCAGTTACAAACCGTTGTGCTTACCTCCTCAAGTTTTCTTCCATCACGAGCTGCTTGTTCCTTTGCATGCTCCAAAGCTTTAAGCCCCTGGCTGGCACACTAATTTTGAATCAAAATTCAGTGATATATCAAAATCAATGGACTACTGGTTCAAGTGACATCAAACAGGGCATTAACCAATCACGAAGGGGTCGACTCTTGGAGGTACCCACTACTGATCTGCCTCAAAAATGAATTCAGTTCTTTTTAGCACTTGTCACCTGCCAGTAATCAAGTTAGCATTAGTAAATCTTGTCAACACACTCAAGGTACATAGATGTAAGTACAGAAACGTCAGTACCTCTTCATTTCAGCCCCAACTTTCTCATATCATAAATCTTTATGAGCATGGTCTCACCTCAAATCTCCTCATTGTCGACATCCTCATCATCGCCTCTTCACTTTCCCTTGCCACTGCCTACAACAAAGAGCAATATATAATGATTAAGCAACTACTCTTTCGAAAGATCTATAGCAGAACAGATTTTGGTGGACTTAACTCCTGAAATACCTCCCGCTCTATCTGATTCACTGCTAGACTGCCCTCATTTTCAACCCCCTTTAGTTAGATATAAAATCAGTGGATTAATGGTTCAAGTGATATCAAACAGGTCATTAACGAATCTCCTCGCAAAAAAGGTCATTACCGAATCATGACATGCACTTTCCTACAAGATGGAGTCGGTGCAAATGAATTCTCAGAACTGGCTTATGCAAGCATGGAATAAAATATCAAGTAAAATGTTCATTTCTTGAATATACGCAGGTCAAATATTTGGCAGGTAAGCTTGGCAAGTGATCGCACTTATAGCATAATGAAACGCCCCCCCTAAATCTATAGCATCGTCTTTACAGCAACTTATCAAGATAACCCTTCAGAGGGAATAACACTTTAATTTATCATAACAGAAACACATTTTTGGCTATGACAAATTGTAGATGATGGGAGTCAATATCTTCATGTTCTTAGAGCACCACAATCCAACCAAAAGAGCCATTTTTCATCGTATGTTACCATCAGTTAGAAAATTAGGAAAGTGATGATGTATCATCTTCATATTTATCCATAGAAAATGAAAGACACCATTACCTCCTAAAATAGTTACCACAATCACATATAGGGTTCATTATATGGCTCAGGAAATCACTATTGGGTTCAGGTCTTCAAACAGACAGTGATAATTCCCCTTACCATAATATTAAGAGCAAAATTAGAACAATTCAATGTGTAGCATATACTGTGTGTTCAGACATATATATCATGAAATATGATGGTGCTACTATTAGTCAGGGCAACACAGCATATATTGTTCAGGCATATATCCTAAAACAGAATTCACATACACAAATGTGATGGCATTCCATCTTTTTGACTCCCTAATTATTACTGTAAAATAAGAACAACTGAAACCATGGTGGCAGGAAATATATCAATTTCTTGGAAAAGAAATATCACTTGTAGTCATTTACCTTTAAGCTCAGATAACTCAGCAGAAATATCTCAAATGTATAATGAAAAGATAGAAATATGGTGGCATATAAGAAGATCTATTTCCACCATATATATTGTAATAAAGAACCCTATATCATGGCCATCTAAGCAGTCCATCTAAATCAGAGAGGGGTTATATTGTTAGCACAAAAATGTGCTACTAACTTATGGAGAAAGAAAGAATTGCCTTTAATGGCTAACAATAAATTATTACCAAGAATAAAGTCTTCTCCAAAAATCAATCCAATTAAGCCAAGAGCTGTGCACAAAGAAAGAAAAATCAATCTGAGTGTCGGATGCATCACCACACCATGCCAAGAAACAGAAAGGCAGTGAGAACGGCACACTAAAAATAATGAAAAGGCTGCAACTATCAACCACATTACAAAATACCAAAGATAATAATAAACAATGAAGTGGTGAGTAATAGTTATAGCACACAAAAACATGAAAATTCTTAGGGCAAATGTCAAGAAAGGCAGCAATTCCAGTAGCACACTAAATCTGAAACTCTAAAAAAAGAATTACATCATGTTGCAATGAAACAAAATTAAGGTATTAATACTCTGCCATGGAATTTACTCTTCTTTCTTCCTTTTTTCCCAGTAAAACATGACAATCCAAAAGATAATAAAATAGATTCAGTATAGTCAACGACGTCAAGTAAATTAAGGCTTTATGTAACTTAGAGGTTAAAGATATCAAACGGTGTACAGTATCATGGTTCAGGCCGGTCAGGTACGAAAACAAACCTTTAGATCCTGAAACTTCAATGTTGGTATCTTCTTGGAAAGCAACTGAACAAAGTCTCCTACTGGAATTTCCACTCATAATCATAGCCCAGGTACCTCAAAATCATTTACCTCAAGACTATAGAACTGAAATAGAACACATCATCACATTTAGACACTGAAATAAGAAAAAGGTTGTTTCATTTCATACGGCATAGACGGTGAGTAATAACGACCGCTAAGAATTGACAACATAGACCTACAATTGCCCCATGCTAAGTTTGCGATCTTTCGCTCCATGTACAGATGGGGCAACAACTTCAGAAAGTGTTGGGTCTGTCATGTATGTGCACACATCCTGCATAATGCTTGTTGAGTAGCACTATGACAATATGACATCATGACAGATGGGCACATACCCAACAACATGAATTGACTTGCTAGATGAGCTATCTGTGAGTAACACTGCTTACCATTTACCAAGAACTGGAACGAGGTAAGTAGCAGGGCATCCAAACATTCAGGGAAGCATTGTCATGCAAAAAAGCATTCAGGATAAGATCAAATGGAGTGAGAGCCATGCTACGATGTAATCATAAGAGCAATGATCTGGCAATCACGAATTAGAACCATGCTACACAATCTGCTAATATAGGGATAGAAAGGAGAGAGTAATCAGGAATTCAGGATCGTAGTTAGTAAACAGTTAGTGTGCATGTCGGGATGATGGGCAGTTAACAAACCTTTTTTTAATTGGAGTGAAGGTCGCTGCTAGCCCATGGCCATCATCAAATGAATAAGAGCCCGCCAATCACCGGTGAAACTGCAATCGATTAAGGACTGGGAGGGGGGCGAAAAAACATCACCTGAAGAAATGTAAAGACGATAATGCGGGTGATCTGTTGATGTTCGGCCATGGACTCGCACCTGCGATGGGGAGGAATGCATCGGCGGCGTGGATTAAAGAGGTCGTGGGTTTGAGTGGTACCGCAGGCAGGAGCGGCGCCCTCGGCCCTCGCGATGGAGGGGCCGCGCCGACACAGGAAGGACCCAGACGGCTTGCAGCCCCCTCTGCAGGGCCCGTGCGCCGCCTGAGCTGGCAGCCCTCGCCGACGTCGACTGCCGCCTGAGCTTCCCGCAAGGCCGCGACCACGAGACAGAGGGTGGGGGGTCCTCGGTGGTCGATACTTGGGGCGACCTGCTTGGGAGAGGCTGACGGCGCGGGGATCGCCAACAGCCGCGGCCACCACGGCGGTTGCCAGTCCTCGGTTAAATGGTTATCATCATCTACCTCGCGTTCGCGGCGGCGTCTGTGCGTCGAGGCCTAGATCGAGAAATAGGGCGCGTGCAGTTTTGGTAACAAACAACGATGGAAGGAAAGGGCGCGGTTTCCTCGCCGTTCCTGCGCTTGGGTGTTTGCGGGCGGGTATGAAAGTCGCCAGGTGAGAAAATCAACGATTTCAACCCCTAAACGTAACCCCTCTCTGTTGTAAAGGTGTAACAAGAGATGTAACGCCTATGTAACGGCCCCACTTTGCTTAAAATCCAAGGGTGGAGGCAGCCGCAGGGAGTGATCAGGATGTAAATCAAAGGTGGGTATAGAAGAGGGTAAACAAAATTTAGGTGGGTGGACATTGAACTCTTAACTCGTGCTTTATTAGTTTAGATGAATAAACTAAATCAGTATGGAAGGATCGTTCATATCATCAAAGGAGAATTAATTGCGCTAGCAGCATTTAAATCGGGAAATTCGTTGCATGCACTCCTTCGCCACAAACTACTGGTTCTTGCTTCTGCTAGATAGCCGTGTAGTACTCCATATACTAAGAGGCAGAGCACTAACAGATAGTTTCGGATCCACATATAGTGCCTCAAAGCAGGAGAAGCATGCCCCTGCCCAATTAATCAATTAAAACAAGCAATTGCATATATGTTGGAACTCTAGTCCACTAGATGCATCACGGCATCACGCACGCAATCTCTTATAGTACTACTACTAGGCAATGGATCCAGTAGTACTCTTGTATGCTCGACCCTTCTTCTGTGCTTCACTGCAAATAAATCAAACAAAGGGTCCAAACCCTTGCAGGGGCCAGGGAGCACGACACGATCACGCGCGAACAAGTCGGTAGCACACGGCAAATCGATCTATCGGTGTCTCTTAGGGGAGAAGAAAGGGCAGGAAGTCGGACCTCCGCGGCCAGCACTTCCTCCACCGTCAGCATGATGGTGCGTTGGGCCGCAGGCTCGAGACCACGCGCTCCGCTGCCGATGCACCGCCGCCGCCGTCGCCGATGGAGCGAGAGAGAGCGCAGCGGAGCGGAGGACTGGACTGGAGAAGCGAGACGCAGACAAGTGTTGCGGCTTTTACGTTGCTTCGCGGGGGCCGATGGATGGTGGACTGGGCTCTGCATCAATGGCCACCGTCAACTGGGCTGGGCCGTAATCCTGCATATGGATAAGGTTTGCTCTGTAGTTTGCTGGACTGGGCTGAAGGAATCGTTGGTCAGATAGATTGCCGCGGCTCGGATTGGACGGATGGGCCCTGTCCGAGTTGAGCTGTTGCCGGGCGGGTTTGCTATCAGTTGTAGCGTCCGAAGTGGTATTTTTACGAAATGGACATTTTCATTAAAGTTTTTCGCTTTTAAACCACTAGAGAAAAGTTGTTGAGCTTTTTCTAGGCACCCCATGGTTTGACAATCAGGTCAGAAAAGTGGGCGCTAAATCATTTGACACCCCCCACCCCTATATGCGGGCACTCGCCCGGATGCTGAACTAGCATAGTAAGCGCCATCAGGTCCTATAGGTGGACGCAAAATGGTGCGGCGCCTATCTATGGGACCTGGTCGTCAAATCATGCTGCGCTCAGAAAAAGGTCCATTTCTAGACAACTTTTCTTTAAAAGTTCAAATGTGAAAAACTTTTTTGGAAAAGTCCAAGTTGTAAAAATTCCACGCGTCCGAATGGATGGTTCTGCTTCACGAAGCGGGCAGGTCTGAGTAGGAGGAGGCACAAGCGACACATAGCAACTAGGGGTGAAACCGATCGGATAAGAACGTATAGCACTCATTCGGTATCATATCCTATGTTTTTTACTCGGATCCGAAGTCGGAGTGAATAATACCGGATAATTATTTTCTTCATCCCAAATTAACTATTGATATACATGATCGAGAGCATTTTGACTCTTCCACATTGTTTGCACAAAAGTTCTTCACTATTCTTTGGCAACTGAGTATCAGATTTTGTTAGAGTATATTTGGTAGGTTAAATTATGTATCTAGGACTGTCATATATATTTTCGAAGGTGTCTTGTTCAACTCATGTACTCTCATACATATACCGGCCGAGAACCTCAATGCAATACAATCCATCACATTATACAACAATCTATCTCTCTTACATGTTATCACGAGTTTAGATTACCCGATCCTAACCTAATCTTTCGCTGCACGTCGCGCCGCCCCCGGGAAGATGGATCTCCGCTGGGGGCAGCGTCCCTGTTTCGCGAGCGGTTCCTATTGATCCGCCGCCACGATCGATTTAGCGTTGGTCAAGCCGCACAGATGGAATTCTTCTTCGTCATGAATCGTGCCGCCATCAAATCCTGGAGGAGGTCTGTCACCATGCGGATCGGGCACCACACGGCAAAGCGCGTCGTCCTCCAAGGCTGCGGGCTGCGCAGTCGCGTGCGGCTTCAGGCCGCCGCCAGACCGAACATCGCTGCAGGACGAGCTCCTGCGGGCAGCGCACCGCTGCTGCCATGGAGCGCTAACGCCGCGTCCCAGGCCAAATTTCCATGGCTCGGCGCCTTCGGACCAGGCACACCTCGAGCTGCAGCCCTCGTGAGGGCCATGCTGCTGTCAGGTGGACTCAACACGGCCAGTCCTCTCCGCCGAGTCGCATCCACGGAGCCACCAATGCCCAGACCTGTCTTTCCTCGATTTATTTTTTTTCCTCTGCACTCCGGTGCCCACGGGAGGAAGAAGATGAGGATTAAGATGGGGTAGGGACAAAGCTAGGTGCACACGGAGGTCTACACGAGGATGGTTTCATCTGCCGCTGCTGTTATTTTTTCTTTTACCCGATCACTGATTCGGGATTGCGTCGCCCTACCATTCGTCGACGCTCGAAAGTCGACCCTCCCGAGGATGAGGTTGTTGTTGCGCCATGTCTTTGGCTGCAACGCCGACGCTCGTGGTCAAGCCATCTTCGCTGGGATCGCCGCCTATCTAGGCGGTGGTGCCACCCATACTGCCAGTCCTCCTCGTCACGCTGGCACACGGTTCGAGTCGCGCCGTCCGCCGCCACCTCCAAGACACCGCCGCTGCAGATGTTGCTGACAGGCTGATGTAAGTGCGCTCGTCGATACGTTCGAGCGCCCGCGCCTTCGCCGTCACGTCGCACCGTTCAGTGAGATCTACGGCTGGACACTACTGACTATGTGTACTTGTGTGTCTATGTTGATGTTTCGGACCAGCGTCCTCCTCCACGGTTACAACCACGTCCACCTCGACCTCGGCTACTTCGGCAACAAAAGAGCTATCATCCGTATGAGGTACTCGCCGGTTTTCTCTCTAGTCACAGCATCTGCAACACGACGCTGTGGCTGCGGGGGATGTTAGAGTATATTTGGTAGGTTAGATTGTGTATCTAGGACTGTCATATGTATCCTCAGAGGTGTCTTACCCTCCAAGTCATATACTCTCGTATATACCGGCCGAGAGCCTCAGTGCAATACAATCCATCACATTAGAGCATCTCCAAGAGCTTATGTAAAAAGAGTTGGATAGGTAAAAATAGCTAAATTGAGGTAAAAATCGAATCCAACAACTTCTCTATTTCCCGATCCTCGCCATCTCGCTGGTCATGCGACGCTCCGCTAGCCATATTTGCCGATCCCTGTCGCCTCGCCATCTCCTCCTCCAGCGCGGTCCGCGCGCTCCCGCGTCCTTCCCTTCCTTTCCCGCGCGCCGAGATCCACCAGCAACTGGCGTGCACCTCTCCTTTCCCTCACCGGTGGCAGGCGGCAGCACAGCAGCCTCCCTGCCTCGTCCCTTTCTTCCCCACCGAGCAGACCCAGGGAGCCTCCCTCTCTCTCTCTCTCCCATGGAGCACCTCCACCAGCAACGCGGAGAGATCGGTGAGGTTGGTGATGCCATGGGTGACGCGGCTGCTGGTCGTGGCGTGCATGTCGCTAGTGGCCAATATGGATCAGTACCGCACGCCGCCTCTCTCGGAGTTCCGACAAGACGCCGACGCCGATTGAGAACGACTTCAGCTGCGTCCCCATCCGCCGCATGGAGAGCTGCTCGTGCTCTCCGCGCTCGACTCGCACATGGGCCCGGCGTGGCTGGCGGCGGTGGGGCGCGGAGAGGTGGGCGGCGGGGCACGCGCGGCTGGCGGCGGCGGGGCGCAAAGAGGCAGGCGGTGCGCGCCACTGAGTAGAGGAAGAGGAGGGACGCGGCCTGATGTGGAAGAAGACGGCCAGGCGTTGGATGTCCTCACATCCACGAATCTTAAAGCCCATAAAGTTTTTGAGTAAAGAGAGGAATAAAATTTAGAGAGGCTGTTGGGTTTCATCAGTTTATGGCTAGCTATTTCGTTTTACATAATAGCTAAATCAAGATTTTAGCTATTCAATTTTACCTAGTCTCTTGGAGATGCTCTTATACAACAATCTATCTCTTACATATTTAACCAACGGAGTCGTCGTCGTCGGATAAATCTGTTTCCTTTAGGTCTCTACTATATGACCTTAAGTACACAACAAAACTGTTTAATGAATAGAAATACCTCTTTAATATAAAAAAACACCACTGCGTTTACAAATGGCACCAGTGAAATAATTTGCTAGCTTCGCCAATCATTGCTGAATCTGTATGGATGCAACTGTGTTGTAAACCATCACTGTAACGGTCTTGTTCTGAATAAAGTTGGACGGGGTAATGCTGCCTGTCTTTCACCAAAGAATTAATACAGAGACATGATCATTACGGCTTAGCTTGGGCAAGAGCCGTAAAAACTCTTCTTTAAATCTCGCATAATCATCTCTAGCGTGTTTCAGATAAATGCGAACCAGTCAACCAGAGCATACAAAGCACTTGAACAAATGAAAACGGTTTAATTATATTAGATATTATACAGAGACAGCTTTAGCCGTACATCATAATAGCGATTTCCTTTTGCTTTTGTCAATTACATAAGATCGCTTCAGAGTTGAGTTAAGTCACGAAATAATCCGGTGACAAAAACAGGGACTACTCATGAACTGGGAAGGCACGCATCCAGTAGCAGCTAAACTAGTATCCCGGCAACATAGCTTGGGCCGGGAACTCCAGCGCTGACGTGATCTTTCAGACGACGCGTATACACTTCCCTGCCGTGGTCAGCCTTTGTGCGACCTGCATCTCCGACGCGAGCTCGGGGAGGAAGCGCAGCGATTTGCCCGCTGTGGTTGGCCTTGGCGCGGACTCGGGATCGGGCCGGAGTAGTTCCCTTTCGGCTTTCTTCTCTTTCTGTGTGTAGTGACACTAACACTGTATTGTATACTGAAACGGAATGATATGTGCTGTGCAGTATCTAAGCCTGAAAATTTCACATGTACAGTTTAGTCATCTGATCAAATACAGGGTGAACGCCCACTAGCAGCTTGGTGTGTGCGCTCTAGATTCTATAGTATGCATTCAGAAACAGCAACAGGATTGATGTTCGCTAGGAGATTACTTCGTTTGTTCGGCTCTGTTATACATCGCATGAGAGATCGCCAGTAAAGAAAAAGGATTACAAATTTTGGGGCCCCAAGATTTTGGAGGCCCTGTGCGGGTGCTCGCATTGCACGCCCTGATCTACGGGCCTATCTGAAATGTATTGTGGTTCTCTCAAGGCAGGTTCGCTTGCAATGTGCACATGTACAATTTAGTCAACTGATCAATATAGGACGAATGCCCACTAACAGCTTAGCTTGCTCTAGTGTATTCGTTCAGAAATGTTTTGTGGTTCGCTCAAGGTTTTTTTTTTCTCTGTTCTGTAACTGACGGATACCCTGTTCTGTTACTGACGGACTGAACAACGACAGTTATGCCATTTTGTTGTTATGTATTTGCGTTATTCTTGGATCCTTCGACATTGTTTGCACAAAAGTTCTTCACTATATTTAGCAACGGAATGTCAGATTAAACCAACAAAGTACTAGCTGTTTCCTTTAGGTCTCTATATGAACTTAACTTTTCTAGCTACAGTATTATTCTGTTTCCGTGGGTAATCAGTTAGTGGTGCTAGCTGACACCAATGAATTTTACGGGATAATTGCCTGAGTACCATGCATAAGGGTGACCATCTCCCAAACCCCATCAATAAAGAAGCAATCTCCCTGGTACCACTCCTGAATGCACCTCTCCCTCCAAAACACCAAAAAACTCCACATCTCTTTTTTCTCTCCCGATTTTGCCCCTGCCTGCGTCTTCTTCCTTGCGCCGCCGCCACTGCCCGCTTCTTCTTCCCTGCGACGAGCTCCCGCCCCGACGCCCCCGCCGCGCGCGCCACTGCAGTGCCGCCCGCTGCTCCCATGCGTCGCCGCCCCCCTGGCCGCCCCCTTCTTCCATGCGACGCCACGACAACGTGCCCCCGCCTCACCTGCCGAGGAGATGGCTGCGCCTCCTGCAGGGCGGCGGGCGCGCGCAGCCAGGCGCTGCTCGGCGCGGTAGGGGCGGCGGGCGCGCGCAGCCAGGCGCTGCTTGACGCGGCAGGGGCGGCGGGCGCGCGCTACTGGGAGGTCGCGGGCGCGCGCGGCGCGGCAGGGGCGGCGACCGGAATGGAGGAAGGAACCGCCGCGGCGAGCTCTCGTGCCGGCGAGGCAGCGGGCTGGCGTGGCGAGTTCTCGGGCAGGGTGAGGCGGCGGGCTCATCGCGCGGCAGGGGTGGCACGGCGAGCTCGTCGGCGCGGCCAAGATTTCAGCAAGAACTACAGTGAAGGGCAAAATCGGGAGAGAAAAGAGAGATGTGGTGCTTTTTGGTATTTTGGAGGGAGAAGTGCACTCATAGATGGTATTGAGGAGATGATCTCTTTACTAATGGTATTGAGGAGATGGTCACCTTTAGGAGTGGTGCCAGGGCTATTATCCCGAATTTTACCAAGTGTAAAAAACAGTCTTTTATTAATAGAAAATATTTTTTAATATAAAGAGCCATCACTGTGTGTTGCCAACCTGAAATAATTTGCTACCTTACCATTCTGAATCTGTAGGGATCTAAATATGTGCTGCAAACAGGCTGCAAACTGTCACTATGATAGCCTCGTTCTGAATAAAATTGAACAGGGCAATGCTGCCTGACTTTCTAAAATAAAAATTTTAACTAAAGAATTAATACAAATAGATGATAATTTTGGTTTAGCCTGACCAAGATCTCCAAAAAGTTCTTTAAATCTCGCACAACTATCTGGTGTGTGTTTCAGACAAATGCGAAGCAGAGCATAAAAGCACTTGAACAAGTGAAAACTGTTTAATTATATTAGATATGGAATGCTTACACAGACTACTTTAGCATTACATCATACTGTAATATTGATTCTTACAAACTACTTTGGCGATTTCCTTTTGCCGATAACACAACATCGCTTCGGAGTTGAGTTAATTCATGAAATAATCCGGTTGACAAAAAAAAAAGGGACTACTCATGAACTGGGAAGGCACGCATCCAGTTGCAGCTAAACTAGTATCCCGGCAACATAGCTTTGGCCGGGAACTCCATCGCCGACGTGATCTTTTGGCCGACGCTGATACACTTCCCTGCCGTGGTCAGCCTTGGCGCGGCCTGCATCTCCGACGAGAGCTTGGGGAGGAGGCGCAGCGATTTGCCCGCTGTGGTCGGCCTTGGCGCGGACTGAATCTTGGAAGTCTTGGACGCGGCGTCCAGTGTGGTGTCGGCGGAGGCGCTGGAGCTGGCGGCGCGAGGCGGCGGCGGCATCTGCGTCGTTGTGTGGTCACGCGCGACACGGATGGTGCCGAAAGGATCCTCGCACGGCAAGTTTCCCATGTCTCCATCGGCAGACACGAACTCCATCTCTGACAGTATCTTGCGGACGAGGCGCATGGACTTCCCAGCCGTGGTCGGCCTTGGCCGGGGCTGGATCGATGAGTTCTTGTGAGCGGCGGCCTGGGTGCTGGTGGCGGAGGTGCTCAGGCTGCCGGCACGACATGGCAGAGGCTTCAGCGGCTGCTGCTTCTCCGGAACGACGTGGTCGCTCGAGACATGGACGGTGGCGAACGGGTCCCTGGGCGGCAACTTCCCCTTGTAGACAACCTCATAGCTTCCATCGGCGGCGGCGGACACGACGGTCCCGGGGAGCCAAAGCCAAATCTCTTGAGATTTCGCCGTCAGTAGTATCATGGTTCTCGTACGAACACGAACTGCGGTGCCAGGCCTCAGGCGAGCGGCGGCGCCGGGGTTGGCTGCGGATCCGATCGAGGACGCGACGGATCGGGAGGGCAGAGGTGGCAGAGGAGCCGCGGCGAGAGACGCGTTGGTGTTGACAGAGCATGATCGAGACTTAGAAGATGGATTAACGGAGAGAGGAAGAGTGCTTGGACCCTGGACCTTGTCGCCTGTTGCTTCACGCGACGACGGCGGAGCAGAGGGCTTCTTGGTCGCCGGCCGCTTGGGGGCCAGCGGCTTCGGCCTCCGGCGCTGGAGCTCACGGTGGATGCTTCGCATCTCGGCGGAAGGACGGCGGGGCGGAAGAACCATGGCACTCGTCGGAGCAGAGGCGTGGATCGACGGAATTGATCGGAGGATTTCCCGGGGAGGGAAGCGAGAGAAGAGGAGGTGGATTTGGCGCGCTGGTGGGTGGCGTCAGATTTAAGCGGGGGAAGAGGATGGGAGCCCAAGAAAGCGATTCGGAGCGATCCAATACTCAGTTTAGCTGGCAGGTTGCGTAAGGGCCAAGTCTAGGATGAGGCAGTTTCACGTATTGGGCTCGGATTCGACCCACGCTTTATCAATTTGGGCCAGCTGGCAGCGACAACCCATCAATGCAATTTCCTTTCCTTTTTTCTGCGATAAATCTAAAGCACCGACGGACGCTGTAATTATTTGCAGAGCATCCCATTCTATATATAGTTGCAAGTCATGTGATGCAACTAGCAAAATTATGCAAGAAACATGTATGTAGGTTTCCAAACACGAAGCACGATCACAGTACTAGGCTACTTGGCTGTTAGCCTGTTACAGCCCATCAATACGAAACTCTTTTGTTTCAAAATAAAAGTAATAATAATACGAAATTCTTTCCCCTTTTTTCTGAGATCAGCAGTTGACCAAATATTTATCACACTATGCAAGATGTAACGGCTTTGTAAGATTCCTTAATCGCAAATCATACACAAATGCAATTATACGAATTACGAAGTTGAACTTATTTCTGCATTTCCAATGTATACAACAGACCATGCAGCAGTAAAACACATCTTATGCTACCACTGAGAATCTGTAGCAGATTGGCAACGGCAAGTTCAGGTGGCATTCCATTGCCTGTGCAGTAGACTTCAGAAGTTCATTCCCGCCTCCAGCTTCTCTTAATTCGTTCATCTTGTGCATCGTCCAAGGGTTAGAAGCCTGTAAAGCTGCGGAAAAATAAGATACTGTTCTCAACTCAGCTAATCTGCATCGGTCTGCTGTCCCCTTCATTTCACATAAAAGCAAAGCTGTAACAAGACTGAAAAAGAATCTCCTGGAGCCGAGGTCAGTAAAATTTACCGAGGGCATGGCGAGACCAGGATTAACAGATGCATTAACCTGCAGCGCTCACACAGCCTCCTCTTGAGCCAGAGAGATCAGTATACGCCATGTACAAGGCAATTAAAAGATCAAGTTGAGAAATATAGCATGGCAACCTTATCTCCATAATTTGATATTTCAATCTCAGAACTATTTTCTGCAACAACCTTCTAGTAGACATGCATATTGTTTTTTCACTAAAAAAGACTGCTACGGCTGTCAAGTGTCAAGTATATAATTTACCCATGTACCTTCCGGAAACCATGGAACAGCAAACGTATCATTCTCAAATGCAAACAGACAGCTCGTCACAAGATAGCATATATGCATGATGATAGCATTTCTCAAAATATTCTTGAGCAGACAATACCAGAAACCTTTGGTTGAGTTTCCCGGTTGACAAATCCAATGTCATATAGGTTGTCGCAAAACATATGCATATAAATTCTGATTTTCTCTACTCTGCAGGTAAGATATTATAGAATTATTTCCAACAGTCACAAATACCTATGGTATTTTACAAGACTCGGCCAAACTCTTCAAATTTTGAATATCAATAGCTTTAAAATACTTTGTTTGAATTTTGAAATCTTCAAAGCTACAGACAAGAGTTTGTGTCTTGTCGTGTGACTGGAAGATGCAGTATATATTTTGGATGGAAAAAGCACCAGAAGGCAAAACGTATTGAAGACAGATATTCTTCTGCTATTCGTTATTCTGCTTTTCAATCACAGATTGTCAGGAGACATGCTAACCTGAATAAGTCAATTCAACACAGTAAAGATATATTACAAACATCTAAAAAAAGCTGAGATAAAAAAATCAATAACTCAGCATCACAAATTGATAGGTACTCACATTAAGAATAAGCCCCTACATTACTAACAATAAACAACTTTAACTTGTTTTGGTCTAAATAAGAAATGTAATCTGCCTATATGAAAATAAAGAAAGAATCAATGTATCTCGATCATATTTTAACAGTGTGGGTTCAATAGACAAAACAAGCTTGGCAGATGCAGAGAATTCTGCAGCTATAACTAGGCTGATGCAAATGGAGCTTCCCTCGTAGGGAAAAGTAATCATAAGAACTAGGACTGAAGCCACATAACAGCCGATAATGCACGTCTAGCAAGCAATAACCTCTCTATTCATTACTCAGGGATATCAATAATAACCATTCGCAAAAAAAAAAGGATATCAATAATAACAATAAGATCCAGAGGTAACTGAACTTGATCAACAACCAACATGAGTAAGCTGCAAATAAATGTTTGATCTTTAACGAACAAGTCTGTTTGAATGATAACAACAAAACAGAGACTTGATCGTTTATCTGTGTGCCTGACTCTTACAGTAAGCTAATCGGTCAACAGAAGTTTGTCATTGATAACAAAAATCTTAATGAGCAAAACCTCAAATATCAGAAACGGAAGTCTTATCTGAACAGTGTAAAAAAAGTCTATGTGAAGAATAAATCTCATAAACCCAAACAAGAAAGAACGAGGGGTGGGGGATGCACCATGAGGACAATATATACTGCTTCCAAAACGTGGGAACCACTTTGTGCCAATGCATATGCATAGTTTGACATATTACTGTTCCAACACCCCATAATGTAAAATCTCCCTTCACGGTGCATGGTATGCACATAGCTATACAAACAAAAGACATACCAGAGGGTATTTAGCCAACATACTAGAGTCCAAATATATAAGTTTCCTTTTCGATGAAGATGGAAATTGTGCAGGAATTTGGAAAGTAAGCAGTACATTTTAGCATACATATATGTAAATAAGCAGTGGAAATAGAAATTAACATGGTGAAATGCTGGGAGAAGCATGTATCGAACTGAATTGTGCATACTGTTGGAAAATTCTCAGGCACGGCAGTTTTCCCCTTCAAACGTTTGCCCTTAGTTAAAGAGGTCATATAATTTGGTTCAATTGGTTAAAAAGCAGGGTTGGGACGGATAGCAAATAAACTTTGACAGGACACTTTTTCTCTAATCTGACAATGGGTTACTTGATAGAGACAAGGCATATAAGATTAAACACTCGCAATGATTAGTTCCAAAACTCCTACGCTGAGTTGATCATATAAGGCGTATTCATAAAAGGATACACACCATCAATCTGTATACTGTATAAGTGTATTTTAACTGAACGGGTACTTAAACTGAATTCCCTCGTACCAACATGAAATACAGCTTTGCAATTAGCCATGTAACAGAATGAATGCTGATCTTCGTCTTTCAGAACGTCCAAGAAACATTAAATGTATACGGCATGAGCTGAAACAGGCAGTATTCTTCTAGATTTTTGATCAAAAAATGCATCCAACTAAAGGATCAAATAATGAACAATGGCAGGGCGGAAGTATAGGTAACAAAACCCTCCCTCTGCCCCTCTTTTTGGACCGAGCGGAAGGGATTCTTGTACACATATGCTCACCTTTTTCCAGCAAACAAAAAAGATTGCCAATTTGAAAGGAAGAAGGAAGCATGCCACTGAAGGACAGTCAAAACTACAGCACCATTGATAAAGAGGCATTTAATTGTTATCATCAGGAGAAGTGTTTTATCTGTCATAAATATATCATGTTGTTCATATTGGTGAAAAAATATATAAGGGGTATTTAAGTTGTATCAGCCTCCGGGTGCAAATTTACAGCACAGATTTGCCAAAATAGAAGTGACAAAGTTTGTTATCTGATTGATATATTCCATGTCAAGCTACATCCTACACTCTACAGCTAAATATGTGGGAGCAAAGAATTTCCATAACATAACATTGTTACAAGTACCCCCAACAGGAGAAGGATGCACCATGGTTTTTGTGGCGATCCGTGGCAACGCACCCCGAGCACGGCGTTGTTGCGTAACTTAACCCTGTGGCGTCCCGCGACGACCCACCCCCCTCAAAACACCTAGGTGACGCCACAAAAACCAAGAGATGCATATGACAAATCCTCTGTACTAAAATTTAACACATAATTATTTGTCGTCTGGATGCTGGCGAAACAAGTTCTCGAGATAATACTCCATATTTTTTGTTGAAGAGAAGCATTCAAGCCACACCTTTGGAGCTGCAGGATGTATAATGTAGAGGCTCGAAATGAACCTCTTCTCTGAGTTAGCAAGCACTGTTGCAGGGGCTAATGTTTTTTTCAGCAACCCATGGTCGTGAAGCCACCTAAGCATCGAATACCTAGGCTTGACCCTGTTCTCCAAATCAAAGCACAGAAATGCTGGAAAGCAATTAAGGTACTCCAAGGGGTAGCCCAGCTCCTCTGTGAGGTAGTCCAACTTCTGGTACAGCGCTTCCTTGCCCTGGTTTATCACCTTTGGGGAAACACTCAACATCCGACACAGCATCTTGTACTCAATCCCTCTTTCCAGGAGGCCATTGAATCGTTCCTGCAGTAAATCCTGGGTGCTGTGCATGACACGAACTAACTTTGCCGCTATTTCATTCTCACCATACCCAATGCTTTTCAAGAATTCCAGCTTATTGTCCACATGCTCCACTTTCTTTTCAGCTTTCACCTTTGCAATCCCATCCAAGAATGCCCTTTCAATCTCTGCATCATAACTATCATCCTCCAACACAAAATCCTGTGTCAGATACCTCAAATTATCCCTCCCAACAGAAATCTTCTCCAGGAACTGATGGTCCAGCCCCATCGCCCGCAGCACCCTAGGGAGATTCTCCAGACGGTTCTTCCCAACAACATAAGGATAGTTCCTTACCGCCACATCAATCTCATCCTTTGCCAGCCCAACTCTCTGCAGGTACTCTGGCACCGAGATAACCACTTCAGAGAAATCAAGGTCGAAAATCCAGGCATTTGTCAGCAAGAACCTTCCCAGCTCCTTCCCTGCCATCCCCAACTCCTTGAAGAATGCCAACCTCTGACCAATCCTCTGCTCACTGAGCTCAAGAAAGACCCTGCGGCTGCCGCCCACAAGGCCCCCAATGGTACCAACCTCTGCTCCAGCATCATAGAAGATGCTCATCCTCCGGCACACCCCCGAGAAGGCGTCAATGTCATTGCTGGAATCCAAATTAGGGAGCGACCGAAACGCGGTGCCAAGATCCTTAACTAGTGGATTACCGTCGGAGAGATCCCCCTCGAGGATAGAGGGGAAGGTGAGGCAGGCAGCAATGATCGCGGCACGAGGGAGCCTGTGGAGGCGGGCCTCGAGCGCGACGAGGCGCGCGGAGATGAGGTCCGGGGACACGCCGAAGAGGACGGCGGGGAAGAGGACGCCAAGGCGGGACCAGGGGAAGCCGAAGTGGGTGAGCGCGGCGACGGCATCGAGCAGGTTGGGGTGGTCGGCGAGGAACATGAGGTCGGAGCGCGGCGCGGCGGCGTGGGGCGGCGCGCCGATGGACTCGAGGAAGAAGGGGAACTCGTTGAGCGGGTTGAAGGCCAGGTGGCGACGGAAGTGGCCCTGGAGCTCGGCGGTGGGGAGGGTGCTCGGCATGCCGGGGAGCGCGGCAAGGAAGGCAAGGAGGGTGCGCGGGGAGTGGGCGGCGATGGAGTCGGCGAGGGAGGCCGGGAGGCCGCGCGTGGAGTGGAGGTACTCGGAGACGGCGGCGCGCGCGGCCGGGACGGAGGCGTGGCGCAGGCGGTATGACGGCAGGTTCCGCAGCTTCGTCGCCGCCGCGGCGGCAAGGTCCGTGGAGAGATGGCGGAAGTGCCGCATCGCGGCGCGGAGCGACATGGCGGCTCTGCTCTACGACATTGCTCTGCTTCAGCTCAGGCGAATGGGGAAAAGGCCGTAGGGGGTTAGGTTTTTTCCTCCCTCTTTGGCTGGGGGCCGTTCTTGCTTGAGGGAAAATCGAAAATCTTACAATGCTTTGGCCCGAGAAATTCAAACATGCTTTTGTATTTAGGGTAAGACAATTTGTTCAAATTTGTAAGGGAACAAAACCAATTGAGCTAGCACCACATTTCAAACAGGCGTTATTTTGTCATCAGCAAAATGGGTATTCTCAGCAGAAATTTGGTACCAACAGACGAGTATTTAACCAGAATTTTAGCACTCCAACATAAGGTGGACATACACGATATTAGCTGTAGATCTGACTTTGTACGGAAATAAACCCATCTTACTGTTCTAAAAACCGAAAAATTGCTGACAAGATATCAGTTAATTGAAATGACACAAACATTCGATATGCAATACCTGCCACTGAACCCAGCAAATAAATCAAACCAGCACATCACATCCCAACATCTGGTTTACAAGCCAAAGTACTTTATTAATCAAGCATACCAAGAGCCTACAAGACTCCTCCCGTGGAGAATTAATACGCGTATATACAAATCTAATCCAAAAATGTCTCGGTCAAAATGCTGATTCCTAACAAACATGCGGCTGTAACCCACCCTCCTACCTGGAACTTGTACATAGCACGCGCTAACACCATAGATCTAATAAAATGGAGACTCCGATCATCTCCATACAGTCTCATTCGCGTCAGTGAAAATGGCGTTGTGATGCTCGATCAGACACTGGATGACTTCGATGGAGCTGTAGTCTGGGGGCGAGGCATCGTCCAAGGGGATTTGGGAGGAAGCATCCTCGTCGTCCTCATCTGCAGTCAAAAAACGCATTATGACAGTTCAACAATGAAGAAATCCCTGAAAAAATAGACGTGGGTCCTACTGCTCAAATTAAGTATTACAAGAAACATCCAATCCAATTGACTCAATGAAAACTAATTGCATTTCTGGGGAAAAACACCAGAAAACCAACAGAAGGTTTTAACTGGGTGTTTTCAGATGAAACACCCTGATACTGTACAATTATATTGACATAAAACCATAACTGATAATTTCTCAAGGAAATGCCCTAATAGCACTAGAGGCTAATGTATCAATCATTACAAGTCTAAGTCGATGTAACATAAAACAGGTGGGCATCCATTCTCATCTGTAATTTCTTTTTCTATTGGTTCATATTGGACTCTCATTGATGGTCAGTTGGTAGTTGGGAGTCAATAAGCAGGTGCCACAATCTCAACCATCAATTCATACAGGACCACTCATATTTGCAAATCAGATTAAGTAGACAATGATATATAGGGCATAAAGTAGCTTTAATTTGATAACATAAGCCACAAACAGACTATGCTAAAACTGGAACAGACAAGTAACACAAGGGCAGCAAGCATCATTGGCCAAGAACAGACTAAAATGCTTTATGCCACAATGTTCGAGACAACTACACATGAGCGAACATGGGAACATGTGACTGCATTTTTACCACTGCAAATGTTCGCACTTCTAATAATTAGAAAAGGGATTTTGCATACCTAACAGGTCCCATGTTGCGGTATTCGATGTTGTATCCACAATTTTTGGAGGCGGTTTTAGGGTAAGTTTGAGGTGATTGCGTAAATCTGTCCCAGCATCACCTTGCCGCCACATGATCAAAGGTGCAAATTCCACAGCAAGGCTACGAGAGTCCATCTGCATTAGATGCAAAAGAAAATAGTAAACAGATCTACCAACTAATATTAGTTGAGGACAACAGAGACCAACCCAAGAAACACTGAAACAAAACCAGAATGCATCTCATGTAAATTACAACTTTATGAAATGCTTTGCTTGTAAAGGTATAAAATGTGGTCTATCTGCAAACAGAAATGAGGAAGTTTATCAGGTCAATTCATTGCTGGCGGCTGCTGTACCAACTTTGTTAAGATAGATAGACAGCTTCAAAGATGTAGGAGGGCCCCTTCTGTTAACTACATCTGCCATCCATATTGTCCGGGTCAGACAGGAAGTGGCTACCTTTTGCGCGATTAAAACTTCAATTGAGAACAGATTCAGCCATTTAAACATCAGCCCATTGTGGCCAAGTGGATGTCTTATTTATATATATAGCGTAAGAAGGATATTTAAAGCATTGGCAATAAGAAGGTTATTGTCAAGTACAGGAACAGATAGGTAGATCTAATCCAGGACTTTCTAACCAAGCAGCAGTTGACATTTCAATATTATTTAAACCTTTCTAAACTATCATACACTATATTTGATGGTAACCAAGCTTTTTCCCCTGAAATCTCTAGGGCCAGTCAACTCAGTACTCTAATTGGGAGGTCAACGCCTCAACAGAAGACAGCTAAACTGATAAACAAGTGGTGTGAAGTTATCTAGCATTTCCAAACATTTGTCCACACAAGACAGTTACAATGTCAGAGACATACAAGTCCACACTTTGTGGCGCAAGATATGTACTGAATCTAAATGATAAAAGGTGTATCGCAAACTGTTACAGTGACCCTGTTCATCTGTATTAGCAAACATCCAACAGGATCAGGAATCAAAAAGAAAGCAACATGCAAACAGCCAAAAACCATAGAGAGAAAGGAAGAAAAATAGGAACGAGATGTACCTTGTTAAGAGATGATTTACGGCTTACTCTAAGTAGCAACGCAGTAACAAACTCTAGTGTCATGTAGTTCACATTTGGAAGTTTCTTCAATATGTTCCTAAGATCAGGAATGCTAACTCTAGCATCCCTAAGCTCATCATAAAGTGCAAATGTAGTCAGCGGCTCAGGGATGCTGGCAAGGTAGCACTTCATCAGTGCACCTACGTCAATAGGACTAACACCTTCCGGTAAAGATGCACCTGAGTCTGAAAAACCAAAATAAACTCAGGCCCATGCAAATGAACGATTAATACAAGTTCTAAGTTCAAATACCTTCATTGTAAAGAGACACTAATTGCTGAAGAATTTTTCTGTCACCTTCAGATTTGAACAAGTACTCATTACTCAAACCTAAGAAGATAACAAATCATATATCAGATTCAGCGTAAAAACAAAATAGGAAAACTAATTATAATGTAACTTCATCCAGTTCACCTGATATAACCAGGTAGTCTGCACATCTCACTAGCACCAAGGGCACAGCTTTACCAGATTGCTCTCTTTGTACAGTGGCTTCAATAGGAACACCAAAGACTGCAAGATTGCAAGGCACTATTGCATCAGTTCTCACTGATCACCAATCACCGAGGCACAGGACATAAATCTCTACTATCTTAAAAATTGGAGTTGGTGGTGATGGTCTGTCTCCATCACCACCACCCTGAGCACTACTCTTTTATTTACCACCACTGCAACTGTAGTTTAGAGTGTTCGATGCATTTTTACTACATCTTTGGTCACTCACATTCATGGCAGATGTGACTATTTGATTTTTTGTGCCGTAGCAGCACGGGCATTCAACTAGTGAACTAAAGGCTCACAAATGCACAAATACAACTACTCTGCAGGAAACTTTTGGCGGCCTTGGATAGATATGTATCCTGGATAACTAGAGATTATGAGTTGAGAGCATACCATCAGTGCTCGCCACTCCCTGAGGCAAATAATAAGAAGGGAGTAAGAATCAGCTTTGTACTCAAAAAAAGGTAAAATTGTCCTACCAGGTAATTAGGTCTAAATTACAAACCTTCTGCCAGCGTTCAATATTGTTCAAAATGGTCTTGCTTTTATCTGCAGTCTTTTTGGCAGCCTGCAACAAAGACATGAGACCAGTGAGAAGATTAGGCTCGCCAAAGAAACTAGTGCTCTTTCTAAGAATGGCATAATACAAGGCATCATAAAAGGAATGAAAGGCTCAAATCCGGTATCCGTGCTGACAAAGTTCCCAACATAGGTACTTCTGACTTGGATATTCCAAAAAAAAAGCATTTAAACAGTTAGCTAAGACAAACAATTCTATCCTGATTGTCATACATTAAAAATAAAATGCCAGTAAGAAAATTGCATCTCTCTTATTTTTTGACCATAAATCACTCTTATTGTCATAGACTATTGCCCTTTTACTTTTTGCTGGCAATTATTAGTTCACTATTGAGCCAACTTTTACTGTGCTGTCATAACCACGAGGCAAATTTGCAGACCAACTAACAAAACCAAGACGCTGATTGCTTTTGTTCATCATGATAGATTGTGGTCATAATTCTAGAGTTGGCGGGTACAACGATAAGAACAAAAGTATGTAATGAACATGACATCTACGGTTGAAACTGCAGGTTAAATATACCTCTTCAACTTTCACCTTTCCCACTGCAACTTTCTCCTTTGTCTCTGAAATGCCCTTCCTCAAGAGCACCCCAGTGGTGGCAGCAGCGGTGATGAAGCGCTCCTGCACTGTCTCGCCTGGTGGCCGCCGCTGCCTAGCCTCCTGGAAGACGGCCCACCGGCTCTTCACCACCGACCCAACCTTACCAGCAGCATCAGCTATATTATCCCCGGCTGATTGCCCTGCCTGCTTCAGCTTGAAACCTGCATTACAAGGTTGATTTTAAAGATGAAATGGGCATAACCGCCAAATCAAACAGGATTTTAAGATACAAGCAGTGTTGAAAATCACACTACACTAGTTCCAAAATAGGTTCCATGGTACATGAGAAATTTTTGTCTTTATTAGTGCACCGACGACCTGGTGCCAACGAGGCAACAGCAAGCAGAGTGCAGTATAAGTAATCACAACATCATCATTTGTTCAACCCCCCCCCCCCCCCCCCCCCCCCCCTCCAAAAGAAAATATTCACATAATCATGAGATTCATGGCAAAGATAGTTAATGGAATGATTGCACTAAAGTAGGTATACCGTACACAAATCATTGCAGCATGATTAACACCAATTAAAAGGGTATTACTACTGTACTGCCGAAGAAACTTACTGGAGGTAGAGAAGAAATCAGTGGCCTTCCGGCGCCACTGAGGCGACTCCGCCAGCGGCATCTCCACCGCCTGCACAAGACAAGCAACATCCACTTAGCCGTTAAAGCCAACTGTACAACCTCAAAATCAGTCAATACTCTTAATAAACCAGTTGGACACGAGAAAAGGGAAACAAATCCGAACAGCTCTTGTTGCAGCAGCAAAACAACTCGAATAGTCAAATGACCAAGCGGCCGAAACGACGAGCGGAAACGCAAAACCACACGGATTGCCCGGTCCTGAACCCCCGAGCCCAACGAAACTGAAACCAAACCAACTCCGAGATTAGATCAACAATCTGAGCTCACAGTAAACCGCAGCAAGCGCGGTGCTAAAAGCCCTAACCGAGAATAATCACACACGCGCACCGCGCCGACCAAAGCCTTTCCCAAACTGAATAGCGGAGATCCAGTCCAAATCAGCCCAGGGCTCAATGAATTTAAAAAAAAAAAGGAAAGAAAAACGCGAAGCACGAGCTGCGGAGATCGAGCTCACCCGATCCGGGCACCGGAGGAAATGGAGCGCTCGAGCCTGCCGATCGAGGAGGGGAGCCTGCGCGCGGGGGCGGTTAACTCGAGCAACGAATCGAACGGGACTGAATCGGAGGGAGAAAGCGAGAGGACTGGGGCTCTCTGGTCTCTCTCTCCAGCGAGCTGAAAACGAGGTGGTTTTTGGTTGTGCTCTGCTGCGGATTCCGGACAGAGAGAGAGAGAGAGTCAATGGCGGAGGCGAGAGCCAGAGGGCGGGATTGGGTTTCCGATTCCCGGCGATGACGTGTCGGCGCGCCGCTCTCGCTCGGTATCGATCTGTCTCGCCAACATGTGGGCCCCGAGGAGAGTGGCGGAACGCGACGGCCCGGTTCTAGAAGCGTCTCCGGCTGTGCTGTGGGCTCGGGACTCGGAATGGGACGGGTGGACGGGACGGCGGGCGCTTACGTGCGTGCGTGCCGCGATTGACCTGACCGCCACCAATGAGATTTGTATTTTTTTTTGACCTCATCGGCAGCTTGCGCCCGCCAGTGGATGTGCCTGTTTGACTATTCACGGGAGTTGCTTCCCAGTGATCATTCGTTCGCGCGGCTTTGTTTTTCACATGGTTTTTTTATTTGCTCTTCGTATCTGCGGTTTCCAATCCTTGTCACCGCTCATGATGTTAAAAATAATCTCGACACATATTTTTGGTGCTATAATATGCGTCTGACCGACCTGTACGTACTATACTAGTGCTAAACCCACCTTCGTGCACTAGATGCGAAGTACTCACGCAATAAGAATAACAATTGATTCGTGACTACTATGTTTCGAGCATACAACTCAATTCATTCTGAAGCCTAAATGTACAAGACGTATTAATGAAGAATGAACTCTGATAGAGAAATTGAATAACTACATACTCCCATCGATCTTTTATTAGACGTTCAGACAATCCTTTTATTTCAAACTTGCACTGTGATTCTTGACTGAACGTCAAGAAAAAAAAATCAGAGGAAATATATTTTTACACGTTTCAATTCCAGTTCCAGCCACCGTGTAGGCCATGAGGGTGTAACTACGTTACTATGGGATATGGTGGAGTCCCCTTGATTCGCATTTAGTGGCTTAGCGCACATGTAAGTGCAATGTTTATTGGAATGAGTCAGCTCCTTTGAAATTTCTGCAAGCAGCCTCGTTTTGATGTATCTTCTTAGGCACCGGTGACATGTCTAGCTCCATCCGGTGAGACAACCCACTGATTCGAAACTCGTAATGGGCCTCGACACGCTAATTCCCATCACATGAGCTGCTTGCTAAACTCCGGCCAAATGTGGCCACAATCGTGGCGTTCGCTTATTGCACAACATCATAAACAATCGTCAATCTCGGCAAGGTTAGGCACAAACGCTTCACATGCGTCGGTCGAGGTTAGGCGAGAAACAGTTGCGGAACAACGATGGTATCAATATACGAGCGATCTTTGTCACGTAACCATCTAGTGGTACTCCCTCCGTCCGCGTATTGTTCCGGTTTTCATCAGCAGAGAACTGTTTTTGCTAGTTCAGTTGCCAGTCTGGGAGTAGTTTGCAATGCAACATTGCAACTCATACATGTTCGCGCAGTGATTTTCAACAGATTATGTAATCAACATTAAAAGAGTGAAGTGCAGATGTCTCGATAACAAAATGCGAGCTCACGTAGATTCAACCGGCGTATTCTGAGCATCCGAAATACTGCCACCAGTTTTTATTACTACTGTGTAACGAAATCACATCATGCCGCAGAAAGGAAATACTGCATCTACAGATCACATCATGCCACAGAAAGCGAATCGCCAAAGCTCACAGGCATTAAACTTCTAAACCATTCATTTTGTGGACCAATAACTTGGTGAATTGCAACATTTGCTCAAAAGTACGCGGCCAGCAAGGTTCAAGGGGCTCGGTTCACAGGTAGCAAAACTTACAATGCAACAAAAATACCAAATACTATCAAAGTCTGCATATGGTGGATTCCACTGAGGCAGAACATCAAGTATGAGCTGCTCAACGGTAGCGGCGGAGAGAGAGGGTCTGGTTGCGCTTCCAGGTGGCTCTCCTCGAGGGCCTGTTCTTGTGGTGTGCGGTACCCTTGCCACGCAGTCCACGGAACTTCTTGCCAGCAGAGGTGAGACCACGGAGCTCACGGTGCTTGTGCACAGGGTTGCACAGCCAGTTGATCCTTGGATCGTTGCGGATGGCATTGTGAGCAACATCCACAAGGATGACCTCAAAGTACTTGTAGGTGCTATCCTGTAGTTACATGACAAGTAGAGGAATTACCAAACTATCACAACAGAAATGGCAAGATACAGTAAATCTATCATTTTACTGGATCATGTAAAATCAGGTATACCTCATTCACCCAGTAGGAGTTGAGAACCCTGAGTCCACCAATCTTACGTCCAGCTCTCTCCTCAGCAACAGATCTCTTGTTCCTCTGGAACTTGAGCTGGGTGATACCCTGGTGCTTAGGCTTACCATAGACAATACCCTTGGGCACAGGCCTCTTCCTGCCACCACGCCTGACACGGACACGGTAGACAACGTACCCCTGATGAAGGAAAACAACACAATGTTAGGCAAAACATCTTCCCCCGTAGGATCACAGCTTAATTTGGTAAGAGTAGATTATTTCAAAGTCAAATTAGATCATAGGGTCACACTACCTCAAATTCCATTCACCAGATGGGAGTAAATTGATTCAAAATTTAAAGCATCTAGCGCAGTACAAAAGCCTCGTTTCTACTAAGATAATTATCAATCTATCTATCACATATAATTTGTGAAGAAAAATTTAGCAAGCAACATAAACAGCATTACAATATTGGGTGACAAATTGATGACAAGCAGTACTATCAGTGGCTGACTGGAGGTTGGAAGCCTCAACATTGTCTCCTAAATGGTTCAACAATACTTGACCTAAACCCAAGCCTGCCATGCCCACCTATTGGCTTTGATTCATCTGAAATAGGCACTAGCACTACAAAAGGGCCTAACCACCAACTAGCAGATTAATTCGTCTTAAGTAGGCACCATAAAAGGGCATAGAGAACAGCTTGGATGGGTTTGCTCGCATCGGAGCCACGAGAAAACAAAAGCCAGTACATGAATTGCTATTACTTAGCAGCTTCGACTCTACCAAATTAGAAGCAAAGATAACAAAAAGGTTACATGGTACCAAAAGTATAGTAACCTGGACTCATACGTCAGACATGTAGAAAAAAAGGCTCTAAACATACTTAACTGGAAAATGTGGCCAATTACCAAAGTGAAGTTCTCAAGCATTTAAACTTAGAAATGGAGCAGTGACATGTATCATCATAAATACCACACGACTAGCTAGCAGCGACGCAGAAACATACATCACTGCGCATGTTACAATACCTAATGCCTAGATAGGACCTGTCCCATTCGCAAGATCAAGGAAACGGGCGGGATCTGGAGGAGGATGGGGGATGATCTACCTGCTTGGCCTTGTAGCCGAGGCGACGGGCCCTGTCGGGGCGGGTAGGCCTGGTGAGGCGGACGATGGCCGGCTGCTGCCTGTACTCCCAGCACCGGACGCGCTGCACGAACCTCATCACGTCCGACTGCTTCTTCCTCCATAGCTCCGACACGTACGTGTACGCCCCTGAGGCACCACGAAGAACGAAACGCGCCGTCAGAACGGACGCAAGCTAAATCACGAGACGGAGGGAACGGAGGGGGTGAGGACGAGGTGGACGAACTTACCCATGGCGGATGCTGCTGCGTGCGGCGCGGCGGCGGCGAGGGGTGGTGGAGTGCGCGGAGGGGAGCCTGGGGTTTGGGGGGAGGCGGCGAAAGGGAGAGCTATATACCATGGCGATGAACGCCTCGTGGCCGTCGGATGGTGCTAGGGTTTTGGAATGGGTGGGCTGTTAATGGGCTGAAGTAACTGGGCCTTTTAGCATAGATGCATATGGGCCGTGGATGGCCCGAGGTAACTGTGAGCCTTTTCATCATCAGTGACTTCAAAATTTCAAACTCAAACCACTCAAACTTCAAATGGACCTAAAAAACTTTGAGAAACTACCATAAAAACCTGGAGGAAAATCTATTCACGAGCTGTGCAGAAATGGCACCTACAACCGCGACGGCTGAGGTGTGGCATAGCGGAGAAGAGAAGGATTGCGATGCCGCGGATGATCGGCTTCGGCAGCTCATCGGCGATTACGCGCGACGCCTTCCGTGAGCAGCTGAGGGCGGCCTACGAAGAAGAGAAGGCGGCGGGGGACAACGCGACATGCGTTTCGATCAGGTGCATCCTCTTCTGGATGAGCGTCCACCGCGACGTCCCCCTCGAAGAAACAAGTAGGGTTCCCACACACGCACGCGTGATAATAGCGAGTGTTCCCTCCCAACCCGTCGATTATTATTATTATTATTATTTTGAGATGAACCCGTAATCTGATGGGGAGTTCGCACCTTCGATATGCATGCAGCGCAGCTTGGCCCCAAGCGCTTCACGCACGGACCAGTGCCGTGGAAGCCAGGAGCCGCGACACGGCGCAGGTCTTCTCCGTCGCCGTGAAGGGGATCAAGCCTGATCTGGGCTTCCAGTGGCCGCTCGAGGTTTATGGCTTCGTCGCGGTGCGAGATAACTTGGATCACAGGCGGAACATCATCTTTCGCCGCGACAGGAACAATTGCCAGACGCTAACCGCCGAGGTAATGCCGGTCAAATAAAGTTAAACTCCTCCCCAAAGTGCATAATCTCTGATGCCATTTCTGCATAAGTTAATCTTGTATTTAGAAGCCGCGTGCAGTTCATAGAGCCGATACGCAATTGATGATTCACAGTATTTTACAATTTATTTAGAACTATCCTAATATGTTAGTCGGCTCTGTTTTCATCCATGTGTGTGCTAACTTATTGCTTCTTTCTTTTCTCCCCGTAAAATCGTGAAGGTTAAGAGACGTGCGCTCTTCGCTCATGCTTGAATCACATTATATTCCCTTTGATTGGTCATTGGTGTATGTCACTACCGTTTGAGTTTATTCACTTTGTTTGGCAACTCAACCATGGTGATAGTTCACTGAATTGTTGTATTAAAAATTGAAAGCAACTCCTAAGAGAAATGGTATGCTATGCAGCTTCAATACACTACAATAATATAGCTTGATTAAACTGCACCATGATAATCAATGTATTTTCTATTGTATTATTACTAGGTGGATGGTAATTTTATGAACATGCAGTTGTGTCATTTAATTGAGAGTTTTAAATTATGAAATCCCTAAACTTCTATGATTGTAGTAAAGTCAAAATTTCAAAATGCGCCTCCCCGTGCCCCCGGGTCCACCCAATCACGGTTCAACAGATTCAAATTGGGCTAGGTTTGTACCTCTGTTGAATCAGGTGTAATGTTCAGTTTTCGATTTGAAGAGTTTAGACAATAGAAAAGTGCAAGTTCCTACAAATCAGTTTAATTTAGTTATCATGCATATCCTCTCCAATCATCTTGTCTTGACTCATTTATAAAGTTCAGGGAATTGTAAAGTTTTGAGCTCAATGGCCCAAATAGAAGTTTACAGATTCCTGTGATGTACTTAGTTTAAGTATATCATGTTTAATTGTTACTTCTTCAGTCACTTTTTGTTGCAGTAACTGAATACTCTGCATTGATCCCAATATTCAGTACAGATCCCTATTTTAACTGTCTTTTTAATGTAACTTTAGTAGTATGAGTTGGCTCATTAGATTTGCATATTTCTCATTTTTGATAACTCAGATATGAACCCTGTAAAGTAGCTTAAGATACACTAATCCTATGCCCTTATGCTGCTGTATTTCATATGGTATTACATTGTATTAAAATTTTATTTTTTTCCTTTGCAAAGAATATTTTACTTGCGTATTAGTTTTATTACTGAAACAAAGCTTGTTTGCAGGACTCATCCTTGGTGTTAACTGGCCCTAGCCGCGCGGTTGTAGCAAGCGATATTATCAACTTTGAGGTTGAACTAAAAGTAAAGGGAGTCTGAAGATAAAATGCTAAGCTTCCTGTTCATTGACCATAACTGTATTATTGCCAGGTCATCGTACGCTAAACTTTTTAGAGAGACGCACACCAACAAATACTGCACAACAGAATTGTTGTTCTCTCAATTGGGTGTGCAGTGGAGGCAACAGTTGATGTCAAAGTTGTGGAAGGCTTTTGGAATCAGTTATGTCCACGGTTTATCGCTCGAACCAAAAGTTTCCCGCATGATGACTTTGTGCTATTTGATTCTCGAGGTGGCGAAATAGTGGAAAGTGGCGAGGGAAGGATCATACTTTCTCGATCGGTCGTCTCGGTGGAATTAGATGGAGAGCTCATACTTACTGCGGAGGCTCGAGAACCTGACAGCGGTGTAGTTGTTGTAAGTGATACAGTCACGCTTACTCCGAAAAAAGATGGCGCAACCGATGGGTGCTTTAACCCTGGCTTCTGTAGAGGTCAGCATAACTTGGGGTGTGTTTGGTTGTGCTGTGGCTGTGAAAAAAACTGCTGTGGCTGGGAGCTGTAGAAAAAGCTAAAGCCGTTTGGTTGAAATAGCGGTGGCTGTGAAAAAGCTGGAAAATGTCTATATGCCCTTAAATGTCTGGGAAACAATTTAAAAAAATCATTTGGAAGTTCTCTTAACTTCTGGAGTTTTTCTGTAAAAACTTCAGGACACAAAACTGCTAAGATTAATTATATATTATTGAGAGGGCCTTATTGCAAAAGCCTTTTTTAATATCGTCTTCCTCGTATCCAGACCGCCATGGATGCCTCTTGAAGCTCAAATCAGCACGGGAATAAGGGGAAGTAGTGCTAGGGACTGGGGGGAATCGAATCTCTGAGCCATGGCGCAGCCATTTGAAGAAGGCGGCCATAGAAGGCAAGCTCGGATAGTGGCTGCCGTGTGTGGTGGACGGGCGCGCGAGCCCGGCCGCGCCGGGAGAGCGCACGACGGCAGCTTGGGAGGCGGAGGCGGAGCCTGCGCGTGGCGACGGCGACATGGCGTCCAGACACCGCTGGCCCATCCGGCCGCCGCGCGCGTGCTTGGACTTGGGGACCAAGGTGCTGAACCCAGCTGCCGAGGAGCAGTCCACCGTGCCGTACGAGCTCGAGCTCCTCCTGCTGCTCCCTTGGTCCCGTTGGCCGTCGAGCCCCGACGAGATCCCGCTGCTGCTCCTTGGTCCTCTTCCGGGACCGGAAATAGAAGAGAAGAAAGGAATCGGTAGGCTCATAACCAGTGGCAGTGGGTAATTTCACCGAACTCGTCGATTCCACAGCCGGATAAAGCACGGAGAGAGAGAGGTGCTGTGAGGTTTGTACGGAGAAAAACTGCTTTTATATGTGGCTTGTTTCACAGCCAAACTCTTTGGTTAGCTTTTAGCTTTTGGAGGGCAAAAGCCAAAGTAAAAAACACAACCAAACACACCTTGGTCACTTATCCTGCCATATCGCTCTGACAACAGTTTTTAGTGGCCTTGTAATGCCTATTGTTTTGTGCTATCTGCTCCCTGTAGTGCTATAAACACTGTCATTTGGGATTCTGATGGGAGCTTGTTTGGCGTCCTAGAACTCTGAAGAATTCTGCTGGGAGCTGCTTTGAGTACTGTGAAGTGGTGAATTATTTGCAATTGTAAGTTATGATGCATCCTGCCGTTTGGGTTAGTCTGGTGTGTATTCATTCATATTAGATCTCGTTTTAGTTCAATGCTTTGAGGCGTGTTGCTTTCTATGGCACATCTAGAAAATCGTTGCGGTACCATGCTACTAGCATCCTCCCATTTCCTATACACAACAAAATTTGGGCAAAGAATCGTGGCAGGGATTGGCAGCATCTTTGACAGTACTCTGAACTGAACTTATATTGCACTGAAAAAGATTTTATCACCATGAGCTTGTTTTCTGTTATATAGTGAAGTGTTTAGGTCCTTACTATGTGGAACACTGCCGGATTGCTCACTACCAGAACCATCGCAGGGATCTGTCATGCTGTTCTCTGACGAAAGAGGTGAATTTCTTTCGATGCACGTATATAGTAACAATGTATAACATGAGCCTGTACTTGACCACCAACATAACTTTATATTTTAGGAGTTAGAAAATGGTTAAGGAAATAATCTACGGTAGATTATTTACCTTCCTGCTGGAATCACTTTTGGCTCTGCCTGTCGCAGCTTGATGCACTTTGTCATTTCCCCTTGCTGTCATTTGATTTAGCTGTGTACATGTGCATCATTAACTTTGGTTGCAGTTCGAACAAAGGATGTTGGCCGCTCCAGGTGTACGGCTTGATTTATCCGTTTGTAATGCAGCTGTGCAGTGTAGTTTAGTAACATTGTGATCTTTTTGTTGAAACACTTCCATGCAGCTAACTTGATGTGTTTAATGGCGTTACAAAGTACTACTAATATTTTGTTTTCACAACAAAAAGAAGGCATGGCTAGTAGTTTTTCTGAAATCATACAAGTGTGCATGACTCATCGTTTGCGTTAATTAACTGCACCTTGCCGTGCAGTGATAGCAGCTGATATTATCATATTTGATCGAGATCAAACTGAATCCAAAAATGAAATAAGTAGAATTCAGTTATACGGCACCTGAAAGGTTTACCGGAGAGCCTAGCTAAAGGCACTGACACTTTGATCATGTTGACGGCATGGATGATTTGGAAGGAAAGGAATGCCCGAATTTTCGCCAACCGGGCGGCAACCATGCAGTAGCTGACCGACATCATCCATGAGATCGACGTCTAGATTGCCTCTTGGGCCAAAAACCTCGCCAGGTTGCAGACCACAGGAGCGGATTAGGAAGGGGTTGTCTATCTGACACCCGAGTGTTTTAGGGTCTACGAACACTCGAGTGTTTCAAATCCAGAAAACACTCGAATTTTGAAGCAACCCAAAACCGAGTGTTTCAGCCCTTTTTGACACTCAATTTTTTGACCTTTGGATTTTGATCTTGTGGTCAAGATTTCAAATGCCGTTACCCAATTGAAAATATCACGTCAGACATAAAAAAAAATATAGGAACGGCGGTTAAACAGGTCCAAAGGAAAGCTCACAAACAGGCTCAATGAATAAACATGCATGATTTTGACCCTGTTGCGAAGCTGCTTGGCTGAAACAGAACACTAGTCCATCCAAAACAAACAGAACCAGAAAAGCAAGATGGGGTGTGAGCAGGAGTACTTGGGCGAAAGCACCCAAGATGAGAAACAAGGTACATACCAATCTGTTGCGTTCACCTCTCCTACTGAGTAGAATTGCAGTAGCAAAATTGATGAAATTAAGATTGGAACTTACAAAAGCATGAGCTTCATAACATTGAGTTTGCATACAGAACATAGATCTGGCCAGAAAAAAGAGTAGGTCATAGAGTTTTGATATGAAGCTTTGCATAAAAACTGGCAAAGATCAAAACTTTGATAGATTGTGCCATTAGTCACAGGACCATCACAGATTGGAAAAAACAAAGACATGACCTAAAAGATGAATATTGTAGCACAACTTGTACATTCTCGCAATAATTACAGTTCCCGTGCCAAGAATTTACATGACATGAAACTTAAATTTACATGGAAAATTAACTGTAAAAGAAATTAGAAGAACCTGTAACTTTGTTTCAATGTCAATATATGGACACTATAGCCAAACCAAATATACATGGAGTCCATATGCCTCCAGATCGGTATCCCATCGCCGCTAGTCACACACGTGTCCCATCATGGCCAAGCAAAATGGAGCAGAAAAACCTCAAAATCACCTATTGAAACTAAATGAGTGAGTAAGAAATGCAGGGCAGAAATAGCTTCGATTCAAAAAAAAAAATCAAGTCACTTCCAACAAAATTAGCAGAGAGGTAAGAGGAGAGCAGAACAATGAGGCAAAATCTGGAAACAACTTCTCATCTCTCTTCAATCCAAACAAGGCGAATCAGCTACCTCCCTCGGTCTCTCTCTAGTTAATCAGCTACCCCAAACTCTCAAATGAATGTCCTCATCATCACAGCCAATCGCACTACAAGGAATCGAAGCACGGGGAAGACGAATTGGTGGACAAAAAACTAACGGGGCAAAACAAATCGAACCCAATCAATAGATCTTAGATTGAATGCCGCCACGTCCAGGTCACCACCTTGCCGCCGCCGCCTCCCGTTCGCAGCCCTCCCAGGTCACCGACGATGAGGAGGTTGAGGAAAATGGAAATGAACAGCCGCTCAAAACGAAACAGAGAGAGAGAGAAACAAAACAGAACAGAGGAGGACACCTGTCACAACTGGAATGGACGGTCACAAAATCGAGTGTCACGAAGCCACAAAACACTCGAGTCGAAATCAAATATTCAAAAATTATTATGGTCACAAATAGTCAAAAACTGTATGGAAAAAGAGTAAAACCTCATACAAGGAATACATACATATACATAAGCTTACAATCAAAACTACATGTATTCCAGACTAAATATACATGTCGTAGAACTGTAAATTTGACATAATGAAACTGTGAATTTAGCAAACTTTTAATGTACCAGACAATTAAAAGTCATGCTAAGATGAGTAAATATGCAAATCTATAATCTGTGCCCAAACTGATACAAGTAGCTAATGCAAAAACAAATTGATTTAGATATCAAAAAGTCAAAAGTATATTATGGTGACAAAAAGTCAGAATTATTTTTGGAACCATTGAAAATCCTCAGAAGAAAAACCATATTCACAAATACAAATATTAAAAAACAAATATTCAAATTTTAACTATGGAAACAAATATTCAAAACTTAGTGGGGCTAGTGTAAATCCTCAGAATAAAAAGCATACAAAAATTAACAGACATTTAAAATTCAAAAATACAAAATGTTATTATGGAGTCATATAGTCAAACTTTTGTGGGAACTGGTGTAAATATTTAAAAGAAAAAGTATGTACATATTCAAAATAGAAAACTTACATATAGTCAAATTTAAATGTACACTCATTGAATTATGTATATCTAACAAAATGAAACTGTACCTACAACATCAACATACTGTACGACCTCAATAAACAGAACAATACTGCATATGAAACATCATTCAAAATCAGTTGTGTGTACAGTTAAGTAGAATGCAATGTTCTCATGCAAATTTAAAAATGCAAATCAGTTGTATGTACAGTTAAAAACTTAAAATAGCACTAGATACCTTTCATGTTTTTACAGGCAGAAACATTAAACAACACTGCACTCATTCAAAGAGACAGATCCTTACAAGCACAAACACAAGCAATGATGACAGAAATATGCATGAGGTAAGTCCTAAAAACGATGAAGATGGCGATAAAGAATTGACCATGCAAAATAAAATCACAAATTTTCAAACAGACATCATCATGAGTAGCAGACATCGTCATTTTATCTTTTCGGGTTTAAGTGGAAATAATGCCGCATAATCAATACTATATTTTACAGATTTACAAAATATTTATTGCCTCAATTGTGAATCCAGAAAAGACAAACTCACGAATTGTGTAGATGGTAATATAATACAAAAAACAAGAATGGTGAGATTAGTTAAAACAGTTTGTGTAATTACCCGCTGCTGCTACAGATTAGAAAAACAAACAAGACATCGTAATGGCTATCTATGCAACTACCAGACTTAGTTCCTAACAGAGAATAACATTGCACGGTGACGGACAAACTACCATGCTGCTAAGTGCTAATATGCTAAGCTGAAGCCAAGCAAGCATGAATCGATAAACTAAACAATTGAAGATGCCATGATTAGTCTGAAGGTAATGATTGTTAAATATTTTGATACAAGCATCAGAAACCTCTATTTGATACACTACACAAGGACAAACAAGTCAGGGTCTTCTTACTGCTGGAGCCTGTCCCTTTTTTGCGACATGCACATGAACATCGAAATACAGATAAGAGTTTAACCAAAAGACCTAATGCATATGAACTGATTTTTCAGTAAGCACTTGCATGTATATATCAAGACAACGAAAACACATCAGATCTAGGGGGCTTATTCATGCTCGAATGGCCAAAATACAGCACCAAATCGAGACAAACTAAATCAATGACGTCAGGGACAGGAAACAAAATCACATCAGGAGCCAGAGGTAGGAGGAAGGGAGACATTTCCCTGGGCTATCAGGATGTTCGCCGGCAAATCGGCTCCGACGAGACAGGAGCCAAACCCTCCACAAACGAACCAATCGAAGACGAACAAACATCTACAGAACCTAGTAGGCGGCAAATCTGGCCTAAATACGACGCAATAGCAACGCAAATACGAAAATCTTAACCACAAACTGGATCACCATGAGTAGAAAATTCGAATCCATGGAACCAATCGAAGGAAACGTACCAGAAATGACGAATCCTAGGAATCGATAGAGCTTAGCCTCCTCCATCAAGAGGTAGAAGAAATAGGGGGAAATGAAAAGACCAGGAGTGCCACCGCGCGCTGCAGCAGCAGCAGGCATCCAAGGCGGCGCTGCTCGACGACCCGCGGGTCGTCGCCGCCGCCGCCGCGGTCTACTCCGACGACGAGGACTCGGACGAGCCCGCCGCGGGCCGCGGCGCGCCAGCGGTGGCAAAAATTGGAAGACGAAAATATACGAGGGCTTTACCTGTATGCCATTAAGAAAGTTGGTGGTTACCTGTGTGCCATTAAAAAGTTCGTAGACACCTGTGTGCCATCGCGTAAACTTTCTTTTACCTGTATGCCATTTTGGACGGATTGTGAGCTAACGGTGTTAATCAGAGATGTAAAAAGACACTTTTGCCCTTGGTTTAACCATTAGGGATTTAAAATTCAGAAAAATTGAAAAAAATTGAGAAAAAATTAAAAAATCAGAAAAATTGAAAATAATTTTTAAAAAGCATAGAAAATCAGGAAAATCGAAAATAATTTATAAAAGCATAAAAATCAGGAAAAATGAAAACAAAAACCGTAAAAAGTCAGAAAAATGTAAAATAAATTTTAAAAACTATAAAAAATCAGAAAAATATAAAATAAATTTTAAAAACCATAAAAAATTCAAAAAAATGTAAATTAAATTTTAAAAACGTAAAAGGGTGGGGAAAATAAGGAAAAGGTGGGAAAAATTTAGAAAAAGGAGGGAAAGTTAGAAAAAACATGTGCATGACCCATGCATATCAACAATTAACTGACAATAATCAGGAAAAAAGCATGGGTCATAATCAGGAAAAAACATGTTTTTTTCTACCTGTTGTTGTATGGAATGGTCATGAAACATGTTTTTTCCTAATTGTTGGTTGTATGCAATGGTCATGAAACATGTTTTTTTCTAACTTTTCCCTCCTTTTTCTAAATTTTTCCCACCTTTTCCTTATTTTCCCCACCCTTTTACGTTTTTAAAATTTAATTTACATTTTTTGAATTTTTTATGGTTTTTAAAATTTATTTTATATTTTTCTGATTTTTTATAGTTTTTAAAATTTATTTTACATTTTTCTGACTTTTTACGGTTTTTGTTTTCATTTTTCCTGATTTTTATGCTTTTATAAATTATTTTCGATTTTCCTGATTTTCTATGCTTTTTAAAAATTATTTTCAATTTTTCTGATTTTTTAATTTTTTCTCAATTTTTTTCAATTTTTCTGAATTTTAAATCCCTAATGGTTAAACCAAGGGCAAAAGTGTCTTTTTACGTCTCTGATTAACAACGTTAGCTCACAATCCGTCCAAAATGGCATACAGGTAAAAGAAAGTTTACGCGATGGCACACAGGTGTCTACGAACTTTTTAATGGCACACAGGTAACCACCAACTTTCTTAATGGCATACAGGTAAAGCCCTCAAAATATACTATGACAGGTGGGGCCATAAAGATAGAGGCGACGGGAAATAGAGGAAGATCGAAGGAGCCGCAGGGATCGCAGGGCAAACATCGACGGACACAAAATCGAGTGTGGCGAGCGTTCAGAACACTCGAGTGTTCTTTAGCAAATCCGATTAGGAAAGCATAGAACGAGACCCGGGTTGTTTTTCCTCCTTTGCATCTAGATTACGACCTTTCTTGTGTGCGCGAGCGCAAATGTGTGGCATGAGTCATTGCAAAAAAAATGTAATATGTAACCTAACTTCTTCTTCTTAATAGAAAAATACGGAGCTTCCCTGCGTGTTCTTGAAAAAAAATATTTCAGTTATACAATCCAGTTACCTTCCGTGCAGTGATAGTCCTCACCACGAATTTCGCCCGTCCGTTGGGCTTCCGTTTCGGACGGACGTTACGAGATCCCGTTTTCTATTGCTGACCCCACTATTTCAGTGACCCGCTCGCCCATCCCCTTCGCCTCCCAAACCAAACCCTCCCTCTCCCCCGCCGCCTGCCCACCGCCGGCGATGCCACACCCACTCCACGCCGGCGCCAGCCTCCTCCCGGGCTCCGCGTAACTGTCCTGCCGGGTTGCGCGGTGAGGATCACCTGAGTGATGGCGGCTGGGGGTCCGTGCGACTTCTGCCGCGAAGACCGGCTGGACCGGGAATGCTGCCGCGGGGGCCTCCTCCGCGCCTCCGCCTCCGCCGGGCTCGGGGTCCACATCCCCGACGGCGAAGAGGACCGCATCAGCGCCCTCCCAGACGACATGCTGCTCCAGGTCCTGACCCGACTCCGCTGCGCCCGCGCCGCCGCCCACACCGGCGTGCTCGCGCGCCGGTGGCGCGGGCTCTGGGCCCGCCTCCCCGAGCTCACATTCCACAGCATCGAGCCGGATCTGCTCGACGCCGCTCTCGCCCAGGTCGCCCGCCCCGCCGCGCCGTCGCTCCTCGACATCCACTTCTTCGACCACCACAAGTTCGAGCCGGACCGTGTCGCCTCGTTGCTCCGCGCCGCCGCGGCAATGGCGCCGGCGGAGCTCGTCGTCCACGTCTACGCAGGCTTCCCGCGCGACGCCATCGAGATGCCCTGCTTCGATCGAACCACTTCCATCAAGCTGGAGATGTCACATGTCGGGTTCAAGCTGCCGCCCGCAGGAGGCTTCCCGGCGCTTGAAAGCCTACACCTCGAGCACTGCTACATCGACCTCGCTGACTTGCTTCCTCGATGCCCTCGACTGCGCAAGCTTGATATTATCTATTGGAATTCCGACTCCGTCATGGTTGAATCGTCATCACTCCAGGTGCTAAGTGTGTATGCCAATGTGAAAATTCAGCGCATCAATATCGTGGCCCCTGCACTGAAAGAGTTGTATCTAGATGCCCATCGCGGTATCAGCAAGGATTTCAGTTTGTCATATTCGGCGCCTGCAGTGGAGGACCTAACATGGAAGCGTGAGTGCCAGGCCATAAGTTATACGTTTGGTGTGATATGGCGCTTGTGGACCATGAGCTTAAGCACAAGGTTGCGGCCCCGGCCAAGCAACAACAGCGAAGACACATGTTTGCAGCAACGCCCTCTCTTCCACGCCCTGTGGCTCTACCTGGAGACCAATGTGGGTGTACAGTCCTACTCAGCTCCTCTGCTACGCTGGAATATACTGATTTCATATGGTCTTCATGCTTCCAATTCTTGTGCAGGTTTATTCGGGAGATGCATCCAAGAGCTTTGAGCAAGAGATATCCCAATTTCTCGTCACCCACTTTTCTGTGTTAGAGCTGGTTCTCACACCACGTGGGCATGTTTATGGAGCTATGGTCCTGTACCTACTTGGACTTTGTAGCTCTATAGAGAGGCTTTATGTGGAACTAGACTTTCATGTGGTAATCATTTCCTCCTTTTCTTGATAAATCATTTTGAAAAATTATTTAGACCTTGGGTTTGAAGAATGATACATTCTACTTAATTTTCTTTTAGATGAGCAGAGCCTGCCTGGCAGATTGCAGTTGTGATCAGCCAAGCAACTGGAGAAGTCAAACCATTTTGTTGACTGATCTCAAAGAAGTAGAAATCCGAGGATTTGAAGGAAAAGATCACGAAGTTAATCTTTTAAAAGTACTATTGAGATGCGCAGGAATGCTTGAAAGAGTGACCTTGATATTCTCCCGCGAGGCCTCACCAAGTGATATCGAATGCATGGAAATCCAAGGCATTTTCGAGGCATATCCTTCTGTGGAATGCAGAATTTATCGCAAGTTGGGGAACAGGTTTTGTAGGTATGAGTTAGGATGCTCATAGATGTAACAGCACATGGTATGTGCTGGCCTGATCTTTTGAAACTGAATCTTGTCCATCACCACTTTCAATTTTTTCTCACGTACGTTCTGAATATAAGCTGGCATTGTTTTGTGAGGATGTCTGTGCTTGGTGGTGGCTGTAATGTCATTACTTATTAAATTTTCCATATTAGGAAGGCTGATATGTTATATTGTTGGAAAGAAATGAGTCATGCTGTATACTCCTTTGCCAACATAAAAGCAGACTATTTGTCTGTATGTAGTATGTTAGATGAGCAGCCTCCTAGTTGCGCCATTCAACACTTACATACTGTAGCCATTCTTTAATGGCCGTCCTGCAGAAAGCAGAACTTGTTAATTCACCCACTTGATGGCATAGCACATTGAAGCCCGTTTGAGAACTTGGCTCAATATTTGAGTAATGGTGCCAGTCGGGCTGACATAATGTTTGATGTAGATGAGTTTCATAATATTGTCAACTGTAGTTTCCATTTGTTCGATTTAACACATCATTGTAGATCAGATTATTACTTCTTTTTCTTTTTTGTTTCAAGTTGATTGCTGTTTTTTCTGATGTGAAACAGGTGAAATTGATGCCTTGATAATCAATAAACCCAAATTCCTGATTTCAATGTAGTTATTATTCTCTTTGCCAAAATTGTTAGTGATGACCCTGTTATGTAAACATTTTCATTACACTTTATTCAGAAGTCATCTTTAATTATTAGTAGATTTTTAGGGTTTTGATTTCTTAGGAAGGCTAAAAAGTTAGGACTAAGTGAAAAATGCACAGCGCTGCTTGATAATTTTCTACATGAAGAAGTTTGATTAGTCTGCAATTTACTATTGACACCACTGATTCATAGTAGCGTATTGCTATTTTCCTAATTGTTAATTACTTTTTACTTCGTTGTGCTTTAGATAAGTACTACTACTAGGTATATTCTAAACAATCCCTAAAGTCTACGCTTTAGATAAGTACTACTAGCTATATTCTGTTAACTCCAAGCCTATAATAGTCAATGCGTAGTAGGATTGTGGGAACAAACATTTTTGTCAGAGTATTGTAATGCCGCATCTAGAACAACTACTTTATCGACACTTCTTCTCGATGCGAAGAAGTCTCTGCTACTGTGGTGTTGAAATCTCGGGTTCTAATCGACCCTTTATCGCAGGAGCTAGCTGCCTCTTGCTCTCACTGAGACATCGCAAGTGCAAAACAATGCCACACAAGAGTGCTGATGGTGTACATTCAGAGAAACAAAGAGACCTGTAATTCTCTCTGAAATGTGCAAAGTGCAAACTGATGTTGAAGAATTTAACGGGAATAGGGTCCAAATTTGCAGCGTAGTCAAACAAGTCTGCTTAGCAAAGCTGTTAACATGGTGCAATGGAAAAAAAAAAAACTAATGACACATCTTCCGAGTTTTTCTTTAATTTAGCACATTGGGTTGCTCATGGCACGAGCATAACCCTTAGGCTAGAGTCTAGACGTGAAAAAATAAAGCAAGGCATGGGATAGTCAAACTTGGAGCGACTTTTTAAATATAATATGCTAAAATAGCAGGAGAGTGGTATGCACTGTTTTACTTTGATCCATGACCTATTGACCTCTCATGAGTTTGTCTAATTAACCCCTTACCCCTTAACTATAAAACTAGGTAACCTACGTTTCAAAAAAAAAAAAGTAATCTACACCTCAAACTAGTATATAGAACTGTCTAAATAACCCCATTGAGCGGTTTTGCATACATAGATGTACAATTGGATGATGAAATGGCTCTGTCATTTGTTGATCACCTCAGTACAAGGTAGAACCTTAAAGTTTAAGGACCGGTCCATAGGAGGTGACTAAAGGTACAAGGGAGGTGACTTTCATGACCTTTCTCGAGTTTGGTTTTGGGTGGTGTTCTTACATCAAGGGAACCATTCTCAGTGTTTAGATTTTCTTTTTCAAATACAGACCTCTGGATCCCAATAGCATTTGCGTTTCAATGGTTATCATCTAACTAAGTTCAATTTATCTCTTACTACATTTGATTTTAAAATGATGACATCCGGACATCGATCTTAAGCTAAATTTGAAGTGCCTAGGTTGTCCGAACGACATCAAATAAAAAATGGAAGTAGTAGTTTACTGTCAACTGGCTTTGATTTATCATAGTGCTGTTCGGATCACACAGTTTAACAGAACTGGATAGTGGATACTCAAACGAGTACTTTCCGATTTGGGGCCAGGCCTCCAGAGTAAGCACGACTGAACGGACGGGATCGCATCTTGGGGCAGAGGGGTGGAAGGCTGGAAGCCAAGGAAGGTGTCTCGCGCCGCCGGCCGCGCCAGCCGGCAGCCGCCCTGTTCGCTGCTAGCCCCGACTTCTCGGCCCCGCGCGAAGTTCCAGACTGAGCTGCAAGCGACTGCGGCCAGTAACTGCGGACGAAGCCGGCGCCGATGGTTGACGCGGCACTTCTCGCCGGAGCAGGGGAGGCCGCCGCTGCGGCGAACCCTTCGGCGGTCGCCGGAGCTGCCGTGATGGCCGTCTTCAAGTACAACTTCGGTGAGAAGTCATCCCGTCGACCAATTTCCCCGCTTCGATCAGTTCGTCGAGGGTGCTGAGGTTTTGGGATCTAACGCTCGTGCTTGTGTGTATGTGCTGTCTGTGTTGCAGCGGCGCAGTTCCTATCGAGGGTCCTCCCGTTCCTCTTCAACATCTGGTTCGTGCGCCAGCTTGGCAAGGACGACTCTGCTGTGTCGGTGTGGATCCTCTCCTCTCCTCCTTTCGATGCTGCATTGTAATTCATGCTTCGATTTCTGCCTTCCAAGTGGTGTCAGGCCCTTGCATTGGGAATTTACACTTGATGTAGATTTAGTTTTGTGGAGCTTAGAATTTGTGCACATCCTGCCTGGATTGTAGGATCCCTTTTGTGGATATGTATCATCGTTCCCCAAACATTCAGGAGTGGAAACATTGGTATTCCACTCTGTTTCCTTATGCATTTTTGTTCCAAATGTTTGGTGCATTTTCCCTTTGGTAGGCAGGCATTGTGGACTCCTTTCATCTGGTGGATATTGAATACCCATTCTACATTTGAATAATGGTTTGAAGAAAATTGACTGCCCCAGTAGTAAACCCATGCTGATTGTGTTGGAATGGAAACCTTAGACTTGATTACAAGTGCCGATATGGAAACACAAAAGAAGCCTTTTTGTCCTTGTGGAGCTCATGTGGTATATCTTACTTGATGGGCTTATGGCAGACTGTCATATTGTTTTATTCATCTTGAACGGTGCCAACTAAGGATGTCAATGATTCAGTGGACATTCAGTGGACATGGACACCTAGAATGTCCTTAGTCTTAGCCAACTCAACTTCTATATTTATGAATGCTTCAGTGGACATGGGAACTATAATGTTTATTAGAATCATATAGTAGAAGTATCTACATATTTATTTGTCATTTTTCTTGCAGGCCTACGCATTGCAGCTTCCTCTCTTAATCAACAGCATCTTATTTTTAAGCCGGGAGGGGTTTCGGCGTGCATGCTTGCGCAATGATTCCCAGAGGTATTCAAAAGAAGTTATACATGGTGTTCATGAATCAATTTAGGCTAAATAGATCAACTTTTATGTTCAACTGAGAGGTTTGTCTCTTTATTGTGGTTATGCAACAGTGCGGGTGAGCTGACTTTAATTTTTCCCCACTTGTTACAATGAGCCACTTAACGTGAAAACACTTTATAGCATGCACAACTTGGTATAACCATCTGATTCTGTTTGACAAGATGCATTTTATTTTTACTTTCGTACGAGTTACATCTAACATTTCTATCTATGTTTGTGTTTATGCATCTGTTTGGATGGAGAGAAAGTATGAGAATGGAAACTTAGCAAATTGATTCTCTTGTTTGATTGGGTATTTTAGGAGTAAAAAATAAAGGATCAGTAAAGGGAATCAGAGTATAACCTTCATTAATCTCATTCTATACTCTTTTGAAAGTCTTACATAAAGGGGAAAACGCCAAAAAAAAAAAAACGAATTGTACAAGTCAATTCGCAATTTCATACAAACATACATAGTTATAGCCTTTTTGGTACAACATCGGATTAAATATGTAGTCTGAACCTTATTCATTGATTGTGACATACTGCTATTGTACAGTTCTTAACAATGATAAATCTTACAAAAGATTACATGATTACTAAACTTGCAGCAGATAAATGTAGTTCCTTGGTTTCCAAGGAACCCGAGATTGACATTCCATCAAAATGGTGCATATATCACTGACTCCCCTACTCACTAGTTTCTATGCCCTGTTAATATGTTTCTTAGTTCTTTGCTGCATGAATTTCCTGAACTCTGTTCTGGTAGTGTTCTTTTTTATCCTTGTTATTTACTTTCTTAAATCTTAGTGATGTCTTCATACTTGTCATACAGTGGTGATGTGTTGACTGATGAAGCAATACTGAAGATAGCTTGGATGGTAATTCCATTTGGCATCTTAGTTACTTCTGTAGGCTGCCTATTTGTGTTGGGCGTCAAGAAACTGAAGTTATCTGACCCATATGCAAAAGCTACATTAATCATAGGTAATTCTTCATGCATGAACTTTTGCCATGTATTTTGACACTTTTCATGCAACTTTTTGTGTCATCCCAATTCCTGAATAGATGCTTATAGAAAGACAAATGTATCTCTTCATTATTTCTTTCTTTGCTTTTTGTTGGATCGGAACACTATCAACCAAAGGACCATTGCATCTTCTGTTATTCAGTCAATTGCCTTCTCTTTTTTCTCATTGTCCTGTTCACTTTCTTTTGTTAAGAACTGATGTACTTATTTGTTAAAAATGACAGGCTTTGCTTGTATTCTGGAATTGCTGGCAGAACCTTTGTATATTCTGTCTCAGAAAAAGAAATATTATAATATAAGAGTGTACACGGAACCAGCAGCTAACCTCTTGCGTTGTTTAATGACCTTCATCCTCGTAAAAGGGCATACTAAAGTGGTAACAAACATGAATCTTTTTACTGTTCTGAGTTTTTATCCTTGTTATTTGCATAGTTTGCTCTTCTTATTTTTCTATGAGTCAATTCTATGTTCATCATAGAGAGTAGTGATTAGTTTGTTGTTGCATTTATTGATTGATACAGTTCAAAATTAATTAATTATTTTCGTGCAGGGAAAGCTGGTTGCATTTTCTTTGTCTCAGGTTGCCTACGGGGCCTGTATTTTCTTTGGATATTGGACATATTTTCTTATATTTGCTGATATCAATACTTTCGATCTCCTTCCACTACGGTTAGTTCAAAATATATATTTGCATTTTTTCCCTGTTTTATATGGTTTGTTTATCAAAAGTTTAATGTTGCTCTCTAGTTGATGCCAAAACACGCTTATTGTCAGGTTATCAAACTTGATGGGCTACGATAAACAGTTATTGCACATGTGCATGTTGTTTACAGGCCAGACTTTCAGGAAGTTGATCCTCCAAGAAGGCGAGAAATTCATTCTTGTGTTATTTGATACTCCATACAACCAGGCCGCCTATGGTCTTGTTGATAAATTAGGCAAGTATAGCAACAATGTTCTGTTTCAAGTACTATTATTCATATGTTGATCATCTTTTATTTTTCTTGCAGGGAGTTTGGTTGTTAGGATAGTTTTCCTTCCATTTGAGGAAAGTTCTTATGCTACCTTTGCCCAATTGGCAGGTTCTTTCTTAGTCCATTTGAACTTTAATGCTGTCTATGCTATAATTGTCTACATTGTCTGTTAGGTCTTATCGACAGGACTTTACAGTCACATTAGTGAAATAGGCTTACGATCTATAGAAGTCCCTCTATAAAGTTTTTCCTACCAGACATCTCTTTGATTCTACGGGAACTTTCTGGGACAGCTGTTGTCACATCTTGTTATTTATAATGCCCCCTATGAGCTAACAATGGAACTTTATCAACAGGAGAAAGCCCCCCAAATATATCCAGTCTTGAAGGTTCTTTGCTTGGGGCTCTAAAGCTTATTATGCTAATAGGTAGACATTTCGATGCTGTTATGTTTGTATTCCAGCATTTATCTACCCTCACTCCTTATATTTCAATGGGACAGTGAATCAGATGCCATGCATACTTCATAAAGATCACGTTTAGTTGTTATCAGCTGCATTTTCCTTTGAGAATACTACAGTCACAACACAATCATCCTCTACTGTGCAGGTTTGGTGGTCATTTCATTTGGTCCAAGTTATTCATATACCCTTCTAAAGCTACTTTATGGGGATAGACACAGTGATGGAGAAGCCTCTGTTGTTCTTCGTTACTATTGTTTTTATATCATCAGCTTAGCAATGAACGGTTTGTATTTATTCATCTACTCATGTCATGGTTCTTTTTCATATTTTCATAAAATTAATTAGTCTACATTTGTGGTGTATGTAGTTTCTTTACATTTGGCCTAACAACTGATATATGCCTTTTGTGCTGTGTTGTCAAATGGATATACTTGTCAAATCGTGTTTCAGTTTTTATGCATATAGCACAATGGATAGGTAACAATTTAATAACCTACGTGGTCTCTCTAGTAGATAAATGTGTAAAAATTCTGAGCTTTGCATTTTGTGCCATTTAGTCAATTGGCAAGCTGCCAAGCATGCTTGTTCAACATCATGCAATCGCCTAAACCATTTCCTCTCCGCTGTTGCCCCTAGGCATATGCTTGTTCTCCTGCTCACCCTATCTTCTTTTGTTGATGGGTGAGTGCTACATTTCTCGGTGCTCGGATCGTCTACCTGGTTCAGCCGCCGCTGCCGCCGCCACCTAAGGCCTTCCTGTTTTTCACCCTTTTTTTTTGGCCATTGAAAGATGCAACGTAATAAACTCCTCCATCTCATTTGTTGCCTGTTAAAATTTTCAGTGCTTAGTTCAACTAAACCACCTTAGTACTGCTGTATTTGAACATTTGATGACTTCCTCTGAAGATTGACTTTGTGCAGCAGTGGGCTGATTACAGTAGATTTGTTGCCAAAACCTTTTTAAAACTGTCGCTTGTTCCCCACAGTATGAAAGCTACAGAACTTATACCACATGAATGAAACCCCCTCCAGTTATATTAACTTGACAAGATTCTGACCCTTCTGGACTATATTACTGTGCAACCAGCATACACTACACTATTGCTGGCATCATAAAGATATAGTATTAGCTTAGCCTACCCCAACTTGCTTGGGACAAAAGGCTATGTTTTTGTTGTTGTTGTTGTAAATATATATTAGCTACTTCTAGGTTACATGGTTGCTGTTACAAATGTGTAGAAGCCTACATTATCATGTATTTACAGGGTCGAGCTTGGAATGAGCTTAACGTAAATTAGCATAATGTTTGTATATGGTTCCGGAACGGATGAAAAGTTTACTAATTATATGTTCCTTTGTGCTTTCAGGCACATCTGAAGCTTTTCTTCATGCAGTCGCAAATGAAAACCAGCTTAAGAAGTCAAATGATATGTTGCTTATCTTCTCTGTGATCTATATCATTCTTAATGTTGTTTTGATAAAATTTGCTGGAGCTGTTGGGTTAATTGCTGCAAATTCCATCAGTATCCTTTAACTACAGTCTGTCATTATGATTTGTCTTGAAAGTACCTTTCCCTGAACACCTTCATCTGTGCCTTGACTGTCTGTAAAGATATGTTGCTGCGAATCACATATTCTGTACTATTTATCAAAAACTATTTCAAGGTACAGTTCTGGTCATGTTTTACAAAAGGATTTCTCTAGATGCTCTGTACTATAACAAAACTTAATGCCTGATGACATTGTTTGTAGGGCTCATTCTCCTTCCTGCGCTGCTTGCCAGCTGGCTGGGGCATTTTGCTCATTTCTGGCCTGACCACAGCTTTCTCTGAGAGGATGTTTCTGGATCGAGCAAGGTTTAAACAGACCCTTCCCATTCACATGGCGATTGGCATCATGTGCCTGAGCATCTCAGCACTTGAGATGTAAGCAACTTATGGCTGCATATATATTCTTGTTCTGTTTACGCGTGATAATGATTCTAGCATGTTCTCATTGTTGAACAGATACCGTGGCGAAAAGCAGTTCTTGAGGCAGATCTTTGGAACTTTGAAGGGTCATGACAAACTTCAATGACCCATGTTCTAAGAGAGACACACTTGTACACTGAAGAGACCTGCATAGCGGTTGAGTGACTTGATGGCGGGTATGCAGCAGTTAGGTTTCTAGGAGGGCAAAAACAGGAGGATTAATTCTGGGGTAGATAGCAAACATACATGTATCTTCTTTTTTTTTAGCAGCCTGTTATGCATCTTCGCTGTGTTTGGAAAGCGGTTTTTCCTTTTCTTCTGAGTAATTTCCACGTTAGGGTCTAAGCAAGAAAATTGTTTAGTTTACCAGATTTACTGGTGTGTTCATAGTATTACGTGTTCAGCTTAATATTATGGGTCAGCCGTTATAAAGAGGCTAGATGATCCATAATCATGGGTTGGTGTTCTGAAATTTGCATGTTAATGATGTATATATTCTGAGCCTTCTATGGGGTATTAATTTAATTCAGGGAAATTGATTTAATTTATATTGTGTACCTGGATGGAACAAGTCCGAATTATGACACTACGGTTTTTTGACACTACATGCAGAAGCATAACGGAGTATTTTGTCCCCGGCCCTTGCGAACCCATTATTCCGTGCTAGCAGAGTTGAGCTCACAAACTGACGAACAACCATGGTTCGTGTCAGCAGAGTTTAGCTAGCACAAACTGAGTTTAGCTACCTTAAAAAAAAAAGAAAAACTGAGTTTAGCTTGGGCAGGAGGCGCAGCGATTTGCCCGCTGTGGTTCGTGTTTGCAAACCTAATAATACTTCAGCAAGTGATCGTGCACGTTTCTTGCATAGTGTTTTCTAGTCGTATCACATGGATTAAAAGTATAGAAGGGTTGCTTTGCCAAATAATAACAATCTTTTTTTTAGGGACGCCAACAGCTTGGTGACACAAAGAAAAAAGGAAAGGAAATTGCATTGCTTTTTTTTTTTTTGAGAAAACCGGGTTGATATTTCATTGATATTCTTGGTGATTACAGCTCATATTACAAAGACACCCTTGGAAAATATAGAAATTACAAACTAGTCCTTGTAACCATCTCCCGGCGTTCCTCGCCATCGACCGGAATTCGCCTGAGACCGGCCTCCTCCCCGACGAAGAAACAAAGTTTGCAGTTGCCGTCTTGAGCAGCAAATCGAAACCGACATGCTTTTTTGTCGTTGAACGATCCGGCTGTAGAAGATGACCGGCGGCCATCACATCGTCGAGTCTTGAGGAGCCTGACGCCTCAAGAACCAATCCATCCGACAGCCAAGAAACGAGAAGAGGAACTGAACCACCAAGAATGGTGGTAACTAACAACCAACCCGATTTCAACACACATTGATACACAAACCTCTCCAAATCGATGACGATAAGAGAGGAACAAAAGCACCCAAGATCTGAAACTCCAGATCCAGGGGAGACACACCACTCCAGCACACAGAGTGCATCCCTAGAGAGGAACAAAAGGTCCATCCTTCCACACGGAAGATGGAAAACGTACCTCGCACCGCCTTCCACCAAGCTGGCAGGGAATCCGGCTGGGATGATGAAGGAGCTCTCGACGAAGAACATCGTGGAGAAGCCCTCGCTCCATCCGCGCCGTCGCCTGCTGGAGAAGTCGCCGAGGAAACCAACCTCGCTCCGGTCGACCGGAGCAGGTAAACCTAACCCTAACCTATCTAACCTAATGGAAACAGGAAAGGGTATATACGCCGGACGACGAAATCGCCGATCCCCCCCTCCTCCAGCGCCGGCGAGGGCACCGGAGGCGGAGAGGATCGAGCGAAATCGCCGCCGGACGGCTCGTCGCCTCGATTTCGCCCTTCTCAACTGTAGCAAGGGAGTCGAGCGAAAGGATAAGGTTGGCACGCCGCAGGAAATTGCATTGCTGGGCTGTAGCTGCCAGCTGGCCCATATGGATCGAATCGGAGCCCAATACATGAAACCGCCTCATCCTAGGCTCGGCCCTTACGCAAACCTGCCAGATAAACTGGGTCTAGCCCTAGCCAGCGCCAGATTGGATCGGACCGAATCGCTTTCTTGGGCTCCCCGTCCTCTCCCTCCGCTTGAATCTGACGCCACCAACCGGCGCGCCAAATCCACCGCTGAGAACCTCCTCTGCTCTCGCCTCCCTCCATCCCGGCAAATCCTCCGATCGATTCCGTCGATCCGCTCTGCTCCGACGCGCGCCATGGTTCTTCCTCCCCGCCGTCCTTCCGCCGAGATGCGGAGCATCCACCGGGAGCTCCAGCGCCGGAGGCCGAAGCCGCTGGCCCCCAAGCGGCCGGCGACCAAGGAGCACTCTGCTCCGCCGTCGTCGCGTGAAGCAGCAAGCGACAAGGTCCATGGTCCAAGAGCTCGTCCCCTCTCCGGGAATCCATCTTCCAAGTCTCGATCTGGCTCCGCCAGCACCGACGCGTCTCTCGCCGCCTCTCCTCTGCCACCTCCGCCCTCCCGACCCGTCGCGTCCGCAGCCATCCCAGTCGCCACCGCTCGCCTGATGCCTTGCACCGCAGTTCGTGTTCGCACGAGAACCATGTTGCTGCTGGTGGGGAAATCCGAAGAGATCTGGCTCTGGCTCCCCGCGACCGTCGTGTCCGCCGCCGCCGATGGAAGCTATGAGGTTGTCTACAATGGGAAGTTGCCGCCCGGGAATCCTTTCGCCACCGTCCATGTCGCAGGTGACCACGTCGTGCCGGACAAGCACCAGCCGCTGACGTCTCTGCCATCTGGCGCCGCCAACCTGAGCACCTCCGTCACCAACACCCATGTCGCCGCGTCAAAGAACTCATCGATGCAGACTCGGCCAAGGCCGACCACGGCGGGGAAGTCCTTGCGCCTCGTCCGCAAGATCCTGTCAGATGGAGACATGAGCAACTTGCCGTGCAAGGATCCTTTCGGCACTGTCCGTGTCGCGCGTGACCACACGACGACGCAAATGCCGCCGCCGCCTCACGCCGCCAGCTCCAGCGCCTCCGCCAACACCACACTGGACGCCGCGCCCAAGACTTCTGAGATTCAGTCCGCGCCAAGGCAAACCACGGCGGGCAAATCGCTGCGCCTCCTCCCCAAGGCTGACCACGGCAGGGAAGTGTATCAGCGTCGTCCAAAAGATCACGCCGGCAATGGAGTTCCCGGCCCAGGCTATGTTGCCGGGATACTAGTTTAGCTGCTACTGGATGCGTGCCTTCCCAGTTCATGAGTAGTCCCCTTTTTTTTGTCAACCGGATTATTTCATGAATTAACTCAGCTCCGAAGCGATGTTGTGTAATTGGCAAAAGGAAATCTCCAACATAGTTTGTAAGAATTAATATTATAGTATGATGTAAGCTAAAGTAGTCTGTGTAAGCATTCTATATTATCTCTAATATAATTAAACCGTTTGCACTTGTTCAAGTGCTTCTATGGTCTGCTTCGCGTTTGTCTGAAACACAACCCAGATGGTTGTGCAAGATTGAAAGAAGAACTTTTGGAGATCTTGGTCAGGCTAAACCAAAATTATCATCTATTTGTATTAATTTTTTGGTTAAAATTTTTATTTTAGAAAGTCAGGCAGCATTGCCCTGTCAATTTTGTTCAGAACGAGAATGTCATAGTGACAGTTTGCAGCCAGCAGCCTGTTTGCAGCACATATTTAGATCCCTACAGATTCAGATTGGTAAGACAGCAAATTATTTCAGATTGGCAACACACAGTGGTGTCTTTTTATTGGTGTCATCTAACACCACTAACTGATTACCCACAGAAAGAGAATAAAGGCTGTAGCTAGAAAAGTTAAGGTCATATAGAGACCTAAAGGAAACAGCTAGTACTTTGTTGGTTAAATCTGACATTCCGTGGCCAAATGCTTGTGAAGAACATTTGTGTAAACATTGTTCAGTACGTTGTTGCCAAACAGAAACAGAACAGGGTATCCGTCAGTTACAGAACAGAGAAGAAGATAGTCTTGAGAGAACCAGAAAACATTTCTGAACGAATACACTAGAGCAAGCCAAGCTGTTAGTGTGCGTTCGTCCTGTATTGATCATTTGACTAAATTGTACATGTGCACATTTTCAGGCAAGCGAACCTGCCTTGAGATAACCACTGTACATTTCTGAATGCATGCTATAGAGTCTAGAGCACACCAAGCTGCTAATGGGCGTTCACCCTGTATTTGATCAGGCTTAGATACTGCACATATCATTCCGTTTCAGGCTTTCAGCAACAATACAGTGTCACTATATACAGAAAGAGAAGAAAGGCCGAAAGGGAACTGGGCCCGATCCCGAGTCGGAGCAGGCCTCCTTCCAGCCCACTATATACTCCCAGGCCCCAGCCACGGCGGCATGCCCACCCAAGACGGCAAGACCAGACCGTCTCAGGGAGAGAGAGCCTCCGCCGCCGCCGTTTCGTAGCTGTCGCCGAGCTCGATGGAGGCGCCGTACACTCTGAGGCGCATCATCGTTGATCCCATGGATGGCGTCGCCGGCTTCGACCTCCGGGCGGAGCTGGAGATTTGGGTGAAGGAGCACGAAGAGGAGAAGGCGCGCACCAGGGGCATGACCTTCGAGCAGTTCAACGCCGACACCCTCAACAGGGTCGTCCCCAGTGAAACACGCGCAGGACCTTCTCGCAGCCTTGGACAAGAAAGAAGAGGAAGAGCTGCAGGAAGCCAGGAAGATCAAGAGAGTACTCTGATCGCATTTAGTTTCTGCAGGAAGCCATCAGCCTCAGCTCAGCTGAACCTTGTATAGGCCTTGTTGATTCTTGCGTTCACTGAAATTGCCTTGCCATCATGCCATGTCTGCTTGCTGATACTGACAACTGGTCACTTGAACAATTACAGGTTATGTGCTCTCAGAAAGTGTATTTCTGCAAATGAATACTAGGCATTCCATCCATCAGTCTAAATCTCAATCTCTAGGCATTTCACTGAAACAAGCTAATGTACTATTGGCATTGCAGATCAAATTACTTAAAATGTCATGAGTTTGCCTTTCGCAGTTGTGAAATAGAAATGTATGCCTCCACTCCAAGAACAAGTATCGCTGTCAGTTCAGAGCCTTCTTTTCTTTTTTGCAATAATTACCTAAGCTTTGACTTGACATTTTGAATCTTTTGTGCATGGCATCTTTCACAGATGATACTGATGAGTCTCAAAAATCCATTACACTAATTAATATGTTTTTCTTTGTTGGTACCATGCTGAAAATGGTCACGGTACCATTTCCCCTGAAGCACAGAAGCTGCCATAGCCTGAGCCTGAGGCTGATGCTGTGATGAATGAAGACTAAGCGCCATAAAACACAAATACATCTGAATTGTGAGAAAAAGGAGAACTGAAATGGAGGGCAACCTATTGCTGATGAATAAAGAAAGTTTGAACTGAATTGTGCACTCAGCAAGTGTATTTCTACAAATTAAAAAATTAAAATACTGCTAGTAATTCCATCAGTCAAAACTGTTGGCATTTCCGACGCGTGATGTAGGAGTTGGAAACTGAATGCGTAAGGCCTGTTGTGTACCTTTTTTTCTGTGACAAAAACATAGTGCCATGTTCCGTTGTTTAGCATATTTTTATACGAAAACATAATGTTGGTCAGAACGATCATTGTTCAATGAGAAACTTTATACTGTAAAGCAAAACAGAGCAGAAAACAGAGTTTCGGTTCAGTTCAGACTTCAGAATTGCTGGAAATTCAGCGGCCAGGCCGACGAACCACCTCATCATCCTTGGGCTGCTGCTCGGAAAGCCATCGAACAAGCCGTAACGCTGTCCCCAGCACCGTCATCAGCGGCAGCGCTCGGAAGTATCTGCAGTCGGAGCTGTCGCCGGGCGCGAGCCTTGTCCCTCGCCGTCGTCGTCGTCCATGACCGCGCAGGAACATCCCCGCGGCCGCGTCGCGGCGCGCGCGCATGCCGGCGGCCCAGGCGCCACCATGGCCACGCCGAAGCTGAGCGCCTCCAGCCCAGCATCGAGTTGCAGCACCTCCAGCTGCGGGCTCCAGGAGGCCGCGCGGATTGTTCGCTTCCTCCTCGGTGACCCTGAATACCGATCGGATTCATCAACTCGAGACGAAACAAACCCCACAAGCTGGGTCGCTTACATCCCACGCGCGGCGCGAAAACCATATTCGAATCGAATTCCCGCTCCGTCCCTTCATAAGGAAACACCGCTGCCATCCATCGCTGCTTCTTTCCAACCCTTTCTAGTTCTTCCACGCTTCTCCCTCAACTCGCCTTCTCCATCAACTCGCCGAGATGGCGGGGGACCACTCCTTCACCCCCGGCAACGACAGCCTCGTCGACCGCTACCTCCGCGCCAGGCTCGACGGCCACATCAGCGGCCTCGCCGACGCGCTTATTCCACGACGCCGACGTCTGCTCGGCTCGGCCGCACGATCTCATCCGCGACCACACGCCGGCACGCGTTCCGTACAGAGACGCCGGAGACGGTCAGCAATGGTACTTCTTCAGCCCTGCGCGCTTGTCGGCAAGTCCACGACGAAGAGGTCGCGCATCGTCGCCGGCAGCAACGGCAAGGAGTCGTGGCACGCCGAGGGCAGTCCGAAGCCGGTGGAAGGCAGCGCCCGCGGGCAAGTGCAGAAGTTCTCGTACCACATCAGACTGGCGCCGGGGTCCGTCGAGAAGCCGGGCTGGATCATGGCAGAGTACAGCTTCAAGGACACCAGAGCCGGCGATCTTGTGCTTTGCAAGGTCTACAAATCTCCTCGAGGCCCTGGGCAATCCAGCGCGTCGTCGTCGTCGTCGAAAGCTTCTTCATCGTCCAACACGTCGTCGGCCAAGTCAGGCACGAAGAGGAAGGCGGCAGATGACAACGAACACCTCGAGGCGGCGACACCCAGCACGCGGCCACGCCAGGCCGACCAAGACGACATCATGATGTTCGTGGAGCCGGTGCCGCAGCTCGCACCAGCAACCGTCGGCGGCATCACGACGCTGCAGGAGTTGGAGGCCTTCTTGATGGCAGAGGACGACGACGATTGGATGACATACCGATCCCCGGAAGACGAGGACCGCCTAGAGTATTACAAGAGATTCTTCGGCGACAACCATGATGAGCAGCAGGTCACCATTGACGACCAGCAGTGTGCCGCCGCCTCCATCCAAACGGGCTACCACCGTACGTTGATGATCTGATCCTGGGAAGCAAGCCCTTCCACATCCTTCCCGCGTCAATGCCGATCAAGTGCTGCTGCTACTGCAATCGTGCATGGGCGACCATCATCATCAAGGAACCACGAGTTTGGTAGTTTGTCCTTTCGTTACTCCTTTGTTTCCTGCATTTGCATGAGTCGTTTAGCTTATGTCCCTTTGCGGTTATATGCGCTCGCTGAGGAAGACTATAGTGTTCTATGCATCTCGGTCAAGCTTCTTGGGTGTTACAAAAGAAAGTAGTAGAGGCTCCGGCCTAGGTAGCGAAAGCACTCGTTAAGACGTGTTGGTTCACCGTTCCTTTAGTTGTTTAGATTGACTTAAGAGATTCGGTTGATAAGAGGTTTTTGATCCTAAACTAAAGCCAAAAAAAAAAGTTGAGCCATAAAAAAGCCCAACTTAATTGGCCTCCCCAACGATCGACCACCAACGATCGACCACCACCGACACATCCGGCGCCGGCGTCCACGTCACTTTCCCGGACGGCCTCCCCAACGATCGACCACCACCGACACCGAGCGGTGGGAGATGCGCGCCGTGGAGCTCGCGATGTCCCTGCTGGCCACGCACGGGATCAGTCGGTGCCGAAGCAGTGACCACCTGCCCACGTACTACCGTTCTCTGCTCACGTCGTTGTCATCCGCAGAGGGCAATGCAAGTGATGCCGGCGTCACGCGTGCGAATTAAGGCGGATTTCCACCAGCGACGTGCGTTGTAGCCGACGGCCTGCGACATGGTCAAGGAGCTGTCAGTGACCCTGCTACGCCGCTGCCGGATAATGAACAGAATCAGAAGGGCGAGACAGAGAAAGAAGAGGAGCCGCTCGTGGGTCGCCGCAGGCTGAAGCCCAACGAGCGAGTCTATGGGCCGGACTGGGTCAGTGGTTAAGCGTGGCCCATATCGGTGTCGTGTGCGTGTTGTTCGTTGCTTATGCTACTTAAGCAGAGCAGCTGAGAGAAGAGAGGCATCAATCATTTTGTAACAAACTATTACAACTCAATTCAATCCCTCTCTTCTTCCTCCCCAAGTTTCTACCTCTATCTCTCGATCCAATCCGGTAGGGGTAGCTAACATCTGGTATCAGAGACTTCGACCCTCGGATCTGGAGGACATCTGCCACCACCACTTCACCAGGAAAGCAAAGATGGCCGAAGCCATTGATCCCAATCTCAAGCTCGCACTGGAGGCGCAGACGAAGGCGATCTTCACCGAGCTGGACAAGCTAAACAAGCGCTTCGACGCCAACGACGAGAAGTGGGAGAAGCGCGTCGCCGATCTGGAATCAGCGGCGGGAGCGTCCTCCGCTGCCCCGACTCTGACCAAGCTGCCGCTCGACTCCAGCACCGTCGAGGCAGGCATCGAGGCCGCCGTCGCCTCGCACATGGTGTCGCTCGAGGCGATGGTCGCGGAACGGCTGGACCAGTACGAGGCGTCGTCGACGACCCGCGTCGCCGCGCTCGAGTCCGCTGCGGCGGCGTTCGAGTCATGGCGTCCGTGCGTCGAGTCCGCCGTCGACAGCGTCAAGGACTCCGTCGACTCCATCAAGACCGAGCTCTCCAAGTACCACGCCGCCAAGGACCGCGAGATGCGGGACGCGAATGCCGCCAGGCCCAGCATCCTTGGTGGTCTCGAGTCGGCTTCCGCGCGCCCATCTGCCGGAGTTCAAGCCGACGGCCCTCATGGGCACCGCGTCGAACACTACAGTCGGGAGTCTAGCTTTGGGCGAGTGTTCGCCCAAACCCACCTCCCGTACATTGGTACGCCCGAGCCCGACCCACCCAAATTTTCTCGCCTGTTTGGTTCACCACATGATAGTTTTGGTGGTCACTTCTCTGGTAGCCGCTACTCTGGATCCATGGGCAAATTGCCTAAAATGAATTTTCCTAAGTTTGATGGTGATAACCCTAAGCTGTGGATTAGTCGTAGTTTGGACTACTTCGAGATGTATGGGGTTGATAGCTCTATGTGGATCAAGGTCGCGTCCATGCACTTCACTGATACAGCCGCTCGATGGCTGCAGTCAGTTGAACGTCAGGTCAAGTCTGCTTCATGGACTGATTTCTGCAAGTTAGTGCTTGGCCGATTCGGTCGAGACCAACATGAGGTTCTAATTCGTAAGCTGTTTCACATTAGGCAAACGGGTTCTGTCAGTGAGTATGTGGATGAATTCTCTCAGTTGGTCGATCAGTTGACGGCTTACAACGGCAACTCTGATCCTCTTTACAATACTATGAAGTTTATTGATGGCTTACGTGATGACATTAAAGCTGTTGTTTCGGTTCAACGTCCAAACGACCTCGATACTGCTTGTGTTCTCGCTCAATTGCAGGAAGAGGTGACGGAGCCATCGCGCAAGAAGGACGGTGGCAAGCAAGATTATACTCCTGCTGCTAAATCTGGTCACAAGGCATATTATGCTCTTCCTCCTCCACCTACAGTGAAGGTTGACAAGCCTCCTTCTCCGGACATGAAGAAGCATACTGACCCTCCTCGCGCAAGAACATTTGATGACAAAGTGGTCTTCCTTGCGTGCTTATCGCCGTTCCAAGGGACTTTGTGAGAAGTGTGCCGAAAAATATGTCCATGGCCATCGTTGCTCTCCAACTGTGCAGCTTCATGTCTTGCAGGAAGTGATTGATCTGTTTCATATGGAGGAAGTGCAGGACTCATCGGTCGATGCTCATGATGACACCTATGGAGAATTACTCATGGCCATTTCTAGTGCTGCCGTCTCTGGGATTGAAGCTTCTCGGCTCTATTGCTGGTCATGATATTGTTATTCTTGTGGATTCTGGTAGTTCACATACCTTCATCAGCACTGAAATTGCTGCTTCTTTGCCATCTGTATCGTTGCTCAGTAAGCCTGTGGCTGTTAAAGTGGCTGATGGTGGGTTTCTACACTGTTCTGCTGAAATTGTTGATGCTGTGTGGTCTGTGCAGAATTGTGAGTTCACTTCTAATCTCAGAATCCTGCCTCTATCTTCATTTGATATGATTCTGGGTATGGATTGGCTGGAAGCATATAGTCCCATGAAGGTCGATTGGCGTCAGAAGTGGCTTTCTATCCCTTATCAGGGGTCTACTGCTGTCTTGCAAGGAGTTTTGCCCTCCCTTCCTGAGGGTGCTGTAGTGGAACTGCTTTTTGTAATGTCTGACACTCAAGAGCAAGTTTCTGTGCTAGACTCTTTTCCTGAGATACAGGCTTTGCTAGCTGAGTTTGCAGCAGTGTTTGAAGAACCCACTGGACTTCCTCCCTCCAGAGCATGTGACCATGTTATTCCCTTGATAGAGGGTGCAAGACCTGTCTCAATCAGGCCTTATAGGTATGCTCCTGCCCTAAAAGATGAGATTGAGCGTCAGGTTCTGGAATGTTAAAATCTGGTATTATCCAACCTAGTTCAAGCCCCTTCTGTTCACCTGTTCTTTTGGTGAGGAAAAAGGACCTGTCATGGCGATTTTGTGTAGATTTTCGTCATCTTAATGCTCTCACCATCAAGGGAAAATACCCTGTACCCATCATTGATGAGTTATTGGATGAATTGAACCAAGCTTGTTGGTTTACCAGCCTTGATCTCAGAGCTGGTTTCCATCAGATTTTGCTTAAGGCTGGTGAAGAATACAAAACAGCATTGCAGACCCATAGTGGTCATTATGAGTTCAGGGTTATGCCTTTTGGGTTGTCTGGAGCTCCTGGCACGTTTCAGGGATGAACTCATCTCTCAAGACTCTACTCAGAAAATGTGTCCTGGTTTTCTTTGATGACATACTGATATACAGCAAAACATATGAGGAACACCTGATTCACATTAAATTGGTTCTGCAGATACTATAGAAGGATCAGTTGAAAGTGAAATTGTCTAAATGCTCTTTTGCTAAGAGGGAAATTGCTTACTTGGGTTATGTCATCAGTGAAAAGGGAGTCTCTACTGACCCTAATAAGATATCTGCAATACTGTATTGGCCTGTGCCTGCTTCTGTTAAAGAGCTAAGAAGTTTCCTAGGCCTAGCTGGCTATTACAGGAAGTTTGTTAAGAACTTTGGTGTCATAAGCAAACCTCTTACTGGACTTCTCAAGAAGAACACCTTTTTTGTGTGGACCTCAGTTCATGATGTGGCATTCACTGCACTTAAAAATGCTTTATGTCAAGCTCCTGTGCTAGCTCTTCCTGATTTTTCCAGGAAATTTGCTATAGAAATTGATGCATCAGATGCTGGTGTGGGTGCTGTTCTACTGCAGATTGGGCATCCCCTTGCTTATGTCAGCAAGGCCTTGAGGCCTAAAACAAAAGGTCTCTCCACCTATGAGAAGGAATATCTTGCCATTCTTATTGCTGTGGAACAGTGGCATCAGTACTTGCAACATGCAGAGTTTGACATTCTGTCTGATCAAAGAAGTTTATCTCACCTCAATGAACAAAGACTGAATACTCATTGGCAACAGAAAGTCTTCACCAAGCTTCTTGGTCTGCAGTATAGAATTATCTATAAGAATGGGGTTGATAATCGTGTGGCTGATGCCCTATCTAGGAAGGTAATTCATGAATCACAATGTGCTGCTATTTCATCCTGTGTTCCTAGTTGGCTTAATGATGTGATATCCAGTTACCACTCTGACCCGGTAGCTCAGGAGTTGTTAGCCAAACTGTCAGTGAATGATTCTGCAGTACCTAATTTCACACTGAATGATGGTCTCTTGCGTTACAAAAAGAGGATTTGGCTGGGATCCAATGCAGTACTCCATAAAAAGGTTATGTCCTCATTTCATGGAAGAGCTGTAGGTGGACATTCTGGGGTTCCTGTCACATACAAGAGGCTTAAGCAAGTGTTTGTCTGGAAAGACATGAAGTCTGATGTCCATGAGTTAGTCAAGTCCTGTTCTGTCTGTCAGCAAGCAAAACCTGACACAGAAAAGCTTCCTGGCCTACTGCAGCCATTACCAGTGCCTGATGCAGCCTGGGAAATCATTTCTATGGATTTCGTGGAGGGTTTGCCACTATCTTATTCTGCAAACTGTGTTCTTGTAGTAGTGGACTTGTTCACTAAATATGCACATTTCATACCCTTGGAACATCCATTCTCTGCTGCTGTGGTTGCTAAGGCTTTCCTGGATCATGTGTACAAGCTGCATGGTTTGCCATCTTCCATTGTGTCTGACAGAGATAAGATATTCACCAGCCAATTGTGGGATGAGCTCTTCAGGCTGGCTGATGTGGAGCTTCGCATGAGCTCTTCCTACCATCCACAGACGGATGGACATGTCGCTCAACAAAATTTCGTCAGGCAACAATTTGATAGCTACTGTACTTTCGCAACAGCGGCGACCGGTTTTCACGACAAACCAGCAAAGAAATCCCAGTTTCGCAGGGAAGCTCGAGTGTTTTTCTCGTCAAAACACCAAAGAAGGAAAAAACGAAATAACAGATGCAAAAGGAAAAAGTCTCGATTGATTTATCTCTGGTGTCTGACGCTAACAGATCCTGGGTATTTAAAGACAATTGCCTACGTAATGAAAATACAAACCGACTCCTATCTCTAAACTGACACAATCCTAATCTAAACCAACGCACACATATTATCTCCAGGCTGTATACGCCTTTGTACTTCGGACTCCATCTCACCATGAAGAATCCATCACGCACCCGTCCTGTATCATTGCCGTAGACCATCCAGCTCGTTAGATGACTCCCTGGTACAGCCAGACATATTCTTGATGAACCCAGATAAATACGAAATTGTCTTCTGCAACCAGAAACTCAAAACACAGCCGCTTCTCCTCTGATCAGCTTCCGGCTCCCATACATGGCCTTCATTATTTCTTCTAGCATTAACCAAATCTGACCACGCCCAGCCTTCTGTCCTGAACAAACACAAGCCAAGCTTCATCTTCAAGTCCTTCCCGTGCACGTCCTGCAACATTCAGAACTACTTGCCATTTTTCATACCCAACACATGCCCCCCTGTTTTTCAGGCAAAAACATTGTATGCCGAAAAACATTATGCAACAACCTGAACTTCCAAGCTTACAAACTCTGCAGCCACCAAGACGATGATACATGCTCATCATCCATAAATATGAGATTACATCATGCTCCCTGCCACACACTGGGATAATACTTTTTCAAATACTTACCATTAAGAGCTTTATTCACCTTCTCACCCTGCAATGTTTCTACAAAATAAGAATTCCCAGGAACAATGCCAACAATTTTATATGGCCCCTCCCAGCTAGGTGACCACTTTCCAAACTTATTGTCCCTTGTTCCTATAGGTAAAATCGTTTTCCACACTAATTCTCCAATCTGAAACGATTTTTCTTTTACCCTCCTGTTGTACATTTTAGCCACTTTAACTTTTCCTTTTCTATTTCCCTTAATGCTTTAAAACGGCTTTCAGGTATTTCATCTATCCTATCCATCATTAAATCATTATAGTCTACAGCCGCTAAAGCATTCTGTTGAGCTACTCTACAAGCTTGCAAATTTATCTCAACAGGAAGTACAGCTTCTTGCCCATAAACAAGTTCAAAAGGACTTACCTTAGTGGCGCCATGCTTAGAAATCCTGTGAGCCCACAATGCCTCCGACAACACTTCATGCCATCTTCTTGGAGTCTCTTCTATCTTCTTCTTGATCAATTTAATTAATATCTTGTTGCTAGACTCGGCCTGTCCATTGGCTTGAGCATAATATGGCGACGAATTCAGCAACTTTATCTTAAGAGATTCAGCAAATTCTCTGAACTGATGAGACATAAATGAAGCTACTTGGTCTGTAGTCAATGTCTCGGGTATGCCGAATCTGTATACAATATGTTCTAGCACAAAACTGATCACTTCTTTGTGAGTCATATTCTTCAATGGTACAGCCTCTGTCCATTTAGTAAAATAATCAGTTGCTACTAGAACAAAACGATGCCCTTTCGATGACGAAGGATGTATCTCACCAATAAAATCCAAACCCCAACCTCTAAATGGCCACGGCTTTATTATAGGATGTAACATACTAGCCGGTGCCAATTGAATATTTCCAAACCTTTGACAAGCCTCACAACCTTTATAATACCGAAAACAATCCTCCAACATACTTGGCCAATAAAAACCTGCCCTCTTTAACATCCACTTCATCTTATGAGCTGACTGATGTGTTCCACACATCCCCTCATGAACTTCTCCCATGGCTACTCTAGATTGCTCTTCACCCAAACATTTTAATAAGAGACCATCTATAGTTCGGCGGTACAATTCATCATCTAACAATGTATATTTCAACGCTTGACGACGAATTTTCCTGTCTGTAACACAGCTAGGATCTTTTATATAATCAATCAGAACACGCCTCCAATCAACCAACACATTATCACCACCTCTGGCCAAATTGCTTTCAGATGCTTGAATGCTCTGAACATCACACAATATCGGCCTTTCCTTTACAACAAATTTTCCTCGCCTTACATCATATCCTGAAGCTTGCTGGGCCAAAGCATTAGCCCTCACATTATCCTCCCTAGTACATGACTGATACAAAAAGTGTCCAAAGTTTTAATTACATCCATGCATCTCTCACGGTACTCATTTAACATCCCATCTAAGCATTGGCTTTCCCCACTAATCTGTTGAATTACAAGCTTCGAATCCCCAAAAGCCTGTATATTTCTCACGCCCATACTAACCAAATATTCTAAGCCATTTAATAATGCTTCATATTCAGCCTGATTATTTGTGCAATTAAACTCTAGCCGAATAGACAAATCATGAACGAAACCACTTGGCGACATAAAAACACACCCAATCCCTTGACCTTTTCCACAAACAGATCCATCAAAGAATAATTTCCATGGGCATATTTCAACCAACAGTAAGTCATTATCAATTTTAATACTATGGTCTACAATAAAATCAGCAACCACCTTCCCTTTCATAGCCCGCAAAGATTCATAAGCTAAATCATATTCAACTAAAGAGTATGCCCACTTTCCAAGTCTCCCACTTAAGATAGGTTTTTGCAACATATATTTTATCACATCATATTGACAAACTACTATACAGGTGCTAGAAAGTATATAATGTCTAAATTTAGCACATGCATAATACAAAGACAAGCATAATTTTTCAATAAACCCATACCTCGTCTCAGCATCCAGCAAGCGCCTGCTCAAGTAAGCCATAGAAAATTCTTTGCCGGCATCTTCCTGTGTTAAAACAGCCCCAATTGCACCCTCTTGAGCAGCAATATATAATTTAAAAGTTTTACCAATCTCAGGTGCTCTTAACACTGGAGGTTTTGTCAAGTAATCTTTAATCTTCTGGAATGCCTCTCGCTGTTCTGCCCCCCATACAAATTCGTTCTCATGTTTCAAACGTAACAGCGGCATAAACGATTCAATCTTACCCGCCAAGTTAGATATAAATCGTCTCAAATAATTTATTTTTCCCAACAACTTCTGTACATCTCTTTTGCATGTCAGCTCTTCTAATTTATAAATAGTCTCAACTTTTGTGGGATCAACCTCGATGCCATGCTCATGTACAATAAATCCCAAGAATCGACCAGCCGATACACCAAATGCACACTTCAATGGATTCATTTTCAGACCATATTGTCGCATTCTTTCAAACGCCAACCGCAAATCAGCTAAATGATGCTCAAAACAAGCCGATTTGACAACCACATCATCAATATACACTTCCAGGATTATTCCCAACAGATCATGAAAAATAAGATTCATAGCTCTTTGATAAGTTGCACCGGCATTTTTAAGTCCAAATGTCATCACAACCCATTCAAATAAACCCACAAAACCCGGGCAACGAAAAGCAGTTTTAGAAATATCATCCTCAGCCATAAAAATCTGATTGTACCCGGCATTACCATCTAAAAAACTGATCATCTTATTTCCTGAAGCATTATTTACTAAAACATCAGCTATAGGCATGGGGTACTCATCCTTAGGTGTTGCCCTGTTTAAATTTCTAAAATCAACACACACCCTGATCTTCCCAGTATTTTTCTTCTCTACTGGTACAATGTTAGAAACCCACTCTGCATATCTACAAGGACGAATAAAATTTGCTTTCAAAAGCCTATCAATTTCTTCTTTTATACGATCATACAATTCAGTATTAAAACGCCTAGCTGGTTGTTTATATGGCCTAAAACCTTTCTTGATCGGCAACCTATGTTCTACTAAATCTCTACTCAAACCTGGCATTTCAGTGTACTCCCAAGCAAAACAATCCATAAATTCTCTTAATAAAACACATACCTCATCCTTCTGCACCTTTGATAAATTTGCATTTACAAATGTTGGCCTCGGCACAGTTCCACCGCCAATATCCACCTCTTCTAGCTCATCAACAGAAGAAAATCCCTGTCCTAATTTTCCAGTATCATCAAAATCTTCTATCGCCTCACCAACATCATTATTTCTTAACGATACTCCTCAGTCCGCCTTTGCAGCCACTGGATACTATCTTCCTTAGTCGTCATTTACAAACTCATATTGTCTAGCCGACCTACACCAATCGGCTTTACACTAACAGGTACAAATCCATCCTTACCTATACTGATGTAGTCATACTCAGATAGGTCTCTCCCCGACAAACATCTCACCTCGCCACCTTGCCAATCTAGCTGCGACTCAGCCACCGCTACATACGCTGAGTTATCCGCCTCCACAATCTCCACCTTATCTCCCACCCACTGTATCAAGCATTGATGCTGTGGATGGAACACAACCATTAGCAAGAATCCAGTCCCGTCCGAGCAGTATATTATAGCGCCTCTTCATGTCAACCACAAAGAATGCAGTTGGTACTGTCTTGCTACCTATTGTCAACTCCTTTGATATGATCCCCTTCGGTTCAGTTGGCTCTCCTGTAAAACCACTCAAGCTTGTGTTAGTCTTCATCAACTCTTCCTCCTTGTAACCCAGCTTCTCGAACACTGCGATAGGCATTACATTTACTCCAGCCCCACCATCAACCAATATGCGACTCATCGGCTGACCATCCAAATGTCCTCTCACAAGCAACGGTTTCATGTGCTTCCCTAATTCCTTCGGCTTTTCAAACACTGCATTTTCAGCTCCCAAAACTAACTCTGCTACTTCTGACTCTGGAGCACGAAATTCAGCTGGCAAGACAAACACCATATTGACATCAGCATCATTCATGCCCTGGTCTTGGCTGCTAGAACTGCTATCATCATCCATGTCATTATTTCCTTCTCTAGCAAGTCGCTTCTCCCTCCAAGTCTTTATAGGAACAACCATAGGTCGAACTTGATTAAACCATCGATCCCGCTCCTCTTCCTGTTCTTTCTCTTTCTTCTCCTTTGCTCGCAGTTTCTGAAGCCGTCTCTTTTGTGTGCGCTTCAGTCCAGATGGACACCACTGTGGTGCAGGCTGCGTCCCTGGTGGAACTGACCCAACCGGCCTGCCCCCCATGTCTCGCACCGTACTACTACTGCCTGAAGCTTTACCTTGCATTCCTTGAAAATTATTACCTGCAGACAACTGCCTGTCACCCATATGCAAGTCACCATTCACTGTACTCTGTCCGGCAAAATAATGAGAAGATCCAACCTGCAGTTTATTTCTCACTTGTGATTCACGTACATATGCTGATGTATTGAGACGAGGCATCATCCCAGGACCAACAACACGTTGCCTTGCAATTATTTTAGTCCTAGCCTCCTGCTCCCAATCCAAAAAATTACCTGAATTATGCACAGGCTCCGCATTAGTTCTGGGACGCCTGCTCTCTTTTCTCTGCCCATCAGTAAACTGCTCCTTGCCTCTTCGTGCACTCGACTCAGCAGCAGACACATGACTCTGTGCTCCCTGTCGTCCATCATTCCCCAATACCTCATATCGCCCAGCTGCAGCCTGTTTTGATTTTTGTGCTGTTTCAGACCCAAAAACCAATTTCATCCCTGTGTCAGCCTGCAAAATATTGCACGACATTGAACCAATCTTGATACTGGAGCTATTAGCATTCACCGACATATCCTCTTTCCCATCAGAAAATTTTTTCTTGGACTCCTCATCAACCTGCATCAGTTCATGGGCTGAACCGTCAACTCCTTGCTGATTTTTGTCAGACTCTACTGTTTCAGTTCCGGCAACTGCAGTGCCACTTACTGCCGACTCAACAATCCCCTCTGGCCTGGTCATAGTCCGAGGAACCCACCTCTGCTGTACACGAGCATTCTTCGGATCATGCAAAACAATTGCATCACTAACCCGAACTTCCGAACCCCGTCTCTGCCCTGACCAAGCACCATTCTGCCATTGCCATCCTGTCCTTGAATATTGCTGATCTGACGGCCAATACTGCTGAACATATGTTCCCCTCAGTGCATGGAAAAAAGTAGATGGAGAAGCCAAGTTCATATTTCACCATAGTTACCTCCATAACCACCATCTGGAGACCTCTCCCTTTTAAAACCACTGAGGCGCTGGAAAACATTTTCATTCCTCGACACTAAAGTGTACTTATTCAGCAAATATTCAGAAGTAGGCCTGAACGCTCGATGAAATTTCTTTTTCTCATTGACTTTCCATACACCAACCTCAGGACTCTTTGGCTTTATCATCTTGGCTCTCAAATCGTCTGAAACAACGACATTCTTCCCCTTGGTAGTTTCAGCCTGATCAGTCCGGACCAATATTTTTTTCTCCTCAAAGTTGATCACATTCACAGGGAACGGATCAACATCCAGCCGCATCTTGTTGCTGTCCCCAAGAGTTAATCGACCATCATTCAGAGCTGATTGTATCTGTCGACGGAAATAATTACACTCATTAGTTGTATGAGAAAACGAATCATGCCACTTGCAATATTTTCGTTTAGCCAACTGCTCTGGAGACGGTATAGCATGCCCTTCCTTCAACCTGATTAAATTATTCTGCAATAATACATCAAAGAGCCTATCACATTTAGATACATCAAATGTATATTTTATTTCTTCCTTTTTCCCAGGACTAGGTTTTAAGAACGAACAAGACAAGGGTTTATTTTTAGGTACATCAATCCACTCGGCCACACAAACTTCAGTATCATCATCACTGGCCGAATCACCTTCCAACATATTAACACCTTGTTTTTCCCGTTCTTTGCTATTTACATCTTTAAACCGGCTGAATGATCTGTTATCTTTAGCGCGATTTTCATAGAATACAGCACGTTGCAAGACTTGATTAACATCAATAAAATCATGTCCCTCCATCTTCTCTCGAAAGTATGATGATAACCCTGAAAAAGCAAGATCGGCCAAATCCTTTTCTCCTATTGTTAGGCTATAACACTTGTTTCTAGTTTCTCTAAATCTTTTAATGTATTCAGAAACCGTTTCATTATATTTTTGCCTAACTGCAGTGAGATGTGATAATCTAAGCTCAGTTTCACCATTATAAAAATAATCATGGAATTTTTGTTCAAGACATGCCCATGTGCTAATTTGGTAGCAAAGATGTAAACCAATTGAATGCAGTACCAGACAGAGATAAAGGAAAAAGCTTAATCTTATGAACATCCATATGTGCCACTTCACTGATTTGCGCCAAAAACTGTCCCACATGTTCATATGTTGTCCTACTGTCGTCCCCCGTAAATTTCACAAAATCCGGAATTCTAAACCCTCTAGGATATGGGATAGTATCAAAATGATCAGGGTAAGGCTTTTGATATGTCCTAGCGTTCTTTTTTGGTTCAAAACCAAATTCCCTCAACGCTTTTAACAAATTTTCCTTGAACATTCCTGCAGCGTCACCCCTGCCACTAACAACAGGAACGCTAGGCATTGAAGCTCCAGAAAATAATGTATCAGGCACTGGTCCGTAATTAACCCCAGTTCCCGACGACGGTATAGGAGGAACACTATGCGCCATTGTCTGATAGAAAGGTTGCTGCAAATTAGAATTTAGCATTGTGCTTGTATTAACTGTACTAGTAGTTGCAACATTATTTGGCAAACTAGTAAAATTATTTCTACCAGACCCGTCAGATTGTTTATCACGTAGCTCTTCTTGGATTTGCAAAATAGCAGACCTAACCTGCCTAGGCAAACTGTTATCAATGTCTTGTTTAAACGCCTGCTTGAACCCCTCAAAAGAACTCTTAACCGTTTCGTTTACAGTACGAGAAAAATTTTCAATTTCGGCACCGAATTTACTAGCTACTGAAATATCAACCATCTGAACTAATTCTTCAGCAGTTAGGGAAGATGTATTCGGTACCTTAGTTTCTGAAGCACTTCGCTTCGTCAACCTTGTGATCGCACTGCTCCTGGACATCCGGAACCCCGCCATCTTCTTTTTGAGCAGCGCAGCCTTCTCCTCTTCAAGCTCACGCTCGACCTCCTTGCGCTGTTCTTCTGCCAAGTCTTCAAACTTGACCTCCATGATGTTTTCTTGGTCAATCTCTGCAGGATCACGAAGCCCCATCATCCTCCACCTTGCTTGTAACCGGCAACGATGGCGCCGATCAACAGCAACAGAACCACCACACGAACGACGAACTCGTCCCCAGCGGAGTTGCCAATTTTGTTGCTCAACAAAATTTCGTCAGGCAACAATTCGATAGCTACTGTACTTTCGCAACAGCGGTGACTGGTTTTCACGACAAACCAGCAAAGAAATCCCAGTTTCGCAGGGAAGCTCGAGTGTTTTTCTCGTCAAAACACCAAAGAAGGAAAAAACGAAATAACAGATGCAAAAGGAAAAAGTCTCGATTGATTTATCTCTGGTGTCTGACGCTAACAGATCCTGGGTATTTAAAGACAATTGCCTACGTAATGAAAATACAAACCGACTCCTATCTCTAAACTGACACAATCCTAATCTAAACCAACGCACACATATTATTTCCAGGCTGTATACGCCTTTGTACTTCGGACTCCATCTCACCATGCAGAATCCATCACGCACCCGTCCTGTATCATTGCCGTAGACCATCCAGCTCATTAGATGACTCCCTGGTACAGCCAGACATATTCTTGATGAACCTAGATAAATACGAAATTGTCTTCTGCAACCAGAAACTCAAAACACAGCCGCTTCTCCTCTGATCAGCTTCCGGCTCCCATACATGGCCTTCATTATTTCTTCTAGCATTAACCAAATCTGACCACGCCCAGCCTTCTGTCCTGAACAAACACAAGCCAAGCTTCATCTTCAAGTCCTTCCCGTGCACGTCCTGCAACATTCAGAACTACTTGCCATTTTTCGTACCCAACAGGACAGACAGAACGAGTAAATCAATGTATGGAGACATTTCTGCGATGTTTCACTCATGCTTGTCCTTCTAAATGGAAATCTTGGCTTTGTTTGGCTGAATTTTGGTACAACTCCAGCATACATTCAGCCATTGACATGTCTCCTTTCGAAGCATTGTATGGATACAAGCCTAAACAGTTTGGGATATCTCCTGTGGATTGTGTGGTATCTACTGACTTAGCATCCTTTTTGGCTGAGAAGCAAATGATGACCCAGCTTATTAAGAAGCACTTGGTCAGAGCTAAGTCTAGGATGAAAAGACAAGCTGACAAAGGGCGCTCTGAACGTTCATTTGAGGTTGGTGACTGGGTGTATTTGAAGATGCAGCCATATGTTCAGTCATCTCTTGCTCCTCGTGCAAACCAGAAGCTGTCATTCAAATTTTTTGGACCCTTCAAGATTCTCAAGAAGATCAATGAAGTGGCGTACAAACTTGAACTGCCAGCTTCGTCATCCATCCACCCCATCTTCCATGTTTCCTTGTTGAAACAGGCCGTTGGTACTGGCCATGAGGTATCACCTAATTTGCCCTCTTCACTGACTGCTGTTCAGTACCCTGAAGCTATTTTGCAGCGCCGTGTGGTGTCTCGTGGTATTCATACTGTGCATCAAGTGTTGGTCAAATGGTTGTCCTTACCTCGCTCCTTGGCCACTTGAGAAGATTCTGAAGCATTGAAGCAACAGTTCCCTCGTGCTCCTGCTTGGGGTCAAGCAGGCTCTCAAGGAAGGGGGGATGTCAGTGACCCTGCTACGCCGCTGCCGGATAATGAACAGAATCAGAAGGGCGAGACAGAGAAAGAAGAGGAGCCGCTCGTGGGTCGCCGCAGGCTGAAGCCCAACGAGCGAGTCTATGGGCCGGACTGGGTCAGTGGTTAAGCGTGGCCCATATCGGTGTCGTGTGCGTGTTGTTCGTTGCTTATGCTACTTAAGCAGAGTAGCTGAGAGAAGAGAGGCATCAATCATTTTGTAACAAACTATTACAACTCAATTCAATCCCTCTCTTCTTCCTCCCCAAGTTTCTGCCTCTATCTCTCGATCCAATCCGGTAGGGGTAGCTAACAGGAGCTCGGCGTCCCGGCGCTCGCTTTCTGCACGGAGAGCTTCCTTCGGCGATGCGACCTTCCCAGGTCGTGCCGCCGTGTCAATGAGACCGTTAACGGTGACAATGACGCCTGCGCTCGCCTAGCTCACCGCGCACAGCGGCAAGGCAAGGGCGTTGATTTTCAACACGGCCTTCCGCGGCTACCTCGCCGCGCCTCCGCTTCCAGTCGGTCTCGGACGGCCACCGGCACCGGCCATGGGGGATATATACCAATCATGCATGCCATGGAGGTCGCCATGTCCCTGCTGGCCACGTACGGGACCTGTCGGTGCCCAATCGTTTCGACCTTGGCGAGCTCCCGTTCCCAGCCGGCGGCGGCCTCGACCTCGACGAGCCGGTGCATGCATGGCGTTTCGGGCATGGAGAGCTTCCGAGTTCGTGCCGCCGTCTCAACGAGACCAACGACGTCGACCACCCCATGCTCCACGTGCTCGCCAACCTCACCGCGCGCAGCAGCAAGGCACTTACGGGCGCTGATTCTCAAGACGACCGCCAATTAATTAATGGGCCCTCCACGCTAGCCTGTGGCGCGAGGTTTGCTCCGCACGGCCTTGTCCGATCGAGCAGCTCGAGGAGGCGACGCCCAACACACGGCCGCGCCAGACAGAGGAGGACGACATCATGCTGTTAATTCGCGCATAGCATCGAGCTCGATATGCTGTCAGGCCAAGAACAAGCTGCTGCACCGGAATCGGAGGGATGCAGATCGTGGAGGAAGGCCAGCCGGCCGGATATGCAGCTCGAGGGCCGACGGTGAGCATTTTCAAGGGAACAAATGCGCCGTTTTCCATTTTCGTTTATAGGTTCGGTTATAAAACACAACCAAAACAAATGAACTTTTAATCAGAATTATACATCGGTGATTAACTGTAACTAGTACCAATGCACGTGCGCCACGCACGTGATCAAGAAAAAATACACCAACAAAAGAAAGGAATGCCTGGACAGCTTGTGTTCAAAATATTAACCCTTGTACCTATGCTCACCATACATTTGCAATTTGGAATCAGAGAAAGCAGCGATATCTTCTCAAATGAAAGAAGTGGATTAAAGTTATCAATATACATTTTCATATTGGTTTTTTGACTAAATTTAGCAGCCTCAAAATATTTTCTATGTAACACAAGCCCAATGGCCAATTCAAGAAATATCTTATTCAAAACCTAGCAAAGACAAAGAAAAATGGTAGGAAAATAAATTACCATTGCAAAGACATAGTATCCTTTTCCCTCGTCTGGTCACCAAGAGCACAGGCACTAGGTGTTTCAACTTGGTACAGATATTTCAAATATGATGAATTGTAAATTCATGACTGAATCCTGCGGTGAACAAACAATCAACATGGGCAGTGCATTGCATTTTAATGCTAATAGAAGGGCAAGAAAATAATAATTCCATAGCTCCAGAAACCCAGCAACTAAGAAGACCCAATAAACTTGAACCCAACAGATCTAAATCAAGACAGTGTGTGATATCCAAATAGTAATAAACACTGAAGGAGAGTTATTTTTCCTTATTTAATCTAAATCAAGACAGGTATTGTTCCTTATTTAGCAGCCAAAGACAGGGAATAAAATGTCTGATTGTATAAATTAATAGTAAGTATTATGGTCCCTGAATCTAACCAGAGTGTGATATCCAAACAAAAATATATACTAAAAAGGCTATCGATGACTCCAATTTTTCACAAAATAGAGCATCAAAATAATGAGATTTAAAAACCATTAATCACTAATGAGATTTCCATCTTCATCCACATGAAAAGGATAGCATAAAACTACACACTAAAAGACCCGTTGGACCTATAGACTTATCTAAAGCAAAACACACATGATTAAAATTTACATAGGGAGCGGTTTAGCAAAAAGAGACAATATCTAGAACAAACCTGGTGAATGCAGTGTCCATTACTCATTTGCATCCACCTTGGTGACTGCAGACTGGCCTGACCCGACTCCGGCACGAGGAACTGAAGCTTTTGTCTGCGCAAGCTTTTGTCTGGACACCTGCTACTGCACAGGTTGCTCAGCATTGTTTACAGCAATCCATTCATACTCACAACTGGTCATTTCTCATTACTCATTAGAAAACCCTATGATGCTCACAATATCAAAACTTTCGGCAAACCAAGAACGAAATTTATTCATTCAATTCTCATTTTTCTTCTCCTGAAACACATAACAGCCCTTAGTCATCAAAACAAGAATAATAGTTCAGTTGCTTCTGAAAAAAAAAGAGTAAAGAATGCTTCTCAGAGGATGCATGCAAGATATCCTCCTACGGAACGAAGCCATGCATAATGCAGACTATCAAGTAAATGCAGCTTGATCTCCTAAAAAATTATACAAGTGACTCCAGAACTGATTATACTTTTACAAACTTGGGAACATGAACGGACTGCGGTGAAAACACGATATAGCACCCAAAAAGGACCCAAAAAGGAAAAGGAAAAATCAAAATAGCAGAAATCTTGGCTTGTAGATGGACCTGGACCAAAGACAATCTTATTTTCATAAACCACAAGCCCGCTGTCGTATGTCTAGCGTACTGCCGTATGGCTTGGCTTTTACATGCACACTGTCGTATGTCTAACATATATGCAAAACACTACATGGTCTCCTACAGCCATAAGCCCATGAGAACTGGATAAAAGAGGTGGGTCTTGTTGTAGCATGTGTTTGTAACTTAGATAATCAACATGTGTTCCTTTCACACTATGCGGAAGTTGCCCCTGCCCCGCTTTCACATGATAGGCAACATGCCTCCAGTAAAGATAAAATGAAATACAAGTATTTCTGAATATTTAATTGAAAGACTCTGGAGTGACTGACAAACTAAATCAAGTAAGGTATAGTTTAACTCACCAGAATTTGAAAGTAAAATAGTAGCTTTGAGAGCTTCTTTGCGTGTTTTATGATCTTAAGCATCTCCTAATAATCCTTCATTATTGACCACGTTCATTCTCCTTCCATCTGTGCCCTCAGTAAATTAGTAAGCAGTAGCACCAATGATAATTCACATGAAATGCTTTATGCAACTGAACTTAAGACCAAAGTTAACTGTCCTGATACATCAATCGAGATAGATGATTTAGTCTAGACTTGAAACCACATGAATTTAAATAAAAGTTATAAGATAGGAATTTGATTTGGCACTGGGATTATGGCACAAACTACTTGAGCAGAGCCACATATGTTAGAGAACATATAGTATGCAGTTATGATGGTTACAACAATGATAACGAAATAAAATTATGAAGTAAGTACAATTTTCATTTTCCAGAGTGCATTTGAGCTAAAGAAAGTTACAACAAAATAAAATTGAAAGCAAATGGTATACAGTTGAAAGCAAACACTACTACAACACAATAAAAAGAGATACAGAGTAGAGAAAAATATTTTCCATCCCCATAGTAGGATTCTGTTTCATTATCGACCGTTTCTTGAAAACTGTCAAAACAGTCTATATATTCTATAAGTACCTTTTCTCCTGCACTCACGAAAAGACACTTATATATCTCCTGAAACAAACATGGATATATCTGGTCTTCCAAAAAGATCTGATGATGGACACCATACATGATATATCTGCTTCATCGGCTCCCTCATCCTTCTGCAACCGGGGAGATCTCAACAGCTTAATATATCCTAGAGGCATGCAACATATCATAAATATTATTAGTAAATAAAGAGGAAATTTAGAAGTGCTTCTGCCATTGTCATTACATCAAACACATTATAGGCAACCCTTCAGCATCCTTCACATGCAGTGGGCCAGTGGCAGTGAAAAAAATCATGTGGAGCTCAACAGAAAAAGAAAAGATATTAATTGCCAGATTGTTTATCAAAGAAACATTTGTACAGTACAATACACAAGTAGATAACTTTTTCTTTTTCTAGAAGTTTACTCGCTGCTGGGCTAGACGAAAGATCAAACAAGAAACATAAAAAGCAGCGTTTCTGCCCACTTATTCGAGCACTCTAGCTCCACCTGGCTCTGCTGGTGATGGAGTCAGATCGATGGGGATTTGGGGACCTGAGGTGAGGACGATTCAGAGGACTTGAGGCATGAAGTACCTTCTGTTATGTGCGGTTGCAGAAGGTGTAGATTTGGCGTTCGAAGTATAATTGCAGGCCATGGCGCCGCCTCATAGCCACAGGTCGCATGATGCCGGAGACCCCAGATCAAAGTGAACTCAGAACTCGACGCTGTGCCGATGAGGAAAGACGGCGACGCGAATCCTTGACCAAGGACCGGACGAGTCGGTGAAGAGATCGAAGCACCGCGCGAGCGAACGCCAAGTATTGGAGGATCTCCATGATCCTCAAGAACCTGCGAATGACGAACAAATCGAACTGATACCTGGATTGGTGGATCGTGGGTATCCGTGTTAGTCAGCTGGCTCTCGAGGAGGCGGGCAACACAGGGATCGTAGGCGGCAGCGGCGGCGATCCTTCCTTGTGCCACTCGCTCGGGGAAGGCAATCGGTGCGGGGTGGTGTGCGTGAGAGGAAGGAGTAAATGACGGATTCCAAATTTAAATTTGGAAAGCCTTGATGGTCTCACACGAATGGAAGGAAAGAGTGCGGGGCGGGTAGAGTTTTTCCCAGGTGAAAAACAACGAGCCAATGTCCCGCTCTCTCAACTGGAATTCTCTCCCAGCGTCACACATTGTAACGCCCACGTGGCAGGTGGGATGTCTATGGTAGGATCCGACGGTTTTAAGATGAGGTGGGATTTGAATTAATAGTTGATACACAGGTTGGGTAGGATCTGACAGGTCAAAAATATTTTCCTCGAAACTGGTTCTTTATTGGTTTAGATTAGACTGAGCTGAAAACTATCTCAAATGTTAAATGAATAACTGGAAGGATTTTAATTTCCGTTAATCAGAGAATTGCCCGATGCATTAGCAAATAATGAAGGTTTGGCTCCACAAGTTATAACAATTTTGAAACTAGCGCAGCTGGGGTTTCTGCTGTAATTAATCAACAAGCTAAATTGGAATCATCCAAACAGAATTCAATGCAAATAAAGAGCAATAATTTTAGCCACATTCAAACCAGGAAACTAAAGGACTGAACTCATAGGATAGGGTTACCAAACTCTACAGGTATCATCGGAAAAGTAACCCAGTTGAGTGAACAGTTCGTCTAAACACAGGCCTATTATTAGAATTGAAGAAACCAGCAACCAGTAAAAATAAGACAGCCCTCATAGAAAGAACCTAGGAGCAAGGAGGAAAGAAGTCTAATCCTGATGATCGTATTAGCAGGTTCAATATGCCACGTGTTAATTAATATGCCCTATAACAAGTATTCATGACTATCTACCACATTTAATTTAGTGTGCAATAAGACTAAGTAACATAATTTTAAGGGGAGGGGGGATGAAAGGTTTCTACTCTTGCAAAAAAATCAACTAGGGACCAAGAATGATTCAGGGATATCAACTGCATGGGCATGGCGTGCCTGCCGGTATTCAGGTGTCCGTACGTTCCATAGGCACATCAACTGCATTCTCCAGTGCCGGCTGCCGTTGCCACCTTTCCCAAATTGATGATATATAAAGAAAACGGAAGTCACCATCATGAGGAGTTGTTACAAACTCCATTGGACCGCCGGTGACAGGCGTTGTCGCCGACGGCTTGCTACCATGGGCCCGCGACATTGCCGAGGAGTTCGGCATCCTGGCCATGGGAGATTGCCATGTCCCTGCTGCTCACGCCGTTGACTCGTTGTCATCCGCAGAGTGCTCGCCCGGCAATACTATATATGATGCCGGCGCTCGCCTTCTGCACGGCGAGCCATCGCGTGCAGCTTCTCGGCGTACCTAATCCGCGCCCAAGCTTTTCGAGCTTGGCGAGCTTCCGTTCCCACCCCGTACTGCACGTGCTCGCCAACCTCACCGCGCGCAGCGGCAAGGCACGGGCGCTGATTTTCAACACGACCGCCGGCTTGGACATGCGCGACGTGTTCGCCATCGGACTCCTCCACGGCATGTCGTCCCCTGAGCCGGCGCCGGCGTGCATCCTGTGGCGCGAGGACGACGGATGCACGGCGTGGCTCGACAGCCAGGAGGACCAGTCAGTCGTGTACGTACGTGAGCTTGGGGATCCTCGCCGTCATCTCGCAAGATCAGTTCAAGGAGTTCCTGTCCGGTTTCCGGCCGGACATGGTCGGCGCAAGCCAGGACGCCGCGCACCGAGAACCCATCGACGCGGCCGGAAAAAGACGAGACGCGCCTCGTGCCGTGGGCGAGACGTGCTGCGGCACCGGGCGGTGGGCTGCTTCCTGACGCAGTGCTGGTGGAACTTGACCGACGCTTGAGGCCATCTCCGAGGGCGTGCCGATGGTGCGCTGGCCCTTCGCCGATCAGCGGATCAACAGCAGGCTCGTGGGCGCGCTGTTTTTAGAACGGGATTGAAGGACGACTGCGACAGAGTCGTCGTGGCGAGAATGGTAAAGAAGGCGATGGAGTCTGCCAAGATCCGAAGTGGCGGAGCAGTTGAGGCAGGATACCGCTGATGGAGGCTCGTCGGCAACGGAATTTCAGCGGCTCGTCACGGAGCTCAGCAGGTCGAGCGAAAGGCCCGAGCTCAGTCACGTCATCAGGCGCTGGCATAGACGGAGGGTCGTCGGCCACAGAGTTCAAGCGGCTCCTTGACTACATTTAGGGCGTGATTGGTTGTGTTTGAATGTTGCCTGGCTCGCATCTGAAGAGCCAGCATCCGGCTGGCCTGCAGCGCACGGGCCTGGCCTGGGAGAAACGAATTCCAGTTTCGTTTCCCTGGAGCCTGGCTGAGGCTGCTTTTTGCATCGTGCGGGACAAGTTCAGCCTATCCATACAGGCAACCAATCAACCGTATTTGCATGCGTGAAGCCTGGCTAGAGCTAGTACACTCAACCAATCAATCCGTGTCTGCACGCATAGGGCCTGGTCGGGACTGGTACACCCAACCAATCAGCCCCTTAGGGATCTCAGATTGACCGCAATAGGGTTCGGTAAACGACCCGGTTCCCTTAATTTACCGGATCCCTCACCCGAAACTCGCTGCAACAAGAGACGGTAAACCAGCCACCATCTTCCCGGCTCCCGTCCGACGCCGCCAAATGTAGTGGGTGGCCGGCCGTCCCCCAAATCGCCTCCCCCGCCGGGCTCCATCGCCGCGCCTCCACCGGCGGGCTCCGTCGCCACGCCTCCGCTGCCGGGCTCCGTCGCCCGCGTCCGCCGCCTCCTCCTGCCCCTCGACGCCGTCGCGCCTCCGCCTCTGCCTCGCCGGCGCAAGATCCTGGAGAGGGCTTCCTACTCGCTGGAGGCTCAACCGGCCGGCTCCCGCCTTGCTCTCCCTGCTGCGGCCGCTCCGAGTCGCCGCCGTCGCCGACCTTGACTCGAAGGTGAGGCGTTTGGGACCTCTTCTTGACGTTCTTGGTGAAATTGTGAATCGGTGGAGCTTCTGGGGAGGGCACGCGTGCAGAATTGTGATATCTGACAGTGGAGATATCTGACAAGAGACATACCCGAGCCATATCTCCATGTTGAGTGATTGCTTCACAAAGAGTTCATAGTTGCAAAGTTTGTAGAAAAAAACTGCAAGCCAAGTCTCATTCCTGTGGTCGTCGATGAATAGGAAGCTTGTTTCATCTCTGATGTTGTTTGTGAAAGGATCAAGGGCACCGAGAGGGGGGGGGGGGGGGGGTGAATCGGTGTATCAACAATTTCTCCCAAACGTACTTTAGGCGTGAAGCTAGCAAGACTAGATAAGGTGATAGCAAGAGGCAAGCAAAGCGCGCACACAATCTGGTCTATGCAACAAGCAACACCCTAGCAAGCAATTCTACCAAGTAGTAGAGAGACAACCTATCATGCAATTCTACTAGCACATAATAGTAAATGCGGAAGCGTAAATGCTAGTATGTAAAGGAGATAGAGATAGGAATGCTCATGATTTTTCCCGTGGTCTCGGAAGGGTGGCGCCTTCCCCTACTCCACGTTGGGTCACTCCCGCCGGAGTCTCGACCCCGTCCCTCCGCTCGATGGCGATCCCTTCTAGAGCACACTTCACCCTCCGAGTGAAGTCGCGGGCACGTCCCGCCGGGCTCGATCCCGGGTACTCTTCCGGAGGTAAGGCTCCGCACGTGATGCGTGCCAAAGGGCGCTCCACTAGTGATGCTTCTTTCGCACGGGAAGCTCCAAGACCGTGTACAAACTTGTGTTAGCTTCCACAATCTCCTTGGACAGCTCAACACCAACGCCTAACCGGTCTAGGCCTCGCCATAGACCAAGAGTAACAAACCGAAGTGACTCTCTCAAGCTCATACTAGCCTAGAGATCAAGTGGATGCAATTGCTACTCTCTCAAGCACTAGGATCACTCCAAATCCTTCACAAGTGCTTCTCTCCCTTGCTCTTGGCTTCCTCTGAGTTTCCTGCACTCCAACAATGGCCAAGAGACCCCTCAAGGGGCGGGCAACCAACTATATATAGGCTACCAACCCAAAACTAGCCGTTGCCCAAAAGTGCCCTGCGAAACTAGAGACCGTACAATAGGACCGTACTGTCCGGTCTCTTCCAGACCGTACTGTCCGGTCTCTATTTCCAGGCGCATCTCCATCTTCTTCTTCATCTCCAATGAAGACCGTACTGTCCGGTCCCTAGGACCGTACCATCCGGTCGATTGTCCGGTCTTCATTTCTTCCACTTCCAGAAACTTCAACTTCTCTGTCTGGAAATCTTCTGATGACCGTACTGTCCGGTCCTCATGACCGTACCATACGGTCCATTGTCCGGTCTTCATTTTCTCAGCATCCCGAGACTTCACTTCTCTGTCTGGATCTTCAATGAAGACCGTACCATACGGTCCCTAGGACCGTACTGTCCGGTCTCTACCGGATAAGCTGAAAACTTGATCCACTCTTGATCCTTGCTTCCAACTTCTTCATCCTTGGTTCCTCTTCTTCTCTTCAGCCACCCTAGTCCTCAAGAGACTCACAATGCATCCATTTGATCTCTAACCTAGTGTGCTCTAAGAGAACCAATTCGATCCCTCTTGATAGTCCGGTTTTTCCTATGGACTCAAGCTAACATCTACCAAGCCAACACTTGCTTGGTCTATCATGTCCTTAGCCTTGATCCATCTTCAACCTTGACTCCATCAAGCTCTCGATCCGAATCGTCGAGGCAACCAATCACCAAGTCGTCGATAAGATAGAGTTTGTGAGACGACGCTTCATTGACGTGACCATTTGAATATCCTACAAGGAAATGTTAGTCACATCAATATGGTCACCAAATCACCAAGACATTCATACCTTTGGGGTTTCCGAACTCCAATGGTCATGAAGCTTACAATCTCCCCCTTTTTGGTGATTGGTGACAACACATATCAAAAGATATCAAAAGATATATAAAGAAATGCGTAAGAGTGATCTAGAAGATTGGATATGAAATGAAGAACAAGTAAAACGGAGAACAAGGTAGTCATAGCTCAAAAGGTATCACCTGCAAAATAGAGTTAGAGCACATGGGTGATATATATGGAGTAAAAACATGAGCTATGACCACAACTCTGTGATGATAAGATTATAAGATGTTCCTGCAAAAGCAAGTGAGTGCACATATCATCACAGAAAGAGGAAACCTGGCAAGATAGATATAAATAAGCGCATCCAGGTAAACATACACAAACTCAGAGCAAAATAACAGAGCAATATATCAGAAACACAAGATATATAGATAAGAGCAAGTGTATGTAAATGAAACCAAGTGCATTCTTGATGAGCTAAACACAAGCAAAAGCAAAACGAGCTCAACAAGAACCACGAAGTACCAAAAGAGTATACAAATGAAGTACCAAAAGATCTCCCCCTGGACAAAATCTGTCTCACACTCCCCCTGGACACAAGATCACTCCACTACTCCCCCTAGACCTATACAAGATCTCTCTATCTCTCTCCCCCTTTGGCACCAATGACCAAAAAGAGAAAGAAGGAAAGAGAAAAACTGCTGTCCTACGCGTCGGAGGCTGGAGGAGGTGCAGTGGTGGTAGTCACTGAAAGCTCTGGAGCTGAAGAGGTGCCCTGCTGCGGCTGCTGCTGCTCAGAAGAAGTGCCAGTGTACTCAAACTCTGGAGGTGGTGAAGGAGTCTTGGGGGGTGCTGTCTGCTGCTCTGGAGAGGTGCCTGTGGCAAGAGCCTCACGTAACTCCTCACGAGTGTAGCCAAAGTCAGTGAGATCTGCTGAGGGCTCAACAACTCGAGGCGGAGTAGGTGTCCTGGGAGACTCTGTCTGCTCCACTGCTGCTGTCTCAGCTGTAGTAGTCACGACCTCTGCCTGTGAAGCTGTAAGAAGTGAATCTGTCTGCACTGAGGCGGTCTGTGCTACTGTGTCGAAGTCAAGTGTACGAGGCGGCAGTGGTGACACAAAGAAGGGACTCGTCAGCTGAAGCGGTGAGAAGCTCGGAGCTGTAGTAGCAAGAAGAGCTGACGGAGTCATGGAGAGGCCTGGTGAAGAAAAGTACTGCTGAGAAGGTCCTGCCTCTCCTGTCAAACCAGCAAACGTGGACGTCGACGGCCCCACCGTAGGTGCACCAGCAGGTGAGATGGGAGCCGTGAGTAAGGTGCTGAAGTACTGTCCCTGGCTGGAAGACTGTCCTCCCTGTGTCTGAGCAAACTGCTGCTGCTGTAGCTGCTGAAAGCGAACTGTATCTGGTGGCAGCACACCTGGAAAGGTGATAGGAGGGAAAGACGGGAGACCTGGCAGTGCCTGTCCAAAGAGACGAAGAGTCTGAGCGATCGCCTCAAAACCTGTGAACAACGAGGACATACCAGTAGCCAACTCCCTCTGAGTGTGTACAACGCTGTCCATCATCTGTCTGTCCCTCTCTCTGTCCTCTCTCTGACTCCGGATCTCTCTACGGAGCTCTGCTAGCTCTGCGCGTAGAAGTGCATCTGTCTGTGCTGGAGCTGTAGCAGAGGCTGAAGGTCCTGCTCTAGAGTCCGGGGTCACGTCCTCAGGAATGGACTCCATATGACTACCAGTCTGAAAGTGCTGCTCTGTCTCGGTAGCCGTGTCACCTAAGCCCTGTGAAGAACTCTCCTGTGAAGCTGACTCCCGGGTAGCAACCCGTCTGTCGGAGGCAGGTAAAGGAGTGTACGCTGTAGTCTTCTTGGGCAACTCATCATAGTCCTCCTGAGTCAACAGCTGTAGCCTCCTCAGAATATAGCAAATCAGTGGAGCGAAGGCTAAGTGTCTGGCAGCTATGCTCTCTGCAATGACGTCCTCCATCTGGCTCAGTATAAGATCCACCAGGTCAAAACCTCTGTGCCTCAGTATCAGCATGACGACCCACTGTGAGAGTATAGAAAACTGATCCCTGTATCCACTCCTCGGCACAATGGTCTTGCTAAGAATGCTCCTGAGAACTCTGCCCACGTGAGTAAGTCTGGTGTGAGCTCGGCTGTAGTTCTTCGGGTGAGGTGGAGGGAAAGCAATACTCATATCCTCATCAGACGGTAGGTGTCCCCCAAGAGGTCTGCGGGGAGGCTCCATCCCTGGGTGAGCAAGTGGGAACACCCTAGTCTCGTGCTGAACTGTCTCAAGGGCCGCTACGAGGTCCTCCCTAGTCACTCTGTGGGGCTGCCCTCTGAGCATGAACCATATCGCTGAGCGATCCTGAGCAATCCACAAGGAAGCGTAGAAGTCCATCACTATATCGTAGTCCCATCTCATCTGTGTGGTGATGATCTCCTCGAGGCCCGGGATATAGGACAAGTGCTGTGTGAAGTCTGTCCCGGCACCTCTGCTAGCAGCCTGTATGCTGCAGTGCTGGTGAGTGACAAAGAGCTTATCAGCTCCACCAGTACGCAGTCTGCTCCTCAGTCCAGCTGCTATCCTCTGCTGTAGTAAGGTCCAGAAGCGACCTCCTGCCTGTGAGTCCCTCCTGGCAGGTACCCATACCTCCTCAGACACTCTCCTGAACTTCTTGAGGACGGGGCCTGGAAGCCTGAGAGCGTCCTCAGCAAGTACGTCCCTGAGTGAAGCAGTCCTGTCGAGTGCACAGAACTTGGCAGCCATCCTCTGCCTGTCACCCTCTGTGACCTCGTCACGGAAGCTGGAAGAGCTCTCCTCCTCCTCTGACTGGGCCTGCTGCTCCTGCGCGGTCCTCGACGTACCAACCCCGCGGGTGGACGGAGTCCGCTGCACTGTGGCTCTAGCCCTGGAAGACCTCCTAGGAGTCTCCCCCTGTCCTCCAGCAGGTGGGTCCCTGATCCGGAACCCTGTGTCTCTGCCAGTGGGTAGGTCAACCTCAGCTGCCCTGAGGGCCTGATCCCACTCTGGGTCACCTGTCCTCTGCTTCTTCCTCTTCGGCTGTGGATCTGGAGCCTTGGCCTTGCCCTTGTCACGGTCTCCTCTGCCCCTGCCTCTGCCTCTGCCAGAACCTCCTGCCATAACTGCTGACTAGGCTGCAGACAAGATAGGGCGAGTGAGCTTGGCCCACCAACCCGTCCACTGAAGGCTGACTGCCAAAGATAGGACTAAGGGCTTGGCCCTCAATCCGTCCACTGTCTCTGCTCGCTGTCAACTGCCCACTGTCCGCTGACAACTGCCACTGCACGATAGGAATAGACAGGGTATATGAGTATAGAATAACCTACTATAATCTACAAGCAAGAATCGTAGGTAAGCGCGTAAATCTAGATGAAGTCCTAGCGCAGAGGTGAAGGACACAATGCCAGCAAATATGCAAAGGGGGAACTACGGCATTGTCGATTATGGGTGGAGATCAACTAGTGTCATACTAGATATGCAACATCAAAATACGACACTGATTTAGGAAATGTTAGTGTCGAGCTAGGTGTATATGGTATGGAACGGAAATCGACACAAAGCAACAATCAACCAAAATGTCATAGATAAATGAAGTGCGACACTCGAACACTATGACACATGGCAGGTAAATGACCTAACTTGCAAAGCAGTTCATAGCAATGCATACCAATTCGCAAAAAGGTTCGATTTTTGGATGAATTTCTAGGGATTTTAATCGATGAATGATGAATGGCTCAAACCCTAGGTAGGTATTGAAATCGGGCATGGCTACTGTGCAATTTGTAAAGCCAGGAGCTCACCGGGGCGACGGCGATCGTCGGAGTGATGATGGCGGTTCGGTGAGTAGTCGAGGAGGAGCAGTCCACACGCGCAACGAAGGACGAGCAACAGCTTGTGGTCCGCGCGGATGGAGGAGCTCCCCTGCACGTCGACGAGGTCGTCGTCGTCGTCCTCGGCTCCGGTTAATCGACGGCGGCGCGCGGGCGGTGGAGCGGCGGCTCGGTGGTGCGGCCGGGTGGTGCTAGGGTTGCGCGGGCGCAGGCGCGGTGGAGCGAGGCGGTGGCGCGCGGCTGCTGTGGTGGCGGTCAACGGCGAAGTGCTCGTCGGCGGCGAAGGCGGTGGTGTACGGCGCGCACGCGGGAGGCGAGGTGGTGGCGGGAGCGGCGAAACGCGGTGAACGGCGGCGGTAATGGTGAAAGGGATGCACAGTAACCCGGAACGGTCGGATAGATTAGGTCGATTTCGAATCGACGGCCACGATTGATCAAGAACGGAATCAACGGATTGGATTGAATGCCATCTCGCGATGAAGTCAACCAGACCGTATGGTACGGTCCTAGGGATCGTATTGTACGGTCTCCTTTCCACCCTGACAGATAGCTATAGAGATCGTATTGTACGGTCTAGAGGACCGCATTGTCCGGTCTCCTTTCTGCCTCAGGTTTCAAAGGATCTCGTGCAAAAGCACACCGTATTGTACGGTCCCTTTGACCGTATTGTACGGTCCAGTCCAGAGATGCTGATTTTCAAGGAATTTCCTTCTAAGTCCAAGTTTCTCACACAAAAACCAAATAAACGCCAAACATGGACTAGAAGGGGAACTCTCAAACACTCCTTTGAAAATAGACCAATATAGGTTACGCATAGGCTTATAGTAATTTTTCAATCGGCAAATAAGATGCAACCAATAAGAACCAAATGCGATAAAACCAAAGGAGGGGTATGTATGAGTTCTTTGCCTATGATCCGTGCAAGTAGATTTAACCTTGAGGATCATTTAGCAAGACTCAATGGGCATGAAGCGCAATTCTTTTCTTTAGTCACACTTCTATGAGATGTGAGATCATATTACGAATGAAGCACTTCCTCATAGTGTGACAACTCCTTTGTGATTTTCTATATGCAATGCATGAGACAAGCATATCATACAAATGCAAGAGAAAGTAAACATGCCATGTGATATGCAAGCAAAGTTAAGACAACGCATAAAGGAAACCTACTCAAGGCCAAGTTTGAACCTCTCTCAAGCTTACTCACTATGAGCCAAAACTTGCCTTGAGTCCATCGGTCCACCAACTCAAGCATCCCCCATGCTCATAGCTATCTTGAGAAAGTTAGACCTTGAACTAATTTTTTTGTTCTTTTCTTTTAGTTATTTACATATGCATGGATGCAAACATACTAGTTCACAAAGGAGCACCTAGCTACCATGCAAGCAAATGCAAGAAAAGAAACTACTATGATACAAGTTACCTCCTTGAAGAGTAGATTTGTCGATGACGCACTCGAAGCTTGTGGTGGACGTTCATGGGTTGACGTTGCGGCACACGGTCCACCACCATCACCCTTCTAGGTCTTGTTCTTGGGAGCCCACTCGCACTTGGTCGGCCTCTCAAGGTCAACTATGCATTTGGGCACCCAAATCTTCCTCATCATCCTCCTCTTGTCGGGTGATCCAAGAGCCTTTGCCTTCACCTTGCCTTTCTTGTCCCTAAAGAGCTTGTAGTGTGTATTTCCATGGAACAAGTTAGCGTTAGGCAAAACCTTGGAACTTCTCACCTTGGGACAATTCTTGCTAGTGTGGCCGTCACGGCAACACTTCTCACAATAGTAGTCGTCCGCCATGAGGGGAACTACCCAAGGTGGAATGTCATCGTCCTTGCCGATGAGCTTGATGGCGGCGGGGTAGGAGCCGAGTCCCTTGTGCCCGGGGTTGTTCACAAGGTTCCGACCAAGTATCTCCTTATGAATGGTCCTTCCCCTTGTGAGCCTCTCGAAGCCGTCCATCACCGAAGCTCTCTCCTCCTTGAGTTGATGATATTCCTTCAAGATTTTCTCATCAAGAGAGATGCTCTCAAGAGAGGGAGTTAGTCCATCACAAGTAATATATGAAGAATCGGAAATAGATGAACTAGAAGAAGAAGTGTTACACTTTTCGAGGAGGGATTGATGTTCTTCCTCAAGAACCTTGAACTTGCCGTTGAGCCTCATGTGTTCAACCTTGAGCTTGTCATAGCTTTCATCCAAGGTTATGAGCGAAGTGGAAAGGTGCTTGATCTCATCCTCTAGTAACTTGGACTTCTCCTTGAGCTTCATGTGGTCTTCCTCAAGCTTGTCATAGTCCTCATCAAGAGCCTTGTGAGAGATGGATAAGTCCCTAAGTTCACCCTCAAGTTGACGAACTCGAAAGGCGGCCACTTCATGTTCCTTCTCCAACCGAGCAATGGTCTTGTCCTTCTTCATGATCATCTTGCCGGTTAGGAGAATGCTATCCAAGAGTTCCTCATAAGTGGGCTTATCCTCCTCACCAAACTCTTCATCGGACTCGCTCTTCTCATCTTCACTACTATCATCATCTTTGGCCATCAAGCAAGTCGGTGGTGGAGGTAGAGTCTCGGAGATGTTGGTGAGAGCAATGCCGGCCATCTTCTTTCCCTTGGAGGATGAGTCATCACTTTCTTCTTCTTCACTATCATCATCCGTGACCCACTCTCCAACAAAGAGTCCCTTGCGGGATGATCTTCTCTTGTCTTTGCCTCTAGAGCTTTCCTTCTTGACAAACCTCTTCCTTGCCTTGTACTTGCTTCTAGGGTCTTCTTCTTCATCATCGCTTGACTCTTGAGTCTTCTTCTTGCTCTTCTTGATTGGCTTCGGACATTCCTTGGCAAAGTGACCCTTCTCCCCACAATTGTAGCACTCGGCATCTTTCTTGTTGATGAACCTTCTCTTGAAGAAGTTGCTTCTCTTCATGAGGAGTGCTAGATCATTAGGATGAAGTTGCAACAAGTCTTCAACGTCTTCTTCAAGCTCTTCATCACTTGAATCTTGAGTCACCACCTTCTTCATCTTCTTGCTTGACCCCTCGGATGCAAAAGCAAGATTCTTGGAGGGCTTCTCATCAAGCTTCTTGTCGAGGTTGTAGCTCTCGAAGGCGGTGATCTTCCCAAGTAGCTTGTGGGTTGTGAGGGCTTGAATGTCGGTGTTGAATAGACATGTGATGAGTGCTCCATATTTCTCCCTTGGGAGAATCCTCAAGATCTTCCGCACAAGGTCACCATCATCAATCTTGTCCTTCACACCGAGAGAGTTAATATCCTCTACAAGCACATTCAAGCGAGAGTAAGTGTCATTGATTAGCTCATTTGAAGACATGGTAAAGTCATCATACTTGTTCTTTAGCACATAGTATCTTTCCTCTTTCACGTCCGTGGAACCCTCATGAATTTGTTGAATTTGTGTCCATACTTCATGAGCGGTACCCGCGGACTTGACTCGAGCAAAGACCTCTTTAGTAATAGCTTCAAACAAGGCATTTTTAGCTTTAGCATTTGCCATTGCGAGATTCACATCAAGAGTACCAATGGGAGTCCTTAGAGAGACACCGGAACTTGTCACCTCCCATGCGATAGGATCGAGAGCCTCGAGGTAAGCTTGCATGCGAGCTTTCCAATAGGCATAGTCGGTCCCATCGAACGGGGGCGGCCCATGATCTCTCGGCATCCTTACTCAAGGCGGTTAAGCCCTATTTGAGCAACGAGGCTCTGATACCACTTGAAAGGATCAAGGGCACCGAGAGGGGGGGGGGGGTGAATCGGTGTATCAACAATTTCTCCCAAACATACTTTAGGCGTGAAGCTAGCAAGACTAGATAAGGTGATAGCAAGAGGCAAGCAAAGCGCGCACACAATCTAGTCTATGCAACAAGCAACACCCTAGCAAGCAATTCTACCAAGTAGTAGAGAGACAACCTATCATGCAATTCTACTAGCACATAATAGTAAATGCGGAAGCGTAAATGCTAGTATGTAAAGGAGATAGAGATAGGAATGCTCATGATTTTTCCCGTAGTCTCGGAAGGGTGGCGCCTTCCCCTACTCCACGTTGGGTCACTCCCGCCGGAGTCTCGACCCCGTCCATCCGCTCGATGGCGATCCCTCCTAGAGCACACTTCACCCTCCGAGTGAAGTCGCGGGCACGTCCCGCCGGGCTCGACCCCGGGTACTCTTCCGGAGGTAAGGCTCCGCACGTGATGCGTGCCAAAGGGCGCTCCACTAGTGATGCTTCTTTCGCACGGGAAGCTCCAAGACCGTGTACAAACTTGTGTTAGCTTCCACAATCTCCTTGGACAGCTCAACACCAACGCCTAACCGGTCTAGGCCTCGCCATAGACCAAGAGTAACAAACCGAAGTGACTCTCTCAAGCTCATACTAGCCTAGAGATCAAGTGGATGCAATTGCTACTCTCTCAAGCGCTAGGATCACTCCAAATCCTTCACAAGTGCTTCTCTCCCTTGCTCTTGGCTTCCTCTGAGTTTCCTGCACTCCAACAATGGCCAAGAGACCCCTCAAGGGGCGGGCAACCAACTATATATAGGCTACCAACCCAAAACTAGCCGTTGCCCAAAAGTGCCCTGCGAAACTAGAGACCGTACAATAGGACCGTACTGTCCGGTCTCTTCCAGACCGTACTGTCCGGTCTCTATTTCCAGGCGCATCTCCATCTTCTTCTTCATCTCCAATGAAGACCGTACTGTCCGGTCCCTAGGACCGTACCATTGTTGACGGCTCTTAGACCCAAAATAAACCGTCAACTAGCTGCACCTTTTACCCTCTAATCAAACACCAAAGGTAGACTTAGGTCTTGAAACTAATCATTTCCACGAGTCTTGGTGAATTTGTGAGTGCAGCTGCATTTCATAGGAAAACGGGGAAAAGGAAGCATAAAAGGCCCACTCTGGAAACACCGATTTTCCCCGGAATAAAGATATCTCCCCAAAAGCCCAATATCAAGGAGACATGAAGAAATATCCTCTCCTGGAGATCCTCAATAATGGCAAAGATATATGGACCCACCAAATCAACCCAAATCATATCAAGAATATTCCGGATGATCCATATCAGAATCATATCCAAGGATCATGTCAGAATCATATAAAGAATATCTCAGAGGATAGCATCTAGAATCAAATCAAGGATATGCCAGAGGATATGCCAGAGAAGAAGGAAAGCAAGAGGCGGCAAAGGCAGGTCGGCCGACCCCACAGGGCAGGTCGGCCGACCCAGTACCTTAGCCTCTAAGGCTCATCTTTTTATGGAAGTTTTCCACCGTCATACCAAGGTCGGTTCAGCCTGCAATCAATGCCCAAAGACGGTGGAGGACCCCCAAACCGACCTACCAAGGCTATAAATAAAGGGGTACCCCCCCTCCTTTCAACACACAACACAAGACACAAGTCATTCCACTCCCATCCAGGCCAAGGGCCTCTTGTATAGTAGTAGAGTAGGAGAGAGGGCAGGGGAGGAGAGAGGGGTAGTCCTCCCTTTGTGAGGACTTAGCCCAAATCTTGTACCTTGGCGGATATTATCTTATCAGTAGTTCTTCGTTCGTTCTTCGTTCGTTTGTCGTTCGTTCTCCGTTCGTCGTTCGTTCTTCGTTCGTTCGTCGTTCTTATTCATAAGTTAGTATTCGTGGTGATATTGATCTAGCGAGCATTGTTTACTAGTCGTTATTCTTGTTATACTTGTTTGCGGGATCATCGCTCCGCAAGGAGTGCTCTAGCCTTCTGAATCAGTACCAGGACCGGGGTTAGAGTAGTAATCGACGGCATAGACGTGGTGTCTAGGCTAGAGGTTACCTTTGTTTGCAGCGTGCCCCACGGTTTGTAGAGGTAGGCGGCAGGTGGTGACAGCCCTGTCCGTCCCTTGTAATCCTCCACGTTCGGGTTCGTCGTAGAGCTACAGGCTGGCGTGACTTGGCAGACCAGGTCTATACCAGTGCCCGAAGTAGACAAGTAGAGCTTGAGTGCGACCATCCTAAGGGATAACTAGATCTTTATTCATCCTCTCAATCCTACACTACTATCGTTCTTGTGTGTCCTTGGGTAAAACTAACCTTGCTGCAGGATACCTCCGTTCCTTGGGGAAAACAAATACGATACCTTGGAATACTCCCGGGTGAAGTGCTACAACGGTATTCCGTGCGCTTGCGGATTTATTCGTGGTGTAAGAAATACCAACAAGCATTTCTGGCGCCGTTGCCGGGGAACGGTTGCTATCTCTGCTGCGAACCAGGTTTGCCCTCGTACTGTATCCTTTACATTTTTCCTTTACCATCATTAGAAAAAAAAATTGCACCGTTTATCCTTTCCATCCTTTCACACCTTCACCTATCCACTTAAAGAAAAATACCAAAAACTTTTACCATGGAGCCACGACCTACAATTCAATCATTCTCTGCTCCACGGGGCGAGCTCTTAGAGCCACCTTTATCATCACAACCAGTTTGTTCATCAAGCTATGAGCTTTGCCCCAGTTTTATTGCCTTGATCAAAGGTTTATCTTTCTCTGGTCTTAAAAATGAAAATCCTTTTCAACACTTGCGAGAGTTTGAGCAATTGTGTGCATGCCGATTGATCAATGGCATGACACATGAAACCTTAAAGTGGACATTGTTTTCCTTCTCCCTCAATGGGAAGGCGAAGCAATGGTACACTTACACCGCTAAGAGAGTGAACGGCGATTGGAAAGAACTGCGAGACAAATTTTGTCTAGCATTCTTCCCCGTATCTCGTATCACTGCTCTACGAGCGGAAATAATTAACTTTCGCCAAGAAGAGGAAGAAACCCTTAGTGCGGCTTGGGTTCGGTTTTGTTCATTGACCGATTCCGGCCCAGAACTTTTGCTCCCCGAACCAGTTTTATTGCAACATTTTTATTCGGGGTTGAGCAAAAACACCGCACTTTATCTCGACACTGCTGCTGGCGGATCTTTCTTTCATAAAACCTTAGCCGAAGGAAAAGAGCTTTTAGAACGGATCGTAGAAAACACTCCCTTTTCCTTCGAACCGCCAGAAGAACCCAAGTCGAGTTGTGAGGAGACTCCAACTGCCGAATGCAAGCCTTTGACTTCTAAATCATATCATTCGGCCGTTGAGCCCTCACCCAAGCCACGAACAATGAAAGAGGATGAAAAACCTCTGGAGTTCCCATCCAAGTTTGGGGATGATATCTTTGGAGGCTATGGAAACACCTTGAATCCTTCCTATCAAAAACCACCAGCCTCTCCATCACCCCCCAAACCACAAATGATGGAGGAGGAAGAAGAAGATGAACCCTTTGAATATCCGATGTTTGAGGAAATAATTTTTGAAGATTATGGGAATACCTCAAATTACACTTGGGTAAAGAAACCACCTCCTTCTCCTCCCGATCCTCCAAAAGAATCATTTCTCAAGGAGGACATGAAGAAAATCTTGGAAAAACCTCTTTAGCCGCCACCACCACTCAAAATCCCTTGGTGAAACCCCATCTCGATCATATACCACTCGAGCAAGTGAAGTTCATATCTCCATTCATATCGCCCGATCTTGCTCTTTTTGAGGATGAGAAGTTTTCCAACCAAGAAGAGGACAAGAAGGAAGAAACACTTCAAATCGAACAATCCTCTTCTTCAGCCTCACTTGAGTCCTTTCCCTCTGGCCCTCCTTGCATCATTCTTGATGATGAACAAGAACTTCTTGAGGGAAATCCTTCGGCCATGGAATTTCTTGAGGCATCGATTCTAGAATCCAAAGATGAATCTTTGAATGAGCATGAGAGCTTCTTCCTTGAACAACCTTTTGATACATGCTCACATCATGAATCTCTAGAGTCAAGCATCGTTAGTTCCAAAACCACACATGAGGCCTACAACCACCATAACGCTATCTTTTGTTACTTGTTCTTCAGGATGGTTGTAGATGCTTTCATTTATCATAAATATTGCAAATCTCGTGGTTGCATTGTTGGTACTAACCATGCAGATCATTCTCCGGGACTATTTTATCAAGAACATGACGGAGAAAAGTCTTGCTTATCGGACTTAAAATGATGATGCCCTTGCCGACAGGATAATCGGTAGTTATCTCATATTTGCTTCTTTCATGCATATTTGATTTACCCGATTTGCATCCATGCATGTTTGAAATTTTCACCTGCATTGTTTTACATATTTGCTTTCTCCAAAAAAAAAAAATGCATATTTGATTCACTTGCATTCTTGCATGTTTGAATTTTTCCAAATCATGTTTGGGATTTTTCAAACCACTTTGCATTTTGCATGAAAAAAAAAATATTTTTATTTCTTTTTTGGGAATAAATTTGGAAAATGATTTTTGAGACTACTTTTTGATGAGAAAAAAAATGTTTTGAGCAAACTTTTGGTGGAAATTTGGCACAACCTCCTATGGCTGTTTATAGCCAAGTGGGGTTGTTGACCGAATTGGACTTCATTTCTTCACACCTTTCTCCAAAGTTTTCACTTTCATTTTCATTTTCATTGGATTGTGTCTCAAATTCAAAAAAAAAAAATATTTCCATCTTTCTTTGATTTTTCCATTTGTATTTTTTTGGAAGTTTCCAAAATAATTCTCCAGCAAGTTGGACCTCCTCCAACTCTCTTTTTTTTTTTTGAAAAACAAAGAGATTTTCATTTCTTTTGAAATAACAATTTTGGGAAAATGAATTTGAGATAATCTTTTGTTGGAAAATGCTTTGAGCAAAAATTTCTGGAACATTTTGGCACAGCCTCCTATGGCATTTTATAGCCAAGTGGGGCTGGTGACCAATTTGGGCTTCATTTCTTTATATTTGGATGCAAGGGTGTTTGGACTCTTCAAATTTCACTCAAGCACCCTTACAACGAAATTCTTGCTCTCGCATTTCCCCAATTTTCCATTGTATTTTATCTCAAGTTTAAGAAAAATATTTTCTCTCTCCCTTTTTGCTTTTCCATTTTCATGTTGGGGAGTTTCCCAAAATAAGTTCTTCGTTCTTGGAAGTGTTCCAACTCTTCTTTTAGTTTTTCTACTTGAAAATCATTCAAAAAAAAAAAGGAAAGAGGAGAAATAAATTTGAGACAAGTCCTTTTTGCGTTTTGCCTCAAACGTAAGAAAAAGATTTCCTTTTCTTCTTTTAGTTTGTTTTCATGATTTCAGTTGCGAAAAAAAAAAGAGCCTTGCAAGAGCAATCCATGGGTGTGCCACTTTTGTTTACACTAACATAACCCGTTCTCGAGTTTGCTCTTGTGTTCTCGCTCTTGTGTGCAGCTATGAAATGGGCCAACAAGTGGCTCATCGATGCGTTGAAGAAGGCGACAAGCTCAAAACCAAGTCACTCTCGACGTGACACAAATCCGTACATCTCCATCGAGCTCATGCCAAGCTTGAGAAGGTTGGCATGAAGAGCTTCAAGAGGATCCCATGGAGGTGGACTACGGTGAGAACAACACGTCGAGACTCCTCTCTCACACCAATCCATCTTGGTGTGCGATGAGGAGATGCAAGCCTACAACACTCATGGAACCATGTCTATGCTCACACATGAGTATGTGACTCGGAATTGCTGCACAAAACAGGTATGAATGTTAACTTAGCCAATGATGAGAAGCCTTAGGGTGAGATGAATTTGCTTGTGTGGTGAGAAAGGTTCCTTCTTACTTGCCATGCAGTTTTTATGCACCCTGCTAGTAGTAGACAATGATTTTACTCTTCGGTTCTTGCTGAACGAGTATCACGTGCTTTCATGAAACAATCTAAGTCTGCTATTAGGTTTCCATAAGCATTGCTTGCTTGAGCTTTTCTACAACTCCTAGTCTTCGCAAGCATGCTCTTTGGCAAAGTATCACATTCCACCCTGTGCTTGATGCATGAATGGCTTGCTATGACTTGTGTTCCTTAAGACAATCATTTGACCATTCTATGAGGAATGAGCTTAGAATCCTGCTGCCATGGTTTATAACTTAAGAATCTCTCTTATGCAATGCATTTGCAATGGTTAGAACTTTTCAAGCATCCATGACCTGTTGAATGCACCTCGTTGATTGCTCATGTTGCTTATAGAGTCTGGGCTTTACAAATGCTTAAGTTTCTTATATCAATGAGCCCTGATCTTTTATCAATGAGGATTATCATGTTTATGGTCACACTCATACATGGTCACAAGATTCGCTTGTGCTTATCTTCCTCGGCTATACAGATGAGATCCGGTTAACTAACCCGGGACTTTATTTGTATATGCCTTGAGAGCTAACCATCCCTCTCCAAGCTGGATGAGGATTGCTTGCAAGAGTAGTGCTTTTGGCAGGGATTACTTGGAAAAGGTCGAGGAATGCAGCCATGAAGGTGCCACCACCGCCGCCGCAGCCTATGAATACCTAGCAGGGTGGGAAACAACTAAGTATCCACTTGGTTGGGACCAACGCATGCAAGGATATGAGGCTTGAGGTTCGTCGTGGCACATGATGGCAGCAAACCATTGAGGACCAATGTGCCAACATCAACGCTGCGCTGCAACAACGCCCAGTCAATCTCAAGACCCACAACCAACGCATGGGGTTCAACCCCAATCAAGGGCTATGAGCAAAGAACAAGTGTGGGGGAGGTTCCCTCCCCCACTAAGGTGACTTGTATCGCAACTTGTATCCTTCAGCTTTCACCTTACATGATAAACTAAAAAGTTGAAAAAGAACCTAATGTCAAATAAATAATAATTTAATAAATAAAAAAAAACATATGAATAAACTAGGCGCTTTTATTTCCCTCTTTCATACACATAATGCGCCTCGAGCTAGTTTCCAATTTGAATAAATTTAGGCTCCCCGGTCTTTAACCCCGGTAGAGTCCTTTTTGTTTCCACATTCTTTTGTTTGTTTTGAATAAATAAGCCAGGTACAAGAACAAGTGTGGGGGAGATCTCTCTGTCTTCATCACGCACACATTCGAGATCTCCCACCAACACCGATGCACAACATCGCACTGAACAACATGCTAAGGAATGGAGCCATTGGGCACAAAAAGACCAAAAGTATGGTTGAACCCGTTGTTTCGATCAAACACCCAAGGGTCCCACTTGATCTCCACTTCATCCATGGCGATGGTTTGCGCATCTTATCCCCTAGTCCCTATTTCATGAGTTAAAACAATCTTTCATGAAATCTTGTAGATTTAACTCAAATATAAAATGAACCAACATACTTTCACCTGGTTGGCCTGCATACTCTTTATTCCTCGCATCATACACCTGTTGCTTGTGAACACCAATCTCATAGGACCCCATGTTTATCTAAGTTGTTGGCGAATGAGATATGGTTGGATGAGAGGAATCTTGCTTATTCTGCATAAAGTGCTTGGGAATTTTTCTTGCAAAATTCAAAATCCATAGCTTTGCACTCCTCAATGATCCTATATTCCCACCAGAGCCAAATAATGATCATATTGAAAACCTCTACAAATGCTGCTTGTTATTGCTTTGAGCTTTGTCAAATTGTTGTGACCCTTGTGAGATGCTTGTCATACTTTCATGATCAAGATCACGTACACATACACCACCACCACAAAAACATGCTAAACTTCTACACTGGAAGTTAGCCACACCATTTCATCCATCCACCAAAATAAATACTCCGTCATTTGTTCTTGATGTCTCTCTCCAAATATTCTTGCAAAAGAGACACGGCTATCAAAAAAAAAAAGAGAGAGAGAAAATGAAAAAAAAAAAGAAGAAGAAGAAAGAGTGCTCATATGCATGAGCACGAATAAAAGAAAGAACCGCTCAAACATGAGCATGATCGAAAAAAAAAAGAGAGAAAGAAAAGAAAATGAGTGATAGCTTTGTTCTCTAATAAAAATCAACCAAGAGAGAGACATCATCACATCAAGGAGTAACCACCATATTCACTTCCATCATACACTTATCCACACACGTGCACACTCTTGATCAGATTGTATGACTTGTTTTCTCCTTGGATCCGGTTTTTGACTTAGCAACATAAGTAATGCAAGTATGCTCCTTTTCATTCCCTACCAAGCTCCAAATAAAGCCTTACATAGAAGTAGGATGAAAAGAGGCAAATCCAAATGCCTTGGTGAGGAATCATACACATTGAGCGATCTGAGAGTTATCATTCGAGGAGTATGAGCTATGTTTTTACTTTTGAAAATCTTTCAAAAACCCAAGTTACTCAGCAGATGCAGCAACGATGACTTGAATCATGACCGTTCCATTCCTCAACCGCCCAAGATGACATGGTAGACACATCAAAGTTCACGGGTGCAGGTATGGCTTGGAATAACTTGTATGCTAGCATCATACCAAAGAAAGTTATGTTCCACCTTAGTCCTTCAGCTTTACTCGAGGACGAGCAAAGGCTAAGTGTGGGGGAGTTGTTGACGGCTCTTAGACCCAAAATAAACCGTCAACTAGCTGCACCTTTTACCCTCTAATCAAACACCAAAGGTAGACTTAGGTCTTGAAACTAATCATTTCCACGAGTCTTGGTGAATTTGTGAGTGCAGCTGCATTTCATAGGAAAACGGGGAAAAGGAAGCATAAAAGGCCCACTCTGGAAACACCGATTTTCCCCGGAATAAAGATATCTCCCCAAAAGCCCAATATCAAGGAGACATGAAGAAATATCCTCTCCTGGAGATCCTCAATAATGGCAAAGATATATGGACCCACCAAATCAACCCAAATCATATCAAGAATATTCCGGATGATCCATATCAGAATCATATCCAAGGATCATGTCAGAATCATATAAAGAATATCTCAGAGGATAGCATCTAGAATCAAATCAAGGATATGCCAGAGGATATGCCAGAGAAGAAGGAAAGCAAGAGGCGGCAAAGGCAGGTCGGCCGACCCCACAGGGCAGGTCGGCCGACCCAGTACCTTAGCCTCTAAGGCTCATCTTTTTATGGAAGTTTTCCACCGTCATACCAAGGTCGGTTCAGCCTGCAATCAATGCCCAAAGGCGGTGGAGGACCCCCAAACCGACCTACCAAGGCTATAAATAAAGGGGTACCCCCCCTCCTTTCAACACACAACACAAGACACAAGTCATTCCACTCCCATCCAGGCCAAGGGCCTCTTGTATAGTAGTAGAGTAGGAGAGAGGGCAGGGGAGGAGAGAGGGGTAGTCCTCCCTTTGTGAGGACTTAGCCCAAATCTTGTACCTTGGCGGATATTATCTTATTAGTAGTTCTTCGTTCGTTCTTCGTTCGTTCGTCGTTCGTTCTTCGTTCGTCGTTCGTTCTTCGTTCGTTCGTCGTTCTTATTCATAAGTTAGTATTCGTGGTGATATTGATCTAGCGAGCATTGTTTACTAGTCGTTATTCTTGTTATACTTGTTTGCGGGATCATCGCTCCGCAAGGAGTGCTCTAGCCTTCTGAATCAGTACCAGGACCAGGGTTAGAGTAGTAATCGACGGCATAGACGTGGTGTCTAGGCTAGAGGTTACCTTTGTTTGCAGCGTGCCCCACGGTTTGTAGAGGTAGGCGGCAGGTGGTGACAGCCCTGTCCGTCCCTTGTAATCCTCCACGTTCGGGTTCGTCGTAGAGCTACAGGCTGGCGTGACTTGGCAGACCAGGTCTATACCAGTGCCCGAAGTAGACAAGTAGAGCTTGAGTGCGACCATCCTAAGGGATAACTAGATCTTTATTCATCCTCTCAATCCTACACTACTATCGTTCTTGTGTGTCCTTGGGTAAAACTAACCTTGCTGCAGGATACCTCCGTTCCTTGGGGAAAACAAATACGATACCTTGGAATACTCCCGGGTGAAGTGCTACAACGGTATTCCGTGCGCTTGCGGATTTATTCGTGGTGTAAGAAATACCAACAACCATCCGGTCGATTGTCCGGTCTTCATTTCTTCCACTTCCAGAAACTTCAACTTCTCTGTCTGGAAATCTTCTGATGACCGTACTGTCCGGTCCTCATGACCGTACCATACGGTCCATTGTCCGGTCTTCATTTTCTCAGCATCCCGAGACTTCACTTCTCTGTCTGGATCTTCAATGAAGACCGTACCATACGGTCCCTAGGACCGTACTGTCCGGTCTCTACCGGATAAGCTGAAAACTTGATCCACTCTTGATCCTTGCTTCCAACTTCTTCATCCTTGGTTCCTCTTCTTCTCTTCAGCCACCCTAGTCCTCAAGAGACTCACAATGCATCCATTTGATCTCTAACCTAGTGTGCTCTAAGAGAACCAATTCGATCCCTCTTGATAGTCCGGTTTTTCCTATGGACTCAAGCTAACATCTACCAAGCCAACACTTGCTTGGTCTATCATGTCCTTAGCCTTGATCCATCTTCAACCTTGACTCCATCAAGCTCTCGATCCGAATCGTCGAGGCAACCAATCACCAAGTCGTCGATAAGATAGAGTTTGTGAGACGACGCTTCATTGACATGACCATTTGAATATCCTACAAGGAAATGTTAGTCACATCAATATGGTCACCCAATCACCAAAACATTCATACCTTTGGGGTTTCCGAACTCCAATGGTCATGAAGCTTACAGTTTGGCGTGGTGAAACTGAAACTGAGTGTTCAATTTCATCTCTGATGCTAGAATATTGTTGTCCTGATCCTAGACTATTCCCTCCTACCGTTCACTGGGATCAATTAAGTTAGAGACAACATAGGAGAAGTTCTGCAAAGCTGTTGTAGACTGCTGTGAGTATCATGTTCTGGCAAAAAAAATTGGTGTATGCTATATTCGCTACTTAAGAATTTTCATGCTATTGCAGACTATTAGAATCTCTTGTCGATTGTAGAAAAAAACTGCAAGCCAAGTCTCATTCCTGTGGTCGTCGATGAATAGGAAGCTTGTTTCATCTCTGATGTTGTTTGGCGTGGTGAAACTGAAACTGAGTGTTCAATTTCATCTCTGATGCTAGAATAGGTAGGTAAAGAATATGCTTACAGATCTGTTTATAGCATGACAGTTATTCACAAGTCCACAGTCCACACTATGAAAGATGTATATCAAATTATCAATTCTTAATATCTTATGAACGTTGAGGAATGCTCGAAATTCAATGAAAGTTATCGTTGCCTTTCTGATTAGCTAATGGCTCCTTGTATAATCAGATAGATTTTTTACCTGTTTGTTTCTGATGCTACCATTTTAGATATTGCATTTGTTACATGACTAAACCTTACAAGATGTCCACACATTCGATAGGGCATCACTACCATCCAATGCTTGAATTACCTTAACTTTATGTTTGATTTAGATGGCCAGCTAGAAATAACTGATGCCAATTTGATGATCAGAAAGTACTGATTTCCCTAGACTATTCCCTCCTACCGTTCAGTTAGGCAAGGCATACTTCATTGGCACTACTTCATGCTCATACCAGACATATGCTACTTCATGGCCATCCAATTGGCAGTACTCTTTTATGTGATGATGTGAATTTGTTCTCTCCAAAAAGTTGTTCATGTGATGATGTTTGGAATTTTGAACACAGGATGTACTCCAGTTCATGCACTTTCACACGAGTACTCTTTTATTTTTCTTGAATAATTGAAGGTGAAAGTATCTGTTCATTATATAGTGAAAATGGCCTCACAGAACATAAAGTTATCTTGTGATCTCACTTTAGGCTAAAGTGCATGAACTGGAAGTGAGCTGTTGCTATAGTGTGAGCTGTGAACTGGAAGTGAACTGGAAGTGAGCTGTTGGTATAGTGTGAGCTGTGAACTTGAAGTAGAAATATCATGTTCAGAGATGATGCTGGGCTCTACTTTGTTTCATTTTCTGCACTATTTATTCTAGCATATTTTGTATTATAGCACTACTATCTATAGTATCAATATACAAAATGTTGACTGCATTTTCTCTTCAACTATGTAGGATGGATGATTATATCGCTGCCCTCCATGATGCATCAGTTGATATCTCTGGAGACAGCTTTGGTCATGCAGCACACAGTGTTGCAGGTGGCTCTGAGTGTTCAATGACTGGCCCATCCCCTGTGCGCCGCAAGGTGTCGACAACAAAAGTCAAGCAGCCCAATTTCTCAGCATTTGAAGACAACGTGCTATGCAAAGCTTGGCTGGAAATTAGCTGCGATCCTACTGTCAACACTGGCCAGAGGAAGGAAGCTTTTTGAAGTCATGTCTGTCAGAGATACAACTCCAAACGCAGCAAATATCCAGAGAGGACCAGTAAATCAATAACGAGTCGTTGGGATCACATCAAGGCTGAAGTAAGCAAATTCTCTGGATACATGGCCGACTTGGTCCGCAGAAACCCTAGTGGCATGTCAGATGCAGATTATTCTGTGGGTGCTGCTGCTGATTTTGCAGCCATAGAGAGTCATAGTTTCACACTCCTACATTGCTGGCAAATCTTGAAGGATGAGCCTAAATGGATAGATCTCAAAAGGAAAATGGACAACCCTCAAAATAGCGCTTCCAGGCAGATTGACCTCAACACTCTCAACACTGAGCAGCACAACTTTATGGATCTTGATCCCGATGATGCATCAACAGCGAGGAAACGTCCAATGGGGAGGGACGCAGCAAAAGCGGCTAAGAAGAAAGCTGCTTCAGCTTCATCGGAGTACGCGTCCAAGATGCATGAGCTCAGTGTTCAAAAGATTGAGTTGTTCAAAGAAACAGAAATTGACAGAAAAGCTCGGCATGATGAAATAGTTGCTCTAGAGAAAGTGAAGGTACAAGAGGCTAGAGAACACCGGCAGATGATGTTGGAGCTGGAGAAGAAAAGGGTGGTTATAGAGGAGAAACGTCTGCAAATGGAAGCTGAACAGAAAGAGAAGGAAGAGGATGAGCGCATATTGGCCATTAACCTAGATGAGTGTGGACCTATGCAACGGATTTACTATCAAGCGCAACAAGAAGAGATCATTTTTGAAGTTGAAGGCCCGACGTCAAGCGCAACAACAAGGGCGACAATAAGCTTGTTCTGAGATTTATATTTATCTAAATTATGGCTGTAAACTATAAGCTTCTGTTAGCTACTATTATGTCTATGTAATGAGATTCTGTTAGCAACTATTTCGAGCTTCTATAATGAGATTACTTAACTATGGCTGCTGTTGTGAAAAGGGTGGCTATATTTTTCTACAGTGAACTGAATTCAGGAGCTCTGCAAACTCTTATTCATATACAGTGAACTGAATTTTGCATGATTATATAAATTGGAACATACATGTTCAAAGAGGGAAAGAAAAGAAGACCATCTAGATTGAACCATATCGCATCCAGTGGTGCTCGATGAGGTCCTTTTGAAGCTGGATATGGACAGCTGGGTCACGCAACTTGTGATGTGCTGCCGCAAATGCTTCCCTTTCGGCAGCAGTTCCCAATAATGGATTCACCAAGGTACCAATGTTGTCGAAGTTGGTATTGGTGGCATCAGACTTCTCATCCTCGACAATCATGTTATGCATGAAAATACATGCGGTCATTATATCAGAAAGATGCTCCCTGTCCCATCCATAAGCCGGCCCACGGATTACTGCCCATCTTGCTTGAAGCACTCCAAAAGCTCTCTCAATATCCTTGCGTGCACTCTCTTGCATAGCAGCAAAATGTTCAGTTTTCCTCTCCATAGGATGGCGAACAGACTTCACAAATGCTGGCCATTCAGGGTATATACCATCTGCAAGGTAGTACCCCATGTCATATGTTCGTCCATTGACAGTGAACTGAATAGGAGGTGTCTCTCCTCGGACATATGCCGAGAAAACAGGTGACCTCTGCAGCACGTTGATATCATTGCAGCTGCCTGGAAGGCTAAAGTAGGCATGCCATATCCATAGATCTTGAGATGCTACAGCCTCCAAGATCATGGAGGGGTGCTTCCCGCGTCCAGTGAACATACCCTTCCAAGCAGTGGGGCAGTTCTGCCAATCCCAGTGCATACAATCTATGCTACCAAGCATACCTGGGAAACCACGACTCTCACCCACTTGCAGTAGACGAGCCACATCACCAGGGGTTGGAGAACGGAGATATTCCTTCCCAAAGGCAGCTATAACAGCACTGCAGAAATGGTAAAGAGCCTCAAGAGCAGTTGATTCGCCAATTTGGACATACTCGTCAACGGCGTCTGCCGGCAAACCATACGCAAGTATGCGCATTGCGGCTACCACCTTCTGCAGAGGACTCAAACCTAACAACCCGGTACAGTTCTCACGTTGCTGGAAGTATCTGTCCACAGCATGAACTCCATTGAGAATGCGGATGAACACGTGTCGCTTCATACGGAACCTGCAAGTTCGAAAATATAAGCAATATGCACATATTGACAGAAAAGACACATTTTTGACATGTCATGCACTATACCTTCTACGAAATGTTTCAGGAGTGTACACGGGGTTGGCACCAAAGTAATGCCGCATGATCCTTGCCTCTCCATCAGCATGGTCTCTAGGGACAAGTCGTCTCACATGTATTGTGCGACGGAAGGAGCTCTCTTCATCCATTGCTGCCACATAGCGTCTATCTCTTCACTGTCGTCAAGCAACTCATAATTCGGCTGATCCTCTTCAATCAAGTACCCAAGCAAGGTACAATCATCATCTTTTTCTTCCAATGTTTGGTGCAACGGTACCGATGAATGTGGGATATCCATTGTGCACAAGATTCACAAGATTGGTGCCCTGCAAGCAAAAGAAATCGAATCAGATCAAATTGGTTCCGTGCAAATTGCTTCTGTTTTTCTATAGGCCATCACCAGTGGCGGACGTAGGACCAGATTATAGGGGGGGCTCGACAAGCTTGTGGGCTGGCTAGAAAGCCTTGGCCGGTTGGCCCAACTGGCTCCTTCACTTCAGGCAGCCGAAAACACTGACGGAAGCCTTCTTCAACCTCTGTTCTTTCTTTGTTTCTCATCCATGGCTGTCAAATGTTCCAAAAATTCAAGAGGGCATCCCTTGTCCGGTGAGGAGTAGGGGGGGCTCGAGCCCCCCTTGCCCCCCCGCTGGATCCGCCGCTGGCCATCACTGCTCTCAAGCAAAAAATTCAAATGGCTGCTAATTGTACTGTTGATCACTTGAAGTCGTACTAGCCAGAGGTAAAAAGGCCATGGAATCATAAACTCATAATTAACTAGATCCAACACATAGAACACAACTAGGTGGTTCCATCAGTCCATGAATCTACTACAGAGAACGGCACATACAGCATACAGAGAAAGCAGAACAAAGCAGAGCCATCCCAGCAAAGTGACTTTATTTAACTACAATACATTGGAAGCCACTGTTCGATGAATGACTTACGGAATAGAAAAAACAATCTTTGATCTAGTAAACATGCAAGGCCAGACAGTCAAGCAGATGACTTGTCCCAAACACCACATTCGCATGTCACATTCACAAGACAATAGCTCTTCCATCCAGTGAACATTCACATGACAGTAGCTCCTCGATCCAACTTATTGAGAGGCGCTGGTCGCAGTCGCCACAAGACAGCACAAGATTCCCTGTCGACGGCACAAGACAGTAGCTCTTCCGTCCTTTTTGGCATTCAAGAAACACCACATTCACAGACAGTCATTCAATTTATTCAGTCATTCAGTCAGTCACCTGTCGACGGGGCTGATGAGGCGAGGCCTGACGCGGCCTTGGAGGGCAGGGGCGCCGCGCCGCCGCGACGTCCACCGGTGCGCCCAGCCCGGAGCAGGGGTGCCGCGCCGCCGCGACGTCCACCGGGAGGCGGCGGGCCCGGAGCAGGGACGCGCGGAGCAGGGTCGCCCAACCCGGAGCTGGAGGCGGCGGGACCGGAGCAGGGACACCTAGCCCGGAGCGGGAGGCGGCGGCGCCGGACCAGGGAGCGCGGGAGGCGGCGGCGGGCAGCGGATAGAGGAGGCGTTACAGTTCCTTGTTGCCACAAAATCCAATTTGGAGGGTAGAATCTTTTAGAGGGGATGTAGAATATTCTTTTAGAGGGGAAAGATAGAGTCTACTGCTGCGGTTAGTCTTAGTGCGCCACCGTAGTGGTCATCCTGCAAATTGACATGTTGGAGCATTTCTGTCAGTTGTCAAATGCGTTATCATAACTAATTACTGAATAACTGAAGATCAGTACACAGCGCGGGAAAGGTGCGTGCCGGAGTCGGGTGGCCGGTGGCCGTGGCAGAGAAAGTGGAGTGGCCACCAGGGGACTGGTCATCGTGAGCAGAGAAAGGTGCGTGCCGGTGGCCGTCGCCACCAGGGGAGTGGTCATCGTTCGTGCGCCGCTGCCACGTCCGTCGGGATTTGGGGAATCCGGACCTGTTCTATTTACCTCGGTAGTCCATCAAATCCGTATGGTATTTACACAGGTAGCAATTTACAAACACACATGAAAAATTGACGCTCCTAAGTCCTAAAACATAACATTTGCCATTTTTTTATTTTCAACTTTCAACTATCAGATATATTATTATATAAAATTTGAGTATCAAACATGATTTCATTTTAGTTCCACATAATCAACTCTCTCAAAAGTTTACAGTCATTATTTGTTAATATAATCAACTAATATTTTGTAAATTTATAAATCAAAGTAATATTTTTTAATCAATTTATAAATATCTATTCATAAATTTATTAATTAATATTTGTATTTGGTACATACTCTATTTTATAATATTTGGACACGAACATTAACTATTTATGCATTGCACTTTCTATGGACTCTTTTTCTCACGTATTTTGTCTTAAATTCATGAGGAATATATTTTTACATAATTTTATTGTAAATTTCATTGTTCTAGTCTCTAGATCAAATTTGGCATGGACTCATGTATTATTATTATTATTATTATTATTATTTGGATATTATTATTATTATCCAAAAATAACTATTAATGGATTATTTGGACATGAAATTTTCATGATGGAAGGGGTGGGCGCTTTAGGAACATTTATCAAACATAAGTTAGGCTATTTTTGGTATAATGATAGGGGTGGTTAATTTAGATCATGTTAAATTCCATGGCTATCACATCTAATTCGACGTCTAGATGTTTATGTTTATTGTGACAACTTATAGAATTTTTTCTATGATTAACGTGGAGGCTTAAAAAAAAGCCTCCAACCATTAAATATACGAATGTTTTTTTCTTTCATCTGCCCATTTGGTGTCATATCCAAATTATTTATTAGGGTCCTCTGTAACACCCCAAATTGCAAATCAAAATCAAAAAGGAAGAAAAATCACTCAGAATTTAAATTTTTGTCTAAATCTTATCTTGCCACGAGTTTTGGAAATAAAATTCATTAAAATAAACTCAAACCTAGTTGAATATGAAATTTTGAAATATAAAACTTGTGCTCTAGTGTTTGCTTCATTTAAAGGTTAACTAAAATTTGAACTTTTGAATTTACAACAAATTAAAATAGTTACATGTTAAACCCTAGCAAATTCATCTTGAATTTAAAATTTGAATTGAAAATCTGCATAAAATATCACCATATGCATTTCCTTGATTTCTTGTTGTTATTGGTGTTTGCTCGGTTTGGACATTTGAAATCCCATTCCAAATTGGAGTTTGTTTGAATCCTGGAAATGTTTAAACACATTTCTTTCCTTTGGGCCGAACTTTCTCCCTTTCCTCCAACCAGCCCAGCCCATCTCTCCTTCTATTTTCTTTTCCTTCGCAGTGGGCCTCTCTCCCCTCTCTCTTTTCCCGGCCCGCTGCAGCCCACTCCAGTCTGGCCCAGCCGGCGTCGTCTTCCTCCTCCAGCTCGGCCAAGCCATCCGGCGTCACCGCCGATGTGGACGCCGCCTCCCTCCAGCTCGACGCCGCGTCGGACGCCCAGCTGCCAAGCGCTTCGCGACGGGGCCGCCGCAACGCCGCAGCTTTCCCCTGCCGCGTTCACACGCCGCCGCACCTCTCCCGATAGCGTCGTCGCCGTTTCTCTCTCCCTCTCCCTTCCACCTCAGCTCCCCGACCTCTGTAGCCATGCCGAGGTGGCGCCAGCCGCCGTTCCGAGGTCAACATGCCATGTGCGCCGCATCTTGACCCCTACGTCAAGCAACGCCCTCAATGCCTCCACCGCCAGTCACCGGATAAGGTCCGCCGCCATTGTTGACCGGAGCCGGAGCTTCTCCTCGAAGGAACCCCCCCCCCCCCCCCGCCCCCTCCGCCGCCTATTTAAATCGTTGAGCCCTCTCTCTTCGCGCCGTCTCTCTCTCTCTCCTTTCCCCAAAGCCGCCGCCGCTCCGGGAAACCCTAACCCTAGCCACGCCGAGCGCCGCCGCCCGCCGTCGCGCAAGCGCGACGCCGACCGCCTTCCCGGCTCTGCCCCGCTGGCCTCTTGCGCGCACCAGCTCCGCCGCATCGCCGCGCACCTCGTCTGCCAGCACAAACTCGACGGGGCTAGCTCCCTCACCCTCTCCGTCGAGCGCCGCCGCCGCAAGCCCGCCCTCGACGTCAGCAGCCCGCCTCGCCTATCGTTGACTTCGCGCGACCCCCGTGGTGAGCTCTTCGCCCTCTCCTCTCTCTCCCGAGCCTCTCCTCGTCGAGATTGGGTCACCGAGCCGCCGGAATGGCGAAACTTCAGCGAGCTCCCGCCGGGCGCCGCCATTCTCGCCGTCACCGGCAGCCGCACGCCGCCTCGACCGCTCTCCACCGTCCATCCTCAGATCAACGTCCCAAGTCCTTTTGGCCCACCGTGAACCGAGCCGTAGACCTGGTCCACAAAACCCGTGAACCCAGTCCATGCCTTTTTCAATAATGAAATAATTCCAAAATTCTTGGAAATCCCCAGCCCTGGCAATACGGGTAAGCCCCTCTAGTTTATCTAATTTCTGTTTAGGTCCTACATTTTTACAAAAACACCCCTGTACTTTTCTATAATTACCTTTCAGCCCCTACCTTTTTTGCACCAAGGTCCCTAAACTTTTTCTTAATTACAAATAGGTCCCTAGAATCTTTTTGTAATTACAAACAAGCCCCTGGAGTCTTTAAACGCCTATATCTTTTCCATCCAAGCTCCGTTTTGAGCGATTCTTGCGCTCACGCGTTAGTAGAAACGCGAAGTACCTCATGGTACTGTTCCTCCACACTAGATCTACCAGTCGCCAATGCTAAGCCAAATCGATCAAACCTATCAATCCTCTTTATCGCAGCATATCTCAATGCTAACTTAGTCAAACGACATTCCTTCTAGTGTTATCACCGACATCAATCTAGTTTTATTGATTTCTCGACCTCTTTTATTTGGTTTCTTTTATTCAAAATTTTATTGATATTTCATTCATTGTTATTTGAGGTTATTCTCTCGTCATTTACTTATTACTTTGTAAGTGCATGTCATGACTATATCATGTAGCTAATGTTGCACCATCATGCATTAAATCTTATGCATTTGCACATCCTCTTTTCAAACCACTCATGCTCTTTAATAGAAATAATTTAGAGTTTATATAATAGATATGCACGCAATCACCATCAATGAAGCATGTGCATCTCATCATCCTCACTCTAAGATTTCAGTAAATCTTCATGCCAAACCCTACACCTTGCTCCTTTTAAGAGAACTTAGACAATTAATAGTTTGTCTATGTGAATATGGCCCTTATAAGGCCACGAATATAACTTGTAATAAATAATCTTTCATAAATAAATGTGCATCGCATAAACATAGCCATTTTCTTGAAGTTTTATCGATTCTTTGTGGAGTTAATTGGATCTTGTTGGTTCTTTTCGATCTTTATTTCTTTTGCGGTAGTTGTTTATACGTAATGTTTCTATGCGCTAGCTTACACGAAATTCGAGGAAGAGCCAGAAGAATTCAAAGAAGATCAATCCTCAAGGATGAGCCAAAGAATCCAAGCCCAAGGACAAGTCGGAAGATACAAGTTTTGAGAAGGAATTTGAAGACATCAACTTCGACAGAAGAGCGTGAAGATCCAGAATTGAAAGATTAGGATAGCGTTCTTCAGGCAAGCTCTACTTCTTCTTGATCATGATTGAACCTACAGTTTTCGCAATGCACCTATATGTCCTGTTCTCGTACCATGCATTACTTGTTATTTTACTGATTGTGTAGTTATGGTCCTCTTTGCTTACTGATATTAATGCCACTATTTAGGCATTAATACATGAATTATTGGTTACCCTTGTTTACTGTCACCTTGATAACCCTAGGATAGTCTCATCATTTCTATGATGGAACAATCACCTTGCTACTAGATTGCTTAGGACCCCTCGCAGTGTTTCTATATTGCCACACCTTACTCACATATATACTTTTACAAATGTGTGAAATGAGTTTGGTGGTGTGCGTGATACTTGGGGTTGGGAGTAGCACAACTATGTTAAGTGATGATGATGGAGACAGTGATGGGATGGTTGGATTGCGGGCAAGGACATTAGTAAGTGATTGATGGCGTGATGGATAGTGTGATAGCCCCTAGTGCGGGAGGCATGGTGCTTACCCGGCCACATAAGGACCAGTTCATTAACCCTTTAACAAGATGATTCTCGTACAACCACGGAACCTGTTATGGGCAGGACTTACCCTATTTTCTTGGTGCCTACCACTTTGATCCAGCTGGAGGGCAGTAGCGCAAACGAGCAACCAGGAGAAGCTCTGGAGTGTGTAGTGCTTAGGAGATCTGGCCTGTGATCCCCACATCAATCTGCAGAGGGCAGTAGCGAAACGAGCAACCAAGAGAAGCTCTAGAGTTTGTAGTGCTTAGGAGATCTGGCCTGTGATCCCCACATCAATGTGCAGAGGGTCTGCATGATGACTATTATAGTCTCATGAAAAGCCCCTGGGTTGGTTCGTAGGTGGCATTGTGTGTGGTACTCGGAGAAAATGGATTGAGCATTATGTTACTCTCCGACCAAGAGTGCATAGTTCGTGGGAAAAGATGTTCAACCTATGCAGAGTGTAAAATTCATCCAGATGGACGTTGCCACGGCATATGACGCATTTTTGTTGAGCTCGATATGATTAGCCACATTCATGATTTCTTGAAGCGTGAGGGAGCAGTAGTCTGCTCGTGTTTTGGAAGTGATGGCAAGTGTGCCGGGTCGGTATGACCATTGAGGTCAGAAGGCCCAACTAAATCTTGGGAACTGGCGGGAATGCTTCATACTCCCCCAGGGCCAACCAACTAAAATATTGACATTTACTTCTCTGTTTTATCTAAGAATTCCTTCACATGTTTTAGTGAACCTTGCATAAAATTTGTTTGCTGCAAATGAACCATACAGCCTATTTCTTGCTAAGACTAAATATACATATATATATACCCTTGTGTAGTGTAGGACTTGCTGAGTACCTTATGCACTCATGTGTTTGCAATTGTTGGTTTAGTAGGCAAAGACTTCGTAGAAGACGACGACGATTGGGTTTTCGGTTCTGCTTCTCAAGTTTGCTTGTGGCGTTAGGCCATGGTTTTCGCTGTCTGCTTCAACGTTAGTCGGTCATATAGACTAGGATACTTTTGAATCCTTGTCGTACCGCCACTAAGGTCTTTTATCAGGTATCTTACTTATTTATCTATTCGAAGTAAGTTTTTGATTATCATATCTGTGTTCTTGTGCGTATCAGCTACTGATCCAGGGACTGATACAGGATGCACAGCAGATTCCAGAAATAGGGTCTAACAAACAAAGTGGTGTCTTTTTTTTTATGAGAGCGCTATTTTCGATTCGTAAAAGAATTTTGTTGTGGACTTGGGAAAATTCATCGGTGCCAGCTGACAGATTACCCATAGAAGGAGAACAAAGTTTGTATCCATCAAAGTTAAGGTCGATATATAGGAACATAAAGGAAACTGATACATCCCACAACATCTACTGGTGCTTGTTTAGTTAAATCTGACAACCTGACACCCCATTTCGAATACTAGTGAAGAACTTATGTACAAACATTGTCAAAGGCCCCAAGCAGCTACACAACATCAAAATGGCATAACAGTAGGCCTTGCAAACAGCAATACTGATCAGTCTATGAGTAACAGAACAGGCCTCACTCGCAAAAAAAAGAAAAAAAAAAAGAAAAAAAGAAAAAAAGAGTAACAGAACAGGCCAACAGGGTAGCCGTTTTATTGTTCCATTTCCTCTGAAGCACGTGAGGAAGCTCAGCTTGAGGTAGGTTGATGCTGTGGTTAACGTAGATCAAGTGCCATCTAAGACAGAGAAGAATCGAAAAGGAGGTCAATCTATTCCTGACGAATGCTGTAACAGTTGGAAAGTGAATGCCTATGGCCTGATGTTTTGCAGAAATGGTGCCCGAAATTACATGACTTGTAAAAGTTCTTCTCAGAAGAATTGAACGGTTAGCTTTTGATGTTTACCATTTTTTCTGTGACACAAAAACATAATGCGACGTTCCATTTGTTTAGCATATTTTGGCATAAAATGAAGAAGCCGACGAATGATCCATCGGTGCTGCGCGCTCTGCTGTTCGCGATCTGGCCGAAGAAGACGACATCGATCATGCTGTTGGCGAAGCTGGTGGCATGGTGCCACTGTTCCGGTAGGTCCACGGTTCACGCCCCGCAGGCCAGCACGTGGTGGTTCAGCTGCCGCAGCTCCTCGCGACGTCGGTCTGCCGGAGGGAGTCGAGGGACACGCCCGTGGCTGTGTCTTGATCTGCGCGATGGCGTTGGGGGCCGTCGCCGCCGCCATGGCGCGCTGTTAACGCAGGCGAGCATGCTCAGCTCCTGCTCCGCGCCCAGCGACTCCACGGCCTGGTGCCTGATTCCGTGCGCCGCTGCGGCGATGATGTTGCCTATGATCATCGCCGGAAACAGAGTATCCTCGTGCTGCTGCTCGGCACTGGATCGGCGAGCTGTGGCACCTGGATCATCTTATTCGTCATCAACTGGAAACGGAGTATCTCTTCAGATTTGAGAACTGCTGGAAATTCAATGTCCGAAGACGATTCCCCTCATCCTTCTGCTGCTCCTCGGCAACAAACCATAACCGTCATCTCGGCTCCTCATCAACTTCCAGACACGTCAGCTGAGCTGCGAGTCCTATATCGTCGTCGGATTCATTCATCAACTCCAAACAGACACAACCGCGGCACTAGGATCGCTTACATCCCACGCGCGGCGCGAAAACCATCTTCGAATCGAATTCCCGCTCCGTCCCCTTCATAAGGAAACACCGCTGCCATCCATCGCTGCTTCTTTCCAAACCCTTTCTAGTTCTTCCACGCTTCTCCATCTCGCCTTCTCCATCAACTCGCCTTCTCCGTCAACTCGCCGAGATGGCGGGGGAGGACCACTCCTTCACCCCCGGCAACGACAGCCTCCTCGACCGCTACCTCCGCGCCAGGCTCGACGGCAGCATGAGCGGCCTCGCCGACGCGCGCTTGTTCCACGACGCCGACGTCTGCTCGGCCCGGCCGCACGATCTGGTCCGCGACCACACGCCGGCGCGCGTGCCCTGCAGAGACGCCGGAGACGGTCAGCAATGGTACTTCTTCAGCCCCGCGCGCTTCGTCGGCAAGTCCACGACGAAGAGGTCGCGCACCGTCGACGGCACCAACGGCAAGGAGTCGTGGCACGCCGAGGGCAGTCCGAAGCCGGTGGAAGGCAGCGCCGGCGGGCAAGTGCAGAAGTTCTCGTACCACATCAGAACGGCGCCGGGGTCCGTCGAGAAGCCGGGATGGATCATGGCAGAGTACAGCTTCAAGGACACCAGAGTCGTTCTCTGCAAGGTTTACAAATCTCCTCGAGGCCCTGGGCGATCCAGCGCGTCGTCGTCGTTGTCGAAAGCTTCTTCATCGTCCAACGCGTCGTCGGCCAAGTCAGGCACGAAGAGGAAGGCTGCAGATGACAACGAACACTTCGAGGCAGCGACACCCAGCACGCGGCCACGCCAGGCCGACCAAGACGACATCATGATGTTCGTGGAGCCGGTGCCGCAGCTCGCACCAGCAACCGTCGGCGGCATCACGACGCTGCAGGAGTTGGAGGCCTTCTTGATGGCAGAGGACGACGACGATTGGATGACATACCGATCCCCGGAAGACGAGGACCGCCTAGAGTACTACATGAGATTCTTCAGCGACAACCATGATGAGCAGCAGGTCACCATTGATGACCTGCAGTGCGCCGCCGCCTCCATCCAAACGGGCTACCACCGTACGTTGATGATCTGATCCTGGGAAGCCCTTCCACATCCTTCCCGCGTCAACGCTGATCAAGTGCTGCTGCTACTGCAATCGTGGGCGGCCATCATCGTCATCAAGGAATCACAAGTTTGGTAGTTATGTCCTTTCATTACTCCTTTGTTTCCTGCATTTTGCATGAGTCGTTTAGCTTATGTCCCTTTGCGGTTATATGCGCTCGCTGAGGAAGACTATAGTGTTCTATGCATCTCGGTCAAACTTTTACGGTGTTACAAAAGAAAGTAGTAGAGTCTCCGGCCTAGGTAGCGAAAGCACTCGTTAAGACGTGTTGGTTCACCATTCCTTTAGTTGTTTAGATTGACTTAAGAGATTCGGTAGACAAGAGGTTTTTGGATCCTAAACTAAAGCAAAAAAAAAAAAAGGTTGAGCCATAAAAAAGTCCAACTTGATTGTGCAATAGTACGTGTGGGTGAAGATTCGCCCGCACGGGCGAGATGGAGCATAAAATGCACTCGCTTAGGAAATCACAAATTCCCGTCTGCCGGCCGGGTCAACGGCAACAAAAAGGAATGGGAATGAACTTGTAATCCACGCGGAGTCGCTTAAGCAATCCTAGTTCCGGAGATTCTACCGAGTATTTTGTAACACTTAGGTTGATTGACTTGGATTCATGGGGCATTATTACATCTTCTTTAGTTGAGGTCTGCATTTTCTAATGAGGGACATAAGTTTAAGCACTCATGCAGGTGTGGTGACTCATTGGAGAGTTGAAGACAATGGTGTAACAAATCCCTTGATGTGGGCTCCTTGATGGTGTAAAGCTACTACATATATATGGATCAATGGAAGTTGTTCTGCCATGTTGGGCAAAATTGTTTGTTGATTATGTGATTTCTTCTCTGTTCATAGCGATGTACATATTCACAATCATGTAAAGCTTCTCACATGTTCAGTTATTTGCAATATTTGTTTCTGCATACCGATCGCCATGGTCCATTGGCCATGGGGTTTTTGTCGCTGAAAAACGAGATACTTTGTATGTGAAACAAGCATGGGATTATTATCGTTTACTGATCTCCTTTGCATAGTGATGGGCATCGAGTTCATCACGCCCATTGGCCATGGAATTGTTATCGCTAAAGAATGATCAGCGAATGAGACGGGACTGACAAAAACAGAGCACAAAAGCAGAGTATGTCCTCGCTTGTTCAGAATTCAGAGTTTGCGCCCCGGCCTCCGCAGCCGCCCGACGCCCGGCGAGGCAACACAAACTCCACTTACCGCCGCTATCGTGGATGTCAAGCAACACATTACACACGTGCAGTCGTCGTCTACATGATGTATAGCATCGAGCGTTCGAGGCCACCGCTGCTCATCGGCGTATGACTGCGGCAAACTACAGTTTGGAACCGGATGGGAGGGACGGGGATCGAGCTCGCCGATCGAGTTGTTGGGCAGGTGGGCCATGACGGCGCGATAGCTCGCCGTGCTGATGCCGAGATCACGGGAATGACGGCGATCGACGTGGAAGCCGGCGCCGGCGGCGAGGCCGGTGGTGAGCATGCGGCGGTCCAGTGGATTGGATCTTCTTCAAGGGTCACGTGGGTCAACCTGCACTTGTGCATGGATACCGTGTACACGTGCACATACTGCTAACAGTGAAACTCGATCGTTAATTCTCGAGGAATCGGCCACTTCGCTGGCGTGGTCACCGCGCCCCCGTCGACGGCGAGGTCTCCCTGCGCGGCGCGTGGTCACCGCGCTCTCCAGCCCCGTCGAGGCATTGATGTCCTTCCTTCTCGGTCGTGGCGAGGCAGCCCGACACATCCTCACTTGAAGTTACAGACGACAGCAATCGGTTTGCTTGCAGCTTGCTGAATACACTCTCAGCAGGTTACAAGGAACGTATTCTGATCATTGCATTTCCTTGTATTTATCGCAGCTGCACGTTCTGGTCGGCGTCAAGCTGGAGTCTTTGTATGGGCACGGACATGGCGGCGGTTCACGTGCTTGCCGGTATTCAGGTGTCCGTTCCATAGGCACATCAACTGCAATATCCACTTCCGGCTGCAACTGCCACCTTCTTCCCCAATTTGATGTGATTCTTTAGAGAGAGAGAGAGAGAGAGAGAGAGAGAGAGAGAGAGAGAGAGAGAGAGAGAAGAGAGAGAGAGAGAGAGAGAGAGAGAGAGAGAGAAGAGAGAGAGAGAGATGACGAGAGAGAGAGAGAGAGAGAGAGAGAGAGAGAGAGAGTAGAGAGAGAGAGAGAGAGAGAAGAGAGAGAGAGAGAGCTCCGATCTGAGAGAGAGAGAAAGAAGACGAAGAAGAGAGAGAAGAAGAAGAGAAGAAGAAGAAGAAGAAGAAGAAGAAGAAGAAGATCACAAGGAGATGTTACAAACATCGAGCCCTCATCAAGAAACGTAAGGACTTCTAATCTTTTATCCCTCCCAAGTTGCCAACAGTGGTGGCCGTGGCCGGCGATACAGCAATCAGCGAAGTCACTTTGATTAGTCCACTACTCTACTTGGGAAGACGCGGCTTCTGCATACCACAACTGGTGGAGAGCAAGCATCGGAATCGTTCAAACACAAGCAGCCTCGTCAAGAGTCCAAACACACAGCGAAGCGAGGAGGGGCCGACGGACATGACGGCGGCGCACGTGCTCTTGTTCCCGAGGCCGCAGCAAGGACACATCAACTGCATGCTCCACTTCGCCACCGCTCTTTCTGGCGCCGGCGCCCACGTCACTTTCCCCGACGGCCTCCCCGGCGACCACCCCCGAGCTGTGGGCGATGCCTTGGAGCCCGCCATGTCCCTGCTGGCCTGCACGGCCACCGGCACGTACCGTTGTCTGCACGTCGTTGTCATCCGCAGAGGGCTCGCCCGGTGTCGCGTGCGAAGGCGGATTTCCACCGGTGACGTGCGTTGAAGCCGACGGCCTGCTCCCCTTGGGCCAGAGACATTGCCGAGGAGCTCGGCGTCCCGGCGCTCGCCTTCTGCAGGGCGAGCGCGTGCAGCTTCTTGGCGTACATGTCCGTGCCCAAGCTTTTCGACGTTGGCTGGCTGCCCTTCCCAGCCAGCGGCGACCTCGACGAGCCGGTGCGCGGCAGTCCGTGCATGGAGAGCTTCCCAGTTGGTGCCGCCGTGTCAACGAGACCAACGACGTCGACCCCGTACTGCACGCACGTGCTCGCCAACCTCACCGCGCACAGCGGCAAGGCACGGGCGCTCATACTCAACACAACCGCCTGCGCTCGCGCATGTCACACCGCACATGTGCGACGCGTTCGCCATCGGGCCCCTCCACGCCATGTCCAGCCTGTGGCGCGAGGACGACGGATGCCTGGCGTGGCTCGACGGGCGGGCCTTCGTGTACGTGAGCTTGGGGAGCCTCGCCGCCATCTCGCACGACACGATCAGTTCACCGAGTTCTTGTCCGGTATAGTCTTGGTGCTCCGGCCGGACATGGTGGCGGCGCGAGTCAGGACGCCGCGCTCCGAGACGCGGCTGGACAAGACAAGGCGCGCGTTGTGCCGTTGGCGCCGAAGTGAGATGTGCTGCCTGCTGCGGCATCGCGCGGTGGGGTGCTTCCTCACGCACTTCGAGGGCGTGCCCATGGTGTGCTGGCCCTTCCATGCCGATCAGCAGCAGATCAACAGCCGGTTCGTGGGCGCCGTTTTGGAGAACGAGGCTGGACATGAAAGACATGTCCGAGAGAGGCGTAGTTGGTTTCGTTGAGACGGCGGCACGAACTCGAAAGCTCTCGTCGCCGTAGATTGCTCTCTATGCCAGGAAACCCGCGCACCAGCTCGTCGAGGTCGCCGCTGGCTGGGAACGGAAGGCAAGCGCCGGGACTCCGAGGTCCTCGGCAATGTCGTTGGCCCAAGGCAGCAAGCCGTCGGCGACAACGCATCACACCTGCAGAAATCCGCCGTCGGACCCGACACCAGCATCACTTGCACGGCTGGGCCAGAGGCATAGACGTGAGCAGAGAACGGTACGTGCCAGTGGCCGTGGCCGTGGCCAACAGGGGAGTGGTCGTCGGGGAGGCCGTCATCAGGGACAGACAGGAAACGGAGCTAGCTGTCCGTGCGCCGCCGCCATGTCCGTTGGGATTTTGGGAATCCGGTCCTGCTCTATTTACCTCGGTAGCCCATCAAGGGAACAAATGCGCCGTTTTCCATTTTCCTTTATAGGTTCGCTTATAAAACACAACCAAAACAAATGAACTTTTAATCAGAATTAGACATCGGTAATTAACTGTCACTGAGCTGAAAACTATCTCAAATGTTAAATTAATTACTGGAAGGATTTTTCCGTTAATCAGAGAGAATTGCCCGATGCATTAGCAAATAATGAAGGTTGCCTCCACAAGTTATAACAATTGAAACCAGCGCAGCTGGGGTTTCTGCTGTAATCAACAAGCTAAATTGGATCATCCAAACAGAATTCAATACAAATAAAGAGCAATAATTTTATAGGGATAGGGTTTGCGTATGTGCGTTCATAAGGGTGAGTGTGCGTGCGTGCGTATGTGTGTTCGCTCTCGATTCGATTAGTTTGATGAACCTCAATTTGCAGCGCAGCTTGAGCCCAAGCGCTTCACGCACGGACCAGTGCCGTGGGAAGCCAGGATCCGCGACACTGCGCAGGTCTTCTCCGTCGCTGTGAAGGGGATCAAACCGGATCTGGGCTTCCAGTGGCCGCTCGAGGTTTAAGGATTCGTCGCGGTCCGGGATAACGTGGATTTCAGGCGGAACGTCATCTTTTACCGCGACAGGAACAATTGCCAGACGCTAAATGCCGAGGTAATGCCTGTGAAATAAGTTAATCTCCTTCCCAAAGTGCATTCATCTCTGATCCCATTTCTGGATTACTTCATTTTGTACTATTTAGAAGTCTCGCGCAGTTTAGAGAACCAATACGCGATTGATGATTCACGGTTACCTAAATTTTAGGATTTATTTAGAACTATCCTAGTATGTTATTCGGCTCTGATTTCATCGATATGTGTGCTGACTTATTGCTTCCTCTTTTCGCTGTATAATTGTGTAATGTTAATAGACATTTGCTTGCCACTGCTCCTTGAATCACACTATAACAAGTTGGTATAGTTTGCTCTAACGATTGTACAACATCGTGAAGTATTTTCCCTTAGATTGGTTATTGGCGTGTATATGGCCACCCTTTGTGTTTATTCACTTTGTTTGGCAACTCAACCGTGGTGCCATGGGCTAATAGCTCACTGAATTGATGTATGAAATAAATTGATGACAACTGCTGAGAGAAATGGCATGCTATGCAGCTTCAACACACTATAATAATAAAGCTTGATTAAATCGCACCATGATAATCAATATATTTTCTATGCATTAGTTGGATAGTAATTTTATGAACATGCAGTTATCATTTAATTGAGGTTTGAACTTTGAAGTCCCTAAACTTCTATGGTTGTAGTCTAATATGTGAGACTTTAACATGCGATTCTTATCATGCACATTCAATTCAAAATTTCAAATTGGACCTCCCTGCACCCCTGAATCCACTGAATCACAGATCAACAGATGAGACAAATGATTCGGCTGCGTTTCTACCTCTGTTGACTCAGTTGTAATGTTCAGTTTGTGATTTGGCGAGCCCAGACAATATAAGCATGGAAGTTCCTGGAAAGCAGTTTAATTTTATTTATGCTTATCCTCTCGAATCATCTTGCTGCAATAACTGATGCACTTTCGAAGTTCTAATATTGAATTCCACATGATCTTTGCAAAAATTAGTCCTCCCTGATCACCCCACTATTGCTCACATAACATAAATGGTGTGTTAGCGCTAGAAAAGTTCCAAGTTCCCTTTGACATCTCTTTGGAGCTGGGTTTGTATTTGCATTGACTCGTTTATAAAGTTCAGGGAGTTGTATAGTTTTGTGCTTGATGGCCTACATAGAAGTTTACACATTTCTGTGATGTCTGAGTTCAATTGTCATGCTTAATTGCTACTTCTCCGGTCATTTTTATTTCAGTAACTGAATACGCTGCATCGATTCCAATATTCAGTACAGATCCCCCTTTTAACCCTCTTTTTAATGTAACATAAATATGATGCGGCTCAGTAGATTTCTATGTTTTCTCATTTTTGAGAACTCAAATGTGAACCCTGTAGCGTAGCTTATGTTACAATAATTCAGTGCACTTACGCTGCTGTATTATGGCATTACATCGTATTAATTAATTCTTCTTTTTTAATTCGCAAAGAATATATTACTGGATTATTAGTTTTGACTGAAACAAAGCTTGTTTGTAGGACTCATCCTTGGTGTTAACTGGCCCTAGCCGTGCGATTGTGGCCGGCGATATTATCCAGTTTGAGGTTGAACTAAAAGTAAAGGGAACCAGGGAGTCTGAAGATAAAATGCTAAGCTTCCTGTTCGTTGACCATAACTGTATTGTGGCCAGGTCATCATATGGTAAACTTTTTAGAGAGACGCACACCAACAAATACTGCACAACAGAATTGCTGTTCGCTCAACTGGGAGTTGCAGTGGAGGCAACAGTTGATGTGAAAGTTGTGGAAGGCTTGCGGAACCCGTTCTGCCTACGGATTATTGCTCGGACCAAAAGTTTCCCTCATGATGACTTCGTGCTATTTGATCCTCGAGGTGGCGGCACAGTGGAAAGTGACGAGGGCAAGATCAAACTTTCTCGATCGGTTGTCTCAGTGGAATCAGACGGAGAGCTCATACTTTTTGCAGAGGCTCGAGAACCTAACAGCAGTGCAGTTGTAAGTGATACGATCACGCTTACTCCGAAAACAGAGAGCACAAGTGACGGGTTCTTTAACCTTGGGTTCTGTAAGATGGAAGTCTGCGTATCTTGGTCACTTCTCCTGGGGTACATCTAAGCTCATCAGGTCCTCTAACAACTGTTGTTAGCAGCCTTGTAATGCAGTGTGTTCTTCTGTGCTGTGCCGCTGTCTGCTTCCTGTAGTGTTATAAACTCTGTTATTTGGTATTCTGCTGGGAACTGCTTGAGTACCGTGTAGTGAATTATTTGCGAGGTTACGATGCCTCTCGCCATTTGTTTTTGTTTCACGTGTCTCCATTCACATTAGATCTCGTTTTGGTTCAATTGCTTTGAGGCGTGCTGTTCAGACGGAGCGCTCATACTTATTGCAGAGGCTCGAGAACCTGACAGCAGTGCAGTTGTTGTAAGTGATACAATCACGCTTACTCCGAAAAGGTATGGCACAACCGATGTGTGTTTTAACCTTGTCTTCTGTATGACGGAGGTCTGCGTATCTTGGTCACTTCTCCTGTCGTATCTCTGACAATAGTTGTTAGTGACCTTGTAATGCCTATTGTTTTGTGCTATCTGCTCCCTGTAGTGGTTTATTTGGTATTCTGTCATTTGGTATTCTGCTGGGAGCTGCTTTGAGTATTGTGAAGTGGTGAATTATTTGCAAGTTATGATGCCTTCTGCCGTTTGAGTTAGTCTTGTGTTTCCTTATTCAATATTAGATTTCGTTTTATTTCAATGCTTTGAGGCGTGTACGTTGCTTTTCTATTGCACATCCAGAAAATTGTTGTGGTACCTTGCTACTAGCATCCTTCCCATTTCCTATACGCAACAAAAATTGGGCAAAGAATATCGTAGCAGGGACTGGCATCATCTTTGACCCTCGAACTTATATTGCACTGAAAAGCTTTTATCACCATGAGCTTGTTTTGTGTTATATAGTGATGTCTTTAGGTCCTTACTATGTGGAACAGGAACACTACCGGATTGCTCAGTACTAGAATCATCGCAGGGATCTGTCACATGCTATTCTTTGACGACAAATGTGGATTTTTTTCAATGCACATATATAACAATGTATAACATCATAACATGAGTCTGTACTTGACTACCAACATCTCTTATACAGGGTTATACCCATGTATATATTGTATGAAATATAGCTATAAGAGACTCCGATAATCCGTTTCAAAGTCAATCATACAATTATATTCTTCCATGTCTATATTTCTCTAACCGTTTCAAATTTGAATCATACAGTATATATACTGTATGATTCGAATTTGAAACGGTTAGAGCAATAATCTACCTTGGTGCTGGAATCACCTTTTTGTTTTTGGCTCTGCCTGTTGCAGCTTGATACACACTTTGTCACTTTCCCTTGCTGTCATTTGTTTTGGCCGTTTAGACGTGCATCGTTAACTTTGGTTGCAGTTCGAACAAAGGATGTCGGATGCTCTAGGTGTACGGCTAGCCATTTGTAATGAAGGCGTGCAGTGTAGCCTTAGAGCATCTCCAGCAGTGTTACTAAAAATGAGTTTAGGTATAGAAGAGAGAAGATTTGGCAATCCATTTTGTTTTCGTCTCCAGCAGCATATCTAAAACTCGAGACCTAAAAAACTTTCTCTAAATACTCTAATTTCTCGGGGTCCATAAAAATCACAAGACACAGAACAACGACAGAAAATTACAACTTTTAGGAAGGACTTATTTGCAAAAAGCCTCGCCATGGCTTTACCCACGGCGACGCCATTCATTTCCTCCATGGTGGTGCCGACAAAAGGCGAGGCCCGAGGTGCAGCGCTGGCTCGACCAGCGCGGCGCGGCGTGGACCAGCCCGTCGACGCGGGCCGGGGCGAGCTCGACCATCGCGCAGCGCGGTGTCGACCAGCCCGTCGCGTCGTTGGTCGCCATGGTCGGGATTCGGGACGGGAGGAGCAGGAGGAGGTGGGGGAAGGTCGTCGTGGCTCTCCACCGCGCGAGGTCACCAGCCACAGCAGCGGCGCCGTGCTTGTGAGCCACGCCGTGCTCGATTTGGTGCCGTCGGCGGGGGGAGGGGGGGATGCGGTGGCGAATAGGGCGGAGGGGAAATGTCGCGCGCGGAGCAGTTGGCCCTTGCATTGCAGGTTTTAGCAATTCTGCCTTGCATTGCTATATTTGGGTCTAGGAGAGAGAAATTTAAGCTATAGCCTAAAAATTTTAGGTATAGCAATCCATATAGGTATACTGCTGGAGCAGTTTTTGAGACGTTTTTAGCCTTTCTGACAGTTTTTAGGTCCAATTTAGCAACACTGCTGGAGATGCTAAGCATTGTGATCCTTTTGTTGCAAAACTTTCATGCAGCTAAATTGATGTGTTTATTAATGGTGTTAACAACAAAAAAAAAATGCCTAGCTACTAGGTTTTTTTTTTTCCTTTCTGAGACCATACAAATGAGCATGAGTCATCCTTGGTGTTAAGTGGACCTTGCCGTGCAGTGATAGCAGCTGATTTTATCATCTTTGATTGAGATCAAACTAAAAGACATTCCTGAGCTTTCTAGTTCTTGAGCATAACTCTTTTTTTTTTTGGCATGCATGCACGTGGTAAATTTTATCGGGAGAGATGAGTTTTGCCGGCGGTTGTTTTTTTGCTTGTGTGGGGCTTCCTGCAAGAGAAAATTCTTTTTTTGGCCCTGTTAAAGTTCGTCGTTCCTTTTTTGGCCTCTTTTGAAATTATCTTCCCTATGTGACCTAGGATCAAAATTTTGTTCCTTTCTTGGCCCTTCCGTGAGATCTGTTAGCATGGACCGTGAAGTGCTGCTTCCAAGCGATTCGAATTGTCAATCCTACCCCTTACCCACGACTCGAACTCTTCTCTGTCTCTCCGGCCAACTCGACGATGAATACAACACGACAGATCCCTCGCAAAAAAAAAAAAGAATACAACACGACAGAAACAGAGAGAGGAGAGACAGACCTCCACCGCCGCCGGACCAATGGAGTCCGGTCTCACTGCCGCGGGCACGGATCCAGTGCTCCTGGCCGCCGAGCCACCGCCGGAAGGAGGCGGACCAGCGCGGATCAAAGAAGGGCGCGGCGCCGTCCTGGGCGACGCGGCCCGGCGCTCGGCTGCAGGACGACGAGGCCGCGGCTGGGGTGGCGTCGAGGGCGCGGCTGGGGCGGAGTCAGGAGCGGGCCAGGAAGACGATGCGGCCATGGACGTCGCACAGGCAGCCACGGCAGGGCGCTACCGCGGCCATGGACGCCGCACAGCCGGCCGCGGGCCTGGGCGCCGCCTCCAGGAGCATAACGACTCCAAAACATGGCGGCGGAACAAGCAGAATTGGATTCGATTTCTTGTCACCACATCGGATATCCAAATCAAATGGTACTAGTTTACCCAATCTAAATGAACAAGCAAGAAATTGAATTGAACAAATACTCGAGCGTTGTTGTGTCTGCCTCCATCTTCATCAATGCGCGGCAAGCCTATCAAAAAAAAAAAAAAAATGCGCGGCAAGCTCCAGGACAGCGCGTCATGGGGAGTTGGGATTGCTCCACGCGTGCGCACGGGCCTCTATCGGGCAGCTACGGGCCGGGTGGGCGGCGCCGGCGCTTCGCCAGAGCATTCTCCCACAGGCAGACCTCAGGCCATGGGACGGCCGGAGTAGGAGGTCGGAGGAGAGAGAGGGGATTGGGAGAAGGAGCCGCCGACCAGGACGCCTGCACGTGCCCTTCCCCTCCGCCGTGCGCCGCTCTCCGTCGTGCGACCCCCTCCTCCATTGATTCCATCCCTCCCACTCGGACCTGTGCACGCGCGCGACGAAAGGAACGAGCGTTTTCATTTTTTCTTCCCTAACCGTGTACTACTCTGATGAAAGGAGGCAAGGGCAAAATTGACATTTTACATTGCTGGTGGTGAGAATTCACGGCAGATTCTAACAGAAGGCCACGAAAGGAACCAAATTTGCCATCCAGGCCAAATAGGGAACTTCAATTTGAAAAGGACCAAGAAAGGAAGCCTTGAGTTTTTTAGGACCAAATAAAGAATTTTCTCTTCCTGCAATGTTGCCTAGTTGAATCCAAAATGACACATAGAAAAAGATTTCGCCCGTCCGTTGGGCTTCCGTTACGATACCCCTTTTTCTACTGACCCCACCATCTCAGTGACCCAGTCGCCATCCTCCTCTTCGCCTCCCAAACCAAACCCTCCCTCTCCCCCGCTGCCTGCCCTCCACCGTCGATGCCACACCCACTCCTCGCCGGCACCAGCCTCCTCCCCGGCTCCGCGTAACTATCCCGCCGGGCTGCGCTGTTAGGTTCATCTGAGAGATGGCCGCGGGGGGTTCGTGCGACTACCGCCGCGAAGACCGGCGGGAGCGGGAATGCTGCCGCGGGTGCCTCATCCGCGCCGGCTCCTCCGCCGGGCACGGGGTCCACATCCCCGACGACGGCGAGGAGGACCGCATCAGCGTGCTTCCCGACGACATGCTGCTCCAGGTCCTGACTCGCCTCCGCTGCGCCCGCGCCGCCGCCCGCACCGACCTGCTCGCGCGCCGGTGGCGCGGGCTCTGGGCCCGCCTCCCCGAGCTCACCTTCCACAACACCGAGCCGGATCTGCTCGACGCCGCGCTGGACCGGGTCGCCCGCCCCGCCGCGCCGTCGCTCCTCGACATCGACTTCTTCGACCACCACAAGTTCGAAACGGGCCGCGTCGCTTCCCTGCTCCGCGCCGCCGCGGCGCTGGCGCCGGCGGAGCTCGTCGTCCACGTCTACGCAGGCTTCCCGCGCGACTCCATCGAGATGCCCTGCTTCGACCGCACCACCTCAATCAAGCTGAAGGTTTCATATGTCGGGTTCACGCTGCCGCCCGCAGGAGGCTTCCCGGCGCTTGAAAGCCTCCACCTCGAGAACTGCAACATCGACCTCGTTGACCTGCTCCCCCGATGCCCTCGTCTGCGCGAGCTTGATATCTTCAATTGTAATTCCGACTCGGTCATGGTTGAATCGCCTTCGCTCCAGGTGCTAAGTGTGTCTGCCAATGTGAAAATCCGGCATATCAACATCGTGGCCCCTGCACTGAAAGAGTTGTATCTAGATGCCTATCGCGGTATCAGCAAGGATGATTTCAGCTTGTCATATTCGGCGCCTGTGGTGGAGGATCTAACATGGAAGTGTAAGTGCCAGGCCATAAGTTCCACGTTCGGTGTGATATGGTGCTTGTGGACCATGAGCTTAAGCACAAGCTTGCAGCCCCGACCAGGCTTCGACATTGAAGGCACATGTTTGCAGCAGCGCCCTCTCTTCCACGCCCTGTGGCTCCACTTGGAGCTCTTAGACTTGGATACCAATGTGGGTACACTCCCCTACACAGCTCCTCTGCTATGCTGGAATAAACTGACTTGATATTTTGTCTGCATTCTTCCAATTGTTGTGCAGATTTATTCTGGAGATGCATCCAAGGGCTTTGAGCAAGAGATATCCCAATTTCTCGTCGCCAACTTTTCTGTGTTGGAGCTGGATCTCACGCCATGTGGACATGTTTATGGAGCTATGGTCCTGTACCTACTTGGCCTTTGTACCTCTATAGAGAAGCTTAACATTGCACTAGACTTTTTTGATTGGGTAATTATTTCCTCCTTTTCTTGATAAAACATTTCAAAAATTGCTTGGACCTCGAGTTTGAACTTTGAAGAATGATACATTCTGCTTAATTTGTTTTTTTCAGACGAGCAGAGCATGCCCTGCAGATTGCCCTTGTGATCAGCCAAGCAACTGGAGAAGTCAAACCATTTTGTTGACTGATCTCAAAGAAGTGGAAATCCGAGGATTTAAAGGAAAAGGTCACGAAGTTGATCTTTTGAAAGTACTACTGAGATGTGCAGCAATGCTTGAAAGAGTGACCTTGAGCTTCTCCCGCGAGGCCTCACCAAGTGATATCGAATGCATGGAAATCCATAATATTTTCGAGGCATATCCTTCTGTGGAATGCAGAATTTATCGCAAGTTGGGGAGCAGGTTTTGTAGGTATGAGTTAGGATGCTCATAGATGTAACAACACATTTTATGTGTTGGCCCAATCTTTTGGAACTGAAACTTGTCCGTCATCACTGTTATGTTTTCTCACGTACGTTCTGAATATAAGCTTGGCATTGCTTTGTGAGCATGTTTGTGCGCATTTCATTGGATGATGGTGGCTGTTAATGTCATTGCTTATTAAATTTCCATATTAGGAAGGCTGATATGTTATATTGTTGGAAAGAAATGAGTCATGCTGTATACTCCGTCGCCATAAAAGCACTATTCTTCTGTATATATGTTAGATGGTCATGCAACGCTTGCATACTGTAGCCATTCTTTAATGGCCTTCCTGCAGAAAGAAGAAATTGTTAATTCACCCACTTGATGGCATAGCACATTGAACCCCGTTCGAGCACTTTGGCTCAATATTTGAGTAATATGGTGCCAGTCGGGCTGACATAGTGTTGGGGCTTCAGCTTCAGTACAGGTTCTAATTATAACATTGTTTGATGTAGATGAGTTTGACAATATATTGTCAACTGTTGTTTCCATTCGCTCAATTTAACACATCATGTTACTACTTCTTTTTCTATGTTGTATATATATAAGATCGTCTAAATAACCCCATTGAGCAGTTATATAAGCGGTTTTGCATAGATACAATTGGATGGTGACATGGCGCTATGTCATTTCTTGATCACCTCTTCCTTCTGCTTCTCTTTCTTACACTTGACAGAGCGTGGCCTTGATGTATGAAGCAGGGCCTCAACGCTCGAGTTTAAGGACCGATCCATAGGACTATAGGAGGTGAAGTATAGGGGAAATGGCTTTCGTGACCTTTCTCAGTCTCAGTTTTGGGTGGTTTTCTTAGCAAATACCTCAAGGGAGACCTTTCCTCATGTTTAGGTTTTCTTTTTCTAGTACATATCTCCAGATCCCAATGGCATTTGTATTTCATTGGTTACTATCTATTTTCAGAAAAAAAACCAAATACTAGGAAGTAGGAACTTAACTCAGTTTATCTCTTAGTAGTTACTGTCAACAGGCTTTTAACCTTTTTCTTACCATTGTGCTTTTGTTATCACATTAGATTGGCTGCAACTGGAGTTACTAATTGAAGAAAGCCAAAATGAAGAATTTTGCATGTTTAGATACCTTTTTGTTGTGTTCCAGTGGGCCGTGTGTACACTGTACCTCTTAAAGGTTCTCCTTCCTATAAATAATAAAAGAACATAGGCCTTTTTGTCATTTCCTGTATGTCCGGACTTATGTGCATTCAGCGTGCAATGAGCTTTCAAGATAGAATCACGAGTTTAACAGAAATACTCAAATGAGTAATTTTCGATTTGGTGGCCTTCACTATTTCAGCATTTGGATGGTGTAGAGAACCAGAGTTTTTTTTTTTTTTTGAGGTGTAGAGAACCAGTGTTAGGCTGCAAATTACTTCATTTTTGTGATGCTGAATGAAAGATCATTGTTTGCAAAAAGGAAGAAGATGTTGAATCAAAACTCGCTGTGAAATTCACTAAGCTCATCCTGCTGAGGATATACTCCTTCTGATCTTTTTTTATGTCATTCAGACAATAGTCATAGTTCAAATTTGAACTAAAACTTTGTCTGAACGTCAACAAAATCGGAGGGAGTAGCATCATACAACCAACAGTAGTAAGACTTGATTTTTTTCGTCGCTTTTTCACGTCAATTTTACAAAGCTTTTATAACTTCACTTTCCTCGCAACGCATTTCTTGGGACTTCATTACCCATAATTACTTTTCTGATCTGGATTTCACTTCAAATTATCTAAAATGAACACCGTGAATCAATGATGCTGGCCTGGGGTAGGGCAATTCATCATTTGCCCTCCTTCCCAATGGCCAGTAGCCAACTACCCTCCTTCTCAATGCCACTCTCTCTCTCTCTCTCTCTCTCCCCCCCCCCCCCCCCCCCCCCCCCCCCCCCCCCCCCTCAAACACACACGGAAAAAAAAAGTTTGCATGCAACCCACGAAACAAAAACTCAAACAAGAAAAACACCACCATCACACGCCTGGCATCAATAATTTTCTGCTATATGAAGCAGAATGTTGGCCTACTAAAAGACGACATATCTAGCAACTAAGTGTAGCAGAGATGTGTATCTTGCGATGGATATGTGGCCACACAAGACGACATGCCACTGCATAAAACCATATGAGCCCAAAAGTAAACAGTACTTCAGTATGCATTGCAAATAGTTCAAAATTTTCCTCCAAGTAAACTTTTAATAGAGTTCAAGTCTCAGAATATGGGTAAACGATCCTCTGGGGAAAAAAAGAACGGGTAAAAAAAAAGCTGATAATGCAACAAGATACCATTGAAGGCATGGTACTGTGAACCAAGTACTCTCAAGTGCTATTCTGTGCTAAGAAACAACAAGAAGCAGAAGTCAAAGTCAATCATACAATTATATTAATTCCATGTCTGTATTGCTCTATAACCGTTTCAAATTCGAATCATACTGTTTATTGCTCTAACCGTTTAAAATTCAAATCATACAATACGGTTAGAGCAATAATCTACCTTGCTGCTGGAATTGCTTCTTTTTTTTTTTTTTGGCTCTGCCTGTGGCAGCTTGATACACACACTTTGTCAATTTCCCTTGCTGTCATTTGTTCTGGCCGTTTAGACATGCATCGTTAACTTTGGTTGCAGTTCGAACAAAGGATGTCGGACGCTCCAGGTGTACGGCTAGCCATTTATAATGCAGGCGTGCAGTGAAGCCTTAGACTGACTCCAACAATCAATGGCGGAGCTGGGGGGGGGGGGGGGGGGGGCGGCAGGGGCCCCCCCCAACTTTCGAATTTTTTCAGAGGATGTAGTCTTCGACCATGTTCATCCATGCAAGCAATCGAAGTCGCAGGGGAGGATCTTTCAACGGAGCAAGGTGGGAAAGTCACCCTAACTAACCTTGCAACATGTACCCTCTACCCCCTCCACCCCAGGTCCCCTAGAGCTCCGGCGCCCATCTGCAGTCCGCCATGGCCATGGCTGCCATGGAAAACTCTCCTGTCTAAAGGAAGAAGAAGAGATGAAGAGATATTGGGCTAATGGGCCACTAAAACTAAAAGGCAAGGAGGGCCGACTTGTTGAGGAAAAAAATGGTGTTTGGGCCTACTAGCTGCTGCCGTTTCCATTGCTCCTTTTCTTTTTTCTTTTTTGCGAGTATATAGCTGCTATCAGTGCAATAAAACGTCTCTCAAAAAAAAAAATCAGTGCAACAACACCGTTACTTTGTCTGACTGTCTTCTGGTCGATCCATCGATTAATTTGCAGCTACTCGTCTATTTTTCCACGGCTACTTGGTGCCGCACAGCTACCAAATCAATCAGTTTGCTCATTCTCAAATGTCGATTTATTTGAAACAATTGACACAAATGTAAGCAGTGCCTGAACTCTTAACTACCGTGCATCTACCGGTAATTGTTTTTATACATGGCTCTGCAGCGAGGTTAGGGTTGGGAGATTGGGGGCTTTCATGGCCGCTGGACCTAGAAGAGAGATACGGGGAAGTGGGAGAGACAGCGGAAACGGAGGCGCTGCCTCGCGAGCGGCAAGAGATGGCGGTTGAGCCAATATTGGGGGTGGGAGAGCTCGAAGGCGACGGGTTAGTGGCGGGGGAGCTTGATGGCGACGGGTTAAACACGGCGGAGGACTGTTGGTCGTTTGTACGCACCTACTTATATACCGCAAGTGGACGGTGTACAGTTGTAGCACTTTTTCCCCTAGCGTATTCCAAGGTTTAATATCGAACCACAGAGAACAAGCGGGACTTAAACTATTATTTAAACTACTAAATTAATATAGCAAAAGTGTGTGTGGAAAGGATGGTTAACAACTAGAGATGAAAGAGCCTGCGGTTGTAACAAGGTTATGTAAAGGATTCTCTCCTATGGTTTGGGGTACTGGCATGCAACTCTAATCAATGGTCGATTGATAGGTTTAGTATTCTACAAGACATGGTGGTTTCGTTCTCCTCTCGCCCTGTCACGACAAGGGTTAATAGCTCCCCACTGGTTTCTTACACTATGAGATAATAACGTATTGATCAGATACGAAATAGAAGCATCACATAGACTGAACGCATCAAAAGAGTATTGTAAGTGTGAGAGTTATAACCAGATTTCCCTCGCCACGGAGAGAATATGAGATCTACTCACGCATCATACTGTAACACATGAACATGGCTACAATGGGACGTGGGATTTTGGCGTGGTCCCACAGGTGCCGATCGGCACGGCAGTGTGCTGGTCGGCACAATCTTCCTTTTTGGTGGTGATGATCGGTGATCGCCGTCTTCGCCGCCACAACCTTCAACCTAGGTCAAAACCTCTGTCTGTCTGTCGTCTTCCTGTTTCGCGACCCCCGATCTTCTCTTTATAGTTCCTTTCGATTATGGGCTGGACTTCACCGTCTCCGACTCTGATATTTCTTCTGGGCTTTATATTCTAAGAGTGGGCTTCATGCTTGGGCCCGACCTCCGCGGTGCCGGTCGGCACGTGGCCGTGCCGACCGGCACGGACTCAAGTTTCTTCATTCTTCGGGCCTCCGGCAGCTCTTTATCCGTAGTCTATTAATTTTCACCTATTTCCTGCAAATACTTCCAAATACACAGAAACTACGCATATATATAATAATGGGGGTTAATTGTTAGCAATAATGACATAAAAAGGTATTAAAAACACCATATTTGTCATATAAAATGAATACCTAGAAAGCACCAAAATCAAAAGGTTTATGTGTAGGCTTCTCTCATCTCATTTGGCTTAGCGTAATAGGTACAAAATCAAATCCTTAGCTAAATGCTTCAACTATGATGATAGAAGGGGTTTTCGAAAAGTGGATATAAAGCCAAGCGATTATTCAATGAACTCAAGTAGATTGGCAAAACGATCGTCAAAAACAAAATCAAGAATATAGGGTAACACATCGATTCGACAACTAACACTAACTTTATTCAAGACATTGCAATAATTCTTGACCTCGAAGCTTAACTAAGCACACCATCTCAAACCTCTCTTAGAAAACTCTCACACTTTCACACACTAACTCAAACCATACTAAATCGAAGCAAACGACCTTAAGAAGTGTAAGGGCGAATCCCCCACACTCAAACCTTGCAATGTCCCTATTGCAAAAGAAAAACGACTAGACCAACCTAATCTGAAATGCCATGCCTCCTCAACATGCTAAAGATGCTTCGAATATTCCGCATGAGAAAAGAGTAGTCCGCTGCGGCCATGCTCTCCATGTCATCAATTCGTATATCAATGTCCCGATGGTGCCTATAGCATCTCTCCATATCATAATAAAGACGTTCAATGTTTCTTCTGCAGATTGGGCAACAGTTGACAGGACGATCATGACGCTCATCTCGCAGGGGCGAGTTTCTGTTAAAACCCCTCTGTGCCGATCGGCACGTGTCCCGTGCCGGTCGGCACGGGACTCCATTTGCTTGATAACGTGTCCCTGCACTCTCTTGAGCTCCTGCAAGGCTTCCTGTAGCTCCTTCTGCACTGGGTGGTTCGGCATCAGTAGGTTCGGGCTCGTCTTCCATCGGTTCCTCCTCGGGATCTTCTTCCGGATCCTCCTCGGGATCTTCTTCATCCTTTGCAACAAGATTGGCTAATGGGTGTTCATGCGCAGGAGATGTCTCTATATAGCTCACTGATTCCGATGTATATCTTGCTCGTGGCTTTGAAGAAAGACGAGCGGAACGCCGAACTTCCTCTATTTCCTTTGATCTCTTTGGTTGTGGCTCATCATCAGAGGAGTCATCAGATATCTCAACAAAATCCACAACCTTGAGGTCGTGCCGGTCGGCACAAGATCGTGCCGGTCGGCACGCCTGCCGTTCCTTGCAAAATACGCTTCTAGATCTGCCAGGTTGCGTGCTCTCCTCTGTGCAGCATTGCCCCTGTCAATACGCCTCTGAATTTCATCATTGATCTCCTTAGGTGTCATTCGTCCTTTAGCAACGGGGAATCCATCATCAAAGACGAAAGTCGCAGGGATGCATTCAGGATCAGCTAGATAATTCTCAATCTGCCTCTGATGGTCTTTCAGACAGTAAAAACACTTACATCCAAAACCCCTGGTGTTCTTGTGTATCTTCTTCTCTTGGAGATCTTCCCAAACGGTCAGGACGCGTGGGAGCACAGTGTGCCGATCGGCACCTGTTTTGTGCCGGTCGGCACCACTATCAGAAGTCCTCCCGTCGTTCAGCCGAGACCTATGGATGGTCAGAAAGTAGTCTCTGTCTAACTCTTCCCTCTCGCTATCAGTAAGGATTGATTCAAAGGCGATAAGATCATCATATGTCAAAGGACGTTCCATAGCGAGAAGTCGATCCATTGTGTACCTACCGGAGACCGGTGTGCTATCATCAACCTTGGATTTACCTTTGCGTACTAGCACCTCTCTGACCTTCTTCCGAAGGGCTTCATCCATCTCCTTCTTTTCTCTATTGAACGCATCTGCTTCACTCTTCAACATCCATCGTTGCTTCAAGTGCGACCAGACGATTGGGTCGTCCTCGGTGGGGTTAAGGCTCCTGTCGGTCTCCCATGGCAGAGTCGGGCTCGTTGGCGAAAGTTCGCCGTCGCGCCGATCGGCACTTCCACCGCGCCGGTCGGCACAGCTGTGCCGGTCGGCACATCGCCCGTGCCGATCGGCACCGCCTCCTCCGCTGCCGATTACGCCGCCTTGCATTACGCTCTATTCTAGGTTCGGTGGAAACTCTTGCGACGCTCGATTTTTGATGATGAGATCCGAGACAAGTCCTTCATATATATATCCTTAATTCTCTTGATCCAAACGGACTCTATCTCTTAAATTTGGAAGTCATCGAAGCATGTCTTGGAGGAAGGGCAAAAACTCGACTCAGAAACGACACGGACTCACCCGTGCCGATCGGCACAGGATTGTGCCGGTCGGCACGGAGGCAACTTTGCCTCGCACGACTCAATAAAATAAAAAAAAACACAAAACACACAGAAAAACAGTAAAAACAACAGCGCTTTTGTTTTACGTCGTTAAGCTCGACCACCTAATCACTCAATTCACATAATATATATCAAATGACTTTAACTCAAAAGTGTCGGGTTCAAGATATACCTTTAGTCGTTGGCCATTCACCGTGTATGTATTTTGCTTTCCATCTGTTGGCGATTTCTAGCATACCGTTTTATATGCCAACTGCGCCTTATTTAGAGCATAAATGTCATCATTATAGGCCATTAACCCTTGATAATAGCACCATATTTGTATATATGTCGTTCTGGAGCTTTATTGCAGAAACAGGTGAAAGGACGACATTCTGGACATTGTGGCTGATTTGGACCTAAAGAGAAGAGAACTGGCAGAAAAGGCTTAATGTGCCGATCGGCACACCCTTGTGCCGACCGGCATAGGGGACCCCAAGGCCACCGAAGCTGGCCCACCATTCAGTTTATTCTAGAAGGAAGTTATCCAGACCAAACTTGGGAGATATTCGTCACGAAGAGATAAAAGATACTCGAAGATTTGAAAGAGCAATACAAGACTTGATCTCGAAGGAAACTGATTGGAAGGCCCACATGGAAGCTACCTAGGACTTCGGAACCGACTTAGGGAAGAAACCGAGCTGGACACGAGGTGTGCCGATCGGCACAACCCCTATGCCGATCGGCACGAGGACTCTTTCCCCGAGAATCCTCTTCCTTTCTGATGTACATCCCTATATAAACTTGTAAAAGCCCTAGGGTTCCGGGATCTGCCGCCAGAGGGACAACACAGCTAGTAAGTTTAGAGCCACCGGGGCTTTGCCCCGTTCTTCATGTTCTCTAGTTGTTGATCAAGAACCATCGGTGCTTAAGAGGTGATCCATCAAGGTAGGCCAACTAGATGGTGATGTATCTTGCACTATGTATTATCGAAGTATGGTTGAATATGTGGATGAATGGTTTTGATTATTGATTGCCTGGATTTTATGGTCTTTACATGCACTTGTTCCTACGCTTAGTGACGACTAAGTATCAGATATTATCTTAATTGTGGTGGCAATAAGAGGTGAGGGGTTCAATCTCTCACTATCTCCATTGTGGTTAAGGTAGTATTGGGATCTTGTAATGCGCCATAATTGCACGTTGTCTCTGTACCTCCACAGCCGCTAATGCATACGCGATGATCCTTGAGATGATGTGTAGAGTAGGAAGGGGCTACCGACTAAGGCGATTGGTCGTGACAGGGCTCGTCGGAAAGGGGTCTTGACCTATCGATCTTCGGTTATCAATAATTGAGTAATCCCGTTTATGATGCTATTCGATTAAGCTTTTTGGTTACGATCTCAACTAGCAGACTTGGCTAACTTACCCCATGGTTTACTCATGTTCCTTAGGCTGTTCAGACGACACTTCGGATAACTTCGCCTTCGTGCCGACCGGCACGCTCCCTGTGCCGATCGGCACGGCCCCCAGTTTCCCCAAAACTCACGCTCACGCTCTCTAGAAAGCATGGCTAACTCTTTTACTGATGACTCTGTTTAATTCCCATTAGTCCTTGTGGTTCGATTAAACTTTGGAATACTCTTCCGGGGGAAAAAGACTACAACTGTACACCGTGCTCTTGCGGTATATAAGTGGGTGCGTAGATACGACCAACAAGCTGTCTTTTTCTGGCGCCGTTGCCGGGGACCTTTGTTCGAAGTAGGCATTGTTTGAAGTTTGAGAAATTGGCCACTGTGCCGATCGGCACACCTGTGTGCCGACCGGCACATTGCTTTCTTCCTTTGATTTCTCTGTCTCTTCTAGTACATATGTCCTGTTTTATTTAACAGACAGGTATGGACGGCGCTAAGTCGAATAAACCCTTTAATTACCTCGATGATCCAGAGATTCTCTTTCGCAGGCATAAGGCGGAAAAGAAAAGCAAGTCAGTGGGAGACATAGAAGACAACAGCGAGCCGCTTAGCCCGAAGGCATTGTTTGCAGCTCTAGAAGAAGACAAGGAAGAAGAAGTTCCTGAAGTAGAAGACATGGGAGACGCAACACCAATTGCTAATCGTCTCAAGCCTGCCTTAGACAATGTTATCAAGACTGAGTTCACTGCACAAGACCAACCCTTTCAGCTGGAGCGCTACATGTCTTTGGTGGGTCAACAACCGTTCACAGGTTCTGAGGATCCTAATATGCATCTGCAACACTTTCATGAGATCTGCAGTACCTTTCAATTGCAACATATGAATGCCAATGAAGCCAAGGTGCGGTTGTTCCCTCTATCTCTTATTGGGCGTCCTAAGCAGTGGTACCATGGGTTACCTCCTGCAACAAAGATTAGTTGGGATCAACTTTCTGCAGAATTTTTGGCAAAGTACTTCCCTCCAGGCAAGACTCAAGCTTTGAAGAACAAGATCCTTGGATTTACTCAACTTGCTGATGAGAGCGTTGGAGAAGCATGGAATCGATTCAATGAGTACAAGGATGCTTGCCCTCACAATGGTCTTGCTGAATGGGAGCTAGTGGAGAGGTTCTACACGGGTTTGAATCTTTTGTCCCGACAACACTTAGATGCTTCGGCTGGAGGATCGTTTTTGGACAAGACACCCGCTCAAGCCACAGCCTTGATCAAGAAAATAGAGCAAAGTCAATCATGGGTTGGTGAGAGAGAAAGTAGAAGCCTCCAACCTTCCACGGGAAAGATGAAGAGTGTGGTGGAAAGAGCTTATGATGAATTGCTTATGGACAAGCTTGACACCATACAAAGGAGATTGGACAAGATTGATCATATTCCCAAGGAAGAGACCGTCAAGCTAGCGGAAGCCCGATCCACATGTGAAGAATGTGGAGAACTTGGACATGTGAGCAAGGATTGCCCCGAGGATGTAAAGATGCTCAATTATGTCAAGAGCCAAGGATGGAAGACTCCATATCAGCAACAAAGGAGTAGCTTCACCCCATCATCGTCTATGCAAAATGCCATCCCTCTTCGTATTCAATGCCAAGAGTTCTTTCAAACTCAAGAGAAGGTCAATAAGGACACTCAAGCCAAATTCAAGGAAATTGATCGTGTGCTTGAAACAATCAATGATAAGGTCATCGAAGTGGGAAGTTCTAATCAGCAAATTCTCCAATTCATGAAGATGATGGAGAAACAAATGGCCCAGTTGGCAGAGTCGGTAAAAAGCGAGAAAGGAGCTCTTCCTGGTAATACCCGTTCTGCAGAACAGCTGAAATCCATCGAGACGAGGTCTGGGAAGCAAACTGAAGATCCAAAGTTTGCAGCTGGAGCAAGACGACCTCGTGCTGACCGGCACGAACCCTGTGCCGATCGGCACGCTACAGTGGACGGTGCCGACCAGCACACAGAAGGTGCCGATCGGCACGCAGAGGAAATTGACCTCTCAGGTCTGAAAAAGGGAACTGAGAACAAGGAACACGGTCCTGCTACCTTTCTGGATACGCAGCTGCTGACCAAGACAGAAAGGATCCGACTCCATGATGAGCAATTCTCCAGGTTTGTCGATATTATGAAGAAGTTATATATCAATGTTCCGTTCCTTGATGCTCTTCAAGAGCCCACCTATGCCAAGTACATAAAGGATATTATGCAAAGCAAGAAGTCCTTAGCATCAGAAGAAGTAGTAAAGATGACAAGGGAGTGCACCGCAGCTATTAATGATATTACACCAGAAAAGAAGCCCGACCCCGGATCTCCTAGTATCCGGTGTTTGATTGGAGCTCAAACCTTTGAAGGGGCTTTATGCGATCTTGAAGCAAGTGTAAGTGTCATGCCTCGCTATGTTTTTGCAAGTTTGAATTTGCCAGAGTTGGAGCCCACGGCTATGTGTTTGGAGTTGGCCCATCAATCGGTTCGCTATCCCGATGGAATTGCTGAAGATGTGCCTGTCCAGATTGATGATCATATAGTTCTTGTGGATTTTATTGTGCTTGATATGGATAGAAGGACAAGGACTTCATTGATTTTGGGCCGGCCATTCTTGAGGACAGCGAAGGCAAATATTGACGTGGGGAGTGGAAAGATAAGTTTCGACATAAGTGGAGCTTCCTACACGTTCAATTTTCGCCCCAAGGGAGAAGAAGGCCGTACGGTATCCAAGTGGGTTGAGAAATACAAGTCTCCGCACCATAAAGCGATCGAGGGTAATTGGAGGAAGGACATGTCCTATCATTGAAGGAGAAGAGACAAGAGAACCTTGTAGTGTCGCCACATTTTCCCGTAGAGCGACGCTAAGGAAGTACTTTATGCGGGAAGGTCAAGCTCTACGACCTTTTTAAAACTAAGAGCGCTTTTTGGGAGGCAACCCAAAATCCGGGAAGCGAGTCATAGGGTGAGTCTTTGTGTGTTAGTGCTTTCGGGAGGGCAACCCGTGAATTAGAAATTTAGTGCTAACCGGGAGGGCAACCCGGCCTTTAAATTGTTTGCTTGTAATCCACAATAATGCTCCCGGAATAAAATTTGTTAGTCCAAGTGTTTGTTTTAACTTTTGTGTGAACAACTGCGCTGTCTGTTTACTTTCTGCAGTTTTTGTTTTTGTGTTTTGCTTGTCCGCTAACAGCGCAGGAAGAAAAGAAACAAAAAGAGGAAATTCTGGACGGTGCCGACCGGCACAGTGTTGTGCCGATCGGCACAGGTGCAAGCACGCCAGATCGTGCTCTGGAAGTTACCCCGAACTGACGATGCAAATTAATGTGGGGAAAAATGAAGAAAATATGCGGAATATTTGAGGAAGGAAAATTCGGAAAAGTAAGTGCAATAATTGTCCCGAGGATATTTCCGTGCATTTGGTATTTTTCTATGTCGCAGAAATAAGTTAGATGATCCTTGCGGAAGAAGGAGGCACTGGCGGAAATTTGGCACTAATGCCGACCGGCACGTCACTGTGCCGATCGGCACAGAATGGAAACGCCACCTCCAGGGATCTCGATGCTACAGGAAGTCTGACATCCACGAGGAAATTTGAAATTTTGGCGACACAAAGCAACGAAGTTTGAATCGAGCGCGGACTCCACTGTGCCGACCGGCACCAGCCTGTGCCGACCGGCACGGCGTCCAACATTTCGAATCAGAGCATCAAAGTCTGCGCACATTGGAAGGAGGAAAAATCACTGACACCCATGCAGCTGCCGAGCACGGGGGGGACAATGGGCACCCAGCCTTGGGATGGAGCAAAAGTGCCGACCGGCACAGTAACCGTGCCGATCGGCGCCATCTGAAAAATTCAAATTTCGAATTTGGTCCCCTGTCTCCCGGCATGCGACACTGTATCAAGCATGGGGAAGAGGAAAAGAAGTTGCTGAAGCCAAGGTACGTGCGAATCAGTTCAAATTTGAATCGTGCCGACCGGCACGGCCTCCGTGCCTCGGCACACCATGGGAAAGCCAATCTTTTACAGGTGCGCCCCTGTTCCCCGACATCCGACACTGTACAAGTCACGGGGAAGAGGAAAAGAAAGCATGGCAGCCGAGGTACGACGGAATCCGCGAAATTTTGAAATGTGCCAGCCGGCGCGGCACTGTGCCGACCGGCACGCCCAGGGAATTTGAACCGGCGCGGGTTCCTTCCCTTGAACGCCATGGAGAGCTATAAGAGGGGGCACTACCTCCTCCATTTTCGCCACAAACTCCTGGTAACCTTCTCCACTCCTCCACTTCCTCCATCTGTGCAATTCGTTTCCATTCTTTCGCAGGAAATGAAGGGGTTCGGTTGCACGCTCAAGAGCGCCGGCAAGAAGATTCGCCGGGGGTTCAGCTCCGGCGGATCGCACCACTCCGGCGGATCGCACCACTCCGGCGACAACAACTCCGGCAGCGACTCCGGCTCTTTCATCTCGGTGCGGAGGGCAAGTTCGGCGGGCTATGATAGCCCCGAGCTCTCCGTCGAGATGACACTGCCACGAGGGCGGGATGACTTCTACATCGCCCACCGCGACATCGGCGTCCCTCGAGGACCAAGGCCGCACACGAGGAGCGCGACCGCCGCCGCCGCCGCTGCCGCCGCGGCGGGCGGATCATCAATGGAGGCCGAGTCAAGCGAGCCGGCGTATGTACCACGCGCGGTTCAGGAGGGGTTCACCCTCACAAGCACGGAGGAGGAGTTCTACTACACCAACATCCGCGGCCGCATCGTCCCCAACATCGACATGGATGAGGAGTTCCTCTACAAGGTCGGGGTATGGCCGGACCTCCAACAATGCCTCCTCAACCTTGGGTGGGAGACCCTCCACGATCAAGCAAGCAGCTTCGACATCGAGCTCATCACCGAGTTCATCACCACCATGAGCCGCGAGGTGGACGAGCAAGGAAACGACAATGTCAAGTTCCGTGTGCGGGATGAGCCATACTCCATCTCGATCGAGGACATCTCCGATGCTCTCGGTTTTGATAGGGAGGCCCCCGTATACGGCGCGGCGACTCAAGAGATGCTCGACACATTTTGGCGCCGCATCGCCGACGCGGATGAGCGGAAGAGGGGGCACATCAAAAACCCCACGATCCAAATTCTTCACCGGTGGATGGCCGCACGCACCACCGGCCGCCTCGACACCACCAACATCTCCGACCCGGATTTACATTGGCTCTACAACGCCATCGCAAGTCCGCGCAAGTGCAACCCCGTCATGACGATGGTGGGGAGTTGGTTTAGCCAAAGGGCCAACCCTAAGGCGAGACTAGCTTTTGGAGGCTACCTCCAAACAATCATCTTCCGAGTCACCGAAGGTAACCTCATGATGAAGGAAGATTGTTGGATAAGGCCGGCGCTCATCGACGAGACCATGGTGCGCGGGAAGACCATCACGGGAAGCGCCAAGCTCGGCTACTACGTATGCGGCACCGGCATCAAGCTTCCCTGCCCCGAGCTCGCCCTCTTCCTCCCGAACAAGATCGACGGAGGGAATTGGCTCGAGGCCGACCTCCGCGAGCGACACAAGGTGACGAAGACCAAGCGCGGAAGGAAGGAGGTCGTCGGACAGTCTTCGGCGAGCGCAGCGGCGGACTGGGATAGCTGGGACGCGGCAGCAGCCGCGCCCAGCCAACCGGCTCAGCAAGCACCTGTGCCGATCGGCACAGGCTTCGTGCCGACCGGCACCAGCACCAGGTACTTCGGTATGCCCCCTGTCTACCCTCAGCACTTCCAGGGGGCACCCTACTATGCTCCTGCAGGTCCTCCGGAGGCGAACTTTGCCCCTATGCATCGATACATCGACAACAACGTTCAATACGTTGAACGCATCGACAACTTGGCGGGCGAGATGCGGAGCAACACCGACGCGATGATCGATGAGTTCGCGAGATTGGAGGCGGCATACTACGGCTTCGACTACACGCAGCCACCTCCATTCGATGGGTAGTGTGTTGTGTATGGCACAACTTGTATCGGTTTCCCGGTTTGCGTTTTTCTTTCCCTTTTCGCATTCTCTTTTTATTTATTTACTTGTGTGTGTGTGAGCGGGTTGGGAAACCATGTATCGGGTGTGTTTAGTTTGTTTGTGTGCTTTTCTTTATGCATGTGTGCTTTTATTTATGCAAGTGTGCTAGTAGTATGTTTAGAGTGATACATCGCCATGTAGCCCGCGCTTTCAAATCCAATATGATGATGATCTTTATGCTTTATTTGAAAAATGATACGAGTATGTATGTCTATCTTGAGAAGTATTAATGATGATCGAGCGATGTTGAGCATAAATAAAATTTCGAACTTTCATTATAAATGTATTCGGCGAACACTTCATATGTGGCGTAGTTTGTTTCAAAATTCCCATGCAAGTAATAAAAAGATCAATTTTGGATGACATGACCTAGTACCTACTTCTTTATAAAATTTAAATGCTCTTATTGTGAGCTTTAGAATTACTCCGTATCATTTGGTTATGCCTACCAATGCCAAATATATGTGACTCAATTTAAGCCTTTGCTAAGTAGAGACTATGATTGATGATTGAGCTCGGTTAAGATTTAATTCTTAGGGTATGAGACTTGAAAAATTGGCCACATCTTTCGCGTATCGTGTTGATTTTCTAGCCTTATTCCCACTCGAACTATGCAAATTGCCGCATTGGAATTATGCATAATTCGCCGAGTATCCGATACTTGAGAACCAAATTCCTTGATTCAAATATCAATCCTTGACCACATCCTACTGTATTCTTGGCTACACATGTGACACAGCAGTTCAAATGAAAAATCCAGAGTGAAATTGGCAGGAACGGACGATGTGCCGACCGGCACACTTCTGTGCCGACCGGCACAGAAACAGAAAAAAAAAAGAGGAAAGAAAAAAAAAAGAGAAAAGAAAAAATATATAACATATATATAATAAAGTCTGTACCTTGTGCTGTTTTGCTCGGGACTAGCAAAAATTTGAGTGTGGGGGGAAGAGTGAATTCCCTTGAATTCTTATCATCAATTAGTAGCCAAGAATTTCTTTTTCCGACAATTCTTTGCATTCGATATCCTTCGAAAATGCCAGGAAGTTTCTGATAGATATGCAAGGAAGAAAGGACAGCTTTGTCACCTGTTTAAAAAGATTACATTCTCTACTTGTGATTGTTCATTCACACAGGTATATCCACTATTCTAAAGGTGTGAGTTTCTTTCTCAAAATTCAATTCCCGATTGCCTTTTGACAAGTCTCAGTAAAACCAATTAGAGTTATTCTTAGCTTTGCAATATGTTGTTGATTTATGTCTCCTTGAAATTCCTCACCAAGCTACTCATATGGCCTTACCCTTATATATCGATAAATTAGGATAGGCTGTTGAGTGATTTTAGGTGAGTGATTGAAGTTGAGTTGTTCATTTGACCGTTTGAGAAGGATAGTTCTTTTGCTCACAATGCTTTTTGGTGATTCACATAAGTGGAAAAGTCATGTGCATCAAAGTTGAATATTTTCAAGGTTTGCTTTGGGAAGTACTCTTTCGTGTTCAATACCCATTTTGTGAACATGTTTTGCTGAATACTAAATTGATTTAATCTCACAATGACTAAATGCTCAGCTCGTGTAGATTTGAAATACTTTTATGATTGATGTGACTATATGCAAGTTGATTTTCATTCTTGACTTTCCTCGGGACGAGTAAAGGTTTAAGTGTGGGGGAGCTGTTGGCGATTTCTAGCATACCGTTTTATATGCCAACTGCGCCTTATTTAGAGCATAAATGTCATCATTATAGGCCATTAACCCTTGATAGTAGCACCATATTTGTATATATGTCATTCTGGAGCTTTATTGCAGAAACAGGTGAAAGGACGACATTCTGGACATTGTGGCTGATTTGGACCTAAAGAGAAGAGAACTGGCAGAAAAGGCTTAATGTGCCGATCGGCACACCCTTGTGCCGACCGGCACAGGGGACTCCAAGGCCACCGAAGCTGGCCCACCATTCAGTTTATTCTAGAAGGAAGTTATCCAGACCAAACTTGGGAGATATTCGTCACGAAGAGATAAAAGATACTCGAAGATTTGAAAGAGCAATACAAGACTTGATCTCGAAGGAAACTGATTGGAAGGCCCACATGGAAGCTACCTAGGACTTCGGAACCGACTTAGGGAAGAAACCGAGCTGGACACGAGGTGTGCCGATCGGCACAACCCCTGTGCCGATCGGCACGAGGACTCTTTTCCCGAGAATCCTCTTCCTTTCTGATGTACATCCCTATATAAACTTGTAAAAGCCCTAGGGTTTCGGGATCCGCCGCCAGAGGGACAACACAGCTAGTAAGTTTAGAGCCACCGGGGCTTTGCCCCGTTCTTCATGTTCTCTAGTTGTTGATCAAGAACCATCGGTGCTTAAGAGTTGATCCATCAAGGTAGGCCAACTAGATGGTGATGTATCTTGCACTATGTATTATCGAAGTATGGTTGAATATGTGGATGAATGGTTTTGATTATTGATTGCCTGGATTTTATGGTCTTTACATGCACTTGTTCCTACGCTTAGTGACGACTAAGTATCAGATATTATCTTAATTGTGGTGGCGATAAGAGGTGAGGGGTTTAATCTCTCACTATCTCCATTGTGGTTAAGGTAGTATTGGGATCTTGTAATGCGCCATAATTGCACGTTGTCTCTGTACCTCCACAGCCGCTAATGCATACGCGATGATCCTTGAGATGATGTGTAGAGTAGGAAGGGGCTACCGACTAAGGCGATTGGTCGTGACAGGGCTCGTCGGAAAGGGGTCTTGACCTATCGATCTTCGGTTATCAATAATTGAGTAATCCCGTTTATGATGCTATTCGATTAAGCTTTTTGGTTACGATCTCAACTAGCAGACTTGGCTAACTTACCCCATGGTTTACTCATGTTCCTTAGGCTGTTCAGACGACACTTCGGATAACTTCGCCTTCGTGCCGACCGGCACGCTCCCTGTGCCGATCGGCACGGCCCCCAGTTTCCCCAAAACTCACGCTCTCTAGAAAGCATGGCTAACTCTTTTACTAATGACTCTGTTTAATTCCCATTGGTCCTTGTGGTTCGATTAAACCTTGGAATACTCTTCTGGGGGAAAAAGACTACAACTGTACACCGTGCTCTTGCGGTATATAAGTGGGTGCGTAGATACGACCAACACCATCCATGATGACAACAGCTCCGGAAGGAAGAACTTTATGAACAAGATACGGTCCATCCCATTTGCTTTTCAATTTGCCATTTCCGAACAACCGAAATCTTGAATTAAATAGGAGCACTCTATCTCCTTCGTGAAATTCCTTTTTCAATAGCTTCTTACATTACCACTTCTTTGTTTTCTCTTTATAAATGGCTGCATTCTCATAAGCCTTTAAGCGCATTTCCTTGAGTTCACTAATTTGAATCTTTCTTTTCACCCCAGCAGCATCTAAATCCAAATTCATCTCTTTGATCGCCCAATATGCTCTATGTTCTAACTCCACAGGCAAATGACAAGTCTTTCCGTAGACGAATTGATAGGGTGTCATACCTATTGGCGTCTTGAATGCTGTGCGATAAGCCCAAAGTGCGTCATTCAACTTATTTGACCAATCCTTTCCTTCTCTTGTAACAATTTTCTGGAGAATTCCTTTCAACTGCTTATTAGAGGTTTCTGCTTGACCATTGGTCTGTGGATGATAGGCTGTTCCAATTCGATGCTCAATACCCATCTTTTTCAAGGTTTTAGTAAACTCAGTGCCAGTAAAATGAGTTCCACCATCTGTTATAATAACTCTAGGAACACCATATCTTGGAAATATGCACTCATTCAACATCTGCTTGGATTCATGAGTTGTACTGACTCTGCATGGTATTGCTTCTACCCACTTTGAGACATAATCCACAGCAACCAAAATATATTCATAGCCATGAGAATTAACAAACGGTCCCATAAAATCCATGCCCCAAACATCGAATATATCAACTTGCAAATTATACTTCAAAGGCATAGCATTACGAGCATTAACATTTCCAATTCTTTGGCATTGGGGGCATCTAGCAACATACCTCTTTGCGTCTTCATGCATCGTAGGCCAATAAAATCCACTAGCCATACCTTCGCTTGTGTTCGAAAATGCCCATAATGTCCGCCATACTCAGATGAGTGGCACTTTTCCAATATGCTTTCGGGTTCGTCACGAGGTACACACCTTCGAACAGCTCCATCTTCACAATATCTGTATAAATAAGGATCATCCCATATGAATTTCCTCATTTCACTGACAATCCTCCTTCTTGAATTCCTGCTATAATTATTCAGGTTCCTTGTGAACCCATTTACGATGTCTTGCATCCATGATTCTCGATGGTCCTTGACTTGAAATAGCTGCTCTTGCGCCATAGCATCACCAATGCATCCTTCCTTGTTCTCAAGCGTCAAACGAGATAGATGGTCTGCTACTGAATTCTCAATCCCTTTCTTGTCTCTAATCTCCAAATCAAATTCTTGCAACATCAAAACCCAACGAAGCAATCTAGGTTTCGACTCTTTTTTAGAGACAAGATATCTAATAGCAGCATGGTCCATATAAACAATGACCTTAGAGTTGAGGATGTAGGATCTAAATTTCTCAAATGCAAATATAACAGCTAGCATCTCCTTTTCAGTTGTTGTATAATTAATCTCGGCTTCATTAACAGTTTTACTAGCATAGTAGATAGCATGCACTTTACCTTCTTTTCGCTGTCCAAGAACCGCTCCTACTGCATAGTCACTCGCATCGCACATAATCTCAAAGGGTGAATTCCAGTCCAGAGGTTGCATAATGGGTGCAGAGCATAATGCTTCTTTCAACTTCCGGAAAGCAGTAAGTCTTTCATCATTCATCTCAAATTCAACGTCTTTTTGCAGCAATTCCGTCAACGGCTTAGCAATTTTTGAATAATCCTTCACAAATCTGCGATAAAACTTTGCATGTCCAAGAAAACTTCGCAGCGTCTTAAGATCAGTAGGTGGTGGCAATCTTTCAACTGTGGATATTTTAGCTTTGTCTACTTCAATGCCTCGGTTAGAAATAACATGCCCCAAGACAATCCCTTCGGTTACCATGAAGTGACATTTCTCCCAATTAAGAACTAAATCAACTTCTACGCACCTCTTTAGTACTTTCTCTAAATTAGCTAAGCAGTGATCAAAATCAGTACCATGAACAGAGAAATCATCCATACCTCCATAATGTCTTCAATGAATTCAGCAAATATAGCATTCATGCATCTCTGAAATGTGGCTGGTGCGTTGCAAAGGCCGAATGGCATTCGTCGATAAGCATAAGTTCCATAAGGACAAGTGAAAGTGGTCTTATGCTGATCTTCAGGTCGAACAGGAATTTGAAAAAAACCACTATAACCATCGAGGTAGCAAAAATAAGAGTTCTTGGCTAACCTTTCAAGCATCTCATCGATGAACGGTAGTGGATAATGGTCCTTCTTTGTGGCGGTATTCAATTTCCTGTAATCAATACACATTCGCCATCCTGTAACTGTTCGTTGAGGAATCAACTCATTATTCTCATTAGGCACAACTGTGAGTCCTCCTTTCTTTGGAACGCAATGCACTGGACTCACCCATTCACTGTCAGCCACAGGATAAATCATTCCTGCATTAAGAAGTCTCAGCACTTCTTTCTTCACAACTTCCTTCATGCCTTCCTTCAATCGTCGCATGCCTTCAACGACTGGCTTGGCTGATTCTTCAAGATTGATCTTATGTGTGCAAAAAGCCGGGCTTATTCCTTTGATGTCATCAAGACAATATCCGATCGCTTTCTTGTATTTTCTCAGAACAGCAAGCAATCGTTTTGTCTCTTCTTCATTCAAAGCACTATTGACAATGACGGGATAAGTTTTATCTTTGCCTAAGTATTCATACCTTAGACCGTCAGGAAGTGGCTTCTGCTCTACTTCTGGTGCTGCACCAGGATCCAGATTACCCAGAGGCTCAAATTGAGGATTTTCGACTCCGTGCCGGTCGGCACCACCACTGTGCCGATTGGCACATGGAGCGTGCCGGTCGGCACCATCTTGGATCTCGGCCTCTTCTCTATCTAACTCTTCAAACAGTTTATTCAACGGATCTGAGTATCCTGGACTGATTTCTTCATCCTTTTCTGTAAAGAATTCTTGGAGAGAGGGTGGGTCTTCACTTTCTTGAACGACGGGTGGGTCTTCGAATTCAAAGAGGACTTCCTCTCCGCCCAGAGTCAATTTGAGGTGACCTTTTCCAGCATCGATAACGGCTTGTACAAGCTTTAAGAAAGGTCTTCCCAAAATAATATCTTCAACTCCCACTTCACCTTTATCAAGAACAAAAATATCCACTTGTATAGCATTCTTTTTTACCTCAATGTTCAGATCCTTGATAACTCCCAGTGGTTTAGTTCTCCTTCCATCCGCCATTATTAGCTCAAGCTCGGTTCCTAGCAATCTTCCTTTTATGTCATAAGGCATATCCATGAATGCTTCATACGTCATTAAACTGACGCGGGAACCAAAATCACATAGTGCTTTAGAAAAACTTCTATGTCCGATTTCGCACGGTATGTAAGGATCAACTTCCGTTCGTTCCGTAAGGCCAACTGCATATACTCCACATAATCCTTCATACGGCGACGGAACAAAACAACTATCAAATAGCTTCTTTGCTTGCTGAACCTCCATCTGGTCAATTTCCATATCATCCTTATACAACTTCCCCAATACTTCACCAATGATGACATTGTCCAGTATTTCCGAAGTTCTAGTGTTTTTAGGGAAGTTATACTGAACTCCTGTAGTAGAGGCATACCTCGGGTCATATGTTCTCCTCATATTTAGCAGATTTGAGCTGAAATCTATAGGAATCCAATCCAACGGTTCAAACTCGTCCAACGGTTTAGCATTGCTCAACGTTGGATCTCCTACTGGTCTTGGAAATTTATTCATAAAGCTGTTTTCATGCTTCTCTAATATTGCAGCTTCGGTCTTTGAAATTCCTTTAACAGCAGGCACCGTGCCGGTCGGCACAAGAGCTGTGCCGGTCTGCACGGAGGGCTCAAGTGTGCCGATCGGCACAGAAGCTGTGCCGGTCGGCACCTCCTCCAGTCTTGGTCTTTTCAGATCACCTTGCGCTGGTTCTTCTGTTCTTACCGTTAATTCGACTTCGGATACTGTACAGCTTTCGGCTTCAGCTTTCAAATCCAAAGAACCTTTTACTAGCGTCGACCTTTCAGGGGGAATTGGATCTTCTTGGAATTCTTTCCAATGCCTATGCATAGCTTCAGTCTTCGATATCTTACTCAAAAGATCCAGACCTGCAGCAGCAGTCAAGTCGAGGAAACTCCCTCCAGCCGAACTATCCAGATGCATCCTGGAGGTTCCTTCAAGAGACATGTAGAATGTCTGAGCAGTCAAGTTATCATCCATGCCCAGATCGGGCCCTTGCTTCAATAAAGATTGGAAGCGTAAACATGCTTGCGTGAGGGTCTCTTCTTTCATCTGCTCAAAGTTAACCACTTCTCTTCTCAGTTTCTGCACCTTCGGAAGCGGGAAGAAATGCAAACAGAAATTTCCTACAAGCTTATCCCAGTTTCCTTTAGCTTCACGGGCTGCAGATTTATACCAATCCTTGGCTCTTCCATCTAGAGAAAATGGAAATAGCAACCATCTGTACCAATTCTGAGGCACTCTCTCATGCTTAAAGTTCTGACAGAGAACTTCTAGATCTTGCAGATGTGTGTACAGATTCTCGTCCTTCGTCTCAGAGAATTTGCTGTTCTCGACCATACTGATGATGGTCGGGTTGACAACGTATGACGAAGCAGTGACCTTCTCATCAGAAATTTGTGGAATCAGCAATCCCGGAGACGGTAGTGAATGTTCCCTAACCGTATGAGCCGGTTCAGGAGTACCCATCCTGAAAACACAGAAAGAAAACACAAAAACAAACTAGAAAAGAGAGGATTAGAGGTTAGTAGAATAAATAAATAGTAAAAGAACTGGCTTGTTCCCCGGCAACGGCGCTAGAAAACGTGCTTGTTGGTCGTTTGTACGCACCTATTTATATACCGCAAGTGGACGGTGTACAGTTGTATCACTTTTTCCCCTAGAGTATTCCAAGGTTTAATATCGAACCACAGAGAACAAGCGGGACTTAAACTATTATTTAAACTACTAAATTAATATAGCAAAAGTGTGTGTGGAAAGGATGGTTAACAACTAGAGATGAAAGAGCCTGCGGTTGTAACAAGGTTATGTAAAGGATTCTCTCCTATGGTTTGGGGTACTGGCATGCAACTCTAATTAATGGTCGATTGATAGGTTTAGTATTCTACAAGACATGGTGGTTTCGTTCTCCTCTCGCCCTGTCACGACAAGGGTTAATAGTTCCCCACTGGTTTCTTGCACTATGAGATAATAACGTATTGATCAGATACGAAATAGAAGCATCACATAGACTGAACGCATCAAAAGAGTATTGTAAGTGTGAGAGTTACATAACCAGATTTCCCTCGCCATGGAGAGAATATTACTCACGCATCATACTGTAACACATGAACATGGCTACAATGGGACGCGGGATTTTGGCGTGGTCCCACAGGTGCCGATCGGCACGGCAGTGTGCCGGTCGGCACAATCTTCCTTTTTGGTGGTGATGATCGGTGATCGCCGTCTTCGCCGCCACAACCTTCAACCTAGGTCAAAAAACCTCTGTCTGTCTGTCGTCTCCCTGTTTCGCGACCTCCGATCTTCTCTTTATAGTTCCTTTCGATTATGGGCTGGACTTCACCGACTCCGACTCTGATATTTCTTCTGGGCTTCATATTCTCCGAGTGGGCTTCATGCTTGGGCCCGACCTCCGCGGTGCCGGTCGGCACGTGGCTGTGCCGACCGGCACGGACTCAAGTTTCTTCATTCTTCGGGCCTCCGGCAGCTCTTTATCCGTAGTCTCTTAATTTTCACCTATTTCCTGCAAATATTTCCAAATACACAGAAACTACGCATATATATAATAATAGGGGTTAATTGTTAGCAATAATGACATAAAAAGGTATTAAAAACACCATATTTGTCATATAAAATGAATACCTAGAAAGCACCAACAAGGACGCCGTCGGAGACGCCGATCGGCCCCCCTGATTTTCTTGTCCAGCTCCGCCACTGCCAACAATGTGAGGCAAACTCATTTTTGCCTCTCCAAATGCCACTGTACACTATGCAATCCTCTCCAACAGAGTGTGCAAAGGTAGCATGCAATTTGCATTCGAGGAGAGAGGAGATGTAAAAATGGATTCCCTCTCTCCTCGATTGCATTTGTTCCCGAGCGCGCGAGGAGAGGAGGTGAAGGACAAAGGTCTCGGCGTGGCGGAGGCAGCGCACGGCGATGGGAGCGGAGCTGGACGAGCGCGCGTCCTCGATGATATCGGCCGCCACGCCAAGATCCGCCCCAGGTCGGCCCCGGCACGGGCAACCTCACCGTGTGCCTCCTCGCCTCCCCGGCCGCCTCGTCGCCGACGTGCGGCTGCTCGCGGACGTCAGCCCGGGGTGGACTCCGTGGCGACGGATCAGAGGCGCGGACCGACGAATTGAGCGGAGGCGGCGGGACGTGCGGGACCGCGGCAAGGCGTGGCGGCGCGAGGTGCTGCGGCGGGGAGCGCGGGGAGCTCGAGTCGCGCCGGGCCGCGGCGGCGGTGACCTTCGAGCGCGGTGACGGCGGCGATGACCTTCGGGCGCCCCCATCGTCGCTGATGCATGCGCGGCGGCGAGCGTGAGCAGGCGGCCGCGTAGGCACGGCGCGCCGACGCCGACGCCGCGTTGGGGCGCAAGCGCGGCCCAGCTTGCCTCGAGGGACGAGGCCCCGCTCCGCTCCCAGCGCGGCGACGACGACTAGGCCCGCGCCCAGCTCCTGGCGCGGCGCCCTGCTCGGGGAAGGGGAGCAGCCTGGGTCGTCGCGGTGTGCAGGCGGATGGCTCGCGGCCGTGGGCGCGGGCGGACGGCTCGCCGCAGCCGGCTCTCATTTTAATGTCGCTCAGATCCACGACGTCGAGTGGGGAGAAGGCTTGCCGCAGTGGGCTCGCAGCTGGATAGGTGGCTACCGCGCGGCCTTGCCCGCTGCTCGCGGCTATGCGGCGGACGTCGTTCATGTCGAGGATAAGGTCGATGCGGGTCCGAAATGCCTAACGCTGTTGGAGGCATGGTCTTGCAATGTGAAGCCAAAAGACTGTACACAAGAGGCATTGGCCAATTTGCCTCTAAAAGTGCCTCTCATTGTTGGAGTCAGTCTAAGCATTGTGATCCTTTTGTTGCAAAACTGTCATGCAGCTAAGTTGATGTGTGTTTTTTTTAAGGCAAGTTGATGTGTTTATTAATGGTGTTACATCGTACTGAAACGTTTGTTTTAACAACAAAAAGAAATGCCTCGATAGTATTTTTTTTTCTGTCTGAAACCATACAAATGTGAGCAAGACTCATCCTTGGGTTTTTTTTTGTTTTTTTCTTTTTGGCAGTAACTCATCCTTGGTTGTTTTTGCTTGTGTGGGGCTTGCTGCAATTTTGCCTAGTTGAATCCAAAATGACACATAGAAGAAGATTTCGCCCGTCCGTTGGGCTTCCGTTACGGATATCCCTTTTTCTACTGACTTCCTATCCACACTGCTACAGTCCCGAGAGGTGGAAAAGGATAGCGGTCTTCTCCGTCGACGGCGTCCGCTGTCTTCCTTGCCTCCGATGGCCTCCGGGCCAGCGGGAGGTGGGGAAGACGGTGGATCTGCTGTCGGCGGAGAGGTAGGTCCTAGTTCCTATAGGTTTAGGTTTTCTAGGTTTAGGTCTCCGGTCGGTGGCGGTGGGGCGACGGCGGCGTCATCGGCATGGAGTTGGTCCTCACTGGCTCAGCCTCGCCTTGACGGTGCTTTCCTCCGGTGCCGACGACGAGCCTGTGGAGGGGAGGGGGGGGGGGGGTTCCGGTCAAGAATCCCCTGTTTAGGAGTCCGGTGCGGGTGGCGCATCTTCTCGGTGAGTTCTTGTGCCGCTCAGCCTTTTTGTTCGAAGGTGCGGGTCCAGCTTCGGAAGTGGTGGAAGTTGGGTGAGTGGATCGAGCTCGGCAACCCCGTCGCGGCTGTCGTCGGCGACGGCGAGCGGAGATCCTGGATCTGGAGGGGTCGGGGCGCCGCCCCGGCCGATGCGCGACCGGCTCTGCCTTCATCCCGTCCGGTGGGACGGGTGTCTACTTCGGCTCCGTGAAGCTTGCAAGCGAAGGACTTCTCCAGGTCCGCGGGATGGCTGGCTTCCTCCTCGCCGGCGGCTGCTCGCGGTGCGTCGGCGTGTGGTGGTGGTTGGTAGCGGAGAGCAGGGTGCCCAGGGACCTACTTGTAATTTTGTTTTTCTTGGGGGCTTCTCTGCAAGTTGGCTGTTAAAGCTGTGTATCCGTATCCTTTTACGTACCTATACGCGTATGCGGTCCTGTATTGTTTCCTTACAATGAAATATAGGTATGTTTGATAAAAAAAAAATCCAAACTCTCCCTCTCCCCCTCCGCCTTCCCTCCGCCGACGATGCCACACCCACTCCTCGCCGGCACCAGCCTCCTCCCCGGCTCCGCGTAACTATCCCACCAGGTTGCGCGGTGAGGATCATCTGAGCGATGGCGGCGAGGGGTTCGTGCTTCTGCCGCGAAGACCGGCTGGAACGGGAATGCTGCCGCGGGGGCCTCCTCCGCGCCTCCGCCTCCGCCTCCGCCGGGCTCGCGGTCCACATCCCCGACGGCGAGGAGGACCGCATCAGCGCCCTCCCCGACGACATGCTGCTCCAGATCCTGACCCGGCTCCGCTGCGCCCGCGCCGCCGCCCAGACCGGCCTGCTCGCGCGCCGGTGGCGCGGGCTCTGGGCGTGTCTCCCCGAGCTCAAGTTCCACAGCACCGAGCCGGATCTGCTCGACGCCGCGCTGGCCCGGGTCGCCCGCCCCGCCGCGCCGGCGCTCCTCGACATCGACTTCTTCGACCACCACAAGTTCGAGCCGGGCCGCGTCGCCTCGCTGCTCCGCGCCGCCGCGGCGCTGGCGCCGGCGGAGCTCGTCGTCCACGTCTACGCAGGATTCCGGCGCGACGCCATCGAGATGCCCTGCTTCGACCGCACCACCTCAATCAAGCTGGAGGTTTCACATGTCGGGTTCACGCTGCCGCCCGCAGGAGGCTTCCCGGCGCTTGAAAGCCTCCATCTCGAGAACTGCCACATCGACCTCGTTGACCTGCTCCCCCGCTGCCCCTGTCTGCGCAAGCTTCGGATCATCAATTGGAATTCAGACTCGGTCATGGTTGAATCGCCATCACTCCAGGTGCTAGCTGTTTATGCCAATGTGGAAATTCGGCATATCAATATCGCTGCCCCTGCACTGAAAGAGTTGTATCTAGATGCCCATCGCGGTATCAGCAAGGATTTCAGCTTGTCATATTCGGCGCCTGCAGTGGAGGATCTAACATGGAAGCGTGAGTGCCAGGCCATAAGTTACACGTTTGGTGTGATATGGCGCTTGTGGAACATGAGCTTAAGCACAAGCTTGCAGCCCCGACCAGGCAACAACATCGAAGGCACATGTTTGCAGCAACGCCCTCTCTTCCACGCCCTGTGGCTCTACTTGGAGACCAATGTGGGTGTACTCTCCTACTCAGCTCTGCTACGCTGGAATAAACTGATTTGATATTTTGTCTGCATTCTTCCAATTGTTGTGCAGGTTTATTCTGGAGATACATCCAAGAGCTTTGAGCAAGAGATATCCCAATTTCTCTTCACCAACTTTTCTGTGTTGGAGCTGGATCTCACGCCACGTGGGCATGTTTATGGAGCTATGGTCCTGTACCTACTTGGCCTTTGTACCTCTGTAGAGAAGCTTAACATTGCACTAGACTATTTTGATTGGGTAATTATTTCTTCCTTTTTCGATAAAACATTTCAAAAATTGCTTGGACCTCGAGTTTGAACTTTGAAGAAGGATGCATTCTGCTTAATTTTTTTTTTTTTTTCAGACGAGCAGAGCATGCCCTGCAGATTGCCCTTGTGATCAGCCAAACAACTGGAAAAGTCAAACCATTTTGTTGACTGATCTCAAAGAAGTGGAAATCCGAGGATTTAAAGGAAAAGGTCACGAAGTTGATCTTTTGAAAGTACTATTGAGATGTGCAGCAATGCTTGAAAGAGTGACCTTGAGCTTCTCCCGTGAGGCCTCACCAAGTGATATCGAATGCATGGAAATTCATAGCATTTTCGAGGCATATCCTTCTGTGGAATGCAGAATTTATCGCAAGTTGGGAGCAGGTTTTGTAGGTACGAGTTAGGATGCTCATAGATGTAACAACACATGGTATGTGTTGGCCTAATCTTTTGAAACTGAAACTTGTCCGTCATCACTGTTATGTTTTCTCACGTACGTTCTGAATATAAGCTTGGCATTGCTTTGTGAGCATGTTTGTGCGTATTTCATTGGATGATGGTGGCTGTTAATGTCATCTCTTTTTAAATTCCATATTAGGAAGGCTGATATGTTATATTGTTGGAAAGAAATGAGTCATGCTGTATACTCCTTTGCCATAAAAGAACTGTTTTTCTGTATATATGTTAGATGGTCATGCAACGCTTGCATACTGTAGCCATTCTTTAATGGCCGATCTGCAGAAAGAAGAAATTGTTAATTCACCCACTTGATGGCATAGCACATTGAACCCCGTTCGAGCACTAGGATCAGTATTTGAGTAATATGGTGCCAATCGGGCTGACATAGTGTTGGGGCTTCATTACAGGTTCTAATTATAACATTGTTTGATGTAGATGAGTTTGACAATATTGTAGTTTCCATTCGCTCAATTTAACACATCGTTGTTACTTCGTTTTCTATGTTGTATATATATAAGATCATCTAAACAACCCCATTGAGCAGTTCTATAAGCGGTTTTTCATAGATACAATTGGATGATGACATGGCGCTATGTCATTTCTTGATCACCCCTTCCTTCTGCTTCTCTTTCGTACACTTGACAGAGCGTGGCCTTGATGTATGAAAGCAGGGCCTCAACGCTCGAGTTAAGGACCGATCCATAGGACTATAGGAGGTGAAGTATAGGGGAAATGGCTTTCGTGACCTTTCTCAGACTGACTTCAACAGGAGAGGCAAAAGGGTAGGCAAACCGATTTTGCATCTCTAACTGCTACTGTACACTGAGAAATTCATCTCCAACAGAGCAGGCAAAAGAGGAGCCATTTTGCATTGGAGGAGAGAGACAATGCAAAAATGCAATCTCTCTCTCTCCAAATGCATTCGGTCTGTCGCGCTGTGCTGCCGCCGGCCATGCGGCACGTGGTCGGGGCGAGGCGGAGCGCCAGCCGGAGTGGGGCGTGGCGGAGCGCCGACCGGAGCGAGGCGAGGCGAAGCGCCGGCGGATCGACCCGCCCCTGATGTTCGCCGCGAACCATCGAACCCCGGAGAACCTCCACGCTCCAGCAGTCATGCGCTAGCAAAAGGACAGGAACAATCTACAAATCCTCGCGCGATTTGCTTCTACTATGCATGCATTAGGTGAATCAATCACGCCGCACTGCGATTGCCTCTTCCTGTGCAAGCTTGCTTGGGCTGCCCAATCAAATCAATTGGAATTGGAATGAGCTTCGACCATGGAGATTGCTGGCGGGTGGCTTCAACGAGCAGGAATCGGGAGAGGGCGGCGCCGGCCGTCGCTGCAGCGGCGAGAACGACGATGGTTAGCGCCCGTGGGGACCAGCTGGAGGAACGGGCGAGCGGAGCGGAGGGCGAGCTGCACGCGTCCTCGGCTCGCCGACCCGGACGTCGTGCTCGCGGGCGCGGTCCTCTCCTTGCTCAGCCTCGCTGTCGTCTTCGTCGTGCTTGCGGGCGCGGGCGCAGGGGTGAGGATGACTTGAAGCTCGTGCTGGAGCTCCCTTTCAACTTCCTCTGCATGCTCAGCCGAGGAATCGAAGCCTTTGATCGACATGGCCGCCGGGTGACCGTCGCCGCTTTCGTCGTCGATTCCACCCCACGTGGTGAGCCCCATTTCGATTCCTTGCACCCTAAAGTGCGCATCGATCTCGCGCACCTCTCTGACTCCATCTCCCTCCGAATCTGCAGCCCAAATCGCCGGAGAGCGTCGTCGGCGAGCCGGGCATGCTGCGGCGTGCGGAACGAGCAGGGCACGGGACGGCGGTGGCCCAAAGGGCATGCGGAGAGCGGTGCGCGGGGCCAGCGGTGGCACAAGGCCGGCTACGGCGGCGCGCGGGGTGCACTGCGGCGCGGGGGAGGAGCGTGGCGAGTGCGCGCGCGGGACCTCGAGTAGGAATTGCCTCTGGCTCTGCCTCTTCTCTGTTGGAGACATCAACAAAAACTACCTCTTCTTTTACTGTATACAGCAGCAAATGTCCATTTACCTCTCCGAAATGGCTCTTCATTGTTAGAGTCAGTCTCTGTCTCAGTTTTGGGTGGTTTTCTTAGCAAGGCGAAATTGGCTGCGGGACACTGAACTTTGCTGGAATTTGCCATTTTTTTTGAAGGAAATTCGCCCAAAGGGCTAGGTATCTTTATTATTCCACTCTGGAAGGTTCAGTACAAATGCAAAAGGACCCTTACAAAGTTTAACAATGAAGATGGGTCTTTAAGCAACAAACTGAGGACACAAATAAAAATAAAGATTACATCTAGGTCCTTCCAAAATCTCAACCACCGGCGACGAGAACGAAGACCAAGTAGTCGCCAGAGTAGCCAGCACTCGAAGATGCTTTCCGACCGTGTCTTCAGATCTGAGAGACCAACCACTAACGCCGCCATCTTCGCTGGGACCAGGCAGTGTGAGTGGCTTGACACCACCGAATCACTGCAACAAAGATGGAGGAAGGGCCTCACGATGTTCACTGTTTGCCACGCCGGCGGTCCACCCGACAGACGCCACAGCATGAACATCAAACGAGGTTGAAGAAAAACAAGCCGTAGATCTTGAATATGCTTCACCGGGCTTGTCCAAATGATCTTCATCCGGAAAAATTTGGGGATCAGCTCTGGCCGATCAACCCATTCCGGGTGTCCATGGCGTCGCATAATGGCACCAGAACCAAAAGCACACCAACCAGAAAAGCAATCCAGAGGAACCAAATCCAGAGCCGTGAGAAGAAAAAGGGGAGAAAAACACACGATGGGGAGGAATCCAACGGAGAAGGATAAAGGCATCACGCCTACCACCTTAAAGGAAACAGACACAAAGAAGAGAGCTCCTTGCCGACACCTGAACAAATCACCACTACAACAATGGTGATGAAGGCAAAACCGAAAGAAGCAGCTCCACCTAAACAAAGAAAGCTAAAAACCTACACTACAACTGTACAGGAGAGGGACCCTCACCCTACTCCACACCGGCAGCAAGTTGGATAGGAAGGGGAGGGGCCAGATCTGGCCCGGAACGAGAAGCTCTACTGTAGCGCAGAGGAGAGCGAGAGAGTTCTGGAGGAGGAAGAGACTGCGGTTAGCTTTCCCCAATTTGTTTCACTGCTTGAGAAAGGGAGCCAAGGGCGTACTACTACATGTTCCAAAAAAAAAAAGGGCGTACTACTACATTTGCCAGTTCACACTAAACTTCTCAATATATGCCAGGTATGCACACTAAACTTTTCAATATATGCCAGGTACCACCAGTGGCGGAGCCAGCTGCAAACTGGAGGGGGGGCCATGAACAGTACTTATCGTGAGCGAACGACTGGGTAGAAGAATAGCGTCTAGAGCTGGCTTTGCGGACGGGCAAGAAGAAGCACAACAGGAGTGTGAGCTGACTTTGGCCTTGTTTTCCTTGGGAATTTTCCTCAAATGCTACGGCACCATGGCGAGCTACTGATCTTATCTGCTCAAATGCTATTGGACCTTTGGAATTTTACTCAAGGCAAGGGGGGGCCGGAGCCCAGGTTGGCCTGAACCTGGCTCCGCCCCTGGGTACCACTACAATTTTACGGCTCTTTGCCAGAACACACCGCAAGCAATAAAATATTGTAAGCCTTTTTGTCATTTCCTGTATGTCCGGACTTAAGTTAGACTGCAACTACTTCATTTTTGTGAACCAGAGTGTAGAGAACGAGAGTTTTTTTTTTTTTTTGAGGTGTAGAGAACCAGAGTTAGACTGCAATTACTTCATTTTTGTGATGCTGAATCAAAGATCATTGTTTGCAAAAAGGAAGAAGATGTTGAATCAAAACTCGCTGTGAAATTCACTAAGCTCATCCTGCTGAGGATATACTCCTTCTGATCTTTTTTTATGTCATTCAGACAATAGTCATAGTTCAAATTTGAACCAAAACTTTGTCTGAACGTCAACAAAAAAAAAAAAAAAAATAGGAGGGAGTAGCATCATACAACCAACAGTAGTAAGACTTGATTTTTTTCGTCGCTTTTTCACGTCAGTTTTACAAAGCTTTTATAACTTCACTTTCCTCGCAACGCATTTCTTGGGACTTCATTACCCATAATTAAGGCTTAGTACCTTTTCTTATGTTGTGTTATAATTATTTTTCTGATCTGGATTTGACTTCAAATTATATAAAATGAACACCGTGAATCAATGATGCTGGCCTTGTCTCGAGTAAGCATGATCGAACGGACCAGATCGCATCGTGGGCAGAGAGGGTCGAAGCCCAGGTGTCTAGCGCCGCCGGCCGCCGCCCGGAGTCCGTCGCCCTGCCAGCCGGCCGCCGCCCTGTTCGCTGCTAGCCCCGACCTTTCGGTCTTGCCGAAGCTGCAAGCGACTGTAGCTAGTGACTACGGACGAAGCCGGCGCCAATGGATGATGCGGCACTTCTCGCCGGAGCAGGGGAGGCCGCCGCTGCGGCGAACCCTTCGACGGCAGCCGGAGCCACGGTGATGGGCGTCTTCAAGTACAACTTCGGTGAGCGCTCATCCCGTCGACAAATTTGTCCGCTTTTCGACCAGTTCGTCGAGGGTGCTGAAGGTTTTGGGATCTAATGGTCGTGCTTGTGTGTATGTGTTGCCTGTGCTGCAGCGGCGCAGTTCCTCTCGAGGGTCCTCCCGTTCCTCTTCAACATCTGGTTCGTGCGCCAGCTTGGCACGGACGACTCTGCTGTGTCGGTGTGGATCCTCTCCTCTCCTCCTTTCGATGCTGCAGTTGTAATTCGTGCTTCGATTTCTGCATTCCAAGCAGTAGCAGGCCCTTGCATTGGGAACTTAAACGTGATGTAGAGTTAGTTTTACAGTTTGATGGTGGAATTTGGTGCTTCGGGGTTCAACTCGGGACCTTAGAATTTGGTGCTTCGGGGTTCAACTTCTGGATTGTAGGATCCCTTTTGTGGATAGGTAGCATCATATCCCCAAGCATTCAGGAGTGGAAACATTGGTGTTCTACTCTGTTTCCTTTGCTCTTTCGACCTCAACGATGCATTTTTGTTCCAAATGTTTGGTGCATTGAGGACTCCTTTCATCTGGTAGATATTGGATACCCATGCTACATTTGAATAATGGTTTGAAGAAAATTGACTGTCCCAGTAGTATTCTAGTGGGGATTGTGTTGGAATGGAAACCTTAGACTTGATTACAATTGCCGACATGGAAACACAAAAGGAGCCTTTTTGTCCCTGTGGAATTCATGTGTCATATCTTGATGGATTTATGGCAAACTGTCATGTTGTTTTATTCATCTTGAACAGTGCCAACTAAGGATGTCAATGATTCTTGAGTGGACATGGACACCTAGAATGTCCTTAGTCTCAACCAACTGCACTTTTTTTTGAGAGAGAGAAATAGCCAAAGGGAGAAGGAGACCCTTGAGGAAATAGGTGCAGGACCTGGGATGGATCGAACCTAGGCAGGCACCCTCCCAGCCAGTGGACTTACCACTGCGCTGTGGGCGCCTTCGCAACCAACTGCACTTATTTATGAATGCTTCAGTGGACATGGGCACCTAGACTGTTTATTAGAATCATATAGTAAAAGTATCTACATATTTATTTGTCATTTTTCTTGCAGGCCTACGCATTGCAGCTTCCTCTCTTAATCAACAGCATCTTATTTTTAAGCCGGGAGGGGTTTCGGCGGGCATGCTTGCGTAATGATTCCCAGAGGTATTAAAAAGAAGTTATACATGGTGTTCATGAATCAATTTAGGCTAAATAGATCAACTTTTATGTTCAACTGCAAGGTTTGTCTCTTTATTATGGTTATGCAACAGTGCGGGTGAGCTGACTTTAATTCCTTTTTCCACTTTTACAATGAGCCACTTAACTTGAAAACACTTTGTAGCATGCACAAATTGGTATAACCATCTGATTCTGTTTTGACAAGATGCATTGTATTTTTACTTTCTTACGAGTTACATGTGACATTTCTGTCTATGTTTGTGTTTATGCATCTGTTAGGATGGAGAGAGTATGAGAAAGGAAACTTAGCAAATCAATTCTCTTGTTTGATGGGTATTTTAGGAGTGAAAAATAAAGGATCAGTAAAGGGAGTCAGAGTAAATATATCATAAATCTCGTTCTATTCTCTTTTGAAAGTCTTACATAAAGGGGAAAAATGCAGAAAAACGATTTGTATTATTCCCTCCATCCTTTAATTGATGACGCCCATTAGCTCAAATTTTAGCTAACGGGCACATCAATTAAAAAACGGAGGGAGTACAAGTCAATTCACAATTTTCATACAAACATATACATACTTATAGCCTTTTTGGACAGTGTACAACATTGGATTAAATATGTAGCCTGAACTTTATTCATTGATTGCGAGATACTGCTATTGTACAGTTCTTAACAATGATGAATCTTTCAAAAGATTACATGGTCACTAAACTTGCAGCAGATAAATGTTGTTCCTTGGTTTCCAAATTTTACAAACCTGAGACTGACATTCCATCAAATTGGCAAAATGGTGCATATATCGCTGACTCCCATACTCACTAGTTTCTATGCTCTGTTGATATGTTTCTTAGTTCTTTACTGCATGAATTTCCTGAACTCTGTACTGGTAGTGTTCTTTTTTATCCTTGTTATTTACTTTCTTAAATCTTAGTGATGACTTCATACTTGCCTTACAGTGGTGATGTGTTGACTGATGAAGCAATACTAAAGATAGCTTGGATGGTAATTCCATTTGGCATCTTAGTTACTTCTGTAGGCTGCCTGTTTGTGTTGGGCATAAAGAAACTGAAGTTATCTGATCCATACGCAAAAGCTACATTAATCATTTAATTCTTCATGCATGAACTTCTGCCACACTTTTTTATATCTATTCTCAGTATTCTGAGCATGATGTTGATACTCAATGTTTCCTTGAGGGTATATGCTCGTGTGCAAGTGAACCTGATAGTTGGTTATTTAGATCAGCTAGGACAAAAATAATACTGCATGTTTAATTGTCAGAGGTGCAGCTGTGCAGCTGAGAGACCTTCCATGCGAATTTTGAACACATGGGGTCGTAATCAAATTGGATATGAGGTTTTCATGCAACTACTTGTGTCATCCCAATTCCTGAATAGATGCTTAGAGAAAGACAAATGTATATCTTGATTATTTCTTTCTTCGCTTTTGTTGGATCGGAACATTATCAACCAAGGGCCTTTTCATCTTTCTGCTATTCAGTCTATTGCCTTCTCTCTTTCTCATTGTCGTGTTCACTTTCTTTTGTTAAGTACTGATGTACTTATTTATTAAAAATGACAGGAGTGGTGTTGCTGAGAAGCTGATGAGCCATACAATGAAGCTATGGGAGAGAGTCATCGAGCACCGCCTGAGGAAGCTGACGAGTGTGACAAAAAATCAGTTTGGTTTCATGCCCGGAAGGTCAACTATGGAGGCAATTTTCCTCTTAAGGCAACTAATGGAAAGATACAGGGAACAAAAGAAAGACCTGCATATGGTCTTCATTGACCTGGAAAAGGCATATGACAAAGTGCCTAGGAATGTCATGTGGTGGGCCCTGGAAAAACACAAAGTCTCAACTAAGTACGTTAATCTAATCAAAGATATGTATAATAATGTTGTGACAAGTGTTCGAACAAGTGGTGGGGACACATCTGACTTCCCGATTCATGTTGGGCTACACCAAGGGTCGGCTTTGAGCCCTTATCTCTTTGCTCTGGTGATGGATGAGATCACAAGAGATATACAAGGTGATATCCCTTGGTGTATGCTCTTCGCAGATGACGTGGTCCTAGTTGACGAGAGCAGGAGTGGTGTTGCTGAGAAGCTGGATATGTGGAGGCACACTCTGGAGTCAAAAGGTTTTAGGCTAAGTAGGTCTAAAACAGAATACATGAAGTGTAACTTCAGTGCTACGGGGCAGGAGGATGGAGATGTCAGCCTCGATGGTCAAGTAGTACCCAAGAAAGACACCTTTCGTTACTTGGGATCGATGCTACATAAAGATGGAGATATCGATGACGATGTCAGTCATAGAATTAAAGCTGGATGGTTGAAGTGGCGTCAAGCTACAGGTGTCCTTTGCGACACTAAAGTGCCACAAAAGCTAAAAGACAAATTCTACAGGACAGCGATCCGACCTGCTATGCTGTATGGAGCAGAATGTTGGCCAACTAAAAGAAAGCATATCCAGCAACTAAGTGTAGCAGAGATGCGTATGTTGCGATGGATATGTGGCCACACAAGAAGGGATCGAGTCCGGAATGACGACATACGTGAGAGATTAGGGGTGGCACCAATTGAGGAAAAGATTGTTCAACATCGCTTGAGATGGTTTGGACATGTGCAACGAAGACCGGAGGAGGCGTCTGTACGTAGTGGGATAATACGTCGTCCCGAAAATACGAAGAGAGGCAGAGGTCGACCACCTTTGACATGGCCAGAGTCGGTGAAGAGAGACCTGAAGGACTGGAATATTGCTGAGGAGTTAGCTATGGATAGGAGAGAGTGGAAGAAAGCAATCCACGTGCCGGAACCTTGATTTCTTCTTTTTTTAATCCTTTTTTTAAAAAAAACTTTTTTCTTTTTTTCTTTCACTCTTTTTTCTTTTTTTTTTTCTCTCTTCTATCTCTTTTATCCGGTTTGCCCTTTCTCGTTTTGGTTGGTTTTGCCTCTCTTGTTGGTTCCTGCAGGTTTCATCTCTAGCCTACCCCAACTTGCTTGGGATAAAAAGGCTTTGTTGTTGTTGTTGTTGTTGACAGGCTTTGCTTGTATTCTGGAATTGCTGGCAGAACCTTTGTATATTCTGTCTCAGAAAAAGAAGTATTATAATATAAGAGTGTACACAGAACCAGCAGCTAACCTCTTGCGGTGTTTAATGACCTTCATCCTCGTAAAAGGCATACTAAAGTGGTAACAAACATGTCTTTTACTGTTCTGAGTTTTTGTCCTTGTTATTTGCATAGTTTACTCTTCTTATTTATCTATGAGTCAATTCTATGTTCATCATAGAGAATATCAATTAGTTTCTTGTTGCATTTATTGATCGATACAGTACAAAAGTAATCAATTTTTTTCGTGCAGGAAAATGTGGTTGCATTTTCTTTGTCTCAGGTTGCCTACGGGGCCTGCATTTTCTTTGGATATTGGACATATTTTCTTATATTTGGTGATATCAATACTTTCGATCTCCTTCCATTACGGTTAGTTCAAAATATATATGCATTTTTTCCCTGTTTTATATGGTTTGATTATCAGAAGTTTAATATTGTTCGCTAGTTGATGCGAAAACACGCTTATTGTCAGGTTATCAAACTTGATGGGCTACGATAAACAGCTATTGCACATGTGCATGTTGTTTACAGGCCAGACTTTCAGGAAGTTGATCCTCCAAGAAGGCGAGAAATTCATTCTTGTGTTGTTTGATACTCCATACAACCAGGCGGCCTATGGTCTTGTTGATAAATTAGGCAAGTACAGCAACAATCTTCTGTTTCAAGTACTATTATTTGCTAGCATTGTAATAGAATGAACTAGTATATGTTGATCATCTTTTATTTTTCTTGCAGGGAGTCTGGTTGTTAGGATAGTTTTCCTTCCATTTGAGGAGAGTTCTTATGCTACCTTTGCCGAACTGGCAGGTTGTTTCTTAGTCCATTTGAACTTTAATGCTGGCTTTGTTATAATTGTCTACATTGTCTGTTAGGTCTTATTGATAGCACTTTACAGTCACATTAGTGAAATGGCTTCTGATCTATAGAAGTCCTTCTATAAAGTCTTTCCTACCAAACATATTTTTTATTCTAAGGGAACTTGCTGCACAGCTGTTGTCATATCTAGTGATTTATAATGCCCCTTATGAGCTAACAATGGAACTTTATCAACAGGAGAAAGCCCCCCAAATATATCCAGTCTTGAAGGTTCTTTGCTTGGGGCTCTAAAGCTTATTATGCTAATAGGTAGAGATTTTGACGCTTTTATGTTTGTATTCTAGCATTTTTCTACCCTCATTCCTTATTTTTCTATGAGACAGTCAATCAAATGCCATGCACACTTCATAAAAATCATGTTTAGTTGTTATCAGCTGCATTTTCCTTGGTTTCCTTTTAGAATACCACAATCTCTTAATATAATCATCCTCTACTGTGAAGGTTTGGTGGTCATTTCATTTGGTCCAAGTTATTCATATACCCTTCTAAAGCTACTCTATGGGGAGAGGCACAGTGATGGAGAAGCCTCTGTTCTTCTTCGTTACTATTGTTTTTATATCATCAGCTTAGCAATGAACGGTTTGTATTTGTTCATCTACTTATGTCATGGTTCTTTTCCATGTTTCATAAATTTAGTTAGCCTACATTTGTGGTGTATATAGTTTCTTTACATTTGTCCTAACAATCGATATGTATGCCTTTTGTCTTGTGTTGTCAACTCTTGTTTCAGTTTTTTTGCATATAGCACAATGGATAGGTAAAAATTTAATAACCTATTTGTTTTTTCTAGTAGATAAATGTGCCAAATTCTTAGCTTTGCATTTCGTGCCAAGTGATCAATTGTCGAGCATATAATGCCAAGCATGCTTGTTCAGTCATCATGCAATCGCCGAACCATTCCCTTCTCTGGTGTTGCCCCTAGGCATATGCTTGTTCTCCTGCTCTCCCTGTCTTCTTTTGTTGATGGGCGAGTACTACATTTCTCAGTGCTCGGATTTCATGTCACACGACGTGCGAAGATTGTCTACCTGGTTCAGCCGCCACCACCTAAGAACCTCCTGTTTTTCCTTTTTTTCCCCCATTGAAAGATTCAATGTAATAAACTCCACCTTCTCATTTGTTGTCTGTTGAAATTTTCAGTGCTTTGTTCAACTAAACCACTTTATAGTGCTGTTTTTGAATATTCTATGACTTCCTCTGAAGCTTGACTATATGCAGTAGTGGCCTGATTACAGTAGGTTTGGTTGCCAAAACCTTATTTAAAACTGCTGCTTGTTCCCCACATTATGAAAGCTACAGAACTTATACCACATCAATTAAACCCCCTCTGGTCAGTGGCGGAGCCAGGTTCAAATTTTAGGTGGGGCGAACTTGAACTACGAACGGCCAAACATAAATAAAGAAATTTTGAACAAAATGCACTAAACTTCCACACGAGATTAACAAAGAATATTAAGATGCCACTTCTATTCTGAAGAATCGATAACATTTTGACTCCATATAACACAAAAAAAAACATAATAGAAAAATAAATGGATCAACATGTCGTTGTGACAAAGATCGTGAGCCTCGAAAATTTGGTTATACCATGAGTAAGACCATGAAACTTTAACATACCACTACTAGTAGAGAACTACTCGGTGACTATATGTCTTCCATGAATTACCACCATTGCCTGGTGACATGGACATGAAGCATTCGTTTGTGCCATGGGGCTAGAAAGCATTCTTATCTACTCGTTCTATTCAGTTTGACCCATCAACCCTGTTTCGTTTCAGCTTCTCCGACGGACAACGTTACGTTGAAAGTAGAACGAGTTGAGACTTGAGATCAGTTTTCTTCATCCTGACTCCGGTGGCACTCTACGGCCATGTGCTCAAAGCTCGACGATGAAAGAGGAGTTGGGGGTACTGGGACTAGCGCCGGCCGCTAGCTGGGGCAGCCGCCCCACCCTGCCTATAGGGAGGCTCCGCCTCTGCCTCTGGTTGTATTAACTTGACAAGATTCTGACCCTTTTGTACTATTTAGTGTGCAACCAGTGTACACTACACTATTGCTGGCGTCTTAAAGATATGTTAGCTACTTCTAGGTACAACCAGGTTGCTGTTACAAAGTAAATGCCTACATTATTATGTATTTACAGGGTCGAGAACGGGATGATCTTAACGTAAATTAGCATAATGTTTGTATATGGTTCCGGAATCAATTAAAAGTTTACTGATTATATGTTCTTTTGCGCTTTCAGGCACATCTGAAGCTTTTCTTCATGCAGTTGCAAATGAAAACCAGCTTAAGAAGTCAAATGATATGTTGCTTATCTTCTCTGTGATCTATATCGTTCTTAATATTGTTTTGATTAAATTTGCTGGAGCTGTTGGGTTAATTGCTGCAAATTCCATCAGTATCCTTTAACTACAGTCTGTCGTTATGATTTGTCTTGAAAGTACCTTTCCCTGAACACCTTCATATGTGCCTTGACTGTCTGTAAAGATATGTTGCTGCGAATCACATATTCTGTACTATTTATCAAAAACTATTTCAAGGTACAGTTCTGGTCATGTTTTACAAAAGGATTTCTCTAGATGCTCTGTACTATAACAAAACTTAATACCTGATGACATTGTTTGTAGGGCTCATTCTCCTTCCTGCGTTGCTTGCCAGCAGGCTGGGGCATTTTGCTCATTTCTGGCCTGACTACAGCTTTCTCTGAGAGGATGTTTCTAGATCGAGGAAGGTTTAAACAGACCCTTCCCATTCACATGGCGATTGGCATCATGTGCCTGAGCGTCTCAGCACTTGAGATGTAAGCAACTTATGGCTGCATATATATTCTTGTTCTGTTTACTCGTGATAATGATTCTAGCTTGTTCTCATTGTTGAACAGATACCGTGGCGAAAAGCAATTCTTGAGTCAGATCTTTGGAACTTTGAAGGGTCATGACAAACTTCAATGACCCCTGTTCTAAGAGACTCACACTTGTACACTGAAGAGACCTGCATAGCGGTTGAGTGTTGAGTGACTTGATGGCGGGTATGCAGCAGGTAGGTTTCTAGGACGGCAAAAACTGGAGGATTAATTCTGGGGTAGATAGCAAACATACATGTACCTTTTTTTTTTTTTGGGGGGGGGGGGGGGGGGGGGGGGGGGGGGGGGGCAGCCCGTTATGCATCTTCGCTGTGTCTGGAAAGCCGTTTTTCCTTTTCTTCTGAGTAATTTCCACGTTAGGGTCTAAGCAAGAAAATTGTTTAGTTTACCAGATTTACTGGTGTGTTCATAGTATTACGTGTTCAGCTTAATATTTATGGGTCAGCCTTTATAAAGAGGCTAGATGATCCATAATCATGGTTGGTGTTCTGAAATTTGCATGTAAAATGAATGATGTATATATTCTGAGCCTTCTATGGGATATTAATTTCAGGGAAATTGATTTAATTTTATATTGTGTAAGTGGATGGAACAAGTCCGAATTATGACACTACGATTTTTTTGACACTGTACATACAGAAGCATAACGGAGTATTTTGTCCCCGGCACTTGCGAACTCATTATTCCGTGCTAGCAGAGTTTAGCTCACAAACTGACGAACAACCATGGTTCGTGTTAGCAGAGTTTAGCTAGCACAAACTGAGTTTAGCTTGGGGAGGAGGCGCAGCGATTTGCCCGCTGTGGAATAAGGACAGTTTTACTGACGAACAATTCAGCAAGTGATCGTGGTTCGTGTTTGGAAACCTAATAATACTTCAGCAAGTGATCGTGCCCGTTTCTTGCATAATGTTTCTAGTTGTATCACATGACTTAAAAGTATAGAAGGGCATGCTTTGCCAAATAATAACAACTTTTTTTTGAGGGACGCCTAATAATAACTGCTTGGTGACACAGAAAAAAGGAAAGAAATTTGCATTGATGGGCTGTAGCTGCCAGCTGGCCCATATGGATAGAACGTAGGCCTAATCCGAGCCCAATACATGAAACCGCCTCATCCTAGGCTTGGCCCTTACGCAAACCTGCCAGTTAAACTGGGTCTAGCAGCCCTAGCCAGCGCCAGATTGGATCGGACCGAATCGCTTTCTTGGGCTCCCGTCCTCTTCCTTTGCTTGAATCTGACGCCACCAACCGGCGCGCCAAATCCACCGCTGAGAACCTCCTCTGCTCTCGCCTCCCTCCACCCCGGCAAATCCTCCGATCGATTCCGTCGATCCGCTCTGCTCCGACGCGCGCCATGGTTCTTCCTCCCCGCCGTCCTTCCGCCGAGATGCGGAGCATCCACCGTGAGCTCCAGCGCCGGAGGCCAAAGCCACTGGCCCCCAAGCGGCCGGCGACCAAGAAGCACTCTGCTCCGCCGTCGTCGCGTGAAGCAGCAAGAGACAAGGTTCAGGGTCCAAGCTCTCGTCCCCTCTCCGGGAATCCATCTTCCAAGTCTCGATCTGGCTCCGCCAGAACGCGTCTCTTGCCGCCGCTCCTCTGCCACCTCCGCCCTCCCGACCCGTCGCGTCCGCAGCCATCCCCGTCGCCGCCGCTCGCCTGATGCCTCGCACCGCAGTTCGTGTTCGCACGAGAACCATGTTGCTGCTGGCGGGGAAATCCGTCGAGATCTGGCTCTGGCTCCCCGCGACCGTCGTGTCCGCCTCCGCCGCCGCCGATGGAAGCTATGAGGTTGTCTACAAGGGGAAGTTGCCGCCCGGGAATCCCTTCGCCACCGTCCATGTCGCAAGCGACCACGTCGTGCCGGACAAGCAGCAGCCGCCGACGCCTCTGCCATCTCGCGCCGCCTGCCCGAGCACTTCAGCCACCAACACCCATGTCGCCGCGTCCAAGAACTCATCGATGCAGACCCGACCAAGGCCGACCACGGCGGGGAAGTCCATGCGCCTCGTCCGCAAGATCCTGTCAGAGAAGGAGTTCGTGTCTGCCGATGGAGACAAGGGCAACTTGCCGTGCGAGGATCCTTTCGGCACCGTCCGTGTCGCGCGTGACCACACGACAACGCAGATGCCGCCGCCGCCTCGCGCCGCCAGCTCCAGCGCCTCCGTCAACACCATACTGGACGCCGCGCCCAAGACTTCCAAGATTCAGTCCGCGCCAAGGCCAACCACGGCGGGGAAGTCGCTGCGCCTCCTCCCCAAGCTCGCGTCGGAGATGCAGGCCGCGCCAAGGCTGACCACTGCAGGACCTGTATCAGCGTCGTCCGAAAGACCACGTTGGCGATGGAGTTCCCGGCCCAAGCTATGTTGCCGGGATATTAGTTTAGCTGCAACTGGATGCATGCCTTCCCAGTTCATGAGTAGTCCCCCTTTTTTTTTGTCAACCCGACTATTTCATGAATTAACTCAACTCATGCCTTATCCCAACGTGTCCAGGTTTTGAAGTCATCGTTAGCGTGATCATATATCATGCATGCATTCCTTATTTTTAATTTGAGCTTTAGGATTCACAGATGACATCAGTTGTACGCACATATATTTCTTCTGCCATATTTCCCTTCTATCATTGTTGTTAGCTGTTTAGATTCAAAACAACATCTTGCTAGCCAGAACCGTTTCTTAAAAAAAAAAATGAAGAAATTGCAAAGAGGTTATAGAGTAAACAACAAATGGTGAGTTCGGTTGTCCTATGCCGAAAGAAACAACGTCAAACAAAAATAAGCTCTGTAAACAAAAATCAGAGTTTTCCTTTTTGGCTATTTAGGGAAATCATGTATCTTTATAAATGTACTTGGAAATAGTTACTACATAAACTGATTATTTTGTTTGATAAATTTGAACTCTTAAAATAGAGATAATTAAATTAAGCAATTATTAAGGTAAACTTATCACATATTACTTTGTGCATATAAACAATGTAGACTAAATTATAGGAACTATCTCACTAATCAAGATGAAAAATAATCACAATGGACGACAACACATGCACAAGAAAATTCTAAAAATTAGGAAATACTATATAAATAAATGAGGAACTCTGTAATTTCATAATAATTGACACAAAAAGGAAATGATTGTGCCCTTTTCAATGAGTTCATGTTTAATGAGATTGATAAGACTTTGGTTTGGAGAACACAATGTTATCGTTCTGGTCTAATTCATAAATGCATTTGTTTTAGAAAAAACTAACCGCGCAAATGCGCGGGTAGTTAGCCTAGTTTATAGTGCAAGGAACATGCGGTGGTTCGAAGAATAATGTTTGAAGCTGATTTTTTCAGCAAGAACATGGGAGGCACAACCCAACTCGGTTGACTTGTCACGCGATTTTAATTGCCAAATTTCAACATCGTAGGAGTCTCTTTGGCCTCACCTTATTAGCTGGGAACCGAAGACTTGGCAAGGGAATATTGCAAGGATATATAAGTTTCTTTGTCCTTTCTCAACCGCGCATACTAGTTAATGAAATCGTGTCAGGAAATAATATACTTTACAGTAAGTAGGTGTTTCGTTTGTGCGAAGGTGAGCAAAATGCCAGGCTAGCTGATAAACGGAGAGAGCAAACTAACGGGTCAGTGCGTAACTACTGCCAATTGTTTATTCCCCATGCCGATTGGGCACGAATAAACAAGAAGTCTGAGCCTCAACAAGACAAGACCGATGCATAGAGAGACCATAATCCACAGGTTCACGAATACATCCGTAGCCTTTCCCAAAAAAAAAAAAAGATCCGTAGAATTCCCTTGACGACAGTTAGATGAGGTTCCCATGGATTATGCACGTATAGAGGCACACTTGTTAGGAAACATATTCAATATCAGAACGAGTGAGCGCCGAATAGTATTGTAGAGCACCAATGAGAGTAGTAATTAGTAATACATGTGGGATCAACAACAGTAGGATGCCCGTCAGAAGAACCCCTTGGCGTGAGTGTCAACCGCAGTACTGTAAGGCTTCACTCGTACCAGCACGCTCTAAAATATCAATTAATCACTAGTCACATGCCCGTGCGTTGCCACGGTAAAAAAAAAAATCTTATCAGAAATGATGTCAAAATAATGCAGTGCATCGATAAAACTATTTAGTTTATGTCATGAATGATCAGTGGCATAATGCTTAAAGATTTCTCACGGGAGGCAAGGAGTCTCCTGATTACGAGGAAATTGAATACGAGGAAACAGTGTAATGCTTCATTTGGAATGCAGGGTAGGGAAAAAAAGAATATAGAAAAAGGATAGGAAGTGTGTTTGGATGAACCACAACAGAAGTTAATTAGTCCCTTGTTCATTGTTACCTTTAATTAAACATATGTAGTATATTTTATACAGTAGCTATAGCTACTGAGTGGACCGTGGAATTATATGTTTTCCTAGACAGTGAGTCACTTACAAGTGGGCCATTTAAGCAACTATCTATCCTTGACGAAATTCTTTTCATCCACTCGTTCTTTCTAGTTCTCTCTCTTCTCTTTCCAATTTCTCCTGCCATAAAGAGAAGAGAGAAGGTTCCAATGGCATTTGAGGCAATCTTGACCAAGTTTTTCTCCACTATTAACATATGATTTAAATTTTAAAAAGATTTTTAGAAATTATCTTAACTTCAAGGGGTACTCTATAAAAATGCCAAGACACAACAGTACTATGATCCATTACAGGTTCTTAGGAGGGCCTATCTGCAAAAGCTTGTTTCAATGTCGTTCTCCTACTTCCAGTCCGCCATGGCCACAGTAGAAGCTCAAATACGCATGGGAGCAGGGGAGATAGTTCTTGGGAGTTGAGGAATCAAATCCCCGAGATGTGGCGCATCCATTTGATGCAAGATTTCGAATCAGAGGTGGGGGAAGGCGCCTGATTTTGGGGAGGGACCGGACGAGATTTGGGGATGAGTTCCCTATTGCGATTTGAGGCAAATCGGGAGCCACAACCTCCAGGCTCGTCACATGGACCAGCATCACCGGCCTCGATCTTAAGTCACAGAAGCCACCACCAGCATCCACACCTCAGCATCAGCCGCCACAACTTCAAGCCCGCCGGCCACCTCCAATGTGGCTCCACCAGATCTGGCTGTGAGCTGTCGGCCACGTCGCGGCTCCTTGTGCCGTGGCCGCGACCGTCACGCGCAGTCTCCTTGCGCCCCGCCAGCCGCGCGCAGACGCCGCGCGCGCGGACGTCATGCGCCTTCGCCGTGCCTCCTCCCAGCCGCGCGCAGTCGCAGTGACCGACTCCATCGCCATGGCTCCCGCCGTGCTCATCGCGCCCGTCGCCATCGCGTCTCCTTGCGCGCGGATCTGCGGGTCGCTTTCTCCTCGTGCCCGAATCTGCGCGGGATGCCTGAGAGGGGCCCAGCCGCCGCCATCCCAGTTAGCCGTGCGGCATTTCGGCAGCGTACTCAGGCGACGGTGAGGTGTAGAAGAGGGGAGGGGAGGGGAGGGGAGGGAAAAGGTATTAGCGCACAGCTGCGGACGGAAGTAGGGGAGACGATGGGTGGGTGAGCTGCGCTGCGCTGCGGCTTGCGGGGAGGAGGGCTGTGGGTGGGTGGCCCCACATGTCGGCGCGCGTTTCCAGCCAAGGACGGTGCGACCAACGACGACCTCCCAGCGCAAGCCACCAACTCGTAATTTTAAGTATAGTAAAGATATACTGCCGAGAGAGCAATAAACCAATGGTATGAATTGCAATGCTCCAAAAGTGATGAAGGTCATTGTAGCGACCCGCGTTTTCGCCGTTGTCAAAAAGCACTAAAAATTTGAACTTTTTAAAATTTTCCAATTAAAATCAATTTTTGCTAGCTTCAGTTAGTAGCGAAACCAAAAGTTTTTGAATTTTAAACCGTGCATAAAGGTCACCATATGCATATTCATGTTTTTCTTGATTTGTTTGAGTGTTGGTTTCAATCCTTCCTTTTGAATGAATTCAAAATTCATTCAAATTAAATCTCAGCAAAAGATCAAACCTTTCTTCCTTATCGGGCCGCCCTTCTTCTTTTTCTCCTGGCCGGCCCACTCTCTCTTCCCTCCTTTCTCTCTTTTCTCTCCCACCTGGGCCGCTCCACTCCCGGCCCAGCACCGCCGCGCCAGCCCGGCCCTCTCCCTCTCCCGCTCCTGTCGCTGACGTGTGGGCCCGGCGCCCGCGTCGTCTCCCTCCTCGCGCCGGCGCGATTTGCGCCGCCGCCCATCCCTCCTTGCCGGCGAACCGCTCCCGTCGTATCCAAGCCACAGGAGCATCACGTGAAGCTCGTGAAGGCGCTCCACCGCCTTACCGTCGCGTCCCATCGCCCTCTTCCCTTACCTAACGCGCGCGCCAAGTCTCCTATAAATCCGGTGAGCTCCACGCCGCTCTCGTCAGCCACAGCGGCTTCCTCCCTCGCTCCGTTCCGTCTGGTGAACTGCAGCCATGCTCGTCGCGCGTCACGCCGTTCATCGAAGCTCGAGAACCGCCATCGCGCGTCGCGTCGAGCTCCAGTCCGGCGAGATATTTCTCGCCGGCAAAACCGACCTTGCGCCCACTCGCGAACCGCCATTGTTGGCTATAAAGCAAGGGGCAGACCCCCGCTTCCCTCCTCTATTCTCATTTCTCTCCCACACTCACTCCCGAGCTCTCCACTGCTCAATTCCCCACTCCACTCACTCTCCGGTGAACCCTCCGGTGAGCCCTCTCTTCGCCATAGGTGAGCCTCATCGTCTCATTCTTCTTCTCTTAGCTTCTCCGTTCCAAGCTCTACCTCACCGAGATCATCTCGTCCGCAGCCGTGATCTGAAGAGGGAGATCGACGTTGACCTATCGTCGTCTTCTTCTCCCACGCCGGCCGCCTTCCGTCATCCTCTCGTCCGTCCAACAGCGCGGTGAGCATCCCCTTCGCCCTCTCTTTCTTTTGCGCCACCTCTCGTCGTCCCTCTCCGTGCGCGCACCCCCTTTCATCGAGCTTCGGAGTAGCGCCGCCTAGTGACCTCGCCGCCGGCCACACTTCCGGCCACACGCGAGCACACCGAGGCCATCCACCACCTCCTCGCACTCGCACGCACGTCCGCACCCACTCAAGCACGCTCTCGCGCGTGCGCATCCCTTCTTCTCCTCGTGCACCCCGGCGCGCCGCCGAGCTCCGGCGAGCTCGTGCCGCCGCTCCGGCCTTTCTCCTCGTCAACGCGTGGCACCTCTAGGTTCACCGTGACTCCCTCTCCCTCTTGCGCTCCCTCTTTTCCTCTCTCGCTCTCTCGCAACATGTCGATGATATGAGACCCGGGTATACTCAAGATACAACAAGGCCGAGTCATCCAGTAATGGGGAATCGATTTGGCCCAAGAAGGACCGGGTGGCCCGACGGACCTAAAGTCAGTCGGCCCACTCGGCCAGGAGATAAACATCAATCAACTTGTACTACAAGGCTGTTTACCATGTAACCGACTAGGTTTAGATCCATGTAACCCTGCACCCCTGACTATATAAGGCGGGCAGGAGACCTACAGAAAACTCTCTCGCAATACATCACACCAGCACAGGACGTAGGGTATTACGCCTTCGGCGGCCTGAACCTGTATAAACCCTCGTCTCCTGTGTTACCATCGTGTTCTTGATTCTCGTACACCCATAAAATAACTATCGAGGCCCTAAAACCTCGACAGTGGCGCGTCAGGTAGGGGCAGTACGAGAGTCCACCATGTCGAGCTCGATGGCTTTCAACTCCATCAACAACTTCATCGCCGGCGACCGGATCTCATTCGGAAGCCTGCACTTCATCGCCGACCGCCGTGGTGAGCTCCATCCCGTCAACTCGGCGGTAAAGGAGATCACTCGGCGGCCAACTTCGTCGACTCGGCAACATCCGGATCCAGCTAGCCTGGGCTTCGGACCGAGCCACGTCACCCTCCCTGCAAGGACCTACGCGGATTACTCGCTGGCCGAGTTGCGCGCTTGCATGGAGGCGGTCAGGATTGGATCTGCTATACCGAGCTTCGCTCGAGGTCCCGTTCGGTTTCCGTTCGGGCTCAACAACCAGGCCACGATCTGTCAAGATCTGAGTCTGGGGCCATTCGCAGTCTGGGGGCTCGACATGGTCGGTCCTTTCCAGAAGGCCAAGGGAGGCTACACTCATCTGCTGGTGATGGTTGATAAGTTTACCAAGTGGATTGAAGCTACTCCGATCAAGGATCAGACGGCAAGCAAGGCGATCGAGTTCGTGCGCAGCGTCATCTTCAGGTTTGGTGTCCCTAACCGCATCATCACGGATAATGGGACCAATTTCAAAGCCGCCGAGTTCCAAGAGTTCTGCGACGACGTTGGAATCAAGGCATGCTACGCCTCACGCTCCCATCCCGAGTCCAACGGGCAGGTCGAGCGGGCCAACGGCATGATTCTTCAAGGTATCAGACCACGCGCATTTGACCGACTGAAGAAGTATGCGTCCAGGTGGATCGACGAGTTACCATCAGTGTTATGGGCCCTACGCACCACTCCAAGCTCGGCAACCGGCCAAACACCTTTCTTCATGGTCTACGGTGCAGAGGCAGTGTTGCCGACTGAGTTGGACCATGGCGCTCCCAGGATCGAGTTCTTTGATGAAGCTAGAGCCGAAGATCAGCAGTCATTGGCCATTGACATGCTGGAGGAGGAGCGAGATCGCGCTTTCTTCAAGTCGGCCAAGTATCAGCAAGCAATGAGGCGTTATCACCAGAAACACGTTCATGAACGTTCGTTCCGAGTTGGTGACCTCGTCCTCAAGAAGATTTTAACCACTGAAGGTCGCCACAAGCTGTCCCCCATATGGGAGGGGCCATATATCGTAGCTGAAGTCACTCGGCCGGGTGCCTATCGGTTAACTACCGAAGACGGTACTCCGTTGCAGAGTTCCTGGAACATCAATCAGCTACGTCGCTTTTTTGCTTGAGTTATTTTGTATGCATCACCTGCTCAATAATAATCACTCCTGCTTCGCCATATTTGTGTTTATTCGCCTTTGTCTCGTATGTTACGTTTTGAGTCTCTCTTTAAGCAAGCAAGTTGGTGAATTTTTCCCTGTTACGCCAACTCACATCAGGCTCACGCTCACACTCTAACACTGACGGGTTAACGCCATCTGTTGCTAACACCCTAGGTTAACGAGTCCGGCTGAGTCACAACCGAGTTCGCCGTCCGTGGAGTTCATTTATACTTAACGCTTTGAGAAGGGCAATATTGAACTACACATACGAGGCATCATCACATAACTACAGACTACATAAAAGCAACCTGTACCAACGTTTCTATATACACCCTGCTCTTTTTACAAAGGTTTTTGCAGACTCGGGATACACACCGAGTTCATGGGTCCACCCTTACTTCAGAGATCATGGCGATCGCCGTCGCCTTCGTCTCCTCGATGGCCTGCCGAGCGTTCGCCCAGTCCCCAGCGAAGCCCGTCTTCAAGCCCTCCTCATTGATGCGTGGATAATGGGTCTTCACTTTGGCAAGCACCACGCCGGCACACATGCGAGCGATGAACTCGCAGTGCTTCTTCATCTCCGCCGGCACCTTCTCCAGCAACTTGGCCAACGTGTGCTCTCCTCTACGCTCGGTGGTCGGGTAGACGTATTGCGCGACCTCAAGCCCGCTCAGTTCAAGCTCCATCAACTCGTTCTTGAGTTTGTTCAATTCCTCTGCAAGCCAAGAAGCATGTTCACTATCACCATTTGCAAGGATATTGAGCATACACAAACTTACCTTTGTGGTCTTGGATGAGCAACGTCCGCTGCACAGTCATCTGCGAGATTTCTTCTTCTTTCGCAGACAGTTGTTTCTCCAGGGCAGTGGCAAGGTCTCTGCTTTCCTTCCATCGACGTTTCGCTTCGGCATACTTCTTCTTCAAGGTGTCGACTTCATCTATGGAGGCCTGCCATTCAGCTCGTTTGCTCCTCAACGTCTGCACTGCTATCTTCTCGGCGTCAATGGCTTTGCTCAGCTCCTCGAAGTAGGTCTTCTCTTTCTCCTTCTGGGCCTCTACTTGAGTTTGAGCCTGAGTGAGCTGATTCTGCATCTCGACAAGTTCGGCCTCTTTCGTCTTGTATGCTTGGTTCAGCTTGCTGACCTGCGTGTTCAATGCTTCGGCCCTGGACCTCGCACGCTCCAAGTCTTCTGTGGATGATGGGACTGCAGATTTATCAGAACGTAAACAGACCGACTGATTTCAGTCGAGGCTTGGTAAAGCTTTACAATATACTCACCGGTCGCCTTTGTCGCCAAATCCTTCTCCTGTTGCAGCCGCTGGATGAGCTCGTCTTTTGCTTCGGCCTCGGCCAGCAGAATCTTCATTTGCTTCTCCAAGGCTGCCTGCTTCTCCAACTGCGCCTTCATGTCACGGATCATCTGGTTCTTCGTCTTCAAAGTCTCCTCCGTCACCTACAACAACAGGAGTCAGTGCCCTTGGTCACAGCACAAATATCTCCCAAGCCAAAGACAACAGGTTGCACTCCACTTACATTGAACGCAGTGTTGAGGGCAGCGTGATGATGGTGGAAGCTTGTCACATTGTTGTACTCTGCCTGCGCTCCATTCAGCAGATGGTCGTCAACCTGTTTCAGCAGTCGGCAGAGCTCAGAGTCTTCAACAACCGGTTGCCCCTCCACTCGGGCAGCTGTCTCCTCACTCGGCCCTGCAGGGGCCGCAATCCTCTCCATCTCGGCTGCGGCTGTTTCTTGAGCGGTAGTCTCTGCAGTCCCAGCGGTCGAAGGATGGATCGTCGATGTCTCCGGTTGCCTGTCACTTCGTGTGTTTGCCTCATCTTCGCCATGGACCTCCTCTTCAGCAGCACTCCCGTCTCCATGGTCACCGCCAATCTCCCGATGTACTTCTTCAGCTTCATCACCACGAACTTCTTGGTTCTTCGCTCCAGCACCAGTCGGGTCGGGCACCTCGGCGTTTCTCTGCGGGTTCCCTTCTTCAGGTGTCTCCTCAGTTTGGCCGGTTGTCCTCTCCCTGTCGGGACCCAAGTCCCCGATGAGCACTCTTCCGCTCCCGAGTATCTGCTCTGCAGTCTCTTGGATCGGAGTTTCACCTCTTGGCGGACTTGGAGGAGCGTTTTGCTCTAGCTCATCACTCGGCACTTCAGTACAGGGAGCCCTGCAGTTACATAAGTCATCAGCTAGTTTCTTCTTCGCAGATACCACTCGGCACCACACGTCTGAGGATTACTTACAGTGTGGAGAGAGTGATGTTGATACGGTCTTCATATGATACTTCCCTGGGAGTAGAGGCCCTTCTTCGGCCATCTTGCTCGCCAGAGGTCCCCTCGGGGGCTCGCTCTCCTCGCGTCATCGGAGGCGTTCTCCGGCTTTGCGGCGACGGCGATGTTGGCGGGCTCACAGCCACAGTGGCCCGGCGTGATTCATATACGACTACACCACCACTCGGGTTTGAGGATGGAGCTCCCCGAGTGGTCGGTCGGCACACGTCCCTCTTCAACTTCTTCGACGGAGGCGGCATCGGCAGTGACTCCTCCACTCGGTCTTCTCCAGCATTTTGCTGAGGAGTCTTCTCGCTCTCCTCTTCATCGTCACTCGGTATCGCCGCATCAATGGCAGCTTCCGCGGAGTTTCTCTCTTCTTCGCTTGTGTCGATGTCCATGATGTCTTTTGCCCTTTTCTTCTTGGCAGCCGGCTTGACATGCATGGGCTCGCTCGGCCCGTCCGAGCGAAATTCAATCTCCAAAGCCTGCGTGTAAACACACACACGGATGCATTACAACATAGGCAGCATGAGCAATATCGGTCTCGACTTCGGCTAAGAATACTTACAGGTGGAGGGAGATTCTTGATATGGTAGCCAATAAGGGGTGGCACCTCCACTTCAGCTCCAGCAGCGAAGAACTCCCTCACTCGGTTTTCGATGATGGTGGCTGTGTCTCCAGGAATATTTTCATTGCTCGGATCTTCTTTGCCGCGCCACCTCCAAGCTGGCTCCGCTCTGTCCTTCAGCGGCTGGAACTTTCTGCCACAGAACATAACAGCAATGTTTGGCCCAGTGAGTGGATCATGCTCTTCACTATCCTTCAGATCGTCGATCATCGTCAGCAGGTCTGTCACTTCAGCTTGCTCATCAGCAGTTAGAGGTTTCCTCCAAGTCTCTCGCTGCACAGGCGCTACACTCTTGAAGGCCGGCAGACTCGGCGGGTGGTTCTTTACATAAAACCAGCCAAAGTGCCATCCCTTGAGTGTTGAAGGGAACGGCATGTCAAAGTAGACCTTTTTGTTCCTCAGTTGGAACCCACACCCTCCAACAATCGCCGGGTTGACATTTGACTTCATCTTCAAAATAAACAAATGCCGGAACAGATTGAAATGCGGACGGATACCCAGGAAGACTTCACACAGCGTGATGAAGCAAGCGATGTGCAGGATCGAATTAGGGTTCAAGTTGTGCAACTCCACACCATAGAAATGCAGGATACTCCGGAAGAAGGCATGTGTCGGCAACCCTAATCCACGGCGCACAAACGCATCGAAAATGACGACTTCATCAGGGCACAGAGTAGGGAATTGCTCACCGGCGGCGGGACGCCATCCAACCACTTCGCGATGCGGCAGCAATCCCGCGTCGGTCAGCTCCTGGCACTTCTCCTCCGTCATGATGGACTCCGGCCAACGGCTGTCCTCATCGGCGGGCGGCGGCGAGTCTACCTTCTGCTTCCGCGCGGCGGCTCTCTTTTTCCCGGCCATCTCTTCGGCGGCGGATCTTCACGGGCGGCTTCGATTTCTTCACCGGCGGCGTGATCTTGTTGGCGGCGGCGCAATCTCTTCGACGGCGGCACCAATCGCGGAATGGAGTCCGCCGAACTGGCGGCTTCGAGTTCGTCGGATTGGCGATTCGGGGTTTGTGGATTTGGATCTTGGCGGAATGCAAGGGGATAAGGCAGGCGCACTGTCGCAAGTGTGTCGAGGAAGATGAAGAAGGCGATGCGATACAGCAACTTAAAGGAGCGGGAAATTTTCGTGAACGGTGCAGATCAGTTGACCTAATTTTAACGGTCCAGATTTTCTGCCCGTTATAGCGTTGTTCATTTCGGCATTTTTTCTTCAGCCGCTACCAAATTCAGTCGGCTGGCTGTTATTTGAGGCTGTAATCACTCGGCTATTGTTCTGGCTACTCCACGACGGCGACAAACACACATACAAGTGGATTTTATTTGTTTCAATTGTGGTACATGACAAGATGGTGCAAGATTCCAGAAGGTGGCAAACATTACACACAGTTGATACAAGGTTTTTGGTGGATTTCTTCAAGATCTTCATTCTTCATTCTCTCCTTGGTGGATCCTGACGAGTACGGCTTCGAGTGCGACTTGCAACTGGACGGCTGATGGGCTGCCATGGCGGCAGACCATTGGGCAGATAGCGACGGCGAGGATTTTCAGTTGCTTCATCTCCAGATGAGACTTCAATGTATTCAGGCAGAGATGGATCGTATGGACCTGGAGGTGGCAGAATGACATTGAGAGGAGGTATGATTGGAGCTTCGACGATGGCTAAGTTTTCAAGATTTGGCATGGCTAGATTTGGTGGTTGTGGTTCAGCCGGGGGCTGATTATTGGAACTGGAGGCACCTTTCTTCTTGGTGTTCTTGGTGTTCTTGGTGTTCTTCATCTTCGGCTAACTTCAGTGGATACTTGGGGGCTGCGGTAGCAGCTTATTTATAGCAGCGCTGTGCCTGTTTTTGATAAGGATGCTGTGGTGGAAAGCACGAAGACGACGATTCCAGCAGTACTTCGGGCATTATTGGTTTTACTGTGTTCTCGTGAGTCAGCTGAGACAACACACCCGTGGTCAGCACAGTAAAATTTTGGCAGCATACTGATGGCATTCAGTTCACTCGGCATATTCTGAGTTTGGTACAACTTCTTAGCTTCTTTGGAGTCTATGAACAACTCTACGACTTCTTCATAGACTCGGGGGCTAGCCCACGTGGGCTCACTTGCGTGAGCCCACGTTGCACTTCTATGCTTCTTCACTCGGACAGTCGGCAGTCGGACATTCTGGACTACTTTCTTCAGCTACTCTTGGAGTCTATGAACAACTCTTCGACTTCTTCATAGACTCGGGGGCTAGCCCACGTGGGCTCACTTGCGTGAGCCCACGTCGCGCTTTATTCAGTCCGGCGATCAAGTTTTCGGATTCAACTTTGGCGGATGTTTTCATGCGGATATACTCTTCAGCTTCTATTTGAGTCAATGAACAACTCCGTGACTTCTTCATTGACTCGGGGGCTACATCCATAGGATGCACTAGACGTACACCCTATGCTTCTCCACTCGGCCGGTCAGTGACTATATTCTTCGGGCCACAATTGCACAAGATCTTCACTCGGATGTTGAAGGCCTACGGGAGGTTTTTCCCAGAATTGAACTCGCTTTTTGAGTCGGTTTTATGAACTGCAGTGAAGAGCGAGGCGGTCGCCAAAACCTACGAGCTGTCATCATCCTGGGCACAAGTTGCTGGATGGGCTTAGATTCCGGCCGAGTGAAAGCTCGGTTCGAGACTCGCAACTCACTTCTGGTTTTTAACAGCTGTAGTGCACCAGTTGTGGGGAGTTCCCATGACTCCCATGGAGTTCCCCTTTACGGTAATAGCTTTAGTCCTATATGCCAGGCTCTGTTCGGATCTTCTGCCTAATCCTTTGGATTACCCAGAAGCTCGGGGGCTGCACCTTACAGGTGTGTTTTAAAAAAATTCTGCTGGTAAGCATACTTTTTAAAGTCTTCGGTCAACTTCGAGTTGAATGCTACTGATAGGTAGGGACACGCTTTCTGAGCCCAGCCTTTGTTCCCGACGTCAGTCGGCATTGGGTGTTCCTTCATCTTCATGCCTAATTCGAGGCCTTGCTGATCTTGGTATTCCCAGGATTCAGTTTCTTCATCGGTTTACTTCGGTAATTATTACTCTTTGGAGTTCTTTTTTATTGACCAGCTATGCTGAGGATTATTGTACATGGAGTCGGAACCTGTCGGAAGTCTTCAAGATCAATCAAAAAGAACTCGGGGGCTACTGTCGATGATATGAGACCCGGGTATACTCAAGATACAACAAGGCCGAGTCATCCAGTAATGGGGAATCGATTTGGCCCAAGAAGGACCGGGTGGCCCGACGGACCTAAAGTCAGTCGGCCCACTCGGCCAGGAGATAAACATCAATCAACTTGTACTACAAGGCTGTTTACCATGTAACCGACTAGGTTTAGATCCATGTAACCCTGCACCCCTGACTATATAAGGCGGGCAGGAGACCTATAGAAAACTCTCTCGCAATACATCACACCAGCACAGGACGTAGGGTATTACGCCTTCGGCGGCCTGAACCTGTATAAACCCTCGTCTCCTGTGTTACCATCGTGTTCTTGATTCTCGTACACCCATAAAATAACTATCGAGGCCCTAAAACCTCGACACAACACCTCCGCACCAAGCGCCGCCATGGCCGCCGCCCTTCGCTCTTGCCGCCGGCCGCCGTGGGCTTCCTCCGGCCCGGCTGAGCTACCTGTGCGACTCTCCGCACTTCCGCGCACTCGCACGACCACTCACACTCGACCGCGGTACACTTTTCCGCTGTTTCCCCTTCGCTCGCCGGCGCGTCGCCATCTCCGGCGACGTCGCGCCGCCGCTCCCGTCGACCTCGTCGACAACATCTCCCACCTTCGCACCCGCCGTCGCGCACTGATCACGTTGGTGTGCTTCGCTCCCTCTCTCGTCGCTGGTAGCCGCCGCCGGCGACGATTCCGGCGAAGCCGCCGCCGCGCGCCACCGCGCGCCGACCCAGCCCCGCCGCGTCCGACGTGGCACGCCACGTCGTCGCGTGGGCCCGCAGCGACCGAGTCGCCTGCCCACGTGGCGGACTCGGCGCACCATAGACCCGCCGTTCTGTGCCGCCCGGTCCACCGCCCTATAGACCCGGCTCACAGAACAGTAATCCGCGGACCCCGCTGGGCCCTTTGGCCCACCGGTCAGTGAAACAAATCGCTGGGAATTGCTATGTGCACCCGGATTTGTACACAGAAAATCATTTCGACCACATTTCCAATAACAGAAAAATTCCCAAAAATCCTCAAAAATCAAATACTTCATTCTAACCATTTTGCAACCTTTGCCATCCTCTGGAAAATTAGGATGATGGTTATAATTAATTATGATAATCACATCCTAATCAATTTCCTTTCTTTTACATCAAAAATCAATATCTTTTTCATTCCAACTCCGATTTTGGCGAAACTTGCGCCAAAATTCATCTAAAATCATGATCTATCCAGTGCCACCAAAATCAACTCCCATCTGGGTTTATTTGGATTCTATTTGGATTTAATGCTTTGTTAATTTGATTGCAAGCGTAGATTTATTCTTTTTAAATCGATAGATAATCAAGAAGAGGAAGCTGAGGATCCTGATTACGAGGATTTAGAGGAAGAAGAGCTTGGTGAAGGCAAGTCTAACTTCCATTGATCATATTGATCCCATGTTTATGAAATTATCCTAATTAGAGCTGTTTATAAATAAATTGCATGGTATTTAAATGAATTTAAATGCTAGAATGGTCCTATGCAATATTTGAATGCCTGCCTTGACTTGATTATATCCTGTATCCTTGTTAGCCCTAGGAATCAACATCATTAATTTAATTAATGAGTTGTTGATATGCTCGCTGCTTAGGACTTTCACATGTGTATAATTAATATTGCTCACATGATTTTCGTGTAAATACGTGTGTCTTGGTGGTGTGTGTAAATGTGAAATTTGGGTGGTTAATAATAAGTGCAACCCTAGAGAGGGATATTTTGGCGGGATCAGGCGAGGTAGTCCTCAGTGGGGAGGCTATCTCTGGGACGCCCTTCCACTTGTGGATTGGCTATTGAAGATGCCTGGTTCGGTCGTATAAGGACCGGTTCTTGTGCCGCCTTTGCTTAGCACCCCTCGCACAGCCACAAGCCGTGAATGGGCAATTGGAACCACACCCTACTAGTACTCACCCGGTACCCCCCGGAGGCAGGAGATTGCAACGGAGTCCCAGGAGAAGACTCGTTCGTTGGTGGGTGTTCGAGATCCGGCATTTATGACTGGCCATATTATTATGATTGTGAAGCCCCTGGTGATGTCCGTGGGGGATGCCGTGGTGGTACCAAGTAGGTATGGAACCTTTAGTGGGACAGTCCAAACTATGACGATAGGGAGGACTGGACCACCTTGTGGGGAAATTTGTGCACCCTTGGCCAAGGTTAAGAATCTTTCCGGAAAGCCGTGTTCCACGGTATTGGACAACGCGAAAGCATCGGCCACACTATGATTAGATTTTCCGCGTGAGTACCCTTGGTGTGTTTTTGGAAAACGCCGGTTTGGAGCCGTGTGCTGGTTGTCGGCCAGTGATAAAATTGAGGAACTGGCGGGATGGATTGCATCTCCCCCAGGGCCGCCCAACCCCACTAATCTCTACAGATATTTGATTAGAAGTGTGAAATGCTTTGTTTTCAAAACAACCCTGCATGAACTTGGCTTCCTCGCCTTGTCGATAAAACTCAGCCTATCCTTTGATAATCCCTTGCATAATCATAACCCTCGTGTTAGGCTTGCTGAGTACCTTAAGTACTCACCCTTGCTTAAATCATTCAGAAGATGAGCCTGAGTATGACTTTCAAGCTGATGGTGATGAAGAGTAGAGTTCGACCTACGCTCAAGCGGTGCCTGTAGGAGTGGAGCCTTGTCGTCTTCCGCTAGAATAAGTGTTAGCTCTGGCTGCTGCGTCAGCCTTTGAGCGTGATGTCTGTGTGTGTGCTGAGTCTGCTCGCCTCATCAGCACAAAGACCTTTATGTATTAAAAGGCTTGTAATGACTCTCGGTAATATAAATAAAGTATCTGCTGTGAAGCATTCTGTGAAAGTGTCGTATCAGCTACTGATCCAAGGACTGATACGGTAAACACTAAGTACTTCAGAAATGGGGTACGACAGAGTGATATCAGAGCGATGCTTGTCCGTAGGCCAAACCCTAGGATGAAATCGAGTGAGAAGAGTGCGATATTTTGTAAAGATTTATTTTATAAAAATCTCCCTTACCTTATTTCTATTTATAAAATTATTTTCACCGGTACTTACCCGTCTTTTCAACATTTTGTTGAACAGATGGAGGCCCTTCGTCAGGAGCTTGACCAGCTGGAGGCGCAGCGCGCCCAGACCGCCCGCGTTCTCGAGCAGACTGCCGAGAGGTGGGGCGAGGACCAGCGCCGCCTTGCAGAGACTCGAGCTCAGCTTGCGCAGGCGCAGGCTCAGCTTGCCGCCTGTCAGGCTGAGAGAGACCGTCTGCAGTGGACTCTGGACTACACTCGTCGATTTTGGGAGGAGGATGCGATGTACCTGATCCGTAAGCTCAACAGCCACTACAGGTACTGCCACGAGGAGCACGGAGGACCCCGCCGTCACTTCACAGTGAGGACAGGAGGACCGCACGGACACTACCACTACGCCTGTCCGACCGACACGGAGGAGGACTCCACCACACTTGCAGGTTCAGACACTACCGTGGACTCCCCCGAGGTTGAGCCGGCAGACGACTCAGAGGAGCTTGCCCGTTGGGCAGCAGAGCTGGAGGCCGCCCTTGAGACTGTTGGAGACTCCGAGGAGGAGCCGATGGAGGACGAGCCTATTGTGGACGTCTCGTCAGGGAGTGAGTGGGTGGCGGACAACGTCATCGATCTCACTGGCACTGACGACGAGATGGATATGGACGAGTTTGTGGTGATTGACTCGCCTGCACCAGAGGCACCAGCAGGACCACGCTTTGTCGGAGACGTGGATCTCGACGAGTACTACAGGCTGATCAGCACTGGCACCGTCGACCTCACCCAGGACCCGTTCGACCTCTACGCAGAGTGGCGCCAGGACCGTGGCTTCGACGCCTGAGCAGCAGAGTTGGCGCCGTGGAGTAGCCTTGCTAGCTAGTAGTGGCAGCCGTTGCCCTGAGTCGTGGTGTCTAGTAGTGTCAGGTGTGTCAGTAGTGTGTCTCGGTAGTCCGAGTCGGAGTTGCCCCGTGGTCGAGTCGTAGATCGTCGAGTCCTTGTATATAAATAAAAGGACTTGGGTATGTATGATCGAACCTTGTTATTGTGAATAGGCTTGCTGTAATGATGTAATGATGTTGGTTTTATCTTGTTTGTGTGCTTGCAAGATCTTTGGAATTCCTTTTCCATTAATCTTGTTTGTTTTGCCTCGTAGTTTTGTAGCTTCGCCTCGTAGACTAGTTAATCGCCCGAGTGTCTTATCTCACCTTCTTGCTAATCTCTCCATCAGATGCCTCCCAAAAGATCTGCCAGAATTCAGCAGCGTCAACGCCGAGAGCGTAATGCTCGAACTGATGACCATGATGACGTCCACAATGCAGAGCGTGGACGTGGTCGAGGTGGGAATAATCAGCGTGGCAGAGGTAGAGGAGGAGGTAGAGGTGGAGGCAGACATGACAATGAACAGGATTACCAGGAAGAAGAAGTGAGTCAAAATCAGCAGGAAGTGCAAGATGAGGTTGGAGAAAACAATGATCAGAATAGAAGTGAGGGACAACAGAACCGTGGTAGAGGTGGTAGAAGAGGTGGTGGAAGAGGTGGTGGAAGAGGTGGAAGAATACCTGCAGCACCTGTCACCAACCTAGTGGCAGTAATGGACAATCAGACTCGTCTGATGGAAATTATTGCACAGGGACTTATGGACAGAGCTCCTGGTCAGCAGAGCAAAATGTCAGAATTTATGAGACTCAGGCCCCCGACCTTTGAGGGTACTGAGGAAGATCCTCTGGCAGCTGATGATTGGCTGCGTGATATCACCAAGAAATTGCACTTGGTGAATGCTGACGACAGAGAAAAAGTTCTTCTGGCATCCCACCAGCTCAAGGGAGCAGCAGGGGAATGGTGGGATAATTACCGTGAGGGTGCAGAGAATGCCGATGCTATTACCTGGGAGGAATTCCAGGAAGAGTTCAGGAGGTATCACATCCCAGAAGGTGTGATTGAGATGAAGGCTGATGAATTCCGCTCTCTAAAACAGGGGGCAATGACAGTTAACCAGTACATCAGGAAATTCATGAAATTGGCCCGATATGCCCCTGATGATGTTAACACTGATAAGAAGAAGCAGGATCGCTTCAGAAAGGGACTTAATCCTGGATTGAAAGTGCAGCTGGTTACTCATATTTATCCTGATTTCAACACTCTCATGAACCGTGCACTTTTGTTGGAAGATGCTCGCTCTCACATTGATCACGATAGGAAGCGCAAATTCAATGCGCAGAAGTTTAAGCAGCAGGAGAGAAATCAGAAGCCGAGGTTTAATAATAATTTTCAGAAGTCAAAATATCAGTCTACCATGCAGTATAGGACCTCAGCGTCCAATCAACCAAGCTCAGCACCGTCGTACCGCAATCAAAATTCTGGTAGTCAGCAGAGGAGCAGTTCCAGTGTTGTCCAACCCAACAACAATGATAAAAGGACTTGTTTTCACTGCCGTGAGCCTGGTCATATGATTGCTAGATGCCCTTATTTGAGCCAGAATAATGCTCCTACTCAGCAGCATCAACCAAACAGTGCCAGAACTGCAGCTTCTGGAAATGGTCGTGGTGGACAGCAACCCTCTGGACAGCAGCGGAGGAATAATCAATCCTTCGGTCGAGGAAAGGTCAACCACATTAATGCAGATGAAGTTGAGGACACTCCTGATGTTGTTCTTGGTGAGTATCTTGTCAACTCCATTTTTGCAACCGTTCTGTTTGATTCTGGAGCTTCGCATTCGTTTGTTTCTTCAAAGTTTGTTGTTGCAAATGGTTTGCCGACTGTCATGCTAAAACAACCCCTGATAATCCGGACTCCCGGGGCCGAGACCAAAAGTTATTTGGGATGCCCACGGGTTAAGATCTTTTTAAGTGGGGTAGAGTTCCTAGCGAACTTAGTAGTCCTAAAATCCGAAGGGATAGATGTTATCCTCGGAATGGACTGGTTGAGTAAGCACCAAGGCAATATAGCCTGTGACACCAGGAAAGTTACCCTGGTAAACCACAAAGGAATTAAGGTGGTATGCGAACCAAAAAGGTCAAAAGTTGCACCAATGGTTCACAATATGGAAGCAACACCGTTGGAGGCAGTTGTCTGTGAATATCCTGATGTGTTTCCAGAAGAGTTACCAGGCATGCCACCTGACAGAGACATAGAGTTCATCATTGACCTTATTCCTGGCACAGCTCCAATAGCAAAGAGACCGTATAGAATGGCAGCAACTGAGTTAGAAGAATTGAAGGCACAAATAGTAGAGTTACAGGAAAAAGGATTTATCAGACCAAGCTCATCACCGTGGGGATCACCTGTTCTTTTTGTTAAAAAGAAAGATGGTAGTCTCAGAATGTGCATAGACTACCGCTCTTTGAATGAAGTCACCATCAAGAATAAATATCCACTGCCCAGGATCGATGATTTATTTGATCAATTGAAAGGAGCCAAATATTTCTCCAAAATTGATTTAAGATCTGGGTATTATCAGCTAAAATCAGAGAAACTGATATTCTCAAGACAGCATTTGTCACCAGATATGGTCAATATGAGTTCACAGTGATGCCATTTGGATTGACAAATGCACCTGCATACTTCATGAATTTGATGAATAAAGTGTTTATGGAGGAGTTAGATCGGTTTGTCGTCATCTTCATTGACGACATACTTATCTACTCCAAAAGTGCAGAAGAACATGAGCAGCATTTGAGGATTGTGTTAGAAAAATTGAGAGCTCATGAATTATATGCCAAGTTCAGTAAATGTGAATTTTGGTTAAATAAAGTGGCTTTTCTTGGTCACATACTGACAGAAGAAGGAATATCAGTGGATCCAACCACAGTTGAGGCAGTCCTTAATTGGAAGCAACCAACCACCGTGACAGAAGTTCGGAGTTTCCTTGGTCTAGCTGGTTATTACCGCAAATTTATTGAAGGTTTCTCAAAAATAGCAAGACCAATGACAGCTTTGACACAAAAGGGAAAAGAATTCAAATGGACAGAAGCTTGTGAGAGAAGTTTTCAGGAATTAAAGAAAAAGTTGACCACAGCCCCAGTACTGGCCTTACCAGACATACACAGAGATTTTGTCGTATATTGCGACGCATCTCGACAAGGATTGGGATGTGTGCTTATGCAAGATGACAGAGTGATTGCATACGCATCAAGGCAGTTGAAAACACATGAGCAAAATTATCCCACTCATGATTTGGAGCTAGCAGCAGTTGTGCACGCTCTCAAAATTTGGAGGCATTATCTGATTGGCAATAAATGTGAAATATATACGGATCACAAGAGCCTGAAATATATTTTCACACAACCGGATTTAAACCTCAGACAGAGAAGATGGTTGGAATTAATAAAAGATTATGATCTAGAAATTCACTATCATCCTGGAAAGGCAAATGTGGTTGCAGATGCATTAAGCCGCAAATCTCAGAATAATGGGATTAAAATGCGGAGACGAAGCCCGGAACTTGCAGAAGAATTCAATCAATTAAATCTTCACTTCGCTAAGCCAGGCCGTCTGAACACTTTATGTGTGGAACCAACCCTGGAAAAGCAGATCAGAACAGCTCAGGAGTCAGATGAAGAAATAAATGAGCTAAAGAAAATGACAGGGTTGGATAAAGCCCCTGGATTTCGAGTAGATAATCAGGGCACCTTATGGTACAAGGATAGAATTTGTGTACCGAAAACTGGTGGATATCAGGAGCTGATTATGGATGAAGCTCATAACTCAGCATATTCTATTCATCCTGGATGCACCAAAATGTATATGGATCTGAAGCAGAAATATTGGTGGTCAGGAATGAAAAGAGACATAGCAGAATTTGTTGCTCGTTGTGACATCTGCAGCAGGGTAAAAGCAGAGTATAAAAGACCTGCAGGATTACTGCAACCTCTCCATGTTCCCGAGTGGAAATGGGATGAGATCAGTATGGATTTCATCATAGGGTTGCCCCGTACCCAAAAAGGATATGATTCCATATGGGTTATTGTGGATAGACTAACAAAAGTGGCACACTTTATTCCTGTGAAGACAGTGTACACAGGAAATCATTATGCTCAACTGTACATAGACAATGTGCTCAAATTGCATGGAGTTCCTCGCAGAATAGTGTCAGATCGAGGCACACAGTTTACTTCGATATTTTGGAAAAGTTTGCATAAATTGCTCGGAACAAGACTGGATTATAGTTCAGCATACCACCCACAAACCGATGGTCAGACAGAAAGGGTGAATCAAATCCTGGAAGACATGTTAAGGGCATGTGTACTAGCCTATGGAAAAGATTGGGAGAAAAGCTTGTCCTTCGCAGAGTTCTCATATAACAACAGTTACCAAGCCAGTTTACAGATGTCACCATTTGAGGCACTGTATGGTAGAAAATGCAGAACCCCGCTGATGTGGTCAGAAGTTGGAGAACGTTCTTTCTTCGGACCTGCAGTTATCAGGGATGCAGAAGAGAAAGTAGCTCTGGTCAGGGAAAATTTAAAGGCAGCCCAAAGCAGACAGAAAAGTTATGCTGATACCCGACGCAGAGATCTGAACTTCGAAGTTGGAGATTATGTGTACCTCAAAGTATCACCGATCCGAGGAACTAGGAGATTCCAGATAAAAGGAAAGTTGGCACCGAGGTACATTGGACCTTTCAAGGTACTTAAGAAGATAGGAGCCGTGGCATATCGCCTCGAGCTTCCCGAAGAAATGGCAGATGTGCACGATGTTTTCCATGTGTCACAGTTAAAGAAATGCCTAAGAAAGCCAGAAGAAATAGTCCCTCCCGAAGTGATGGACCTACAGCCTGACCTCAGATATCAGGAAAGGCCGACAAGAATTTTGGATGTGGCAACTCGACTAACAAGGAGGAATGCTATAAGGTTTTGTCGGGTTCAGTGGAGTAATCACACCGAAGCAGAGGCAACGTGGGAAAGAGAAGATGATCTCAAGCGAGAGTTCCCTTACCTTTTCGAGGAAGAGCCGGAATCTCGGGGACGAGATTCTCTTCAAGTGGGGTAGGTTGTAGCGACCCGCGTTTTCGCCGTTGTCAAAAAGCACTAAAAATTTGAACTTTTTAAAATTTTCCAATTAAAATCAATTTTTGCTAGCTTCAGTTAGTAGCGAAACCAAAAGTTTTTGAATTTTAAACCGTGCATAAAGGTCACCATATGCATATTCATGTTTTTCTTGATTTGTTTGAGTGTTGGTTTCAATCCTTCCTTTTGAGTGAATTCAAAATTCATTCAAATTAAATCTCAGCAAAAGATCAAACCTTTCTTCCTTATCGGGCCGCCCTTCTTCTTTTTCTCCTGGCCGGCCCACTCTCTCTTCCCTCCTTTCTCTCTTTTCTCTCCCACCTGGGCCGCTCCACTCCCGGCCCAGCACCGCCGCGCCAGCCCGGCCCTCTCCCTCTCCCGCTCCTGTCGCTGACGTGTGGGCCCGACGCCCGCGTCGTCTCCCTCCTCGCGCCGGCGCGATTTGCGCCGCCGCCCATCCCTCCTTGCCGGCGAACCGCTCCCGTCGTATCCAAGCCACAGGAGCATCACGTGAAGCTCGTGAAGGCGCTCCACCGCCTTACCGTCGCGTCCCATCGCCCTCTTCCCTTACCTAACGCGCGCGCCAAGTCTCCTATAAATCCGGTGAGCTCCACGCCGCTCTCGTCAGCCACAGCGGCTTCCTCCCTCGCTCCGTTCCGTCTGGTGAACTGCAGCCATGCTCGTCGCGCGTCACGCCGTTCATCGAAGCTCGAGAACCGCCATCGCGCGTCGCGTCGAGCTCCAGTCCGGCGAGATATTTCTCGCCGGCAAAACCGACCTTGCGCCCACTCGCGAACCGCCATTGTTGGCTATAAAGCAAGGGGCAGACCCCCGCTTCCCTCCTCTATTCTCATTTCTCTCCCACACTCACTCCCGAGCTCTCCACTGCTCAATTCCCCACTCCACTCACTCTCCGGTGAACCCTCCGGTGAGCCCTCTCTTCGCCATAGGTGAGCCTCATCGTCTCATTCTTCTTCTCTTAGCTTCTCCGTTCCAAGCTCTACCTCACCGAGATCATCTCGTCCGCAGCCGTGATCTGAAGAGGGAGATCGACGTTGACCTATCGTCGTCTTCTTCTCCCACGCCGGCCGCCTTCCGTCATCCTCTCGTCCGTCCAACAGCGCGGTGAGCATCCCCTTCGCCCTCTCTTTCTTTTGCGCCACCTCTCGTCGTCCCTCTCCGTGCGCGCACCCCCTTTCATCGAGCTTCGGAGTAGCGCCGCCTAGTGACCTCGCCGCCGGCCACACTTCCGGCCACACGCGAGCACACCGAGGCCATCCACCACCTCCTCGCACTCGCACGCACGTCCGCACCCACTCAAGCACGCTCTCGCGCGTGCGCATCCCTTCTTCTCCTCGTGCACCCCGGCGCGCCGCCGAGCTCCGGCGAGCTCGTGCCGCCGCTCCGGCCTTTCTCCTCGTCAACGCGTGGCACCTCTAGGTTCACCGTGACTCCCTCTCCCTCTTGCGCTCCCTCTTTTCCTCTCTCGCTCTCTCGCAACACCTCCGCACCAAGCGCCGCCATGGCCGCCGCCCTTCGCTCTTGCCGCCGGCCGCCGTGGGCTTCCTCCGGCCCGGCTGAGCTACCTGTGCGACTCTCCGCACTTCCGCGCACTCGCACGACCACTCACACTCGACCGCGGTACACTTTTCCGCTGTTTCCCCTTCGCTCGCCGGCGCGTCGCCATCTCCCACCTTCGCACCCGCCGTCGCGCACTGATCACGTTGGTGTGCTTCGCTCCCTCTCTCGTCGCTGGTAGCCGCCGCCGGCGACGATTCCGGCGAAGCCGCCGCCGCGCGCCACCGCGCGCCGACCCAGCCCCGCCGCGTCCGACGTGGCACGCCACGTCGTCGCGTGGGCCCGCAGCGACCGAGTCGCCTGCCCACGTGGCGGACTCGGCGCACCATAGACCCGCCGTTCTGTGCCGCCCGGTCCACCGCCCTATAGACCCGGCTCACAGAACAGTAATCCGTGGACCCCGCTGGGCCCTTTGGCCCACCGGTCAGTGAAACAAATCGCTGGGAATTGCTATGTGCACCCGGATTTGTACACAGAAAATCATTTCGACCACATTTCCAATAACAAAAAAATTCCCAAAAATCCTCAAAAATCAAATACTTCATTCTAACCATTTTGCAACCTTTGCCATCCTCTGGAAAATTAGGATGATGGTTATAATTAATTATGATAATCACATCCTAATCAATTTCCTTTCTTTTACATCAAAAATCAATATCTTTTTCATTCCAACTCCGATTTTGGCGAAACTTGCGCCAAAATTCATCTAAAATCATGATCTATCCAGTGCCACCAAAATCAACTCCCATCTGGGTTTATTTGGATTTTATTTGGATTTAATGCTTTGTTAATTTGATTGCAAGCGGTAGATTTATTCTTTTTAAATCGATAGATAATCAAGAAGAGGAAGCTGAGGATCCTGATTACGAGGATTTAGAGGAAGAAGAGCTTGGTGAAGGCAAGTCTAACTTCCATTGATCATATTGATCCCATGTTTATGAAATTATCCTAATTAGAGCTGTTTATAAATAAATTACATAGTATTTAAATGAATTGAAATGCTAGAATGGTCCTATGCAATATTTGAATGCCTGCCTTGACTTGATTATATCCTGTATCCTTGTTAGCCCTAGGAATCAACATCATTAATTTAATTAATGAGTTGTTGATATGCTCGCTGCTTAGGACTTTCACATGTGTATAATTAATATTGCTCACATGATTTTCGTGTAAATACGTGTGTCTTGGTGGTGTGTGTAAATGTGAAATTTGGGTGGTTAATAATAAGTGCAACCCTAGAGAGGGATATTTTGGCGGGATCAGGCGAGGTAGTCCTCAGTGGGGAGGCTATCTCTGGGACGCCCTTCCACTTGTGGATTGGCTATTGAAGATGCCTGGTTCGGTCGTATAAGGACCGGTTCTTGTGCCGCCTTTGCTTAGCACCCCTCGCACAGCCACAAGCCGTGAATGGGCACGGAATTGGAACCACACCCTACTAGTACTCACCCGGTACCCCCCGGAGGCAGGAGATTGCAACGGAGTCCCAGGAGAAGACTCGTTCGTTGGTGGGTGTTCGAGATCCGGCATTTATGACTGGCCATATTATTATGATTGTGAAGCCCCTGGTGATGTCCGTGGGGGATGCCGTGGTGGTACCAAGTAGGTATGGAACCTTTAGTGGGACAGTCCAAACTATGACGATAGGGAGGACTGGACCACCTTGTGGGGAAATTTGTGCACCCTTGGCCAAGGTTAAGAATCTTTCCGGAAAGCCGTGTTCCACGGTATTGGACAACGCGAAAGCATCGGCCACACTATAATTAGATTTTCCGCGTGAGTACCCTTGGTGTGTTTTTTGGAAAACGCCGGTTTGGAGCCGTGTGCTGGTTGTCGGCCAGTGATAAAATTGAGGAACTGGCGGGATGGATTGCATCTCCCCAGGGCCGCCCAACCCCACTAATCTCTACAGATATTTGATTAGAAGTGTGAAATGCTTTGTTTTCAAAACAACCCTGCATGAACTTGGCTTCCTCGCCTTGTCGATAAAACTCAGCCTATCCTTTGATAATCCCTTGCATAATCATAACCCTCGTGTTAGGCTTGCTGAGTACCTTAAGTACTCACCCTTGCTTAAATCATTCAGAAGATGAGCCTGAGTATGACTTTCAAGCTGATGGTGATGAAGAGTAGAGTTCGACCTACGCTCAAGCGGTGCCTGTAGGAGTGGAGCCTTGTCGTCTTCCGCTAGAATAAGTGTTAGCTCTGGCTGCTGCGTCAGCCTTTGAGCGTGATGTCTGTGTGTGTGCTGAGTCTGCTCGCCTCATCAGCACAAAGACCTTTATGTATTAAAAGGCTTGTAATGACTCTCGGTAATATAAATAAAGTATCTGCTGTGAAGCATTCTGTGAAAGTGTCGTATCAGCTACTGATCCAGGGACTGATACGGTAAACACTAAGTACTTCAGAAATGGGGTACGACAGTCATCGAGATCCTTCTCATATTTAAGGTCTAAAACAGTCCGTCGATGAGATGAGAATGACGACGGAACCTGACCTGGATGGCTTGAAAGCCACAAGCAAGTATGGTGGGAGAGAAGAAGTCGTGTCTCCAGCCCCCAAGCCAGCAATGATGAGCACCTGATGAATAAATCAAGCAAGAAGATGGACTTTGGATTCAAGCAGGAAGACGCTTCTTAGGTAGTTTAGTTATCAGCGGTGTCAAAAAAAAAAGTAGTTTAATTATCAGCGAGTGGGTAGGTCCTTCTAGCTGCTATGGCCATAGCCCAGTGGCCTGAGTGTGTAATCACAATGTAAGAAACATTCAGGATGTCCGGTTGTATTCATTACTGTTTCTTTCAACTCTGACAAGTATTTTACAGAAGAATCAGAGAAAATGCAATCATTGAATTTCCAAATCCAAATGTTTTCTGAATTATAGTTAAGGAAAATCTACAAACAACATGCTTGCAAGAAACGAAAATAAATCAAATAACGGTGGTTGATGTTGGGACGGGCCAAGCGGTAACCAAAGTACGTAAGTGATGCAAGATCATGTAGCTTATGCTCGAGGATAGACATGTAGAATAAAGGGACAATTATGTTTTTACCCTTACTCTGAACTCTAATTGTGATTTTACCTTCACTTTTTTGATTTTGTGATTTTACCCCTGTTTTTTCAACTTGAAGCCAGAGTTGACCCGTACTAGGGGTAAAATCGAAATAGGATTATTGTGATTTTACCCCTACTGAGAGTAAGATCTGGCTTCATATTGAAAAACTAAAGGTAAAATCACAAAGTTAAAAAAGTGAGGGTGAAACCAGAATTAGAATTCAAAGTGAGGGTAAAAATACAATTGCCCCTAGAATAAAAATGCATGCGTGCAGCAATACGGAAATGTGCCTGGCGAGATGGATGGATGTCGGATTAATTGACGACCCGGCAGTTCTTCCTGATCTCGCCGTTGGCGCCGGTCTTCACCTCGATGCTGGCCATCTTGACCATGGCCCTGGCGAACTTAAACTCAAACAGCCCGGGGAGGATCGTGTTGAGCAGCACGATCGCGTTCGTGCGCCCGGACGTGAGCAGCGCGGCATCGGAGGTGAAGAGCACGCTGCCGTTGCGCAGGTTCTTGTAGTACTGGTTGTCTAGAAGATTGGGCGTGATCACGTCCTGGTCCACGGTGGCGTTGTTTGGGTTCGCCGAGCACTGCTGCCGCAGCGACGCGGCCAGCCCCGGGTTCATGGTGGATCCCGGCCCGAGGCGGTCGGAGAAGGAGGTGCAGTGGGAGCGGCCGATGGTGTGCGCGCCGGAGAGCACGACGAGGTCGTCTACGTCGAGCCCCTTGGCGGCGAAGCTAGCGGTGAGCTCGGAGAGGTTGAACGACGGCGGGGGAAGGAACTGTAGCGCCGTGCTGGAGAGGGAGACGCGGCCGTCGCGGCGGCCGGCGGGCATGGGGAAGTTGACCCTGCCGTTGCTGAGGACGAAGCTGGCTTCGCGAGCGGCGAAGGCCACGACGTCCGCGCAGGAGACGGCGCCCGGGCAGGCGTTCTCGAGCGCCGCCTTGGCCGCGCAGGCTCGGGTTGTTGGGCGGGGACAGCTTCTCCGGCTGCGGGTTCGCCGTGGTCGGGTCGAGCAGCACGGACGCGTCACAGCCCTATACATCAAACCACATGTTCCAACACTTTTAGTTAAGGACATGCTTACATACACATCGACATATATGTGGTGACCACCTACATTGAAGACTGAACACGTCAAGAGGCAACATGTTCGTTACCGTACGTACGTACCTCAACGAAGCAGTCGTGGAAGAGCATCCGGATGAGCCCTGCACCCATGCCAGGGTTCTTTCCCACCGCGTCCGCGACGACGTATCTTACAATGTTCTCCGCGTTTGGGCATGTTTTGTCATAGAAGCCAATGGCAAGGCCGTTGCCTCTCGGGGCTGGGCTCGGGGTTGGTGGGGGTTGTGCACTGCCGGAACCCGGGCCCGGGGCAGGAGAACCGCCACCGTAGCCGTAGTCTGCAGCTGCTTGGCGTGTCACTGAACAGAGCACCGCAAGCAAGGCTAGAACGGCAAGCTTCGCCATCTCAGAACTGTGCAGCTAATGCGTGTGTGGACTGGAGGAAGAAGAGCTAGCTTGGGAAAAGGAGTGAGCAGTGGTGGTGGAGAGCTGCTGGTCTGCACTTCTATTTATAGTCCGAGGGAACGCACGGTGGTTCCAAGAATGTCTTGTATCGTCCTGTTGGTTGAGTTCTTTAGCTCAGTTTTTTCAGCAAGAACATGGGAGGCACAACTCATCGTAGTTGACTTGTGACGCAATTTCAATTGCCAATTTCAACGTTGCAAGCGTCTCATTGGCCTCGACTTAGCTGGAACAGAAGATGTTTGTTAGTCCTTGCTTTCACCGCGTTGATCAAATACTGAAATCGTGTCAGGAAATGTATATACTTTCCTTACCTACATTAAGTTGGGTTTTCGTTGCCGAATAAATGTGTATACTTTCCTGATGCATGCCGTGATTTACGAACGGTATGGTAAGATGCCACGCTGACAGGCGGGAGAGAACGAACTAGCGGTCGGTGTGTAACGACTCTTGAGCAGTTGAGCCTCTCTGATGGCTGGTGATCATGGTGCGGTTGCGTGATTACAGTATGATGTAAGCATTCTATATCTTATGTTATTAAACCGTTTTCACTTGTTCAAGTGCTTTTATGCTCTGCTTCACGTTTGTCTGAAACGTACACCAGATGTGGTCGTGCGAGATTTAAAGAAGAAGTTTTTGGAGATATTGGTCAGGCTAAACCCAAATTATCATCTATTTGTATTAATTCTTTGGTTAAAATTTTTATTTTAAAAAGACAGGCAGCATTGCCCTGTCCAATTTTATCCAGAACGAGACTATCATAGTGACAGTTTATATCACATATTTAGATCCCTGCAGATTCAGAATGGTAGGCAGCAAAGCCCAGCATTCGAAGAGGCAGGCGTGGGAGTCCTTCTTGCTTCTCTACATCAGAAAGACAAGCGCTTACTTCCTTCCTAGCAACTATTTCAGATTGGTAAACACAATGGTGCCATTTTATATTGAAGGACTAATTTCTATTCATAAAAGAGTATTGTTGTGGACTTGGTAAAACTCACTGGTGTCAGCTTGCCCCACTGACTGATTACCCACAGAACCAGAATAAAGGCTGTAGTTAGCAAAGGTCATCTAGAGAGCTAAAGGAAACAGCAGCTACTACTTCGTTGGTTAAATCTGACATTCCTTTGCCAGATACTAGTGATGAAATTTTGTGCAAACAATGTTGAAGGATCCAAGAATAATGCAAATACACAACAACTAAATGGCATAACTGTTGCCAAACAGAAACGTTGTTCAGTACGTCAGTAACAGAATAGGGTATCCGTCAGTTACAGAACAGAGAAGAAGATAGTGTAAATACCTTGAGAGAACCAAAAAACATTTTTGAACGAATACACTAGAGCAAGCCAAAGCTGTTAGTGGGCGTTCGTCCAGTATTGATCAGTTGACTAAATTGTACATGTGCACATTTTCAGGCAAGCGAACCTGCCTTGAGATAACCACAGTACATTTCTGAATGCATGCTATAGAGTCTAGAGCACACCAAGCTGCTAATGGGCGTTCACCTTGTACTTGATCAGATGACTAAACTGTACATGTGAAAATTTTCAGGCTTAGATACTGCACATATCTTTCCATTTCAGGCTTTCAGCAACAATACAGTGTCACTATATACAGAAGAAAGAGACGAAAGGCCGAAAGGGAACTGGGCCCGATCCCGAGTCGGAGCAGGCCTCCTTCCAGCCCACTATATACTCCCAGGCCCCAGCCACGGCGGCATGCACAGCCAAGACCAGACCGTCTCAGGGAGAGAAGCCTCCGCCGCCGCCGTTTCGTCGCCGTCGCCGAGCTCGATGGAGGAGGTGTACGAGCCCCTGAGCTCGGAGGAGGTGGAATCCTTTGCGGAGAGGCTGTACATTTTCCCGCACACTCTGAGGCGCATCATGGTCGATCCCATTGAGGGCGTCGCCGGCTTCGACCTCCGGGCGGAGCTGGAGATTTGGGTGAAGGAGCACGAAGAGGAGAAGGCGCGCACCAGGGGCATGACCTTCGAGCAGTTCAACGCCGACACCCTCAACAGGGTCGTCCCCGACATAATGGCCGCTGTGCAACACGCGCAGGACCTTCTCGCTGCCTTGGACAAGAAAGAAGAGGAAGAGCTGCAGGAAGCCAGGAAGATCAAGAGCGCACTCTGATCGCATTTAGTTTCTGCTTATGGACTAGTGTTTCGGTGGATTGGTACTGCATGTACACCATCAGCCTCAGCCCAGCTGAACCTTGTATAGGCCTTGTTGATTCTTGCGTTCACTGAAATTGCCTTGCCATCATGCCATGTCTGCTTGCTGATACTGACAACTGGTCACTTGAACAATTACAGGTTATGTGCTCTCAGAAAGTGTATTGCTGCAAATGAATACTAGGCATTCCATCCATCAGTCTAAATCCCAATCTCTAGGCATTTCACTTAAACAAGCTAATGTACTATTGGCATTGCAGATCAAATTACTTAAAATGTCATGAGTTTGTCCTTCGCAGTTGTGAAATAGAAATGTATGCCTCCACTCCAAGAACAAGTATCGCTGTCAGTTCAGAGCCTTCTTTTTTTTTTTTTTTTGCAATAATTACCTAAGCTTTGACTTGACATTTTGAATCTTCTGTGCGTGGCATGTTTCACAGATGATACTGATGAGTCTCAAAAAACCATTACACTAATTACTATGTTTTTCTTTGTTGGTACCATGCTGAAAATGGTCACGGTACCATTTCCCCTGAAGCACAGAAGCTGCCAAAGCCTGAGCCTGAGGCTGATGCTGTGATGAATGAAGACTAAGCGCCATAAAACACAAATTGTGAGAAAAAGGAGAACTGAAATGGAGGGCAACCTATTGCTGATGAATAAAGAAAGTTTGAACTGAATTGTGCACTCAGCAAGTGTATTTCTGCAAATTAAAAAATTAATACTGCTAGTAATTCCATCAGTCAAAACTGTTGGCATTTCCGACGCGTGATGTAGGAGTTGGAAACTGAATGCGTAAGGCCTGTTGTGTACCTTTTTTCTGTGACAAAAACATAGTGCCATGTTCCGTTGTTTAGCATATTTTTATACGAAAACATAATGTTGGTCAGAACGATCATTGTTCAATGAGAAACTTTATACTGTAAAGCAAAACAGAGCAGAAAACAGAGTTTCCGTTCAGTTCAGACTTCAGAATTGCTGGAAATTCAGCGGCCAGGCCGACGAACCACCTCATCATCCTTGAGCTGCTGCTCGGAAAGCCATCGAACAAGCCGTAACGCTGTCCCCAGCACCGTCATCAGCGGCAGCGCTCGGAAGTATCTGCAGTCGGAGCTGTCGCCGGGCTCGAGCCTTGTCCCTCGCCGTCGTCGTCGTCCATGACCACGCAGGAACATCCCCGCGGCCGCGTCGCGGCGCGCGCGCATGCCGGCGGCCCAGGCGCCACCATGGCCACGCCGAAGCTGAGCGCCTCCAGCCCAGCATCGAGTTGCAGCACCTCCAGCTGCGGGCTCCAGGAGGCCGCGCGGATTGTTCGCTTCCTCCTCGGCGACCCTGAATACCGATCGGATTCATCAACTCGAGACGAAACAAACCCCACAAGCTGGGTCGCTTACATCCCACGCGCGGCGCGAAAACCATATTCGAATCGAATTCCCGCTCCGTCCCTTCATAAGGAAACACCGCTGCCATCCATCGCTGCTTCTTTCCAAACCCTTTCTAGTTCTTCCACGCTTCCCCTCAACTCGCCTTCTCCGTCAACTCGCCGAGATGGCGGGGGACCACTCCTTCACCCCCGGCAACGACAGCCTCCTCGACCGCTACCTCCGCGCCAGGCTCGACGGCAACATCAGCGGCCTCGCCGACGCGCGCTTGTTCCACGACGCCGACGTCTGCTCCGCCCGGCCGCACGATCTCGTCCGCGTCCACACGCCGGCTCGCGTTCCGTACAGAGACGCCGGAGACGGTCAGCAATGGTACTTCTTCAGCCCCGCGCGCTTCGTCGGCAAGTCCACCACGAAGAGGTCGCAATGATGATGGGCAATGCGTCAGTTTCTTATAGCAACGAAATTCAGTCGCTAACGATTTCAGTGAGAGGGGATGGGCAGCTCGCCGAACCTGGTCTCGGCACAAGAACTCTTCGTGTGGAATGCATTACGCCGAGCTCCTTGTCCTTGGCACCCCGTACGTCGACGGCGAATGAAAGCTGGGGTTATTGTCATTGCGAAACAGAGGAGAAACACAGAGTATCCCTTCAGATGCCGACGACGAATGATCCATCGGTGCTGCGCGCTCTGCTGTTCGCGATCTGGCCGAAGAAGACGACATCGATCATGCTGTTGGCGAAGCTGGTGGCATGGTGCCACTGTTCCGGTAGGTCCACGGTTCACGGCCCGCAGGCCAGCACGTGGTGGTTCAGCTGCCGCAGCTCCTCGCGACGTCGGTCTGCCGGAGGGAGTCGAGGGACACGCCCGTGGCTGTGTCTTGATCTGCGCGATGGCGTTGGGGGCCGTCGCCGCCGCCATGGCGCGCTGTTAACGCAGGCGAGCATGCTCAGCTCCTGCTCCGCGCCCAGCGACTCCACGGCCTGGTGCCTGATTCCGTGCGCCGCTGCGGCGATGATGTTGCCTATGATCATCGCCGGAAACAGAGTATCCTCCTGCTGCTGCTCGGCACTGGATCGGCGAGCTGTGGCACCTGGATCATCTTATTCGTCATCAACTGGAAACCATCTTCGAATCGAATTCCCGCTCCGTCCTTCATAAGGAAACACCGCTGCCATCCATCGACTGCTTCTTTCCAAACCCTTTCTAGTTCTTCCACGCTTCTCCATCTCGCCTTCTCCATCAACTCGCCTTCTCCGTCAACTCGCCGAGATGGCGGGGGAGGACCACTCCTTCACCCCCGGCAACGACAGCCTCGTCGACCGCTACCTCCGCACCAGGCTCGACGGCAACATCAGCAGCCTCGCCGACGCGCGCTTGTTCCACGACGCCGACGTGTGCTCGGCCCGGCCGCACGATCTGGTCCGCCACCACACGCTGGCACGTGTGCCCTGCAGAGACGCCGGGGACGGTCAGCAATGGTACTTCTTCAGCCCCGCGCGCTTCGTCGGCAAGTCCACGACGAAGAGGTCGCGCACCGTCGCCGGCAGCAACGGCAAGGAGTCGTGGCACGCCGAGGGCAGTCCGAAGCGGGTGGAAGGCAGCGCCGGCGGCCAAGTGCAGAAGTTCTCGTACCACATCAGAACGGCGGCGGGGTCCGTCGAGAAGAAGGGATGGATCATGGCAGAGTACAGCTTCAAGGACACCAGAGCCGGCGACCTCGTGCTTTGCAAGGTTTACAAGTCACCACGAGGCCCTGGAAGATCCCGCGCGTCGTCGTCGTCATCCTCTTGCACGTCGTCGGCGAACGCATCAGGCACCAAGAGGAAGGCGGCGGACGACGCCGAACATCTCGAGGCGGCGACTCCCAGCACGCGACCGCGCCTTTCCGAGGAGGACGACGTCATGCTTTTCGCGGAGAACATCGACCGCGACCTCCTGTCACACGACGATCACGTGGCGGCGCCGGAGCTCGAGGCGGACCCTCCAATATGGCATGGTATGGCGGCCGCCATACCTAACTTCGGCACCGATTACCTATTAACCCTTCTTCCCCGACCCTGCAAATCGATTTTTGACGCCATGGAACTGAGCTTGGAGCTGTTCGTTGGTTTTCAGAGGAAGAAGAAGATGACTTGCGAAGCGTTATGGGCTTTAGTGCATCAAATGGGCTTTATATCTTAGTAGCCCACAACCTTTCAGTAATAGCGCCCGAGGACAAGAGGCCGATAGGAGTGGATCGTGTTCACTGAGGGAAAATCAATCTCTATTCAACCTGCGCCGGCGTCGGGCGAAAGCTGCGAAATTCAGAGCTCATTAAGGTTTTTGTGCCCCAACGTTCATGTTGTTTTTGATCCACCTGTCCAAAGCAAAAGGAGGAGAGCTCGGCAAGGATGACAGAACCTTGGCCTTTTGTCTGTCTGAGAAGCTAAATGGTGGTCGTTGCAGTAGTGTTTCTGTTAACCGTCGAATAGTTTTCTTTACAGTACAACTCTCGTTTTTACATTCTGTTGTTTTTTCTTTAGCTACCGGAACCAGACCTGGAGGTCGAGACTTATGTAATTTCGTTGCTTTTGGTAATGAAATTTCGGGGGTGGCCCTGCCTTGGAGAAAAAAAAATTTGTTTTTGATCTTGCACTGCACCTCGGATACCAATCGAGTGATTTATCCAGATATTAGAGGTGACCTGAAGAGCGCTTATTTTTGAAGGGTCCGACAAAACCTTTTGGTCATAATTTTCCTCACAACCCTGAAAATAGATCATTTTCAGAATTACGGCTTAAAACCTCGGATCAAATTTGCATCAGTCTTCGGCCAGAAAAAATGTGTCACAGCTTCGCCATACCATAATTTTTTTGCTGGGTCCGCCACTCGTAGGGACGACGCAACACCTCCAGGCCGACGAAGACAACATCATGCTGTTTGCGGAGAACATCGAGCGCGACCTCCTGACGTCAGACGATGATTATATGGCGGCGCCGCAGCTCGGAGAGGCGACGCAACACCTGGAGGCCGAGGACGACAACATCATGCTGTTCGCGCAGAACATCGAGCTCGATCTGCTGTCAGTCCAAGACCAAGCTGCTGAACCGGAGATCGGAGAGATGCAGAACGTAGAGCCTGAAGGCCAACCAGCAGAGATGCAGCTCGGACCAGCAACCGTCGATGGCTACGCGGATCAGCTGGCGCTGCAGAAGGAGGACGACACTATCCAGCAGCAGCAGGACGCCACCTTCCAGACGGTGTTCGGTCCGCTCTCAGAATACAACGTCATGGCGGCCCTCGCCGCCGGGATCACCGTTGACGAGCTGTTCTTAGACAGCCCCTCGACGTCGTGCACGCATCCAGGTGGCCCGCCGATGAGCTGCCCCTGAAAGGCCCTTCCACATCCTTCCCGCATCAATCCATCAAGGAACCACGAGTTTGGTAGTTATGTCCTTTCGTTACTTCTTTGTTTCCTGCTGCATTGCATGAGTCGTTTAGCTTCTGTCCCTTTGAGGTTATATGCGCTCGCTGAGGAAGACTATAGTGTTCTATGCATCTCGGTCAAGATTCTTTAGTGTTACAAAAGAAAGTAGTAGAGTCTCCGGCCTAGGTAGCGAAAGCACTCGTAACACGTATTGGTTCACCGTTCCTTTAGTTGTTTAGATTGACTTAAGAGATTCGGTGGATAAGAGGTTTTTGGATCCTAAACTAAAGCCAAAAAAAAGGTTGAGCCATAAAAAAGCCCAACTTAATTGTGCAATAGTACGTGCGGGTGAAGATTCTCCCGCACGGGCGAGATGGAGCATAAAAATGCACTCGCTTAGGAAATCACAAATTCCCGTCTGCCGGCCGGGTCAACGGCAACAAAAAGGAATGGGAATGAACTTGTAATCCACGCGGAGTCGCTTAAGCAATCCTAGTTCTGGAGATTCTACCGAGTATTTTGTAACACTTAGGTTGATTGACTTGGATTCATGGGGCATTATTACATCTTCTCTAGTCGAGGTCTGCATTTTCCAATGAGGGACATAAGTTTAAGCACTCATGCATGTGTGGTGGAGCATTGGAGATTTGAAGACAGTGATGTAATAAATCCCGTGGTGTGGGTTCCTTGATGGTGTAAAGCTACTACATATATGATGGATCAATGGAAGTTGTTCTGCCATGTTGGGCAAAATTGTTTGTTGATTATGTGATTTCTTCTCTGTTCATAGCGATGTACATATTCACAATCATGTAAGCTTCTCACATGTTCAGTTCTTTGCAATATTTGTTTCTGCATACCGATCGCCATGGTCCATTGGCCATGGGATTTTTATCGCCTAAAAACGAGATACTTTGTATGTGAAACAAGCATGGGATTATTATCGTTTACTGATCTCCTTTGCATAGTGATGGGCATCGAGTTCATCACGCCCATTGGCCATGGAATTGTTATCGCTAAAGAATGATCAGCGAACGAGACGGGAGTGACAAAAAACAGAGCACAAAAGCAGAGTATGTCCTCGCTTGTTCAGAATTCAGAGTTTGCGCCCCGGCCTGTGCAGCCGCCCGACGCCCGGCGAGGCAACACAAACACCACTTACCGCCGCGATCGTGGATGTCAAGCAACACATTACACACGTCCAGTCGTCGTCTACCCGCCTGTTCGGCTTGCTGGAATCGGCTGGGCTGGAATCGGTTGGCTGGTGACCGTTACTCACGTAGGCACTGTAGCACCAGCCGATTCCAGCCACCAGCCCAGCCAGAAACGCTGAACCGAACAGGCCGTACATGATGTATAGCATCGAGCGTTCGAGGCCACCGCTGCTCATCGGCGTATGACTGCGGCAAACTACAGTTTGGAACCGGATGGGAGGGACGGGGATCGAGCTCGCCGATCGAGTTGTTGGGCAGGTGGGCCATGACGGCGCGATAGCTCGCCGTGCGGATGCCGAGATCAAGGGAATGACGGCGATCGACGTGGAAGCCGGCGCCGGCGGCGAGGCCGGTGGTGAGCATGCGGCGGTCCGGTGGATTGGATCTTCTTCAAGGGTCACGTGGGTCAACCTGCACTTGTGCATGGAAACCGTGTACACGTGCACATACTGCTAACAGTGAAACTCGATCGTTAATTCTCGAGGAATCGGCCACTTCGCTGGCGTGGTCACCGCGCCCCCATCGACGGCGAGGTCTCCCTGCGCGGCGCGTGGTCACCGCGCTCTCCAGCCCCGTCGAGGCCTTGATGTCCTTCCTTCTCGGTCGTGGCGAGGCAGCCCGACACATCCTCACTTGAAGTTACAGACGACAGCAATCGGTTTTCTTGCAGCTTGCTGAATACACTCTCAGCAGCTTACAAGGAACGTATTCTGATCATTGCATTTCCTTGTATTTATCGCAGCTGCACGTTCTGGTCGGCGTCAAGCTGGAGTCTTTGTATGGGCACGGACATGGCGGCGGTTCACGTGCTTGCCGGTATTCAGGTGTCCGTTCCATAGGCACATCAACTGCAATCTCCACTGCCGGCTGCAACTGCCACCTTCTTCCCCAATTTGATGTGATTCTTTAGAGAGAGAGAGAGAGAGAGAGGAAGAAGAAGAAGAAGAAGAAGAAGAAGAAGATCACAAGGAGATGTTATAAACATCGAGCCCTGATCAAGAAACGTAAGGACTTCTAATCTTTTATCCCTCCCAAGTTGCCAACAGTGGTGGCCGTGGCCGCGGCGATACAGCAATCAGCGAAGTCACTTTGATTAGTCCACTACTCTCCTTGGGAAGACGCGGCTTCTGCATACCACAACTGGTGGAGAGCAAGCATCACGCCAGTTGTAACTTGGGAAGCGTTCAAACACAAGCAGCCTCTTCAAGAGCCCAAACACACAGCGAGGAGGGGCCGACGGACATGACGGCGGCGCACGTGCTCCTGTTCCCGTGGCCGCAGCAAGGACACATCAACTGCATGCTCCACTTCGCCACCGCTCTTTCTGGCGCCGGCGCCCACGTCACTTTCCCCGACGGCCTCCCCGGCAACCACACCCGAGCTGCGGGCGATGCCTTGGAGCTCGAATGTCCCTGCTGGCCTGCACGGCCACCGGCACGTACCGTTCTCTGCTCACGTCGTTGTCATCCGCAGAGGGCTCGCCCGGCGTCGCGTGCGAAGGTGGATTTCCATCGGTGACGAGCATTGTCGCCGACGGCCTCCTCCCCTTGGGCCAGCGACATTGCCGAGGAGCTCGGCGTCCCGGCGCTCGCCTTCTGCACGGCGAGCGCGTGCTGCTTCTTGGCGTACATGTCCGTGCCCAAGCTTTTCGACGTTGGCTAGCTGCCCTTCCCAGCCAGCGGCGACCTCGACGAGCCGGTGCGCGGCAGTCCGTGCATGGAGAGCTTCCCAGTTGGTGCCGCCGTGTCAACGAGACCAACGACATCGACCCCGTACTGCACGCACGTGCTCGCCAACCTCACCGCGCACAGCGGCAAGGCACGGGCGCTCATACTCAACACAACCGCCTGCGCTCGCGCATGTCACACCGCACATGTGCCACGCGTTCGCCATCGGGCCCCTCCACGCCATGTCCAGCCTGTGGCGCGAGGACGACGGATCCTGGCGTGGCTCGACGGGCGGGCCTTCGTGTACGTGAGCTTGGGAAGCCTCGCCGCCATCTCGCACGACACGATCAGTTCACCGAGGCGCGCGTTGTGCCGTTGGCGCCGAAGTGAGATGTGCTGCCTGCTGCGGCATCGCGCGGTGGGGTGCTTCCTCACGCACTTCGAGGGCGTGCCCATGGTGTGCTGGCCCTTCCATGCCGATCAGCAGCAGATCAACAGCCGGTTCGTGGGCGCCGTTTTGGAGAACGAGGCTGGACATGAAAGACATGTGCGAGAGAGGCGTCGTTGGTTTCGTTGAGACGGCGGCACGAACTCGAAAGCTCTCGTCGCCGTAGATTGCTCTCTATGCCAGGAACGCCGCGCACCAGCTCGTCGAGGTCGCCGCTGGCTGGGAACGGAAGGCAAGCGCCGGGACTCCGAGGTCCTCGGCAATGTCGTTGGCCCAAGGCAGCAAGCCGTCGGCGACAACGCATCACACCTGCAGAAATCCGCCGTCGGACCCGACACCAGCATCACTTGCACGGCTGGGCCAGAGGCATAGACGTGAGCAGAGAACGGTACGTGCCAGTGGCCCTGGCCGTGGCCAACAGGGGAGTGGTCGTCTGGGAGGCCGTCATCAGGGACAGACAGGAAACGGAGCTAGCTGTCCGTGCGCCGCCGCCATGTCCGTTGGGATTTTGGGAATCCGGTCCTGCTCTATTTACCTCGGTAGCCCATCAAGGGAACAAATGCGCCGTTTTCCATTTTCCTTTATAGGTTCGCTTATAAAACACAACCAAAACAAATGAACTTTTAATCAGAATTAGACATCGGTAATTAACTGTCACTGAGCTGAAAACTATCTCAAATGTTAAATTAATTACTGGAAGGATTTTTCCGTTAATCAGAGAGAATTGCCCGATGCATTAGCAAATAATGAAGGTTGCCTCCACAAGTTATAACAATTGAAACCAGCGCAGCTGGGGTTTCTGCTGTAATCAACAAGCTAAATTGGATCATCCAAACAGAATTCAATACAAATAAAGAGCAATAATTTTATAGGGATAGGGTTTGCGTATGTGCGTTCATAAGGGTGAGTGTGCGTGCGTTGTGAATGTCTGAGTTGTACTGTGTAATCGCAAAAAAAAAAGAGCAATAATTTTAGCCAAATTCTCATTGGAAAAGTAACCCAGTTGAGTGGACAATTCGTCTAAACACAGGCCTATTATTAGAATTGAAGAAACCAGCAACCAGTAAAAATAAGACAGCCCTGATAGAAAGAACCTAGGAGCAAGGAGGAATCAAGTCTAATCCTGATGATCATATTAGCAGGTTCAATATGCCACGTGTTAGGAGTTTTACTGTTCAAAATAATGACTATTAGTTTCCTCAAACTAATGTTCATTAGTTTAAGGGTGATTTTGTAATTAGGTGTTAATTAAAGAATTTACATTCTATACCGACAACAGTTGTTGGGCCGTCCTGTGTTTCTGTGAAGCCCAATAAGAAAAAAAAAACCAGAGCCTAGGATCGAAGAGATGGCGGCGCGCGCGGGGGAGAAGAGATGGAGCGAAGCGGAGGAAATCGTTTGCATAGCGGAGAAGAGAAGGCTCGCGATGCCGCAGATGATCGGCTTCGGCAGCTCGTCGGCGATTACGCGCGAAGCCTTCCGTGAGCAGCTGAGGGCGGCCTATGACGAGGAGAAGGCAGCGGGGGACCAGGCGACAAGCGACTCGATCGGTTGCCTCCTCTTCTGGATGAGCGTCCACCGCCACGTGCCTCTCGAAGAAACAAGTAGGCTTCCCACACGCGCACGCGTGATAATCGTGAGTGTTCGCTCTCGATTCGATTAGTTTGATGAACCTCAATTTGCAGCGCAGCTTGAGCCCAAGCGCTTCACGCACGGACCAGTGCCGTGGGAAGCCAGGATCCGCGACACTGCGCAGGTCCTCTCCGTCGCTGTGAAGGGGATCAAACCGGATCTGGGCTTCCAGTGGCCGCTCGAGGTTTAAGGATTCGTCGCGGTCCGGGATAACGTGGTTTTCAGGCGGAACATCATCTTTTACCGCGACAGGAACAATTGCCAGAAGCTAAATGCCGAGGTAATGCCTGTGAAATAAGTTAATCTCCTTCCCAAAGTGCATTCATCTCTGATCCCATTTCTGGATTACTTCATTTTGTACTATTTAGAAGTCTCGCGCAGTTTATAGAACCAATATGCGATTGATGATTCACGGTTACCTAAATTTTAGGATTTATTTAGAACTATCCTAGTATGTTATTCGGCTCTGATTTCATCGATATGTGTGCTGACTTATTGCTTCCTCTTTTGCCTGTATAATTGTGTAATGTTAATAGACATTTGCTTGCCACTGCTCCTTGAATCACACTATAACAAGTTGGTATAGTTTGCTCTAACGATTGTACAACATCGTGAAGTATTTTCCCTTAGATTGGTTATTGGCGTGTGTATGGCCACCCTTTGTGTTTATTCACTTTGTTTGGCAACTCAACCGTGGTGCCATGGGCTAATAGCTCACTGAATTGATGTATGAAATAAATTGATGACAACTGCTGAGAGAAATGGCATGCTATGCAGCTTCAACACACTACAATAATAAAGCTTGATTAAATCGCACCATGATAATCAATATATTTTCTATGCATTATTAATAGTTGGATAGTAATTTTATGAACATGCAGTTATCATTTAATTGAGGTTTGAACTTTGAAGTCCCTAAACTTCTATGGTTGTAGTCTAATATGTGAGACTTTAACATGCGATTCTTATCATGCACATTCAATTCAAATTTTCAAATTGGACCTCCCTGCACCCCTGAATCCACCGAATCACAGATCAACAGATGAGACAAATGATTCGGCTGCGTTTCTACCTCTGTTGACTCAGTTGTAATGTTCAGTTTGTGATTTGGCGAGCCCAGACAATATAAGCATGGAAGTTCCTGGAAAGCAGTTTAATTTTATTTATGCTTATCCTCTCGAATCATCTTGCTGCAATAACTGATGCACTTTCGAAGTTCTAATATTGAATTCCACATGATCTTTGCAAAAATTAGTCCTCCCTGATCACCCCACTATTGCTCACATAACATAAATGGTGTGTTAGCGCTAGAAAAGTTCCAAGTTCCCTTTGACATCTCTTTGGAGCTGGGTTTGTATTTGCATTGACTCGTTTATAAAGTTCAGGGAGTTGTATAGTTTTGTGCTTGATGGCCCACATAGAAGTTTACACATTTCTGTGATGTACTGAGTTCAATTGTCATGCTTAATTGCTACTTCTCCGGTCATTTTTATTTCAGTAACTGAATACGCTGCATTGATTCCAATATTCAGTACAGATCCCCCTTTTAACCCTCTTTTTAATGTAACATAAATATGATGCGGCTCAGTAGATTTCTATGTTTTCTCATTTTTTAGAACTCAAATGTGAACCCTGTAGCGTAGCTTATGTTACAATAATTCAGTGCACTTATGCTGCTGTATTATGGCATTACATCATATTAATTAATTCTTCTTTTTTAATTTGCAAAGAATATATTATTGGCTTATTAGTTTTGACTGAAACAAAGCTTGTTTGTAGGACTCATCCTTGGTGTTAACTGGCCCTAGCCGTGCGATTGTGGCAGGCGATATTATCCAGTTTGAAGTTGAACTAAAAGTAAAGGGAACCAGGGAGTCTGAAGATAAAATGCTAAGCTTCCTGTTCATTGACCATAACTGTATTGTGGCCAGGTCATCATATGGTAAACTTTTTAGAGAGACGCACACCAACAAATACTGCACAACAGAATTGCTGTTCGCTCAATTGGGAGTTGCAGTGAAGGCAACAGTTGATGTGAAAGTTGTGGAAGGCTTGCGGAACCCGTTCTGCCTACGGATTATTGCTCGGACCAAAAGTTTCCCTCATGATGACTTCGTGCTATTTGATCCTCGAGGTGGCGGCATAGTGGAAAGTGACGAGGGCACGATTAAACTTTCTCGATCGGTTGTCTCAGTGGAATCAGACGGAGAGCTCATACTTTTTGCAGAGGCTCGAGAACCTAACAGCAGTGCAAGTTGTAAGTGACACTATCACGCTTACTCCGAAAAGAGAGAGCACAAGTGACGGGTTCCTTAACCTTGGGTTCTGTAAGATGGAAGTCTGCGTATCTTGGTCACTTCTCCTTGGGTACCTCTAAGCTCATCGGGTCCTCTAACAACTGTTGTTAGTAGCCTTGTATTGCAGTGTGTTCTGTGCTGTGCCGCTGTCTGCTTCCTGTACGGTTATAAACTCCAATAGTTGGTATTCTGCTGGGAACTGCTTTGAGTACGTGTAGTGAATTATTTGCAAAGTTATGATGCCTCTCGCCATTTGTTTTCGTTTCATGTGTCTTCATCCACATTAGCTCTCGTTTTGGTTCATTTGCTTTGAGGCGTGCTGCTTTTTTACTAATAAATAACTAGAAGATTTCTGCTTTTTTTTATTTAGGAGATGTAATTTGCTATAACATCAATGAAATTCTGTCTTCGCCGAAAAAATGATTTGAGGTTGAAAAAAAAATGATTTGTGATCGCAACTCCAGACAGTCGTCATTCCCAAAAGAAGGGCTCGTACTCCTTCAGTAGCGTATCAGAACGAAAAAATATTTTTCTTCAACATAAATCGGAGTACAAAGGGGCCTAGCCCAAAGGAGACAGAAAAAAAAAGAGAAAAAGGGCCCGAATTGGAGCAGGCCTCCTCCCGGCCCACTATCCAGCCGTCGTCGAGATGTCGCCGTCGCCGTCGTCGTCACATTCTCCCAATCTCCCGGACACCCTGAGGCGCATCATCGTGGATCCCATGGAGGCCCGGGAGATCAAGGGCGCCCTCATCTGTCTGCTCATGAAGAGGAGCACTCCAGTTTCTGCTCATGATAATATACGGTAGATTGATACTAGTACACCATCAACCTGGGCTCATCAGCTGAGCCTCGTCTATGTACGAGTACCTGCCGATTCTTGTGTGAGAACAATCTGTCGAGGCGTTTCACTGAAATTGCCTTGCCTTGTCACCTGAACAATTTCAGGCCATGCACTTTCAGAAAGTATATTGCTGCAATTGAATAATTCCATCTTGTCCATCTAATCTGTTGGGTCTCACTGAAACAAGATATCTTGCCCCTGCAGATAAAACCACTTCAAAATATCATGAGTTTGCCCTCATATTCTGTTGGTCAGAATGATCATTGCCCACTGAAGTGAGATATATATCTGGAACTTTGGATTGTGCACTACTACTATCTGAATAATCCATCCAACCTGTTAACATTTCACTGAAATTGCCTTGCGTTGTCTAATTATTGGTCACCTGAAGATTTACAGGCTATGTACACTCACAAAGTGTGTTGATGCCATCTCAAAAAAAAAGTGTGTTGATGCAATCGAATAATTCCATCCTATCTGACTAATCTGTTGGCGTTTCATTGTAACAAGCTAGTCTATCCTTGCAGATAAAATCACTTGAGGTCATGAGTTTGTCGTTTCCGGTTGTGAAATCGAAATGTATTCGTCTGCTACAAGGACAAGTATCACTGTCAGTTCGAAGTTTTTTTTTTTTTTGGGTAATTTCCTTAGCTTTGCGTCAGGCATTTGCCATTGAGCTTGGTTGGAATGACTGGGAGCAAGTTCAGCAGCAACTATGTGAATGTAGGAGCCATAAGAAGAACGCGCCTGCCAATAAGGGTTATGGTACCATTTCGCCTGCCGCTGCTACTGAGATGAATGAAGACCAAGCTCCATGAAACACAAAGACATCTGAACTACAATGCAACATGAAGAAAGCCATCTCTTTGCTCACGACTAAAAATGAATAAAATAAAGCTAATGGTGAACTTTACCTTTCCTATACAAGAACGAGACCTCTGAGTCTCTGACCAGACATACCGAAACTAGAGAACTCTGCCAAAACTCGTGTCAACAGAAGCATTGTGCCACCCAAATCCAATCAAGTAGGATTATCAATCAAACTGCGCCAAGCCATAGTGCATATTCAAATAACTGATGTTTTGCTTTTTCATGGATCTATCAAACTCTGACAGTACACAAAGCACTAAAAGTTCGTAGTAATCAGTGTGCAATGTCACACAAAAAATAATAATGTACTGTTCCGTTGTTTGGCATATTGGCATAAAGCCATGAAGCTCTGCTATTCTGTTGGTAAGAATGGCAATTGCTCAATGATGAGAGAAACAAATCAGGAACAGAGTTCTGAATGTGTACAACTGCTAGTATCTGTCAAGAACAGGCAGCGCATGAGCTATCCGTGGAATCTCTCCTAGTGTTTACCGGAGCTTTGATTCAGTTAGGTGCATCGAAAATCTGAGAAGTATCATACGGAGGACAATTCTGCACTAGTGGAGTTTTAGTCTGACAGAGTAACAGAGAGGGCGCTATTGATTCATTTGCAACATGTAAACGATGACATGTGAGACACTGCATCACGTCGGCTGGGTGATTTATCATGTCGTGTAACTGCCTACTGATCCCCGTCGATCACGACCATGCCTACTGTTACTGCCTGCCGTTCCATTGCACATTTGCGAAACAGAGTAGAAAACAGAGTATTTGCAGACTCCAACACCATCATCTACGCTTGGAAGCAAGGTGTTGATCTGGATTTTCGTACGGCACCTGGATCGTCGGATTCATTCATCAACTCGATGGAAAGATCATGGAAACTGAAATCACCAGACAAACTGGGTCGGTTTCCTCTCGGCACCGATTACAGTCCCAAGTCGGATTCCTCCCGAAAAACGCGCCTTCTCTGCGCCTATTAAATCCCCCGCCACCCCTGGCGCGCAACAACAACACACCACGATCCAATCCACAACTCCAAATTCGCCGCGTTTAGAACACGATCTCCGCCTGCGCTCCGTCGAGTTCATCCGCCGCGAGCTCCGTCCAGCTCTCCCAGTCCGCCATGTCCTTCCTCAAGAAGAAGAAGCATGGACCAGAACCATCAGAGACAGAGACGTCGTCGGAGCTGTTCGTCCGGGTGCATGTCGGCGAGGACGAGCCCGAATTCGACAGCGTCTTCGTGCTCCCGGCGTCGCACCTCACCAGGCCGCGCCTGGCGCAGCTGGTGGCCATGACGGAGGACGACCATCAGGGCGAAGTGATCCGCATCCAGTGCCGGCCCTGCGAGTTCGCCGAAGCCATGGTGCAGACGGCGGTCGAGGAGGCCAGAGAGGGGAGGACGGCATGCGGCCGGGTGGTGGACCCTTCCGTCGCCGACGCCGGTCTTAACGTCGGCCCGCTCCTGAGGTACAAGCACCTGAGTCTTCCGGGACTGCCTCTCCCGGAGTATAATCTCCAAGCACGGAAGGCTAAGCTGCGGTGGTTTCTGGACCCGACCTCGTGCGACGCCTCGACCATGGAGCAGGCGCTCACTGGCGACTCCTTCGACATGCACGCCGCCGAAGAGATCATGACCTCCCGGACGCCCGCCCAGCTGCAGATCCTGCGTGAGACCTACATGAAGACCTCGCCTGCACAAGCCGTCGCCACGCGCCGCACCAAGACGAGCAAGGCCAAGTCCAAGTCCAAGTCGGCGCCGGCCGTCCCGACCAAGAGCCACGCCACAAAGGTAACTTCGGTGCCCAAACTGAATCCCTACTTCTACGTTATTTTTTTCTGGTGATCTTTTCTTTTCTGGTGATTTGATCGGAGCCGTCACTGGTTTGCCTGTAGACTTGGCGCCAGAGGATCAGGGAGATCGTGCCCAATGGCACCAAGGTGACTCCGCCGCCACCACCCGCCCCCAGGTTCCGCCCTACGTGGTACGTACGTGCAACAAAAGTTGTGCACTGTCAATTGTTTCGATCACTCTACACATGCATGCAACTCACGATGAATTCCTAACGCTTTTTGTGCGCGCATGCAGGCCGCTGAGCCACAGGATCGCGATGAAAATTGTGGAACCATGAAGATCCAAGCCTATAACAGAAGCTCATCATGATGACCTAGCTCGCATCAACAAAGAGACTTACTTTGGTAGTCACTCCGTATGTCTTTCTTCACTTCTCGCACTGCTCGAGTCATTTTAGCTTCGTTTCTTCGAGGTTTTGCGCTTGCTAAGGAGAATGGTAGTGTTCTTTGAGTCTTGGTCAGGCTTACATTGGTGTTACAGAAGAAATAGTGGAGTCTCCGGCCTAGGGTAGCGAAAGCACTTGTAAGACGTGTCGGTTCACCTTTCCTTAAGTTGTTTCATTTGACTTAAGAGATTCGGTAGGTAAGAGGTTTTTGGATCCTAAAACTAAAGCAAAAAAAAAAAGTTGAGCTATGAAAAAGTCCAACTTAATTGTGCAATAGTACGTGCGGGTGAAGATTCGCCCGCACGGGCGAGATGGAGCATAAAATGCACTCGCTTAGGAAATCACAAATTCCCGTCTGCCGGCCGGGTCAATGGCAACAAAAAGGAATAGGAATGAACAAGTAATCCGCGCATAGTTGCTATAAGCCGTCCTAGTTCCGGAGACTCTACCTAGTATTTTGTAACACTGGTGTTTGTTTGACTTTGATTCCGGGAGCATTATTGTATCTTCCTTGGTTGAGGTCTGCAATTTCCTTTGAGGACCGGAGCCTAAACACTCGTGCATGTGTCGGTGGTGAAGCTAGTAGTTATGAACTCGTTGATGTAATGGAGTTCTTGATGATGTAAGCTTCATATGTTGATCAATCAATGAAACTATTTCCATGCTGGGCAAAATTATGAAAGACCTAATTGTCGCTTGATTTGTGTGTTCATTTTTGTTTACACGTTCACAATCTTATAACATCTTCACGTGATTTTGTTCTCTGCAACATGTTTCTGCATACTGATCGCCTTTGCATACTGATGATTGGTCACGAGATTGTTTTCGCATATTTCGTACCGTGCAACAAACATATCAGTAAGCGAGAGGAGGCCGCCAAGAACATAGCACAAAGCAGAGTATGTCTTCACACGGGGGTGTTCGTTTCTCTAGGCCTAATTTTAGGCCGCCTAGAAGCTTGTCATTTAAGAGTATTAAATAAAGTCTAATTAAAAAATTAACTTCAGAACCTTATACTAATTCGCGAGACGAATCTAATGAGGGTAATTAAGCCGTAATTAGACGATAGTTACTGTAGCAAAACATAGCTTAATTAGGCTCATTAGATTCATCTCGCAAATTAGCACACATCTGTAAAAAGGTTTTGTAATTAGACTTATTTAATACACCTAAATAGCAAGATTAGTTTTGATGTGACCTTTAGGCCTAAAAACACGAACACCCGCATATAGTGTGGCATGTAATGGGGTTCTTGATGATGTAATCTTCATATGTTGATCAATGAAATTATTTCCATGTTGGGCAAAATTATGAAAGGCCTGATCGTCGTTTGATTTGTGTGTTCATTTTTGTTTACACATTCTCTATCTTATAGCATCTTCATTCACATGGATTTAGCTGTCTGCGACATGTTTCTGCATACTGATCGCCTTTGCATACTGATGACTGGTCACGAGATTGTTTTCGCATACTTCGTACCGTGCAACAAACAAATCAGTACGCGAGAGGAGGCCGCCAAAAACAGAGCACAAAGCAGAGTATGTCTTCACACGTTTTCAGAGTTGAATTGCACACCCATCGGAAGTAGCGTTCGAGGCCAAACTGAGCTAGGATGTTTTGTTTGATTACAACATGCAGTTCTTGCTTTGCAATCATCCAGAAATCTATGGCATGTCTTGTTTGATTACAACAGACGTACATTGCCTGATGGATCCTACATGCGGCGTACACCTGAGTGAGGAATAACACGTGCCACAACCACTAACACGTCCTTAGCAGAGCAACAGAAAGAACTCTCGTTGCAATATTACATTGCATGGAAGGACCAGACCTCATTCTAATCATAACCAATCTAATTTTGGAGACAGCATCCTATGTCATATTAACCGGCCTGCAGCAATGCTCTCCTTGAGATTCTGCAGTGCTTCACGGACGTAGTCGTCACCTTGGTTCGAGTATTTCAGACAGATGAGCCGTTGCGCAACGTGGTACGCCGTCTGAAGCGACTGGAACTCCACCGAGTTGGCATCCATCCTTGCCATTTCCTGCAGGGCAAACACAAAAAATTGTGTAGCTGATCAGTAAGAGATCACCGCCCAGGAGGAAACAGGTAAGATTGGTAAACTTTGTATGAAAGGAAGATAGAAATGCGACACAAACACGCTAGAGTGCAACTTCACCAGTCGGCTACATCCAAGACATCACAAAATCAAAGAGTTGTCAGTCATTCTAAGTTGCCATCGGAATAAGTAGGTACCAGACTACCTGCTCTGTGATCTGTGAAGTGATGCTCGTTGCAGTATCGATCACCGAAGCAGGGAGACCAGCCACTCTAGCCAGCCGAAGCCCGTAGTGCGGAACCCGTCGGACACCATCCTTCAAGCGAAACTGAGGCATGGGGTGTTACAAAGTTAAGACATGAGAAACCCAATGCCTAAAATAGTCACTGCATTGGGTACTAGCTACCTTGAAATCCAAACGATCATTCCTCAAGTCCACTTCAAAATGTAGGATCTTCACATTTGGATACATCGCTGAAAGTTCTGACAATCCTTCCATATGGGTGGCAAAAACAGTGTAGCTTCATGGACAAATACACATAGTTAGTGAGGAACTATAATATATCACCTTCGAAAAAAAGGTACCATAGCTTTCCGTAATTAAACAAAACCTTAATAGTCAGAGTTTATTGAAGATAAGCCACAGAATGAACTGTGATACACAGCGAACAGCATAACCAAACAACAACATGGGTAGCACCAACAGCTTGCCACAGTTCTGATATCTAACAATTAGAATATTACAATACTACATACTTTAATGACAACTATCTGAAACCTAATAGTGCATAGCCCAGGATCACAGAACAATGAAACATGCACATTCATGGTGTAAAGGAGACGTCACAACAGTAAGTAGCCTTAGATACAACAAAAGGACATTGCATATTCGACTCACGAAACCAACTTGGGCGTAAGCTACATAAATTCTGGATGCAGTAAATACAGGAAGACAAAAGTCACAAGTCTCTTTCGGAAGATATGCAGCATAAGAAAGCAAGAAATAAGAATGCATTATCTGTGAATGTTGTTACTTAATAAGAGGTTACTAATTCTTACGCTTTGATAGAAAGAAGGTATTCACAGCAGCTCCATGCAATTGCCAACCCATCAGAGGAAGATGTAGCTCTTCCAAGCTCATCCACAACAATCAGGCTCCTGTAAGTTCATGGACATCAGAGCAAAACAAGGGAAATGCCAGATGTATCATTTTCAAATTTACGGTGAGATAGACATACTTTGAAGAAACATTTTGCATAATGAAAGCTGTCTCTTTCATTTCCGTCATAAACTGAAAAGATATAAGACATAAGAGACATGGAAAAGAATATTATTTCTAGAAACTCTTAAGGTTCTTATCAAACTTTACTAAATCTCAATAGAAAACAGCAGCAGCTAAGTTGCTAGGAAATCTGTGCACACACTACTAGTTATGATAAGAAATAAATAAGTTTCATGCCCGTGCAATCAAATCAGTCTGACAAGAATAAATCAACTGCTGCAGACTAATAGTAATAACTAATAAATAAGTGACAAACACATTGCTACAGAAATAATTGACATTGTTGATGAAACAGTACATCCGGAATGTTTTATGTCAAACAGTACTACACCCTCCATTCTTTTTTTATGTCGTTTCAGACAACTATTTTGAACTAGCCACAAGCTAAAAATTCTTGTCCTAACGTCATCATTTCAAGGAAGGAGGGAGTATATAATCTTCTACAACTAAACGGCAGACTGCAATTGATAAACTATACAAATAGGGAAAATATTCAGTGCAAACCACCTATTTGGTGGAATCGTGAAAACCCTATCGAAAAACCTATTTAGAAGTTTTGAAAAATTATGAAACTTGGCATACGAGCAGAGGACATGGTTGGAAACAGGCACACAAAATTTCAGATCAAAACTCGTTTTCTATTAAAAGATACGAAAATAACAAATCATGGTGGGACTCTGTTAATTGTTGGCTTTGCACCAAACCCAGCGTCACCGGTGAACTCTCCGAATCAGAGTACATTTTTTCTCCTTAGAATTCTGTAGCTACTGAAATGACAGCTTATATGAGCTTTTATTCTGTTTCCAATTTACTGCCTTAACGAAACAAAAGGCACAAGGACTATCTGAGCAAGGCTGAACAACTACTTATACTTTAGAACAAATAGCACTATTTAGTTGAGGGAGTTTAAGGCTTTTAAGACTTTAAGACAGCACATAGAAGGTAGTCTTGGCGAGGAAACAAATGTATATGTATATTTACTCTATTAATTATCCAACACTACACTCTTCATATTTTTCTAATAGAGGTCATGAACAAATAAATAACAAGGGCATCACGAGCCACATCAGGGTATTATATTATATTATATGTTAAGCTTTATCCTCGTCTGGAAACAATATGTTTAACATAATCTTATCAAGTGCTTACCGTGCTCGAGTTGTTTTCAACATTGTCCCCATTACCAATCCGTGTGAATATGCGATCAACCACTCTTATTGATGCAAACTGAGCAGGAACATAACAGCCTATTTGCGCAAGAATGACAATTAAACAAATCTGTTGGAGATATGTACTTTTCCCGCTCCTTCAACAGCAAACAATTTAGAGATTAGATGAACTTCCACAGATAAATGAAGAGCACAACAGCAACTTGGATGCAATATAACACTCACATATTTGGGCCCATGACAAGAACCATATTTGATGCTTCAGAAAGGAAGATATTGTTTGGCTGTATGACAGAAACAAGTTATAAGCCAATAAAATTACTTATAAAATAATTACGAAATAAATAGGGATAAATAAACAAAAAATGAAGTAGCTTACAACAAAATCAGTATGCAAACTCTCAAGAATTGGATGTCGTCCGGCATTGATTGCCATGGGACCTTCATCTATTTAATTGGAAAAAAACAAGTTCATGAACAAAGAGAGCTGGAATCCACGTAAACTACAGACCAGAGAATTCATGCTTGCATTAATAAGAATATGACTAGCAATTAAAACGTCCACCTGTGAACTCTGGTCGCGTGTAGCGATCAACAGGCTTTGTAGATATTGTATGTGCAAAAGAATTTACAATCATGTCCAGTAGACACAATACTTCAGCAAGCAAAGTAAGGATACCAATGTCTTTTCTGATCTCATCAATAAGACCTGAAACGATAAACTAGAGATTCAGGTAACTTAAGATTTATATATAATCTTGCACAGTTAAGATTTATATGCATGGAAAATCCAGTGCTCCACTCCGACAAGGTCCTTTGGTCTCAACTCAGTTAGCACATTATGTTTAATTTGCATGGAAATTTTGGTGCGATAGACCTTATATTTAACTGCTCATTTGCATGATTCGCAACATTGAAGGCAATGGTTTATGCAGTCTTGTTACGACCAAAAGGGTTGTGTGTATAGCAAACAAATGCACTAAAACACCTTCACTGCTAAATCAGAAGCTTGAGAACAAACATAAACCTAAGAAGCATGACATCCACTCTTGCGAAATAGCTAACTGCTACTAATTAAAAGGAGGGTGCCAACAAATTTAGAATATTCCTGTGAAACAGCAATATATGGAACATATTATACGTTACCACATTTCTGAGGTAGAAGCATTATAATCAAGTTTTGAGCAAGTGGATGAAAAGCTAACCCATACGTTCATGAGATCAACCATATAAAATAACAGAACCACATTTTGACCACAACAGATAAGTAACTGAAATGAAACAAAATTATCAACATTTAATTGCTACAGAAACCTTCCAAGCAAAGTTCCGTGCGCAAGAAGCATTCAGCAGCTGCAGACTTGTTCCTAACATTCAGCTGCAAATTTGGGTAGAAAATACATGATCATCCAGTATTCCAATCTAGTTCATATAATATACATATAACAACAGTTCAGCCCATTGCAAGTATAATGTATATTTTTATCCAATCTCCTTTTCTGGTTCAATGTTTCCAAAATAATTAGAAAATAATAGAACAGCCAAAGAAGCACATTCGCAGATACAGAAATGTGGCAACAAAGTCATCTAGTCTACCATTAAAAATGTTGTTTAGTTACTAAAATGCCTAGGAACTATACCTAGCTCGGAAGTTAACTTACCGAAGCAAGCTCGAAGCTTGAGCAGTGAACATTCTTCCCATGTCTAACAACCTAATTGATTTCAAGAGTTGACTAATATTGGTTAGCAAATTCTAACTAGCAAGCTGATTTTGTAATAAAATGTTCATATACCTGAATAAATTTATTGGGAAGCCTATCAGTAATGTCCTTCTGGGGTATGATAAAGTAAAATCCTTGCCTATTGTTATAGGGTATCTTCAAATTTGGCATGTTATATTCTTCCCTGTACTTGTTTGCGAGGTTATGTATGGCTGCAATACAATAGGTTAAGCACGTGAGCAATGAAAATTAGAGAATGAATGCAGATAACTAGGGAAGCACCTTCACTGGTGTCACAGAAGGATCGACGAGCAACATCAAGCAGTCCATCAATGCCTGCCTTAACAGCAAAACATTGCTGAGTGCAGGCTACAAATGGAGCCCTTGAATGAACCACATCCTCATCAATGACATCTCCAATTCTATCACCACAAAAGAAAACATATGAGAACATATAAAAGGTGTATGACTGCATCGCGATAGTTTTTTACATTGTTGTTTAATATAACTGTTGTCTGCAAGCACTGAAATACTAGCATATACTGGCTAAGAAACAGAAAAAATAGAAAGAGTAACACCAATTCAAAATCTTAGGCAAGAGATTGATATTATTTAGTTATGTGATACAGAAACATAATCATTAGGCTTGACAATACACAAACAGAACTGCCTGTGCAGGGTGAAACATTATAGCTACAAGCAGGATTTAGAGCAAACAATGCTAAATATCTTGTTTGTAAATTTAGAGCAAGAAAAAGGACCTACAACTTCCCATTGAAGAAGGAGGAGTACAATACCTCTTTCTCATGCTTTCATATTTAGGATTTTCACATACAGTCTGGTAAATATTGTGAAGAAGAAAACTCTTTGCCCCCTTCAAAACCTGCATGAAGGGATGGACAGCTAATCATGTACAAGTGATGATGCCAATTGTTCTTTCAAAAATAAAATAAAATTATAAAAACAATAGACTATGATTAAATCGCACGATCGTAAAATATCAGTACATGATTACTCTCATAATAGTACCTTTGAGAAGAATGGTATGGCATCGAGAGCAGTTTTTAGAACGATAATATCAGAGATCAGCATCTGGCTCTTTCTACCATTGGCAGGCTTCAATACCTCATCAGTAACCTTTTTGGGCTTGAAGCAGAAATGACAGAGAACCTTATCTATGGTTTAATAATAAGATTATAAGGAAATTTTTGTGGCCGTAGAATCATATTTATATTTACTTAACAGCAAAATTAATGAAGAGAATATTAACCTGATTCCTTTGGAAACTTACGAAGACCTTGAGTCAAGCCAAAAAACAGTTCCTCATTGCTCACTAACTCATCCTGGAAATAGTTCAATATTTAAAATTATAATCGTGCTGCTATTCTTACACATCATTATCTGCTAATGTATAAGCAAATACTCCCAGTTTTCAGCTGACTACACATGAAGATTACAATTTAAAATAAATGTTCCAGATAAATATAGACCTATTCAATTGTACATAGCCATCTCTTGCATCGATGAAGAAAGAAGTATAATTAGTCAACCATGATTGAAGAAACTCTGCCAATTACGAGTTACACACGCGAGCGTGACCGCACGCGCGCACACAAGACTAATGGTTCATTACGTCAATACTCTTAAACTTAATCTACAAGTCAATGTAGATGCGTGACATAGCCCTGAAAGATGTCTACAGGACAAGATTTTCCTGCGATTGCTTAGAAGCCATATTTTGAGGGGAAACAAAGGATGCTGATATGCTTCAGCCTTCAGAATTTGGAATGTGTATATTGGATCCTGACACCCAACAGCAAATTCAGTTTAGCCTTCGGAGCACAATGCTGCCTGTTGAATCAGCGGGACAGACCACATAATACATACCTAAATAATAAAATAAGAAATATTCTAATATGCTTCATACGTCTAAAATTGCATGCGGTGTTACACTACAAATCAATCTGCAAGTCATAAATACATAGTTGACCTACTTACCAAGCAGTCCAGCCGAGCATTGATGGTTTGAATATCTTTCAATGGTTGTAATAAGTTGGCTCTCAGTAGCCTAGCCCTGGAATAATCATTTGAAAGAGATCAGATTCATGAGCTTAAAACTTAAACACACAAACTAATAGAAAAAAAGTTTAACGGACAGCTTCTACACAACATGTTTTAGACTCAGATAGAAATGGTTCTAGGTTGAAATTTTACATAATTAACCATACTAGAATACTATCAAGTGCTAAAAAGGATTAACTGGTGGTTTGAAGGCATACCCTCCTGTAGTCTTTGTAGTCTTTAACATCTGGAAGAGGCTTTTCTTTTTGTTGCTCGTTCCCCAAAGTTCAGTATGGAGAGGGTCAATAATTTCCAATGTTTGAACACTGTTGGTTGATTTCAAACAATTATGGCAAGTCAGATCTTGCACAATACTTCTTGTACATTTTTCTTTTTGCTCTCTTCGTGAAGTAGATTCAGCAAGGCACAGATAGCACTACTTTATTTGACATGATGGCGGTTCACAAAAAGGATTACCTAGTTGAATCGATGTTCATATGGTCAAAAGACCCATTGAATGTGACCTGAAAATGAAGAGAAATTTCAATAATTGTGAATATGGGATGCTAAAATAGATAGAAAAACATGTCCCCGTGTTGTTTTTGGAGTGATTCAGGTGCAGAATATCCTGCTTCTATGTTTTGGCAACAAGATGACCATATATTGCGGGGCAGAGCATCTGTTAAACAATTAATATGGAGCTACCTGAGGCGAACATTATGATCCAAATGAATACAGTATGTATTATGTAATGCTTGTTACCCGCAATACAAATGAGGGTATATAATGCATGCATAGATCGGCTACTCTCAAGTCACTAGAACGAAAATACCAATCATCAAACATTTTGTATACAAAACAGCCAATGGATTCCACTTAAACAGACAACTTTCTGGAGGCAATGCATATACAAAGAGGTAATCAAATAGAAAGAAAACTGTAAACATTATCATTTTCTGCTTGTTGATTATGGGATAGATTAATTATGAACTTCGAGGTCAAACAAAAGACTCGCAGTAACAACCTCCACCATTAGAACAATGAACCCAACGCTCTTCTGAATTATCTCCCTTGACCTACCTCCCTCTTTTTTGTTCTCAGTTTCTACAGATTTGATCCCTGACCTTTGGTACCAGTTTGTTTCTTATAATATAAAATCAAAGAAGCCGAAGGAACTGTATTTGTAGTGTTAAAAGGAACAGCTTCCACCATAAGAACTGAGAACTTACTGATAATGAATGGTTGGTAACAAATACACCCTTTTCTGATTCTATCCTGCAACAATATTTAAAACAACCTTACATAAGACTCATGTCATACTAGATAAGCTTTTGATAGCAAACGAACAGAGTTCCAGAAAGGAGGATATGACTGAATCGAAATCAGGACACAAGCATAATTCTTATCCAAAGGGATATTGTGTAGAAATAAGAGATTTAAGGGAAGGATGATGTAGGACAACGGTTGGAAAATGTAACTAAGTTAGAACATAGAATGGACAAAAGTGCCAGAATCAAACATACCTGTTCTCAAAAACAGAAACAAAAAGTAAAAGCATGTATTAGCCTAGACGTCTAATTCTAACTTATACCAGGCTTTTTATTTCTGAAGTGTATCTTCCTCAAAACACTTCAGTTATCTATAATCACAACATAAGTAAGATGAAAATACAGCTTCGTGTTATTTTATTCCTGCACATGGCAAACTTGTAGGCCATGTGTGATTGCAATGTGGAGTGTACATACCACTTAATTGTCGCCGAAGCAGCTGCGAGACAAAGATAATACTGCTTGCAATAAGTATCTAAACCAAGGGCAGATGGGTCTCGAGCTGAAAGATTTTTCACCATAACAGAACCCTAAATAGAAGAGGGAAGGTGTTAAGGGGGAGTCAGTCAGCCAACGGTTGAAGTAAAAAAAATACAGTTACGGAAACAAAAGCGGTATACCTTTGTATCATCAAAGCAACCACGTGCCATTGTGATCTATAAAAATGAGCTCTACTTAGATTATAACAGAGTTGTTTTTTGCAAAATATTGAGAATAACAGCAAGTTAATACCTGTTACCTTTTTGTTCGCTGGGTAATGTTTGCCCACCAGTTCCGAAACTCCAACCATACCATCTGCTGCTGTTTTGTTTGGGGGCACAATGATAACCATAGGATCATAAAAATGAAGAAGTGTCTTTGTATTGTGGTATGAGCAACTTGTCTCGATATACTGAGATAGGTGCAGTGAGGCTGATCGCAAATCAAAGGCTGCAACGCCAACCTGTACAGTATATCATTTTTTAGATAATAAATCATAACAGATTTTGCACAAAAAGGATGACCAATACACAGAAAATATTTTCGAACTCCAATGTTGTTCTCAATCTTTGTATCCTTTCGACTGATTTCTTTTGTTTGTCGCCATAAGACTTGTAATATATGACCCAATGTGTAAATGCATGTGCACACTGATATCAACACATGTCCAGAAACAATTTACAGGGCACAAGCACTTCTTGTTTCAGGAAAACAACAAAGGATTTGTACACAAAACATGGCGTTTACAAAATCATATACCTCTTAACTAAGATACTAAACCTATAATTCTAATCTGCAACCTCCTCTCTGCTCCCGTCCCTCCCTTCATAGCACACAGGTTAGCACGCCACATCAATCTGGTCAAAAATGTCTCCCATGAGATCTACGCGTTTTCCCTGACAGTTAGTAAAGAGCTTAATTGTAATTCAAATTGAAAGCACAGTTTACTGAACCATGCTTAATTGAAGCAAAATGGGGCTGGAACTTTTGGTACCCTCCGGTTTCCCCGCCACCAAACTAGTAGTGCCCTCTGACACTACAATTGCTGCATTCACTTCAGAGTTCAGACCACTCGACTCTAGACTCTAGAGCAGCTATAGAACAGCGAGAGGAAAAACCGTGCTCCAAGTCTCCAACAAACGGGTCATCAATCCTATAAGCCCCCAAACCCTCGACGAGTAGCCCGTGCGTCTGTGCGTGCATCTGCGGAGCGAGACGCTCTATCGGAAATTTGGAACAATCATCTAAAAAACTCAACTCCAACCCCAACTAATTCAAGCAATTAATCTCAGCTTTTGCTGCAGAAATGGCGTTTTACAGCAGCGCGTGCTCACGAGACCGGAGAGCGCCGACTCAGACAATCCCTTCGGGTGAGGAAGGCGCAGGACGAAACGGAAATCGCTAGCGGAATCAACCTCATTCAATCGGATTGATCGAGCAACCACACAAAAGCGGGGAGGTGGGCGGGGTTTAGAGCGTCACCTCCTTGGCGCGGTTCTCGATGAGGCCGATCACAAAGCTCGACCGGTCTCCGCCGCCACATCCATCTCCTCCGGCACCTTCCTCCATCTCCGCCGCGCCGAGCTCCGCAACTGCGGCTGCGAGTGTGCGAATACCGGCGTGGATGCAGCCAGTTTGGCTTCCGCCTTCTCCTGTCTTGGGGCTTGCGCCGGAAGGCGAGGCCGCCTGCCCATTATATACCGGTGGGTCATTTTACCACAGATCCAGAAGGCAGAGAGCGCTGTTTCGCTGAACGGCGGGACCCACATGTCACTGATACAGCTAGTTCCGCTAAATTAGTACTCCAGCTCCTTCGCGAAAAAATAAATAGTACTCTAGCTCCTTCGCGAAAAAATAAATAGTACTCTAGCTCCTTCGCGAAAAAATAAATAGTACTCCAGCTACGGTTTGTAGTGTGACCAATCACGGGCCTTCAAGGCTAGATTTGAGACGTTTGAACGTCCATTTCTTTCCCAGTTTCACTTTTTTTTAGCTGAAAGTTCTTTTAAACCTCTGTAAAATTTATGAAATACTTGCCAGATTGCTATGAAAAAACAGCCAATTCTCTCACAAAATCTGAAGTTCTATATGCATCGAAATCTAACCAGTCCAGTGCATGGCATCAACGTTCTGGAGCAAGGGCAGGCAACAGTTTACCACTGGACCATAACGCAGTACCATGTGGTCCATATCAAACAGGCCCTCTAAGAAAACTAACATATCAAACAGGGTGAACCAGCAGAACGATAATTACTGATGCTCAAGCCACAAAGGAATGTAGTGTATGAACATACATGGCAGTAGGAGCACAAGAAAAACGAACAAATGAATGAACGTAGCAATAGAGCTGCAGGAGGGTATTGGTCCCCTGCGCAAGTACGATGCACCACCAACAATCCGGCATAACCACCACATTTGTATGCCACGCTTACCTGACTTCAGTTCCAGAAGGACGAGGCCAACATAAATATACTGATAATTCATCAGATTGGCTTTCCAAAGTTCAAACACATGGTACTAGCGTTTCAAGTCTGCTACGAGAAAAAGGAAGGGTGGTAGGTTTTACATCAGGGCTAGAACACTAGATACTGCTAATGCTAACTTACATACAGCAGCTGCAGGAACAAATAAACCTTCCTAAACTGCAGCTTCTGGAAAGCTATCTTGCAAAACTTCCCCAGTCACCTGACAAGTTAATGCCTTGATTGCGTGGAGTGGCAGTAGTCCAGACTTAGTCCACCATGTCCTTAGTGCTACAAATGCTGAAATCCAGGCAGCTCCAGTCAGTCACTTCAAAAAAAATGTTTGAGCTGTGGATTCACCAGTGCAGATCTTAGTTCCAGCAATTCATCAAAGGACTCTCCAGCGCGGATCTTAGTTCAAAAATGCTACTCATCCTGATTTCGCGATGAGAAATTCCTCTGGCAGTGACATGAAATCAAGCTCCAGGCAGCCTCGAAGCTTGCCTCCTTTTTCATATGTCAGATGAAAGCAAGGAATCTGGTGAGAGAACTTAGGGTACTCATCCTTCCTTATTGTCTTCACACATCCCTCTCCTTGGTATGGCATAAATACCGTATTATAACCATCCACCTTTCTCAGAAGCTTAACCTGTGTGGAAGAATCAGTATGGCCAAATATCTCCACCAATTCATATTCACATTTCTCATAATCTTGTGCACTCCATCCTGTCCTCCAGTTCTTGTAAACAGCCCAAATCTCACCAAGACGAGGAATTATTTCATATTTACCTTTTTTGCCAGTTGATCTGGCCTCTACAGGATGAGAAAATGCATCTGTAGTACGGTAAGTCATGATGGCATGGAAGCTAGACACCTCAAAGGATCCACACGCAATAGCCCGTCCTTCTTGTAACAATCTTTTTTCCTCTTCTTCATGAGGACAGGCATCAAGCCATCTAACTTGTACTTTACCATTCTTGAGATCAACTTTATATATGAGGGCATAGTAATTGGGGAACTTATCAACATCACTATAGAGAGCCCAGACCTGCCCAACTGAAAACTTTTGAAGCAATCTAATTTCTGAAAAATCATGGAATTCTGCTTCACCATATACATATTCTGTGTGGCAATTACTATCCTCATCTTCATCAGTAAATTCAGCAGTATCTGTTTTATGCTTGCTAGTTTCTTCTTTCGGTGTCTTTGCAGCAGTTTCTGCATTTGTGCATGTTGTGTGTTGCCTCTCCCCGGCACTCATCGATCCTTTCTGGGGACTATCTCTACTGAATGAACCTGCATGTCTAGCATCACATTCCTGACTTTTCGCTGAGCTGCATTCTGGTATGATTGAAGGAAAAGACTCTTCAAATTTATTGGGAAGCCCTGCAGGATCAAGCTCCAGAGATCCTTCAGGAATGCCTTCTCTCTCAGTTCCACTCATCGAATGATGAGGTACACAATGTGAAAACCTTAGTGTCTCACCCTGAGGTATCACATATGGTGCTGCCTCTTTAGACTGTACAAATAAGCTAACATAGCCTTTTATCCTCACAAGTGGCATAACAATGATGCTAGTACTCGTGGTGCAATCAGAAAGAACTTGAACAACCTCATACTGATAGCTTCTGTTGTTTTTAGCATCAGAAGTCCAGCTAATATCCCATTCCTTAAAAAGTGCCCAAACTTCACCTTTCCTTGGATATATTTCATATGAGTTCCTTGTCTTGCTTTTCTCAAAGGATATAGTCCGGGAGAACATAGCAGTTTCTTTGGATGTCTCTGACTTCCCATGCTTAAAGCGTCCACAGGCAACAGGCAGACCCCTGTTGTGCCATGCAGCCTCCCTTTGATTTTTGGGGTCGAACTCCAGCCAAACATAATGCACCATAAAGTTCGGGGTAGTTTTGACCTTTGTAATCCGAGCATAAAATCTAGGCATGCAGCCATCATCATCATAGACAGCCCAGATCTGGTTGGGTTTAAACTCACTTTCATCTCGAAGTTGGTCAAAATCAAAAAATTCAGGATCCTGAAAAACAAATTTCTCATCAACAGAACCATCACCATCATTTGGGTCGAGACCATTGTTGCTGACAGAATGAAATGCCTTTTCTTTGTCATCACTGTTTTCTCCAGCCTGCATTGTTTCTTTCTTCAATTGCTTGGTCCCACTGAATGCCTTCTCTCCACATGGTGCACCGCCTGTTTTTTTATCCTCTGCATTACTGCAGCCATTAACACCATTTGTTGGACCATTATGCCCAGCCATGTCTTCATTCAGCTTAGTAGTTTCATTTCTGTGATCACCATGGAACTGGCCAGTTTTCCTCAACCTTTTCAAGCTGGGAGGACTCGCAATAGTTTCATCTTCGTCGTCATCATCGTCTTTGTTACTGTCAGCTTCAATATCGTCTTCATCACTCTCTTCATTATACTTAACTTCCTGCCTCTGCCTGCTGGATCTGCGGGTTCGTTCACCAGGCCCTGCACTATTGGCAGCTGGGCCTTGTTGACCAACCTCTTCTTCACTATCGCTGTTGGTTTCTGAATCGCTAGATATACTAGATTCAACCACTGCCCTTCTGCTCCTCTTCTGTCCTGCAGTTGATGAAGCTTTCACAGGATTTCCAGTGGCCCGAGCAGGTTTCATTTTGTTCTGCCCACCTGCTTTCTCATCAGCCACCCTTTTTCTATTTACATTCGCATGATGAGAACCAGCATTAACATGAACCCCAGGAATAGCAGAATTCCAAGCTTTCTGACCAGTGGGATTTGCTTGAGAACCTGAAGCACTTTGTGGTGCTCCTGCATTTCTCCACACCCCAGCAGACCGCTGATTGGCCCCAGAAGGAACAGCTGCCTCCTTCAAATCATGTGCAATAAATGGCTTCAAACAATTTTGACAGCGGAGAGGCTTCTTCAAGATTGAATGGTAGTACTGATATCTCATGCCGCAAGATGGACACATAGTCCAAAATGTTTCTTGTGGGCCCACAGAATTCGAGGCCTGATGCTGCTGTTGCTGATGTAAACTATGGAGATTCACAGGAGTAGCACTAGCACTAGTAGGTGCAGGCCTTCTTGGCTGCTGATATTGGGGCCTTGCTATGCTTCCTCTAACTACGGTGTTTCTTTTCATGTCATATATAGAACGTTTTGACCTGTCAATAAGCGTCATGTTTGCTTCTCCAATTAATTTGAATGCAGCCTCTGCACCTGCCAACGTGTTCTTGTCTGGATGTAGCAAAAGTGCAAGCCTTTTGTATTGCTTCTTTATCAGTGTGTCATCAGCATTTGCAGGTACTTGAAGTATTCCATACCAATCAATCTGTCCATTAACCTTCACTCCTGCAGCAGTATGAACATCACAAACAGCCAGCATTCGTTGTGAAACACTGTCCACTTCTTTGGAGAGTTGCTGTGCCTTCATAATCATCTTTTTTGCACCAACAAAATCCTTGTCCTCCATTTTTCTTTCAGCCAGAGCTTTTGCTCTGGCAGCCTCCTCTTTGTTGCACTCCATGAAAGCGAGTACAGAAGTTGACACCGTTGCAGAAATGTTAACCTCTGGAGTGGCTAGCACACAATATATTAGCAACCACTGCAGTAATTCTTGAAGAACCAAACACGCAATGTAGCTTGTAGAAATCTTGAATGCCCATGGGTATATGGAAGCAGAGCCCAATAGAACATTTCTGTTGAAAAATTAGCAAACAAACAATGTAGTTAATAAAGCGTACCAGCATAAGTTCTACAAACAGAGATCATTTTAAGTTCAACAACAACAGCAAACCCTTTTGTCCCAAGCAAGTTGGGGTAGACTGCTCATTTTAAACTCACAGGAAATAAAAAGTTGAGAGGTTCTTGTTTTGTTGCACATATGATCATTGTGATATTTGCCAACATATTAAACTGGATGATCACAGCATAACCAGCTAGGTTATAAATTGCAGGAAGGAAAATACAAAAATGTCAGGGTGCCACTTGACTAAAATTGACAAAAACTTCAGTGACAGCAAACAGTTACTTCAGACTTTAAGGCATAAAGTTTGCACAGAATTAGTGGTCTAGATAAAAAGGAAGAGGAGTTACTACTTTTACACTAAAATTCTTAGTTGCACACTAAAATGCATGAATAATATCAGTCTGTATATGGTAATTTTTGTTTTCACCAAAGCATTAGCGAAGGTTTGAGAAACTAAATGTTGTTCTTAACATACAGCAGTGTGCCAAAAAGTAATCACCAACCAACTTGGTCATTAGATGCATGTGAGAAAGCACAATGATCAATGGAGAGCATATCCTGTCATATTTTAAATTTTAGACAAAATGCTTACATCTTTTAGAAAAAAAAATGTAAAATAGGCATTTCAATTTACAGCATCTGCCAATATGCATCCACAATACAGAGTTTCTAACACCCGTACACAACAGTCCCCAGTTTTACTCAAAGGGTGCACAGAGGGAAAACCCAAGAGACGTCAAATAAGGAGTATATTAATTGGATACAATCCTATCAATTCAGCAAGGATGATAAAATGCCAGAGAACAAAGAAAAATGTGCAGGTCTACTATTACTTCTGCAATTTAAAAGGATGTAAGACGGTGAAAAGGGGGGCTTACTTGTCATCCCATGCATATGATCAGCAGTTCATCAGTCCATGCAGTGTATCACAAGCTTACTTTCTGCATGAAAAAAATGCCTTGTCAATGGTTGTTCACTTTTCAGTAAGTCATGAAGCTTGAAGCATAAGAGCAGTATCAGATACCACGTTGCGGTGTCAACACCTAATGCAAGATGAGAAATCGATCGCAAAAGATATTCGCCTTGTTGCGTATAATAACTCTACCTGCGCATCACCCAAAAGATAAGTAGCTGTTAGTACATTCACTTTATTTTTCTGCATCTGAATGTAGGGTGGGAAGAAACCTAAGATGAGAAGGGGAAGAAAAAACAATGGAAGTTTTCAGATTTGATGTATCAAGAGAGAGGGGAAAAGTGATGACAAAAACATCCGCAGTACAGGGAAAAGGATGTTTTAACTCGTCGGAATCTGTTGTTTCCACTTATTTCCAGCTTGAGTCCAGATGGATCCCAGTAAAAAGCCTCAATAAAACAAGAAACTGAACAAAGCGCTAGTCGCCGCAGCAGGTAGAGAATGAACCCACAGATTGGAAGGGACGCCCCCTTCCAAACACCACGAACCCACCAATTAAACAGTCACGAGGTACCCAACCCGTCCCCAACAATCCACACGCAAGTACAAATCACCGGTACCAGTGGGCGGACGCGGCGAGGAGCATGGGGTTTGGGGGGGTTCAGCAGAAACCCAATTTCCGGGCGCGACAGCCCGATTCAGTTGGTGCCCTACCACGCGGCGACGAAATCCGCGCACTAAACGACGGAGCCAACGAGTGGGGACAAATTCAGCATTCGATTGCACGCATTAAGCATAACCTCATCCTACAACGAAACGAACATTTGGGAGAAGAAAACAATCCGGCAGCAGGCTAGGGTTTTCTCACCGGCAAGTGGGGATTGGCACGGCCGCTCGTCCGGATGGATCCCCACTCCACGCCGACCCGCCCGACGCCAGCTGATGGGGTGGAGGGGAAGGGGGATGGGGACGACGAGGGCGAGGAGAGGGTTGTGGGTTGGGGAGTTGGGCGGCGCGGGCGCGGGCGCTGCCAAAGCGGGCGGAGAACGACGATGACGTGACTCTTTGTTTGCCTAATGCGGGGGCGCCGGAGCCTCTCAGCTCAACCCTGGGTGGTGTTTGTTTCGTGCCGAATTCGGGCCGGGGCAACCGCTGCTGCTGCTGCTGCAGTCCGCCGCTCCGCCAGCTGAGGAGAGAGGATCGATCGAGCGGAGCGCGCGTGGCTAGCGCAGTCCGCCCGGGTTCGAATCCTGGGGCAGTCCTGGTTAGGGAGGGTTTAGCTATCATTTGCCCATTTCTACCTTGATTCCTTCTCCTCCTTAGTCAATGTTATAATCCTCTTGAGCTAAGCGCATCTAAAAAAACAAAAGCTCCGTAAACTTTTTCTAAATCAAAATAATGAAATTCAATGAAAAACATCTCCAACAACGTCCTACAACTACCTTCAATTTTTTTCTTACCCCTAAATTCTTTTCTCATTTGTAGCAACAAACAAGAGAAGAACTGATGTTTTTTGTGGCCCAAAATGCTGATGTGATCCAATCAAATTTGTTTTTATCCACTTTTAGAGAGGAATTGTTGGAGGAGAGGAGAATTTTTTTTTTGCGATTACACAGTACAACTCAGACACTCAAAACGCACGCACCACCCCTATGAACGCACATACGCGGCATAATTTTTTGATTGCTTCCAAAAACAAGTTTTAAGAGCTAATTTTATGAGGTGTCTTAGAGATTATAAAGATCGTGTGACCGAGACGGGGTGAATCGGTGCACTCTAGAATCTATTTCCAAACACTTACACCCAAACAACTCCTAGCGAGTAGTTCTAGTAACAAGGTAAAGCAACTAAGGAGTATCCTTAACCTATATAGCTAGTGGATATAGATAACACAAACACACCACACTAGCAACCTAGCACAAGATATATAGATAGCGGAAGACTTAAGCTAGGCAAGGCAAGGTAACAAGATAACTAGAGAACAAGGCAACCAAGATACTAGGCACACTAAGTAGAGTCCTTAGAGCTACTAGATAGGCTATATCAAGTAAGCACACAAGCAAGGCAACTAAGCAAACCTAGTGAAGCTAGTAGGTACCAAGGTAAACACACAAGCAAGATAAGAGCACAACTCAAGTACTACAAGCAATCATATGAAGTGCGATAACTAAATGCGAGTAGTAAAAGAGAAGGGATAGAGAATGCTCATGATGTTTCCCGTGGTCTCGGAAGGATGGCGCCTTCTCCTACTCCACGTTGGGTCACTCCCGCCGGAGTCTCGATCCCGTCCCTCCGCTCGAAGACGATCCCTCATAGAGCACACTTCACCCTCCGAGTGAAGTCGCGGGCACGTCCCGCCGGCTCGATCCCGGGTACTCTTCCGGAGGTAAGGCTCCGCACTTGATGCGTGCCAAAGGGCGCTCCACTAGTGATGTTTCTTTCGCACGGGAAGCTCCAAGACCGTGTACAAACTTGTGTTGACTTCCACAATCTCCTTGGACAGCTCAACACCGACGCCTAACCGGTATAGGCCTTGCCATAGACCAAGAGTAACAGCCCTAGATGACTCTCTCAAGCCCACACTAGCCTAGAGATCAAAGGATGCAACTTGCTACTCTCTCAAGCATTAGGATCACTACAAATCCTTCTCAAGTGCTTCACACTTCTTCCTCTTGGCTTCTTGGCAGCACCTCCCCTCTTTCCTGGGTCCAAGAGCACCTCAAAGAGGTAAACAACCGACTATATATAGGCCTCCAACCTAAAACTAGCCGTTGTCCAAAAGTACCCAGTCTGCGTGATGACCGTACATTAGACCGTACTGTCCGGTCTCCATTCTGACCGTATTGTCCGGTCTTCACCAGACTGGCGTCCAGGGAGTGCTGTTCCTCTTCTCAAAGCAGACCGTATTGTACGGTCCCTAGGACCGTATTGTCCGGTCTCCACTTCTTCTTCGGCCAACAGAAACTTCTCCTTCTCTGTTGCTCTTCTCCTGTAAGACCGTACTGTCCGGTCTCTGACCGTATTGTACGGTCAACTGTCCGGTCTCCATTCTTCAACTTTCAGAAACTTCAGCTTCTCTGTCTGGAATACTCCAATAGAGACCGTACTGTCCGGTCCCTATGACCGTACTGTCCGGTCAACTGTCCGGTCTCTATTCTTCAACTTCCAGAAACTTCAGCCTTTCTGTCTGGATTCCCTCTGTAGACCGTATTGTACGGTCTCCTTGACCGTACTGTCCGGTCTCCTCTGACTTCGCAGCTTCGATCTTCTTCTTGATCTTCATCTTCCAAACTTGAACTTCTTGGTTCCTTCAACTCTCTTCTGCCACCCTAGCCCCTGAGAGACTCACCATGCATCCAATGATCTCTATAACTAGTGTGTACTAAGAGAACCACCTCGAACCCTCTTGATAGTCCGGTTTTTCCTATGGACTCAAGCTAACATCTAACCAAGCAACACTCGCTTGGATCTAGCATGTCCTTAGCCTTGATCCATATCTTCTCCGCGACTCCATCAAATCCGTTCTTGTGTAGATGAAGGCAACCAATCATCCTTGTCATTAAGTTCATGGTGTGTTGGCGTTCACCACCAACGGACGAAGCTTTCTTCATATGTGACCTATAAGATCTCACAAAGAGTGTTAGTCACATTCATGGTTCTCATCCTATCACCAAAACATTCATACCTTGAGGTTTCCCTAGCTTTAATGGTCATGAAGCTTACAGAGATGCTCTAATAGTTAGCGATAAATTAGTTCAGAACATGTCTAGCTAATAGCTTAGCTGACCTTTAGCTAGTTATTAGTTTAGTAGCTGACCCAACCCAACTAATAGAGTAGCAGTTAATTATTGACTAGTGAATTCAACAACTTTATTAGTTCTTGATTGAAACAGTCCCGCTACTAGTCATCTAGCTAATAATTAGACATTAGCTATTAGTTAAAATCCTCTAGAGGGTGAAAAAAAAAACCTTATTTTCCTACCTGCCTGAACAAAAATAATTTAGCTTGCATTGATAAAAGTCAAGTCTAATAAAGTTTCAAACTTCATGAAAATTCCAATTAACATATTAAAATCTCAAAGTCCACAGAGACATAACTTGGAAGTATGGTTGGCTTCTTGCGGCTCCTTTTGAATGGTACACCTAGTATATAGGATTTGGTGCGAGCTAGGAATTCCACGCAACACGCCTGTTGAGGATGGCCTCGAAGAAACGGGAAAGAAGATACTTTGATTCCTTTTTCCCAATGATAAAAGGAAATGAAAACCCTCATAATCATAAAACCCTATTAAAATTTAGAAGTAGTAATTAACTGGCATGTTATATGACATAAAATTTTGGTTTGATTGTCGACTTGGCAAGGGTGCTCAAGAAATATTGATGGTGAAAAGTTTATAAGTGATAGAATATATGTTGGTACCTCAATACACCGCTTAGTGAAGATTAGGAGGAGTGGATCTCATCTATCAATACACATGGTTGATCTAAAGTAGTTGTTTCACCGCTCATCTCGTGACTGATACTCTACTGTTATATGAATTTTGAAAACATGATATCATTAAGTGTGTTACAGATTTTCTAATCACTATTTATTCCAATCATCTCTTGTGCTATGTGGTTTAAACCCACATTGCTAGCCTCAAATTTGCAAATATATAGTGTTGTAAGAGAAATCATCATGAATAGTGTTTAAATGTGTTGCGATGCATAAGGCATATGTACTTCATGCATGGTTTTTGTTCAGCCATGAGGTTGTTAACCTTGAGACCTTGCCGATATGTTGCCATCCTCCTTTCTCCCTGGAATAGTGTTTTATATAAAATTGCACTAAAACAATTTAGTTGAGAATAATACCTAGGTCAGGTGTTTTAACTCAAATACATCTTTAATACATGTTTTTTTTCCGTCAATTAGAATAGTTTTAGTTTGCACATGAAATTATACAAAGAATTTCATACTCAATATTAATGGTTATGCGATATGTCGGCAAAAATGAACCTACCCAATGTGGCAAAGTAGCCTTAAAAAGGCTGACTATGATGAGCTTTCTTGATCCTCCTAGTGGGTGCATGCACTTCCTATACATCATTTGATGCGATTCATGCAAAGAGTAGATAAAATGGGGGTGGAAGGAAAAGGCAAAGTGTGTAGATACACTGTTTTCAAATTTTAAGAGTAAATTTCATAAAACTACTACTATTTGCATCCGAGTACCAGAAAACTATGACTTTTGATTACAATATTCAGAAACTACGACTTTTGGATCTAGACCACATGTCAGCCACACAACTCCATTTTGCTGAATGAGTGCTGACGGGTGGGGCCAGATCAAAAAGTCTAGTTTTGTGTTACAAGAGGATCAAATAGTTGCAGTTTTCTGAAATCGAACTTAAAAGTAGTAGGTTTTTGTTACTCGATTCAAATAGTCGCAGTTTATGAAATGTACTCAAAGTTTAATTATGAAATCTTGAATAAATTTTTTCATAATGTTAACTTATGTTTTTAAATTTTTGAAACAAATTTTCAAAAAATGAGTCTTGTATAAAAATATTTAAACTGATTAGGTATAAGAAATGTTGAACATGACATGAAAAATTAATGAATCAAATATAGTGTTATATACTGTGTATACAAAAGTTATGGAATCAAATATTTGGGCAGTGCTAATTTACAAGAGTACCGTTCGGTCAAAAAAAATTTACAAGGAGAAGGAAATAATTTCGAATTGAAAATACTAAAGAAAAATAGGATGCGGTGGTATGGGCCTTGTGGGATGATAACCCATGATTGAGTTGGGTGCGCACCCATCGACAAGCCGCCCGGGAGCACAGCGCCCAGGCCCTAGGGGGCCCTAGCAGTACGGTACACACGCCCGCACCGCCGCCGCCCGTTGCCGGAGCCGCACCACTTCCGCCCGTGCCTCGAGCTCTCGACCAGCCGGAGCCGCTCGAGCCGCGCACAGCCGGGGCCGCACACCCGCCGCCGAGACCGCAGCTCCGCGGAGGAGCAGGGAGGGCGCTCTCATCGTGGGAGCGGGCCGCGACGCAAGGCGGCAGCCGGGCAGCACCGCGGCCTCGGGGACCGCACGACCCCAGCACGCAGGTCTTTCTCTGCTCTAGAGTCTTCTATTGCCGAATCAACTGGAGGCTTCGATGTTTTAGGAAGTTTGTAGCCAATACGAAGATGAAATCGTTACAGTTAATTCAATTAGATGACCCCTTATTGTTGTGCTAGATGTTTTTCTCTCTTTTTTTTTTTTTCCTTCGATAATACCACAGGAAGTGTGTTCTAAGCTAGGACGAAGGTTGTGCAATATGAAAACTCATACTGCGATATAGTTATTCTGTATCTTTCGACGTCAACAGAAATTTACCTCTTTATTTATCTAAAAAGAAAAACAGAAATTACCAGCACAACACGACTAATTGTACGTCAACATGCTTAATTGTGTCCCACAAAATCAATTCGAAGATTCTAACCACAACATGAAAAAGCTGCGGCAATATCACAACTTACTAGCTGCAACATTCCAACTCAACTTCTATAACGTCAGAAAACCATTACGAATAATTTGGTATTGCACTTTCGTACCACAACAAAGTTGATCATTTTTCTTGATAGATTTTTTAAGTGTCGCCATAGTATTTAAACAGTATTACACATTACGATCTTTTGAGTGCTGAATCTGAAATAATAGAGGCCATGTTGCATAAGGTGATGTGGCTGTGGGTTCACTTTCATTTTTGAATTGAAGGGATGCTTGCGTGATGTTGCATGAAATAATTGATATTGTGGTGGGAGTTTTCCTCCTGGGACTTATGCATGTCATGAGCTATTTTTGTCTTTGTTTCTTGATGGTGTCAACACTATTTTGATGTGAATTTTATCCATGTTATGATGGACCGTTGGAGCATCCGATGAGATATTCAGGATGCTAGAAGCTCCCTTGCATACGAATTGATGCTTCTGTATGTTTACATGGTTTGTTGTATTGATGTTGAATTGTATCATGTATCTGTAGTTTGTATGTTAAAGGTGCCCTTGGTTCTCCCAAATTCTTGGATACATCATTGCTTCACATTTATAATAGATGTAGCCAGAAAATCATACTGAAGATCTTAGTTGTGTTTTTCTCCAATAGGAGCAATTGGTCAACGTGTTTGCACTTGCGCTGAAGAGATTCTTGATGCTGTATCACCTCAAATTACCTTTGTTCAAGCTATCTTCTTTGTGTATTTGATGTTTTGAATTGCGTATCTTCTATCATGGTTGATGAATAGCTAGAAATTGAAACACTGAAGGTTGTCATACATCGTTTGAGATACTAGTGTATTTGTCTTAGTAATTTAATTATATAAGAAAATTTTGATTGTGATTATTTTTTCAGTTCTACAATGGATCCCAACATGAAGCAGCTTCAGGAGGCTCTAGTTGACATTGAGACTGATGCAGAACAAATACTTCTGGCAAGGCATCAGGTCTGTATATATCATTGCCTTGTTCTTGATGATTTCAAATAAGTGTCGATATTGATCTCTTTTGGTTTCTTTTTCTCTATGATAATCAGTTGGTGGAAAATGATAAAGTAAGGAATGCTAACAGGGAAGCCCTGACTGCTCTCCGAAAAAGGCCAGGACAACCAAAACTAGTGTGCCATCTCCATTTGAGGTCATAATGAAAGAGATGGAAGGAAGCTCTGGCAAGCCGCTGATAAAGGAGATATGCCCGACTTGTGGAGACCATGACCCCAAAGAACATACCTGGTTAATGTTTCCTGGATCAGATATTTTTTGCTCGTGTTCCATTTCATGTAGCACACACTGTTCTTGAAAAAGGTACCTTCCTAAATCTTGGTCCATAAAATCAGTGAATTTGAAATTACTACTGAGGTTCAATCGATATATGCTTCAAGCCTCTCTACTGTCGTTTTGAAATCCAGTAGGTTCATGCTTGGGTTGCAACTAACCAGTGCTAAGTTCTGGCCAAAATTGCTTCTTTCATTTTCCAATGGTGCAGATGACTTAAAATTGCCTTCATCATCTTTTTTTTTTTTTGGGGCGCAGACCAAGAACGCCTGGATTTGGATACCAAGAACTGCAAAGCTTTGTCAAGGAGAAATCACTTGTGATAGCTGAGAAAGGCGCCCTTGCGGGCAGTATTGGCCTTGACACTGTGAAATCCTTCGTCAGCCTTACGGACAAACCTAAATTGGCACAGGAGGCAGGGGAGACGGGTCAGCCCCCCAAAGTAAAATATCAGCTGGGTTAACTTGACCACTGATGGATTACAATGTTCTACAATATCCTTGAATCTCCTCTGTAGATGTTAGCTTGTATGCTTTAGAAAAGTAACCCTGGCATGATTGTTAGCATTTTTAAGAACAAGTTCTGCAATATGCACTGATGTTGGAACTTTGTACTCTAGAGGATCCAGATATTTGATTGTGGTGCCGTCAGTGACTAGTTGCCAATGAATGACTCCTTTTGACCGACTATTCATGAATTGTGGTCAATCAGGATCTGTTGCAGGCCTGTTTCGAATTTGAGTCAAGAGGCCGGATCTATTTGTTCATATCCATGTCATGTATTAAGTCTGTAATGGTCTCTGAATCTTTTCTGCAGAATCTTATAGCAGAACCAATCAACCAAGTGAGTCCACATCTTTGTGTCAGTCTAAGCATATTGTATGAGAAGTCTTGTGACCGACAAGGCGGGTATAAATATGTTCAGGTGTGCCGACAAAGTTGCTCAAGCAACAGTGCTCCTTTTTTTTTGGTCGAATTGATGTCAAGCGCACAAACATTGCCTTGGCAAGGCAGTTGGCTTTTGCCTTTTGGCGAGGAGCTCTGAATCGATGACTGTTCAGCTGGTGCACGTGGGGGATTGAGATTCCTGAATCTTGCTGAGTTGGGAGATATCTGGAGTGTCAGTGAGTAGTAGGCACGCACAATACATGGTTTGAAGCTACTAAACTGACTATTCGTTTTATACGGAAATTTTCGTGTAGTCATTAAGGTGCTACTCCTCTTGTGTTCTTTTTTTTTCTTCCTTTAATAGTTAGCTGGTTTCTGAGGAATAGTCAGTTTAGTAGAAATTCAGTACTGGGTGTCATTTCGACTTGGATTCAATCTGTGGACGGCGGGCACACTGCGGCTGCTATAGGAGACAGGACGACCGGACCTCAAAAATAGCAATTGGCTCGCCACGCCCGCGCGACGTGCGGGGAGAGAGGCCGCGCTCTACTTCGAGAAAAAAAAGCAGGAAACCTTTCCTGCATGCATGGCCGGAGCGCCCGCCGTCGCCGCGACTGCAGGCGCCGCCGTGCCGCCGCTCCGGCGCTGGGGCGCGGGTGCTGGGAGGACGGCGCGATCTCGCTGGGGCTGGTGGGGGTGCAGCTGGGCGGCGCGGCGTACATGGTGGTGGTGACGCCGGTGCTCGCGCTGGGGCTCGACCCTCTCTTCCTCGTCGCCGTCGGCAGCCTCTGCACCGGGGTCCTCACCCTCCCCTTCGCCATCAAGCTCGAGAGGTATAACATGCATGTGCGTGCACCGCCGCTCTGAATTATTCGTCGATTTTGTGCGTTTTTTTGATCGATCGGTCTGCAAATCTGCTGTCCATGCGTGCGTGAACAGGAAGAAATGGCCGCCGGAGCTGAGCAACCGGCTGCTTCTCCAGTTCGTCGTGCTGTCACTGGGAGGGTAAGAAACTTTGGCAATTTATCCTCAAACGTGTTCTTGATCCATGTCGTGTCGTGTCGTGCCGAACATTTCTCGAATTGCCTTCACAATCTTTCGAACAAAATCTAATGTTCTCCACGCCCTGTTTGTCCATGTCGGTCAGGGTGACTGGGTTCCAGGCGCTGATGCTGCACGGCATGAAGATGACGTCCCCGGCCATCGCCTCCGCCATGCCCAACCTCGCCCCGGGCTTCATCTTCATCGTCGCCGGCTGCCTCGGGTACGTACTCCTGTGCCGGGCCGGCCGATCAACGCCGAGATGAACTTCACTTACGGCTGCATAAGTTCGGTACTGAACCGATGCGTGTGTGTGCAGGTTCGAGAGGGTTGACCTGAGGTGCCGGTACACGAGGGCCAAGATCCTCGGCACCGTGCTCTGCCTGGGCGGCGCCGTCGCCATGAGCGTCCTGCAGAGCCCGGCCACGCCGCGGGGGCACGCGCTGCACTGGACGCTGGACCGCGGCGCCGCCGTCGTCGCCAGAACGCACCGGGACTGGGCGGCGGGCTGCCTCTTCCTCCTCGGCGCGGTGCTCGTGCTCTCGGGCACCATCGTCCTGCAGGTCAGAGGCAACCTGCACTGCGCGCATTCATGATGCCTCGCTCAGTACACTCTGATGACTTTGCAAAAACACAGTGAAAGATTTCTCATATGGTGTTTCGCCATCCGTCCGTCCGTGTCACCCGCGTGCAGGCGGCGACCATGATCCATTTCCCCGCGCCGTTCACGCTCTGCTCCGTGACGTCGCTGATCGGGGCCGTGCTGACGGCGGCGTTCCAGGTGGTCACGGCGGGGCGGTTCAGCCCCGGCACGCCCCAGATCAGCCTCGAGATCGTCCTCTCCCTCGTGCTCGTGGTAACTTAAAAAATGACGCCACGATTTCAGAGAAGAGGACAACTTCTTAATTCTGCTGCCTTCCCGTTTTGATGACTACTCATGGTGGTTGGTTGTTGCAGGGCGGGCTGGTGAGCTCGGCGTGCATCATGTTCCAGACGTGGGCGCTCGAGAAGAAAGGGCCGGTCATGGTCTCCATGTTCAGCCCGACGCAGACCGTCGGCTCGGCGATCTTCTCTGCGCTCTTGCTCGGGAGGGTCATGCGGCCAGGAAGGTACTGGAAGGGTCTAGATCCATCCATGATTTGGTTTTGTTGAGCCTAATTCCTGCTGAGACTACGAAGCACTGCACCGCAGGGATTGCCATTCTGAATAGTACACGTCTTGAAACAAAGCTCATGCATGACCACAACCTGAACCCTTGTGACCATAAAGCTAAACTCGAGCTCTTCTCAAATGCAAACAGAAGAGGCTGAATTGATCTTTGATGTTTGATGCAGCATAATAGGTATGGTTTTCCTCTTCTCCGGGCTCTATGTGGTTCTGTGGGCAAAGAAGAAGGAAGTGCAGGTTCTTGCTGCGGACAGAATGGCGACGGATCTGCCTGCTGAGCACGATATGGAGAAGCCGCTGCTGTTTCATTTATAACTAGCTTTGTAATGGTACCCCTTTGATATTTCCCTCAGGGGGTGCTGTGTCACATAGTATGTAGTTGCATAGTACTCATCCTTCAGATTTTGTTAGTAGTGATGAGAGAATATACCTCAACAGTAGTTGGATTAGACCGTAGGAGGTAACAGAACATAACTCTAGAAGCATAGATAGCACAAAGCCTTGAGCTTCTCACAGCATTTTGCTATGTGGTCGTTTCTCGTGTTGACGACACTGTCACCCCTCCATTTTTGTGGTTGTATCAGTGGGCTGCGTTCGATTTTGGCAGGCCTTTTAGTTTCGTGGGCTCTTTTCCACGGGCCTAACTCTGATGGCCTGTCTTGGTGTGGCCCGTTTTATACTTCTTATGAGGCCATAAGCCCCTCTTAGCCCGTGCTAGACCAAATTTTTCGTGTCCTCTGAGCCGTCTATGGTGTTCCATCAGGAGAGAGGTGGCCTGCTGGACTCGGTGCCTACAAATGCTCATTCTCATCCGGGCGGAGCGGAGTGCGCCCTAGTGATCTGTATGCTTTGTCTAGATGAAACTTGTACGATTACTTTTCATTTTTCAATAATGGGTGTGGTTTATGTTTAGAAATCTCACATGATGAAAATTTTGTCCATCTTGCTTCAAATCTGCTATCGTTCTTGGAGTTGTTCAACTTGCAAAGAGATGTATTTCAGAAGTTTCTTTTATTGAAGAAATTCAGGATGTTGATACCTTTATTATGTACCACATTTGTAACCGAAATTCACCTCACGTTACAAATTCAATTCATGTTTTATCTTAGTGTGAGTCCTCATCCAAACGTTCTATTCTTCATTTTACTTTAGTCATTTAGGAATAAAACAGATAAACAGATAGTGCATATACCAACACTGTTCTTGTAATGATTTAGTGGTGCTTATATCAAGCTTTCCGATTGACTGAAGGTGTAACGTTTAACGAGAAAAGAGAGTGATTCTGACTTGCTAACTCAATGTAGCAAAGAATTTCTCATGAACTCGGAACTATGTTAATTTCAATTGTCTGAAGCTATTCTAATGTTTTTTGTTGTTAACTTGGGTAAATATGTCAGTGTCAATTTAACTTGATTAATTAATTGAGTTAAGATGAGAATAATGTCGCTTCACATTTTTGTGATCAGATGTCATAAACAATGATAACATGTAGCATTTTGGCCAAAGCTATGTTTCAGTTTGGGCTTCCCAATTGCAGCCACATCGAATCGAATATGTATGTTTCAGTTTGGGCTATTTTTTTTTGCGAGGATGTATGTTGATCTCCTTATGGACCTGAAAAATGCTATACAGATCGGTGACGCCTCGCTTTCTCTGATGACGAGTGCAGACATACGGCGATTTCTCATATGTTTGTTCACCGACGTCCATGCCACTGCAGGCGGCGAACATGATCCATTTCTCGGTGCAGTTCACGCTCTGCTCCGTGACGTCACTGATCGGCGCTGTGCTGACGGCGGCGTTGCAGGTGGTTTCAGCGGGGCAGTTCAGTCCCGGCACGCCCCATATCAGCCTCGAGGTCGTCCTTTCTTTTGTGCTCAGTGTAGCAACAGCAAAATGATGTGATAATGTCAGAGAAGAGAACAACTTCGCATTCTCATTTTGATAACAGCAAAATGATGTCGATACAGGGCGGGCTGGTAAGCTCGGCGTGCATCATCATGTTCCAGACGTAGGCGCTGGAGAAAAAAAGGGCTGATGATGGTTTTCCTCTTCGGCAGGCTCTATGTGGTTCTGTGGGCAACGAAGGAAGGGCAGGTTTTTGCTGCAGAAAGGATGGCGAGGGATCTACCAGCTGAGCTCGATATGACCATCACACTCGGCAAATCTTCCAGTGTTTCAGTAGGAGGAATGAACGAATCTCCTTGCCTGGACTTCAAGATGTAGAAATTCATGGTTTCAGTGCCGCTGATCACGAGGTGGATGTCGTTCAGCTTGTTTTCGGATCCGCTCCAATGCTGAAAAGAATCAATGTTACACTTTCTGATGAGGTTTCACCAAGTGAGAGAGGATGCCAGAAACTTCGTAGCATCTTTGAGGTACATGCTTCTGTGAAATGCAATGTTTATGACAGATCTTCCAGGATGTGACAAGTAGTATTATTTCTCGTTATATGCTTTGTCTGTTTGACAGATTGAATTGCTGCTTGAGAAGATTTTTAAGGTTCTATAGCCATGGTTTCCATGTTCCTGTAGCTATTAGCGTCACCAGTCAGGAAACTTGTTTGATGTTGATTTTCTACTATATTTTGCTAAAAGCATTATGAAGCTGAATCAATATGCAGAACTGTTTTTGTCATGCATGCCTGTCAACCATTAACTGGCACAGTACGTAGCTTGATATGTGACATTCCTATCAAGCTGTCCTTTTTATCTTCTCAATTATACTTTGTAATTTCACTCACTCAAAATAGCATGAATAGCCATTTTACTGTTTAATTAATGGAGTATTTCTAATGGCAGGGGGCCATCCTTAGCCGTTAATAAGCTCCATCCCTGGAGGTACATGTTCAACAGGTGTAGTTTAGTATAGTTTACATGGTATAGTTCATTCAAAAGTGCGGCAATCAAGATTTCTTGTAATAACGTACCTATGCCAAATATAATACTAGATATGATATTTGACATTTGTTTTAATTTTGGGGATTTCTTGGCTCTCCAAACTTTTGTAATTTGAAATTCACAAAATATTTTGATAATTTGTAATGAGACGTGCCAAATCGTCCATGCGCCTCACAGAAGCCTTACAACACAGACACAAATGCTAATTTTGTCAATTGGGTTTTATGGTTTTCCATTTTAACAAGAAAGCAAATAAGTACAATTTTTGGTTGCATGTCAATTGTATTAACTATTGATATACTAGTATAATGGACATGTCCTCAAGCTGATGTGACATTATTTATATATTAATTTCAGCATACAGCCGTCATATTGGTCTTATTTAATTTGTTGTTTACAACATGGGGAAAATTGTTCGCTTTCGTGTGTCTGAAACCAGTTCTAGTGACAGTGTACTCTACCACCGACAGTCTTTTTGCTATCATGTGTCCAAGAACTAATCCTACTGCCTTGTGTCTGAACATTTGCTATTTAACTAATTCGCAAAAAAAAATTGCTATTTAACTAGAGTTTACTATGCCTGAACCTAGTAAAAAATTACTTGTCATTCATGTGTCTTAAAATAGCAGCATGTTTTCCCACATTCAGGCCATTCAGAAATTTGGATTTGAAACCAAGACAAAAATGAGAAATGACGCTGACAAAAATCTGTCTTGAGACCTAGTTTCAATCGATGCCTGACTATTTTGTTGCCTGCCATGATGACAGGGACTGGGACCGAAACACTCAAGAGTGTTCTATTAAAAAAAAAAACACTCAACTGTGTTGATAGGGACCGAAACACTTAGGTTTGGTGTAGACAGGCCAAACATGAAAGACACTGAGACACATGAAAATAGGAGATAAACCAAGTTCAGTTTTCTTCAAGACAAAGCATAACAAAGATCTCAGTTCCTCTTTCATCCAACTGCATGATAAACCGAACCCTTCTCATCAGGTATGTCATGATGAATAGAGCATTGCACGGAAGGATTTCCCTCAAAAATGTTGTGGAGTTTCTGGCATCTTACGTCATTTGACGAAACCTCAGTGGACAGTCCAATGGCCACTCTCTTTAGCATTGACGCGGATCCAAATAGGAGATCCAGCAAATCCACCTCATGATCAGCTCCACTGAATCCATGAATTTGTACATCTTCAAGATCAGGCAAGGATAGTGGTTCATTTCTCCACGTGCTGTCTTGATCACAGTGACAGTTCTCCGAGCATTCATTGTAGCCCTATGAAATGTTTAAGCAAAATCACATTATTTGCACCATTAACATTTGAGGAACTATATATCTATATGTTGATCGAGGACGTAATGTGATGAGGAGATGCATGAGAAGGGTCAGTAATTTACCTTGTTGTCCAACACGACCACTTTAAGCCTTTGAATGGAAGTTCGAATCCGGAGAAGTTGCAAGACAAGCGCTCCAACAAGATGCCCCGCGGTTTGGAGACTCAGCTCCAATGCAGAGAATTTTGTCACTGGAAGGCGTGCTATTTCTTGCGCGAAGCCCTGCTTTACCGGAAGACATATCTGCATAGTAGCAATTCAGTCAGCAACATACAACTAAACTTACGGCGAGGCCAGAAAATAGTGTGCAGGAGAGAGAGGATACGAACAATGCTGCCTGTAACCCTCATGGACAGGACGTGGACACGGACAGGGCAGAGCTGCTGCCCGTGCTTGTACTTCCACTCCGTTGCCATGCTCAAGCTTACGAGACGCCACATCGCCCACCCAATTTGTGAGAAGATTGGAATGTTGTAGTACATGTAAAAGTCATCCAACTTTGGCGCCGAGAGCGACACGGTGAGCTCGTCCAACACGCTGTATGTCAGCGCGAACCTCTTCAGCTTGGGGGCGACGACGTCGACGACGCCCCCGTCCAGTTGATGCAGCCCAAAGAAGTTGAACGAATCTCCTCGAGCGACGGCGAATGGATGGTGCATGGCAGTACAGCCAGTACTAGCCATCATGGAGCTCCAGTAATGACCGGACGCATCAATCTTGCGCAGGCGCGGGCAGCGGGGGAGGAGGACGGCGAGGTCGACGATGCAGATCCGGAGCGTCAGCCGCTCGAGCGCGGCGAACGCGCCGGCCGGCGGCAGCGTGAAGTGGAAGACACCGACGGCCAGCTCGATGGCTGCGGCGCGTTCGAAGCACGGCAGCACGAAGGGTTCGTCGTAGAAGTCGTTGGACAGCTCGACGACGAGCTCCGCCGGCGCGAGCCTGTCGGCGGCGCGGAGCAGCGCGGAGATCCGCCGCGGGGTGAGGGTGAGCCCTATGAGGATGAAGTTGTCCCGGACGCAGATGTGGAGGCGGCGGTCGAGCGACTCGAGCCTGGGGCGGACCCGGGCGAGCACCTCGCAGACCATGTCCGCGCCGAAGCCGCCGACGCCGAAGTCGTGGAACTTGAGCACGCGAGCCTCGGCCCAGAGGCCGCGCCACCGGCGGGAGAGCACGCTGGTGCGCGCGGCCTGGCGGGCGCATCCGAGGCGGCCGAGCACCTCGAGGAGCTTGTCGACAGCGCGGGCGACGGCGCAAGCGACGCGCGCCTGCTTGCGGCGCCGGCGGTGGCGAGACCAGGCGACGGCCCGACCGGAGCTGCATTCCCTCCCGTCGATTGATTGAGGAGCGTAACCAAGAAAATTGGCAACACGGATCTCGCACACACTCCACTTATCTCTGGCTCTGAACGGTGATGAAAAGAATCGAGGGGGAGACGAGCAAATGTATCCAGGACTTTCGGTAGACGAGCAGACGCTCGCTTCCTTCCAGTGTGCGGCTCCGCGGTGTCTGGTTGGCTACTGCATGCGTCGGCGCTGGCCACCGGGCCAAGTTCCTAGCCCCACCCCGCGGTCCCTCTCCATTCAACTTCTGAACGCTGTCGCTTCGCTTCAGAGCAAGGATTATAAGGACGCCCGCTTGCCGGCGAAATGCCACCGCCAACTCGCTCAACGCCCGCATGCAGTATTACTCGTATAATAAAAGCTCTTACCGCTGGCCACTAGCGGCTCGTTAGCACCCAATGAGCATGTCTTCGGCCGAAACTTTTTCTCGGGCACCTGCTTCACGCGGGCGTTTCACAAAACGCTCGCTCAATTCTCTCTCTTCCTTTCTCTCCCCTACACGTCAGATTTGTCCTACGTGTACTTATAGCAACACACAAAAGGCCGAGCGCGGATGTCGAGCTGCGCGGGCGGGGCAGCAATGCGCGGCGCGGGCGACGCGGGCCCAGCGCGGTGCGGACGGGGCGCGGCGAGCGGGCGCCCAGGGCGAGGACGGCGCGGGCGTGATGGGAGCGCGGCGGCGCAAAGGCGGCAGAGCAGGGGACGCGGCACGCGGGCGCCTAGGGCGAGGACGGCGCGGGTGTGCGGCGAGCGCGGCGCCCGTTGGAGCAGTGCCAGATGGGTTGCCGTCGAACAGAGCAAGCGCATCTCGGAGACTCGACGCCCAGACATGGCCAAGCACTTCGAGCGCCACCCGGCGCGCGGAGGAGCAACGGGGAGGGCGAGCTCGGCCGGCAATGCAATCGTGGCGGCAGAGGCGACGGGGAGGGCCTCGAGTTCGAGCTCGAGCTCGGCCGGCGTGGCGGAGGCGGCGCGGGGCGAGGGCACGAGGCGGGGCGAGGGCGAGCGCGAGTCGCAGGGGTTGCCACTACATTTTTTGCCTCTCGCTGTTGGAGACGGCGACGAATACATTCTCTGTACACGCAATGCACTTCTCGTTTGGCTCTCGAAAGTGGCTCGCGTTTGTTGGAGTCAGTCTCAGATGAGTTATTTTTAGATGTTGCATCAAATAAAGTCATATTTCATTCGACTAAAAAATAACAAATACGAAATTTATTGGCACGCGTGGTAATTGCAGATATGAATGTGAAATCCGGCCCAACAAGATTACACACAAACACAAGCAACTCCTGAGCAGTAGATGAAAATAACATAAAAGAAACAATCGGCCAAAAAATTGGACTAGAAAAAATTGGTGGATTAGATGTTCAGTTAAACAATAAGAACTATGTATGCTGGCATGTCTAAAACCTATGAGGAATACCTAACTTATATTAAAGAATTCCTACAAAATATAAAAAACTATTTTATAAATATTTGATCAAGAAAAGGAACCACCATTTTCACTATCAATGCACCTCAAGTTCTAGAAATTACAATGGCAATAAAAAATAAAAGAACATTATCCACCACTATCATTTTGAAAAACTAGTGCAAATACTACTATATATGTTTTAAATTCACTACCATTTCTGTGAAAAAAATCCTTAAATGCCCATATATATAAAATTAAAATATACTCACTAAAATAGTAAAAGATCTAAAAGCGATCATTAGATATGAATTTATTAGTATGGTGCCAAAATAATACTCCCATCATCCCAATATACTTGGCATGTTGGCTCTACGCACGGAGATTAAGAAAAAGCTGAAAATATAACTGCACAGAAAAAGATGAGAAATAAGATAGGGATAGAGACATATTAGGGCAACCTCGATGGGAGTTTCATTAATTAGATTAAATAGGGCTCCACATCAGCAAATATGATGACATGGCGAGACAATTAAGATGAAAGAGAGCCAGTGGGTTTCATGAGGACGAAACTCATTTGGCACTCTTTCAAATGCATGAAACCTCATTGAAACCCCTATTGAGAGTATGAAGATTCATCTCAACATGTTTTGACTAATCACAACACAACAATTTGATGTTATGGCTTGTTTATGAAAATATGAAATAAAAAACTATGCATATAGAAAGGCCATTTCACCCATCAAACCAAATCTTAAAAACTGATGTGGCACTTTCGAAAACTGTGAAATGAAATTATGCACTGAGCACCTTGGAACGAGATCAAAATGTGCATTGAGAAGTGAAAATTCTAAGTATTTTGGAAAAAGCAGAGAAAAGCTAGAGGGCCAAGTAACAAAACCGAGGGAGTATAACATCGGTAGAGGCTTACTCCCATCATGTTTCTAAAGGAAGTCGTATTTAGATTGTCCTAAGTCAAATGTTTTAAACTTTTACGGCAAATATTTTTTTATGGGTTAAGTTTAGTAATGTGAAGTGATATGATAGATTCATATGGAGATATGATTTTCTGAAAGTACACTTTAATTATATTTTATAAATATTTATAAAAGTATTGTTCAAAGTGAAACCGTGTCAGTGTCCAAAATGACTTGCTTTAGAACATCTCCTGAGACCCAAAACTGGATTTTTAAAAATTTTGTGTGCTATTCTCTAGCATACCTAAAACTGAATACTCATAAAGTTTCATGTAAATATTCTATACTTCAGGGGGTGTTTCATAAAAACTCCAAGACACAGAAAAACTATGAAAAATAACTTTTAGAGAGGGCTTGTTTGCAAAAGCTTATGTCCATGGTCTTATCCCCCAAATCCACTTCCCCCCGTCAACTGCGACGCCGGGTCGCCATAGCGCCGGCGCTCACGCACCTCCTCCCATTCCTCTTCCTCTCTCATTTCTTCCTCTCCTCCTCTTCTTACCCCATGGTGGTCTTGGACATCAATGGCACACGGGCGGCGATCAAGCGCGCAGCCTAGGTCGCGGTGCGGGCTCAGCCAGCGCGGCCGTGGCGCGTGACCCAGCGCCCAACCGTGGCCGTGGCCGTGCACGATGGCGTGGGTGCGATCCAAGCGTGACCTGTCCCCTCCAATGTTGCACCGGAGGACGGATACGTCCATTTGATGGCGGCATGTTGGTCGCTTAGGGCCATGGTGAAGGGCAAACGCGAAGCGAGAGGTGGCCTAGGCCCTCTATGGCAGAGACAGGCGCAATGGCGGGAAAGGCAAGGCTTGGCGCGCGGAAAAGTCCCGCGCGGGGCGGTTGGGCGTTCGGAGATTTTAGCACTCCAGTGTTGGACCGGTATATTTGAATCCAGAAGAGAGAGATTTAGATCATAGCCTAAAAAATTTAGGTATATCTGCTACAGGAGATTTTTTTTGACAGATTTTATGTTTTCTGGAAATTTTTTTGTAACAATCTACTTTAGGAACTGGATTAAATGAATTAAAGAAAAATAAAAACAGATTGGAAGAATGAAAAAGGACCTAAGTGCCTACGCGTTCCCTTGCATCGTGTTCCTGTCTCCTCTCCCATGAGGCCGTGACCAACTCTCCCCAAATTCTCGCCTGTCCCCCCTTTCTAATGGTGTTCCGAAACCTAGCTGCTCAAGAGTTTTATCTTTCTCACCGCCATGAATCGATGCTTCCGCTCCACTTCTGATTTCCTTCGTCATCGTTCGTGTCTCCTTTCACTTCGCAGAAACTAGCCATGCAGCTCCGCTCGGGCCTGGTCTTGCCCCCGCCGGCGCCGCAAGGAGGCGCAGCTGGTAGATTGAGCCGTCCTCGGCGCATCCCAGGCTGTGGCATTGCCAGGGAAGGCGAGGACCGGATCAGCAGCCTCCCGGAAGAGCTGCTCCTCGACATGCTCGGCCGCCTCGGATCTGCCCGTGAAGCCGCGCTCACCAAAGTGATCTCTCGCCGCTGGCGCGGCCTCTGGGCGGAGCTTCGTGAGCTCGCGTTCACGTTCCGCCGCGCCCGCGCTGACCCGCTTGAGATCGCGCTCGCCCAGGTCCGCCCCGGACTCGACCGCCTTGACATCCGCAATCTTCAGGACGAGGACGAGGAGGAGTTCTTCATCTCCCACGGCGAGCGGATCTCCCACGGCGAGCAGGTCTCCTCGCTGCTCCGCGCGGCAGACAGGCTTGCGCCGGCGGAGCTCGTCCTCAGGATTGATCCATGCTTCAGCTTCAAGTGTGAGCTACCCTGCTTCAAATGCGCCACCTCGATCCATCTGTACTTGCCGGGCGCGTCCTATGATGTGCTGCATCTCTGGAGGAGTTGTACTTGGAGATGGACTTTGTCGACTTGAGTGAGCTCATCCGCCGCTGCCCGCGCCTGCGCAAGCTCATGGTCAATTTGGTACGCTCTATAAGGAATACGTACGGTCAGCATCGAGTCGGAGTCGCTTGAAGTGCTCACCCTTAACTACCTGCTGACCAAAGACATCGTCATCATGGCGCCCGAGCTCAAGAAGTTCGAGTTCCTATTCGGCTATTCCAGGGAGTCCACCATTTCTCTCTCCGCTCCGAAGTTGGATGAGTTTTTTTTGCTGTACTATTATGGTTTTTCGGCTGTTGGGTATGGCAACAATTGGTTCCTCCGGAATTTGATGATGGAGACACGGTGGGGCGACAAGCACAAGCAGCTGTCTCTGTCTCTGTTGTTGATATTTTCCGCCGATGTGCGTCACCTCGTACAAATTTCCACGGCCTTAACAGCTTGGTTAACATTCTAGTATCCCATATCCTTTAACTTGCTGATCATAGCATTGTTTTTGTTCGCAGGGTGAAGGTACTGTTAACGAACAGACCTTCGCACAGGAACTAGCACGGCTTCCAGTGCACCAATACTCAGTCTTGGAGCTATCGATCAGAACGGAGGGGCATGTCTTTGCACCGCTTTTGTTGCATCTGCTCCTTATTCTTTTTTTTTTTTAGATATCTGCTCCTTATTCGAACTTCAATACAAAGGCTTAAGCTGATCCTCATGAATAAATCGGTAACATCTCCACCCTTTTCATGTATCTTCTGCAAATTTCGTATGTTTCGATTCCTGAAATGAGAATGAGGTGTGTGCAATATAACATGCGTTAACACTTTGTATGGTTCCAGAAGTGCCGAGAAAACTGTGACTGCGATCAAGATGGCAGCTGGAGGAACGAACGGATCTCGTTGCCTGATCTCGAAGATGTGGAAATTATAGGTTTCGGCGCTGCTGATCATGAGGTGGATTTCCTAGAGCTTGTATTCGGATCTGCTCCAATGCTGAAGAGAATCAATATTAAACTTTCTGCTGGGGTTTCGCCAAGTGACGGAGGATGCCAGAAACTTCGTAGCATCTTTCAGGCAAATGCTTCTGTTGAATGCAATGTTTATGGCAGATCTGGTGATATGATTTCGTTTCCATGACTCGCGTGCATCTCTCTGGATGTAACAAGTAGTGTTATCGTTATGCTTTGGCTGTTGGACAACTAGTAGCTTACCATAAATATCTGGATGTAACAACTAGTAAGACTTCTAATGCTCTGGGAGTTGTAGCAAGTGGGCCTCTATATCCATGTCCAGGATTCCAATATTCCTAGCTATAACAGGAATTGTGCGTCACCCCTGTTGGGAAACTTATTTAATGTTGATTTGCTTCTTTATTTTTCTGAAAATTTTATTGAGCCGAATCATGCTGAACATGGTCATTTGTCATGGTAAATTTGTGATCATGGATGCCTATAAACCATTAACCAACACATTAGCTCGATATGCGTTGTTCCTATTATACTGTCACCATATTGTTTTTTTAAAAGGTCGCAGATTCTTTATCAGATTTGCATACAGTGGGCTTGTAGAATTTAGAAATAGTGGTGCTTGGTACCTCTGCATCTAACTTTTTTTTTTTTTTTAGAAAAGGGAATATGTATTAATATTCCAGCCTCTGTATCGATTGATACATGTAGCTGTCCATTATTACAACAAAGGTCCAAAAGATGATAAAGTGTAAACGACAAGCGTTCAAGACATCCATAACAAATATCGCCATTATTTCAACTAGCATGAAGTCTATTACTAAAGCACCAACCATTTGATGCAAAAATCTCCATCACAGCCGTCTCAAGCACACGGCACCCCCAATTTATTTGGGATCTTTCTTCCTCTTTCTGCAGCAGCGCCCAGAATCGAATCCAGTATGTTCCTCTGAAAACCACCTGCATAGAAGTAGAAGCTCGTGTCTTGTTAAAAACCTCATCATTGCGACTTAACCAAATCGCCCAACATATGGCACATGCTCCCACCAAAGCTTGATACATACTTCTTTTTTCTACCCCTTGCAGCCACCCATTAAACAAATGATGAACGCTTCTAGGGGGAGATAAATTAAAAGAAAACTGTATCAACCTCCAAATAAACCTAGCACTTTGGCAATCAAAAAAGAGGTGTTGTATTGATTCATTCAAATTACAAAAACAACACTTAGGGCTTCCCTTCCATCGCCTCCTAGCTAAGTTATCCTTGGTTAAGGTAACCCCTTTAATCATGTACCACATGAAAACTTTTATCTTGAGCGGAATTTTAAGCTTCAAATAATGTGATTATGAGGTACAACATTGGTAACAGCTAACGCTCTATACATAGAACGGACTGTAAAAGAACCTTGCTGATTTAAGGACCACACGAAGACATCTTTTTGATCAGTTAATTGAGTATTTATGACTCTACCAACCAGATGGTACCAAGAAGTCAAATTATTACCCACAAGAGATCTTCTAAAAGATACATTCAAAGGTCTTGATCGCAAAACCACATTAACAGAAGCGCTTTTCTTTCTAACAATATTATAAAGATTGGGGTACTGGTCTTTGAATGATGTATTACCTAACCAAGCATCCTCCCAGAACCTTACTTGAGATCCATCCCCCACGTTGAACTTGCCTAAACTCAAGAAGTCACGTTTAACTTTCATTAAACCAGACCAAAAATGAGAGTCTCCAGGCATGTATTCTACTTGGGTTATCGTTTTATATCTCAAGTATTTTCTTCTAAGAAGTGATTGCCATACCCCATCTTCATTAATGAGTTTAAAAAGCCACTTACTAAGGAGGCATCTATTCTGCAAGTCTAAGTTTAAAATGCCTAGACCCCCTTGATCTTTCGGTGAACAGAGAATACTCCATTTAGTAAGTCTGTATTTCTTTTTATGCTCATCACTTTGCCAAAAGAATCTAGACCTATAATAGTCCAGTTTCTTAAGCACCTCTCTTGGTACTTCAAAGAAAGATAGCATAAAAATAGCAAATTACTTAGTACAGAGTTGATTAAAACTAATCTACCACCCACGGAGAGTAGCTTCCCTTTCCAACAACTAAGTTTCTTTGAAAACGTTCTTCTACTTTCTTCTTCCAGTCACGTTCCTAAGTTTTCTATGATGCATGGTATACCAAGGTATCTGAATGGAAATGATCCCATCTCACATCCAAAAATTTGTGAGTATTCACTTTCCAGATCCTTTGCCTGCCCATACAGAATAATTCGCTCTTATGGAAATTAATCTTCAAGCCAGATAATTGCTCAAAGCGCATAGCAAGAGTTTCATATTTTTGGCTTGTTCTAGATCATTCTCCATAAAAAGAATTGTGTCATCTGCATTTGCAAAATAGAAAGCCCATCATCTACCAAATGAGGAACTACACCTTCAAATGACCCTCCTCCTTTGCTCTAGCTATTAAGATGGCTAGCATATCCACGATAATATTAAACAAGATAGGCGATAGAGGATCTCCCTGTCTTACTCCTTTTTCTAGCATATCCACGACAATATTCATCCATGCATCTAACTTACTTGCCAGTGCGCTTCCATCCTTTGGCCCTCTTTCTGTGTACTATCTTTTTCAAGAGGCGTAGGGGTTAGTTCATTTGACCACGTGTAAATCTTTCCAGCTCCCTTGAACTAGAAGTTTATCCACCTGACAGCAAAACTTGAATAAAGTGTCATTGGAGGCCAGTTAATTGATGGATGGTTGTAAATATGGGACGTTGGAGGTCTTGTAGTGATCTTTAGGATATCAGTTTTTTTTTTCTAATTTAATTTCTAGTCTGGTGGTTTATACTAAGTTCTTTTGCTTTCTTTTTTCGAGTTTCTTTGTGGTTTGTAAGCTTGGGCCCGGATCCCATATTCGGAAATCTTCTACTAACTACTCCCTCCGGATGCAAAAACCGTTGGTTGAAGTTAGCACCAGCAGCTAAATGGCCCACCCTGACTGTCGGTGTTTAGTAACCGACCGACGAGTAAATTTGTACTACACGCTCGACGAGCGCCGTATCGATCCGTTACCGGTGGGGAGGGAGGGAGTCGGTTTTACATACGCTGGTATGCGATTACATGGTAAGGGATTACGGGCCACCTTCCACCAAACTAATGTAACGGTTTCGATTACCTTCCGTAATCCGATTGCCATACAAAACGTCGAAACAAACAGGATGCTTCGGCCCAATTGATAATGGTTGTAGAGTTACCTGCACAAATTTTCATGAACTGATGCAATGGAAAAGGTAGGCATCCTGCGGTGGTCTGATGGCCCATATGTTCTTATAAATTGTGCTGCTTTATGAACTCAAATTTACACAAATTAATTATGAGGCTTTCATTAAAAAAAAACTATGAGGCTAGCCTCAATGGCCTCTTTCATTTCACAGTTTCCTAAAGTGACACGTGAGCTTTCGGGTTTTCTTCTGTGAAATGAAGTGTTTTTCTCTCAGTGCAAAGTTTCATTTCACAGTTCATACTTCATAAGCTTGTCCAGAGCATTAAATTATTGCTAGGTGGCACTCAGTTATGGTTGGGATGAAAGAAAGACCCTCAATCGAGTTTCATTTGGCTTTCATCATGTTGAAAAGAGTGCCCACATCCTTTCATGGAGATGAAAGGCATCTCCTCTCTTTCTTATTAAATTCCTTGCCATGTCATCATTTTGCTGATGTGGCATCTAATTAATTACAAATGAAAGAGCCATTGAGAATGGCCTGAGGCAAAAAAAAATAAAGAGATGTTCATCAATACATAGCATTCATACAAGGCACGGCTTCATACTATAGTATTTGGAGGGGCATGCAGCTAATAAAATGGTGCCCCGCAATTGGCTGTTGGGTCTATAGGTTCGGGGCGGTTCGCTCTAGGGTTGAACCACGCCCGGACTTGGCCCGAGTTTTTTTTTAGAGTTGAGAACCATGCAACCAATGCAATCACCATGTTGATGCATGTGACAGGCCAGGCCATTGAGAAGTGAGAATAAAGAAAGCTATGCATTGGAATGTGAAAACTACAATAATTTTGAGGCAAAAAAAAAAATTGAATCCGATAAGTACAATTATCTTGAAATAGAGAGAGTAGAAGGTTAGTAAACTATAGATGTACAACTTTAGATGATGGGGATCAAAGTTGAACTGATATAGGTGAACGGCTCACACGGACCCTGGTTCTAGGCTGTTCTGGAAAATCCAGTTTAATGTGTCTAAGATTTTGTGGCCAAAGACAAATGAAGGAAGTACTTCTAAATTTTCCACTAATATATCTGATAATTCAATGGAGTATATAGAAGTAATAGAAATTTTAAGGAGCTTACTTTTAGCAGTTAGGTTTTTCATGGCTCCATCTCTCTAGAGAACTAGGGTCTAAATTACTTGTCATTCTAGCTATGTTTCTTGGTGTCTAACTTCATAGCATCTACTAATAACCTGGATAGGTGATTGTCCCATTCTATGCATCTACTCCCTCCGTCTAAAAATATAGTGTATATCTATTTGGTCCTAAGTCAAACTTTTTAACTTTGACCAATAATATATAGAAAACCGTAAAGATAGACAACATGGAAATGCTTTTACTAGATTCATCGTGAAATAAACTTTCATAATGTATATATAACTATCTCACTTTCAATAAATACATATTTTTAGATATTGTTGGTCAAATTCAAAAACTTTGACTTAGGACAAAACTAGATGTACATTATATTTCTAGACAGAGGGAGTAGTACATAGCCAGAATAACAAGTACTTGGAGACGAATGTGGAGCGTATATATAGTAAGTAACTAACAAATTCAAAACAAAAGGTTCAGTATTCCATGAGGGAGGTTATGTCTCGAGCTAAGTTCAAACATTGTAGTTTATTGTAGTTTATATGGAACCGCAATATAGTTCTTGAAATGTAAAATATACCCATTGCAAAAATATGTTAGACCTGTTATTTTGACATGTGTTTTGATATTTGGGGATTTCTTTGCTCCCGAAGTTTGTATAATTCAAAAATATTTTAAAATATTTGATAATCTCTAATATTGTTTTTTTCATTTGTGGTTCCAAAGGTGTCCCCATGATTTTTTTATAATTTGCCAACCATATTATGAGCTTTTCATTTCTCCTTTCTGAACAAACAGTTGTTTGCTTACTACAACAGAGAAATAGTTTTCGAATGGTTCACATTGCTGGATCCCGTGTCATTCATGTGTATTATGAATTCCAAGTACTTTACGTGTCTTTCTCTCTCAGTTACAACTGGTCTAATTCACGTGTTCCATAATGGGGGACATGCTATGTCAAGACCGGCACAATCAAAGGAGTGGAATAATGTAACATGTGAAATCATCCATCCATCTTACACAGGCCACACAGCACAGGCACACACTCATGCTAATTCTAGCGATAGGGCTTATGATTTTCTCTTTTGAGAACGGAAAAACAATTTATAAACATATATGATCACGAATTAATAATCAAATACTATGTTCTTCATATTGATTCAGCTCAATAAAGTTTAAAAGTATATGTAGCAGCAAAATCAACATTAAATAAGTTTCCGACAGGTAACACATACTTCACGTTATAGCAACAAATAGTAATCATCTACGTAAACCCACTTGCCACAACTCCTAGAACATTAGATAAGCTTAAGGAACAATTCAGTATGTCAACCGACAAGGTTTATTCCTCCCTCTAGCAACCGAAACAGTACTAGATTCCGATAATACTACATGTTACATCCAGATAGATGCATGCTAGCTAAGTATATAGTCATGCAAAGGAAACCGTCTCACAAAATTCATAAATGTTGCATTCCACAGAAGTGTTTGCCTCAAAGATGCTGCGAACTTTCTGCATCCTCCATCACTTGGTGAAACCTCATCAGAAAGTTTAACATTCATCCTCTTCAGATTTGGAGCCGATCTGAATACAAAGCTGGAGGAAATCCAGCTCATGATCAGCTGCCCTGAACCCCTGATTTCCACATCTTCGAGATGAGGCAAAGAGATTTCTTGGTTCCTCCAGTCGCCATCTTGATCGCAGTCACAATTCTCTGAGCACTCTGGGAACTATATATAGAGAGAGTAAAGCATGTTATATTTCATATGCCACATTCTTACTTGAAGACCTTGACACCTCAAGGATGGTAAGTTGAGAAATTTGCATATATAAGATTCACAAAAGATGGAGAACATACATAGTTTTTGATCAGGTCCAGCTTCAGCCGCTGTATAGAAGTTCGAATGAGGAGCAATGCAACAAAAGAGGTCCAAAGACATGCCCCGACGTTCTGATGGACAGGTCCAGGACTGAGAAGTGATTCGCTGGAAGCCGTGCTACTTGCTGCGCGAAGCTCCGCTCAGTACTTGTATGACCCTGCGTGCGAACAATAGCATTGCAATTAGCAAGTAATTGATACGATGCTACTTCATTATATCTGATATAAAACCCGATAGAATGTTATTAAGCTGCTAAATTAAGGCAGGAAATATATAGTGCACCAGGGTCCAGAGACGCACAGAGTGGGTGAATATCCTGAGGGATAGGACGTGGACGCGGACACCAGGGCGACTCCCGTTCCTGTTGCTCCTCCACTGTGTTTCCATCCTCATGGTCCCGAGGTGCCACCTGTTGCCGAACCCAACGTGATAACAGTGTTCACAAGTGTACTCCAAGAGAAACTCCTCCAACTTGGGCGCCGCCGAGTGCGTCGATGTGAGGTCGCCTGACATATGAAATCTCAAATCGAACTTCCTTAGTTCCGGGGTTAGGATGACAAGATCCGCACGCCGATGGGTGTGCATGGAAAAAAACGTGAGTTCCTCCAACGACTTGGACTCGATCGTGATCGTGTCCGCCCACCTGCAGGCGACGGTCACATTCATATCGAGCTTGCGTAACCGTGGGCAGCGAGAGAGGAGAACACGGGGGTCGACAATGGTGCTGTCGAGCGTGAGAGTCAGCTGCTCGAGCGAGGCGAACTCGCCGGCCGGCGGCAGTCTAAGCTTGACTCTCGTCAAGATGGCCAAATCGATTGAGGTTGCGCTTCGGAAGCAGGGTAGCTCAAGGGGACCGGGGATTGGGGAGTAGAATTGTTTATGCAGCGAGACGACGAGCTCTGCTGGCGCCAGCCGATCGGCTGCGCGGAGCAGGGAGGAGATCTGCGCGCCGGTGAGATTGCCGTCCCGTGGGACCCAGACATTGATGTCGAGGTGGTTGAGGTGGGGCGGACACGAGCGAGCGCAGTCTCAAGCACGTCGGCGTCGGCGTCTTCGAACTTGAGCTCACGTAGCTCCGCCCAGAGGCCGCGCCACCAGAGAAAGAACGCCGGGTGCGCGCGCTTGACGAGCGCATCCGAGGCGGCGGAGCACGTCGTGAAGCGCCCCGGTTATCCCAGGAGCTTAAACACTTTATTATACCAGTCCCTGGATCAGTCGCTCGTACAATCAAGTCTTACAACAGATGATATTACAAGTCGCGACCTGGCAGGGTCGATTAAGAAGCAAAGAAACACTAGTAGATAGGCAACAGTAAACACAAAGCTAAACCAGAAGATGACTTCTAGGTCATCAACGGCATAGCGGAAGCAACTAAGCGGTAGACTAATGCCACAGGCAGCTCGGGTGCGGACGAGACCAAGCTTAATCGTCTTCCTCCCGTCGGCGTCGACAAAGTCTGGATCTTCCTCTGTAATCAGCAAGCAAGAATGAGTACAGAAGTACTCAGCAAGTCGCAACCCTTACCCTACCATCAATGGATAATGTATGCATTTGGCAGTAGCAAGGTAAAGGCCATCAGGTTTAATATTGCAATAAAGCAAGTTTTACACATGCAAGGGTTCAGTTTATAAAGCATTTTAGCAAAAGCATCAAATTAAGATATTATGAGGTTGGTCAAGTTTTACGTTGCCGGACACCCCGTCCACGACGACAACTTCGGCGGGAGGCCGGACCTATTCTCAAAAACAACTCACGAATCAAGGAGATAAGCACCCACCCATGTAGTTCTTGGACCGAACCAAAGCCATGTCCGTGACCGTGGACTCGGCTATTCGAATAGATTTTTAACACTCTGCAGAGGTTGTACGCTGTACCCACAATCTGAGTGCATCACAAGCCCCTGCGCGGGTGGTGTGAAGACTCACAAAGCCATTACCCATCACACATCATCACAGCATCGTCCCGACTAATCGCCATGGGAGTTATCCAGGGGTCTAGCCTCTGATCTAGGCCTTCGACCGGGTCGCACACGTCTGCATCACGTCCACCTGCTCCATGGGCTCCCATTGCATCTCCAGCCTCCAGGCGATTAACAGACTAGCTGGCGGGATTTAGACTAAGCCGTGCCGCATACACGGTAGTGTGGTCGCACTGAATAAACGGCTAGGTAGGATGTCACAAGCAACTCGGTCCTTATACGAGCCAAGGCAATCATCTCCACATATATGAACCACCACAGAGGCGGCATTCATCTCCCATATCACTTGTCATAGCACACCACAGAGGCGACGCTTAATCTTCCATAAATATCATCAGGATCACCTCAGCTCTAACCCAAGTTCATTCATTCATCTTTCTTAAGTTATCACCCAACCTTACTACTACCACACAACACCAATCACGGTTTTCACATTTGCAAAATCTGGATATAAGTAGAGCACTTAGTGATACACAGTCCTAAGCATTTCTATAACAGGCAATCATCCATGCGTAAATATTATCACATGGATATCCTAGGTTTAACAGGGAATAATTTAGGACATGTAATATAAGGCTCAGTGGTCTTGGTCATACTACACAAAGGTTTTGCAAACATCAGGGCAATCATTTCATGCAATTAAAACGGCTGCTACGGGTTGTGTTTATAAAACATAGGAGCATATGATCAAAGGGAAAACGGATTGTGACTTGCCTTCGTTGAAGTCCTCGGGAAGCTCCTGCTCGAAGTCTTCGGCTCCTGGTTCCTGCTCCTCCTCCTCCCCGTACTCGTACTCTCCGTTAGCTAACGTGCGACCGGCAAACAACAAACAAGCAAACACCAAATAAATACAAAGAAATAGAGGATGAGCTCTATAAAAGATGAAACTGGTAGAAATGGATAGAGCTCGATTTTAGATGAATTTAGGAGAAGAACGAGGTCAATCGGAGTCGGACGGTGGAGATACGGAATTTACAGTACGGGTACTGGATTAATTCCAAAAATAAACTCGGGAGGGAAATATCAGCACGTGTACGTGTTGGGCTGCTGGTGGTGGCTTGGAGCTGAGAGAGATGGGGTGATTGAGCAGCTTGTGAGGTGGCTGCAGGCAACGGGCAAGCTCAATGGTCACTTGCCGAGGCAAATGGCTCCGGAGAGAGAGAGAGGGGAACAGCATGGGGGCGGGGCTAATGCTCACTGGACGGCGTCTCGGCGGGGCTGGGGTGAGGCGGATTCAGGGGCCCTTTTATAGGCGTGGAGGAGCTCGCCAAGGACTTGGCTCGCGATGACGACAACGGGATTGCTGTGCGCAGGTCGTCGCCACTGTTTGCGAGCAGTGGAGCCTGGCCTGGGCGGGTGTGGCGGCTAGCGCGCAGCGCGGCGTGGTGATGGGACGGCGCGTGCTGCACGGCGGCAGAGTGAGGAGTGAAGGCGTGTGGTTTTGGAGTGACAGACCGCGAGCGAGCAGCACATGGCCACTTGCGGCGTGGGCGGTGCGTCGCGTAGCTGCGTGCGGGAGCCAGAGCGACGTACCAGAGCGAGCAGCGTAGTGAAATGCTCTGCGGAGCACAGGAAGGCTGCTGGATTGAGCGGCAGGGTGGAGTGTTGCTTTAGAGTGATGGATAGGCTGGGCTGCCGGCGGAGTGAGACTTTGGGTTGATGGGATGGTTCATGCAGGCTTGAATAAGGCACGGGTAGGCGGATTAAAGGCGCGACCGAGGTAGGTAAAGAAACATGCTTGCTGTGCCAGTGCACGGGTGAAGAAGAGACACAATGACGAACGGCGGTCCAAAGGCGTGGCGTATGAACTTGGGCTGACGAGACAGCGAGGCAATGGCGTGGCGTATGGTTTTAGACTGACGAGACAACGACGAGACGACTCAGGAGTTGGTGTGTGGATTTGGGCTGTGAGACAACGATGAGACGCGACGAGATAACACAAGCATAGTGTATAGTGTCGTCACGTGGTTTGAGTGAGACGATCAAGCATAGTGCATAGTGTTTGCACATGGTTCAGACTACGAGACGACTCAAGCATGTGCATAGTGTTGGCACAAGGTTCAAGACGACGAGACGACTCAAGCATAGTGCATAGTGTCGTCAGGTCATTCGAGATAATAGTGTGACGAGATGACTCGTGCGGGGCCGAGCGATGTGCCAGCTTATGCGACGGAATAAATGACGGTCACTGGGTAGGTGAAGGTAAAAACGCGCTGGACGGCAATTAGCGCGCAAGGATGGAGAAGGGAAAGAATAGACCAGACCGGAAAATCCAGTTGGTGTGGTCCAGAACAAGAGAGGGATTTTTGAAAAGTTTTGAAAACTTCCGATTTAAGTTTCGATTTTTATTTAAAATTTTAGGGTCGATTTTCAGGGCGTTACAAACCTACCCCCCTTAAAGGAATCTCGTCCTCGAGATTCAGGCTCATCCTCTCGAGAGATGGGGATACTCCTTCCTCAAAGCATCTTCTCTTTCCCATGTAGCTTCTGCTTCTGGTGCCGACTCCACTGAACACGGTACAGACGAACTGTTGATCCTCTGGTCTGACGGGTTGTTACATCCAAAATCTTAATCGGCACTTCCCGATATCGGAGGTCATCTTGTAAATCCAAGGTCTCCACAGCGACATGCTCTTCTGGTATTCTCAGACACTTCTTGAGCTGGGACACGGAAAACATTATGCACATCTGCCAACTCTGGTGGTAGCTCGATTCTGTAGCACTGTACCGATTTTCTTCACACTCGGTAAGGTCCGATGTAGCGTGGTGCTAACTTGCCACGGACTTGGAAACGACGTGTACCTCTAATTGGGGAAACTTTAGGTACACATGGTCTCCAACTTGGAAACTTAAATCCCTTCTTCGCTTGTCCGAATAACTCTTCTGACGAGACTGTGCTTCTTTCAATTTCTCTGATTTCTGCAACTTTTCTTCTGCCTCCTTATGATGGAGGGTCCTGAAGGGAACGCTCTCCAACTTCTGACCACATCAGAGGTGTTCTGCATTTTCTGCCATACAACACTTCAAAAGGTGACATCTTGAGGCTAGCTTGGTAACTGTTGTTGTATGAGAATTCTGCATAAGCTAGACTCTTCTCCCAGTCTTTGCCATAGGTCAATGCACAGGCTCTCAACATGTCTTCAAGATTTGGTTGATCCTTTCTGTCTGACCATCTGTCTGAGGGTGATAAGCAGTGCTGAAATCCAACTTAGTTCCCAGAGCAGCGTGTAAGCTTTTCCAAAACCTAGAGGTAAATTGGGTACCTCTATCAGAGACAATTCTGCTCGGTACTCCATGTAGCTTTACTATGTTGTCAATATACAACTGGGCTAACTTGTCTCCTCCATAGTTGGTTCGTACAGGAATAAAGTGAGCGACCTTGGTGAGTCGGTCCACAATTACCCATACAGAGTTATATCCCTTCTTTGTTTTAGGAAAACCAACTATAAAATCCATGCCTACTTCATCCCATTTCCACACAGGGATTGGTAAGGGCTGGAGTAATCCTGCAGGCTTCTGGTGTTCGCCTTGACTCTCTGACAGACATCACATTCTGCAACAAACTTGGCTATATCTGCCTTCATTCCATTCCACCAGTACCTTTCCTTTAAATCAAGATACATCTTGGTAGATCCTGGGTGAATGGAATAAGCTGAGTTGTGGGCTTCATCCATGATTATCTCTCGGAACTTTCCTTCCTGTGGTACACAGATTCTGTCTTTATACCATAGAGTTCCTTTATCATCTACTCTGAAGTTTGGGGCTTGTTTTCTCCAGTGTGGCTTACGGATCTTCATTAACTCTTGATCCTTGAGCTGGGCTTGTCTGATCTGTTCATCTAGTGTTGGTTGCACACTTAGATTATTCACACAAGCTCGAGGCACTATCTCCAGATTAAGCTTCTTCATCTCGGTCGACAGTGATCATTGTGGTTCATGAGGTAGTTGCAGTAGGCTTTTCTGCTTAAGGCATCTGCCACAACGTTTGCTTTTCCGGGATGGTAGTGGATTTCCAAATCATAGTCCTTGATTAACTCTAACCATCTTCGTTGTCTCAGATTCAGATCTGGCTGAGTAAAGATGTACTTCAAACTCTTATGATCCGTGTAGATCTCACACTTATTCCAATTAAGTAGTGCCTCCAAATCTTGAGGGCATGCACTACTGGCTAACAATCCAGATCATGAGTGGGATAATTCTGCTCATGAGTCTTCAATTGCCTTGATGCATAGGCAACAACACTCTACCATCTTGCATTAGGACACATCCCAAGCCTTGTCTTGATGCATCACAGTAGACAACAAAATCTCTGTGATGTCAGGCAGACTAACACTGGTGCTGTCGTCAGTCTTCTCTTCAACTCTTGAAAGCTTCTTTCACAGACTGGGTCCATTCAAACTTCTTGTCTTTCCTGAGAAGTTCTGTCATGGTCTTGCTACCTTGGAAAATCCTTCTATGAATCGGCGGTAATAACCCGCTAATCCAAGAAAGCTTCTGATCTCTGACACATTTGTCGGCTGAGGCCAATGAGTAACTGCTTCAACTTTCTCTGGGTCTACAGCAACTCCTTCTGCTGTCAGAATGTGGCCAAGGAAGGCAACTTTCTCAAGCCAAAATTCACATTTACTGAACTTGGCGTACAACTTGTGGGTTCTGAGCTTTTCCAAATTACTCTCAGATGTTGCTCGTGCTCTTCGGCACTCTTTGAATAGATCAGTATGTCGTCAATGAAGACAACGACAAACTTATCTAATTCCTCCATAAACACCTTGTTCATGAGATTCATGAAGTATGCAGGTGCATTGGTTAGTCCAAAAGACATAACTGTGAACTCATACTGGCCATATCTGGATACAGGCTGTCTTTGGGATATCTGCTTCTCTGATCTTCAGCTGATAATACCCAGACCTCAAGTCAATCTTGGAGAAGTACTTAGCCCTTTTAAACTGATCAAACAGGTCATCAATCCTGGGCAGAGGATACTTGTTCTTGATGGTTACTTCATTCAAGGATCTGTAGTCTACACACACATCCTCATACTTCCATCCTTCTTCTTGACAAAGAGAACTGGTGCTCCCAAGGGGAAGAGCTGGGTCTGATATATCCTTTTTCTTGGAGTTCTCTTAACTGTTCCTTGAGTTCTGCTATTCTGCGGCTGCCATGCGGTAGGGTCGCTTGGCTATTGGGGCTGTTCCAGGGATAAGGTCAATGATGAACTCAATATCCCTATCTGGTGGCATTCCAGGTAACTCTTCAGGGAACACATCTGGATACTCATTCACCACTGGTACTTCTTCTACAGTCTTGGTTTCCATTGAAAACACCATAGGGTCAGGTTTACTTCCAAGGGCTTGGCAAACTACTCGGGTTCCTTCATGGTGGTCACTGTAATTGTTCTGTCTGAACATGCTATGACACCATCATGCTTGGTTAACCAATCCATTCCGAGGATTAGATCTATCCCCTTGGATTTAGTACCACTGGACTAGCTAGGAAGGCTACCCCACTTAGGGTGATTCTTATCCGCGAACAACCCAACCCAAGTGACACTTGATGTCAGCTCCGGTGATCGGGTTATTAAGGGGGTTTTAAAGCAGTACTGTAGGTACTTTATGTTTTTCCACAAAACTTGATGATATGAAAGAGTGCGATGCTCCAGAATCAAACAAAACTGTTGCAAGAACTGATTCAACAAGAAACTCACCAAGCACAACTCCAGGTGCGTCCTGAGCTTCCTGAGCATGGATGTGGTTGACGCGGGCACGTCCGAAGGATTGCTGTGTCTTTGCTGGCTGGTTGGAGACTTGGTTGGTTCCACGAGTGGCTCCAGACATCCTTGGTCCATTCACAGTGTTGGACTGAATGGAAGCAGCTGGCTTGTTCTTGTGGGGACAGTTGGCAATGAAGTGGCTAAGGTCACCACAGTTGAAGCAAGCCTTGGGTTGGTTGGTCACTTGACCACTGCTGTACTGCTGAGTCTTGGTGTTGTTCTGACTCTTCTGAGGAAAGCTGGGCTGACGAGAGACATTGGATGGAGTCCTGAACTGCATTGGGGCTTGACTCTTCTGACCTTGGAAGTTGAGTTCCTAGGCTCTGGAATCTTTCCTGCTGGCGAACTTCATGAGCTGCAAACTTGCGCTTCTTCTCCTTGGACATCTCTATCATCCTTTCTTCAGTCAGGATGGTCTGGTTCATCAGGGTGTTGAAGTCAGGATAGATGTGAGGAGTCATCTGGGTTCCTAACTCTCCAGATAAACCTTTCTTGAACTTGTTCTGCTTCTTCTTGTCAGTTGAAACTTCCTCAGGAGCATAGCGAGAAAGTTCAATGAACTTGCGGATGTACTGATTCACAGACATGCTTCCTTGCTTCAGCCTACGAAACTCATCTGCCTTGAGTTGCATGGTACCTTCTGGAACATGGTAGCGGCGGAATTCTTCCACAAATTCTTCCCAAGTGATGGTTGTGGGATCATCAGTGGCTTCACAGTAGTTCTCCCACCAGGCTAAGGCTGTCCCAGTGAGTTGATGGGATGCCAGGAGAACTGTCTCTCTCTTCCTTCACAGTTGATAGCATCAAGCTTCTCTGGATGTTCCTTAACCAGTCATCAGCTTCGAGTGGGTCCTCAGATCCTCCAAAGGTTGGTGGCTTAATTCTGACAAACTCAGCCATCTTACTCTGGAAAACCATGCACTTGCTGCTGACGGCGTTGGTTGTGTTGTTGTTATTGTTGTTCTGCACAAGTGCTTCCAACAGACGGTTTGTTGTGTCCATAACTTCCGCCAGGGTGGTGAGCGGAGGGTTAGGCAACTGTCCATGGTTGGAGTTCTCAGCTTGAACTTCTGCATCTTGGTTCACTTCTTTCTTCCCTACGGTTGTTGGGCTGGCGCCGTTGGCGCTGCTGGATCCTGGCAGATCGCTTGGGCGGCATCTGTTTTGAGGATAAGGGGGAAAGAGCATAAGATGAGAGAAGAACCTAAGATCTTCTTTATGTTATCATTTAATCTCTTTGTTATTATATTTTTCTTTTTTATAAAAGGGCGCAAGGCACAAGGCCTCGCTGGCACACACAACAAGCAATTCACACAAACAAGCAGCACTCACAGATTCATAAAACAACAGGGGTACAACACTAAGAAGAGCTACTAGCGGTTACACTGCGACTACAAGGGACAAACTAAGACTTCGGGGGTACATCTTCCACAGACACTTCCTTGAACTCGGACCGGTAGCTTCATCCCATGATGATTGGATCTTCATCTCGGTAGACCTCATGGGTCCTGGGCATCCATGAGGTTGGAGGCATCTTCCAGGCCTCTAACTGGGGAATCTTCATCCGAAGCAATGGGAGGCGATCTTCATTCTCCCTTGGAAAAGGCTGGGTCAAAGGGAGGGGCTCTTCTTCTTCAACTTCTTCTTTACCATCGCTTCAGAGGGCGGTGGTGCAGGAGATCTTCTGCGTACTTCCTCTTGATGTTGCTTCCCGCAGAGCAGATAGGAGTTCCATCCAAAACGGGACGTTCTCCTACTCCGGGGATATGCAGAGTCCTGCAGTGGGCACGCCCAGTGAGATAGGCAGTGCGACAAGCTTGTTGTAGCGGTCTTCTGCGGACTTCAAGGCTTCTGAGGCAGCAACAACACGGCTTCTTCTGCTTCTGCTTCACGAGCTTTGGCTTCAGCAAGCTGAACACGTAGGGTCCTAACTCGTGTCTCAGCTTCTTCAGCTCGAGTGATGCACCTTCGCAGTCTGGCTGCGGTTCCGTCATACAGCTCATCCAAGGCGAGCAGATAACGGGTCATGGCAACCACTGTGGGATCTCTTTCAGCCATTCTCAGGCCTTCAATTGTCCTCATCCTTGCAAGCCAAGTGGGGCGGTTTCTCTCCATGGGAGGGAAAAACCTCATTGGCGAGCGACCGATAGGCCTCTCATACATCTGGCACAAGTACCGAAGGGCCTTGCGTGCCACAGCTTGTAGGTGTCTGGGAATCGCGACCCAGTAGTAGTCACGTTCCAGGGCTTCATCTCGGGGTGGTCATCACTGGCTCCAATGTGAATGGTGACTTCACAGCGCGTCAGTGCCAAACTCTTCATATCTCTTCCGACATACTCGGCAGGCTCCATAATGCCAAGTCTGACCATGGCATCACGTAGCACTTTGGAAAGCCAGGGGTCTCCAAGCAGTAGTCGGTCACCCATCCATCTTCTTCCATCTGTAGAGGAGGGATTAATAAGAGTTTTGCAAAAGAGAGGAAAGAGCTAAGGAGTTTTCCAAATAGTTTTTGCAAATAATTTTTCACGTCCAAGCCTAAGGTCACGTCCTACAGCCAAGCACGGCTCTGATACCACCTGAAGCGCCCCGATCCCAGTCCTTATCCAGTCCCTTCGCGCGTACAATCAGTCTTACAACAGATGATATTACAAGTCGCGACCTGGCAGGGGTCGATTAGAAGCAACAAGAACACTAGTAGATAGGCAACAGTAAACACAAAGCTAAACCAGAAGATGACTTCTAGTCATCAACGGCATAGCGGAAGCAACTAAGCGCGTAGACTAATGCCACAGGCAGCTCGGGTGCGGACGAGACCAAGCTTAATCGTCTTCCTCACCGTCGGCGTCGACAAGTCTGGATCTTCCTCTGTAATCAGCAAGCAAGAATGAGTACAGAAGTACTCAGCAAGTCGCAACCCTTACCCTACCATCAATGATAAATGTATGCATTTGGCAGTAGCAAGGTAAAGGCCATCAGGTTAATATTGCAATAAAGCAGTTTTTACACATGCAAGGGTTCAGTTTATAAGCATTTTAGCAAAAGCATCAAATTAAGATATTATGAGGGTGGTCAAGTTTTACGTGCCGGACACCCCGTCCACGACAACCTTCGCGGGAGGCCGGACCTATTCTCAAAACAACTCACGCATCAAGGAGATAAGCACCCACCCATGCTAGTTCTTTGGACCGAACCAAAGCCATGTCCGTGACCGTGGACTCGGCTATTCGAATAGATTTTAAACACGCTTCAGAGGTTGTACGCTGTACCCACAATCTGAGTGCATCACAAGCCACTGCGCGGGTGGTGTGAAGACTCACAAAGCCATTACCCATCACAGCATCGTCCCGACTAATCGCCATGGGAGTTATCCAGGGGTCTAGCCTCTGATCTAGGCCTTCGACCGGGTCGCACCACGTCTGCATCACGTTCCACCTGCTCCATGGGCTCCCATTGCATCTCCAGCCTCCAGGCGATTAACGACTACTGGCGGGATTTAGACTAAGCCGTGCCGCATACACGGTAGTGTGGTCGCACTGAAAAACGGCTAGGTAGGATGTCACAAGCAACTCGGTCCTTATACGAGCCAAGGCAATCATCTCCACATATATGAACCCAGCACAGAGGCGGCATTCATCTCCCATATCACTTGTCATAAGCACACCACAGAGGCGACGCTTAATCTTCCATAAATATCACCAGGATCACCTCAGCTCTAACCCAAGTTCATTCATTCATCTTTCTTAAGTTATCACCCAACCTTACTACATACCACACAACACCAATCACGGTTTTCACATTTGCAAAATCTAGATATAAGTAGAGCACTTAGTGATACACAGTCCTAAGCATTTCTATAACAAGGCAATCATCCATGCGTAAATATTATCATACATGGATATCCTAGGTTTAACAGGGAATAATTTAGGACATGTAATATAAGGCTCAGTGGTCTTGGTCATACTACACAAAAGGTTTTGCAAACATCAGGGCAATCATTTCATGCAATAAAACGGCTGCTACGGGTTGTGTTTATAAAACATAGGAGCAGTATGATCAAAGGGAAAACGGATTGTGACTTGCCTTCGTTGACGTCCTCGGGAAGCTCCTGCTCGAAGTCTTCGGCTCCTGGTTCCTGCTCCTCCTCCTCCCCGTACTCGTACTCTCCGTTAGCTAAACGTGCGACCGGCAAACAACAAACAAGCAAACAAACACAAATAAATACAAAAGAAATAGAGGATGAGCTCTATAAAAGATGAAACTGGTAGAAATGGATAGAGCTCGATTTTAGATGAATTTAGGAAGAAGAACGAGGTCAATCGGAGGTCGGACGGTGGAGATACGGAATTTACAGTACGGGTACTGGATTAATTCCGAAAATAAACTCGGGAGGGAAATATCAGCACGTGTACGTGCTGGGCTGCTGGTGGTGGCTTGGAGCGGAGAGAGATGGGGTGATTGAGCAAGCTTGTGAGGTGGCTGCAGGCACGGGCAAGCTCAATGGTCACTTGACCGAGGCAAAGTGGCTCCGGAGAGAGAGAGAGGGAAACAGCATGGGGGGGGGCTAATGCTCACCTGGACGGCGTCTCGGCGGGGCTGGGGTGAGGCGGAGTTCAGGGGCCCTTTTATAGGCGGTGGGGAGCTCGCCAAGACTTGGCTCGCGATGACGACAACGGGATTGCTGTGCGCAGGTCGTCGCCACTGTTTGCGAGCAGTGGAGCCTGGCGCTGGGCGGTGGCGGCTAGCGCGCAGCGCGGCGTGGTGATGGGACGGCGCGTGCTGCACGGCGCAGAGTGAGGAGTGAAGGCGTGTGGTTTTGGAGTGGACAGGACGCGAGCGAGCAGGCACATGGCCACTTGCGGCGTGGGCGGTGCGTCGCGTAGCTGCGTGCGTGAGCCAGAGCGACGGGACCAGAGCGAGCAGCGTAGTGAATGCTCTGCGGAGCACAAGGAAGGCTGCTGGATTGGAGCGGCAGGGTGGAGTGTTGCTTTGAGTGATGGATAGCGGGGCTGCCGGAGCGGAGTGAGACTTTGGGTTGATGGGATTTCGTGAGGCTTGAATAAACGTGGCAGGCGAGAGAAAGGCGCGAGATTATGGATGGTCGCGGTTAGGAGTGAGAGTAGAAGGACGACGCGGAGCCAAGCAGGGACGTGGAGACTGTGGTGGCCGAGGCCTGAAAAGTGACACGGATAGAGAATGACTTGAGCGTAGGCTGGCGCACAGAGAGACATGCCGTGTGAGTGCACGGGTGAAGAAGAGACTGACGAGACGGTGGGCAAAGCTGACTGGGCTGACGACAGCAGCCAATGGCGTGGCGATGGTTTAGACTGACGAGACAACGACTAACGAGGAGTTGGTGGTGATTTGGGCTGATGAGACAACGACGAGACGCGACGAGATAACACAAGCATAGTGTATAGTGTCGTCACGTGGTTTGAGATGACGAGACGACTCAAGCATAGTGCATAGTGTTGGCACAAGGTTCAAGACGACGAGACGACTCAAGCATAGTGCATATGTTGGCACAAGGTTCAAGACGACGAGACGACTCAAGCATAGTGCATAGTGTCGTCAGGTCATGCGAGATAATTAATGTGACGAGATGACTCGTGCGGGGCCGAGCGATGTGCCAGCTTATGCGACGGAATAAATGACGGTCACTGGGTAGGTGAAGGTAAAAACGCGCTGGACGGCAAATTAGCGCGCAAGGATGGAGAAGGGAAAGAAATAGACCAGACCGGAAAATCCAGTTGGTGTGGTCCAGAACAAGAGAGGGATTTTTGAAAAGTTTTGAAAACTTCCGATTTAAGTTTCGATTTTTTATTTAAGATTTTTAGGGTCGATTTTCAGGGCGTTACACGTCGAGGAGCAGCTCCTCGGGGAGGCTGCTGATCCGGTCCTCGCCATCGTTGCCGTTGCCACCGCCACCCGGGACGATGCGCCAAGGACGGCCGCGGCGCAGGCCTCCTCGCGCGCCGGCGGTGGCGAGACCCAGGCGACGGCCTGACCGGAGCTGCATCGATCGCTAGTTTTCTTCTTGGAAGCCCAACTGCATGCGGAGAGAAAAGATACATGGAAGAGAAAACAAAATCAGATACCGAGCGGAAGCATCCATATCCATGGCGATGAAACAGAGTTCAGCACGCGTGAACAGCTAATATATCGACGCCAAGAGAAAACTCAAGCAAGTGCGGCCAGTACCTGGATCGTCGGATGTAGGAACGGACTCGATTCACCGGCGACGGCGAGCGAACGCTCCTCTGACGCACTCCCTGGGCGGAGCCGTGGTGGTTGCATTTGTAGGCTGTAGCCCAATACTGATGACGGGAGGCGAGCCGGCGAGTCAATCCCATTCAATGCTTCCGCGGCGCGCTGGCGTTTGGTTGGCTTCGGCCGTCCGCGCCGTAAATGGCGCCATCTCCCGCGACCCTCCCTCGTTTGAATTTGAACCTGACGGAGCCTAGCCAAAAACGGTTTGGGCCCAAAGGTGGGCACGTATGGATGACGGCCCGGCTGATCGCACGGAACCGTTGGCAACCCGATTGCGAGGTGACGAAACACTCGTCGTGACCAAACCATCTGAATTCGACCGGGCCCTGTGGTGAGGCTGGCTTGGAGGGTGCTACCGGAGCGGAGAGGCCGGCCGGTGTGGAGGCCGCCGCCGCCGTGCGGACGGAAAACGAAGAGAGAAAGAAACAAATCGGTGCTTTCATATAGTGGCAGTGGGTAATTTCTTTAAACTTATCGTTTGCACAGTTGAAGAAAGTTTCTGTGATTTTTGTCTTTTGGCCGTGGCTTTGTTTGACAGCCAACCTTTTTAGTTGGCTAAGTCAAAGCCAAACGAAACACACCTTAAGTCAAGGTCTTTTCGTGGAAGCTGATACATCACATCATGGGCTTCCAATCAGGTCAGACAATAACCAGAAGTGCATGGAGAAGATTGGCACGTGTGAGATATGAGGATGACTATCATGCTGTGATGAGATGTGACCATTCTGCCACCGGACCGTGATGTCGAGGCAGTTAAGCTTCAGGAGAAGACGAGAGCGTTCAGGCAGACACGCCTGTGAAGCTCGATTCATAGAGCTCAGTCCAGAGCAAGTTTACAAAACCGCGGTAAAACAAGACCATTTTCGTGAAAATCGCAAAACCGGTCGGTCCGGTTTACCCGGTAGTCCGGTTTTTAAATTCAAAATTCAAAAAAATTGAAATTTGAAAACATTTGAAACAAAAATATGTAAAAAATTAAATGAAATTTATAGCATAATGGTTGAACAAGAACACGAAAATTCAATCGTTTGATGGGTTAAAAAATCAAGCAAGATTTCTAGGTTGAAAAGGGAAGGAAAAAAGAAAAACCTTTTTTGAACCAGCAAACTTCTTTGATTTCTTCTTCGACCAAGCAAACGATCGAATTTTCGTGTTGTTATTGCACCATTGCGCTAAATATTGCATCTAGTTTTTTTTAAATATTTTTTGTTTCATTTTTTCAAATGTTTCATTTTTTATGATTTTTAAAATAAAAAACAGGCGAACCGAGCAAAAAGCGGACCGCATCGTTTTTCCCTTTTTTGCTCCAGTTTTTTGGAAATTTGGTTCGGTTTACCGATGAATTGTACCGGTTTACTGGCCGGTTTGCAATTTTCATATTCAAATTTTGGATTTTGAATTTCGTCCGGTTTTCGAACTGGTTTTTTTTTTTTTCGCGATTGTTTGAGCGGTCAGAACGGTCAGAACGGGATTGTAATCCGTGGCCTCCAGTTTGAGCGGTCAGAACGGGATTGTAATCCGTGGTCCAGAGGCCGCACAACCGGCAAGAGAGGATGCTAAAGAACGAAATAACGAGCAGTCTCCTACGACCCACTTTTACAATCAACCAATTATGATTTATGAAACTGGAGCTATATACAGCGTTCAATGAAAGATTTTTCAAGTTTTATAAATGAATAAACTTCTAGGGAGCTAAGATGCACACATGCATTTTATGTGCTCACAAATTTGAATAGTAGTAGACAACCTTGATCGCCTCGGGAAAAAGCAACTACACATAAAAGGGCCAAACGATGGAAGCGATGGAAGCAAGTATCAAGATTCAGGCGTATCAAGCAACAAGATTATCTACAGTAAAGTTTACAACCCCAAGTCCACTGAGCAGATCAGAGAAAGAATGGTGTGACCTTTTAACGAAACCATGATGAGTTGATGACAGTATGATATTGAATATCTCATATGAAGCTAATGTGCCAGTTAATCCTTTATAGGTATACATGATCACGAATCAATGAAGTTTAACATCCACCCTCTTCAGCATTGGAGCGGATCGAAATACAAGCTCAAGAAAATCCACCTCATGATCAGCAGCACTGAAACCTTGAATTTCCACATCTTCGAGCTCAGGCAGCAAGATCTGTTCGTTCCTGCAGCTCCTATCTTGATCACAGTCACAGTTCTCTAAGCACTCTGGGACTACAGAAAGTATTAAAGCATGTTATGTTTCTTGGATGCAAACTTAATAAATCTGCATCAGAACTAAAAAAGGTGGAGAATTACCCTTGTTTTAAACAGGGCCAGCTTAAGCCTTCGATAGAAGTTCGAATTCGGAGCAGTTGCAACACAAGAGCTCCAAAAACATGCCCTTGAGATCCGAGATGCAACTGCAAGACAGAGAAGCTGGTCCTGGAAGGTCTGCTATTTCCTGTGCAAATGTCCGCTTTGCGATGAAATGATCCTGCAAAACATTTTAGATTAGCACGTAGAGGATCGATGAAACTAAGAATTAAGTTGTTAAAGCCCAACAAGATGGTGTCCACTACAAGTGTACTCCAAGAGAAACTCCTCCAACTTGGTCGACATTCTGAACTCGTGTCCATTTGATTGCAATAAACTGAACTTGTTGAGTTGGGGGGCCACGAGCACAACACTGCCCGGACCAGCGATCGACATGTTAATAAATCTGACCTCCTCCAACGAGTTGGACTCGACCGCGATCGTGTGGGCACTCCTGTCAAAGTGCGACTCCATCGTGAGCTTGCGCAGCCGTGGGCTGCGGGGGATGAGGACGCCGAGGTCGACGATGCAGTAGTAGAGGGTGAGAGTCAACTGCTCCAGCTTGGCAAACACGCCGGCCGCCGGCGACAAGGTGCACTTGAGGTACGAAATGTCCAATCGATTGATGTGGCGCTTCCGAAGCAGGGCAGGGCAGCTCAGCGGAGTCGATGGTTCTGCCTAATTAAGAGTGAGGTCGAGCCTCGCCGGTGCGAGCCGATCTGCTGCACGGAGCAGCGAGGTGACCCTTGCGCCCCGTGAGATTGTCGTCCATGGTGACCAAGATGTTGAGGTTGTTGAGCTAGGGGCGGACACGATGGCGCGCGGCGAAGACACAGCCGGTGGAGAGAGACTCGATCGGTTCACCGGCGATGCATGGAAGTCCTTGGCGGTCTCGCATTTGTACCCAAAGACTGACGTACGGGAGGCGGACCGGCGAGTTGATCCCATTCCCATCATTGCTCACCGTCGCCGCAGTAAATGGCGCCAAGTCCCGAGACTCTCAGCCTTCTTTGGTTTGAATTTGGAACCTGACGCGTCCAGCCCCACAGCTTAATTATCAAAAACGGTTTGGGCCAAATTAAGGTTCGACATATCTAGATGACGTCCGGCTGCTGGTCGCACCGAACCGTTGCCTCGACACGGAGGATTGCCGATTGCGTATCAAGTCTACAACAAGAGGCAACGAAAGACTCGTGACCAAACATCTGGCGCGCTTGTTCGACCGAAAATATGCCTCCAGAATAAAAAGGCACAGTGCTAATTACGAGTCATGTGCCAGATTGAGCAACCTGGATGTTCTACAATCATTCACAAAACCCCCTACAGCATCCATAAATTGCAATCAAGATGAAATTTACACAATATCTATCTTATATTTACTAATTAGAGGCTCCTTTCGGTGCCTCCACGTTTAATCGGAGGAAAATCCTAGAAATTCTCACAAAAATGCAAAACATCCGGCCTTCACATAGATCGTGATAAATTGAAGCCATCGGATCTAATGTAATCTAATTACCCACCTTTGCCATCTTATATTTACTAATTAGAGGCTCCTTTCGCGTGCCTCCACGTTAATCGGAGGAAAATCCTAGAAATTCTCACAAAAAAACAAAACATCCGGCCATTCACATAGATGCGTGATAAATTGAAGCCATCGGATCTAATGTAATCTAAATTACCCACCTTTGCCATATAAAAAATAGCCTTATTGCTCCAGCCCCAGTTCATTGCAATTTTACCTATCAACCACTTCAGATATAGTCAATATGCTTATATATACTCAGAAATAATTTTAAATATACTTTTCATAAATTAAAAATAGCTTTCACTCAATGTTATATGTTCTTACATTTTTACTAGCCCGTGCCGGCGCACGGGTTGAATGGCTAGTACCCCTAATATTTGTTGGATCTAGCCGCAAGCTCTTTTTCCGTAGGTTGTCCAATTAAGCCTAATAACCTCAAGCGCCCGCCGTTTTTCGCGGAGATCGCGAGCGCGTCGATGGCACGGCATGCAAGCAGTAGATGAAGCCTAGACAAGGATGGCTTATGGCGGCCATCAGCGTGGGCAAATGCAAGGCAGAACTCCGAGGACCATGTGCACGTGAATGCAAAATGCATGCTAATCCCTGCTGCTCTCTCTGATGAAAAAATTCTCGGCATTCTGGGCTAGGAAAAGTGGTCTGACTCTCCATGATGATTAGAGCACACCAGCAAACTAATCTAGGTAGTCTCTCTCTTTTCTCTTGAAGCTACTACTTGATTGTGAATCTTATCAGCTGGTAATTTTTGGAACATGAAAAACTTCATCAAATTGTGATATGTGACAGGCTAAAAAATGGGTAACAAGCACTAGCGTAGCTTAGATTGGCTTGATATATATTGATCTCCCTATATGTTTATTTTCCACTGTCCTTACCTGCCACATACATATTCAGAATTGAACCAGGCATGTACTTTCAAATGCTGTAGCAGTAGAGTCAAAAAGGTACACTGAAAATTTGAAGAAAATATATGAGCATAGAAATTTATCTTATTGTAAATTGATTAATAGTAACGAAATAGCAGTTAGGAATGTTTGTGCATCATAATATCTTATCAGCATTAGAGTAGACCAATCAAGATATATTCATGATGTGACCCTAACAAAAGTTAAAGGTGTCAGATGGAACAAACGTACGTCCGCAACGAAAAAATAATTAAATTATGGAACCCATTGTTGTATAACCCAAGCAACCAGAAGAGACCTCCTATAAGCAAACAAATAAACAGTAAATATATTTAATTCAGTCAGAAAACATTTTTGAACAATTGGTTTGCATCTTCACCGCGACATTTATTTTTGGGATTAATGGCGCACCATGAAGGAGTGTGGCACATCTCCGTCCATGCAAATCTGAAGGTAGAACTATACAGCTATATGATGCAGGAGGTTTGTTTTCATTTCTCAGAGGATTTTGCGCCGACCATCTCAATATTACTTCTATTTGAGATCTGGCATGAAGATGATGAGTGTACTTTATTAAACTAGCCTTGCTATCCGATGCCATGGTTGTTAATGCAGGAGCCTTGAGATCTGGCATGAAGATGAGTTTACCTTTATTAAACTAGCCTTTCAACCAGTGCATCGCACGGGCTAAAAATTAAAGAGACACATAAATAGATTTTTTTTAAAAAATACTTTTGAGGTGTAATTTCCCAGCATTTAAAAAGAAGTATATTACTTTCATATCATTTTATTTTGAATCTCACATTTTGCATTTGTGTTTGGGATATTAAAATAGACTCCCTTTATTGATCCAAATTTGCCAAACTGGCTAATTTAAAATAAGAATTAGGCGTATTTTTTGGCTATTTTTATTATTTTCAAATTTAGCAAAACTCGGTATAATAAAATTAGCCAAAAATACCCTGAATTCCTATTTCTAATTTACCCACCATGCATGCCATTATGAGTGTTATGGGCTCATGAGTGAGCTGCAGCAATGCCGCACTGCAAGGATTCAGAATCACATCGTGCTCATCAGGAAGTTAGCATATCAATCAGCAAGGAAGTCAGTCAAGACGTCCAGAATCCAGACATATTAGATGCTGTAAAGGTAACTATTCTTATTTCACATTTATATTTGCTTAGTTGTGGTCAGCAAGCCAGTAGAAGAAAAATAGACATCTAAGATGCAATTTAATGAAGTTTATTACTATGTTTAGATTAGTTTTCAGTCAACGTATCTGGGAAAATAGAAATGTTTTGGGCGTTAAGCTTGATTGATCAGCGAGGTCACTTGATAAAAGAAGAAATAAAAAATCAATCGCACATGAACTGTATATAGCATCACCTTCAGAATAAATAAGCATAGAATTTTCAAATTCTTTAGTGAACGAAGGACATCAAACATATTGAAATAACTGCCTTGACATTTGTCAGATACAAAAACTGTTTCACTGGATTTCAGTGAGATGTTCAATCAGTATAGGATAACTATGCAAGAACTTCATAACAGTGCTTGAATGCATCAATACTTAGTTGCCAGCCCTAAATCTTAGATCCATTTACAATTTTTCTGTAATCTAGAAAGCAGTGAGGCAGGAAGCTTGCTTTGATGGATTCCACTAATATAGAAGGGGTTTGAAATCGGCATCAATAATATTATTGGGAAAAAATCTAAATACTTGAACAAGTTCAGAGATACCCTTAAGGGTTGAAAATGATAGCTCAGCAGAAACCACAATTATTCTATTTTGTTTTATATTTACTATAATGTCAATAAACTATTGTTATATTAGATAAAAAGAACATCCATTACCAGCGTAATGTAAGAAAAAAAAGAGACGAAAAAGAAGGCATAACGTCAAGGCATCATGGTGCACAGTACTATAAGAGAAAAAAATTTGGAAACGTAGTATTTGGTAGTATGAATGTCTTATTGCTCCAAGCCTCCAGTTCAGTTCACTGCAATTTTAACCTATCAACCACTTCAGATATAGTCATATGCTTTATATACTCATAAATAATTTTAAATATACTTTCATAAATTAAAAATAGCTTTCACTCATGTTATATGTTTTCTTACATTTTACTAGCTAGCCCGTGCCGGCGCAGGTTGAATGGCTATTATATATATAATTTGACGAGAAAAAGAAGCCACCACGTTCGCTCTAAAATGCTAGAAATTCTCACGTTAATCCGAGAAAATAAGAAGAGAAAATACCCCACCACTGCCATTATAAAAAATTAGTCAAAAACCGCCTATAATATTTATAAAATAGCTAAATTCGGACAATAAAAAATAGCCAAAAATACCCCTCGAACCTATTTCTAAATTACCCACCATGCATTATGAGTAAAAAATACTAAATTCGAAATAATAAAAAATAACAAAAATACACTTCACACCTAGTTCTAAATTACCGTCATTCCATTATAGTCCAAAAAATAAATAAACTTGGATTATAAAAGATAGCAAAAATCACCTATTCTTATGCCTAATTTTCTCACCATACCATTATGAGTCTAAAAATAGCCAATTATGACGTGATGAGTAGGCAAGCTGAAAAACAAGCTATGACGATGATAGAGTAAGGATGAGTGGGAGAACCGAAAAACAAGCTAGAAAGGAGGACGGGAAAGCCTTTGAACGAGAGGGCGACAAGCAGGCATCTGAACAACAAAATGACCAACATACCAGTAAAGGCGAGGGGAGAAGGTGACACGTGAAGTAGTAGCCCTGCCGGTGGGCGACAAGTAGGCAAGACGGATAATGAGTTGGCAGAAGTGTACTAGAGCAACAAATGAGCTGAAAACAAGCCAAGGCGACAAATAGCTGAGCATCATTACGAGCAGGCGAGGGATGCGACCGTAGAGAGAGCATATAAAATTTTATTACAAAAAGATCATAAAATCCTAATATAACTATTATTATTGTGAAAAAAATCAACCCTAGCCGCGCAAATGCGCGGGTAGCCATACTAGTTTGGTGTATCTAAGGGTATACTAACATTGTAGCCAAAGCCAAACGAAGGAAGATATCTGTTTTTAATTACACTAATATATTTTATACTTCAATGTGTCCCAGATTTTGTAACCAAAGCCAAAAGAAGGAAGAATATCTGTTTTTTATTACACTAAAATATTTTATATACTTCAATGGAGTGTTAGAAGTAGTAGAACTTTAAGGAGCGCCCTTTAGCAGTTGGGTTTTTCATGGGCTTCATCTCTCTAAGAGCTAGAGTCTAATTAGAGCCAAACTTTTACTCGATCCACTCTAAGTTACTATCAAACGGAACAGTAAACAGCCTTCGAAGAATGCTGAATATATTGCCATATTAGTAAATTTCGAGGAGTGAGAAAGCTGGCACACGTGGACAACCTGTTGACCTCATGGAAAAGCAACTACACATAAGAGGGTCAATGAACAACTATTTCTACATTCTACAACACAGTGGCCGACCACACCCCAAAATTTTTAGATGGGGCAGAACTTCACCCCAGCCTTTGGCGCAGCACCATCGTGCTCATTCAACCGCTTAACTCTTCTTACTTCCAAAATTGTTTTATTTATACATGATTAGCTACAAAATAGTTTATTTACTGGAACCTCTTCAAAGATATTGCTGCTTGTCATCATTCTCATCATCTCTCTTGCTTTACAATCATCAAGGGCCGAACTTAGGAAACTCTGATCAAACATGAAATGAGGTTTTTTGTGCCGTGATATAGCTGGGGCAAGCTGCCCCACCCCGCCGTATGGGCGAAAAAAATTCCGCCCCTGCTACAAAGAACACCAAGTCCACTGTGTGCAAATCTAAGACAGAATGATGCAACCTTTTAACACAACACTATGATGACACAGTGTGATACTAGAAATATCGCATATCAAGCTAATGTGCCGGTTAATGGTTTATAGACTTACATGATCACGAATTAACAATAGCCAAGACTATGTTCTGCATATTGATTCGGCTCAATATTTTAAAAATATAGCAGCAAAATAAACATTAAATAAGTTTCCAACAGGTAACACATACATCCTATTATAGTATAGCTAGTAATAGTAATCATCTATGTAAAACCCAGTTGCCACAACTCCTAGAACCTTAAATAAGATTATTAAGCAACAATTCCTTATGTCAAACAGACAAGGTTTATTCCGCTGGCAAACAAAACAGTAGGAGGTTCCAATCGATAATACTACTTATTACATCCAGATATATATAGATGCATGCTAGCTAAGTAGCTAGTCATGCAAACAAAACCATGTCACCAAATTTGTCATAAACGTTGCATTTCACAGAAGCGTTTGCCTCAAAGATGCTGCGAAGTTTCTGGCGTCCTCCATCACTTGGTGAAACCTCTTCAAAAAGTTTAACATTCATTCTCTTCAGGATTGGAGCAGATCTGAGTACAAGCTGAAGGATATCCACCTCATGGTCAGCTGCACTAAACCTTGGATTTCCACATCTTCGAGATCAGGCAAGGAGATTTCTTGGTTCCTCCAATTTCCATCTTGGTCGCAGTCACAATTCTCCGAGCACTTTGAGAACTATAGAGAGTAAAGCATGTTATGTTTCATATGCCACATTCGTACTTGAAGACCTCGATGGGTAACTTGAGAAATTTGCATAATATTCACAAAAAGATGGAGAACTTACATAGTTTCTCATCAGGACAAGCTTAAAACGCTGAATAGAAGTTTGAATCTGGAGCAGATGCAACAAAAGCGGTCCAAAGACATGACCCTCTGCTCCGATGGACAACTCCAAGTCCGTGTAAACATGCAGTGAAAGCCGTGCTACTTCCTGTGCGAAGCTCCACGTAGTACTTGTATGACCCTGCATGGGAATAATAGCATTGCAATTAGCAAGTAATGTATATGATGCTGCTTTATTATCTAATAAAAACAAGGAAATAGTGCAGCAGGGGAGACGCACTGAGTTGGTGAGTATCCCCAGGGATAGGACGCGGACGCGGACACCAGGGTGACTCCCGTTCCTGTTGCTCCGCTGCTGTGTTTCCATCCTCAATCTCCCGAGGCGCCACCTGTTGCCGAACCCAACACAAGGGAGTCTACAAGTGTACTGCAAGAGAAACTCCTCCAACTTGGGCGCCGAGTGCGACAGTGTGAAGTCTTGAGATAGTAAAAGAAACTCCAAACTGAGCTTGTTTAGTTCTGGGGCCACGATGACAACATCCGCAGGCCAATTGGTGGACATGGAAAACGTGAGCTCCTCCAATGACTTGGACTCGATCGCGACCGTGTTGCTCCTCATGTTAGCGACGACATACAATCTGAGCTTGCGCAGCCGTGGGCAGCGAGAGAGAACACCGGGTTCGACAGCAACGCCGTGGTGGAGCGTGAGGGTCAGCTGCTCGAGCGAGGCGAACTCGCCGCCGCCGGCCGGCGCCAGGATGAAGTCGAGCCTCGAGATGTACAAATCCATTGAGGTGGCTCTTGTGAAGCACGGTATCTCAAAGAGAACGCGGTCGGGGGAGCAGTCTCGAACCAGCGAGACAACGAGCTCCGCCGGTGCGAGCCGTTCGGCTGCGCGGAGCAGGGAGGAGATCTGCCCGCCGGTGAGGTTGCTGTCCCTTGGGATCCAGACATTGATCTTGAGGTAGTTGAGGTTGGGGCGGACACGAGCGAGCGCAGTCTCAAGCGCGTCGGCACGGACGCCGGCGAACGTGACCTCGCGAAGCTCCGCCCAGAGGCCGCGCCACCGGTGAGACAGGACGCTGGTGCGCGCGGCTTGAAGGGCACATCCGAGGCGGCGGAGCACGTCGAGGAGCAGCTCCTCGGGGAGGCCGCTGATCAGGTCAGGTCTCGCCGTTGGCACCGCCACCTGGGATGTGCCGAGCACGGCCGCGACGCAGGTCTCCTCGCGGCGCCGGCGGTGGCGAGACCAGGCGACGGCCTGGCCGGAGCTGCATCGCTGGCTTGAGGAGGAGCCCAACTGCGGAGAGAGAGGAGACGTGGACGACAAAGCAAATCAGAAACGGAGCAGCGGAAGCGCATCGATCCATGGACATGATCAACTCGTGGACAACTAGCTTCATTCGCAATCGCAACCAATCGATCGACGTCTAGAGGAAAATCAAAGGACCGAGGCAGAGGAGCCAGTACCTTGGTCGCCGGATGCAGGGATGGATCGGTGGTGACGCGGTTCACCGGCGAGTTCGGGCGGCGGCGGCCAGGGATCCAGTCACACCCCGACGGAGGCGAGTGAATCCCATTCATTTCTCCCCGGCGATCGCGGCGTGCAGTTAGCTTCTGCCAGCCCTCTCGCGTTTGAATTTTGAACCTGACGCGCCCAGCCTCTTCGGAACCTCCTACTGGGCTGGAACATGAGCCAGCTCCATCGGCCCACAACCATAACATGGCCAGAAGCGTAATATTACTATTCTTTTCTCATTTTTTTTACTCAGATTTGTTTCCAAATCTTTGCCATTATCACCACCGTTAGGGACTATTTGTTTTGTAACTTTTGTATGTTATTTAACATCATAATATTTATTTGATTCAAGAATTATTTTATTGTAGCTAATAATTTTGTATGACATACCAGAAACGTACATCTAGGTTTTGCGAAAGGGCCTGTAGCCTAGTGATTACAAGAGCCTCAGTAGCACCTCGGGTCTGGGTTCGACTCTCGATGGGAGCGAATTTTCTAGAATTTAACGGCGTTGTGCTTTCAGTGCTAGGCGACGTGGCCGTCGACAGCGAGACGCCAGTGGTGACTTCGTCAATCTCGAGAATTTGCCGGCTCAGTCTTCGAAGATGCTCATAGAGATAAGATTTTGCCTATGTATCTTCATAGAGGTGAGTGTGCGTGCATTGTGAGTGTATAATTCGCAAAAAAATAAAAAAAATTAAAAAAAAAAAAATCTGGGTTTGGTTAAAGTGTCCCATCTGCTTTTACCTCAACCATCTAATCCTACCTACACGAATCATAAAGCACTGGGTGTTACGAAGGCAAGTAGCGACCCAGTGCTATACAGGAAGTTCAGGTCGACGACACAAGATATTGCTTTACTTGCATTAGTAACAAGTGCCAGATTGAGCAACGTAGGAGTTCTATAATTTACTCGTACCTTTCACAAAATTGTTATGTTCAAATTCCAAAAAGAAAAAGAAAACACATCTGTAAATGACAATCGAGATGGATTTTACGCTTTCCATGGTTCAAGTAACACTAAACCATCAAATTTGCCGCAGCATTGCTTTGCTTCGGATTGAAAATGAATCAGCTGAACTCTGTACAGTTTAACAATAGAAGGTATGCAATTCTTTGTATCCAAGCCAACAATCCTTCTTTAAGCGTGTGTGCAAACGCTTTCAGAACGCTAAAACTCTGCAGAGCCAGGAACTCGGGGAAATGGAATGGCATCTCGAATGTTGTCTATTCCTGTTGCAAACTGGACAAGTCGTTCGAACCCAAGACCAAAACCAGCATGGGGAACTGCAGTGGAGAAACGTAGGTGTTTTTTCATGGCTCGTCACAATAACCAACGCTGCAACTATTCATAACAAAACCAAAATTCAATTTTGTGTGGTTAGGGAGGTTAACCTGATCCATATCGCCGTAGATCCAAATACCACCAATAACTATCCTTGTTAAGATTTTGCTCATCCAACCGAGCTTCAAGGTGATCGAGACGCTCTTCCCTTTGGCTGCCGCCAATAAGTTCACCAACCTGATGTTGAATACAAACATAGTGATACTGCTAATGTCGAAAAGCTTGTCCTTAGTTATATCCATTCAAATGCTAAGAACTTTGTGCATGACGTAATTACCCGAGGAACCAATAGATCCATTGCCGCCACCGTCTTCCCATCATCATTTTGTCGCATGTAGAAAGCTTTGATTTCCTAACCCAAAAAAAAAAAAGATGTCTTAAGATATGAATATTTTGTTTCCAGACGAATTAAACACCGAACAGTGTACAGTAACAAACCTTTGGGTAATCTCTAATTATTACAGGGCGCCCACCAAAAGCAACTTCTGTGATATATCTCTCATGCTCACTTTGAAGATCCAAACCCCACTTTACCTGTCGATTTTTTGTAAAAGAGTGAAGAAGAAATTTATTTTGGTATGATAATCTCTTAGTAACTCCTTTCAAATTTGATAAGATCTGTATGTCAAATCTAGAAAAAGTATATAGTACAAATGAAACTGTACATACCCAAACAATTTGCATTTGATCTCAGCAACACATGAACTGCTACGTGAACGTGACCCAACAATCATGAGCGAATACATACTACTAACATTCCAGGTAGGGACATATGCAACAATTTCCTTTTGCAAAACGATTTACTTGAATATTTAAGAATGTAAATACAAGAAAAATTGCAAAGAAACATATCAGATAAGTTTACTATGGTAAAGATGAGAACATTATACAGAGAAATATTTTTTCCTCGACGCGCAGGAGAGATGCATGTCTAAGAGAAGAAGCAAAACGAAGAAAAAGCATACACTCACACAGCTAGGCTACATGATTAAAATTATTCATAGAAAATTGGCAAGCATTACCGGGAACTCAAAATTCTTTTTCGACCCAAGAAGCAGCTCGACAGCATCAGAGTATGACAAGTGAATGAAGTTCTTCTCCACTACATCCTGGAAGCAAGGACATATTTCACTTTTTCAGCACTCATCTTAATCAAAATCTACCAATGACTCAAAGATATACAATAGACGCGACAACAGCAGGAAATTATAGATATGAGTTTACATTTAACCGATCAATTATGCCTTTCTCAACCCAAGTATTAAAGAAATCCATATCTTCCTTACAGTTCTCCAGAATATATTTTACCTGCATCAAACAGAACAGTAATTGGTCAAAGCTAGGTCTAGGCCTCTGCTCAAAATTACCCAGGTTGCATCAATCAACATCTAACAATAGAATAGAGCATCAAACGAAGTTTGATAGAGGGCACCTACTACATACTGCAGATATGCAGTCGCACAAGCCATGTCATCATTTAGATCCGCAAAGGCAAGTTCAGGTTCAATCATCTTTACTCATCAGAACATAAAAACGAAAAAGAACCTGTCAATTCATTGTTCTAACATGTGAATTCGCAAAAAAAAATGTAAAGTCAAATACCCAAAATTCAGCCAAATGTCTTGCGGTGTTTGAATTTTCAGCCCTAAATGTGGGACCAAATGTGTAAATCTGGAGAAATAGAAATGAATGTAAGGAACTAATAGACTTGTTATAGTTGTCAAACATGACAGGCTTTTGAAATGAATAGCAATAAAAATTACATCAGATAGAGCCGAAGCGTATGTTTCACCATTGAGCTGTCCAGACACTGTCAGAAAGGCTGGTTTGCAGAAGAAATCCTAACATAAGTAACATTAGAAACATTCATATTACTCGAACAGCTTTGAGAAACCAAACAACATATAAGTCTAGGCATCAGTACTGGACGTTACCTCTGACCAATCAACCCTTCCATCCTTGGTAGCAGGAATATCCTTGACAAGGCAACCACCTTCAACACTGTTTGAAAGCTATAGTACATAAGGGGTAAAATATTACTAGCTTCCAGCAATAGGATGACCAGGAAAACCAAGAAACAAGAAGGAAAATGGCGAGGAGCTTATCATTCTAAGGGAAAATACCATAAAGCAAAATGATAACAGATGATGCAAGTAATCGTATTTTAAAATGTATCCATGAAGAAGCACATCGACAATGTTAGTGTGCTTCTACAATAACTGTCATGGAATAACCCTAATTATTATATTATTGGGTAGGCATATAAAAATGCAGATTCAATTTGAAATAGATGATGTTAAGCAGCAAGCAAAATCTAGACTGCATCAAGTAGTCTATCCATGGAAGCATATATTAGAGTTACTAACCAAAGTAGTCACATAAAACTGCTCCCCTGCTCCTTCACAATCCGAGGCGGTAATAATAGGGCTTGATACCCAAACAAATCCATTGTCTTGAAAGAATTTATGAGTTGCATATGCCAGAGCATTTCTCACTCTAGCCACCTAAATAAGAAAATACTGTCAGCAACCCACAGGAGAAACTTGCATAATTAGATAAACAAGACATTCCTGGTTGACATGGCCTTGGTTTGTCCATATTTGCAAAGGTTAAAGTTTCTTGCAACTTGTATTGTTAGATGCATTTGTTGGCCACACCTACAGGCTCAAGAAGCCACGCAAGGTGCATCCATGCCCACAGCTTCAACAGAACAGGCTTAGAGATAAGCTTCTCACATCTTCAGTTAGATTGTAGTATTTAAGTTAGCTTCGATCAGAGATAAGATTGTAATTCAGTTAGAGATAGGCTTTTGATTAGTGAACATTGTTAGTCGCCAGCTCCTCCTAATTGTCTTAGGCTGATTGATTTTTTTTTTTTTTTTTGAGATGATTAGGCTGATTGAATTATTCAAGCAAAGAACAATTAGCATCTACTCAACGGAGGGCAAGTTTACCATTTCCCTTTGCTTATTTTCACACAAATCCTAGCAATATCGAATTGTAATCCAACGAAAGGTCTGTCCTTAAGCACTGCATTGGTAGGTACATATCTCGGTTGCCCGCAATGTGAGACACAGAGACATCCTCTGTAGAAAATGTATGGTATATTTTATAATATTTCTCTAAGAAACAATTCTTCCATATGAGTACTATGTTACCATTGGAAACTAAAAAATAGCATAGACTAAGGTACAATTTGATAAAGGCATATCAACTTCTTGTTGAGTAACAAAAGAAAATGATATGTATGGTTTTCCACCAATGAACAAGCTCAAAAATATCAAATTGGCAACTTTTTCAAAGATAACCAGGAAGGGCAATGAGTAAGACCGTACAGCACCAAAAGTGTTTGTCCGAGGACGAAGATGGGCTACAGTTCTCAGAAATTCTCTTGATGCTCGTTTCTTCTGTATAGGAAATGATGTGGGGTCACTTTTCCCAATCTGCAAGAAAACAAGAGCAAAATCAATATTAAAACACAAGCAATGAATGAATTTTATCATTTTGAGCACGTTATTTGCATTCAATCTGACAGATTAAAAAATCATCTTGTATGCTTATCTGACAGCAACAATTTGTTTAAGGATATCATGGGAAAGAATGCTGTGTAACCTGTCTATTACAATCCTATGCTTCTGTCGATAGTGGTATTTTGGCACACAAAACCAGGATATTGAGTTCCCAATAACTAGTTACCTCTCTAATATGTGATAACTATAATGATACAATAATGTGTGCTTCTCCTGAGTGTTCGAGAAAAATGTGCAAAATCTGAAGTGATAACCCGTACATCTTAAATTAATCCAGTTAACCTCAAATTATTCTCATATCATAGGTATGCATGGAGAATATGACAGAAGGAACCAATTACCACAGTGATCTTTGAAACCTTCAGCTCCACTTTTTGCTTACCACCTTGGCTGCTTGCAACAACTCCTTCAACTAGTACAGATGCACCAGTAGTGACAGAATCTATCTGACAGTCATCATTGGGGAAAAAAAAAAGAATGACAAAATAACAGCATTATAGTCGTATGCCAACTAATTGCAACCGATCAAATGTAAGATAAGAAGCATAAGAAAGCAACAAATTGCAACGTTCGCTACATGGGTGAAACTTAGTACCTGGTCATAGCCTTCGGTATCAGGAGTCAATACACATTGCATATTGGACAAGCAAGAGCCATCATTAACCTGCAAATTGAAATTTTTGGAACCCATTAGACCCTTTTAAGGAAAAAGATTACCAAATATGAATACCCATTACAGACAGCAACCCCCCCCCCCCCCCCCCCCCCCAAGTAACCTACATATGCGTAGAGAACAGCTCAATTTAACTTTATCATGGATTATTTAATGGCATACAACATACAGACGCATAACTGTTTGACTATACTATGCAATAGTGTTACGATTAGATGGTTATGGTCCACATAGGTAAAACAGAGAAGATACATCGGTTTATGTTGATCATGGAAAACTAATTTTCACTACAGTAATATCCCAGCAAGGCATTTAACTATGTCCACCAAAATGGGACGCAATGTCAAGAAGACAGCAACTTTCTTCACCCTTCTCAAGTCCCATCAGCAATTTAATTAAGCTGCTAATCACATATATCCACATTTCCACAAAAGAAAAAACACGCTAATGCAGCTAATCACGTTCTGAGGGAACCTATCACAGTCCATTCACACGATAGAGGGAAAAATAGAAGTCTTCCACCTCGACAAAGGTGACCGTCCTTTGGGCGCGGCAGGTGCGCACCCAGCCGCGCACGGCGAGCTCCTTCCCCACCCATGCGGCTCCCTCATCCTCCCCGCCCTTCACGTCAGACACACGCAGCCGCTTCCGGAACTCCCCCACGGCCTCTCCGGCAGCCGCGGTGGCGGGGGCAGAGGCCTGCGCCGCGGCGCAGAAGCGGCGCCGCCCCGAGGCAGCGGCGAGCGGCGTTGGCAGAGGAGGCGGGAACCGCAAGCAATTGGTGCTAGGCAGCCGGCGAGGGGCCAGGCGGAGGAGCCGGCAGGCGGCGGCGGCCGCCATCGCGCGGGGGAAGGAGACGGTGGGGGTTTATGCTATCGCGGCGGTCTATCTGCTTCCTCCACATTGGAGCCGCCCGTTTATGCCCAAGTGGTAAGTACGTCTTCTCTTACTATTGACGTATTTCTGTATAATGCCTTCCCAGTCTTGTTACGTATTTGTTTTTCTCTTAACAGAAATCAGGCAAGTCACACACTGACACTTCCATAGTTTGGTAGGTTAGGTAGTTTGGTCCTATATAACACGATTACTGAAAGTCACATTGAAGTTTGCAAAAAAAGACACTACTTAAGGTTCTATTGACATGTTATCCAGTGTTCCAAAATAAATTTTCCAACCCACTATCATCTTCAACATGCGTCAAATTTTGTTGCAAGTTGTATCCTCATTTTTCATGACTGGTATATAATCCAAGTTACTCAACCAACAATTATAATGTAGTGTGATTTCTTAATCTTCCTTTTTATTCGGCAAGAAGAAAAAACAGATAGATAGACACTTGGTGGGAGAAGATTCTTCATGTCATCCGCAAAGAGGATTCTTGATGTAAAAAAAGATTAGGGATGAGACATGCCTTTTGTTTTTTTGTTTACAACCCAAGTATCATTGAGGTTGTTATGTGTTTCTTTAATTTCAACATTTTGGCTGTTACCTTTGTTTTAAGACTATAGTACAAAGTACGTCACATGGCATTATCCAACAAACAAGTTATCACGACGCCAATCACAAAAGCGCATGCCATTTTTCATCTCTATCATCTCATCAGTCATAGAGTCCCACTCGCATCTTCCTCCCCCTCAATTCGGTCCAATCGCAAGGCGGGACGAAGCATCCGTGAGTCTTCCGCACGCGAGCGCGCGAGGCAGGCAGGATGGCGAGCAGCAACGGCAAGCCGGCGCCGGGGGAGGAGGGGAACACGCCGGCGGCGGAGGGGTCGATCGGCGGGTACGAGTCCCTGCACAGGCTCCTTGAGGCCAACCTCTCCCCGGAACTCTTCAAGGTACCCTCTCTCTCTCGCCGCTCAGATTCGTCTCGATGCTCTTGCGGCCCTGTCGTCGTCATTATCGTTTGTGCCTGGGAGAATTATGGCCGAGCAGAGTGTTTTGTTTGGTGGAAATTTATTTTCGGATCGGACGAATGTTGTGAAAAATTCTTGTGCGTCAGACCAGTACCATAAGCAGTTATGTTGTGCTGTGCGTCTGATAGTCTCACTCTACCAGCGACACCACTGTATTATATGCTTTTTCGTTTCTCCTCCAGCGATTATACTGAATCGAATTATATGATTTCGGTTTGTTGACATTGGTAGTCCGTTCACAGGATCAGAGGCTATGATGAAGTTTAACTACGGTCTGATTTCAGGACCACCTTGAGAATGAATGATACATCCCATTTGTCCAAATGATTTGCCTTGGTGACATTAATGTTCGGTTCCTGCTATTGTCAACTCATTTTTCTTACTTGTTGACAGGAAGCAAGCCGATTGCTGTTGGGTCTGAACTGCGCACGCCCTCTTGAGGCTATCTTGCTGCCTGAAGCCGCAGCCACTCTTGCGGAGACGCATAATTTTGACGTGCAGGTTAGTTCCTGAAAACAAAGTCAGATGATTTATGTTTGCAGAGATTTTCTCTCTTTTCAATACACAGAAAGTAGCAGGTAGAACCGAAAACAAAATTTACATGCTGCAAAATTTTTCTTTAAACAGTAGTCTACTTGTGCTACAGGCCTTCCGTTTCGGTGCAGACAAAGAGTTTCTGAGGCAGCCAAGAGTTGTTCGGGTTGGTCTTATTCAGAACTCAATTGCTGTTCCCACTACTAGTCATTTTGCTGACCAAAAGAAGGCTATCATGGAGAAAATAAAGCCCATCGTTGATGCAGCTGGTGCTTCTGGTGTCAATATTTTGTGCTTGCAAGTGAGTGACTTGTACAATTTCTTCTGCACACTTGAAAAATGATCATATACCAAGGTTCAGGGATCCTCTTTTGAGCTATTTTGTGTTATATTTCCAAACAACATGTCATTTCTAATGATTTATACCCTGAAATTCAGGAAGCCTGGACAATGCCTTTTGCCTTCTGCACACGAGAGAAAAGATGGTGTGAGTTTGCTGAGCCAGTTGATGGGGAATCTACTCAGTTCCTTCAAAAATTTGCTCAAAAATATAACATGGTAATTGTGAGCCCAATCCTCGAAAGGGATGTAAACCATGGTGAAACTGTGTGGAATACTGCGGTTGTGATCGGGAATAATGGCAACATAATTGGCATTCATCGGAAGGTGTGTACATTGCTTTATTATTGTTTTCCTTTGCCTGCAGTTTCTTTTCCTCCTGTCAGAAAGTACTTGCAGTGTCTAACTATACACTACTACAGAATCACATCCCAAGAGTTGGCGATTTCAATGAGAGTACGTACTACATGGAGGGTAACACTGGGCATCCAGTGTTTGAAACAGCATATGGCAAAATAGCAGTGAACATTTGTTATGGAAGACATCATCCCCTCAATTGGCTTGCATTTGGCCTCAATGGAGCTGAAATAGTATTCAACCCATCTGCGACTGTTGGTGAACTCAGTGAACCAATGTGGCCTATTGAGGTCAGAGAACTATTTGTATTTTCTGCATTATTGCTCATGTTTTCAGTTGAAAACTAAACACATTTGGAAACTTTGGGTTGCATAATTAATTTTACTTTTTAAACTTCTCGTGCTTCAGGCAAGGAATGCCGCAATTGCAAACAGTTACTTTGTTGGATCAATTAACCGGGTTGGTACAGAAGTCTTCCCAAATCCATTCACATCTGGTGATGGGAAACCTCAGCATGCAGACTTCGGCCATTTTTATGGATCTAGCCACTTCTCGGCACCTGATGCTTCTTGCACCCCATCACTATCTCGCTATCGGGATGGCCTAATGATCTCTGATATGGACCTCAATCTATGTCGCCAGATCAAAGACAAGTGGTCTTTCCGCATGACTGCTCGTTATGATATGTATGCCTCCTTGCTTTCTGAGTACTTGAAACCAGATTTTAAACCACAAGTCATCGCTGATCCCATGATTAAAAAGAGATCATAATATTGGAATGATATTGGATTAGTTGGGTTAAAAGGAGACATTTTATGTTTGGACTTCTAAAATAAGAATTTACAGCTTGGAAGAAGTATCTATTTGATGTTGCATATTGGCGGAAGGTTCCTTTATCTTTTTCATTTCACATGATGTAAAAAGAAACTTTGATGTACATTTTGCTGAACTTTCCTCCAGCTGACGTTCAATAAATTGAAGAATTAGTATGTGTTTTTGCTCTTGTTGTAATCAAATACCATCTATGTTTCGAAATAATTGTCATTCTGGCCTATGATATTTTGAAATAATGGGAGTAAGACTTAAGAAAAGAAACTGGTTTAGAAACTTATGTTGGATTATTTGTTCAAATCACTATCAGATACAGAATGCTTCGCATTCATTTATATTAGTACAATTTAACGATATATCACAGGCTAGTGTCATAAAATTAGCTACAGATTTTACAAGAGTCCTAGACGTATTTGTTTGAAATTTACAGTAACACAACAACAGGGTTATGTGCTATTTTATTGTTGCTCGCAATGCTTCTTCTTCTTTCCATTTCACTAATCTCTTCAAGAAGTCCATCACCTACAGGAGTTCAAGATTTTAGAATAAGCTAATTTTGCTGATAAGTAGTGTTATGTGTACAGTTCAATACATAGCGGTAAACAAAACTGCCTGCAATATTAGTTTAAACAAAAATGGGCATTACCCAATATTAACAGCTCTACACAAACCAGCTTACCTCCGATGGATCCACAAGAGAATACAATGCATAGGATTCTTTTGGTACAGATGACACGACAATTCCAAAACCACGTTTATCTTCTCTTAAAACCTACAGATTTAAGACATCAAACGAATTGTGTCACATGAATAAGCGCATAAGTTCTGCATCAAAACCAGATTATGAACCTTAAATGCATCCTCGTCAGTGCGGTCATCTCCAATGTAGATAGGGAGCACCCTTTCACAATCAGCTAGACCTAGGGAGTCCAGCAAGAACTCCACAGCCTTGCCCTTGTTCCAGTCTATCACTGGACGAACTTCCAAAACCTGCATTGTACTAATTAGATTCTATTGATGATCACCTTCAGGAACAACTGAGCACTGATCCAGTGGTTTTGACTGATTGTTTGTACCTTTCGTCCGTGACTCAGATGCAGATGAGGGTAGGCTTTTAGAACATCATTTGTGTACTGTGCAACAAGTGGCCAGTCCTGAATTTCAAATGAATCAGAAGCAAAGAACACTGATATGGCTGAAGCCTGAAGGTGATCTATAATATAAGTACAGAGTGGTTCATCCCCACGGAATGAGATTTTGGAAGTAAAACCTCACCTTCTCATCAACATTGCGGTAGTGTACTGACACGCAAAATTTGTTGTTTTCGACTAATGCACCGTTGATTCCTATGGTCTTCTCAATGAGCAATCCAAATACCTGCATCAGATGGCACTGTAGTAAATAACAAACTGAAACTATGGAATCATAAAATGGCTTCAATTTTTTCTACCTCATTGATCATTGGTAAAAATTCGCTAGCAGGCTGGAAGATCTTCACATCCTTACCCTTCAGGGGGAAAAATAAAGAAAACTCCCAATTGAGCTAACACAAAACATAGATTCCACTATATGTGGTCAATAATGATAAAAACAATATATTGCTTATTGCCTGTTAAATGCATTTCCGCACCTGCTCGTGACTGGAGTTTGTGCAGTTGCTATGGTTAGTGACGCAACCAGATTTCCCCACTGGACCCATGATGTCCATTCCATGGCTACCAGCGTAGTACAGTTCAGTAAGTTTAACAAAATCGAACACCTAAAATGGATGTAAATGAGTACAGTTTAACTCACAGAGACAGAGATTAAGAAATTGAAACCATAATCCATGTCAAAAGCTTATCGATTACATATGCACCTTATCACAAGACCTTCCACTGATAATCGCGGTAGGTAGATGCGATGCAGCATTTCTCACCACCTCACGCATCTGAGTATGAGAAGAATTGTGCAACACGTTCAGTCAACAACACAACAAAGAGGCAAAACTTATTGGGTTTTACAATGAAAATACCTGGTCAGACATGATAGCATTGTCAGGTTCATCAACGATCGGCGAAAGGGTTCCATCGTAATCCAAGAACAATGCGATCTTCTTGCCTTTACCGTAGGCAACAATTTGGTTAAATGCAAGTAAAGCTGAAGGATACTTCTTCTGCAATGACACAAGGAACAGGCAATAGCACCAGTTCTTACTATAGATCAATGATATGGCACAAAGGTTTCACATAATTGGATGTGAACTCACTGTCCAAGCTCGGTAGATTGGATCAAACACTCCAGGATTACCAATATTAACCCTGGTTGCAGTAGGTGAGGAAACCTTCATATCATTCAGCCAGCCATTAGCATGTAATGGCATCAGTTTTAGAGGCGAACCCATTTCTTTCAGCTCTTCCACTGGATCATCATGGGCATAGTTGCTACAATTAGTATAGGAACCCATGCAGATCTTTCGCAATCAAAATACCCAAACAGTCGAAGGCCTTGTTCTTGTCAGCAAATCCTAAGTCAGACTCTCTGTCTATGAAGAACCACAAATATTCAGTTTCTTCTCGCCATCAAATCCATTTACAACGAAAGGAAAGCAATAGCGCAATCAGATACATCAGCTAACTGCTCATGCAAATGTAAAAGTTAAGGAACAATGCTCATACATACTTCACGAAGCCCCTGAATGCCTGCCTGATCAGAACATTGCATAAGGAAAGGTAACGATGTTTATATATACAATACCAAGGCACCGAGAAGTACTAAAGACTTACAGAGGAATCTGATGCAACAAGCAACTTATTGGTTTGGAAGTAAAAAAAAAAAGCTTAGCTAGGTATCAGGGATTAATGAAATCGGTGGCTTCAAGTCAACAACAACCAATGAGACAAAGTCTTACGTAGAACTACAGAATCCTCCGTACACACACATCAAGGCAGAGACATATGTAACTCAAATAAACATAATCAATTAGGATTTAGAGACAGCACCGTCAACTGCATGCCAATGTTCACACACAGGCATGACGGCTTTATTACATACAATCATATACTATATATACTATGTAAGAGAATCGAACAAGCAACAACTATGAGTAAAGAAGTTTAGATACTCCAAGGCAGAACAAGGAAAATTTATTGGGGGAATGGAATTGTCTGACCACACATGTCCGAGAACAATATGCAGTAAGCACTGACATCTTCTGTAACTTCGGCATTTGGTATGCTCTAATGAAATTCTACTCACTGCAGGCAACCTGGTGTTTGATTATAAGACGAAGAACCGTAGTTTTTCATAATTTCTTGCAGTACCATACAAATTAAGTATACCTTATTGATTAGTTAGTTTTCTTTGGTTGTTTGTAATACTCCCTCCGTTTTAATTATATGACACCGTTGACTTTTTCCTTGAACTTTGACTAATAATATAGATTTAAATAATTACTTTTCGAATATGAAATGAATACCATTGGATTCATCATCAAAAGCACTTTAAGGTTAACTTATACACTTAGCTATTTACATAAATATTTATAGATAAGACGAATAGTCAAAGTAACGAAAAAAAGTCAACGGTGTCATATATTAAAAAACGGACGGAGTATTTCCTTTTTTCTAATGTTGAAATAACTTTCTGCAACTGTTTACCTGGGGAAGCGAAGTGCACTACTCCAACAAAAGAAACAAATTAACATTCTGTCTACCTTTATTGCTTGGCATAAGAAGGAAGTCACATAAAACAAGGAATGTGGACGCGGATCAATATCTAATTTAATCAGGGTTTGAAACTTCACGTGCATTAAGCAATATCAATTAGGAGGTCATTGTCACTCTTAAAATGGTCCTCTCTGAGAAACCTTACAGGCTAGCGATACAACAATGGAGTGCACTTCTTCTACCAATCAAAGAAGCATTTGACTAGATGAAGCAAACTCGAAGGACTTGTAGCAGTACAGCAACGGGACGCACTTGCAAACCACAAGATAAATTTCAGCTAGGTAAGGCATGACGCAAACAACGCTTGACAAATCACAATATGATGCATTGTTTGTCATGATATTTGAAGGTTGATGCACTATTAATGGTTGTAAGTCAAAGACTCAACATATTAGTTTGCAGGGTTAAAGTCTACCTGATGGTGTCTGAAAGGTTATATATGTCGTCGACTCATTGCACGTTCTTTTTCATTGAGATTCGTCATGCCACTAATTAAGGTTGAGACTGAGAAAACTGAAAATGTCCTGCCAAGGAAACACACAATATATAAAAAGGAAATAAAACGTAACAAATTACATGGAAGAAATTGAAATCTACCTTTATATGCTATTACAAACCAACCTTGAATGATGATTCTTTTCCCCCCAGAGATAACATTTACCATGTGAACAATACGTTAACGAAGTACTAGATGCTGCAGTAAAAGAAAACGCCTTATAATTCGTTCCTGATCTGATTACCTATTTGAAAAGATCGATTAGAATGAAGTTTCGGGAAAAGATTTCATTATTCAGGAATTTGCACCGCATTCAATCGACTGTCTATGCATGCATCCAGATTCAAGCAAGGTACAAGTTATAATGAAAAAAAAAAGTGAGGAGATTCTCACCTGTGTAACTGTGTTCCTGATTGGAGAGGACAGTGCTCGAGGAGGGTGCGAGAGAGAGAGAGAGAGAGAGAGAGAGAGAGAGAGATTTGCATGTAACAGTTTATGAAACAGGAGAGAAGAGAGGAAGAGCGACATAGCATGTAGCTATTTATAGGTAGAGAGATGCAGGCAGGAATGAGAAGTTAAATAGTGAAGCTTTTGTCCATTCACTTCAATATGTTTTCCTTCTTTTTTTGAGTTTTAGCTTCTAATCAGGATACGTAGTTTAGGAAAATATTGCTTGATGGAACTGTTTGGTTTGCAGTCACGTCAAATACATTACACTTAGATAAATGTTAGCCCTAGAAGCTGATGTAGTCCGTTAAGTCGACATGAAACTGTGGATTTTACCACTACAACAATTATGATCTTCTATGCAACCTTTGCCATTTGCTTCTTTTTATTATTATTTATAGTGTATTTCTTCTCTAGTTGCTTTTCAGACACTGAAAAAGCAATCTGGCTCTGCCAACCGTTCGGTCACATTTTGACCAAACTTCCATATGTAGCTGTAGGACCGTGTCTTATTGGGGGATTTCTGTTTGATGCCCAGGAGTGACAAACCTTGTCTTGCCAATATCTGACAATCTTGACTACAGTTTTGTTCGTTGCCAAAATGTAGTAAGGCGAATACTCGATTTCTTCTAGTTTCAATATGCTCTGTATGTTCTGAGCTAAGGCTAGTCAGACAACACAGCTGGAGTTGCTTGAAAGAGGCTCATCTCTATCTGCCTCCGTATAGTAAACTATGATAACACTTTTATACGCAGTCTTTAACATGTGTCATGCTTTCATTTTTTTTTTTTCAATGAAAGGGGATTGTACTAAAATCTAAAGAATTACATACCCCTAACATATATACTTTGAAAGACGAAAAAAAAAACATTTGTAAGATGACCACTTATTGATGCTGCCGAAGAGTAGGAACCAAATCAAAACCATGACCACTCAAACCACCACAAGAGGCGCCTAACTTTATTGAAGCTGCAAGATCCACTTCCTGATAACTCATTGTCAAGACGGGTCTAATTTATGAGTGAGAATCGGCCACATCTCTATTAGTAGGAAGAGATGAAGATCCGATCTGACCAGCCCTTCACCGTGACCGGATCAAGCCACGTAAAAATGGAGAAGGCGCCAGAGAACCATATTTCATGATGGCAATGTCGTCTTCGCCTTGCCTTCCCCTTCAAGACACATAATTCTCCATGTCGCCTTACCGAGAAGGATGCCGCCGTCGCCACTTTCCTCGAAACCGTCATGAGGAAACCAACATCGCCTAACCTCCTCAAAGAGGCACTATGCTTAGATAAACAGGTTTATGCTACCCTAAACAAAATGATCCTTATTCGCATAAAGGGAAGGGGAAAAAAGAAAGATTTTCTCTATCTCTCCTCCTGGAGGACAAACCTAATCAATGTTTCTGGATTCAGCAATGCAACTTTTTCGTGACATGACAAGTCTTTCATTGAGAACTTAATAAAAAGAAGATGAAGGAATTAGTGGGATATAGGACAAGGCCCATAATACTGGTAGCCAAAAAGCAGACAACGGTCATGGTGGTTATTTTAAGTTAATCAGTTTTGGTCTGACCAGAGGACTGATGTATGATGTATACTGCACAAGACATAACACTTACGCCACATCTCTCCTCTCCTGGACTCCTGTTCGTCTGCATGGGACCATACCGCGACCCTTTTGCTTGCTTCTGCTCTCACTTGCTATTTCTTTAATTGTTCCCATTCCTTTTCACATATGAAATTGCGTGTAGAAAACTACTCCTTCCATTTTTTTTCATTTATGACACCATTGACTTTTCCTTTCTTTGACCATTCTCTATAAATATTTTTTGTAAATAGGTATTCAAGTGCTTTTGATGATGAATACAATTATATTCATTTCACATTCAAGAAATAATTATTTAAATCTATATTGTTGGTCAAAGTTCAACAAAAAAGTCAACGATGTCATATGATTAAAAATGGAGGGAGTATTAATAAGTGGCTCACATTCATTTGTTGTGATACTTCTCAGTCTTTTTGTTTCTTCCTATATAGGAACAATTTGTCCAACCCGAATGTGCCATATTCATGCACAACACAATGCCAGGAATTCTTTAATTGTTTTCAAACGTATCTATAAAGTTTTTTTAATTATACTCTATCCCTCCCAAAATATTTGCAATTCCAAATTTGGTCAAAGTCTAACATTTTTATCTTTGTCTGCTGATTTCTAATAATTTTGTATAGTTTAACAACATGCAAAGTACATATTATGAAAAATGAAAATATTCACATGTTGAATTTAAAAACATAAATCTCATTTTTTTGCAAACGATAAATTTCATATTGTTTAACTACATGAATTTATAGAAAACGTTGATAGGAATGTTTATCTTTAACCAAACCTAGGACTACAATCATATTTGGACGAACTGATTATAAAGTATCAGCGATATCTAGCTTTACTTCTAAGAAGTTACTGATCTGACGTAGTGCATATTGCACCAAATGGTGCTTGTGCATTAATGTTGAGCCCTTGATTCGAAGTTTTGAAACTGAGAGAACAGGAAGACCTTTCAGGAAACTTTAGTACTTTACATCAACCACGTGCATCAGTTGTCCTAAACGAACTGATGATTGTGGACCAAGCATTATTTATATTTATTATCTAAATCTTTTGAGCCAGTTGAAATGCTGCAGAGGTTAGTTTTTTTTTAGTTTAAACTAGTTCCAAGTCTTAAAAATTTTGTCTGAAAGAACACTCACCACCGCTGACCAGATACATGAAAAAGAGCAAACAACTGAAAGAGACAACACAGCAAACCTCCAACGTGCTTCGGCTTGTTTGTCAATTTCATGCAAGCTGAAGGCACAAGTCAGAAGTTTACCTTCAAAGCCAAATAACACTTGAAAAGAGCAGCCTGCCAGATGGGCACACAAAGGAGAATACTCCCTCCATTTTTAATTATATGACACCGTTGACTTTTTTGTTGAACTTTGACCAACAATATAGATTTAAATAATTACTTTTTGAATGTGAAATGAATATTGTTGGATTCATCATCAAAAGCACTTTAAAGTTAATCTATACACTTAGCTATTTACACAAATATTTATAGATAAGACGAATGGTCAAAGTAACGAAAAAAGTCAACGGCGTCATATATTAAAAAACGGAGGGAGTAGAAGAAAAGGCCTTTGGCTCAGTCTCTGCAACACAGGCAACATGTTTTTACTGTTGATATAACCTTGGAAGAATTTAATCCTCACATGCTATAGATGTTACTGCCTCCAGATTATCATTGATGTCGTCCACTCCGGACACAACACTAGTACAAATTTGGAGTATTGCAAAAAAAAAAATCTGAAGGGAGTATTACAGTTACCTTTTCGCTCTCTCCGGGGTACACAGGACAACCATGAAAGTTTATATTAAGATACGATGAATAAGTTTTAGTACTTTTACATGTACACTGAAAAGACTTGCCGAACTCATACATACATACATACATAGAAAACATTTTACTGGGAAACTGTTGCCAAACTCCTGCATGCATAAATTGCATTATACTGGGAAACTGCTACAGCAAATGGGTGAAAAAGGAACTGACTCAAGGCGTGGTCACAACCAAAAGGTGCAGGTTGCCCAAGCCCTTGGCGCCTGCATATGTATTAAAATAGCGAGTCCCACGTGGAAGGCAGCTACAGGGCAATCATGCAACTGATGCTCTACCTGTCTTCCATCTGCAATTCTCTGTTACATGAGTCTATAAAACATCAAATTACTCCAGATACCCATGTAATCTAGGAATCATCACGCTGATCCAGATACCTAAGAAACCCCCACATGCACACATGTTATCTGCCATTGTGTTCAGGGAATTCACGCCATATCTAATTACATGAGAGATCTTTATGTCTGCTTCAGTAGTATAAATACACGATTGTGCCCGATCCGAGTTTCATGGATGCGACCAAGATGACGGAGGACCTGGACAACAATGGTAGATGCATGTAAAAAAACCATTTACAATGCAAACAAAATAAGCATGTAATGTAACTAAGTTTAATCCTAAAAGATATTTTGCAGCTGTTGTCGCAACTCTACCAAGAACCTTGCTAAATGGATGCCCCTACTAATGCAGTTAAAGCAGACTGGAATGCACCATGAGTTTTGTCCTGAGGTTACATGAAACATGTAACAGGCTTTGTGTGTAGCAACACCAAAAGTGCACGTATTAAATTGTCTATTTGTTAACTCAAACATAGTTCCTTAGTTTACAGAATATGGTATTTTCTTCCACAAATTAGATTCACAGCATATAAGCTTCTCTTCCTTAAGTTCAACAATGGAGATCATTGTAATCAATGTATTCAAAATGATGCAAGCAACAATTTACCAAAAAATAAGTAGCTTTAATAAAATTCCATCACAAGTATACTTCAGTGATATATTATTTAAACACATATCCTGCCTCCACATCATAACATTCACAGTAGATATCAAAGTTGTATATACTCACGGTAAGAATAGCTTTGCCAGAATTGTCAAGTTTTAGACCAGGGCCCTTAATGTCAGTTTCCAGGAAGAAATGCTTCCCTTTTACTTCCTTAGTCGCAGCTATATCTCTCAGTTCCTGAACAGAAATTACAAATGGGTGAATTTTTAAATAAAATGATGAGGTAAACCTGATAGATGACATTTTCAAAGAACTTACCAAAGCTTTCTCCCATGTATCTTCTGACAGCTGCAAGAACAGTGACAACATTCAACAGACAATCATATACAATAGAAACAAGTGTCCACAGTAAAAGGTGGGAGGAATGAAACAAACCTTTTTCTTAGGGCATGAAACAAGATGGGCATTGGCATCTGCATACGTAGCCACCTCATTTATTGCAATGTTAACCTTTTCCATAGTTAGTCTTCCCCTCATGTAGCTACATCAACAACAGAATACCTTAGTTGTGCAAGACGTAGCAACAGCATGCGGATTTGATCAGCAGTTATAAATAGTGAGAAAAAATAGAAGTTGCAGATTAAGAACTAACGATGACAATGAATCAAGCTCCTCAGCCGAGATGTACAAACGAGGTGCAGGTTCTCTTCCCTTCTTCTCAGCCACAACAGAACATATCAGTTAAGACCGCAGTTGTAACTTTCATGCAAAGAAATGCAGCTAGAATGAATAAACTGCACAAGATCAAGTAACCTTACCCTGGGGGCTGCAACTGGCTCCTCCTTAATCTTCAAATCACGCTCAATAACTTGTGGAACATTGGAGTCCAAATCAAAGCACTCTGACGACATCCTGGAAAACAAGCAACATGATTTTTCATTGCTAAATGAAGGCATAAGTAAAACATATTGATAGATTTTCAAAAAATACCCTGATGCGTTCGGCACCAGAGGAGTAGCAAATACATCCTCATGAATACCAGAAGGTAAGTTTGCAAGCATGTGCTGCAGCCTCTCCTGCTGCTTCAAGGACCGCTCGACTAGTTTCTGCATGGATTCAGTGAGGCCTCAAGTGAGAAACCAACCGACAATCTAGTGCAGACAGATTGAACCGAATTGGTTCAGAAACATAGGAGCAAGCAAGAAGTGGCCAGAAGAGGAAGGGAATATATCCACTGTCTCCCCAATAAGCCAATTCATTCAGCAATTTCTTCAATCGAAAAAATTATTGCTCATCAAGGACCAATTTCACCATCAAAGACGCCAACCTAAGTTTCAACCCTATCATCAATCCCAACAGCAAGCTAAACTAGCCCCATTCCTGACCAAACAATCAAACACCACCATTTGTTCACAACTTGCAAAATGGCTGACGCAACTGGCGGAACTAGTTCCTTGAGAGAGATCATGGCTCAACGGAGCACCGTCTCAGTCAAATCCGGCGGCGCATTGGGCAAAAGAACCATACCTTGGCTTTGGGGATGGCGTCCCGCTCCTCCTGGATGCGGCGGCGGATGGCCTGCACCTGCGACTCCAACGCCGTCACCGACGCGTCCACGGCGGTGAGGTCGGGCATCACCGTCGCCGGGAACACTGCAAGCCGGGGGGGGGGGGGGGGGGGGGGGGGGTGGTGTGGGGGGAATGCGGACCGAGTCAGTGCCCACCTAGGGTTTGGGGAGCGGGGGTTCGGGGAGAGGAAAACGTACTGTTGCGGGCGAGGACGAGGTCCTGCAGCTCGGTGACGCGGGACTGGAAGGCGGCGGCCACGGCTTCCAGCGCCGAGACGGCGCGGCTCCCGTCGGCGGGGTCCATTGGGGTGGGGAAGGGCGGCGGGGGGTCGGCAGCGGCGAAGAGAAGCGGCTTGGGGGTTCGGGCGGGAACTGAAATTAGCCCGTGTACTCGGTTTGGTTAAACCAGCAAAGCAAACCTGTGGAGCTCCATATACATGCGGATGAATAACTAAGTCAAATGAACAGTGATTCGTGTACAGAAATGAACTACAAGTTTTTTTAGACGGTTTGACGGTTTGGCTTTTGAACACCCTAGAGCTAGTGGACGTGGGAGGTGTCAACGGATCGGACCTGAATGCGTTAACATAAAATATTGTGCTAACTTTTATATAAGATGGATAAAATAAAAAGAGTTGATAATCGACTCTACCCTTAAGCCGTTTTTTAAGTGCTCAATTATATCATTTTCACAAGCTCTACTTTAAATAAGTGGCTGCTTTCAAAACCTGATAAAAAGCAACCTTTGTTTAGCTAATTAGTTGCCACAGAATCATTTTTATGAAGAAGCTAAAAAAAGATTATGCAAAAAAAAACTCGCGTCAGAGACAGGCACATCACTAACCCAATTCTCTCAGTTGTCCTCTCCACATTGTACATTCGCCTTGTAACGTATCACAAGCTAGTTAAACCTACAACACAAAATGCGAAAGATGATACATCACCAGCCAGGCTCGGCTCGGTGGCAAGCCGGCCGGTTGTCAGCATGACCAGTTTTCTCCACCTATGTGATAAAGTCTTTTTTTTATACAAAAATCCTTTAGAGGTGGCTTGTCCTTCGCAGGTCGAGTTACATGTTCTGTCTAGTTCTCGTTAGAATCCAAATGATGTTGTTTCTTAAGATGGTTTGATGTCGCACGGTGCGACTCAGACACTTTTATTTTTTGATTAAGAATACTGTCTGGTAGGCAATACCATCAAGGGTTTGATTTTGAGCGCCTCAAGCAACTAATGCCAAACCTTCAAGCAAACAGGCACATGATACCTAAGCTTGTGTATGAAAAGTGCAGTGTGAGGAGGGCATATGCCCCATCTCCACGACAACTGCTTAGACAAGACTCTTTCTAACATCTTTGAAAAAATTAAAACGTGGTCCTCATAATTTTTTTATAGTTTGAAAATCACAAGGCCGTGTGTCGCTCCTTCTTTGCACACCTTTGCTCCTCACTCTTTGTTGCACAGTCCACGCGTAATGACCGTCCGAGCTGATTAACCCCTCTTCTAAGCGTCATGCTTAGACCACTACCAATTTCGAGTCATATGGGTCCCTCTTCACCAACACCAAAGATCACGCTGCCTAGTGAACCAGCGGGAAGGTGCGACGAAACATGGGTTGAGAGGAAGCAGAGGAATTGCCACCGGCTTGCCAGATTAGAGGAGAGAAAAAGTCGAACTTAAGGAGGGGTAGTGGTGGGATGGATTTTATAAGTAATCTAGTAGGTTGTTGATTCAAAATCCAATGACTCAATACTAAACGAAGGAAAATTAGGGGCAAAATTGAGTGCCACATTAGCAAATGGGAGAAAATGGTGGTACCGTAAGAAACCTGTTCAATTTGCTACCAAGCAATTTGGAGAAAAAAAATTAATGAGCCAATGCACCGAGGGAGTAAGAGTTATCATGCGTCAAGTGGTAATTTGCTACGAAACGTGGATACGTCCGCAAAGTGACGTACCAGTATCAGATACGGCTCCGGATACGGGTGCTGCTCGGATACGCCGGGATACATGTCCCGTACGTATCCTGTATTTTCCAATTTTCCAATTAATTAAAGTTATTCGGATACTTCCTTGACACTTGTGGGACACCTCGCCGATACCTTACCCTCGCTTCAAAACCAAATCGACGCAGCGCCGCCGCCACTACGACTCGCACCCCATTGCTTCTAAGCGCTCCACCGCCGCCGACACTCACGCGCGCAACGTCGCATCGGCCGCGCCACACTTACCCGTCGCTGCTCCAAGACCGGCCGCCGGCGAGGCTCGCCTCATCCATCTAGCCGGCGAGTTCAACACCAAGGGAAGCACTAGCAGAGACCACGATCAGTAGCAACGGATTTGCCGCTTCCCTCGATTTCTCCCTCGATTTCAACACAGCCAAATCCCTACCCGGCTCCGTGTGCGGTTTGCCATGGTCTGCATCTTGTGCTCCAGATTTTGTTTCTTGATGTTCTTCCGTAGTTCCTACCTTGCTGACACAAAGTGTTTTTGTTTTAGGATCTAGGTGGTAATAATTTAGACGCTAGACCATTGTGGAATCATGTCAATGTTGTAAAAGTAGTCGCCGCTGGAGTCGTGCGGTTCAGATGGAAGCATTGTGCTCAAGAATACAATGGAAGCTATAGTAGAATTGAAGCACATTTGCTTCAAAAATCGAAGTGTGGAATTAGTGTATGTCCATGTGTGACCCCAACTATGCTTCAGCAGATTCAGAATGAGATAGCAGCAGCGGCAGTGCAATAAGGCACCAACGAGTTTAAGAATTAGATTCGCATTTATTTTAGCAGAATTACACTTTCATTATTACGTGAAATCATGTATTAAGTGGAATTTTGTTATGCATAAATTAATTTTTGCATTTGTCTAAGCATAACTTAATTAGATTTGTTTATATGTGTATATATTTATATTTATCAACGTATCCCCGTATCCGTGTTTTTGAGAAAATGACGTATCACGGTGTCGCCGTATCGCGTATCCGTATTCATATCTCCTTATCCGGCTTTCTAGTGTAAAAGTAGTCATTGTGGATTCACTGGATTGGCTTTTGAATGCACGAAATGAATATTGGCCCTGTTCGGCTGGTAAAAAGGTCCACTGTTTATTTCCTGCTCTATTGTAGTAACGTGAGAGAAAAACAGCTCCGGCCAGCAGCCGCAGCTGGCTGTTTCAAGCAGCCAGACAGGCTCATTATATATAACCAAATAGAACCATATCACAGCTTTTTGTATTCCGAAAGCCACCATCAAAACATACTCAGCTTCTCATTTTTACAGAATCAAAGCCTTCAAAAAATTGAAACAAATAGAACCTAAACTCAAATGGTAGCTTAGAGCATTCTCGATGGGTTACTAAGATCGATCTTCATAGAGAAAGATATGAGAGATAAAAAAAATTTAGCTCTTTGTTAAGAGTTAAACTAACTACAGCTATTGAGTTGTTGACAAGAAAAAAAAAGACCCGCGGGGCAAGCAACCCCGGGTTTAGTATTAAGGAGACATTTTTACGCAGGTCTAGAAAACCTTCGAACCTCTCTCCCGACTCTTACAAAGGGGTTACGTGTCACCGATGTAAGATCAGTTCGGGCCTTTGCTTATGCTTTGAGTGGAGAGAGACGAGAGAATTTTTTTAACCCAGAATCGTAAATTCGTCCCTACTGAGAATCGAACCCGAGACCTGAGAGGTGCCACTTGAGAGTCTTAACCGCTAACTTTTGCTTGCTCCCCAGTCGAGAATCCAACTTGTGCTTGCTCCTGAGGCAAGGACTGTTCATCTACGGTTTGGTTAAACCAGCAAGCAAACCTGTGGAGCTCCATATACTTGCGGATGAATAACTAAGCCAAATGAACAGTGATTCGTGTACAGAAATGAACTACAAGTTTTTTTAGACGGTTTGACGGTTTGGCTTTTGAACACCCTAGAGCTAGTGGACGTGGGAGGTGTCAACGGATCGGACCTGAATGCGTTAAAATAAAATATTGTGCTAACTTTTATATAAGATGGATAAAATAAAAAGAGTTGATAATCGACTCTACCCTTAAGCCGTTTTTTAAGTGCTCAATTATATCATTTTCACAAGCTCTACTTTAAATAAGTGGCTGCTTTCAAAACCTGATAAAAAGCAACCTTTGTTTAGCTAATTAGTTGCCACAGCATCATTTTTATGAAGAAGCTAAAAAAAGATTATGCAAAAAAAACTCGCGTCAGAGACAGGCACATCACTAACTCAATTCTCTCGGTTGTCCTCTCCACATTGTACATTCGTCTTGTAACGTATCACAAGCTAGTTAAACCTACAACACAAAATGCGAAAGATGATACATCACCAGCCAGGCTCGGCTCGGTGGCAAGCCGGCCGGTTGTCAGCATGTCCAGTTTTCTCCACCTATGTGATAAAGTCTTTTTTTTATAAAAAAATCCTTTAGAGGTGGCTTGTCCTTCGCAGGTCGAGTTACATGTTCTGTCTAGTTCTCGTTAGAACCCAAATGATGTTGTTTCTTAAGATGGTTTTGATGTCGCACGGTGCGACTCGGACACTTTTAATATTTTAATTAAGAATACTGTTTGGTAGGCAATACCATCAAGGGTTTGATTTTGAGCGCCTCAAGCAACTAATGCCAAACCTTCAAGCAAACAGGCACATGATACCTAAGCTTGTGTATGAAAAGTGCAGTGTGAGGAGGGCATATGCCCCATCTCCACGACAACTGCTTAGACAAGACTCTTTCTAACATCTTTGAAAAAATTAAAACGTGGTTATAGTTTGAAAATCACAAGGCCGTGTGTCGCTCCTTCTTTGCACACCTTTGCTCCTCACTCTTTGTTGCACAGTCCACGCGTAATCACCGTCCGAGCTGATTAACCCCTCTTCTAAGCGTCATGCTTAGACCACTACCAATTTCGAGTCATATGGGTCCCTCTTCACCAACACCAAAGATCACGCTGCCTAGTGAATCAGCGGGAAGGTGCGACGAAACATGGGTTGAGAGGAAGCAAAGGAATTGCCACCGGCTTGCCAGATTAGAGGAGAGAAAGGGTCGAACTTAAGGAGGGGTAGTGGTGGGATGGATTTTATAAGTAATCTAGTAGGTTGTTGATTCAAAATCCAATGACTCAATACTAAACGAAGGAAAATTAGGGGCAAAATTGAGTGCCACATTAGCAAATGGGAGAAAATGGTGGTACCGTAAGAAACCTGTTCAATTTGCTACCAAGCAATTTGGAGAAAAAAAATTAATGAGCCAATGCACCGAGGGAGTAAGAGTTATCATGCGTCAAGTGGTAATTTGCTACGAAACGTGGATACGTCCGCAAAGTGACATACCAGTATCAGATACGGCTCCAGATACGGGTGCTGCTCGGATACGCCGGGATACATGTCCCGTATGTATCCTGTATTTTCCAATTTTCCAATTAATTAAAGTTATTCGGATACTTCCTTGACATTTGTGGGACACCTCGCCGATACCTTACCCTCGCTTCAAAACCAAATCGACGCAACGCCGCCGCCACTACGACTCGCACCCCATTGTTTCTAAGCGCTCCACCGCCGCCGACACTCACGCGCGCAGCGTCGCATCGGCCGCGCCACACTTACCCGTCGCTGCTCCAAGACCGGCTGCCGGCGAGGCTCGCCCCATCCATCCAGCCGGCGAGTTCAACACCAAGGGAAGCACTAGCAGAGACCACGATCAGTAGCAACGGATTTGCCGCTTCCCTCGATTTCTCCCTCGATTTCAACACAGCCAAATCCCTACCCGGCTCCGTGTGCGGTTTTCCATGGTCTACATCTTGTGCTCCAGATTTTGTTTCTTGATGTTCTTCCGTAGTTCCTACCTTGCTGACACAAAGTGTTTTTGTTTTAGGATCTAGGTGGTAATAATTTAGACGCTAGACCATTGTGAAATCATGTCAATGTTGTAAAAGTAGTTGCCGCTGGAGTCGTGCGGTTCAGATGCAAGCATTGTGCTCAAGAATACAATGGAAGCTATAGTAGAATTGAAGCACATTTGCTTCAAAAATCGAAGTGTGGAATTAGTGTATGTCCATGTGTGACCCCAACTATGCTTCAGCAGATTCAGAATGAGATAGCAGCAGCGGCAGTGCAATAAGGCATCAACGAGTTTAAGAATTAGATTCGCATTTATTTTAGCAGAATTACACTTTCATTTATTACGTGAAATCATGTATTAAGTGGAATTTTGTTATGCATAAATTAATTTCTGCATTTGTCTAAGCATAACTTAATTAGATTTGTTTATATGTGTATATATTTATATTTATCAACGTATCCCCGTACCCTTGTTTTTGAGAAAATGACGTATCGTGGTGTCGCCTTATCATGTATCCGTATTCGTATCTCCGTATCCGGGCTTTCTAGGTAATTTGAACCTTAGTACTAGTAATATTTTAGGTCTTATATGTTCGACTCCCATCGACAGTGAGATGTCAGTAACGACTTCGTCAAACTCGACGATTTGTCGGTTCAGTTTTTGAAGATGCTTATATAGGAATAGAGTTAGCCTACGTATGTTGATAAAGGTAAGTGTGTGCGTTGTGAGTGTTTTGAGTTATACTCCCTCTGGTTTTAAATTGTTGAGTTTGACTATTTTTTAGTTACGTTTGACCATTCGTCTTATTCAAAATATTTTAAAAATTATCATAAATTTTGTTATGATTAATTACATCACTAAAGGAAATTAAAATATAACTTATATTTTTGCATAGTTAAGCTAATATTTTGAATATGACGAACGGTTAAACATAACTCAAAAATCAATAATTTAAAACCGAAAGAAGTAATGTGTAATGAAAAAATAGTAATTTGAAAAAAAAATGTTTGGGTAATATGCAGAGGACCAGATCAAAATGTCCATCCACCAACGACCAACCCCATTATTAAATCAACAAACGCAGAGATATCGTATCAAATTTTTGTCAGCCACGACTGCGACGAGTCGACGAGAGGCCTGGACAAAAGTTTATCCTGTCGCACCGGACGGCGTCGGCGCGCGGCGACCGGGGCGGGCTCGCGACTCGCGACAGCGCCGCGCGAACCGCCCACGCCACGCCTGGCCCCCACGGGCTCACCAGATTTTGCCTTTTCCGGTACCCGCTGACGCCCCGGGCCCACCTGGCGTCGAACCACCTCCCTGGTCCACGCCGCTGCGGCACGCGCGCGCCGTACCGAGAACTCCTTCCAGAAGCAGCAGCTTCGCAGAACCACCTCCACAAACACCACAATTCTCACATCACACCCGCTTCGCAGCCAAACCAACCCCCGCAACTACCCAAACACAATTACAAATACGTAAGAGGACCGAACAGCATAAACGCCGCGAGTTAAACCCCGTCAAATAAATACGCCTCAGTTTATCTATCCGGCAATTAATTAATTTAATTAACCCGATCTAAGAAAATATCCCCGTGCAATGATTCTGTCCCCTCCCCCTCCTCGTCCTCCTCCGTTCCCGTCACGGCCTCTGGCCATCGCCTGCCTCCTCCGCCTCCTCTCTCCCCTTTCCCACGCACGCGAATAAAGCCGGAGCCGCGCGCCGCAAGCAAAGCGCCCGGTTCCTCCTCCCCGCGCGCCGGATCGGAACGAGCGAGCTAGGCTGGGTTAGGGTGCCGCGGTGCGGGAGGCATGCCCGATGCGACGCGCGGCATGGCGGCGGTGAACGGCCTCCACGTCGCCGCCGCCTCCACGGCAGCCAGCGCCGTCGCGCTGCAGTGGTGGGCTTCCTCGGTCCTCGACGAGGCCCGCGCCGCGGGGGACGGCGGGGACTGGCTCGCCTCCGTGCTGCGGTCGCGGGTCACCGTCGCGCTCCTCGCGAATCTGGCGGGGCACGTGTTCCTCGTCCTCCTCCTCGCGCTCAAGGTGACCGCCCTTCTTCTTCTCATTTGAGGCTCCTGGCTTTTAATTTGGTGCGAGGTGCGTGCGATTGAAGCCGCTGTGGGTTCGAATGAGTGAATTGGTCCATTGGCGATTGATTTCGTGTAGGTGGGTTACAGGTTCGGTGTCCGACTAATCGCGGCAGCTAGCTGCGTGCTATGCCAGTGTTGTTGTGTACCTCGTGCTGTGAATTTTGATGGATTGTTAATGAAAGCCGTTGTCTGCTTGAACTTGTGCAATATGCTTACCTGACATAAACGAAGAGCTGGAACATGGACCTGAAACGGAGGAGCTTTAGTAGATCAACATGATGCTTCAATGTGTGATCTGAAGCTAAGAGTGAATGCTGGCATAATCGAAATGTATGTGCTAGAAAAGTGCAAGTGTTGGTGCCTGTTTGCACATTTAGTCACTAACCCTTGGCTTATGCAGTTCTGCAAAAGTAAAGGGTTAAATGTATAGAATGTATGCTTCGTGGTACAGTTAATTGAGAAATGCTTGGCATTGTAATGGGGTGGACATGTTCATCAGTTTCATACGGTAAATTGGGAATATTGATACAAGTGTTGGTGCTAAGGCACTATGACACTTGCTATGCTGCCACGGGTTGTGGTGCTTGCTACCTTGCTGCCAACACCGGTAGCACCACAACAGGTGCAGAAAAATAAGAACAAAAATGTGACTCATAGAACAACCCATTATCTACCATCATGCAAAATTTGACAAACTATATATGTGCAAGGAGGACAAAAAAATCATAATAGTAATGGGTCACGGGTCTGAAATAGATATACTTTTCAAGTCCTGGAAACAGCCTCTTGCAGAAATGCAGGGAAAGGCTGCGTACAAAAGACCCAAAGTGGTCGGACCCTTCCCCAGACCCTGCGCAAGCAGGAGCTATGTGCACCGGGCTGCCCTTTTTTATTAGAGATGATCCTCTCTTTTTCATTGTGCCTTGCACAAGATTTTGTTGCATCCCAAAATCTTCTTGATGGTAGATGATCACATGCAGTATCCATTCATTTTTTTATTTACATGTTTTATGCACTTTCTGAGATGCTACTTGTGTTGGTAGCACGGTAGCACCTCAAGAGGTGGTAGCGTAGGAAGTGCTCTCAAGGCACTACTTCTCTGTCAAATGGTGTGCCGTAGTAGGCTGGAATGTCAAGGAGAATAGATAGCATAAATATCAGCTCGATTCTTGTTATTTTATTTCAGAGGATGTTTTTTTACTTTGCTCTCTGTTGGCTTAGTATGCTGCACATGGATCTGAGCGAGCAAGAACCAAGTGTTAATGTTGTTCTTTTTGCTTCTTCTGTGCAGACTCTCTTTTTTGTTCAGCTAACTTCTTTAGAGACCAGAAAGGTTTTGGAGCACATCATTAACTATGTAATTTACAAGGTAGTTTCTCTCTGTCAATTTTATGATCATACTTGGCATCCTAGTTTCGGTAGGCGCTAGGCGGATTTTAGGCGGTGACCCTCTGCCTAGCGCCTAGTCGGGATTAATCGCGCCTAGGCGGTCCTAGGCGTTTTTCTAGGCGTTTTGTCAATATAGGCAAAACTAATATATATTATGTATATATAGCAAAAAATACTGAATATATAGGACTATAGGGGTTGCAGGAAATAAAAAAAAAGGGCCACTAGACATACCTGATTCCTTGGTGGCTTAGTCTTGCATGTTCCTAGCTCCTACAACACATTTGAATGATTTCAGCAAGCAGTTCATAAAAAAAAAGAAAGCAGTAAGTTGTCACTTATCTGAATGAGTTCAGCCACCTCCCATCCATGAGCAGACCATATCAGCAGCTAGTAATTGCAAATTTTAAAGCACAAACAAGTGGATAGGACAGCAATACAAGTACGACGCAATTTATAAATAAAGGACATGACAAACACATAGTTCTCAGTTCTCACCCAAGGTTCTCACAAGTGACAAGCATAAATTAAATAAACGATAGCACAAGCACAAAAGAAGACACACAGTCACAGACATAGTCACACAGCTGCAGTTCAACAGCAAGAGATATCTTAGTCTGATAGTTCCTGATAAATATCACCCGCTTCTTCATCAAATTCTTCTTCTTCAGACTCAAACTCTTCTCCTGCATAGAGCTCCCTCAGTCTTGCACTTGTACGCCGCTCAAGCTGTTCTTCTGCTCCCACTGCCTCTCCAATAACAGACCAAGGTATCCCTGTACCTTCCATCTCATCCTCATCTTCCTCATCTCTAAAGACAACTAATGCACAATCATCTCCACCCTCTTGGAGAAAACCTTGAGCTTCAGTTGTCTCACTAGACAAGAGAACATCAGTGATTTTCTTTGACTTGACCTTTTCTCTCTTATTCATCAGCCTGTTGTTGAATTGAACATAGACCAACTTGTTGAGGCGGGTTGTAGTAAGCCTATTTCTCTTCTTAGTGTGTATCTATAAATTAAAAACAAGAGCATTTTTAGTTCTGCAATTTAATCATAATGCTGCTGAAATGTTCATAATAGAGTAATAGATAGGTACTAACCCCTTCAAACCCACTCCAATTTCTTTCACAACCAGAAGAGCTTGATGTCAAAGATAAGATCCTTGTAGCCATCTTCTGTAAAGCTGGTGTTTCAGTTCCATACAGCCGCCACCATGATGCTGAAATAAAAGAAAAACACCTCTATTAGTTTTGAAAACAGCAAACAACCATGTTAGAAAACTGCAAACAGCCATGTAATAACAAGTACCTCTACCTGGGTTGTAATCAAAGTTTTGAAAAGTCCTTGCAAGCTTCTTGTTAAATGGCCCTTCTCTACTCTGAAACTTTTTCAGTTCAATGTTGGCAGCCTGATCTTGCTTGTCCTCATCATGATAATAAAATTGCTCAACACAAGCTACAAATCCTTCTGTTACTTTGGGGTCATCAAAGATTGATGGGTTGCTATAGCTATAGTGTGGATTCAGCAAATAAGCTGTCAAATGCAATGGAGAATCAAGTCTTCCATTCATCTTCTTCTCAATAACAGCCATTACATCCTTGAATCGATACTCAATATTGGCAAAGGCCTCTTTGATCTCTCTCTTTGCCTTTAGTAGTTCTCCATAAACGAAACCCATGGATGGCTTCACATCCGCATCAACCAAACGGAGGACTTTGACCAATGGCTCAAAAACAGCCAATGTTAGCTTCACATCCTTCCAAAATATTGGACTCAATATAGTTGCTGTGGCCTCTTTTCCTTTCTTTGATTTCACATCCTTTAATGAGTCCCACCTACCATGAACCACCATCTTCCTTAACTGGTCCTTCTTTTCTTGCATACTATTCAAAGTGAGAAAGTATGAAGCAAACCTAGTCACTCCTGGCCTCACTACCTCTTTCCCCTCTGTGAAGTGTCTCAAGCAATCCAATGTTCTTGTGTGGCCATAGACAAATATGGTAAATGCCTTTGCTTTCTCAATCACTTTCTTGAACCGAGGCAAGTTGCCAATTCCTCGGAGCATCAAGTTGATTGTGTGAGCTGCACAAGAGGTCCAAAATATCTGTGGTCTCTTCTCAAGCAATAGCTTCTTTGCTCCCATGTTGTTAGAGGCATTGTCAGTCACTACTTGCATCACATTTTCTGGACCAATGTCTTCTATTGCTTTGTCCACTAGTTCAAAAATGACTTCACTTGTGTGTGACACAGCTGACATCTCTTTTGAGCTGATGAAGGTGGTTCCATCAGCACAATTAGTGCATATATTCATTATGCTTCTCCTCTTCCTATCTGACCAAGCATCAGTCATAATAGAGCACCCATTTTTCATCTTCTCGGCTTCACGTTCCTGCAGCAAACTCTTGGTTCTTGCATATTCTTCTTCCAGCAAACTCTCTCGCAGTGAATCTTGACATGGAGGTACAAGTCCTGGACCAAACTGTCCAATTGCTTCACACATTTGCTTGAACTCATCATTGTCACATGCATTGAAAGGTATTGCTGCCAATGTTTAAAAAAGGAAGCCTAATTAGTGTTCAGTTCTTCAATAACAACATCTAATGAATTTTAAAATGTAAATACAGAATAGTATACTAGCAATTTACCATGATTATAGGCCCATCTTGCAATAAACTTATGCACCTCATGTGTTCTTTCTTTCCACAGTTCCTTGTTCAGCTGCTGTTGCTTCAAAGAATCAGTCTTGGTAGCTTTAGGATCAATAGCACGTGTCCATTTGTCAATGGGTCCTAATTTGTGAGGCTCTGAACTTCCAACACAAGTAACTTCATCTGACTCTCCCCCTCCAACCCTAGATACATTAACTTCCTCTCTAAGTTCTAACTCACGCACAGTCTTCTCCTCCCTCTTCCTTTTTGCATCATCTAGTGCTTTCTTGCACTTCTCTTTAGCCTCCAGAGCTTGGGGTGTTCTAGCGGTGCATTTCTTCACATTCGTTCCAACATGGGCTAGATGCTCCTTCAACCTATAAATCCCTCCCCTCATCACTTTGGGACAGAGCTTGCACTTCACCTTGTCTTTGTTGTTAGCATCAACAAGAACACCATATTCCCATCCAACATCATCTGAATTCCTTTTCAGGAGATTCACTTCCTCTGTTTCACTTTCAGGTGCAGTTGACATCCTATACAGTCAGGCATCACAAAATTGAAAATACATACTTTCAGACAAACAGGCAATGCAATCAGGGGAGAGGAGCAGGGGAGGGGACCGTGGAGGTGGAGCAGGGGAGACGAACAGGGGAGCGGCCGTGGAGAAGGGGAAAGGAGAAGAGGAAAGGGAGGGGAGCAGCCGGCGGGGGAGGGAACTCACCTTGGGTGGCCGGCAGGGAGTGCGCGTGCGCCGTCGGGGAGCAGCGGCGACGAGCTCGACCGCCGGGGACGAGCAGCAGTGAGGAGCTCGACCGGCGGGAACGAGCAAATCCTTCGCGCGCTTGTGCCCGCGCGCTAGCCCGGCGGGAGGTCTTATGCGCGCGCGCGCCCCGGCGGGAATTTTTCGCGCGCTCGCCCGCGGGGCCAATTTTTGGCGGGCTCGCTCCGCGCGCGCGCCTACGCGCCGATTCGCGCCGCCTCCGCGCCGCCTGGAGCGCCTCCGCGCCGCCTGCTCGCGCCTACTCGCCGGAGCCGCCTAGACGCTCGATTTCAGCCAAATCGACGCGCCATAGCATCGATTCGCGCCTAGTCGCGCCTAGGCGCCGATTAGTCAGCGCCTAGCGAAACTAGGCTTGGCATTATTAGAGTACTTCTTGCATTGGATTAGTTGAATGTTCTAACTGGTTCCAGCAATACCCCAACAAACTTCTGCTACTTAATCTTGTAGTCCCTGCATAAAAGTGTAACATGACATATATAAATGAGAATCATCTCCTACTACCATATTAGTATGTATGGCAAGCTGTTATTTTCATCTACTGCTCTAGTAAGATTCAAGCAATAGGATAGTGAACTTTTACTGTCGTGTTGAAATGAGGTATAGATGTACACTTGTGTGTTCCTAATAGTGTGGCATTGAAATACCAGATATAATTTGATTATATTTTTTTCTTGCAACAAAGTATGAGCTTGATTATAGTTTTGTACTCATAAGTTATAACATTGCTATTCATATTGATACCATGGCTTGTTTTCACCTTGCACTAATACTGACGTTCATAGTTCATAATGTCAATCAACGATTGTAACATGAGTAACAAAGAGGCTTATGAGGAGTATTGGTTTAAATTACTGATTAATCAGAGAATTTAGTTTGGTACTGTTAAATGCTTTAATAATTTTCTGCATGTGATCCCCCATCGCTTACATTTGGTATTAACTGATGTTCTCAAAATGCCGTACACAAGTTTTGCACTCTGGAACTCTTCATTGAAGCTCAGTTATCCTTTAGATGCCTTTTGCTAGCTTTGTTGTCATCCATTTATTCATTAATAAATTATAAATGTTGTTATTCAATTATTTATGTGCTTGTGGTCTGCAATTAAACTAAATATCGTATTTCAGGGAACTTTTCTCCCACTAGTTGTGCCTCCTAATTCTCAACAAATCATCCTTTGGTCATCTTGGTTGGTCGTTGTTTGTTCACTGAAGGTACTGTGTATAACTTGCGCTTTCTTAAATTCTATCCATCTCATGAACTGAAATGTATGTCACATCCAGATGTTTCAATCATTGGCCAGAGAACGTCTGGAACAGCTCAATGCTTCTCCCTCAGCAACTCCATCAAAATATTTTCGTGTGTACTCTGCATTGCTGGTGGTTTTATCGACTGATCTACTATGGTACTATCTCTTGTTAACCTGCATTTGGCCATTTTATTCTACCACTGCAGTTTTATATGCATGATGTTAGGGCAAGGAAGCAAGAGCAAAATTGCACTGCTACATTTGTCCTAGCGTCATGCCTAAAAACTAGTCTGAGCATTAAAGTTCAGTCCACAAATGTTGTTTGATTTGCTTATCGTTGCTTCCTGGATGTCTAGAGCATTTGAAAATATATCTTCATACATGCATAACCTGTGAGATATACAGGATGTGAAATTAGTTTTGTTTTCGTCTTACCTGCTACATTAGATACAAATTCTTGAATACCAATGTTATTACTGCAAAGAGTTGGGCCTGAAATCTTGTGGTATCTTGCTGGTTACCATCCGGAACAGCAATCCCTATGGGTACTGGTGTTTTCTAATACAGGGCAACTTTGTAGAACCACTGTAGAAAATATACTCCTTCCATTCTTTTATATATGACTTTGGTTAGCTCAAAATGTTAATGAGTTCTGGTATTTGTCCATTCTTTCATACATAAAAAAACGGTGGCAGTAAATATACTCCCTCCATTCTTTCATATATAAAATGTAGAAAATATACTCACTCCATTCTTTCATATATGAAAAAACGGAGGTAGTATGAAAAAAGACACATTGCTGGATATCTGGAATCCACTGGGAAACGGACCTGTTAGTGAGTTCTGGTATTTGTCCAGAATTCAAGGAATGTAGTATGTATAGTATGAACTCCAAAAAAGAAGCAATCAAGTAAGCCATCTACACCCTCTGTAGCCTGCATATAGTTTGAAGGACTGTTTACATGCATTGAGCGTCAGATTCCATCATGCATTGAAAATCATTTATGATTTCCGCGTAAAGCTATATGGGTTTGAAGCACCCTTCCGTTGTCCTTATTCTCGCATAAACGTCCGTTACAAAATCTTTTTACTTCATGTTCTCTTATTTCTTGTATAATGTAATCATTTAATGGACAATTTATCATATACAATGTTTCTTTATTTGATTTGACGGTTGTTCTTTTCTATTCAATGGATTCACATATGGGTTATTTTTTCTGACTTCTTTCTCCAGGATAAGGCTCTGTGTAGGCTCCTGCAGCTCCTGTAACTCCAAATTATTTTGGCTTCTGTTCTTTGAGCCACTTAGTATCGCCTTCGAGACACTGCAGGTAATTAGCCAGGGCTGTTGGAATTATCTCTTGTCAAGTCCTTTAATTATTAGCCTGGAATCCTGATTCTTATCAATATAGCAGCTGGGTGCCTATATGTTGCTACAGACATGAAATGAACTATTCTAATGACCGTAGAACTTTATTTCTGACCTATCTACATTCACAAATATAATTAAAAATAAGAATTACATTGTAAAGCTTAATCAACAAGTCACAAAGAGTAAATAACTCTTGCACAGACAGATAATCACATACTCCAAGAGGAGTACACGCAGTTACACATCAAGGCGCACAAAATCTCCCAGTTCGATGAGGTAGAGCATTCTACAGACTTGAATGCAATCAAGATAAACTGTATTCTCGAAACTCTCAATATTGTTTATCTGCTTTTTTATGTAGTATAAGATAGACTGCATTCCCAAAGCTTTTATAAAGTTTATCTGCTTGTGTTTTTGGTGGTGCTGAATTTCTTCTTGCCTCACATAATCATTTTTGTGCAGTCTATCATGGTGCACGGATTCCAGTTGTTTGACATTTGGCAGAGACATCTAATGGACAGTGGTGCAGACTTCCTTGATTTCCAAAAATCATATAAGCAAGCAGCAGGTGATATGTCACTATTTTCTCATCTGTGATTAGCTTATGACCCAAATAATAGTTAGTTACAAATGCTGTGCATTCAAGATCTGATGTGCGATTCTTGTTGATGTAATTTGGAGAGGAATATGACTTCAACATGCAGAAAAGTAAAATATCCTGGAATCCATGCAAACTGTTTATACTTGAACCAACGTTTTTATAAAATTAACTGAAAAATAATGTAATTACATTTTTAAGAAAAAGACGGTTCTATATTTTTTTTCATGAATGCACTAGAGTTTGCCAGTGTATGGCAGTGCAAATTAGCATTTAAAGTTACTCTCTGTAGAGTGGAGACCGTGCCAGTGACCAAACTCCAAACACACAACTTTTGTCATTTCATGACCAGAGTGTAAAACCGGTGGTTTCCTTTGCTTGTTTCGTACTGGTTTTTAGTTACCCTTGGTGACTTGCTGTTTACATCTTGTGCCAAAGAAATTACTGTTTCCAAAGCTGTGCTCCTGCAGTGTCTTTTGAACACCTTTTCAGTTTAAGTTGAGTTGGACCCCATGTTTTCGTGAACGGAATTAAACTCCGTTTAAACTGGAGTGACCATCGTCTATGCCTAAACATCCGTTTATCCTGTCTAAACTGGCGTTTGGCCTGATTAAACTCCTGTCTAACAGATTAAATGCTAAACACTGGTAGACCGACTGTCTATCGTTTACTGTCTACTTTTTCATGGGCTGGACCGCGCTTCAGTCCTTGTGCATGTCCTTGCTGACGTCTCCAGGACCTAATCATCCTTCATAACTGCAGGATCTTTTTCTGAATTGAGAGGCAAGCTTATCAGGAATTTTGGTTTTGCTATTGACTTGATAAGCTTGTTGATGTCACTTGGTCATTACTCAATGATCTATTGGCTCCGTGGTATGGCGTTTCATCTTGTTGATGCCGTTCTCTTTGTGAACTTACGTGTAAGTGAGGCATGCACTTGTTAACGATTGCTGGTTTTGTTCAAGACTGCAAAGTGATGTACTGATCTTGTTATCTTAAATTTCAGAATCTTATAGTTTCGTTTTTGAAGAGGATTAAGACTTACATCAAGTTACGAAAGGCACTTAGTTCACTTGATGGTGCACTTCCAGATGCTACATATGATGAAATATGCGCATATGATGATGAATGTGCCATCTGCAGGGTAAGTACTATCCTTTGTTTAGGGATTTAACGTGGTTCTGATTGCTTGTTTATCTGAATTTCAAAATTTTTCCTGCAATTTGCAGGGACCCATGGCTCGAGCTAAAAAGTTGTCCTGCAACCATCTGTTTCATCTAGCTTGCTTGCGATCTTGGTATGTCATATCTTACTTTTGTTGTAGTGCAATTGCAACTTGATATCCTTATTGTTCATATTCCGTACTCATGAGGAGAACCTTTCGACTCATTATTCTACGTTATCTTGGAATGGTGCACCATTTCCAACAGTTTCATGAGGAAGTACTGCACTAGCTATAAATAACTATGTTCATGCTAATTGTTAGCTGATGTTATGAAGTCCAAGGTAGCTTGGACTAGTGTCTAGATACAAATCTGTGAAGAAGGGTTAACTTTTATTAGGGTTTGTTGGTTTGGTAATCAAGCTTTCCCTACCAGAAATTAATCATTTTAGTGTATTCTTGTATAGCTTGGTTGCTGCCAAAATTTTTCTCACCCATGATTTATTTCTAAAACATCGAGGAGCCAGTTCTCGCCAACATTTTTGGGACTACGGGGCACAATTTGAATCAGCACTTAAAATCTGAACTGGGTATGCTTGAGAATATCTCGAATAATCTTTATTAAAGTGAATTTGGAGTTTTTACTTGTGTATAAGAAGAGGGAATAAAATATGAATTTGTAGCTCTAGCTGTGAGTATGGGAAAGGAATTTTTTTGAGGATTTCCTCCCTACAATAAAGAAAGAGATGTCAGCTTTAGTGTTCTTTATGTCGTGCATCATATGTATACCCGAAATCATATCCTTTTTTTTATTTGAACTATGCTGCTATGTGTAGGTTAGATCAGGGGTTCATGGATGGTTACTCTTGTCCAACTTGTCGAAGACCGCTCTTTCTTTCATCTGAAGGACATGTGAGGTCTACGACTGCGGCTGTAGAAAATGTTCAGCGAATTGCTGAACAGCTTAATATGGGCCTGAATCAGCAGAGGGTTCCTGGTAGTGAACATCCTGTTGAACAGCAGAACACTTCAGATGCTGTTTGGAGGTATGTATTGACAACTTGGATCATTCTATCAGCTTAATTTTATGTGTTCAATGTATTCACCTTTGATAATGATGTGAGTGGTTTCTGATTACCTTAGCAGTACCATTTACTTCACTCGAGATACTCCACATCACCCGTTAAGTCAGCTGGAGGAACAAACAATCCCATCAGTCTGATATTTTTTTGGAGGCATTTCTGATATTTTTTTAAAATTAAAATTAACCTAAGTATTGCCTTGCTTGATAGTGAAATAAGTGCTTTAGCTGTGTAAATTAAGGATTTTAGCAGTAGAAACTGAGGTAATTATTTATATGAATGGTTGGGTACATTCCATAACAGAGCGATGATTGCATTGGTATAGGGGATGGAATCATTAATCCCTGTGACTCGCTTTACTTTCCCTTTTGGTGAGCATTTATCCGTTTTGTGATCAGTTCCTGCCAGCTTCATTTCAAATTTCTACAATTGATTTTAGGGGAAATTGCAACACCGGCCTTGTTTCCAAGTCAATGTCTGAAAATGGACCTGTTTTTGAGAGTTTTGTAAAATCGGACCTCCTTTTTGAATCTGAAGCCTTCATCTACCCCTCTTTTCTAAGTCTGTTACCTGACCCCTTCTTTTTGGCCTTAAAAAATCAAGAAAAGAATTGGAAAGGACCATCCTGCCCTCCCTCATTCTGCCTCGTCACGAACAGGCATGAGGCTCGCTCCCTCACGAAACAGACCCGCCTGCCGGTCTGGCTGTGCAGGCTGGCACTGGGGCACACGAGGTGGCACTGGCGTGGGCTGGTGATGCGCGGGGCTCGGGTGGCGCCACGTGGAGCAGGGCCAGGTTGGTGAGGCGCCGTGCGAGCGCAGGGGCAGGGGGTGGCAGTGTGGCGCCAGCTGCGGCCAAGGCGAGCGGCTGCTGGGCTAGGGTGCTCGGCGGCTTGTCCAGTGGTGGGTCAGCGTGCCGATCGCGGCCATGGCCTTGCCGACATCCCGGTACGGCACTCCGTCGAGCACGTCATGTGCTGATCCAGAGCGGTGATGCTTGTGATTTGGGTGAGCAGATTGGTTGAGTGCTTGAGGATCCGGGCATGAGAAATTGGGAACATGAACGGTATCTGTATAAGATATGACAAGAGCTGCTGGAGATTCCAAGCTTGCAAGTTACACAAGAAACAGGGGCAATTGAAATATTTCCAGATTTCATCTTGATATGTATATGACAGGCTAATGTCAAAAAGGGGCAAATTTGCAAGTTACACAAAAAGCATGGGCCATCTTGCAAAGGGTATTATCATCTTTTGTCAGTGGATTTAACACCGTTAAGTTCTTCTAACAGAATAGGGGCAACTCATTGCTTCAGATTCATAAAACAGGTCCAAAATCAGAATTAGAATCGAAAATAGGTCCAGTTATGCAAACGCCCCTTGATTTTAAAAGTTAAGTTTTTTTTTTTTAAGTGTTAGGTAAAAAATGTATAGAAACCACACCACCAAAAGAAAAAGCCCCCTCCCCCAAAGAAGGAAAAGTTTCAGTTTTAGTGTAAAGACTAATGAAATCAAGATGTTGTCTTTTTGTTGCATCTTTGACCATACATTGCAAGGACCAGTGAAAGTTCGCTCATGTTGGACTGGAATGGTTTTTGATTTTATGAATGAACTTGGGTGGAGTATTCACATAACAAAAGATTAAAAATTCTAGTTAGCGTGTTCACCAAAAATATCTAAGGATATGGTTTTGATTTTGCATCGGTGATAGTGTATGTATTAATTACCATTTTCTTTTTATCATACTGCTTTAATATATTATATTTAGTTGTGCTTATGACAGATACCAACCTTTGATTCCATAATCTGACATTTCTGGTAATGCAGAGGTGCTGGTCTTGATGCTAGCTGGGTTTCACCATGGTCAAGCCCTGGGATGGACAATCCCAGTTCCTCAACTGCAGTGAGATCAGTAGGGCTTACTGGAGTTCAGATGATGATGAGGCAGTTGGCTTCTGTATCTGAAAACTATGGGCAAGCTGATGCCACCTGGAACCTGTGGCCTGAGCCAATGGCAGGGTCGTCCCTTGTTCCATCATCATCATCATTGCCTAATAGTTCATCTGCTGCTGGATTGCGATTCCGAGGCACTTCAGGTACTGTTAATGGAAGTAATTCAGAGTTACTCACCATGCTAGATAGAGTACGAGAAGTTTTACCTCATATCCCCGACGAGTTAATTATGGAGGTACATCTCTGTTTTGCACAACTTCAAGTTATTCTTCAGACTTGTACATGCACTGACACATTTTTCTAAAAACATTTGTCAATGTAGGATTTGATGAGGACAAACAACGTAAATGCTACTGTGAATAATCTTCTGCTGATGCAATAGTCTATTAAGTCAGCAATACAAGATAACTATGATGTTTACGGCTACAAGCTTATATGGAAAAAAAAGGCTGTATAGTTAAAGGCGAACCTGGGTGTAAAAACGCTCTTGGTTCCTGTAATAATCTTTTCCTTTTTGAATTTTGTTGCCACCGGTTTGTATAGCAACCATAGATGTATAATATCATGCTCAGTAAGCTGTAGGTCAGTGTATGTATAAAAATATTATCATCCAAATAAAACTGTTTTGGTTGCATTGATGAGAAAATATTGGTCAACCTGAGTAATGGCATTTGGGAAGTTGCTGGTTGTTCAAGCATTTTCGTTGAGCAGGAGGTATAACCTGCAGCTTTGATGAATTTGGGCAGAAAAGAAAATATATTTTTTCTGTTTGCCACTGGAAAACTAGAGTTTTTGTGTATCCATCAGTGCTATCCGTGAGTTATGTCGTTAATATATGCTTGTATGGTCCAGATATGTGTCTGCAGTGAGCAAGATACAATACATAGAGGCGTGGTAGGTTTACGCATTTTGTTCTTTGGATGCTATTTGTTTCCCGTTGGTTGAAGAATTTCCTTGACTGAAGCGGGATATCAGACAATTCACAGGGTCTGAAGTGTAGCGATGCACGTTGTCCAAATGGAGACAACAGAAAAAGAAAAGATGCATCGATAGTCATGGCTCGTTTTCACGCTTCACAGACAGTTTGAAATACGGAACATGACGGGGGGGCATGTACAAACTATATGCCCTACCGCCTACCTGGCGTGATATTCCTATCACCTATGTGGGGTGGCATTTTTGAGTTGCCTCGACCTTGGCGGAAGCGCTGAGCAGTAAAGATCCATACACACACAGAAGTTGTTCACAAGGAGTCAAAACAATAGCCCATGACCTATATTATGATGGACAAATGCATTCTTATGTCCAACAAATTGCATCCACATACGCCCCTTACAAAAATTAGAACGAATAGAGGTGAAATGAACATGACGGAACAATCAAGAGAAAAAAAAACGTTTCAAACATAAGTTTATGGTAGGAAAAAGAATATGTATAGTTCATGGACAATGAGTGGTTGATTAATTGGGTGGGTCTGTGAAGCATCATTGCTCTTGTTGTTGTTTGTGAATGATCAGTTCAGTTGGTCCGGCTCTTGACGATGTCCAGGCTCATCTCGCTTGGGTCGGTGGCCTGGATCTCACACTGGATGCCGTCCAGCTCCCGCCTGAACCTGTCCTTGGAGCTGGCGTACAGCATCTTGCTCCTAGTCCTGGCAGTGTCAGGAGACCTACGCAAGCAAGCGAATGTTTTTGTGTGTGTTTATAATCGAAATACAGAGATGATATGATATGATGCATCAAACATGTAGTGCTGGGCAGTTTCATCCAGCGATGACGATGACGAAAGATGTACTAGTACCATGAGAAGAAGAAGATCTTGCTCTTCTGGCAGTTCTCGACGGTGGTGAAGTCGAGGTCGTAGATGGCGTAGCGGCACTCGTCGGCGGGGAGGCTGTCGGTGAAGTCGCCGTAGCCCTGGGCGGTCTCGCCGAGGCGCTCCACCTGGATCTCCATGGCCTTCTCGTCGATCTTGAACACGATGAACCTGAAGCTCCGCTTCGCCTTCAGCTCCTGGAACTTCACCTTGCACGCGTCGTGCACGGCCAGACCTGACGCAGAGTTCGCCTGCAGGACATTGTCAGATATATGTATGTTCATAAGATGACATTGTACAATAAGACCAACATATATTGATCAACAAGTTTCTTTCACAAATAAAAAACACATGGATGAAGAAGCAGAGCATCTGAAGAAAGAACATTGCAAAGGCAGCAGGGAGGGAGAGACTAGAGGAGGGAGGAGGAGGCGAGGGAGGTATCACCATGGCTGCGAGCTTTCTGAGTTCTTTTCTTCTCCCTGCGCAATGCGATAGAGAGAGAGAGAGAGAGATGGGGATGGAGGAGATCGAGGTCAGGTGTTTGTTGCAGGCGAGAGGCGGGGAGAGAAACGCGCTGGAGACGAAAGAAAGCAGAGGAGAGGAGGGAGAGGCGGGAGGGATGCGATGCATGCGCTTGGTTGGCGCCACGTCTTGGACGGGGTGAAGCAGGCCATGTTTGACTTGGTCCGTCACCTCTGTTGTTCGTGTTATGTTTAGGCAGGCCAAGGAAGATCATGCATGCTCCCATGCATGCAGACCCCTGTCACGAGTCAGAACCCTGGCCATGATTTGCATATGACAGCTCGTTTAATGATAATCCTTCTTCATCCTGCTGTTTGATGGAGAGATGATAAGCCCATGAAAGCTTTACAGTCTATAGAGTACAAGCATTTGCATTTGCATTTTCCATTTTCCTCTTCCCTAGGGAACCGGCAGGCATCCTGCGTCTCTACTTTCTTCACTGTTCTCATGCACACTACAGTGCATGCATACATCTCCCTTCCGCATTTCCAGCAAAACAGGGGATTTGACAGTTTGAGCACCTCGACCTTTTTGCATTCTTAATGGCATCTGGTTCATGGAATGTGGTTTGAGATTAAGCAGGTCATTCTCTTCTTTCAGGCAGCAACCAACCAACCAACCAACCAGTATTGTATTCCTGCTTCGAATTGATAAAATCCCTGTAGTTCTGCAACTTTGCTAGGAAAAAGCTGAAAGCAATTTCGTCTAAAAGGAAAAAGACAAAAAAAAAAACAATTGATTTTGTTCTCAGGTCCAGTTGGCCTCACCATTCCTTGGGCCGGTGGAGCATGTTAAGAGTGGTGTTAAGATGGACTGGGCTCACTTTACCGAGCCCGTCTGGCTGTATCAATTCTTAATTTTCAATGAGGGTCATTTTGCTCAACTTGTTAATCTGTTTGAGAATTTCTAAGATGTTATTTGTTGTGGGGCAGAAGAAGTATTAAAAAAATATATACTGCTCAACTCTACCAGTTAGACAGTAACAACCAAAGACGGTGGTGTGGAATGCGTGACACCAACAACAGGAGAACGACTTTTCATGCAAGTCCATTATAGAGGAATCTAGTCAGAAGAAGGGAACAGCAGAACGACTTTTCACGAATTTAGCTCTATTTTAGACTATTAATTTAGCTCTATTTTAGACTATTACAATTCCTGAACCTGGGTCATGTGAGGCTGTGACGTGTGGCATGTTATTCCGTAGGATGGGATGCGAACAAGCCCTTGGTTATTTAACGTTGAAAGAGAAAAAAAAAAGCCACATCAATCCATTCATATCATACGCCTGTTAGAGACTCGTTATTCTCTTTGCTTGTTCCTCTTCAACTCTAAAGAAATAGTAGTACATTTTTTAGCAAGGAGGTTTAGTCAAGTCAATACAAGCCACCCAAATGTTAATCACCACCACAAAGCTCGCATCGTCGCTGGTGGTGGGGTCAGGGTCGGGCCGAATCGAGCCCGAGGGTTCAGCCGTCGCCGTCGCGCTGGCGTGGCCCGGTCCATGCGTGGGCCCACAAAGCTGGCACCGCACCGGCCACTATCAGAAAGATAAGGACGTCGTCGTCGTATATGCCCGCATGTACGTACGCTGCGGGCCCCACACGGCGCTGTCGTAGACGGAACGTCCACGTTTTTGGCGGGAAAAAAAAGAAAGATTTTTTTCTTTATCGCGCTTGCTCTGTTAGAGCTAGCGACATTAAACTCTGCGTATCGTGGTTATTAAACAAAAAAGGTGAAAGAAAGAAATATTTCGGGATCCAAAGTATCGCGCACATATATGTAGTTTCTGCACGGTGGTTGGACCAGCAGCAGTGGAGAGAAATGTCATGTGGCAGTTGTTAAATTCTCACAATCAAATGGCCGCACGTCACCCACTCCTGCGATTCTCTCTACGCCTCCCGTCCAAGTCAAAACTGCCAACATTTCGTATCAAAAGTTTGGACTAGCGATCGGACGCATGCAACCTTTGCTGATGTACTAGCTTGCAAAAAATTGACACATGCGCATATTTATATTTCTTATTGAGTTTCATTTATTCATCATGTGTTACACACATTTAATAAGTAAAGCTTAAGGCCGGGCAGGTGGTTAAGAATGGCACTTCTGTTATTACTTCGAGCGTAAGGAAAATGTCCGAGTGAATTTTATTTTTTTCCGAAGCGATTTGGATCCTGAACATATGTTCAAACCGTGACTTCTGCAAAGGTACTTTTCAACACATGTCGTAAGCTTTATTAAAGTTTACTAAAATTAACATGAGGAAATGTCATAGTGACCAGAATTCTAGCTCAACACTTCTCAGTGGAATAACAAATAAAGTAAATTTCGGGATTACGCTCGTTATGTCTTCACGTTGGGGGCTCAAAACCTGTGAGTACATATATTAGCTCTTTGTTTGTTCTTCCTTAAACATTACAGCAACTCCTGTTTTTTTTATGCATGTAAGAATGTTGCAACTAACACATGTGATTGTTGTTGTGCTGTCGTGCTGACCGCTGAGTAGAGTACGTCCAGCTAGCCCAACGTCAGCTGCAGTAGAAGTTGCTACTCGTCGGATTTGAATCCGTGCTCCTGCTTCTTATTTTGTCCTAGCAAAAGTGGGTATAAGCTCCTTTAAAAAAAAAGTGGGTATAAGCACAAATTAGCCATCTTTTCTCATCATTTAAGTCAAGCCTGTCGCTGTAGTATTGGTACCATACAACCACTTCAATATAGTACCATCATAATTTTTCCTTTCGATATCGCAAGAGATACTGCAAACTTGCTTTTGTTACTATTTTTAAGTGCGCATAATGTCACATTGACATATATCATTAGCTAGTTTTCCTGACTGAGCTTGCGTAGTAATTTAAAAAGGCAGATACAAAAACCAAGAGCACCAATCTTCTCGCACACATGCAAATGCAAAAGATGGCGTTGATGAGAGTCAAGAAAAATAAACGGGAGCAAGTAACGTGCAGATTTTGTTTATTAGAGCAAGAAACAATGCAACCCCACTTCATTTCCACTGAAAACAGAAGTACAGCAGCTTGTGAATTGCAACAAAGGTAGGTTAATTTTTCGATGTCTAAGCAGGGAGCATTAAACCGAAGCATGATTGATTGTCAACCTTTTGCAATGACAACTATGGACGTCCAGCGGAAAATGCAAGAATAATTATGACACATGACAGGTTATCAAGAAATATACTCCTATAAAAACAAAGAAGCAAAAGAAAGTAGATGAAGCAAGCAAACAGACAGGAGAAGAGAGAAAAAAAATGAATAATTGATTTTTGTCGCGCGGCTACCTAAGCCTCCCTAGCCTGGAAATATTTTTAAATTGCAGATTGATAACGTTTGCATTGTGGTTGGAGAGAGAAGGAACGAAAATGGCACGGAAGTTGTTAATTCTCTCACAATCAAATAGCAGCGCGTCACCTACAGATGATTCTCTCACACATCCGTCTAATTCGAAACTACCAAAGCAAGTTCTTTTGTGAAAAGTAGGGCTACTGTGAATGGACAGATGCAGCCTTTATTTGATAAAGACAAAAGGAGAAATGGTACTCTCGTGGGTGTGTTAGGGAAATTGCATGGATGAAGCCAACAAAGCCTATAGGGTACACACGGTAATCTAAAGGAGAACTTTGTTAGTATAATAACGGGCCCAAATTACCATTTACGTACTTCTCTAGAATAATAAGGGCACTATCCACATCAATGCTGGCTGAACACATCTGATTGGATACTACGAAAGTTAATTTCATGATTTGCATTTTTTTTAGTCCTTGTTTGTTAATTTGGGGGTGTTGTGGACATGTTGACATATTCTTCTTTTTTTTTTCTTGCCTTAAACATCACAGCAGCTCCATTTTTAGTAATACATGTAAGTAGCAACTTAAGACATGTGATTATTGTTTTGTCTTGCTGACTGCCAGGCCAACATTAACTGCAGTATATGTTGCTATGTTTTTGTTTTGAAAAGAGATAACAAATAATATACTTCGTCCAACCTTTGGCAACTGGATAGGGATTTGCGCAAGCCGGGTGGGGTAGAGTCGATAGTTATAATCCGTTTCTGTGTCAATAGAATTTTTTTTTTGAACTGTGTGTCAATAGAATTTTGGTTAGGCTCCGCAAGATCAACAACCATAGTTGCATGGAGTACGGTAGAATTCTCCGGTCATTCGGTCAATATTGGTCATGAACGTCCTGCTGCTTCCTAATTTGTCCTTGCAAAAGTGGGTGTCCACACAAATTATTTTTTGGGCAATTAAGTCAAGCCATTGGCTGTAGCATAGCACTATACAACCACTTCAAGCTTAGTGAATATTTGCGGAACTAAGAGATATTTTCTGATGGCAACTTAGCAAGTGACGACATATGCAACTTGTTTATGTCATAATTTTTAAGTGCACATGACGAGACAGTGCTGATTAAGCTAGCATAATCTAAAGAGGCACATACAAAACTAACAACAACAGCACTAATCTACTGTCAGTGACATGCAAATTCAAAGACCGGTGTTGATGAGTCAAGAAAAGATAGACGTGTATTGCATATTTCTTTTTTTTTTTTTAGAGTTGCATATTTCTTTTTTTATCAGAGCAAAGGCAATCCCACTCCATTTCCACCGAAAAACAGAAGTCTAGCAGCTTGCAATTACAACTAAATCGACGCAAGGTTGACCGTCAAGATTTTGCAATGCTAAGTACTAGTAAAAATGACCAGGCGAGATAGCAGAATATATATTTTTGAAGGAGATAGCAGAATAATTGTCACGCATGACTAATAGAATAGAAGTATCCAAAAATCAGATAGCAAGGAAGACAGACAGAAGCAAAAGGAAGGGTCGGCATCAATCATGCAAGTAAACAAAAGCACACGGAGAAGAAACCAAAACAGTGGCGGTGACCGGTTCAGTGAAGGGTCAATGTAGCAAGGCAACTGAGATGATGCCACCAAGGCTCACCATCCATCACACAGTGTTTTCTACCACCTGTCCTTATCAATCTAATATATTTTTCTCTCCCTCAATGTGCACAGACAATCTTGATTAGTATTGTCCCTTGCCATTATCTCTTCAATTCACACGCTCCCTTCCGTGTTTCCTCTTTCATCAAGTTAGTAATTATCTTCTAGGAAAGAAAGCTCCGACGCCCAACACGGCACCACCACCAGCAACCGCACCCCCCCAACAAGACCAAACAACCATGCATGTGTTCCTCGCTCCATAGGCCCATCTATCCCTTTTCTTTGCAGTTTCCAACTCTGCCATGGTTTGGGGTTTTCAGCGACTACGTGTGGCCAGTTGTCTTCTCTCTCCTATCACCACAGAGAGATAGATAGCGCTTTCTCTCTCAAATTCCTCTTCTTCTTCTTCCTCCTCGTCGTCGTCGCTTCTCTCTTCTTGAAATCAGGAGGAAATTGGCCACGAAGAACACAAGCACCTCCCTGTGGAAGGGTACTGCTTCAGACTCAAGGTATGCTAACCTATCCTCTTGCCTAAGGGCCTTCTGAATTTGCAAAGCTTTTGTGTGTGTTTTCTTGCAAGCTATCCTCTTCTCTTGAGACCAGTTTGCAAAGTTTGCCTCTGTCTCTCTCGAGCACCTGCAAAGTTCTTGTTTGTTTGGTGGTAAAGGAAGGCGAATCCGGTAGTTACCAAGTTTCTTCCTTTGCCCCCACTTATTCCTCTCTCGAGATTCTCTATTCGTTGAGATCCTCACTGGGTGATTTTTGTCCCCATGAGATTGGTGGATAATCCGTGGATCCAAATCTCTTGATTCCCCTTTCTTTTTGTGTGACGCATGATAGCATAGGACGATGAAGGAAGATCCCATGTTCAGGAATATGCCACTAAAAAGGTTTACAACGTTACTAGTCAAATTCAGAGTATGTTCTCCTCGAGAAATATCGATGATTTACTTCTGTAAACGGTTTTCCGTACTCTCCTTCTCAGCCTGACAGATTCACAGGATATATACCCCCTGAAAATTCCAAACTGAGGCCAAGGCCAATTTTCTTGGGAAAGACCCAGTTTGTTTTTCAGACTGAAAACCTGCTCCTTGGCTGTACGATTGTGCTAGTCCAGCAATTAATCATCTATTAAATGAAGTTCCTGAATTTGCGGCAGTCCAGCAAGGATATAAATGAACAAATAAATACCGTATTTTAATGGATTGAGTTTTGATTCTGGTATCTGGTGATGGGTGGAAGCAACATCATGGAGGACTGCACTCAATGTTGACACCCCCATCCCATGGTTCCATCACCTGCCTACCTACCTACGTTTCTTAAGCAAAGGAGTTGGAAGAATGGTCCAACTCCTGAGCTCTTGATTGAAATGAGAAAATCCAGTTGCCACTTTTAGGACATTAGACTTGTGCTGCTTCATTTATGCAATCTCATCTCCTTTCCCTGTAAAGGTTGCATATTCTGCGCAAACAAGCAGCAGCTGTTTAATAAATAAACACCATGTTCACACTAAACATATGCTAGTCATGAAATTCAGATAAGTTGTGATATTTCGTCAACAATTCTAATCGTGTGGTCACAAAGGCAGTCCCAGTCAGAACAGGGCTGGTGGCCTCTCACTTCCCCTGCATTCATGTGGGCTGCAAAAGGTTCTTTATATCAGGCTATCAGCACACAAATGCTGATGCATAGCAGTATCTGGATTTGATTTCTTAGGCCTCAAGTTTGGTTGCTGACTATGCGTGCATCACCAATATATGTCGTCAACCTTGCATTGCATATGAGAAGTTATGGCTGTTGAGTTTAATTATTGTTCAATAATGTTATGTGCAGTACTGTTCAATAGTGATCACAAGTGGGTGTACAAGTTGCAATACATAATCACCTATCCTTAAAAAAAGATTCATATCCGTCCAAAGGCTTGAAGCACAATATATATGGTCACCATCTGTTCAAATGTTATTCAAAATCAGAAGCTGAACATGAAACTTCATGTATACTGTTCTACTACCAAATCTTTTTTTTTTCAATACTTGTGGGCATGACCAAGATTTTTTTTTTCCCAACCAACATCCTATTGGTACAACTCTACCGTGTATTAAAAATTTCTTTTTCTTTCCACCAGTTGCTTCAACTGATATATCGTAACTGGTAGTTACAATGAGCTGCTGCCTTTGTTTCTGCGACCCAAGGTTCCTAACACATCTTTCTTGCTTATTTCAGAATAAGGTGCATCGTGACGGTGGTACATGATCCAGTAGTGGGTCACGATGAGCAACCTTAAGCTTGGTGTTGAAATTCTCAGTGCTCATGACCTTCTCCCGAAAGAGCAGGGAACATCCAACGCTTTTGTTGAGGTTGAGTTTGATGACCAGAAGTTCCGCACAGCCATCAAAGACAGGGACCTCAACCCTGTCTGGAACGAGCACTTCTATTTCAACATATCTGACCCATCCCGCCTCCCAGAGCTACACCTTGAGGCCTATGTTTATCATGTAGACCGCGCCAGCAATTCCAAGGCTTGCCTTGGCAAGGTTCGCATCTCGGGTACATCCTTTGTCACCCAACCCGATGCCTCACCCCTGCACTACCCCCTGGAGAAACGCACAATCTTATCGCGCGCACGTGGTGAGCTTGGTTTAAGAGTCTTTCTGACAGATGATCCATCAGTAAGGGTGTCCACTCCAGGTCCGGAATTCAATTTTATAAGCACGCCTACCACTGCACAAGAGCAGGCAGCAGCCAATTCTATTCCAAATCCATTCCAAGAGACCAGATCAAATCAAGTGAGGCAATTCCAGCACTTGCCAAGAGAACAGCACCGTCCGGCACCCATGAATGGACAGCAATACTACGCCGAAGGTTCATATGCAGACCAGCAACAGAGAACCTTTTCTGCGGTTGGGAACAAAACTGGAGCCCCTCCGCCTCAGGTACAAAGGATGTATGCCCCAGGTCCACAACAGCCTGTTGACTTCCAGCTGAAGGAGACAAGCCCGACACTTGGTGGTGGACGTGTTGTTCGTGGCCGGGTAATTCCTGGTGAGAAGGCTGGGGCATATGACCTTGTTGAGAAGATGCAGTACCTCTTTGTGCGTGTGGTCAAGGCCCGTGACCTGCCTAACATGGACATCACCGGGAGTCTTGACCCCTACGTTGAGGTGCACCTTGGAAATTACAAGATGAAAACAAAGTACTTTGAGAAGAATCAGAGACCTGAGTGGGATGAGGTGTTCGCATTCCCTAAGGAAGTCTTGCAGTCAACAACCCTAGAAGTTGTTGTGAAGGATAAGGATCTCCTTAGGGATGACTATGTTGGTCGGGTGATGCTGGATCTGAATGAGGTGCCTGTAAGGGTCCCTCCTGACAGCCCATTGGCACCAGAGTGGTATCGTCTTGTGGGCAAGGATGGCATGAGGGACAGAGGAGAGCTGATGCTTGCTGTATGGTATGGAACTCAAGCAGATGAATGCTTCCCAAGTGCCATCCATGCAGGGTCAACACCTGTTGATTCCCATCTTCACAATTATATCCGTGGGAAGGTATACCCTGTACCAAGAATGTGGTATCTGAGGGTCAATGTAATTGAGGCACATGACATAATCCCCAGGGACAACCACATACCTGATGTCTTTGTTAAGGTGAAGCTAGGCCACCAGTTGCAGAAGACAAGACAAGTTCGCTCACCAACCAGAAACTTTATGTGGAATGAAGAGCTCATGTTTGTCGCAGCAGAGCCTTTCGAGGAGGACTTAATCATCTCGATAGAAGACCGTGCTGGACCTAACAAAGACGAGGTGATTGGTGAAACTATCCTACCACTCATAGGGCTTCCAAAGCGGGGCGATCACAAGCCAATAAAGCCAGTGTGGTTTGATCTCAGAAGGCCAGGACTGATTGATGTGAACCAGCTAAAGGAAGACAAATTCTATGCAAAGGTACACCTTCGTATTTGCCTTGAAGGCGGTTATCATGTACTCGATGAGTCCACACAGTATTGCAGCGATCTCAGGCCAACAATGAAGCAGCTGTGGAAGCCACCAATCGGATTGCTTGAACTTGGCATTCTAAGTGCAAATGGTCTGAACCCAACAAAAACCAGAAATGAGCGGGGGTCATGCGATGCATATTGTGTTGCCAAGTATGGTCAGAAATGGGTGCGGACACGCACAATAGTTGACAACTTGAACCCTCGATTCAATGAGCAGTATACGTGGGATGTCTTTGATCATGGAACAGTAATCACCATTGGCCTGTTTGACAACTGCCACTTAAATGGAGACAGCAATCATAGTTCCCACAGTCATATGGATAGGCCCATTGGGAAAGTGCGAATCCGGCTTTCAACCCTTGAGACTGGACGTGTGTACACACACACATACCCATTGCTTGTCCTACACCCATCAGGAGTAAAAAAGATGGGTGAACTGCACCTTGCCATCCGGTTCTCAGCCATATCTCTGATCAATGTGATGTTTACATATTCCCGGCCCCTCTTACCCAAGATGCATTATGCACAACCTCTGTCAATAGTCCAGCAGGAAATACTGCGCCACCAGGCTGTGCAGCTGGTTGCCCAGCGCCTGGGACGCATGGAGCCACCAGTTCGCAGGGAAGTTGTTGAGTACATGTCAGACGCCCGCTCTCACCTGTGGAGCATGCGACGGAGCAAAGCTAACTTCTTCCGACTGATGCAAGTATTCTCTGGAGTCATTGCTGCAGGAAAGTGGTTTGGCGATGTCTGCCAGTGGAAAAACCCACTCACCACAGTCTTGGTTCATGTGCTCTTTATCATGCTTGTGTTCTATCCAGACCTTATCCTTCCCACAATTTTCCTCTACATGTTCTTGATAGGGCTGTGGAATTACCGGTTCCGGCCACGCTTCCCACCACACATGAACACAAGAATATCGTACGCAGATGTTGCCCATCCAGATGAGCTTGATGAGGAATTTGACACATTCCCAACTACAAAGAACCCAGATCTCATCAGGATGAGGTATGACAGGTTACGGCACGTTGCTGGAAGGATACAGACAGTTGTTGGGGACATCGCCACTCAGGGAGAGAGACTGCAGTCACTGCTGAGCTGGAGGGATCCAAGGGCAACGGCTATGTTCTTGTTATTTTGCTTGATCACTGCAGTTATATTGTATGTTACACCATTCCAAGTGATTGCACTCTGCCTCGGGTTCTTCTGGATGAGGCACCCTCGGTTTCGCCACAAGGTTCCTGCAGCGCCCGTTAACTTCTTCAGGAGGCTACCTGCAAAGACAGATTCTTTGCTATAAAATGTCCTCAGAGATCAGTTACCAGTGATGTCTAATGTGTTCCTTTGCCTCTTTTTTTTTGGTTGTCATGTATTTTGTTGTATAATAGCATTAAGTGATATATAAAATGTAATTGTTCATTCATGTAAGAGAACAAATTGAACTCAGTTTCATCAGATAATTTCTTCATTTTGTATAAGTTATAAAGACATGCAAACTTCTGTGTAGAAAGAATTGTTTCTATGATGTATTTACCGACAAAAATTTATCCAAATGGATCACAGTAATCATGCAGAGGGACTGCTCAGTTTGTTAGGTAGTATTAAAGAATTCTACAGCACCCATGCAATAGAGGCTTTTGTTATCATCTGGATATGAATAACCTTGTATGCAAGTTAAAATGCAATTAACAATCACACCAGCACAGACTAGTATAAGTTTGAGCATCAAATTATTGCTGTGTTACGAAGATGAGCATCGACTACTGTATCTGAAAACTGTAACCGGTATTGGCACAACATAAACTTTTAGAGTAATTATTAGCACCTCCTTTGAAGATGAAGCCTTACCTAGTACCTGAAATTCAAATGACATCAACCATGGTACATGAATATTCGATAGTGAAGAGCAAATCTGGAAAGCACACATAAGATATGCTAGAAGCACATGCAACTCCTGAAGAGTTACAAAGCTCAGAGCACTAACAGATCACCAGTTATTTCCAAGACATCAACTTTTCTGTATAATGAAGTAGTTTTTAGAGATTACCTGAAAAATAATTGACTAGTTCCTAATATTCATTTCTATGAAAGCCCCAATTATTAAAAATGTTTTGTTAATTTGTAAAGCTACTTACCTTGCTAGAAAACTTTGATGAAATCTTTTGTGATGGCAACTGTGACATGAGGACATGAAAATTGTGTGTGCCTATTAGCATGAGGCAGCAATTGTAATTTTTTGACAAAATCAGCACAGTACAAAACCATAAGCAGATGGCAGCATGAAGCTTTCATTTTCATGTTATTAACGTTGCAACAGATCTATTTTCTTTACATAGTTCCAGATACACACATCACAAGATAAACATGGATGATTTTCCTAGAATCATTCTCAATAAATGCCATCGTTTCGCAAATACAAAGAAGCTGTACGAGTAATTAAGTCAACGGTTAAATGTGTTTCTTCATGCCATGGATGAAGATAGCTTTCTCTTCCGCTGGTGCAACACACTTCAGGAATGCCTTGGAACCCAAAAGTGTGAGAGGTGTTTGTTGAATCAATCCCAGTAGAAGTTCCTAAAACATTTAATTTGGAGGAATCAGTACACATCATAGTAGAGGGGAAAACAACCACTTGTATGTATTGAAACTCAAAAGTAAACAATTGAGGAGCATAGGAGCATTCTGCACAGAACAAAGTTTAGTAAATAATTAAGTAACCTACATGTTTCAACCAGATTTTTGATCTAACATTTATAGGCGCATGTGCTATAGTTGGTAATTGCCAATTTGCTTTAGCATTGTTTTTCCTATTAACATTTTTATATTTCCTGGCATGTCAGAAGAATATATAAAATAGAAAAGACCAAAGCAAGTGATTCAGAAACAAGTTATAGGCTTGCAGCAGTAGTTACCTTGTGCAAACCACTTCTTATAAGCCATCGACTAGGGGAGTCGGAGCAACTGATTGACTGCCACATCTAATGAATCAACATTCTTCCGCAGAGTTTTTCTTTTACAAAGTTTAAGCCTTAACAAGTTGCTCAAAACAAAGAGTGAACAACCAGTACTAAAACGAATAGACAAGATTCAAAGAAATGTTTTTTTAGCAGTTGACGACATAAATGATAAATGCAGAACTACACGTCGTCAGGAAGTAACAAAAGGATACAGTTGCATAGCTAGGCTTTCCAGGCCTCTCATTTCCTCATTTAACCTGCAAGATATGTAAATAAAAAATTCTAGCAAGAACAGAAGATACACAAAAGGACCAACCACTACAAAGATATAAAAAGCAGAGTGAATTTCTTTTCGTTTTTCCTCATATAATGACATTTCTAGAGTACCGTAACAATTGGTCCAAGCCAGCTGGCTCTAAACCAATCATATAATATACTGTTTTCAGTAAATACTAGAAATGTTGTTCTAGGAAAGCATACAAGAATATAAAGATATACATAATGTCCTCAAATCATCATTGTTGAGCACAGCAGGGTGAAAGATCTACAACTCTAGTTCAAAATAATCACCTCAAGCACGAATTGATGTATTTATTTCCCTTCGAAGACGCTTCTAGTGCTGCGAAAAAGCAGTAACAAGTTCAGATTCCCAATGTCAGAAAACAATAGTTTGTGGCACAAGTCTACACACAAGGTGGCTACAGTATTCTACATTCCTAATTACTACCACAAAAGAAATTTGCATCATTAGAAGGTTAACAACCCCATCCTGGTATAAAACTTTTGCACCAATTCTTGATAAAACTTGAAACTAGAGAGAAGTTAGTAAATCGTCAAGAGCCTCACCGGATTCCTGGAGGCGGCCGACGACGTCACTCAGGCACTCCATGTTCTCCGCCGACGTGGAGGTGACCTTTTTTATTTTCCGTGCATCGCGGCAAGCAAGATTCATCCATTAGTAAGCTGCAACAGTCAATCAGCGGAGCAAGAGAGAGCTCAAAGGGTCGCCTGCGTTCCAGGACGTAGAGAGAGCACGTACGTTGGAGAGGGCGGCGCGAAGGGAGGCAAAGAGGGAGGCGTAGCTGTCGGCGATGGCGGCGGCGTCCCGCTCCACGGCCTCCATCGCCGCCGCCACCTCCCGCGCCGCGGAAGGCGCCGCCGGACCCGGCGGGACTGCGGCGGAGGAGGACAAGGAAGAGGATTCCGCCGGAGATGGTTCCTCCGGAGACGGCCCAAGCGGCGGATCGCTGGAGTCACCGGCGGCGGCGGCCATCTGGTTCGTCAGATGTTTCTGTCTGTGTCGTGGAATGGAAGGACTGAAGGAGGGGAGAGAGAGAGGAAGGAGCACATTTCTGTTGATGACGTGTCTTGGGCTCTTTGGCACGTCATGTGCTAAGCTGGAGCCTGACGAAAAAAAAAAACCGAGGAGAAAAGGGGGGAAAAGAAGAGAGGATGAAATACTCTATCCGTATCAAATTAAGGTGCCGTTCGGATCCTCCTCTAAAGTGCCCTCTAAATTTATACCCCTCTAAAGTAAAAAGAATCTTACTATTTAGGGGTACTAAATAAAATTAATTGCAAAACTTTTCTGCAGATGGGCGTTATTTTTCGAGACAAATCTAATGAGCCTAATTAATCAATGTTTTGACACAGTGATGCTACAGTAACCATCGTCTAATCGCCGCTTAATTACCCTCATTACGTTCGTCTCGCGAAATAGATGGGGGTCCTGGACTTAGTTTTGTAATTTGACTTTGTTTAGTACACATAAATCGTGCCGACATTTTGATGTGATCCCTCTAAAGTTTTTATAAGGGTATCCGAACGGGGCCTAAGTGTCATTCTGGGTTCAGATACAGAGATAAAAAGATAGAGAGCGCGCTGAAAACAATAAGCAGTAAAGAAAAAGAGAGATAGAGAGACAACTACCTCGATAAGTGAAAATGACATTTGTTTGGAAAATATTAGGTTGTGCTAGAATGACATTTAAACTGTAACGGAGAGTATCTAATTTCATGACGAACTGTTTGTTGTTTGTGGGTAGTTTGGTCCAGACCGAAGGGAGGAAAGAAAAGAAAATTAGGGTACAAAATGGGAAAGAATTCCATGTTCTGATTCTATATTTCGAAAGACTCGCAAATTGGATTTATCCAGAGAAACGTGAGCTAGGTGTTAAATCCATCTGAAATTTCTCTGTTTCAATCAGAACAATGAAACCATTTTAAACGAAACGGACAGCTGTGGGCCTGTGGCCTGTTCCCATTTCCAGTCCATTTCCCATTTCACCCAGGCGGCCCAAAACCCTCCCGCCGACAGCGCCGCCGGCCGTAAACCCCACCGCCGCCAGATCCTCCGCCGCTCGTCGCTCTCCTTCCGGCTGCTTCGCGGCGCCGGATCCGCCTCTTGCTCGCGGCGCTCCTTCGGACCCGTGCTGCGGGGAGGAGGTCCGTGGCTTGAAAAGATGGCGGGGGGCGCATGCCGCATCTGCCGCGAGGTCCAGGCGCGCTCGCCGTGCTGCTGGGGCGGCCTTCCTCGCCGCCGCAGCCCCCGCGGGCCCGCGCGCTACCCCGACGGCGAGGACCTGATCGGCGCCCTTCCGGACGACCTGCTCCTCCTGATCCTCGCCCGCCTCCGCTGCGCCCGCGCCGCCGCGCACACGTCGCTGCTCGCGCGCCGGTGGCGCGGCCTCTGGGCCCGCCTCCCCGAGCTCACCTTCCACAACATCGAGCCCGACCAGCTAGACGCCGCGCTCGCCAGCGTCGCCTGCCCCGCGGTGTCCCTCCTCGACATCACCGTCTGCGGCCACCGCGGGATCGCGCTGCTGGCCCGCGTCGCCTCCTTGCTCCGTGCCGCCGCGAGGCTGGCGCCGGCAGAGCTCAATGTCCGCCTCCTGGGGGAAGTACCACCCAGCATGATGCCATTGCCATCGAGCTACCGTGCTTCCACCGCGCCACTTCCATCTCTCTGGACATGCGATACGTTCGCTTCGTGCTTCCTCCGACAGGAAATTTTGCAGCGCTCGAGTTTCTCCACCTCAGGTCGTGCCAGATCGACCTGCCGGACCTGCTCCCACGCTGCCGTAGCCTGCGCAAGCTTTGGATATACCTTTGGCCGCACCACTCATTTGTGGTCAACTCTCCCACGATTGAGGATCTTGTTCTCAACACCGTTGAAGTGTGTTGGCGTATCGAGATTGTGGCCCCAATGCTTAGAAGTTAAGTTTCTTTGCCAATTCCTACATGGATCCTGAGTTTACGTTGTCGTACTCGGCGCCTGTGGTGGAGTTGTTCTCATGGGGTGGCTCGTGTCTATCCTCAACTGCTGTAATTGGTCAGGTCTGGTGGCTGCCGAGCCTGAGATTAACAACACCAAGGCCTCTTGGACCCAGGCGGCTTGACAGTGAAAACACATGTTTGCAGCTGCAGCAGCGTCCTCAATTCTCCGTCCTGTCGATTCCCATAGTGACCCATGTGGTGCGTGTGCATATGTCTGCTGCTCAATTTTCCTAGTTTTGCTGACTAATTGAGTTCCCATTTGTTCTGCAGGATATGTTGGGCGATGCAGACCGGAGCATTGTGAAACAGCTGTTCAAATTTATAGTTGCTAAATTTGAAATCATGGCGCTGGCTATAGAGACACGAGGGCATGCTTATGGAGCAATGGTGCTGCAGCTTCTTGAATTTTGCACCTTTATACAAAGGCTTGAGGTGAAGCTACATAAGGTAACTCTTTGCCTGACATAAACATGTTGAACTAATTTATCTTGACATATTCCTTGAGATCTCGTCCTTATCATCAAGCATCAATAATAACTGGTATATCATGCACTAATGTTTTTAGGAGGGAGAGAAAGACTGCTCAATAAATTGCCCGTGTGATCAGCCTAGCTGCTGGAGAAGTCAGAGCGTTTCCTTGACTAATCTTAAAGAAGTAGAAATCGAAGGCTTCAAAGGAGACGACCACGAAATTGATTTATTGAAAGTGATATTCAGAAGTGCGACAATGCTTGAAAGATTGACTGTGATATGGTCAGATAAGGTCTCACCAACTGGCACTGGATGCATGGGAATCCGTAACATTCTAAAGGCATATCCTTCTGTAAAATGCAATGTTTATATTCAGTCTGGGGAGCAGGTCTTGTTTGCTTGATTATTGAGTGGGATGCTCATAGATGTACCCAGATATTTTATCCTTGGGCTAATTATTTGAAACTGAAACTAATGCTTTATCATCATTGACCATTTCCCTGTATCTTGCTGAGTTAAGTTTCTATCAGATCTATGAATGTTTTTTTTATTGATTTTACAGTATGTTAATGATTGTATCCAGGTGGGTTTGTTGCTATATTTTTCACTCTACCAATGAAATGGACCGTGTCCTAGCTTTTGCTACAAAGGAGCGCTTGTTTTTCCTATTCCTTTTTTTTCTTCTTTCGGATGAGCAGCCTTCTACTGCTCCATTCACTAATGAATGAGCCAGTTTATTTCTATGCAGATTTGATTTTCTTAGACGTTGCTTTGTTGTTTTGATTCTATCTTGTCTTGTTCATTGATGTATTTGTTATTGAATGGTCTTGGGATTAACTGTGGTGGCACCAGCCCCTTACTCTGGTATCCTCTCGTATTCGAACAGTCCCAACTGCTTCCATTCGTGCAATAAATTGGGACCGGGATGGTTTCCTTTTACTTCTGAATGGAAAAGTTTGCTAAGGTTCACTAGCATCGGGGCATAACTGAGACAATTTCTATGCTAATACCTGGAACAACTCATATTGTGGCGGCTAGGTTCCTTGCTGTGTAACATGTTCAGCTCTCCACGATTTCAGTGGTTTGATCAGTGCATCCCTGCATGCTTTTCTAGCTAGCTTGCGTCTAACCATGGCAAAGAGTTAAATTATGCCAGTGTTGCTTTTCCCTGGGTTTCTTTGTGGTTACTGTTACCCCACCAGCACGGTACGTGTGGCAAATACCTGGAGCTGCACTTGGTTTGGGAAAATCGGCGAGAATGTTAGTCGGATTTGATTGAGTGGTAGCTCTGTTTAGGTCGTTTTGGACGGAAAAACCTAGGGCATCTGAATTTTATTGCCCCGCATGTTGAAAGATAAGCATGCACTGTCATGCGTTTGTTGTAATCTAGTTAGGTTTGCCGTGTACTCCAAGTCTAGTTAGAGATAGATGATTAGAGATAGAGTTTTCTGTTGTAATCTAAACTGATTTGTATGTGCCACCATGAGGGCTATTCTCATCCTATATTAACACGCAGGCGGGTACGGCAACGGTACCACGCTTAACCATATTCTTTACATGGTATCAGAGCCTTCTTCCTCCCAAAAACTCATCTAGCTTTTCCCGTCGTCGATCCCATGGCGACAAGTTCATCTGCTCCCGGTGTCAATCTCGCTGATTCCTGTCACCGAGAAGCTCTCGCGCGCCAACCACACCATGTGGAAGGCGCAGGTCCTGGCCGCCCTGCGAGGAGCGCAGTTGGTCGTGTTCCTGGACAAGAAGACCGTCGCGCCGTCCCCGACCATCATCGTCAAGGATAGTGCAGGCAAGGACGTTGAAGCTCCCAACCCGGCGCACGCCACCTGGTGTGCCCAGGAGGCGTAGGTCTTGAGCTATCTGCTCATCTCCGTCTCCAAGGAAGTGCTCGTGCAAGTGTCTTCGCTTCCATCTGCTGCTGCGGTTTGGCAGCACATCGAAGAGACCTTCGCGTCACAGTCTCGCGCCAGGGTCATCAACACCCGGATGGCGCTCGCCACGACCCAGAAGGGTTCTTCCACCGTGGCAGAATACATCGGCAAGATGAAATCTCTTGCCGATGATATGGCTTCTGCCGGCAAGAAGTTGGATGATGAGGACCTGTGTTCCTACATTCTTGCCGGCTGGACTCCGACTACAACTCCCTGGTGTCATCCATTGCAGCCAGGGTCGAGCCCATCTCTCTCAGCAAACTGTTCGCCCAGCTGACGTCCCTTGAGATGCGGTTGGATCTGCAGAACAATGGTGGCTAGCAGTCCTCCGTCAACGCTGCCGCGCGCGCTAGCCGCGGCTTCAATGGCGGTGCGGGTGCAGGAGGCCCCCGAGCTCGCGGTCGCCCCGAGCAGCAGCAGCAGCAGGGTGGTGGTGGCCGCGGCTATCCTGGTGGCGCTGGCGGCGCCAACAATAACTACAAGCCGCGTTCTGGCGGCAATGGTGGGCGGCCGCAGTGCCAACTCAGCGGCAAGCTTGGCCACATGGTGGTCAAGTGCTGGAAGCGCTTCGATGCCTCCTACAACGGGGAAGAGAGGAGCGCCGGGTCTGCCACCACCTCATATGGCGTCGACACCAACTGGTTGGCTGATTCTGGCGCCACAGATCACATCACGAGTGAGCTTGAGAAACTCACCGTGAGGGATAAGTACCATGGCGGCGACCAAGTTCATACAGCGAGTGGGTCAGGTATGGTTATTAAACATATTGGTCGATCTACTGTTCGTACCCACAGCGCAATCTTTATCTTAATCAAGTATTGCATGTTCCTGCTGCCAACAAAAATCTAGTTTCTGTACATCGCTTTGCTACCGATAATCATGCTTTCTTTGAATTTCACCCAACTTTTTTTTGTATCAAGGATCTTGACACGAGGAGAATCCTTCTCCACGGCAAGGCTAGAGGAGGCCTTTATCCCTTCCCACATGCCATTCCCAATAAGCATGCCTTCACTGTCGGCAAGCCTTCCTCCACACGATGGCATAGTCGTTTAGGTCATCCTTCGTCGTCAATTGTTAGATTTGTGTTTAGCAAGAATAATCTCCCATGTTCGATCGAGTCATCTCAAGAGTCGGTGTGTGATGCTTGTCAACAAGCTAAGAGTCATCAATTGCCGTATCCCAAATCATCTAGTGTTTCCAAGTTCCCTCTTGAGCTTGTATTTTCTGATGTATGGGGTCCTGCATGTGAGTCCATTGGGAGAAATAAATATTATGTTAGCTTTATTGATGATTATAGCAAATTTACGTGGATTTATTTACTCAAGCACAAATCTGAAGTGTTCCAGAAATTTCATGATTTTCAGAATCTGGTTGAACGAATGTTTAATAGGAAAATTATTACCATGCAAACTGATTTGGGGGGGGGGGGGGGGGGGGGGTGAGTATAAGAAACTCAACTCTTTCTTTCAACATGTTGGGATTTCTCACCATGTCTCTTGCCCATATGCGCATCAGCAAAATGGCTCTGCTGAGCGTAAACATCGTCGCATTGTTGAAGTTGGATTATCTTTGTTAGCTCAAGCCAGTATGCCCTTAAAATTCTGGGATGAAGCTTTCCTTGCTGCCACTTATTTGATTAATCGACTTCCTAGCAAAGTTATTGATTTTTCTACTCCTTTGCAACGCCTGTTTAATGAACCCCCTAACTATAGTGTTTTGCGCACGTTTGGATGTGCATGCTGGCCTAATCTCCGTCCCTACAATAGCCACAAGTTGCAATTCCGTTCCAAACAATGTGTTTTTCTTGGCTACAGTAATATGCACAAATGTTTCAAGTGCCTTGATGTCGCAGCTGGTCGTGTCTATATCTCACGAGATGTTGTATTTGATGAATCTGTTTATCCCTTTGCTGCCTTGAATCCTAACGCTGGAGCTCGGTTAAGGAGTGAAATCCTTTTATTACCTGAAGTTTTTCCTAATCATAGACATGGGGACGCGCAGATAGATGATCAACATGTTCATAACCATCCTGTATCTTTGCCTACTATTTTTCCTAATCTCGCTGATCAAGTTTCTGGAGGAGATCATGCAGATTTTGCAGCAAATAATGCATCAGATGCCCTTGGCGCGGCAAACACTGATCAGCCAATCATTGGCGACGCTGATCCCGGGGATGCTACGCCTGCCCCTCCACCTGTTTCTGCGCCAGCATCCACTCTGGACATCGCGCCTCACCAGACGACGCCGATTCGGGCTCCGTGTGCGCCATCTGGCGGGGCTTGCTCCTCACCAGCTCGACAGCTGGGACCCACTGGTGCGCCTGCCTCCCGGACCGTTGCGCCACCGACACCGACCGCGGGCGGGCCCTCGCAATCTACCTCGGCACAGCCCCTGACTGTCCCTGCCCCGCCTGGATCTCCTGTGGTGGGTGATCCTACGCCTGCTCATGTGCCTCGTCCTGCTACTCGCCTTCAGCATGGGATCAGGAAACACAAAACTTACACCGATGGAACTGTTCGGTATGGATTATTTTCTGCTACTGGGGAACCTCATGATCATATTGAGGCTTTGCAGGATGCTAATTGGAAATCTGCTATGGATGTGGAATATGATGCTCTTATGAAAAATAAGACCTGGCATCTTGTTCCCCCTAAGAAAGGGATTAATGTGATTGATTGTAAATGGGTCTACAAGATCAAGCGCAACGCTGATGGTTCTTTGGATCGATATAAAGCTCGGCTCGTGGCCAAGGGGTTCAAGCAATGCTATGGCATTGATTATGAGGATACATTTAGTCCTGTTGTTGAGGCTGCTACTATTCGCTTAATTCTTTCCATTGCAGTGACTCGTGGGTGGAGTCTTCGACAACTAGATGTGCAGAATACGTTCCTTCATGGTGTTCTGGAGGAAGAGGTGTATATGCGACAGCCTCCTGGGTATGAATGTAAGAGCTCACCATCGTTTATCTGTAAATTGGATAAAGCTCTTTATGGTCTTAAACAGGCTCCTACAGCTTGGTATTCTCGTCTGAGTACTCGCCTGCAGTCTCTCGGTTCTACTCCATCTAAAGCAGATACCTCGTTATTTTTCTTTAGTAGAGGGGGACTCACTATGTTTATTCTGGTTTATGTTGATGATATTATTGTTGCTAGCTCTTCTGAAGCAGCTATCGTTGCATTGCTTAAAGCTCTTCAATCTGATTTTGCCTTGAAAGATCTTGGTACGTTACACTATTTTCTTGGCATTGAAGTTCATTAAGTGTCTAATGGTATTCTTTTGACTCAAGAGAAGTATGCAACAGAATTGCTTAAGAGGGTTAATATGAGTACCTGTAAACCAGCTAGCACTCCGTTGTCTACTTCAGAAAAATTATCTGCTTCCATTGGTGATCAGTTGGGACCAAATGATTCAACAAAATATAGAAGTATTGTTGGAGCTCTGCAGTATTTGACTCTTACTCGTCCTGATATTTCTTTCTCAGTTAATAAGGTATGTCAGTATTTGCATGCTCCTACTACCTTGCATATGTCTGCTGTGAAGCGGATTTTGAGATATATCAAAGGTACAATAGATGTTGGATTGAAGATTACTATATCTAGCTCTATGCTTGTGAGTGCATTCTCTGATGCAGACTGGGCCGGTTGCTCTGATGATAGGCGGTCAACTGGAGGGTTTGCAGTATTTTTGGGTTCTAACCTTATATCTTGGTCTGCACGTAAACAAGCTACGGTTTCTAGGTCCAGCACGGAAGCAGAATACAAAGCTCTTGCAAATGCTACTGCTGAGTTAATGTGGGTACAAACTTTACTCTGTGAAATTGGTATGCCACATCCTTCTGCAGCTCGTCTTTGGTCTGATAATCTTGGTGCTACATACTTGTCTGCTAATTCCGTTTTTCATGGCCGGACAAAACATATTGAGGTTGATTTTCATTTTGTCCGAGAACGAGTAGTTAGGAAATTGTTGGATATTCGGTTTATTCCTTCTAATGATCAGTTGGCAGACGGGTTTACAAAGTCACTTCCTCTTCGGCGTTTGTTAGATTTCAGAAACAATCTTAATCTAGGTAGCTTAAGATTGAGGGGGGTGTTGAAAGATAAGCATGCACTGTCATGCGTTTGTTGTAATCTAGTTAGGCTTGCCGTGTACTCCAAGTCTAGTTAGAGATAGATGATTAGAGATAGAGTTTTCTTTGTAATCTAAACTGATTTGTATGTGCCACGATGAGGGCTATTCTCATCCTATATTAACACGTAGGCGGGTACGGCAACGGTACCACGCTTAACCATATTCTTTACACCGCAGAATTTGGTTTTGGGCTCCTTTCGAAAAAAGAGGGACAGATGTAGTTTGTGCTCCAAGTTTGCAAGGATAATTTGGCTGAAGTCTTCAACTGGCACTGGAGATGGATTGATGCATACGTGGTTTTAGGGTTAATCGAAATGATCAGATGTGGTATATTGTAATTGTTTGTGTAATTTCGATCACATAGCAGTTTAAAACCAAAGGATTTATGCAGCTCGATCTGTGCCACCATAGCAATCAGTATTACTGTATATGGAAAATGTGTGCAAACAATGCTTCCGGGTGCAATGTTTCTTCTATTTGTAGGCTTGTGATAAGTGAGATATTCATCACAGTCCTTGTAATCAGTGGCGGAGCTTCAGCAAGAAAGCAGTGGGGCCAGATGAGATATCAACCCAAATATACACTAGAATTGATGCTTTTGTAGTATTCTTTTGGTGCAAAATACTGTTTCCTTAAGAAAATCTTCAAATGCGCCGGGGGGGGGGGGGGGGAATTTTTTTATATTTTCATCCTTTTTTAATTAATATTATAATAATAACCCGGTTTGAACTAAATTTGCAGATCTAGCCCATTCTGTCGCGGCGAACAATTTGGCGCGACGAAGAGAGGAGTCGCGGCAAACCGCTTGGCGCGGCCATGTGACACGTCAGCTTTGACGGCCACGTCGGCGGCAGCGATTTGTGCCGCGGCGACCTGTTTGGCGCGACCAAAAGACCAGCCGCGCCGACCCGATGGGCGGGACCCTTCTATTAGTCGCGCCGTCCTGTTTGGCGCGACTGGCGGTGACTTAGCCCCGCGCCGCGTCCCCGCTCCTCTCTTCCTCCTTCTTCCTCCTCGGGCGGCCGGCTCTTTCATTTTTCCCTCCCTCCGCCTCCATCGCCCCCCACGGTTCCTCCTCAAATCCGGCCGCGCAACAGGGTGAATCGAGGCCAAACCGCGAGACTAGGCCTCTCCAAGGTAATTCCTCCATCTTGTCCAACTAGAACTTGAAATGTGTTCATTTTCGTAGGTTTTAGGTAATTACTTAGGGTTTAAAGATTTATAATGTTGCACTCTAGTTTTTACAATTTATGATGACCCGAATATTATATATGATGACCTAATATGATTGTAGGAGGAACATCATAATATAAATTTAATTATGCATAGTATTATGACAACATAACGAAATTATGCATGGTATTATGAGAAAATGATGCATAGTTATGACTGTGTATTTAATTTATTGTAGAATGAGGGAAATCAGGAGGTACAACTGTACCTTTGAAAGTATGTGGGATGACCCGGTGCCGTCTCCATACCCAATTCCGAAGTGTGATTGTAATAGTACCCCCGTTGTCACACAATCGAGGCATCCGTTAACGGCAGCACGTGCATACTTTTGTTGTGGAAAAAATGTAAGTAACATTGACATGTTTAATATGTCGCAATAGAGATGTAAAATACATAAACATGATTAATGAGTTTGATATTACAGGCTATTGATGGCTGCAACTTCTTCCAATGGATTGATGGTCCGGAGAAGTATGACCATAGGATCCTCTTGGTACCATGGACAGTGAAGAGGGCACCTTTCGAGAAGTTCAAGCGGTGGGTGCCTCCTCCCCCAAATCCACCTATATTGACTAGGGAAGAGAAGTTGGCAAAAGCAGCGGAGCGTAAGCTTAACCCTCCGAGGTGCAAATGTGGTTATCGGGCTGAGATAGAGAGGCCGCCGCCGGGGTTGAAATATTGTCCCTTCTGGCGATGTCCTATAGAACTAACGGTTGGTGAACTCTATTTGACTTTCATTTGTTTGATTGGCGGACACTTGATTGGAATGGTCATTGATTTTTTATTGTTTGGTTAATATTGCAGGGCAACAAGAGAGGTTGTGACTTTTGGGAGTTTCCTCATGGTCCGAAGTCACACTACCCCCATCCGGATTCTTTGCCTGATGATGTGCTGTATGGAGAGAAATTACCTTGTTGGGAGAGCCCACCTCTGTTGTGTCGTTGTGGAGTGCGTGCTAGGCAAGGAGTTGTACCATCGGAGTTAGGGTATGGATACTATTGCGGCAACACCGTGGGTGAAGACGACGAATGGGTTAGTGATCGAAATGAGGTCCTCGTGGATTTGGTTAAATTATGAACGGTATTAACTATTGTGTTGAATGTTGTGTGCAGGACACCATAAGGTGTGATTGAGAGACGTTTGAAGGAAAGGAGAAATTCCTGAGGGAGGCCAGGAAGAGGGGCCCAGAGTATTATAAGAAAGCCTTAGCCAATAGAAGGAGCGAAATAAGGCATAAGTATCTCACAACGCCGCCATCTTTCATTTACAACACTATATGTAATGAGTTGAACGTCATGGCCCATCCGTTTTTTGAGGGTCCGGAGGCGGACGTGGTCATTGAGCATTGGAGGCGCAATCGTGATAAGTATCCTCCAAAGAGTTGTTGGTCGTTGTTGAAGCCCTCTTATAGCTTGAAGTTTAACTCAGCAAAAGAATGTATGGATTGGGCTATGAAAAGGATGAAACAATTATGTGATCCTGTTTACATTGAGGAAAGATGTTGGTGCTTTCAAGGGACTCATTTTATGTGACAAATAAGGTGCTTTTAATACCTTATTACGTCATTATTGCTAAGAATTAACCCCCATTATTATATATATGCGTAGTTTCTGTGTATTCGGAAGATTTGCAGGAAACAGGTGAAAATTAAGAGACTAGTAAAGAGCTGCCGGAGGCCCGAAGAACGAGGAAATTGGAGTCCGTGCCGGTCGGCACGGCCTGTGTGCCGACCGGCACCATGGAGGTCGGGCCCCAAACTTGAAGCCCACTCGGAGAATATGAAGCCCAAAAGAAATATCAGAGTCGGAGTCGGTGGAATCCAGCCTACAACCGAAAGAGACTATAAAGAGGAGATCTTGGTCGCGAAGTAAAGAGGAGAGAGACAGACATACAGAGGTTTTGACCTAGGTTGAAGGTTGTGGCGGCGAAGACGGCGATCACCGATCATCACCACCAAAAAGGAAGACTGTGCCGACCGGCACACCGCCGTGCCGATCGGCACCTGTGGGACCACGCCAAAATCCTGCATCCTACTGTACCCATGTTCATGTGTTGCAGTATGATGCGTGAGTAGATCTCATATTCTCTCCGTGGCGAGGGAAATCTGGTTATGTAACTCTCACGCTTACAATACTCTTTTGATGTGTTTAGTCTATGTGATGCTTTGAACTCGTATCCGATCAATACGTGTTTATTACATAGTGCAAGAAACCAGTGGGGAGCTATTAGTACCTTGTCATGACAGGATCGGGGCGAACGAAACCACCATGTCTTGTAGAATACTAAACCTATCAATTGAACCATGACCTGAGTTGCATGCCAGTACCCCAAACCATAGGAGAGAATCCCTTTCATAACCTTTATACAACCGCAGGCCCTTTCATCTCTAGCTGTTAACCACCCTTTCCACACACACCTTTGCCATATTAATTTAGTAGTTTAAATAATAGTTTAAGTCCCGCTTGTTCTCTGTGGTTCGATATTAAACCTTGGAATACTCTAAGGGAAAAAGTGCTACAACTGTACACCGTCCTCTTGCGGTATATAAGTGAGTGCGTACAAACGACCAACAAGCACGTTTTCTGGCGCCGTTGCCGGGGAACAAGCGAGTTCTTTTACTATTTATTTATTCTTCTAACCTCTAATCCTCTCTTTTCTAGTTTGTTTTTGTGTTTTCTTTCTGTGTTTTCAGGATGAGTACTCCTGAACCGGCTCATACGGTTAGGGAGCATTCACTACCGTCTCCGGGATTGCTGATTCCACAAACTTCCGATGAGAAAGTCACTGCTTCGTCATACGTTCTCAACCCGACCATCATCAAAATGGTCGAGAACAGCAAATTCTCTGGGACGAAGGACGAGAACCCGTACACACATCTGCAAGATCTAGAAGTTCTCTGTCAGACCTTTAAGCATGAGGGAGTGCCTCAGAATTGGTACAAATGGTTGCTATTTCCATTTTCTCTAGATGGAAGAGCCAAAGATTGGTATAAATCTGCAGCCCGTGAAGCTAAGGGAAACTGGGATAAGCTTGTAGGAAACTTCTGTTTGCATTTCTTCCCGCTTCCGAAGGTGCAGAAACTGAGAAGAGAAGTGGTTAACTTCGAGCAAATGAAAGAAGAGACCCTTACGCAAGCATGGTTACGCTTCAAATCTTTATTGAAGCAAGGCCCCGATTTGGGCATGGATGATAACTTGACTGCTCAGACATTCTATATGTCTCTTGAAGGAACCTCCAGGATGCATTTGGATAGTTCAGCTGGAGGGAGTTTCCTCGACTTAACTGCTACTGCAGGTCTGGATCTTTTGAGTAAGATATCGAAGACTGTAGCTATGCATAGACATTGGGAAGAATTCCAAGAAGATCCAATTCCCCCTGAAAGGTCGACGCTAGCAAAAGGTTCTTTGGATTTGAGAGCTAAAGCGGAAAACTGTACAGTATCCGAAGCGGAATTAACAGTAAGAACAGAAGAACCAGCGCAAGGTGATCTGAAAAGACCCAGATTGGAGGAGGTGCCGACCGGCACGGCACCTGTGCCGATCGGCACACCTCAGGCCATTGTGCCGACCGGCACAGCTCTTGTGCCGACCGGCACGCTGAATGCTGTTAAAGGAATTTCCAAGACTGAAGCTGCAATATTAGAGGAGCACGAGAACAGCTTCGTGAATAAATTTCCAAGACCAGTAGGAGATCCAACCTTGAGCAACGCTAGACCGTTGGACGAGTTTGAACCATTGGATTGGATCCCTATAGATTTTAGCTCAAATCTGCTAAGTATGAGGAGAACATATGATCCAAGGTGTGCCTCTTCTACAGGAGTTCAGTATAACTTCCCTAAAGACACTAGAACTTCGGAAATACTGGATAATGTCGTCATTGGAAAAGTATTGGGGAAGTTATATAAGGACGATATAGAAATTGATCAGATGGAGGTTCAACAAGCAAAGAAGCTATTTGATAGTTGTTTTGTCCCATCGCCGTATGAAGGATTGTGCAGAGTATATGCAGTTGGCCTTACGGAACGAACGGAGGTTGATCCTTACATACCGTGCGAGATTGGATATAGAAGCTTTCCTAAAGCATTATGTGATTTTGGTTCCCGCGTCAGTTTGATGACGTATGAAGCATTCATGGATATGCCTTATGACATAAAAGGAAGATTGCTAGGAACCGAGCTTGAGCTAATCATGGCGGATGGAAGGAGAACTAAACCACTGGGAGTTATCAAAGATCTGAACATCGAGGTAAAAAAGAATACTATTCCGGTGGATATTTTTGTTCTTGATAAAGGTGAAGTAGGAGTTGAAGATATTATTTTGGGAAGACCTTTCTTAAAGCTTGTACAAGCTGTTATCGATGCTGGAAAAGGTCACCTCAAATTGACTCTGGGCGGAGAGGAAGTCCTCTTTGAATTCGAAGACCCACCCGTCGCTCAAGAAAGTGACGACCCACCCTCTCTCCAAGAATTCTTCACAGAAAAAGATGAAGAAATTAGTACAGGATACTCAGACCCGTTAAACAAACTGTTTGAAGAGTCAGACAGAGAAGAGGCCGAGATTCAGGACGGTGCCGACCGGCACGACCCTTGTGCTGATCGGCACAGAGGCGGTGCCGACCGGCACGGAGGTGAAAATCCTCAATTTGAGCCTTTGGGTAATCTGGATCCTGGTGCAGCACCAGAAGTCGAACAGAATCCACTTCCCGACGGTCTGAGATACGAATACTTAGGCAAAGATAAAACTTACCCCGTCATCGTCAATAGTGCTTTGAATGAAGAAGAGACAAAACGATTGCTTGATGTTCTGAGAAAATACAAGAAGGCGATCGGATATTGTCTTGATGATATCAAAGGAATAAGTCCAGCTTTTTGCACACATAAGATCAATCTTGAAGAATCAGCTAAGCCAGTCGTTGAAGGCATGCGACGACTGAAAGAGGGCATGAAGGAAGTTGTGAAGAAAGAAGTGCTGAGACTTCTTAATGCAGGAATGATTTATCCAGTTGCTGATAGTGAATGGGTGAGTCCAGTGCATTGCGTGCCAAAGAAAGGAGGACTCACAGTTGTGCCTAATGAGAATAATGAGTTGATCCCTCAACGGACAGTTACAGGATGGCGAATGTGCATTGATTACAGGAAACTGAATACCGCTACAAAGAAAGACCATTATCCATTACCGTTCATCGATGAGATGCTCGAAAGGTTAGCCAAGAACTCTTATTTTTGCTATCTCGACGGTTATAGTGGTTTCTTTCAAATCCCTGTTAGACCTGAAGATCAGCATAAGACCACTTTCACTTGTCCTTATGGAACTTATGCTTATCGACGAATGCCATTCGGTCTTTGCAACGCACCAGCCACATTTCAGAGATGCATGAATGCTATATTTGCTGAATTCATTGAAGACATTATGGAGGTATTTATGGATGATTTCTCTGTTCATGGTACTGATTTTGATCACTGCCTAGCAAATTTAGAGAAAGTACTAAAGAGGTGCGTGGAAGTTGATTTGGTTCTTAATTGGGAGAAATGTCACTTCATAGTAACCGAAGGGATTGTCTTGGGGCATGTTATTTCTAACCGAGGCATTGAAGTAGACAAAGCTAAAATATCCACAGTTGAAAGGTTGCCACCACCTACAGATCTTAAGACGCTGCGAAGTTTTCTTGGACATGCAAATTTTTATCGCAGATTTGTGAAGGATTATTCAAAGATTGCTAAGCCATTGGCGGAATTGCTGCAAAAGGATGTTGAATTTGAAATGAATGATGAAAGACTTACTGCCTTCCGGAAGTTGAAAGAAGCATTATGTTCTGCACCTATTATGCAGCCTCCGGACTGGAATTTACCTTTTGAGATTATGTGCGATGCAAGTGACTACGCAGTAGGAGCGGTTCTTGGACAGCGAAAGGAAGGTAAAGTACATGCTATCTACTATGCTAGTAAAACTCTCAATGAAGCCCAGATTAATTATACAACAATAGAGAAAGAGATGCTAGCTGTTATATTTGCATTTGAGAAATTTAGATCCTACATCCTCAACTCTAAGGTCATTGTTTATACGGATCATGCTGCTATTAGATATCTTGTCTCTTAAAAGGAGTCGAAACCTAGATTGCTTCGTTGGGTCTTGATGTTGCAAGAATTTGATTTGGAGATTAGAGACAAGAAAGGGATTGAGAATTCAGTAGCAGATCATCTATCTCGATTGGTGATTGAGGACAAGAAAGGATGCATTGGCGATGCCATGGCACAAGAGCAGCTATTTCGAGTTAAGGATCATAGAGAATCATGGATGCAAGACATCATAAATGGATTCAAAGGGAAGTTAGATGATTGTAGCAAGAATTCAAAAAGGAGGATTGCCAGTGAAATGAGGAAATTCATATGGGATGATCCTTATTTATACAGATATTGTGAAGATGGAGCTGTTCGATGGTGCGTACCTCGCGACGAACGCGAAAGCATATTGGAAAAATGTCATTCATCTGAGTATGGTGGACATTATGGGCACTTTCGAACACAAGCAAAGGTATGGGCTAGTGGATTTTATTGGCCTTCGATGCATGAAGATGCGAAAAGGTATGTTGCTAGATGCCCCCAATGCCAAAGAATTGGCAATGTTAATGCTCGTAATGCTATGCCTTTGAAGTATAATTTGCAAGTTGATATATTCGATGTTTGGGGCATGGATTTTATGGGACCGTTTGTTAATTCGCATGGCTATGAATATATTTTGGTTGCTGTGGATTATGTCTCAAAGTGGGTAGAAGCAATACCATGCCGAGTCAGTACAACTCGTGAATCCAAGCAGATGTTGAATGAGTGCATATTTCCAAGATATGGTGTTCCTAGAGTCATTATCACAGATGGTGGAACTCATTTTACCGGACATGAGTTTACTAAAGCTTTGAAGAAGATGGGTATTGAGCATCGAATTGGCACAGCCTATCATCCAGAGACCAATGGCCAAGCAGAAACTTCTAATAAACAGTTGAAAGGAATTCTCCAGAAAATTGTTACAAGAGAAGGAAAAGATTGGTCAAACAAGTTGAATGGCGCACTTTGGGCTTATCGCAGAGCGTTCAAAACACCAATAGGTATGACACCCTATCAATTCGTCTATGGAAAGACTTGTCATTTGCCTGTAGAGTTAGAACATAGAGCATATTGGGCAATCAAAGAGATGAATTTGGATTTAGATGCTGCTGCGGTAAAAAGAAAGATTCAAATTAGTGAACTCGAGGAAATGCGCTTAAAGGCTTATGAGAGTGCAGCAATCTATAAAGAAAAAACAAAGAAGTGGTATGATAAGAAGCTTTTGAAAAAGGAATTTCACGAAGGAGATAGAGTGCTACTATTCAATTCAAGATTTAGGTTATTCGGTAAAGGCAAATTGAAAAGCAAATGGGATGGACCGTATCTTGTTCATAAAATTCTCCCTTCCGGAGCTGTTGTCATCATGGATGGAAAGCAAAATACATATACGGTGAATGGCCAACGACTAAAGGTATATCTTGAACCCGACACTTTTGAATTAAAGTCATTTGATATATATTATGTGAATTGAGTGATTGGGTGGTCGAGCTTAACGACGTAAAACAAAAGCACTGTTGTATTTACTGTTTTTCTGTGTGTTTTGTGTTTCTTTGATTTTATTGAGTCGTTCGAGGCAACTTTGCCTCCGTGCCGACCGGCACAGCATGTGCCGATCGGCACGGGAGAGTCCGTGTCGTTTTGAGTCGAGTTTTTGCCCTTCCTCCAAGACATGCTTCGATGACTTCCAATTTAAGAGATAGAGTTGTTTCGGATCTCATCATCAACAATCGAACGCCGCCAGAGTTTCCACCATACCCTAGGCAATGCAAGGCGGCGGAATCGGCAGCGGAGGAGACGGTGCCGATCGGCACGACGACTGTGCCGACCGGCACAACAGTGCTGACCGGCGCGACGACGGTGCTGATCGGCGCAGTGGCGGACTTTCGCCAATGAGCCCAACTCTGCCATGGGACAGCAACAGAAGCCTTAACCCTACCGAGGACGATCCGATTGTCTGGTCGCACTTGAAGCAACGATGGATGTCGAAGAGTGAAGCGGATGCGTTCAATAAAGAGAAGAAGGAGATGGATGACGCCCTTCGGAAGAAGGTCAGAGAGGTGCTAGTACGTAAAGGTAAATCCAAGATCGATGATAGCACACCGGTCTCCGATAGGTACACAATGGATCGACTTCTCGCTATGGAACGTCCTTTGACATATGATGATCTTATCACCTTTTAATCGATCCTAACTGATAGCGAGAAGGAGGAGTTAGATAGGGACTGCTTTCTGACCATCCATAGGTCCCGGCTGAACGATGGGAGGATTTCTGACAGCGGTGCCGACCGGCACACCTCAGGTGCCGATCGGCACGGGGTGCTCCCACGCGTCCTGACCGACTGGGAAGACTTCCAAGAGAAGATTCTGCACAAGAACACTGGAGGTTTTGGATGTAAGTGTTTTTACTGTATGAAAGACCATCAGAGGCAGATTGAGAATTATCTAGCTGATCCTGAATGCATCCCTGCGACTTTCGTCTTTGATGATGGCTTTCCCGTTGCTAAAGGGCGCATGACCCCTAAAGAGATCAATGATGAAATTCAGAGGCGTATTAACAGGGACAATGCTGCAAAGAGGAGAGCACGCAACCTGGCAGATCTAGAAGCGTATTTTGCAAGGAACGGAAGGCGTGCCGACCGGCACGGAGCTTGTGCCGATCGGCACGACGTCAAGGTTGTGAATTTCGTTGAAATATCTGATGATTCCTCCAATGGTGAGCCGGATCCTAAGCGATCAAAAGAAGTAGAGGGAGTTCGGCGTTCCGCTCGTCTTTCTTCAAAGCCAAGAGCAAGATATACCTCCGAATCAGTGAGCTATATAGAGGCATCCCCTGCACATGAACACCCATTAGCTAATCTTATTGCAAAGGATGAAGAAGATCCCGAAGAGGATCCGGAAGAAGATCCCGAGGAGGAACCAATGGAAGATGAGCCAGAACCTACTAATTCCGAACCACCCAGTGCAGAAGGAGCTACAGGAGGCCTTGCAGGAGCTCAAGGAAGTGCAGGACCGCGTTATCAGGTGAATGGTGCCTCGTGCCGATCGGCACGGGTTCCGTGCCGACCGGCACCTCGGGGTTTTGACAGAAACTCGCCCCTGCGAGATGAGCGTCATGATCGTCCTGCCAATTGTTGCCCAATCTGCAGAAGAAACATCGAACGTCTCTATTATGATATGGAGAGATGCTATAGGCACCATCGGGACATTGATATAAGGATTGATGACATGGAGAGCATGGCCGCGGCGGATTACTCTTTTCTCATGAGGAACATTCGAAGCATCTTTAGCATGTTGAGGAGGCATGGCATTTCGGATTAGGTTGGTCTAGTCGTTTTTCTTTTGCAATAGGGACATTGCAAGGTTTGAGTGTGGGGGATTCGCCCTTACACTTCTTAAGGTCGTTTGCTTCGATTTAGTATGGTTTGAGTTAGTGTGTGAAAGTGTGAGAGTTTTCTTAGAGAGGTTTGAGATGGTGTGCTTAGTTAAGCTTCGAGGTCAAGAATTATTGCAATGTCTTGAATAAAGTTAGTGTTAGTTGTCGAATCGATGTGTTACCCCATATTCTTGATTTTGTTTTTGACGATCGTTTTGCCAATCTACTTGAGTTCATTGAATAATCGCTTGGCTTTGTATACCCACTTTTCGAAAACCCCTTCTATCATCATAAGTTGAAGCATGTAGCTAAGGATTTGATTTTGTACCTATTACACTAAGCCAAATGAGATGAGAGAGGCCTACACATAAGCCTTTTGATAGGAAGACGTCTTTGTCAACTCTTTGCTCTTGATTACGACTAAGCTAGAAGGGAGAAGTTTCATTTGTTCATCTCAGTTTGCTAGCCATCTATCATCAAATTCTTTCTACCCAAAAACCGATATTTCATCGTTTCTCCCTCCTCCTTGATACAACCTACAAGCAAATGTGAAGTCTAAACAGATTTCGATCCAAAATATGCTCAGATAGCAGTCTGCAAGGAAATAAAAGAAGAAAAAGAAGGAAAAGAATTAAATTGGTCAGGTGCCGACCGGCACAGGCCTGTGCCGATCGGCACAAAAGGAAAAATAAAGGAAAATGGTCAAAAAGAAAGAGAATAATGAATATCAAAGGAAGCAGACTGCAGGAAGAGTTAAAATTCTAAAAAGATCTGTATATGCTTCAGGCTTGATCCCTTCTTAATTCTATTTCATTCATTCTCGATTGTTTCCTTTTCCCTTGATCCTTGTGCTTATACTCTGAATTCCTATGATGAAAACTCCCTTTTAGAAGGCATGATTGAGCGAATTGTTGACTTAGTTGTTCTTTCGATTCAATTTGGTTATATTACTTTCCGAGATCCACAAAAGAGCCTTATATTGTAGAATAGGAGAGGGAAGGAAATACATTTGAGCGATTGAGTGAAGTCTGAAGCTTTTGCATTCTTCTTACTTGATATGAAGGGAGACAAAAATATTTGTTTGATAAGCCTTGTGATTGATTTGGTCGACTCAAGTTTTGAGGTGAAATTGTTTTCAAAAATCGAGAGAAGGTTTCGTGGAGGGATACTAATTCGATGAGATGATTGACAATAGCTAAGTTAGAGACTTGTGAGAGTTTTTGTTTCTCAGCATGACGAAAGCATAGTGCAAGAAATTGAGTTGATTAGTATCAGGTGATGATTTTCATGGTTTGAATTGCTCGAGGACTAGCAATGATTTGAGTGTGGGGGAGCTGTTGGTGCTTTCTAGGGACTCATTTTGTGTGACAAATAAGGTGTTTTTAATACCTTATTACGTCATTATTGCTAAGAATTAACCCCCGTTATTATATATATGCGTAGTTTCTGTGTATTCGGAAGATTTGCAGGAAACAGGTGAAAATTAAGAGACTACGAGTAAAGAGCTGCCGGAGGCCCGAAGAACGAGGAAATTGGAGTCCGTGCCGGTCGGCACGGCCTGTGTGCCGACCGGCACCATGGAGGTCGGGCCCCAAACTTGAAGCCCACTCGGAGAATATGAAGCCCAGAAGAAATATCAGAGTCGGAGTCGGTGGAATCCAGCCCACAACCGAAAGAGACTATAAAGAGGAGATCTTGGTCGCGAAGTAAAGAGGAGAGAGACAGACATACAGAGGTTTTGACCTAGGTTGAAGGTTGTGGCGGCGAAGCGGCGATCACCGATCATCACCACCAAAAAGGAAGACTGTGCCGACCGACACACCGCCGTGCCAATCGGCACCTGTGGGACCACGCCAAAATCCTGCATCCTACTGTACCCATGTTCATGTGTTGCAGTATGATGCGTGAGTAGATCTCATATTCTCTCCGTGGCGAGGGAAATCTGGTTATGTATCTCTCACGCTTACAATACTCTTTTGATGTGTTTAGTCTATGTGATGCTTTGAACTCGTATCCGATCAATACATGTTTATTACATAGTGCAAGAAACCAGTGGGGAGCTATTAGTACCTTGTCGTGACAGGATCGGGGCGAACGAAACCACCATATCTTGTAGAATACTAAACCTATCAATTGAACCATGACCTGAGTTGCATGCCAGTACCCCAAACCATAGGAGAGAATCCCTTTCATACCCTTTATACAACCGCAGGCCCTTTCATCTCTAGCTGTTAACCACCCTTTCCACACACACCTTTGCCATATTAATTTAGTAGTTTAAATAATAGTTTAAGTCCCGCTTGTTCTCTGTGGTTCGATATTAAACCTTGGAATACTCTAAAGGAAAAAGTGCTACAACTGTACACCGTCCTCTTGCGGTATATAAGTGGGTGCGTACAAACGACCAACAAAAGGCGGAAGAAGGATGAGGAAGAGAGGAGAAAACGAGCCCAGAAAGAGTACGAGGCAAGAGTAAATGACCCGAACTCGTGGGAGCATTATTTTCACAAGATGGCTGAAATGAAGAAGAAGAGAAAGATAGAAGAGGAAGAGGAGGAAAGGGAGAAACGTAGGAGGAAAGCGGAAGAGGACAGGACGGCCATTGAATTGATGATGAATGCTGAAGCTATCGACAAGATGGTGGGTATTGTGAAAAATTTAATTGGGAACAAGTGATGACATATAAAATGGTCATTGTATTTGGTGTTGTAATATGCAGAATGACTTGACTTGGCTTGTAGAACTAATTAGGATTCGTATCGTACGTGAAGGTTGAACTATGTATGTGATTGTATTTTAATGTGTTAAATTGAGACGGTACTTTTTTTAAGTGAAATGAACTGTGATGGTACTTTAATATGTGTTTAATTGTGATGTAAAACATTTGTGATGGTACTTGCATGATTGAAAAACGGACAGCTTAGTCGCGCCAAACGCTATGGCGCGACCAACGTGTTAGTCGCGCCACAGCTCTCTCGTTTACAGTTCGCATTGGGAACGAGGGGGCGGCAAATTTTCTAAGTCCTGGTCGCGCCAACCAGGTTGGCGCGACCAACGTGTTAGTCGCGCCACAGCCCGCTCGTTTACAGTTCGCATTGGGAACGAGGGGGCGGCAAATTTTCTAAGTCCCGGTCGCGCCAACCAGGTTGGCGCGACCAACGTGTTAGTCGCGCCACAGCCCGCTCGTTTACAGTTCGCATTGGGAACGAGGGGGCGGCAAATTTTCTAAGTCCCGGTCGCGCCAACCAGGATGGCGCGACTAGCTGGCACGACTCACACAACTCCATTTGGCATTGAGATCGAGGAACAACACCGTGAAGAAGTGCATGGTAAAGAAAATACGAATTCAATATTCACTCATGCAATATTAAAAGGAGCAACATAGTTCAACCACATGGCATGTCAAAGTTTCATAACATACATGTTCTGTATTGTTTGATCACATAGGTTACATGGTTGAACCCAGGATGAAAAGAAAACCAAAATGACAATATGGTGCTCGCGGCGCGTGTCATCGTAGATGGTGTCAAGGAGCGGGTAGCGCTGGTGGGGGGCCATCAACCTGCGTAGAACTTGAAGTACCAACATCAAGAGCCCTACTATTTCCAGATCCCCGACGAGTTGTTGTACTCCTACGTCTTGGTTTGTTCTTCGGACCCATTTTGTGGTGCTCCATTCTGTGGCCTTCCTCGTGACATAATGTGCAACGTACTTTTATAGGGGCCTCGTTGAAGTCCCCAAATCCATACATATCGGCGCCGTAGCCTTTTTGCATGTCATCGAGCTCGTTTCGCAGCCTTTTCTTTTTCCGTCTGCCTTTTTTGTCCTTCAATAGCAAAACGTCAGGGACGTAGTCCAAACCGATATATTCCGGCCACTGCGTGCTATCAAGACACGGTTCGAAAGTTGCCTCCCATGTTCTTAAAGCGGAAATCTTGGAGTAGTAAGGACTCATATAAGTAGGTGACTCGTAGTCAACACCACGCGAACGGCATGCTGTGATGACATGAGAGCAAGGATAATGAAACAATTGACGTGTCATGCATGTGCATGTAACCCGGTCACCTATCTCCACCCTATATTGACGGCCACCGGACCTCTCACCACCCATGTCGGTATGACTCACTGAACGAACATCGTACACAAAAAGCCTCGGGTCGAATAAACGTGCTTCTTGATTCGTAGAGCGCTTGCCTTCCTCTTCTAGTTTGTCAGCCATTCCATCTCCCCATTTTCTACCCGCATCTATTGCATTTCGGGCCTTCTGCCATTGGGTGACAAAGTAAAAATTACATTTGTGAAACGTAAACTCAACAATGGCGGCCACGGGCATTGCTCTTATCCCTTTAAGGACATTGTTGAAGACCTCCGAGATATTTGTGGTCATTATGCCGTATCGGTATCCGCCTTCATCATATGCTTGCGCCCACTTACCCTTGTCCATCATGTGTCGCTGCAACCAATCCTTTGCACGCGTGTTCATAAGCTTCTCCAAATCTTCTAGTCTACTGTTAAATCTCCTCTCCCCCTGGCTTTGCATAGAAGTTTTAGTGCACTTATAACTTCTTTCTTTTTTTGCCTCTTCCAAATGTTCGCCGCAAAGTGACGCATGCACCACCTATGTACTAGAGTGGGGTATCCATCTAGCTCTTCTTTGGCAGCGTTCAGAAGACCTTGGTGTCTATCTGATATCATGCAAACCTGTCTCCCTGCCCCAATTACATGACGACGCACATGTGTTAGGAACCACGACCAGCTGTCAATGTTCTCACCCTCCGTTATAGCAAAAGCAATAGGAATCAATTGATCCTCCGCATCAATCCCAACAGCAACCATCAATGTCCCCTTGTACTTGCCCGTCAAGAATGTGGCATCGACACTCATTACAGGCCTGCAATGTTGAAATGCGTCCACGCATTGAGGAAAACACCAGAAGACTCGTTGAAGAACAGGTTTCATCCATCCATTACCATCGCTGCATTGCTTGCCTCCGGTATCAATGAAATATTTAGTCCCGGGATTAAAATGCGCAATCCCACTTAGCAGGCGTGCAACCCTATTGTACGACTCCTTCCAATCTCCCCATAGTTCTGCCATCGCAAATTGTTTCGCCCTCCATGCTTTGCTATATGTAACTCGATAACCGGTGAACCCATGAATTGCCTCAATCAAAGACGACACGGTGAACCCACCAATCAAGTGCCACAACCAAGCCCGAGCAAACCTCTCAACCAAGAATTCCGCCGCGTGTGGATTATGCAATCCACTGAAGTTGTCCATCAGCCACGCCGAGCTGACCCCAGTCGTCTTCCTATCCTTGACATCCTCCTCAGCCTCAGGTGGCCTCAACCCCAATGCAGCCTCAACCATGTCTCTCCACCCCACCGGCTGCACCATGCCCGTTACGGCATGTCCATTGATTGGGAGACCCAATATCATAGCGACGTCCTGCAAAGTCACCGTGACCTCCCCACAAGGCAAGTGAAACGTGTGGGTCTCCGGCCTCCAACGGTCCACAAGAGCGGTGAGGGCAGGTGAGTCCATTAGAGGCAATCCTGCATTGACCAACCGCGCCAAAGGCAGCAACCCCGCCCGTCGTATGTACGGAGCGTAGCGCTCATCCCAAGCCATAGGCTTGTGGGTCCGTGACCGCAAAGACGACAGCACCTGCAACCAAATAGAATTACAATCAGATTACTGCATATTCAAATTTTTTAAAAAAAGAATTACATTATGCTGTGTCAAGAATAATTTATTACCTGCCCAAGGTCAACAAGATGGTGAGCGCGATGCTTGTCATCGTACACGGTGTCAAGGAGCCGGTAGCACGGGTGAGGAGCCATCTCCCTGCAAAACGTTATAAAATATATTTAGGTAATTGCAACACATTAAACTACATATACCTCATTCGTCTTTATATTATCTAACCGATTACCATTGCCAAAAAAATGCCATGCAAGCCATAACCACACGGTCCATATACAGAGTCCTCCAAATAATTGTGTACCATCATCCTCCACAGAGATGCAATACATAGAACTATATATACCTCATTTCCTCTTACATTATCTAACCGATTACCATTGCCTAAAAAATGCTATTCAATCCATCCTACACGTCAATCACACATTACAATCCATCCATCGAGCGATACATGACCTCCGATTAACCTCGATTCGTACGAAACTTACCATCACCCATCATTCTAAACATTAAACCCTAACTATCTAAAACCGGTGAAATTCAACTCCTTATGGAAATGTAATTGGACAAGATGGAGAAGTTACCTTGGAGAGGCGTAGCCCCGCGATTTCGGCTCGATTCACCAAGTAGGGCGGCCGGATTCGAAATTTTTTTTGCTTAGGGCGCGGGGTCGGACAGAGAAGAGAAAAGAAGATGAACCGAGGAGGAAGAAGGAGGAAGAGAGGAGCGGGGACGCGGCGCGGGGCTAAGTCACCGCCAGTCGCGCCAAACAGGACGGCGCGACTAATAGAATGGTCGCGCCCATCGGGTCGGCGCGGCTGGTCTTTTGGTCGCGCCAAACAGGTCGCCGCGGCACAAGTCGCTGCCGCCGACGTGGCCGTCAAAGCTGACGTGTCACATAGTCGCGCCAAGCGGTTTGCCGCGACTCCTCTCTTCGTCGCGCCAAATTGTTCGCCGCGACAGAATGGGCTAGATTTGCAAATTTAATTCAAACCGGGTTATTATTATAATATTAATTAAAAAAGGATTAAAATATAAAAAAATTCCGGGGGGGGGGGTGGGGGGGGTGGTTGGGGGGCATGGCCGAGTACTGCTCAGCCGCGATGGCGTCGAGCGGCCGTGCTTCCACTGCGCTAGCCAATGAGTGAGGCTGATAGTAGTTGTCAGAAGGGTTGAAATCATTGAGATCGAGTGTTTAGGTTGGACTGCTAGGGAATGACAGCTGCAATGCAACCATCAACCAAGCAATTGTTAGTTGCGGACAGACACACGGCCAGAAGATTAGGAAGGTAGATGACGCTTGAGCTGGTGACGTGAAGACTCCTTTTGCTATATTTTGATACCCACTCACCCAACGACACGAATAGTTCAGCTCTAATAAAAACATGAATAGATCAAACAGAAAAGGAAATAGACAGCTGACGAACACACCTCTAAAATTTAGACCCCTGGAAACGAACATGATTTGGCAAACATGCGCAAAGTTCCAGATTTGGCACTGTGACTACTACGGCAACCCTTCACTTGTTTCATAGTCATCGTCTGACAGTGCAACTACTACGACACCCTCTTACTGTCTCAGTTCGTGGAAGTCCCAAGTGATGTTCACTTCAACTTGATCATCATCGACTTCTCTTTCTTGACTTCTAATTAGGCGGGTGAATTTTAGAGTGAATTTCAAATTCTTGTCCACTTCTTGGTTGTCTTGGCTGTCACAGGTTGGGATTACCAGGTCCACCTCTATATGAAGCTCAGGCTGACGACAATATGACCCACCGCCCTGCCGCCTGCCCCGCCCACAGCTCCAGTGGCGCCAACGACGCCTCGCCGGGTCGCGACCCCCCCCCCCCCCACCCCCCCAACCCCGGCCCACCCTCCGAACCTCTCCTTCTATGCCCGTCGGCGAGTGAATCGCCTCCACCCTCCTCGACAACTCCGAAACCCTAACCTCGCCCCCTCCCCCACCTCGGGCAACGTGTTGTGCCGCCCGCACATCCTCCTCTGTGTGCCACTGCTTGCTTTTTTTTTTTTGAGGTTAGTGTCCCACTGCTTGCTTCTTATTCCTCCTCCGGGCGTGGGCTGGGCTGCGCAGGGCATGGTGGGTCGAGTCGCGCGTGTCGCACACGAGCGGCGTACAGATACGCAAAAGACTTTCCGTTGATGAAAGCAGCGGCACTGTTGTCGGGCCCTTGACAGGGCTGAGAGCCCTCACGCGCAGGCCCGTGATTTTTCCCATAGGAATTTTTTAATTATTAATCATTTTTTATATATATTCATTTAATATTTGATTACCAATCGTCAAACAAATTTGTGATAGAGTAAACTAATGTATCAGGTGTTACAAGCCATTTAGGTGTTACCGTGTTACCATTCGTAACAACGCCTTCTTTAGTGCACCTAAAATTGCAACTATTTATCACATGCAAAAATTGAGGTGCAAATCAAATTGGTGAGAAACAAGAAAAAATAAACCAGCCTGTGAATAGTGTGGACTATGACTATTCATCGCAGACCCACAACCTGATACTATTCACATGGCGATTTCACTATTTTTGTTTCTCCTTGCTCAAGTATCAATTGCATCTCAAAATTTTCATGATGATAGATAGTAGCATGATCTATCAATTAATACTTTTGTTGAAATTTTATATGTAACTATTTCAAAATATAAGTATTACTAGGTTTGGTCAAAATTAACCATCTTCAACTTTGATATAAATAACAAAAAAATCATAATGTTTGATTATGTTTAAATGATATTATTAAATTCGTCATAAAACCAAATGTAATAATATGCAACTCTTCATATTTAAAAGAGTAAATTTCATAGAACCCCGGGTTTTGTGGTCGTTATTGCACAAAACCCCGGACATTTTGGCTCATGTCACTTAATCCCGGGTATTTTGGTCCAATTGTTTCATAAAACCCCACCCATATCAAAACAATATGAATCTCATCTATAGAAACTACTTGGTTGTGCATCAACCAAATGGTTTCGTTAATCAAACTGATTACAAAAATTGCATCATGCAAGTACAAAAACATAGTTTACATGTCATATTAATGGTTATTTTCGAAAGAGGTGGGGTTTTGTGAAACAATATGACCACAGAACATGGGTTAAGTGACACAAGCCAAAATACATGTGGTTTTGTGAGACAAAGGCCATAAAACCTAGGGTTTTACGAAATTTACTCTATTTAAAATAATTTATTTTTTAAAATTGATAATCAAAGTTGAAAAAAATGACTTTGACTAAACCCTGAGACAATGGTAGTACTATCAGGTGAAACAATATTGTACCAGAAGTAAACCTAGGACGGTTCATAAAACTAAAAGAGGGAATGATTTAATATGAATCAAACACCGAGTGGCTCCCAGAAAGCTTAACTAAATCCTCTGTAAGCCGCACAATTGGAACTTTCAGGGAAAATGAACCCAAAGAAAAAAGAAGACTGCTTTTGTAGCAAACTACTCCGAGGAAGTAAAGAACTCAATTAAGAATGGACACAAGCATGATCCACTTCATTAGGCTTACATATTCTCCATCCTATTTGTATGGCCAATATAAGAATAACACAATAAAAACATTGCCATACTACAGAATAAACCAAACAACTCTCTAGCGATGACAACATCTTCATGAGTTCAGCATAATAAAAGCAACATGTAGCAGAAGTTCAGGACTGAGAGGATCAGTCTAAAGGATACTGTCTCTATTAACAGCTAAGCATCTATGTCAACCAAACAAGCTCCAGAATAACAATAAATCTTGCATTCTACAGAAGGATGTGCCCCTAAAATGCTCTGGATTCCCATGCATGTGTCTCTTTTTGAGACCTTGGAGGACAATTTCACAGCCGCTCTTTCAAGCATTGTCGCACTTCTGAATATAACTTTCAATAAATCAACTTCGTGATCCTCTCCTTTGAAGCCTTGGAATTCTACTTCTTTAAGATTAGTCAAGGAAACACTCTGACTTCTCCAGCTATTAGACTGATCACAAAGGCAATTTACCGAGCATCTATTTTCTCCCTGCTAAAAAAATGTGTGTGATATGCCAGTTATCATTTATGCTAGGGGTGTAAAGATCAGATATCAATGAATATGGCAACACAAAATAGTTCAAAATGTTTGTCAGGCAAAGAGGTGGAACAGTTACCTCATATAGCTCCACCTTAAGCTTTTGTGTAGAAGTACAAAATTGAAGCAGATGCAGCACCATTGCTCCATAAGCATGCCCTCGTGCCACTATCTGAAGCTCCATAGTCGCAAAGTTAGCGATTAGAGATTGGAATAGCTGTTTCTCAAAGCTCTTGACTGCACCTCCCAAAATATCCTGCCCAAAAAATGCGAAATCATTTTAATCAGCACAGTAGGGAAATTGAGCATGAGATCGAGATGCACACGCACATGGGTCTCTTCGCAAAAATACAGAACACGGAGATGAGGCCGTTGCTGGAGCTGCAAACACGTGTTTTCTCGGTCACTGGCGTGCTCCCTGGGTCCAAGAGGCTTTGGTGTTGCTAATTTCAGGCTCCCTAGCCACCAGAACTGACCAAACCCAACAATTGAGGATGGACACTCACAATTCCATGAGAGCTCCTCCACAACAGGCGCTGAATACGACAACGTAAACTCATCACCGATACCAGAGTTGGCATTAAAATGTAACTTCTTGAGAGAAGGGGCCACTATGTCTAAACGCTGACACCGTGGATATGTATGCACATGCAATTCCTCGAGCGATGGCGAGTCGACCACAATCGAGTTGTGTTGCCAACCGTGGATCCGAAGGTTGCGCAGGCTGGAGCAGCGTTTGAGCAGGTCAGACAGGTCTATTTGGCATGAAGTTAACTCAAGAACCTCAAGAGCTGTGAAATTTCCTGTCGGCAGCAGGAAGCGGACGAACTGGTGGAAGTTCAGCCGGATCGAAGTGGCACGGTTGAAGCACGGCAGCTCGACAAGATGGGCATTGCCGCTGTGTGGTGTTTTCCCCCAGAGGCTGACATTGAGCTCCGCCGGCAACAGCCTCTCGGCGGCACGGAGTAACGAGGCGATGCGAGCTGGTGCAAGACGGTGGTTATCCCATACGCTGATGTCGAGAAGCGACACCGCGGGGCCCGGGACCTGGGCGAGCGCAGCGTCGAGCGGGTCAGGACAGATGTTGTGGAAGATTAGCTTAGGGAGGCGGGTCCAGAGGCCGCGCCACCGGCGCGCGAGCAGGGCGGTGTGGGCGGCGGCGCGGGCGCAGCGGAGGCGGGCGAGGATCAGGAGGAGCAGGTCGTCGGGGAGGGCGCTGATCAGATCCAAGCCGTCAATGCGGCGCCTGAGTCGACGGGAGCGGCGAGGAAGACCTCCCAGGCAGCACGGTGAGCGCACCTGATCGCGGCGGCAGGTGCGGCATGAGGTCCTCGCCGCCATCGATTACGCCAGACTTCCCGTCCTCGCCGCAGACCGGGCCGGGTGGAGTGCGGCGAGGAATCCGCAGATCCGGCGCCGCTAAGGAGAGCGACGAGCGGCGGAGGATCTGGAGGTACTAGGTTTATGGGCGGTGGAGCTGCGGCCGGACCAGTCGGGGGGAAAATTGGGAAGGATTTTTATTTTTTTCTATTTTTAACTTTTTTTAGTTGAAATTGGGGGGAACAAGAGCAGGCCACAGCGCCGCTCACTCTGCCTTCTTGGGGAAGCTAGTTCCATCTGAGGTTTTTAGAAAGGAAAACATTGACTGGGTTTCTTAAACTAGTAAACTGGATTTTAAAATCCGGACAAAAAAATCTGACATGTTGGCTATCTAGTTTCTGAAAGTTGACTTTCTTAAAAAATGAATGATACTACATTATTGTATCCCATCTAATGTTAAATTCAAGCAAAACATTTCGATAGTTGTTATTACCACATAGCACAAAAACTTATAATATCTACAACCGGCCTGTTCGGTAGGCTGTTTTGTAATTGTTTTACTGTAGCGGCTGCTGAAAAAATAACTGCGAACTCTGTAGCGGCTGCTGAAGAAATAACTGGAACACTATAGCTGCTGCATCGCAGCATAAAAAGTTAGGGCGCCTTTCATTTCAATGAGCTTGTATAATCTGGTACATCTGGTTATGTTGCAACATAGGTCAAAGGATTCCTCCTGGTTCTTGGTTGCATTTCTTCCTTCTGTGTATCTTGTGTTAGTTGCAGAAGAACCGGGCTCTTCAATCAGAACGCACTGACGCATAACAACATTCGGCCTGTTCGGCTGGTATCTTTTCCAGCCGACTGCGGCTGTTTCCAGTTACATTAGCAACCAACCACAACAGTGCTTGTGACTGCATAAACAGCCAGCAACAACAGCGTCTGCACCAGCCGAACAGGCCGATTAAGAAGGTAGAAACTATGGATTCTGTCTATAGATCAAGGTTTTTTTGGCAAGGGGAAGGACATAAAAAGAAGTATAGGCTTGTCAGATGGAGCATCCTATGCCAACCTAAAGAATTAAGGGGGTTAGGTATTCAAAATATTGATATACAAAATCAATGTTTACTGAGTAAGTGGCTCTTCAAACTTATTAATGAAGAAGGAGTTTGGCAAGATATGCTTAGAAGGAAGTATCTTAATAATCAGACCTTAACACAGGTTCAAAAGAAACCAAGGGATTCACATTTTTAGTCGGGATTAATGAAAATTAAAAATTCCTTGGTAGCCTTGTTTTGAACAATGGTCAACAGATTAGATTTTGGGAGGATAGGTGGTTAGGAAACTTTACCATAAAAGATCAGTACCCGAAGCTTTATAATATTGTTCGAAAGAAAAATGCAACTATTGTATCTGTCTTTAGTATGGTTCCACTCAATATTTCTTTTAGAAGATCTTTGATTGGTCAAAACCTTATTCTTTGGCAGAATCTTGTAGCTCGAATTGATTTTGTACAACTTTTTGATGTTAAAGATCGGTTTAGGTGGAATCTAACCCCTACAGGTCTTTTCAATGCCCAATCTATGTACAAAGCTCTTTTGAACAATGGTAATGTGATCCATAATAAGAACATTCGGAAGATGAAAACACCTCTCAAGATTAAGATCTTTATGTGGTACTTGCAAAAAAAAGTAATGTTAACTAAGGATAATCTAGCTAGACGAAACTGGCATGGTAATAAGAAATGTTGCTTTTGTTCTAAAGAAGAAACTATCCAACATTTATTTATTGATTGCCATTATGCAAAGTTTATCTGGAGACTAGTTTACTACTGTTTTGATTTACGACCTCCTCATAATATATCACATTTGTTTGGGGGGTGGCTGAATGGTATAGGTACTAAACTCAAAAAACAACTACTTGTTGGTGCATCAGCTTTATGTTGGGCTATCTGGTTAAGTAGAAACGATATGGTTTTTGATAAGACACATATGAAAACTTATATGCAGGTACTCTTCCGGGGAACACATTAGCTTTGGTTTTGGTCCCAGTTGCAAAAGAATGATGAAGACAAAGAGATTGTGAGAGGTGCTTGCCGACGATTGGAGGTGTTGGCAATAGAGGTCTTCGCAACCATCACAAATAGACTTTGTTATTAATGGGGTCTCTTTATCCGAACTTGTCATGGTCGTGTGTGCGTTTTTTATACTTTTTATACTCATTCACGCAGACGGAAGTGCTGCAAGTTTGTAATAAGACGGCTCTAACCTCCTAGTGAGGCCAAGGCTGGGATGCTTTTTTTCCCATTATCTAAAAAAAAGAAACTGCGGATTCATTTCCGCACTGTACCATGGAAATCAACAATTTGTGCTAGAACCCGACATCGTCAGTAAAACATTAACAAACGAAAACAATCTTCTATGTCGCAAAGATGACGAAACTCTGCTAGTGCCACTAGAATTTCTCACTAAAACTAGCCGATGTGCCCGTGCGTTGCTACGGTCTTCAAACATTTTTCAGTTATTTTCCAAAATTTGAAAAGTGAATTTTCGTATGTGATTTCTTTATAATTTTATTTTAGTTTGTTGGTGAGGGTTCTTTTTTCTTAGAGAATACTGATCAACACTAAATCGAATTTCGAGTACAAAATATAGGAATATAGATATAATGATTTGATGCAAGATACTTTGACAAATACATCCCAACATATACAGACAATATATAATTTGATAAAGTATTTTTATGCGTGAGTAATATGCTGCCAGAAATTTATTTCACGGGCTTATTGTAAAAAGAGTAGTCACACTATAAGTCTGTACAGCTTATTATGCACAGATGCGGCACCTACAGTTCGAACTCTGATTCATGGTTCGGCTGCAGTGGTGCAGCCTTCTAATGTGCCCTCGCCTAATAGCCAAACGAAAGGAAAAGAAAAAGCAGTTTTGTCGCTCCAAGTGCTTTCTAAGCGCTCCTCTCATCCCACTGTAGCGCCCCTGCCGCAGCCAAATCCAACACCCGCGGTGCCTAGATCAATAAATGAATTGCTCAAGCTGACTTCTATAGCCTCAACCGGCACCAGATCTTCCGCCTCCATTGCTCCTCGCTAATTTCATTGTCCCAATTTCTACGCTGCCCAATACTCTAATCTACAGAGCGATGGAGATGGAAGTCGAGGGATGAAGGCGGAGGGGCACCTACAACAATTGCAGCTTGGGGGAGGACGGGCGCGCAGCACTGCGGAAGAGATCGGCATGAATCGATTCGAGTGACGACCACCATGGATTCTGTGGACGCTGACCAGAAGATGAAGCCCGCAACAGCAGCTGAAACCTCGCTCCAGAGCTCGCCAGCTCGGCGAAGCCCCTATAGCCCCTTCGAGTGTGAGAAACAGGTGAGCGGAACGGAGGAAAGGGCGGTGGCCCCACCTGTCGGCGCAAGTTTTCAGTGAGAGGAGACACGCCCACGACAACGACCACGCACACCAACTCGTATTTTTAAGAGAAGTAAAGACAAAGGCAGAGGTCCACCTACCAAGAATTACACAAGCAGAGCATGACCAGAAACAAACACGGCAGAGGTCCGCATAATGCACAAGCTGTGCTCCAAGACGGCAGCATAAGCTGACGTTTGAACTTGAACAACCAACAATCTTGCAGGCCACAGCAACAACAAATTTTGCAAATGCCAGCCGAATGTACTCATACGACAAATATCGCTGCAAAACTGCCCAACAAGGAGCACAAATGCAACAAGCCAAGCACGGCCACGGAAACAAAGAAGGCAAGTGGTTTGAAAAGCAAGCCAAGCATGACCAGTGAACCAAAGAGAAGAAGGCCAGTGGTTTGAAAAGCATAATACACATAAATACAGACACCACCGTGGCAGGGATATGATCCTTGAAACTGAACAAAACTGATGGAAATCAATAAACAAAATACATTAAAATAAGATAGTTCCTGCATTCTGTTATACACTAGAAGCCTGAAACTAGATATCGGTGCTGAAAAAGAAAAAGAAAACTCTCTTCTCCCTGTCCCAAAACTAAAGAAACCCACTTGTTACCTTACTTTTGCAGTAACCACGCAACTAAGTTTAAACTGACCCCTTATTCATGGGCAACAATATCCTCTAGTTTACCAACTCATCAGGTATATTCACATCTGATCTGATGCTAATCAGAAGGATCAGAATGGAACAGATATAGACAAAGTTAAAACTTTACTCCATTTCCCTTCTGTCGAATGCTTTGAGCTCAAAGCAGCATATCAGATTTGGCAGGCAATCTCCGGTAGAAGTTGAAAGGCACAGAGGGCATCCTGCTTCTGAACCGAGGATGACGCAACAGGTACAGCATAGTTATCACCATCAAAACCTGGAACGGTGTCACATATAGCACAACGGCGACAACCAGGGACAAGAATACGAAGATGGCAGTGGCCCGAGGGTCCCTCCAACTAAGCAATGCATGGGCTCTCTCACCTTGCGTCGCCAGGTCTCCAACCACGATCTGCACACGACCTCCGACGCTCCTCAGCCTGTCATAGCGCATTCTTACAATGTCAGCAGGTCTGGAAGTTGGGAATGTGTCAAATTCCTCATCAAGCTCGTCAGGGTTTGTCATCTCAGCATGTGAGAGCTTAGTATCCATGTGCGATGGGTGCCTTGGCCTGTAACGGTAGTTCCAGAGACCAATCAAGAACATATAGAGGAAGATGGTGGGCAGGATGAGCTCCGGGTAGCAGATCAGTATCAGAAACAGCATGTGAACTAGCATTGTCGTAATCGGGTTCCGCCAGCTCCTGATGCCATCAAACCACTTGACCATTGCCGCAAAGCCACAGAACGTTGTCATGATACGATTAAAGTTAGCCTTGCTGCGCCGGAGACTAAACAAGTGTGAATCCACATCTAGCATGTACTCCACAACCTCCCTCCGCAGCGGGGGCTCAGCTCGGCTAAGCCTTGCCGCAACAATCTGCATTGCCTGGTGCCTCAGGTAGTCCACTTGCATCACCGAGATTGGCTGCGTGTAGTGCATCTTTGGTAGCAGCGGCCGACCATACATGGCCATCATGTTCACCCAAGCTGTACAAGTGAATCGCACAGCCAAATGCAGCTCACCAGTCTTCTTGAGCCCACTAGGATGCAGAACCAGCAAAGGGTAGAAATGTGTATACACCCTGTCAGTCTCCAGTGTCGAGAGGCGGATACGGACCTTCCCGATGCGCTGATCTGGGCCACCACCATTCTTGCTCCCAATCTGCCCATTGTCAAACACCACCACTGTGATCACCGTGCAAGGATCAAACACCTCCCAAGTATACTGCTCATTCCACTGGGGATTCAGCGTGTCGAGGATAGTTCTTGTGCGCACCCACTTGGGGCCGTACTTGGCGACGCAGTAGGCGTCGGTCGTGCGCCCATCCTTGGGCTTCATCGGTATCAAGTTGCGAGCACCCAGAATCCCCACCTCAAGCATCCCAATGCTCGGCTTCCTTGCGGGCTTCGACGACGGCTGGAGATCACTGCTGTAGTAAGTGGACTCGTCGAGAACATGGTACCCAAAATCCAAGGACATCCGGAGCTGAATCTTGCTGGCGAACTTGGCCTCCTTCTTGTCCGGATCGTCCGAGGGGCGCGCGAGGCTGTACCAGCGCGGCTCGACGTGCTTGCCGAAGTGGTCGTGCCGCGGCATCGCGGCCTGGAGGGGCAGGATGACGCGGCCGAGCGGGTCGTCGCGGCCCGGCGCGACGCGGTCCTCGACGGTGACGACGAGCGGCTCGTCGAAGGGCTCCGAGGCCACGAACATGAACTCCTCGTTCCACATCGGGTTGGGCGTGCCGCCGGCGGGGCGCGTGCGGCGCACCTGTCCGGCGAGCTGCAGCTTGACGCAGGTGTTCATGGGGCGCGAGGCGTCGTGCGGCACGAGGTCCTGCGCCCCGACGGCGGCGACGCGGAGGTACACGAGCTTGGGGGAGAAGTAGACCTTGGCGCGCGTGGAGGCGACGGCGGCGGGGCCGGCCGCGGCGTGCGCGTCGGAGTGCCAGGCGTCCGGGAACGCCTCGTCGGCCTGGGTGCCGAGCCAGACGGAGAGCATGAGCTCGCCGCGGGGGAGCTTCGCCTGGTCCCCGCGGCCCCGGGCCTGGAGGCGGTACCACTGCGGCGCGAGCGGCGAGTCCGGGGGCACGCGGACCGGCACCTCGGCGAGGTCGAAGGCGACGACGCCGAGGACGCCCTCGCCGCCGGCGAGATCCCGCGCCCGGACGGCGACCTCGAGCTGGTGCGCCTGCAGGTGCGCGGCGGAGAAGGCGAAGACCTGGCGCCAGGCCGGGTCGCCGCCGGCGCCGACGCCGAGCGCGGGAGTGGTGCCCCGGAAGTTGCCGAGCTTGACCTCGACGAGGGCCTCGACGGCGCCGCCGGCGGGCGACGCGGCGGGGAGGTCCCGCGCCTTGACGACGTGCACGTAGAGGAACCGCATCGGCTCGACGAGGTCGTAGGTGGACGCGATCTTGCTCCCCGCGCCGCCGGCCGCGGCGGCGGCGGCGGAGGCGGACGGGTTGAGGCCCGGGATGTTGAAGCGGGGCCGCAGCACGGCCGCCAGCTGCGGCCGCGTCTCCACCAGCCCGAACTGCTGCTGCGGCGGCGGCATCATCGGGCCTCCCGGGCCCATGATCGGCCGCGGCGGCATTCCCCCCTTCATCGGCAGCGGAAGCGGCGGCGTTGCTCTGCTCTGCTCTGCTCTGCTCGGTTGGGGAGTGTGGCGAGTTTGCAACCGAAACAAAACAAAACTCAGCAGCACCCAGTCATGTGAACGGAGCCGAGTGGGTTACATGTGTGTGCGTGTGGGAGGGAGTACGACACGGCACAGATCTGCAGCCCGTGGCGCCTTGTAACGGAGTGCGGCCACACCCTCACGCTCACTGACATGTGGGCTCGAAATACGTGGGACCGCAGTGTCAGAGTGCTTTGCCGTGGTGTTTTGTGTGCATGGGGAGGCTCGTTGAGAGGTGGATGAGGACGGTGGTCGGCCTCGGGAGCCTCCTCGGTTTGGTGGCCAGCTTGGTGCGTTCGGATTCTCTGTGCTCCGTCGGAACTGGGGGAGATCCGGAGCTGCCTTTTTCCCTTGTTTTTTCTATCGCCGGCTGGCTGCCTTGACGCAGCACCACCGTGGGAGGGAGATGGACCCAAGACGACGGATGTTTCATTCTCTGGTCCCGTAAAAGTTCGTCATTCACTGATCGTGGGTCGTGGGTGCGGAGTCTCTGGTCTAGTCGTGGTCTGCCAGTGAGCCAGTGTGACTGAACTGGAAACGGAAGGCATGTGGGAGTGCGATGTACTCCTACTATGTGCTCCCGGAAAGCATAGGTAAGCTTTGATCAAAGATCTTCTTATATTATGGCGTAAATATTATGAAATACGACTCGTAACAAAGTAGTACGAATGTGAATCAGATGCCGTCAAATGCCATCAAAGTAGTAACATAACTGTCTGGTAATTTATTGGTTAAATCCATAATTCGAATATTTTTTTTTTTTAGTTTATATACTAATGGAGTGCAGCTCTGTACATTCTGGAATTTTTGTCGTTTTCAGAAGAAATGAGCTATCTGCTCATGCATGAACGTCAATAATAAAAAAAAATTATGGAGGGAGTATTGTATAATTTGGTTGAAAGATGTGGCTTTGGATGTTGATTTGTTACCGAAGATCGATTGTCTAAATTTGAACGAAATCCATGGTTATGATGAAGCATAACATACTCTAATCATGTTCGAGAATTCGACAATTCGAGCTTAGAAATATCAACATGAACTGTTTTTGCTGTCCTTGAGCTAGCTTCATCGACAACAAGGTTATGACCTGGGTGACGAGATTATAGGATTAAGGCCATGTTCCAAACCTTTAAGGATAACAATTAGCAGCTAAAATTAGCGATAGAGGTTTGGAACGGGTGTAGCTAATGCCCCAGCTAACAATTAGTGAATTCTCAGCTAACAATTAGTTCACAAGCTGTCTGACCCATGCTAAACTCAGCTAATTCTTGTCATTTGACCTTTTTATCCCCACTCTTCAACCCTATCTCGCCTAAACATAAATAATAAAAGCAGTTGTTTTGGCGGTAAAAGAAAAGACAAAAGTATGAAACACAAAGTAACAATTAGCTATCTTATGAGCTAGAGGTTTGAAACACCCTCCATCTAATAGTTAGCTAGCTAAAAGCCAACTATTAGCCAGCTAACTATTACCTCTAGAGGTTTGGAACAGGGCCAGACGCTTACCAAAGGATGGGACGACATTTGGGTGTCGCAACAAAGACAACGTCCACACGCGATCAAGTAGCCTAAGATACTGGCTGTTGACACCGATGTTTAAGCCCGGTCCTTGTCAAGCTGCCGTTCCCAGATAAACGCGCTAGCTGGCTAAGCTGGTGATGATGGCTTTGACACGCCTTAAGTAGCCGTTGGTTTTCCATCATTTGAAACGTCTCTCGTGCGTGACACTGACACACCATACATAGCTACGACATTCAGCGAGGAGACCTGAACACAAAACGCGCTTCCGTGACGTGGAACGTGTACTGCATAGCCATAAGATATTTCCTTCGCCAAAGAAAAAAAATAGCCATAAGATATTTGCTACGGAAGCTTTTCAAAAGTGGCTCGCGCGCGCTCTGAGTACATAAAAAAAAAGTTACCCCTGCCGTTCGTGTTTCCCGCGAAAGTCGACGAGACGACGAGAACAGTTCACCTCCGACCTCAAAGCGGTGGTGTGCGTCGTCCATCAGCTCTGAGAAAGTGGCGCAGCACACGAACACGCAGTGAAGAGTGAACCAAGGTTTGCAAAACCATTGGTAACTGGTCGGTTATCGCGGTAACCGGACTTACCGGTCCGGTTCGGTTTAGTCGGTTTATCGATTTTCGAGTTTGAATTTGAAATGAATTTAAAAATTTGACGAATTTTGTTCGGTTTTGATCGGTTTGACCGGTTACCGGTCTTACCGATCTGCTCTGGTTGGAACGGTTCGATCGGTAAGGCAAACGTTGGAGTGAACCAAGCAACGACATGCATGCAGTGAGAGGAGAGACTTGAACATAAAACATGCTTTCTTTTGTGACGTAGAACGAGTACTGCATAACCATATAATATTTGGTACCGAAGCTTTTTTCAAATCAAAAATCTTCTCTCTCTCCTCCTGGTACATAAAGTTGGCCTTGCCGTTTGTGTTTCCTGCTAAAGCGCCGTGTCTCACGGCGAGACAAGATCTCCCAACAGTCCCACCTCAATGCGGTGCTGCGTCAGCTCTGAGAAAGTGTCCAAGTACACGAACACGGCTAGGACGTGTTTCTTTTTTCCCGGTACAGAGTGTTACGCGAGGGCCGAGCAAGCCTATCCCTCCAGACGACTCTGCCATGCACACATTAAAAAACATGTTGTCACAAACACTAATGTTTTTTGTTTTTGCGAAAGACAAACACTAATGTTTGTTGTCTCAGTAACCAGAAGAAGGGTTTGATATGATACTTGGGCGCTAGGGATGTAAGTTTTCAGATTTTTGAGTCAAATGGATTGACCCCCGACAGGCTCGTGAACGCGCGCGACGTGTGGCTCGCACTGCGCCGCGTCTCGTCTCGTCTCGCCTCGTCTCGTCTCGTCCCGTACGTGTAAGCCGGCCGGTGGTCGTGGTCGCACCGCGATCGAAGAACCGGAAACGGAGGCGCCGAGTAAAAAGCGCGCGGCCGCGGCTGTGGACGGAAAGTTTGGTGCCTGCCGCGCCTGTGGAGGGACCGGGAGCGCACATGCATGGCGTCAGCTCTGTGCAAAGGCGTTCTTTGATCACACCCCGTCATGCCATACCAGCGTTAGCATTGTAAGTTTTGGTGAAAGCTTGCGCTGTTGCACATCGATCGTGCAGGATGGACGTTGATTTATGATGAGTAGCTAGCTAGGAAAAGCCCACAGCACCGTTCACGGTGATTGAGTCATAGAATGTACAACCGAGCACCCCAAAAAAAAAAAAAATCTATCGTTATCTTACTTTGTGTTATCACGAAACAGACTGTTACTATATGAAACATACAACTAAACAAACTACTCCGGTCCCTCTATTCTCTTTTTTGCTTGACGTTGTTGTCAGACAATCAATTTGCACTAGCTACATGTCAAAAAAAAAAAGTCACGAAACGAGAGAGTGTATATATCGCTAAGGGTGTGATTGGTAGCTCGCATCCACCTAGCCTGGCTAGGGAGGGGATGCAGGCCCAGCCGAGCCAGCATCCATAGATGCAATCATGCAAGCCGGCGTGATTGGTAGTTGCATGTGTGTTGACCTAGACAGACTGTGCTTGTGATTGGTATCCTGCACTGCGGCCTTCCCTGCATGTGTGCGTGTGTGCAACGCACCCACGTGAGCCTCAGGCTGCATCAACGCGGCCAGGCTGAGCAGGGAACCTCGCCTCCCACTTCGCTCCCCAGCCAGCCCTGGAGAGCATCTTGCATCGGTCCGGCCAGGATACAACGTCGATTCAGGCTACCAAACATGTCTACCCTGCACCAGCTCGACCTGGCCCAGGCGGATGCGGGCTACCAATCACACCCAAGAAGCATAACATTTGAGCTTGTATGGAGTCTAGACGTGGTTGGTGCCGGCAACGGATACAGATGCCGCTTCCAGTATTGGATTGTATGGGGGTTTTCAAGCTTACAGCTGGTTTATGTGAGGATCTCATGAAGAAAATTCGTAAATACTGGTGGGGTGCAAAGAACGGAGGAATTGTGTGCACTGGTGTACTTGGGAGAGAATATTGCAGACCAAAGGAAAAGGCGGACTTGGTTTTCGGGATACGAAATCTTTTAATCAAGCGTTGCTTGCTAGACAAGGATGGAGACTGATTTATAAGCCTGACACGCTTTGTGCCAGAATTATGAAGGCGAAGTATTACCCACATAGCCACATCCTTGAAACAGTGTTTTCTAATAATGCTTATGTGACTTGGCGTGCAGTGGTGCATGGATTGGAGCTGTTAAACAAAGGTATTATATGGCGCGTTGGAGATGGTAGTAGCATACGCATCTGGCGTGATAGGTGGATTCCAAAAAAAAAAAACTCGACCTGGCCGGTGAGAATCGGCGCGAGTGCTTAACCTGAGCTTTGCGTGCGGAGAAGCGAGGGGATTTTTTTCGCTAGGAAAAAATCCCCGATGAGGCACCCGCGCGAGCCAGCGCTCGAACGCGGGTGGGCGCGCTGGGAACGACCCGCGCTGGCCAACCGAGCCCCCGCTCAGTTCTCGTGATAGGTGGATTTTGAATCCACCAGAGTTGAAGCCGCTGGGTAAGAAGAATACAAGAACGAGAATAAGATGGGTGTCAGAACTGATTGACCAAAGATCAAACTCCTGGGACTTGGGGATGTTGCGAAGTCTGTTCCATGAGCCTGATGTTGAGGAAATCCAGAAGATAAAGCTTCCGTTGAGAGGACAGTGTGATTTTGTCGCTTGGCATTATGAGAAGAATGGCATGTTCACTGTCCGGAGTGCTTATAAGCTGGCTTTTTTGGAAAATTTTGTAGATCATGCAGGTGCAACTAGCTCGGCACCAGATGGATCGCGTTCTTTGTGGCAATTGATTTGGAAGTCTGGTGTTACCCCAAGAATCAAGCACTTTGCTTGGCGTGTTGCAACTGGAACCCTGCCTACAAAGAAGAACAAGTTTGTGCGACACTTAGAAAATGATGGAATATGTGTGGTCTGTGGACAGGAAGAGGAGACGGAGGCGCATGCCTTGCTGAAGTGCCCGCTTGTGCGCGCACTTACGCAAGCTATGCGGGATTAATTTCTGGCCTATCCCAAAAATTTGGAAGACGTTGACTTTGCGACAGATTGGTTGCTCGTCATGTTGCTTGAATGCCCGAGGGACATGCTGCTACTTATTCTATGGCGGGCATGGTTTGTGCGGAATCAAATCACACATGATGGCCAGGAGATTTCAGTTATGGGTTCGGTGCAGTTCTTGTTGAGCTATCATGCCACACTGTTCACCAGCCAACAAATTCAGAATCATCAAGATGGGAAAGGGTTGGAATCAGTAAGTTTACATTCCATTAATGAAAATGATCGCATAATGAAGAAGTGGGTAAAGTCATCAAGCGGGAGAGTCAAGATAAATGTTGATGCTGCTTTTTGTGTTGATTCTGGACGGGCTGGTGTGGGGGTGATCATTAGAAACGATCGCGGCGAGTTAATCCTATGTTCTGGCCGAGTCGTGTTCAACTGTGTAAGTGCGGAGGAGGCGGAGCTGCTGGTGTGTAAGGAAGGATTAAACCTAGCTTCACAGTAGGTAGCATTGCCATGTGATCTGGAGTCTGACTGTCTGGTGGTGTGCAATGCGTTGAAGTCAAATGAAGAGAATCGATCGCAATATGCTCTGCTGCTAAGGGAGGGTAAAAAGCTCATCGCTGAGCTGAGGGAGGTGAGGATTACATATTGTAATAGTCTAATAGAATTCAGAATAGGGTTATTCACATGTTGGCGGGTAAGGCATCTAGAGAGATGTTCTCTAAAGTCTGGTTACATAGTTATCCGGACTTCGTTGCAAGCTCAATTGCAACTGATTGTGTAACCCTATCATGAATTAATTTTTTTGGAAATGGGGCTCGCGCCCCCCACTTTAATAGAAAGCAGGTTCAGAGTTTTACAAGAGACCGAACGACGACACCCCAACCAAAATAGAACCTGAAGTCAAGGCAGCTTACTATCCTATTACAATCAGGCAAAACAGACTTTGACATTCTGACAGCTAAACAAAAGAGAAACAGCCACGCACGACCCGCAGCTCCAACTTCCATGTTACGAAGTAATCCGCCTTGTCGCCGGCGCCCATCCTTGCGTTCTTTTGAAAGCTTCATTTGCCACCCTTCGGAGGATCTTGCTTCCTTCCTCCACCATCTTTCTTCGACCCTTTTTCTGCAATATAGTCCACTTGTCAAGCCAGGCACAAGTATTATAGATCAGTTCTGATGGGTCTGTTAGTCGTCTGTCCCTGAAACATGCATCATTTCTGCATTTCCAGATTGACCAGACCAACGCCCCACACCCCAGTAATATCAAGGATTTGAGTTCTCCTTTAAAGCTATCAGCCCACGAACCCACCAAATCCTCCATATTACTGGGGCTTGTTGATATGTTCAGAGCACATTTGATAACTAGCCAGGCATATTTAGCCACTGGACAGTCAAAAAAAAAAAAGATGTTGTGTTGTTTCTCTTACTCCACAAAACATGCAATCCGTATTACCTTTCCAGCCCCTCTTTTGTAGATTTTCTTTGGATAAAATGCTATCTCTTAGCATAAGCCAAAAGAAAATTTTTATTTTCTGTGGAATTTTTACTTTCCACATAAATTTATATGGGACCGGTACCCCCAAAGTCTTCAGCTTTTGATACAGCGAACTTACTGTGAAGCCTTTCTTTCCTATCATCCATACGGTTTTATCCTTCTCTTGTTTCAAGATCACGTTCCCACATATATGAGACAACTCCTCAAACATTTCAGCGGTTTCACCTAATAATCTCCTTCTGAACGTTATATTGTTCACTCCTCCTGTCAGAACTTTATTCACTGTCACCTTTTTATCAAAGGTAAGATCATAAAGTCTGGGGAAAAGATATGCAAAGGCAACACCATTGTGCCATTTATCCTTCCAGAAACTTGTACTCATCCCATCACCAACCTCTTTAGCACAAAATTGTTGATATATAGTGTTTACCTCCACCAGACCCTGCCAGAAATGCGATGTACCTTGAGACTTGTTAATCAGGGACATGGGTCTATCTTTGACATATTTTTTTCCTCAATCTCCTGCCACAGCCTCGAGGTGTTTTCTAACCTTCATAGCCATTTGCAGAGTAAACTGATGTTCATTGTTGTAAGGTCAAGGACCCCCAGCCCTCTTTGATCCTTAGGCATACAAATCTATCATGAATTAATAAAACTCACCTTTTCCCCTTGCAAAAAAAAAAAAAAAAAAGCCGCTTCCAGTATGGCATGGGAACAGTAAACAACTCCACATGCGCGCGCGGGGACGTCGAGCCGAGAGGAGAGCGAATCAGCCATCCACGTGTTTCACCGCTCAAGGGATGAAGGGAAACCGATTAACAAATCGACCCCCCCGCGCCGCGCCACTGCTGTCTGCCGGACCCGCCCGATCGATCCATCCAGTATCGCCTGGGGCTGGGGCAGAGGAGAGAACGGGGATGCGAGAGAAGGTGACCACCAGCGGGAGCAGAGGAGCAGGGGATCGATCCATCGCGTACCCACCCGTGTGAACTGGTGCCTCGTGGCGACAAGCTCGTGCACAAGCCCTTTGTCCGTTTGCGTGGCTCATGGAACTCGCTCTCGCGGATAAAAGTGAAGAGGACTGCAGTATATTTTTTTAATGATAAAAAAAATAAATTAATCTCGGTCATGGCTTTCAAAGAAACTGCAACCAAAATGAGAACTACAATACACTAAATATATATTGGTTAATGCAATGTTACAAATATAGTGATTTGTGATACAGCAGTCTTACTATATACTGTACTACAATGAGAATAGCTTAAACATAGGTGCGCATACATGCAAGAGACATCACGCTGTGCGTAGGTTTTTTTTGAGGTAAAGGAATTTAGTGCCTGTTCGGTAATTTAGGTCTAGAGGTCACATCAAAATTAATTTTGCTATTTAGACGTTTTAAATAAGTTTAATTACAAAATCTTTTTACAGATATGGGCTAATTTGCGAGACGAATCTAATGAGCTTAATTAATCTATGTTTTGCTACAGTGATGCTACAGTAACTATCGTCTAATCATGGCTTACTTACTCTCGTTAGATTCGTCTCGCAGATTAGTACAAAGTTCTGCAGTTAGTTTTTTGATTAGACTTATTTAAAACGCCTAAATAACAAGATTAGTTTTGATGTGACCTTTAGGCCTAGAGAAACGAAGATCTCCCTAGTAAGTAGATGAATTATGAATAGATTTTGCTGTTTTTATACACATTGAGTGCTTCCCGTGACTCTCTCTTATCCTCTTCCACAGTAGAGAGCGGCGAGTGCGAGGCGACTCGGCCCGGCGACCGATCTGAGTGCTTCCCCCTCCTCTCCGGCGACCTCGTCGGTGCCGGAGAGGGAGGGGAAGCCGGATTCTCGCCGTGTGCTGTGTATATAGCCCTAGGGTTAGGTTCTTTAGGTGCTAGATCTTAGCCATGGTGCTCGTGCGCCATGGTTTGGCTTTCCTCTATCGATTTGGCGCTGCAGAGCGACGCCATGGAGTTGTTGGAGATGCTGGCCGGGTCTTCGGTGTTGCTTCTTCGAGCTTCCATGGCGGTTTCCCGGCTTCTTCGGCGTCCGTCGGTATGAGGCTTTGTTTTCTCCTTTTCTGCGGAAGGGGGGAACTTGTTTGCTTCCCTGTGGGTAAGCATGCTGTCGGCGTCGCCGTTGACGTCGCGCGATGGCTGTCCCGGTCGGCGTCGGTGGCGGTGACCGTGGACTTCTTTTCCTCTTCCTCCTTCGACGCGGTGGCGGCCGATGCTCCTTCAGCTTTTGCAGATGCGTGCTGGTGTGTCCGGGCGCTGAATCTTGCGGCAAATCCAAGCTTGGAGTCGCCGACGATGGAGGGAGGTGGACTGCTCTCCGGCGGCGTGTTCGTCGGTGTGTTGGGATGTCTCTGGAAGATGGAAAAGGACCTTGTTGTAATTTTCTTTCTTCTCAGGGGCGTTTCTGTAAAAGGCGGGATGTACTGTCCTTTGTTTTAACATATGTTCCCCCTTTCCGCAAAAAAAAAAAAAAAAAGAGAGGGCAAAGTACTTCAACTGCAACTGCGGTAAACATTGCGTATTACACGAGGAGCACGGTTGACGGTGCAGGCCCAAACCTTCAGACTCCACTGCAAGCCTTTTTTTCTTTGCCCCTTCTCTGTTTGTTTTTTTAACCACTTGTCAGATTTACTGAATGTACTCTCTTACTTATTAAATTTACGTGTATTCACACCATTTATTATTTTTTTAGCTTTCTTGTGGGGGTAAATTGGAGTTCTTCCATAAAAACTATTTTTAATCATCTTATTATCCTACTAGGCATTTTTCTACAGCCCGATCCGAAAGCAAATGTGTTTGGTTATCATTTTCTAGTACACATGTGACTTTGTATATTTCAGCCTAGATACTAGTGTTAACTATATAACTCACTATACGCCAGTCATCAACCACTGGGATTCGACTCCCATGCAATGAAAAAAATTGGTCAACTAATAACTGGATACAGATCCTCTAAATGTAAAGCAAGTTCAGTCGGTTGTTGACTGAAGCTAAACTACCAAGCTGATACTATTGGTCAGAAAAGTTCGACTGCATTCCTAACAAAATTCAGCTCTCCCAAAATTTAAACCATCGGATATGACAAAACAGTATGGGCCCATTCTCCTTCCCAGTGCACATCGCGGCCCATTTCACAGTAGCTGCCTTAAAAGCCCTTCCTATCGGCGACAGTTGGGGCTGTCTGTTTCCAAAAAAAAGAAAAGAAAAAAGTTGGGGCTGTCGGCCGAAACCCTACCCACGGCCACGGCGCACTCCGCCGCGCGCCGTCATTTCGCCGCCGAGCCTGCCGGTGGCTTTGCTGCCGGAACAGATGGCCCCTGGGGATGCGTGCCATGAATGCCGCAAAGACCAGGAAAGCTCGCCGGGCTGCCGCGGAGGGCTTCCCCGCCGCCGGCGTCGCGGTGGCGGCGAGGAGGAGGACCGCATCAGCTCCCTCCCCGACGACATGCTGCTCCAGATCCTCGCCCGCCTCCGCTGCGCCCGCACCGCCGCCCTCACGGGCCTGCTCGCGCGCCGGTGGCGCGGCCTATGGACCCGCCTCCCGGAGCTCACCTTCCACAACACCGCGCCCGACCGGCTGCTCGCCGCGCTCGGCCAGGCGGCCCAGGCCGCCTGTCCGGCGCTGTCACTCCTCGAAATCCGCGTCAACAGCCACCACACTTCGGAATTCGCCTGGGCTGTTCCGTTGCTCAGCACCGCAGCGGGGCTGGCGCCCAAGAAGCTCAATATCGTCATCGACGGTGACTGGCGGCACCCCTACATTGCGGGTGCCGTCCAGCTGCCCTGCTTTGACCGCACCATTTCGATCTGCCTGAAGCCCTGCATATGTTCCACCTCGACCTCCGGTTCGCATTGCCACCAGCAGGACGCTTCCAGGCGCTCGAATGCCTCTCACTCGCTTCATGCCTGATTGATCTTCCAGCCCTGCTCCCGCTCTGCCCCCATCTGCGCAGGCTTCGGATTTGCAATCGGGAGTTGGACTTTTTAACAGTCCACTCGCCCTTGCTTGAGGAACTAGATGTGAAACTTGAGAGGGTTAAGCGTATCGACATTCTGACCCCTTTGCTTAAGAAGTTGAAGTTTTTTGGTGGTTGTGGCGATCTGTTGAGCTTGATGTCGACAGCAAACGTCGATGATTATAATTTGACATACACAGCGCCAGTTGTGGAGGAGCTCTCATGGGAGTATCAGAACCCGGCCTCAATTTATTGGTTTGGTATGGATTGGCTCTTGGACAGCCTCAAGTTACAGTCGTTGCAGCCGCAGCACTGTCCCCGCGATCATATCCTGTCACTAAAAGTAGCGATTGATGTGCGTCTTCTACTAATTGATTTCCTATAGCTTTTCATGCTGCCAATTTCATGCGGTGCAATTATTGTGCAGGATGGTTCTTTTATTGGAATGTGGTCCTTTGAAGAGGCGATATCCTCCCAAATTCCAGTTACCAGATTTTCTATTCTGAAGTTGGATTTCATATGTAAAGGGCACGTCTATGGACCAATGGTGCTGTTTTTGCTCGGGTTTTGTACCTTTATTCAAATGCTGGAGCTGAAGCTGTCTGAGGTAACTATTCTATTTGGTCTGTTCTCTTTGCCTAATATAAACATTATGAACAAATTTCTCCAGATACATGCTTGAATCTGGCATTTTTTTAGTTTCACATTGCACTTTATTTTCTTTTAGGTTGAAGATGAAGAGTGCGCAGTAAATTGCCCTTGTGATCAACCTAACGACTGGAGAAGTCAGAATCTCTCCTTGACTAATCTCAAAGAAGTAGATATCCAGGGATTCAAAGGAGAGGATCACGAAATTGATTTATTGAAAGTGATATTCAGAAGCGCAGCAATGCTGAAAAGAGTGGCGGTGAAATTGTCCTCCAAGGTCTCAAAAAGAGATGGATACATCGGAATCCAGAGCATTTTAGAGGCATATCCTTCTGTAGAATGCAAGATTTATCGTGATTCTGGAGCTTGTTTGGTTGACATAGATGCTTAGCTGTTACCAGAGACAGTGTCCTTTAGACTGACCCTGAACTTATAATACCTCTCGCTTGTATTTTGGTGAACTCATCAAGACGTTATCATCTCTATGGCTGTTGTTTAGTTGATTTTGTATTCATAGTATGGCCATGGTTTTTCTTGTGTTGTTCTTAAATTGGCCATAAACAGTAGGATGTAAAATATGTATTTCGGTTCAAGCCTAATGAAATGGATAATGCTTGTATCCATTCTTTCTTAAGTTCTTTACTTCTTTTCTACAAAGGCAGCCTCTCTCTCTCCTTTTTTTTTAAATTCATTTCTTTTTCTTCTGAAAGTTAGTGCTGCCTACCCCAACTTGCTTGGGATAAAAGGCTTTCTTCTGAAAGTTGTGCAGCCTCCTAATTGTGCCATTCACAGAGGAATTAGTTTAGCTTTTTGGGGAGCCATTCGGTAATTGATGCATGCTAAATCTTTCCCTCTTTAGTCTTTATGAACCGTCCTAGTTTTGGTTCAGGTAGAATGTTGTTTCACCTGGCCAGTATTCGATGTCTGCCCATCTAGATGGAGTTGCATTTGGTCTCATATGCTGTGTGCATGCTCACTAGGTTTGGGAAACCGGCTAAAATGCTTAGTCAGAATTGGAACGTCAGCTCTGATTTTGGTTGCACGTAATGTTTGTTTGAACGGAACCAGTTTAAGACATCTAGCCAACTAGGTCGTTAAGGCGCTATGCCGCGCCCTGCTGTTTGGCTGATAATTCTTGTTGTTGGGCCGCAGCGGGGTTCATTCAGAAGGGCTACAAAGAATTCTGTTTTGATGCTATTTGTGATTTACACATCAGGTTCAGCTACGTCAGTTCTCTTGGTTTGGCTGAATGGGTTCAGTCAGTGCTTTAGGAACTAAACTGATATATTATATACGGATATGGTTTAGCAGGGTTCCAAGAGTAGTTTTTACGTTTTTTGGCATACCAGATACGTGCCGTAGATATACCATACTAGTACTAACTATGCTTGTAGTAGCCTGCTGCTTTGTTCTGTCTCCAGAGAGCACTTACTAGAGGTGAACCAGACTGACGGTTTCATCCCTTGATTTCTGTGGTGGTTCTCACATGTTGCAAAATAGACTTGCTTCATCGTTTCATATAGATCAGTGGTTGGTTCCATTCTTCGTTCGCTGTCTGCATTTCTTCTTTGCTTCCACAGAAAACTATGCATTGTACTTAGTAGTCATATATGTTTCTTTGCTTCCGCCAGTCCGCCACACCGCGCCTCTGGACCCGCCTCCCGGAGCTCGCCTTCCGCCACACCGCGCCCAACCCGCTGGACGCCGCGCTCGCCCAGCTGGCCGCCTACTCCTACCCGGCGCTGCGTCTGTCGCTCCTCGACATCCGCGTCTACTGGCGCCAGGCTCTCGCGTCCGCCGGCGTCGCGTCGCTGCTCCGCGCCGCCGCGGGGCTGGCGCCCGAGAAGCTCAGTCTCTTCATAAGCGGGAACTGGCGAGCCGTCGCGGACGCCGTCCCGCTCCCCTGCTTTGACGACCGCACCGTCTCGATCTTCCTGCACGTGCACGGGATCCGGCTAGCATTGCCGCCGGCGCCGGCGGGACGCTTCCAGGCGCTCCAGAGCCTCTCGCTCATTGCATGCAGTGTCGATCTCGCTGGCCTGCTTCCCCTCTGCCCCCGCCTGCGCAAGCTCAGGCTTTTGGTTTGGGCGCCCACGATACCCGTCCATTCGCCCTCGCTGGAGGAACTAGATGTGGAATGCGGGACAGTTCAGCGTATCGACATTCTGACCCCTTCGCTTAAGAAGCTGAAGTTTCGTGGCTTCAATGGTTTTGACAATGAGTTTAGCTTGACATACTCGGCCCCAATTGTGGAGGAGCTCTCATGGGACTGGAAGGATCCTTACCTGTCCACAAGTGATCGGTTTGGTATATTATGGCTTTCAAACAGCCTGAAATTGAGGTCGTTCGAGGCGTGTCGACACAGGCTGTTCCCCAACAATAACAGGGACAACACATGTTTGCAGCCGCAGCACTGCCCCCGTGTTCACATCCTGTCGCTGAAGAGAGTGCGTCCTCGATCTTCTGCTAATTGATTTCTAAGCTTTTCGTGCTGCCTGATTAATTGTTGTTGTGCAGCTGCGTGGTTTGTTTGATGCAATCTGGAGCTTTGAACAAATGTTATCCCAAATCCCAGTTACCAGATTTTCTATTTTGAAGCTGGATATGGAAAGAAACTGGCACGTCTATGGACCAATGGTGTTGCATCTACTCAGGCTTTGTACCTTCATACAAAGGCTTGAGCTGAAGCTGTCTAAGGTAACTATCCTCGGTCTGTTCTCTACTTCTCTTTGCCTGGTACAAACATCATGAACAAATTTCTCCAGACAAATGCTTGAATCTGTCCTTTTAATTACTCTAGTATCCAGCATCAATGCCACATTACACTTTAATTTTCTTTTAGGTTGAAGATGAGTGCGCAGTAAGTTGCCCTTGTGAGCAACCAAACAACTGGAGAAGCCAGAATCTCTCCTTGACTAATCTTAAAGAAGTCGATATCCAAGGGTTCAAAGGAAAGGATCACGAAATTGATTTATTAAAAGTGATATTCAGAAGTGCAACAATGCTGCAAAGAGCGACTGTGAAATTTGTCCTCCAATGTCTCAACAAGAGACGGATACATGGGAATCCAGAGCATTTTAGAGGCATATCCCTCTGTAGGATGCAAGATTTATTGTGAGTCTGGAGCTTGTTTGGTTGACATAGATGCTGCTGTTAATAGAGACAGTATCCTTTGACTGATCCTTTACGGTCCTGAACTTCTGCTACATGCTGCTTGTAGTTTGCTGAACTCATCAAGATGCTGTCATCGCTAAAGTGTTGTTTGGTTTACTTTGTAGTATGGCCATGTTTTTATTTTGTTATTCTTATTTTGGCCATACAAGTAGGATGGAAAATATGTACTTATGTTCAAGCCTAATGAAATGGATCTTGCTTGTGTCCATTCTTTCTTGAGCTCTTTTACTTCTTGAGTTAACATTCACCAAGTGCTAGCGCGCATATACACCTTTATTTGTGGACGCACACGAGGTAGACCATTTTTCCATACATTGGGCCAAGCACTATTGAAAAGCACTGGCTCTACTAGAAACCATAGCCAAATACTTTCAGCTATGAAGAAAAATACGTATTTTGTCATTATCAAATGTAGGCCGGTTTGCCTATGAATTTTTAGCCCTTTCAAATTTCTATTGTATTAATTTTGGGCTATCCACTTAATAAAGAGATTTGCATGAGAACATGATCCGTTGAGAATCGACTAGTCTTCTAACAGACTTATTATATGTATATAAACGGATGTGCACAGATAATGCCATCCACTGATCGACTTCTACTTGCCTTTTTTTTTTCTCTTGCAGAGGCATCTACTTCTTGCTTGACGCACATGGGTGGTCCCAGAATTTTTTTTAAAAACTAATTCTATTCTTTTTTTTTTTGGTATTTCTGTGTTCATTTTGCAGTTTCATAAAAAAAATTGTAGTGTCAGCGTAATAAAAAAGAAGTTTTATGTGGGATATTTTCGTTGCCTACCGGCAATAATGTTGATTAAGAACATATGATAGTTGCCATTATATTTTTCCTCAGAAGCAATGTGAAAAATGGAGCATATGATACAACACCACCAGATCATGCGAAATGTATAATTACCGGATACTCCCTGTGGGGCTCTGTTTTTCTCAAATACATAGGGGGTTGACTGTAAATTTTCATATCTGGTTGTCAACTAAAGAATTTTCTGACATCTCGCTTCTTCGCCGGCCGCCAGCAGGGGGGTGAGAGAGAGACGACTCGAGCATAAAAACGCAGGCGACGCCGCAAGGCGGTTGGGATGGAAGCTGCTGCGAAGACGACGACGCGTCTCCCGTTTGCCGCATTGTACTTCGGCGATATTCCCAAGATCTGCTCCTCGCTGGTCGCCGTCCCGGCTCCACGGTGCTCGGTGCCGGCGAAAGCTCTTGCCTTTGATTCTTCGCGGCAGTGTCGCCTTCCAAGATCAGGATTCGAGTGGGGTTGGAGGCGCATTGCCACGGCCTTCAAGGTTCCCAAAAGGTACGCCTGGTGCAGCCTATCTTTGATGCCATTTAGCTCTACGTTCCAACAAATTTGTTGGGGACTTTCACCGAGTTCACTTTTGTGGCATTAGAATCCCGCTAGAAGGTCAAGGAACAATTCAGGTCAATTCATTTTTCTGGATTGTTTAGGACATTTTCGCAGTGTAGGAGCCCTGAAATGCCTCTTGAATTGCTAGGGCGTGATTATTCTATTGGGGTAGTTTTAGTTGTTACAGGACTTCACCCAAATAAATTCTCCCGCATCTAAGCACAAATAGTTGAAATAAAGAAAGTACTTATAAGGACAAATCTGTATTGGTGTGCATGCTCTTGCTTCCATTCACAATTCGAAATCTGATGCAATGTTAAGCGCACATCAAATCAACAAGCATAGTGGAACAATGGGACAGCCATCCTCATCCACCAATCTTTTAAACATGAGTCGTTGTACCATGTTGATATTGTGGTTATCATATTCAAATTCAGATATTCTGGTTCCAAGTGATAATAGTCATATAGCTTGGTTATTGAACATAATTGCTACAAGTTTTTTATTTAACCTTTTCCCAATGATGGTGAGCAGTAGGAGAGTCTTTCTGACATAATGATGCTTTGATATTTTCCAGGGAAGATCGTATCTGAATACCTTCAAGTGAATTTGATGGAGATGGTTGTATCTGAGTTCACAAAACAAGTTATCAGCTCACTTTTACATTTATCCACTAATGAAATTGCCAAAGTTCTATGCGTAAAAAATGAGATCACCAGATTGACGAGAAAACTTGAGAGTATGGAAGCTATCATCAGGCATGCAGAGCAGACAGTTGTGCAGTATGAAACCACTAGGGACTGGCTGAAGAAGTTGAAAGAAATTACTTACGAGGCAGAAAACATAATTGACTGCTGTAGGATTGAAAAGGAGAGGCTCCAAACATTACAACCACAGGTCAGGAGATTTCTTAAAAGCTGAAGTTAGTTAATTTTCTTTTCGCAGCTTCACTTTTCAAAATATTTGCATTATGGTTTCGTTTTGGGTATTTTGAGAAGTCATTAGGCACACAGTTAGCCCGATGCTTGTACAGATCCTTGTGCTCATGTAAACTATAACTTAATCTCCTAGCTTTCTTTTGCATGACTAGTATACACCATGGTTTCATGCTGATTCATCTTTGAGATAGTAAATTATGAAGCTATATCTTTCAACTCATTCCTAGTCCCGCACATTTCGTACTATTTGGCAGTTTTGTTAAGGAACTAAATTTCTTCTTTTATGTACAGGAATGCAACCCTTCATCTGTTTTCAAGAGCTGCAGAGATGTTGGTATTCAGTACATAATTGCAAGTGATATACATGAACTGAATCAGAAACTGGATGACATTGAATTGGAGAGTGCAATGCTCCATCTAAATCATCCAGTGATAGAAGATCAAATAAGATCGGATCGTGATGTTGCTCCATATCTTGAGCCTGATATTGTGGGCAGAGATGTAGAAAATGACTGTGATAGTCTTATCCAACTACTAAATAGAGATATCCATGTACGAAACAGAGAAAATAATAGTAATTGTGCATTGATTGCTATAGTAGGAACTATTGGAGTAGGCAAGACTACTCTTGCTAGAAAGGTATACCGCAGGGCAGCGTCCATTTTTCAGACCCGGGTATGGGTACATGTCTCCAAAGAATTGCAGCATCTAGCGATGTGGTCTGGTGGGACGTTCAGCAGAGGAGAGACTGCACGACAACAAGCACAGCTGCGCACATGGTTACGGGGTAACAAGTTTCTGCTGATCATTGATGATGTATGGGGAGAGAATGTCTGGGATGGTCTGCTAGAGATACAAGCACAACATGGCAGCCGTGGCAGCAGAGTCCTTATAACCACACGAGATGAGCATATTGCGAAGAGGGCTGGAGCAATTCATCTTCACCGTGTGAAGGGACTGAACGAGGATGATGGTTGGTGGCTGCTTCGTACAAGGGCTTTCCTTGATGAAAGCACTGGAGACTTGCAGGATGTCGGAAGGCAAATCGTGCGTAAATGCAATGGCCTTCCAATGGCGATAAGGAGAATTGGATGCCATCTTAGGGATGTGGAACCTAAGGAAGATGATTGGGAGAGAATCTGTTCCAGTGATTTTTGTGGCATTTCTTCGAGGATAAGAAGCTCTATCAATATGAGCTACCTTGAGTTGCCATATTACCTGAAGAGATGTTTTCTTTATTGCTCATTATATCCAGAGGGGTCTGTCATTGATCGGCAGCGTATCACCCAGCAGTGGATTGCAGAGGGATTTATCGTGACCCAACAGAACACAGCACACTTGTCATATACAGCTGTTGAAGAAGAAGCTGAGAGATGTTACGATGAATTGTTAGGTAGGGGCCTTCTTCTGCCAGAAATTGAAGCTTATGGTGCAGGGGGATCAAAGCTGCCTCATCTTTTCCGATCATTTGCACTTCTCCAGTCACAAGATGAAAACTTTACTGGCAATCCTCAAGATATAGGTGACGTTTTGAAACCATGCCGCGTCTCTATTACAACTGGGGGTATAGAAGCCATAAGAAATGGTATAAAAAAGTTGAAGAGATTGAGGACAATTATCCTGTTTGGGGGCCCACTAAATGACAGGGTTTTGGGCGTTATGTTTCAAAAGTTCACACACCTGAGAGTTCTAGACCTTCAGTATACACAGGTTGAGTCTGTTACTGGGAGTTTGGGACGAATGATGCACCTTAGATATCTTAGCTTTGCAAACACCCAAGTTAGAGAAATTCCAGCTACTATTGAGAATCTGAGGATGCTGCAGTTCTTAGTTCTCAAGAACTGCACTCGTCTGAATGTTCTTCCAGAATCCGTTGGCCGCCTTATAAACTTGAGAACCCTTGATATATCAGGAGCTGGATTGAAACAGGTGAAATTCAGGTTCGCCAGAATGAAAGAACTCAACTGCCTGCATGGTTTTTTGGTAAGCCCAGGTGGTGCAGAAAATAGAAAGGGTTGGCCACTACAAGAGTTGTTTTCCTTGTCTAAGTTGACAAGCCTCCAGATACTAAGGTTAGAGAGGATATTAACTGTGGAAGATGCAGTACAATCAGCATTACAAGAAAAATGTTATCTCAAAGAGCTTGAGTTATGGTGCAGCACTGATGATGGAACAACAGAAATTAGCAGAGCCAGGAATATTAAATATGTGTTTGAAGCACTCAAGCCAGGACCTTCTATTGTCTCTGTGAAGCTGAAAAATTATTATGGCCATGGATTCCCATATTGGTTAGCCCCGTCTCATCTACCACAACTTCAGCGGCTGACCCTTGACGGCTGCTGGCATTGCCAACATTTCCCATATCTAGGCCAGATGAGCTATCTGAAATTCCTAGCAATAAATGGTTCCGATATGCCAACTTACATTGGCCCTGAGATTCGTGGAATTCCAAATAATGAGGTATCATTTCCAAAGCTTGAGCAGTTGCACATAAGCAAGATGAACAACCTGAGGTCTCTGTCTGGCCTTGAAGATGGGGATATGCCTCTACTCATGAATTTCAGGATTGTTGAATGCCCCAAGCTTGACTCACTCCCATCCTGGCTCAAGAATTGTATGGCGTTGACAACATTGCACATAGAACATGCTGATAGCCTGGAAATAATTGAAAACATGCCTGCACTTAGACAACTTGAAGTTCGTGAGAATATTAAGCTGAAAATGATCAAGAATCTTAGGAAGCTTGAAGAACTAAAAGTAGTGAATTGCTTTCTTTTGGATGAGGTGCAGGATGTCCCTTCATTACGCACTGTGCTTTCAAATGGAACAAATTCAGCTGAATTTCCACAATGGTTGCAACCGGAAATACCATTCATCCTCAGGAGATTGGAGACAGTTGGCACTGAGGTGCTACTGGATAGCTGCTCCTCTGCTCTTGCTCCATACTGGCCTGTCATCCGAAATGTTGATCACGTATATGCAAATCTGCCAGATGACTCTTTCTACTTCTCCTACACCAAAAGCACTGGCAAATTTCACAGAAGTGCACGGTCTCTTGCACAGTCTTCTTTACACAGCACGCCAAGCTTCACTATGCCTATTGTTCCACAAGTTGATGATGTTGTTTTGACAGATGAAATCATAAGCAGCAACAGGCAAACTGGTCAATCCACAAGTCGTCCATGGATGAGGACTGATCTACTTTTCACGGCTCTCCTATTTTTTGCTGCCATTATATTTTCCTTGTCAAGTGGATATTGATCACCAGATAAAGTTGTTGTTCTTGCAGGCTTGATGTCGAGAATAACGTAATGCTCTCTCTCTCTCTCTCTCTCTCTCTCTCCCTCTCTCTCACAGATTGCTTGTATGCTACCTTTCAAACAAAATATAAAATAAACTTTTACCTTTAGCTTCTTCATCCTCTTGGTGAATGATGCAAGAGGCACGATCCTGTCAAGCGTCAGCCTTTTCCCATCTTTAAGTACACCGCGAAGTATGGTTGCAGTTCTCAATCTTTTGTTACTGGCTTAAATTTGCAGTTGAATTAGTTTATTCATGAAGCCCGGTTAATATGACACAATTCTCGTCATGAGAGCATCCCAAAGAGAGCCATTTTGTCTAAAGGGTTTGCTGCAAACTTTTTCTGAATCTACTGAACTAGTGTAAATTACAACAAATCAAACATGATATCCCTTAATATCAGTAGCGAGCAGACCACAATTCTTGATGGAACTTTTGGCTGCCAGTTGGGAACTCTATCTTCACATACGTTGGATTGCCCCTGGGAACAACAAAGCCAAGAGCGGATGACTTCATGCCTCTCATGGATAGAAGTATAGAACAGAAAGATGACTAACATCAATTTCAGCAATGCTTTCACAAGCTGTAAGGCTACAGCAAGTTAATTCAGTTATATCCTCGCTAGCAACCTATGCAACGTGCAGCCTCAAAATCCCAGCAGCAGAGAAATGAAAAGATGTTCAGTGGAGTGGCCCCTTCCTCTCAGTCTTGGAAAACTTGCTTTGTCAGAACAATAAAACAGCAGATGTACAGATTAAACAGTGAAGACAGAGACTTAGCTACTCTTTGGTTAAACACCTTTCTGCAAATTCTCAGTTTACTCTTGTTCTTTTGCCGGGCCTCCCTAAATAAGGGTTCGGCCTCAGGTTTGGTTTTTCTTCCCTTTCTTTTGCGGGTTGCACTCGTTCCTGCACCCCTGTATAGTTGGGCTTCAGCCTTGTACTTTGTTCTTTGGCATGCCTTGTTCTTTTCGTTCGTTTTTATTAATATATATCTACCACACTAGGGGCTTCCCCTACTGTATTTCCCTAAAAAAAAATAATCCCAGCAGCAGTATTGGAATACATAGAAAGAGCAATGAAACAACTTTTATGGAGAGGCAAAGATGTCAATGCAAAAGGTAAATCTACAGAGACCAAAACACAAAGGTGAACTGGGAGCAGTTGATCTCAGGTCACAAAATAGTGGCTTATTTATTAAACATCTGGTCATCTGGATAAGTTTTACAATAAAAAGGATGTCCCATGGGTCAATATGATCTAGCACCCAGTTGGACAACAAAATACCCAAAAACTTTATGGCTTCCTCTAGCTAACCCTACTTCAGATCATGTGCCATGTAAGGTGCAAATTGGTACATCAATTCCAAAAGCTCAAGTATTCAGATTTGAAAACTATTGGGTGGACATGCCTGGTTTCTTTGACCTGGTTCAGACCATTTGGAACATTGAAATTGATGCCACAAACAGTGCTACAAGGATCTCGGCCAAGCTGAAATTGTTAAGAAAGGCTCTGAGGAAATGGAGCAAAGAAACTGAAAACATCTCCAAACTGAAAGTCATGTGATGAAATACTAGCTGCCCTTGACAAGCTTGAAGAGCAAAGAGCTCTCTTCACCCAAGAATACAACTTCAGAGGCCCACATTCTCAAACTCCTCAAGTACAAGAATGAATATTGGAAAAAAAAGGTATACTTTTAGATGCATAAAATTTAGGGACCAACCTACGAGATTCTTCCATGCTGCTGCAACAGAGAGATATAGAATCAACACTATCACCTCCTTGGAAGCATCAGATGGCAGAACTGTATATGATCATCATGAAAAAGCTACTGCCCTTTGGGAAGTTTACAAGGAAATAAGGGGAACCACAACTTCTCCTGAGATGTTATTTGATCTAGATGATCTAGTACAAAGCCATGACAGCCTGCAGAACCTCTCTATGCCATTCAGCCATGAGGAAATTGATAAGGCAGTGAAGCAAATACCAAAGGATAAAGCTGTCCAGATGGTTTTAATGGAAGCTTATTAAGAAATGCTGGCCCATAATCAAGCATGACTTCTACAAACTCTGTGATGATTTTTTCAATGGATCTTTAAGTTTGCAAGCAATTAACAGCTCCTTCATTACCTTGGTACCAAAGATAAACAACCCTACCACATGCAATGATTTCAGACCTATATCACTTCTGAATTCTATCTTAAAGCTCCTCACAAAATTAATGGCAGATAGACTACAAGGAGTGGTCATCCCAGTCCTCCATCAAAACCAATATGGGTTCATAAAAAAATAGAACAATACAAGATTGCCTTGCATGGGCCTTTGAGTACATACATCAATGTCAACAGTCAAAGAGACCTACTGTGATTCTAAAGTTGGATTTTGCCAAAGCCTTCGACACCATAGAGCATTCAACCATTATCTCAATGCTGAAGCATCTAGGATTTGATGACACCTGGACAGATTGGACACACAGGATTCTGAACTCAGGCTCATCCTCAATTCTTCTGAATGGGGTTCCAGGAAAACCTTTCCAGTGTAAAAGAGGAGTTCGACAAGGAGATCCCCTGTCCCCTCTCCTATTTGTGTTGGCTGCTGAGCTTCTGCAATGCATAATTAACAAAGCACATCAACAAGGTCTTTTGTCAATGCCTATCCCAGCTCGCGCTGGCCCTGACTTCATATAGTACAATATGCGGACGACACTATCATTATCATGAAGGCTTCACAAAGAGAACTTTATTGTTTGAAAGACTGCTGCAATCCTTCTCACAATCTACGGGCCTAAAAGTAAACTACAACAAATCATGCATGGTTCCCTTAAATGTGGTGGAAGAAGAAATACCACTGGTGACAGGTGTCTTTGGGTGCCAGCTTGGCACTCTTCCTTTCCCCTACCTTGAACTTCCTCTAGGCACGATAAAACCCAGGGTGGATCACTATGCACCCCTCATGACTCGAGTAGAAAGAAGAGTATCAGCACTGTCGTCAATGCTAAACCATGCTGGAAGAGTAGAAATGGCAAACTCTGGAGTCACCTCACTGGCTATCTACACAATGTGTTCTTTTCTTATGCCTTTCAAGGTCATTGATACTTTTGATGTCTCTAGGAAAAACTGTCTTTGGCGAGGATCTGATGTCAATGCCAAATCAAAACCCCCGGTGGCATTTAAAAAGTGCACCAGGCCAAAACTGAAGGGTGGGCTTGGACTCACTGATCTCAGAAGACAAAATGAAGCACTACTCCCTCCGTCCCTAAATATAAGGGATTGTTGACTTTCAGACATCACGTTTGACCATTCGTCTTATTCAAAATATTTATAAAAATATAAAAATAATTATGTTATATTTAAAGTATATCTATTGATGAAACAAATCATAACAAAATAAATATTATTTTCATAAAATTTTCAAATAAGACGAATGGTCAAACGTGATGTCTGAAAGTCAACAATCCCTTATATTTAGGGACGGAGGGAGTACTTATCAAGCATCTGGACAAATTCTATAATAAGAAAGATATTCCTTGGGTTAACCTTATCTGAAACACTTACTATATTGATGGAAAAATTCCACATGCCACAAATGGAAAAGGGTCATTTTGGTGGAAAGATATCTTAAGGTTAAGTGATCAGTTCAGAGGAGTTGCTGCTTGCAAAATTGGTGATGGATCTACAGTTCTATTCTGGTCTGATGTTTGGAATGAGTTGCACCTGGAGACAAAATTTCCCAGACTATTTTCCTTTGCAAAAAACCAAAAGATCTCAGTGAAGAATTTCCTTACAAACCAAAATATCAACACACATTTCCATCAACCTCTGTCTGTGGAAGCTGAACATGAGCTCTTTGAACTTCAGCAGACCATTCAAGGTATTCAAGTCCAGCCTGGCACAAAAGATGTACGGTCATACATATGGGGGAGCCAGAAGTACACCTCCACGAAATATTACAACTTCCCTTACAGAAACTTTCAGCCCCCTGCACCCTTTGGTTGGATATGAAAATCTAAATGCAGTAACAAGTTAAAGGTTTTTTCATGGCTACTAATCATGGATAAATTGAATACAAGAAATATCCTCAGAAGAAAGAAGCACAAAGTTGAAGGAAATAATTATGGATGTGTGCTTTGTCAGGCATGTGTTGAGGAAACTGCTATGCACCTTTTCTTCACATGTCCTTTCAGTAAAAGATGTTGGGAAGAGGTCGGAATCCAGTGGAATTATAATTTGTCTTTCTTTAACATGATCATGGAAGCAAAGCAAAACTTTCAAGGAAGTTTCTTCATGGAGATTACCATAATAGCAGCCTGGAACATATGGAAGCAAAGGAATGGAATTTGTTTTGAAAATCAAACTCCGAGCTAATCCAGGCATGGAAAAGAAATTTCAGAAATGAGTGCACACTCCAAAGCCATCGCTTCAAGGAGGCTGATCTACAAAACTTTGAAGCTTGGCTAGATTCCTCTCTGTAATTGCTCTGTATAGTTTTCTTTTCCTTCTCTTGGTTTGTACAGTTCTCTCTCCTTTTGTTTGCTCTTTTAAGCAATAAAAACACAGTAGGGGCCTCCCCTGCTGTAGTTCCGTTCAAAAAAAAAAAAAAGATCCGGCTCACAAATTATTCCCAAGGACAAATTCCTCATGAATCCGCAGAAAAGGGTCATTTTGGTGGAAAGACTTACTTCACTTGTGTGATAAACTCAGAGGACTTGCATCGTGCACAATTGGCAATGGCTGTACAATGTTGTTCTGGTTGGATGTCTGGAATGGACATTATCTCAGAGAAAAGCTGCCAAGGCTATTTTCTTATGCCAAAAATCAAAGGTCTCGGCTGCTGCTTTCCTAACGCAAGACAACATATTAGAGCACTTCTTGCCTCTATCAGATCAAGCTTTTGCAGGAATATCAAGAACTTCAACAGATTATTCAAAGCTTGCAAATATGAGAACATCAGAAGACAAATGGCATTATATTTGGGGATCCCAACAATATTCAGCAAAGAAAATTTACAACTTTCCATACAGGAACATACAACCGCCAAGACCTTTCTTTTTGAATGTGGAACTCAAGGTGCTGCAATAAGCTCAGAGTGTTGTCATGGCTTCTACTCATGGACAGACTTAATACCAGGAACCTACTGAAAAGAAAGAAAATCAAAATTCAAGGAACAAATTACAACTGTGTACTGTGTTTAGCACAGGCTGAAGAAACTGCATTGCACTTGTTTTTCAGCTGTCGCTTCGCAAAAGAATGTTGGCAGAGAATTGGCTTCCAGTGGCAAATTGAATCTTCCTTTCCTTGAAATGAGGGAAACAGCCAAGCAGAACTTCAGTCAAAGCTTCTTTATGGAACGCTTCATCGTTGCAGCATGGCACATATGGAAGCAAAGAAACGGTGTTATCTTTGATAACCGTCCAGCAACTCTTCATGGACGAGAAATTTTAAATATGAATGTTATCGGCAAGCTCATCGCATGAAGCTCCCTCCTAAATTAGGGTCAATAACTTACTTAAACTAGGCTTCCCACAGTCCCTGCTGCTGAGTTTATCTGTTCTATTGTACAGTTTTCTTAGTAGCTGTTTGCTTTCTCTCTAGTTTTTTTTTTTCCTTTTTGGCTATGTACGTGTAAGTTTGTCTCTTCTTTTCTTTTCCCTATATTAATAAAATACCACAACGGCCTGTTTTCGGGTTTAAAAAAAATGATGTCAGCTAAGTGAAAATTTGATGCTCAGTGGTAATTACTCCAAAGGAAAAGGTTTAACCTACTTTGGATCCATGTTAAAGGAAAACTGGGTCGGTGAGTGAGAAAGCGCACCGCGCTCTCTTTTCTTTTTATAAAGAGTTCACCTGGAGCTCGGCTCGGCCGAAAAAGTTTCGCTACTGCTAATGTGGGTCACAATTTGAGAAAAGGACACATAACTTGGATAATCAGGGCAGCACGCATAAACAATTTAAAGTTTAATTCAAAATATGCAATAAGAAATTGATTTCTTTCAATTCTCAAGGTTATAGAAAAGACCACTTGAAGTTCATTATGTCGTTAATCGATACAAGCGTCTGTCTTTGTTTGTACAAAGATCCTGCGTTTTCGAGAAAAAAAATTCTCTGTACAAAGATAGGCCCCAAACAGATTGAAAAAAGATAGGTCCCAAACAATGCAACATCATAATTTAAATGTGCATCTATGTTTTCCTATGCATCCACAATACCAATTGCATCTATCTTTTCCTACTACCTCCGTTCGTTAACTGAAGTCGTTTCCGACAACAGAAACCAACTAAACCTGAACTACGCCGCGGTGTCCGAACGTCAAGAAAAAAAGAATGGAGGGAGTATGTTTATAGTTCTGACATCATAAGGAATATGTCATCTGCAATATATGAACATCCAGAACTTATATTGTAGCAATGTGCACGATAAAGATACTCTGCAACAACCTCAAGAACTAATGTATAATGCTTCAGTTTTAAATCCTATCCTTGTTAGCATCTTTGTCATGGTTTATTTGCAGGTAAGAGCTTCAGTATTCAGAATGCAAATTTCCTACTATATTCTCCTGAAAATGGCAGTGCCAATAGATCTTTTGCAGTGAAGATAGGTATACATACATCATATATTAGAAAAAGGACAGTGCAAGGATGCCAACTGAACTGAGCAGCTTTTTTTCTCCAACAAGCAGGAGAGCAGTGTGTCATTTCAGTAAACAGTCACCTTTTCCTCAAAAGAAAAAAGGTCACCAACAAGTAGGAGAGCTGTGCGCCATTTCATTCAAAAAGTCACTTGCTACAAAACCAAACTGGTTACTTCATGATCAGGGAATCGATTTCACACATATTTGATGTTTCCAATATTTCTTTCATCATGCATACAATGTTCCAGTTGATCCAACTATAAAACCTTGATTAAATCCCTCCTATACGGCCACAATACCCATTTCACAATAGCTCTCCAGTCTGCCATCATCCACACTTGCATTCTGTGGACATTCAATGCTATAGACAATGTAACTATCTTTTTCTTATGTAAACAATGTAACTATCTTGGGACATAACTTCTTGGTTTTCTGCCAGTTTCCCTTCAATAAGAAAAATAACTTCTTGTTTTTCATCTGGACGCTGGTTTGAAGAAATCCTTAGTCAAGAAATACAAGCGGCAACAATAAAACTATTGTGAAGAATATAAAGAGGGACTGAACGAGCCAAATCTCTTTGTATGTCCGATTCTGCAGCAAATAGGAAAACACTTGCATAACAATGATAACCATGATAAGATATGGAACGAGGTAGCGTTTTATGGCCCTCTTCACTGTCGAGGCTCGGCTGACAGGCACTCTCGGTAAAGCCATTGGATAGACACACTCAAAATTATTGTCGAGTGAAATGCTCAGGGTTTCATGAGCAATTCCAGCTGGCAACAAAATAGATGGGCTTCCTCGTTCTCCAATTCTTTGATCAACATGGAAATCAGCAGAGCTCTTTGTGTAAGTGAAGAATGGAGATTCATCAGGTAAATTTGCATAAACTTTTCCGATGTGACGAATGATTTCCCAATCTTCTCTGTTGGGAACTAATCTTTCAAGCAGTTCTGCTGTGGCAACTATAGAGAATGTCTGCAACTTGGTTGCATGAATTGCAAGCCAATCTGGAATTTCTCTTAGTTCTCTATCTACAATACGGACATGACTAAGCATCTGGACTTTGTCAATATACTTCAATTGGGAACAACAGGTAATTATCAGAACTTGAAGAAATGGAAGATTTGAGATTCTTTCAAGTTCGTTGCAGGCTTGTAGAATCAATTTTTTGAGCATAGGCAAGTTTTCAATGACTTGCAGGCTATCAACATGGTGTATTTGCATGCTTGTCAGGACTGTTGAGTACTTGAGCCCAGATGGAAGGTAACACAATTTAGGGCAATTCTCCAGGCGAAATTTCACTAGCGAAGGCATGTCACCAGATGCAAATCCTATCCATGATTCAAGATTTGGCATGTCTCTAAGGTGCAATTTCTGTAGCTTAGGAAATGCCTGACTGGCATTTGTTTGTTCTTGCTTAATGGTAACTAACTTGGAACAGCCGATTATGGTGAGGAACTTGAGTTCAGAGAGCTGGCCCAGGTTCGGCAGCTGCTCACAGAATTTGCAATCCGTAAGAACAAGGCGCTGGAGGTTTGGAAGAGTAGATAGCCAGTCAGGGCAAAGTTTTCCATAGTAGCTCACTATTTTGAGAGATTTCAAGCAATCTGGAGGAGAGAGCTTATCAAATATGTCTTTAAGTGTTTTAGCATCTTTTTCTTGTACTTCATCCTGTCTATCATCATTGCTGCAACATAGTTCAAGCTCCTTAAGGTGAGACTTAGTTTCCAGCATGTTTTCTTGCACCCTCGAACAATGTGAGATTCTTTCCAGCTTCAGTATTTGGAGGCTTATCAGTGCATCTAGAGATTTTAAATCTTCCAAAGGCCACCCAGTTGGATCATCCTCCCGATTGGGTGTACGGTTTACGACAAAACCATGTAGCGTGGAGAGTTGCTCCAGATTTTCCAAACTTGGTAGTACTTGATGCAGGCTAGTTCCTCGAAGATCAAGATTTCTCAGATTTTGTAGCTTGCCAACTCCATTTGGAAGAGTATGCAGCCAATTGCAAAATCGTAAACCCAAGAATTGCAGATTTCTGAGACACTCAACGGACTCGGGCAGCTCTTTTATTCGGGTCAGCGAAAGATTTAGAAGCCTAAGATGGACTAGAGATTCCAGTGTCCTTGGAATATACTTAATTTCAGTACCACCAAGGTCCAACACCTGCAAATATCTGAGCCCCTGAAATAGCTTGTCTAAGCCGCGATTGCCCACCGGGTTCTTGTAAAGAATAACTGTCTTCATGCTTGCTACAGTTTCTATTTCTTCAACGATGGTCGTTGGTTTGCTACTCTGAATCCACACATGTCGTAGCTTGTCAATTGATAAACCATCCGTGCTGGGTGTCAGTTCACCAGCGAAGATTTTATCTTCTGCAAAGAACTGCAAAAGGCATCTGATTTGCTCATGCATAGTGCCTCTAGTTATGTCATCGTTTCCAATTTCATGTTGCAGAAGATTTCTTGATAATAACTCCCTGTAATACTCCTCCGCAATCTTTTCGAGACTGCAATTATCTTGTTCCTCAATCAAACCCTCTGAAATCCACAGTTGACTAACAAACTGCTGCCTGATGACAGAGCCTTCAGGGAACAATGATAAATAAATGAAACATTGCTTCAGATGCAATGGCAAATCATGGTAGCCCAAATAGACCACCCCATTTAAGCCGTGCACATCAGCCCGAGGGTCTTGGAAAAACCATCCTTCACTTTCATACACTCTCTTCCAGGCCTCTTGGGTTTGTTCCTTTGTTCTTAGGACAGCACCTACAATTTTTACAGCCATTGGGAGCTTGTTACACTTTTGAATAATCATAATTCCAATATTTCTTAAAGTGTTTTCACAAAGGTTCTCATCCAGACAAGCATTACGACAAAGCAAGGACCAGCAGTCCTGAAAGGTCCATTCCTTGATCCGATATATGTAAGCATCCTTCACTTTTGTCGCAACACTCTCATCACGAGTGGTAATCAAAATCCTACTTCCATGACCACAAATATGCCAGTGAGCCTCTAGGGAATCCTCACAAATTTGATGGCTGCACACATTGTCAATTACGAGTAAGAATCTCCTTCCTTTAAGAATGGCAGCCAGCATGGACTCAAGTTGCACCCTGTTTTCTTCTCCTCTTGGATTTCCTCCAGCAGCCCTTACAATTGCAGACAGTAATCCAATATCATTGAAGTGACTGAAGATGCTCACCCACACAACATTACTGAATGCATTCCTTATGCGATCATCCTCATGAACTTTCCATGCCAGTGTGGTTTTACCCATTCCACTACCTCCAACAACTGTCACAACTTTGTTTGCACTCTTCCTGTCTGTCAATAGATCGATCAATTTGTTTTTCTCATTTTCAATATCACCCAAAGTATCATCATCCGGAACCACCTCCCAAGAAAATTCAGGCCTTCTATTTTGGCCTTCCTGGTTGATTGATACAAGTCCTAAATCGGAAGCTTTCAGTAGAATACTATCCATTTTTTCATTCAGGCTGTTGATACTATTTTTCAAAGTCTTGTATCGGATTCTGTCGACATTGGATGGTAATGGAAACCAATGGCGAAACTGTTCACATGAAGATTGTATATGCTGTAAGCCACCAAAAACTTGGCGAAATGTATAATATTTCATATAAGTAATGTTTCTACTACAAATAAGTTGCGGATTAGACAGAATTGAAGTACAATGTTTATGCCAATACTTATAACCTGGTTGAGTTCTTTACTTCTTTTTGTGTTGATCTAACGTATTGAACAGAAAAAAGTCACTGAAAATTACAGAACAATAATGCCTGGACAAGATGCAATTATGCTAGTCCCTGGCATCGGCTGGACAACTGCAAATGTTGGGAGTTCGATACTAATAATTAGTTAGCTAATAGACAATAGTAAAGTATTAGCCAGATAATTATTAGCTAGCTAACTATTAGCTGAGGGTGTTCCAAACCTTTAGCTAATAAACTAGCTAACTATTAGTTTCTATTAGCTGGGTTGGATCAGCTAATGAAATAGTTGTTAGCTAGAAGTTAGCTAATTATTAGCTGAACTATGAGCTAGAGGTGTTCCAAAATTTTAGAGATAATTTTAGCAACTAACTACTATCTCTAGAGGTTTGGAACAGGGCCACAATTCAACTGAATTTTGCTAAAGTTTCGTTCTTTTTTTTTTCAGCGTGAATAATCTTTTTTTCAGGAGCATAACCGGACCCAACAGAAGCAGAGTGCGTGCTCACCGATCTTCGGCCCTCCCGCTGCCTCCGGGCGGCCTCGGCGGCGGCGCGTCGTGAGTCGTCGACGGCGTCGCCGAACTCGTAGAGCGCGTCCCGGAGATCCCGCAGCCACGCCCTGGCGCTGGCGTCGTGGCCCTCCTTCGCCTCGGCGTCCACAGCCAGGCCCCGCGCGGCGAAGAGCTTCCGCTCCAGCCGCCGCAGCTCGTCCGCCGGGACCCCGCCGCCGTCCGCGAGAAGCGCCGCCACCGAGCGGGCTGCAGCCGGCAGAGCCGCGGTCGCGATCATGGCGGCCATGGTGGCGTCTCGCCTGTCACCTCCCTCTGCACGGAGACGGACCGTCCGAGGACAAGGAAACGAGGAGAGCTTCGTTGGCGCCGGCCTCGTCAAAGTCAACGAGGCGACAACGTGGGGTCGCCGTGGACGACGTCAAGCTCACGCCAGCAAAGCCAACTCAAAACCAGCCCGGTCAAGCACTTGCAACTTGGCATGCGGGTGCAGAATAAATTTGTGATCAAACAGCATTATTTTTCTTTTTCAGGTGGCAGATCTGCATCTGAAAATCCCCGTCAATTTTTCTTCATGTACAGAAAATAGAAATGCACTTCCATCCTCAACCACTTAATATTTTGCACCATTTATTTCGAAACTCTAGGCATGTCATTTGCAGGGAATCGTGTACAACCACAGTTTGTCATCGTAACACAACCAGTTAGTGGCATATGAATTTTGCAACCGGAGGGCAAAATTATTCATTGATTATTGGTGTATACTCTCCCATACATTCTCTACAGTGATCTAAATACCCCTACACTGACGGTTCCTACTGTACTTCTCCTCCGTCACCAGATCAAGGTTTGAAAACAGACTTGAAGAGGTGGAAAGATCACCTACTATTCAAGAATCAGCTTTGCGTGAACTAGTACAATTGTTTCTAATAATTCAGAATGGTTTGATCGGGAAGATCATTTTCGTGGAACCATTTGCCCTGATTCATCCTTCTCGAAAATCCTTGCGATCCATTCGTCCCAGATCGCCCTGCGCCTGCCGCTGTCTGTGAGCAGTGGAGAAGTCTCATCAGCTTCAGGGGTTACGTTTTCATCGAAAGTACCATATGTCGATGGCACATTAACATCAGCAACCCCTAAGGCAACTGCACGCCTCAGAGCAGCTTGCTGCTCCTCGTCGTGGTCTCTTGCTATGGTGATCTCATCATCCATCCTCTGAATTTCAGGTGCTTCAGTGGTCCTCTCATTCTCAAGCATCATCTGAAACAGTAGGAACTGTTAATTTGGATGCTATTTTGCGCCTCTGAAATACTCATCATGAAAAACTCTCTTTTCTCAGCCAAAATGCTACGCGTTGCAAACAGTTTTTATGAATCGTTCAGAATAATGGCCAAACTGACCGATGCTAAAAGTGTAACAGCAAAGAAGAGAAAAAAAAGATAAGAAGTTCTCACTCATGAGAAATTGAAAAGGGGGAAAACATCTGCATTGAAATCATCTAGACTAGTTGCGAATGGCCAGATTCTACTTACAACAAATCGTTACCACTTCTCTTAAGCATTACAAGCAAATGATATTAATCAGTATGCCATGCCACATTATTCAAGTGAGAAAACAGACAGAATCATACTTACATCCAGTGCCCTTTGGCCTTCTCTTTCAATCCATATAATGGCATGGTCAGATATCGCATTGCAAGAGAGAATAACATGCTCGAATCGGCCATCCACCGGTACAGCTGTTCTTACAATAGGGGGATATCTTCCACATCTGCAGCAATCAGCTGTTGTTTTAAGGAAAAAAAACTCGAATAATTGTATGATTGTATCAAACTAGCAAGATACCTGAAACACAACCTTTCTTTTATTTTAAAAAAAAGAAAAGAGCTTCCTTCTATATATGCATGGTTACTAAATTATTTAGTTACACAAGCTGCTGAACAAATTGAACAACCTTTCTATAAAATAAATAGCTGCAAGATCAATGGTGGAATATATCGTACTTTTGAAAATGATATATCTAAGTGCAAAGATGTAAGACACTAAGAACAATTAAATAGCTGCAAGATCAATGGTGGACTTTTCGAAGATGATATATGGCAGTGCAGTGCTGTAATTACATGGATTGCGATGATCAGAATATTTTGAAATGCAAAGCAAACAAATACCTGAAAGGTTTCCTTTCAACTATGTGGTAGAGACGGCCTGGTGCATAGAGGCGCCTTGGATCTCTCAGCATCGCACTTTCAGGTATACATGTGTCTATAAGGCACCTTCCACATAAAAGGCATGGCAAACTGTACAAAGAGGACTACATCAGGTACCCTGAAAAGATGCGGAGATCATAAACCCCTACAAAACGAGTTGCCATGTTGATTAAAAGATAATACAGAAAAACAAGTCTTATTACCAGAAGAGTGACTTGAAGATGTCTTCCAAAGGAATGTCAGTGCGAGGCAAAAAATCATCCTGTTTTAACAAGTTTGTATATTAGAAGAAACATAAGAAGAATTCAGTTGACTTCTTGATCTAAATAACAACTACAGAAATGCTACTCTTTTTAAGAACACGAAGAAGTGTGTGTCTATGTTTTAAGATAGACAAAAACGTCCAAGTCAAATTACATTAAAACCCAACATGAACAAACAAAACAAACCGACTGAAAAACAGACTGAAGAAATACGCAGGCTATATCTGAGACAGCGCCATTGCAAGACAGTTTAGTATATATAGCATCATAGGTTGTGAATGCGACATGGCAAGAAATACGCAGGCTAGATCATGAACAAACAAAACAAACCAAATGAAAAACACACTGAAGAAATACGCAGGCTAGATCTGAAATAGTCGCACCATGGCAAGACAGTTTATATAGTATATATAGCATCATTGGTTGTGAATGTGAAGTGCTAAGAAATAAATAAAAGGAGGATTTATTTTCGCCTTTGAAGTGGTAATAACTAATGATACAACTGAACTTTATGCCGGCACACAATTCACCTGATATAGCTGCAAAGCAGGTATATAATTGAAGTGGTAATGACTGCAGATGAACCTTACCTGAAGAACAACAGCGTTGATGACATCCGCATAACGGACAGCAAGGTTGAGCGACATACACCGGGCAGGTGCCATTGCAAAGCATCGTATCATCTTCCTGTCTATACCACCCAGCCGATCCTTATTATGAACTGCCACCAGCGTGAGCATCGCCACAACACCGGAACCAAGAGAATGCCCGGCAAACGTGAGTGTGTAACCTGGATTCCTCTGTAGAAGGTCCCTCAGAACATCACACTCAGCATCAAACACCCACTCAGCGGCCTTGAGCAAGCCATTGTGCACATAGCCACCATCAAACCTCTTCTGGCCAAGCTTGTTATCTAGCAGCACCGCATAGTCACTTTCTTTGGCCATGTTCATGCCCCGAACGGCAAGCACGACATCTGAATGCTGGTGGTCGACATAGATTAGGTATGTCGGAGCATGACCGTGTGTGTCCTCATATGTCCTCCGGTGCACCACCCACTGTGGCTCCATGCCGTAACCCCCTGGGGGCGCCCATTGTGGGTTCTCCAGGTCATCCTCATAGACTGAGAGGATCAACCGACACATACGAGGCACAGGCTCAAACTCTGTGGCCGATGCAAGCCCCCATGTCTCGCTGTCGTAACCTCCAGAGTGGAGGCACCTCTGCCAAGTCCACCGTGCACATGCCAGGCAGTACACGCACTCGACAACCGGCAAGCAGCATGCAATTGACATCACACTAGTGGAACCTCAGAGTTCAGTTCTGTAACACTGACTAACGGATATCCTGAAAAGGGGGAAACAAACAAATGGTTGGGTTATTCAGAGAGACTGCACAAAATGCTTCCTAATCCAATCATTCCGTGTTGTTTCCCATCCAGGCAATGATGAGATTCAGGTTCTAAAATTGACCGAAGAACAGCAAGATTAGTTGAGGAAAACTATTCAACTACAAATTTAACCAGAAAGAAAGGGATTGCTAAATCTTCTGATTGTGGTAGCTGGTAAGTGATGGATAGCCTCAAGAAACAAAGAAGAATTTCTAACGGGTTGAAATGAAGTTTTAAATTGCAACAACAGTGTTCCAACTTCCAACAGACAGGCTCAGCAACTAAACCTGAGACTCGCTCAACTGAAGCAATTGTAAAAGGGGACACTAGCCGGCAGCTCCAAAGACCAAGAACCCATACCAAATCGCACTAATTTTACAGGGCTCGCAGGGGCATCCGTACTCCTTGATACACTCCTATTCTACTCCTCTTCCAAAAACTACCAGCATATTAGTAGAGCAAGAAATTATTCTAAGAGCTCTAAGTTCTGACTTCTGAATGTATTCAGAGGAACTGAAAGAGGAAATGATGGGGCGAAGGTAATCTCACCTTGAAGATGGGGCCGGAAGGCAGGCATCTGAGACGAGCAGGTGGACAGGTCGAGGCGAGCGAGGGGCAAGTCACCGGGCGTCGGCAAGCCCGTCTCCCAGCTGCCTTTCTTCACGGCCAGGTAAGAACTCCAGAAGCAGCGACCTGCGGTTGGAGCGGCTAGTCAACAGGCGAGAAGTGGAGAAGATGACGACATGTGGCTGCCTACATTTTTGGCCCTTTTTGCGCTCTCTGATTCCACGTGTGGGTTGCCGCTTTCCTTTTCCTGGAAGGTCTTCTGATTTCAGTTTTTCCCAAACTAAACTAAATCTGAGGATGCCTGGTGCGACGAACGTTAGCTAGATTTTCTTTTCTTGTTAATTATTTAATAACAATTCTCTCAGCAGAATTTGAATGTATCTACACATATTAAACAACTTCAACATTTTTTCACATACTTCAACAAAGTTTCAAAAATTCCCAAAACATTTCATCAATATTATGGCCAAAAAAGAAAATTTTCTATCAGATGAGTACTTGCTAATTGCATCGTTTTTTATTCGTGTGCGTGCAGGGTCATACACCTGCCGAGAGGAGCTTCGCACAGGAAGTAGCACGGCTTCCAGTGAATCACTTCTCAGTCTTGGACCTGACAATAACAACGGGCGGCCATGTCTTTGGACCACTGTTGTTGCATCTGCTCCTGATTCGAACTTCTATACAAAGGCTTAAGCTGGTCCTGATGACAAACCATGTAAGTTCTCCATCATATCTTTTTGCAAAATTCTCAAGTTACCTACCATCCTTTCAAGTAAGAATGTGGCATATAATATCACATGATTTACTCGCTATAGTTACCAGCTGAGTGCTCAGAGAATTGTGACTGCGATCAAGGTGGCAATTGGAGGAATGAACAAATCTCCTTGCCTCATCTCCAAGATGTGGAAATTCAAGGGTTCAGTGCAGCTGATCATGAGGTGGATTTCCTTCAGCTTCTTTCCAGATCGGCTCCAAATCTGAAGGGAATGAATGTCAAACTTTCTGAAGAGGTTTCACCAAGTGACGGAGGATGCCAGAAACTTCGCAGCATCTTCGAGGCAAATGCTTCTGTGAAATGCAATGTTTATCACGAATCTGGTGATTTGGTTTCGTTTGTATGACTAAGCTATCATGCATGCAGCTATCTGGATGTAACAAGTAGTAGTGTTATGGTTATGCTTTGTCTGTCTGTTTGACAGATTGAATCGGACTTCTAATTAAGGTTGTAGGAGATGTGCGAGTGGGTTCTATATATATGCAGGATTACCATATTCCTCGCTATATAACAGGAACTTGTTTGATGTTTCTTTTGCTTCTATATTTTTCTAAAAAAATTGTCAAGCTGCATTGATACGCAGGACATAGCCATTTGACATTGTTAATGATAGATCATGCATTCATATAAAGTAGTTATCATTATACTTTGAATTGTTGCTTAAGCTTCTAAGGTACTAGGAGTTGTAGCAGGTGGATTTTACATAGATGATTAGTTGATTACCATATTTCCTAGCTATAATAGAAAAAAGTATGTCTTACCTGTTGGAAACTTATTTAATGTTTCATTTTCCTGCTGTACTTTTCTAAAGTTTATTGAGGTGAATCAATATACAGAACATAGTCATTCGTTATTGTTGTTTCGTGGTCATGTATACCGTACCTATAAACCATTAACCTGCACATTAGCTTATTATGGTATATTCATATCATACTGTCGTCAAAAGGTTGCAGCATTCTTACGTGGCAACAAAGTGTACCATCCTTCTTAAATTTCTTATTTGTTCAGGGAGAATAACCCACTTGTTCCAGTAGCTGAAACCATTTCTATTAGTACAAATGATTTGTTCCGGGAGCACAAATCATTCGTTCCAGAACTACTACTACTTGTGCAGGTGAATCATTGTTTCCCTTTGGTTGATATACCCTTCTCTTTTGTAGCCCCTTTTTTTTTGTGGAGTTATTTGTTGCCTACTTGTTGAATTTTCAGCTGGGCGAATTATTGTCTTCCCTTGTTTACACCTGCAGCCTTCTTTCTGTTTCTTTGATTTTTTTTTTGAGGAGAATCTTTCTGTTTCTTTGATGGCTGTCTGGACTTGATATCATACTGTTTCTTCCCTTTGATGATTGTAATTGTTCCAGCAGTGGAACCATTGTTGCAGCGCTGTAGTATTTGGTTTAGCAAACTGTGATTTCGTGGGAATGAATCAAAATTCTTCCAATATCATACGTGCTATATATCAATGCTATGCCGAACTAATTAAAATTCGGATGCATGGTATGTTTTCCCTTCCGAAATATTTTAATTTCGTGTCGAAACATTGGACCTCGATCCATATAAACGTGAAAAAAAGAGGAAGAAATCCAATTTGCCTCCTAACTCTGATAGGAGGTGTAATTTTTACCTTCAATTACAAAACCGGGTAGTCTGATTCTCTCAACTCAACAATCCGATTCACTTTACCTCCCTGAATGGTTTTGTAAGTGGTTTTATCCGACGTGGCATAATAGGTCCCACATGCCAGGTGACACGTCACCTCTTCTTTCTTTTTTTTTCTCCCTCTTCCTCCTCCCACTGATCCGGAAGTGGCATTTCATCAAACACGTTATGCGCGGCGTGGAGGTCGCGCCGCCCGAGCGACCGCGTCCTTCTTCCACGCGCGCTCTTCGTGGGGGAACACAATCCAGTCCAGAGGCGGCTGCGTAGGCAGGAGTCCACCGCCGATGTGTTTGATGGGAATGCCAGAGACTGATCCAGCAAATCTTCAAGATTAACGAAGTCATCACTATCGACTGGTCATGACGTCTACCGCTGAAAGCACAATGTCGTTAATTTGAAAAAATTCGGTCACACGGGAAGTTGTAACACAGGACCTGAGATGCTACAAAGTCTTTTGTAACCACTAGGATATAAGCCATTTTCGCTCTCTCAACAGAATTTAAATGTACCTACACATATTAACACTTCAACAATTTTCACATACTTCAACGAATTTTCAAAAATTCCCAATACATCAACAATATTGTGGCTAAATTTTTTTTTCTTTGGGATAAAAGTGAAAATGACCAAAGATAGAAGTGATAAATCATGATGATCTTGTTAACGTTAATCACTTTGCGCTCTTCTAAATCTGACCTTCCTTTTTCTAAACCATGCTCTTTCCAGTTCATAAATCGTAACAAAATAGCGCAATACTTTTCCCACCTTTCCTCATGTTTCGTACAATACTAAAATATACGATTAGAGTGAGGTCATCCAATAATGTAACGCGGCGTACCATGTGGCAGATTATTTATTGTTGGGAACCTCAACCGACTATGAAAGTTGAATTGTTTATTCTGGGAGTAATAGGAAGTTTAAATCTTAAAAGCTCTCATCCTTTTGTTCCAAGACCAAACGAGCAAGAGTACAAATATTGTGTTGTTCTTATCACTAAAAGGAAAACTGAAAAAAATAAATGTAAAACAAACACATAAAAAATAGAAATATATAAAGTTGAGGAGAGTTTGACTTTTTTTTTTAATTTTCTGAGGAAACAATAAAGAGAGTATTTACTTTTTTTTAGAGAGAAATCATGAGAGTATATACGGGCACTGTGCACAGCCAATTTTTTTTTTTTGAGCAACCTGTGCACAGCCAATTGTGTGTAACGGCTCGGTGCGGCCAGCTGGGCCGTCATCCAGACGTGCCGATCTATGGGCCCATACTGTTTTTTTTCTTTGGCTAGGGACCGGACGTTTCAGGTTAAAAAAATTCAAATGAGTAATCTCAAAAAAAAAAAAAATTCAAATGAGAAAAGGCGGATAGGATCTCGGCCTCGCGGGGAGTATAGGCGCCATTACTGCGCCGACAACTGTGGCCGCCTACCAGACGCCGCCGGTCAGTTTTTGGGTAGCAATTCGCACAAAAAAAAGAAAAGGAAAAATAAAAAAGAAAGGTTTTTAGGTAGCCCACCGAAGACAACCGAATGGCTCCGCCGGCAAGGCAGGGGGTGTGACCGGATCCATCCCAGGCCCCAGCATCCGACGATCAAGGTACTGGCCTCACTCCACTCGGTTCGTATGTTTCCAGAAGCTAGCTGTTCACGCATCAATCTTTTTTTTTTCTAATCGCCATGGATGATGGATATGCTTCCGCTCGGGGCTGTCTAGCTGCCACCCGGGTATATCTATCCAAGCCAGCCCGGGCAAACAGAACAGAAGAAATACCCAGAAACATAACAAGGACAAAATCGGGTATTTCAGCAAGGGTCAGCACCCGAATTTCAAATTCACTCCAAATTATCAAATCAGGGCCAAATCTAAATTCGGGTATTTCAACGAAGATCAGCACCCGAATTTCATTAAAACACGAGCTAGAAGAAGTTTTCGTCAGTGTTTTGTCCTGGTCCTCTCTAAAACGCTTGAGCTCATTTGTTCCATGCAGAAACTTAAAAGAACACATCTGGCCGTTGACTTAACACATTAATCAGAAAGGCAGGAATAGACAAACCAACACAATCATACAAAATTATTCTGATCATTTAGATACATAAAACATATTCATAACTGATGAATTATTCTTCAATAGCAAGATAGCTACCTCAAATAACTACATATGTTCAAATACTATAAAGAGGACAATTCTGGAGACCCATACTGGCAAAATACGTCCAGCAGAAGAAGATTATGTCTTACTTCCAAAAACCAAGAAAAATGGTGTACTCGGCACACTTTGACCACAAAAGGTAACATCACCTTCTCTAGAAAAAAGAATGAGCATTCATTCTTGTTGATCCACTGCAAGACAGATGGTTACAAACTGTGCAATTGCCACAATCAATCAAGCATGCTGAACAACAATAGGTGTATAGAGCATCATGAAATTGAATTAGAACTATAATAAAGGTTAGATCAAGTTTGTTCACTGTCAAAACCACATATGATAGAAATTCTCATCTGTGGTTTTTGTTCCAGTAGAAATTCTCAAATGTCAACACCAAATTCGAGTTAATATCCCATGAAAAGCAAAAACACATAATTTCAAATATTTTAGGGTTCCACTGGAAATCCTCAAATGACATAATGCCAGATTCACCTCCTTATACCAGAAAAAGAAAGCGCAAGGCAAATATTTCAAAAAAAAATAAGTCCTGCAAAAATACAAAAGAATTGGGGTCATAGTGAAATCCTCAAAATGACAAATTGCAGATCCTGCAGCAATACAAAAGAATCATAGATTTTAAAACGACTTGGCATTTTGTAGAAAAATGTACAGTCATGTGTCTTTGTTATGTAAAAGCTGTAGAATCATACATATTAATCACAAATGAGAACCAAAGTCCACATTTACAAGGAGGTTACAGTGCACAAAAACTAAAATTACATAAATAATTAGGTGTAATATTATCAGATTAGAAATGTAACTTTAGCAAATTCTATGTGTATATATTGCAAAGGTTTGGACTGGGCATAATACAGTGGAGAAATCCAACAATCTACAAGTTCTGAGTGAGATAGTTTCAGACTGAATGAAAACTAGTCTATTCAATGGAATAAAGAAAAACACATAGTGGCAGATTTCAAAATATAGCTATCTAAGAAGGGAGACAACAGATTAGTTGATTCTATTTAAATCGTCAAATGACAGCAACCAAATTTCCGAATTTTATTCTATGCGATTGATGACCAAAGCAGAATAGACTCTTGTACAAAATAAGAACACCATATGGCCATAGCAGATATATGACAAAGTTACAGCTCAACGGAGGATAAATTACGGTGTATAACAACGGTAACTTTAGTATCCATAAGGAGTAACACGGAAGAGGAAAATAAAAACATTAATGTTCTCGCATATGTTTGCAGAATTATCATATGTTTTCTATCCTACAAACAACAAAAGTTTGAGGGCTCAGTGTAAATCTACAGGTCCAGAGCTGGTCGAGGCAGCAGCTCCCCGCAGCTCAGGAAGACTAATCAAATCGAGGGGCCGGTTCAAAGATATTCAAAGTTTCAAAATTTTGTTATGGAAAACAGAACTACAAACAAGTTTTGGGGCCGGTTCCAATCCTACAAACCCAGGAAATCAAAGTTTCAAATATTTATTCTGGTCCACAGAATGACAAAGGACAATTAGGGTTTCATCCAATCACAAATTCAAGGAAAACAAAGATACGAATATTTATTATAGAAATACAGATTTACAATGGGACATAGGGCCCCTCGGGCAATCCCACTAACATAGAAAAACAAACTTTCAAAAATTTATCATGGTCTGCAGATTTATAAAGGAAATTTAGGGCCTGAACCAATAACAAAGTTCTAGAAAAATAAATTTTCAAAAATTTATTATGGAATACAGATTTACAAAGGGATTTGGGGGCATCATCCAATACCAAAAAGGCAAAATTTCAAACAAATATCCTCACATACAGTCAACCTGATTTTCTTACTGTTGCTGGAGCCACAAGCCTCGTTTCATCGAACATCTCTTCAGATTGAACTTTTCGATCTGCTCGTGAGCAAGCTTTCAGAGCACTCTGCAAGCATGCACAATTATGACATCCCAAGTATGGAAAATAATTGCATGAAACTAAGTTTATTGCAACTAAAATTATGGGCAACATTTTCCCTGAACCCTAACATTTCCATAAAAGAATTCAGAAAAAAAAACCCAGAAAGGAAGCCTCGAATTGGGTTTAAATCACCGAAACCTAAATCTAAGGTACATTTCGAGAATACCTCTTGTTAGACAGCGGGGAAATCAATGAATCAAAGCTACTCCTACATGGGTTCGGGGCACGCACAGATTCATGGAATATCTACTACAAAATATGGCAGAAACCAACGTATTCATGCATACCAGTCATATTCAAAGTCAAACCAAAAATAGGCAAGTATACTTGAGACCAAAACCGTACGAATGAACTGAGACATGGACACAAACTATCAATCAAGATGACTCAAAAAGTCACCAAATCTAAGGGGTTCCTGCATATTCAAATATAGAAATACAGACAGGCAAATTATAATCTAGTGCCAAAGGTATGAGGTGCCTACATCTCTAGATTAAATAAAGTGAAAAAAAGAGTACAGTTTCAATCTCAAGAAATTACATATGCAGAACCTGGAAATTACAGTGAACAAAAGGTGTAACTATACAGTACTAGAAGTGTAAAAGTGTTGTTATCCATCTGTTACAGGAATGCATATTATTTTTGGATTAAACAGGCTCATGCTGTACAACATGTGAAATAGAGCAATTCCATTTAATATATTGGTTTGTAACACATAAACATGATTAGTCAGAAGGCAATGATTTTATCATTTGAGACGAGAGCCAGAAAGCTCTCTTGGATACACTACACATGTAACAAATAAGTCAGGGTGTTTTTACTGCTAGAGACTACTACCATTTCTCCAGACCTAAAACAAAACTACAGAGAAATGATCAGGGAACAATGGATCCAAATTCTATGAAAGCTTGTTGACTTTTTTCTTGCATGCACATGAACATATGAAAACACAGCAATGGCCAAATCCAAAATCTGTTAAGCCCAGCACTTGAGTTGTCGCCTTTTTTTGGACATGCACATGAACATCAGAAAACACTAGGAATTTAATCAATTATGTACTGCAACACTGATGACAAAATGAAAATCTAACTCCATTACCCAAGGAATAGTGCTCAGGTATCAACAAAGCAATACACCAGAGATCATTCAAACGCGAGAGAGGCATTTTTTTTATCCTGATGCTGAATTGAGACGAGAGAGCTCAATAACACAAATGGTCTGTGTATCTACAACAGGAGGCCTTGCCATCTGAAGCATACAAACTAATTATTCAGTAAACACATTTAAGTATAATCATTGCAGACAACCAAATTCAGAGAGGAGAGATTATAAATAATTATGTTACAGTTTAAACTAAGTACAACACAATGACACATTTACACTACTAATATTCATGTAATAGCAGAGCGTATGAACTGTATATAGAAGGAGAAGCACTGATTTAATTTACGTGATCAAGTAGGATGCAATGAGGACTCCTGCAAAATCGTAGCATACAGTATATTAGAGCTATGCAAAATCAGCACATATGAATCGGTTAGAAGGACGAAACGAAGTAAACACTAGAACAATGAACGTTGAAAAAAGAATGTAACCCATATTGAGCAAATAAAGTTCCTGATGACATCTTAATTAAGTGTAACAATTTAGACTTCATTAGTATGACACAAAGTTTTAGCAGTAACAATTTAGACTTCATCAGTATAACACTACTATTTAACTAAACTAATCAAATAGCCATAATCAATTAATATGTACAGATGACAGGAACATGAATTACACATAAAACGTTCATGTAAAAATGTCCCAAATGAACTGTACTTCTGTTAAATTAGTGAAAAAACTAATGATCAACCTAATTTTAGTAACTAACATTAGTCCGATGAATATAATCATCAAGTAACAGTACATCATGTAAAATGATGCAAAATTTAGCAATCCTAGGCATGTTTCTACCTTCAAATTACTCTATGCATGGAATCAATATAACATGAAACCACAACAGAAGGTTAAACATACCCAAGGAACAGAGAACTGATGAGAAATTTGGGGGAAACGAGAGAACCACGAAACCTAACCTACAAGTCCAACCAAAATGAAGAAAATGCATCAGCAAAAACATGAAATCGATGAGGGATGAGCTAAGGATTACTACTGAACCACTAGAAAAACTGAGTGGACCAGGCCAAACGGGTGCAAATCCAGCTACATCGACGACCAGAGTGCAGGAGAAATCCACGTCCAATAGATCGATCCATCGGTTCAAAACGAAGGAATCAGCAGCAAATGAAACAACAACCTCGATTCAACAAGCAGAGCGACGGGGAAATATGCACAGATTCAAATCGAGATGGGGAGGAAGGGGAGGAACGACGAACCCTAGCACCGGAGGAGAGGCGGGAGACGAATAGCGGGAGGAGAAAATGAGGAGGCGACGAAATGAAAACACTACACCAGTCGGCGGCACCGAGTCAACAGGCAAAGGCCGACGCCATCAACACGAATCGCAAAGCAGATCCGACGCTCACAAAATCGGGTGACAGAGGAGAAAAAAGAAATGCCCGGGTAGATAATAGCAATCCCCTTTCTGATTCGCTTGCTCGTCCGCGTCTCCTTTCTCTCCGCAGTTGGGCTCCCTCCTCAAGCTAGCCATGGCAATGCAGCTCCGGTCAGGCCGTCGCCTGTTCTCGTCCCCGCCGGCGCCGCGAGGAGATCTGCGTCGCGGCCGTCCTCGGCGCGTCCCGGGTGACGGCCACAACGGCGACGGAGAGGACCGGATCAGCGGCCTCCCAGATGAGCTGCTCCTCGACGTGCTCCGCCACCTCGGATGCGCCCATGAAGCCGTGCGCACCGGGGTCCTTTCTCGCCGGTGGCACGGCCTCTCGGCGGAGCTTCGTGAGCTCAAGTTCGAAGGCGCCGACGCCGACGATCTTGAGAGTGCGCTCGCTCGTGTCCGCCCCAACCTCAACTACCTTAACATCACGGTCTCCGAGGACGGCAATCTCACCGGCGCGCAGATCACCTCCCTGCTCCGCGCAGCCGATCGGCTCGCGCCGGCAGAGCTTGTCGTCTCGCTATTTCATGAAGGCTTCTTCCCCTTCACCGGTCACTTTGAGCTACCCTGCTTCGGAAGCGCCACCTCAGTTCATGTGTACACCATGCGGCTCTACTTTACAGTGGCGCCGGCCGGCGTGTTCGCCTCTCTCGAGCAGTTGAGTCTAACGTTCAAGTTCGGCCAACTTGTCGACCTCAGTGTCCTCCTCCCCCGCTGCCCACGCTTGCCCAGGCTCACCATGGATGCGTATCATGCGTCGGTTGGCAAAAGTATTGCAGTCAAGTCGATGTTGTTGGAGGAGCTCTCGTTGTTCATTCATGTCAGGGAACCTAGGCCAGCGGATCTTGTCACTGTGGCACCCGAACTCAGGAAGTTCAGTCTCTCATACAACGTAGTCAAGGAGCTCACGGTGTCGCACTCTGCGCCCAAATTGGAGGACTTTCTCTTGCAGTACACATGTAAAACACCATGTGTTGCGTTCGGCCACAAGTTGTGCCTGCACCGCTTGAGGATGGAAACACGGTTGAGGGACGGGAACGGGAATCACCCTCTTGTCCACGTCCACGTCCTGACCCTCACGATACTTCCTTTGGTGCACAATTATTTCCTGTGTTTAACAGCTAAATTAAATGTTCTACCGGGTTTCATTAGATATTGAAGTAGCATCCCATCCTTTGGTACTTACTCATTGCGTTGATTTATTTGCAGTCTCCTCATGCAACTGTCGAGCGGAGCTTCGCTCAGGAAGTAGCACGGCTTCCAGTGAATGAATTCTCAGTCCTGGAGCTGTCCATCGAAACGGGAGGGCATGTCTTTGGACCGCTTTTGTTGCATCTGCTCCTGATTCGAACTTCTATACAAAGGCTTAAGCTGGTCCTGATGAAAAACTTTGTAAGTTCTCCATTTTTTGGTTATTAATCTTCTGCACATTTTTCAAGTTACCCTCCTCGAGACATCTAGGTCTTCAAGTAACAACCAGTGGCGAGTCCAGGCCCAAGACTCGGGGTGGGCCGGAACTCACATGGGTGGGCTGAAAATGGAAAACAAATAGGCAAAAAAAGAAAAATTCTACTGTTCATAATGATACAGTATTAGAATAACGAGTTGGGCTGAATCCCCCCCCCCCCCCCCCCCCCCCCCCCCCGGCTGGACTCGCCACTGGTAACAACGCAGCAGCATCTGAAATATAACATGCTTTACTTTCTATGTATATATATATAGTTCTCAAAGTGCTCAGAGAATTGTGACTGCGATCAAGATGGCAATTGGAGAAATGAACAAATCTCCTTGCCTGATCTGCAAGATGTGGAAATTCAAGGGTTCATTGCAGCTGATCATGAGGTTGATTTCATTGAACTTCTGTTGAGATCCGCGCCAATGCTGAAGAGAATGAATGTTAAACTTTCGGATGAGGTTTCACCAAGTGACGCAGGATGCCAGAAACTTCGCAGCATCTTCGAGGCAAATGCTTCCATTGAATGCATTGTTTATGACAAATCTGGTTATATGATTTCGCTTTGAATGACTAGCTAGCATGCATCTATCTGGATGTAACAAGTAAGATTATCGTTATGCCTTGTCTGTTTGACAGATTGAATTGTTGCTTGTTTAAGCTTATCTAAGCATCTAGGAGTTATGGCAAGTGGTTTTTTTTTTACATACATGATTACTATTCCTAGCTATAACAGGAAGTATATGTGTTATTGTTAATTTGTGATCATGTGAGTCTATAAACCATTAATTAGCACATTAGCTTGATATGCGATATTCCTATCATACTGTGTCATCATACTGTTATGCTAAAAGATTGCAGCATTCTTTCTTAGCTTTGCACACAGTAGACTTGGTGTTGTAAAATGTAGAACCAGTTGTTCCTTGACACGTCGTTTGACCCTCTTTATGTGTGCATGCATGTTTCTCAGTTCCCTCGAAGTTGACTTGACTCATCGGGCAATATACAGCTGGTTCGGCTGCCCACTTTGCAGCCGGCTGCGGCTGCAGCCCATTCACATGGCTACAGTGCTGCTGCCAGCGGCTACAGTGTTCTCTCTCAGAAAGACAGCGCAGCGGCTACAGTAAAACAGCCTGCTGAACAGACCGATACTATTCAACATTCTTTGAAGGCTGTTTACCGTTCCATTTTCATAGTTAAATAAGGATGATTGTGAATGTGGGGCGTAGGAGGTTTTGTATGTGTTTCCTAGCTTACAACTGTCTTGGCTAATTAAGCTGTTAGACTCGGGTGGAGACAGGTCGGAAGTCTCGGCACTGATTCATAATGCTCTAGTACAGGAGAAGCACCATCGATCTGCGGGAGTTGAGGTTTGTGAATGTCAGTAGAGGGCAAATAAAGTAGCTGTTAGAGAACATCAGAGTCGAGTTTGTTTTAATTCCATCCATGAGTGTGTTAGAACTCTTGTTAGTCTTGAGTGTGTGGACTCCTACGTACGAGGTCCAAGTCTGTGACATTCCTTAATCAGTTAATAATCTCTAATAAAGCCCTTAACTTGGCCACAGAAGAAATATAATAAACATCGATAGCATCAGCTGGACAACCATGCATATGGCATGGGCACTGCTGCGCATATCTTTGTCAAAGCACTACGCCCACTCGCATTCCTTTTCTGCAGAAAACATGGGCAACGGTCGATAATGCAGCTTCTGTGACTCAAAAGAGGTCCCTCCCTCAACATTGCAGCCAGATGGTTTGGTCACGAGTGTTGTCGCGAGTTGTTCCAAACCATCCGCAATGGATGATCAGCAATCCGGTCCGTGTCGAGCGAGCCAACGAACGGACGACGATTCGGTCAGGTGCGACCAGCCAAGCCAGGCCAAGCCGTCATTCATTCATACGTGCCCAACCTTTGGGCCCAACCCAAACCGTTTTTGGCTAGGCAGGCTCTGTCAGGTTCAAAATTCAAACGCTTCTCAAAAAAAAAAAAAAAGTTCAAAATTCAAACGAGGGGAGGGTCTCGGGAGCTGGCGCCATTTAACGAGACGGCGGTGCGCCGCGGGGGGAGCAATGAATGGGATTGAGTTGACTCACTCGCCGGCTCGCCTCCCGTCATGATCAGTCTTGGGCTACAAATGCAACACCAACAGAGGAGCGTTCGCTCGCCGTCCCCGGTGAATCGTGTCACCATCACCAGGGAGGCAGGGGCGAGACGCCGCCGCGCACGATCCGTTCCCCGTACATCTGACGATCAAGGTTGTGGCTCGTCTGCCTCACTCCTTTGATTTTTCTCTTGGCGTCGATCGATTAGCTAGCTAGCTGTTCACGCGTGTTGATGACATTTTAATTTCATCGCCGTGGATGGATGCTTCTGCTCTGTTTCAGATTCTCTTTGTCGTCCACATATCTTCTTTTCTCTCCGCAGCTGGGTGGGCTTCCAAGAAGAGAAGCTAGCGATGCAGCTCCGGTCAGGCCGTCGCCTGGCCTCGCCACCGCCGGCGCCGCCGCGAGGAGGAGACCTGCGTCGCGGCCGTCCTCGGCGCGTCCCGGGCAACTGCGACGATGGCGAGGACCGCATCAGCAGCCTCCCCGAGGGGCTGCTCCTCGACGTGCTCCGCCGCCTCGGATGCGCCCGTGAAGCCGCGCGCACCGGCGTCCTTTCTCGCCGGTGGCGCGGCCTCTGGGCTGAGCTCCGTGAGCTCGAGTTCAAAGGCGCAGACGCCGACGTGCTTGCGACTGCGCTCGCTCGTGTCCGCCCCAACCTCAACTACCTTAACATCAGCGTCTGGGACGGCAATCACACCGGCGCGCAGATCTCCTCCCTGCTCCGCGCCGCCCATCGGCTTGCCCCGGCGAAGCTCTCCTTCTCGGTGTGGAAAAATAGCTACCACCCAACGGCCGACCCTTTTGAGCTACCCTGCTTCGGAAGAGCCAGGTCGATCGATTTGGTTGTCACGGGGCTCAACTTCACGACGCCGGCCGGCGAGTTCGTCTGCCTGGAGGAGTTGACTCTCACGCTTGGTTACAGCGTGTGGACCTCGGTGCTCTCCTCGCTCGCTGCCCGCGGCTGCGCAAGCTCGCGATGATTCTGCCCGTCCCCGGCTGGATCGACACGATTGCGGTGGAGTCCAAGTCGTTGGAGGAACTCTCGTGTTTCGTATGGTCTGCAGATGTTGTCGTCGTGGCCCCGGAACTAAAGAGGCTCTGTTTGTCCGACAGTGTGTTGGGGACAGTGACGCACTCGGCGCCCAAGTTGGAGGAGTTTCTCTTGTGGTACACCTGGGAACATCCTCGCGTTGGGTTGGGTCACAAGTGGCGCCTGGACAGCTTGAAGATGGAAACACAGTGGAGAGACAGCTCTCGTGTCCGCGTCCTGTCTCACCATACTCAACAACTCAGTGCGTCTCACTATTTCCTGCCTTCATTAACATTCTATCGGGTTTTATTACAAAACCAAGTCGCATCATATCCTTTGAATTACTTGCTAATTGCATTGTTTTTTATTCGTGTGCGTGCAGGGTCATACACCTGCCGGGAGGTGCTTCGCTCAGGAAGTAGCACGGCTTCCAGTGAATCACTTCTCAGTCTTGGACCTGTCAATAACAACGGGCGGCCATGTCTTTGGACCACTGTTGTTGCATCTGCTCCTGATTCGAACTTCTATACAAAGGCTTAAGCTGGTCCTCCAGATGACAAACCATGTAAGTTCTCCATCATATCTTTTTGTGAATCTTATGCAAAATTAATTCTCAAGTTACCCACCATCCTTTCAAGTAAGAATGTGGCATATAATATAACATGATTTATATACCCGCTGTAGTTACCAGAGTGCTCAGAGAATTGTGACTGCCATCAAGATGGCAATTGGAGGAATGAACAAATCTCCTTGCCTTATCTCCAAGATGTGGAAATTCAAGGGTTCAGTGCATCTGATCATGAGTTGGATTTCCTTCAGCTTGTTTTCAGATCGGCTCCAAATCTGAAGGGAATGAATGTCAAACTTTCTGAAGAGGTTTCACCAAGTGACGGAGGATGCCAGAAACTTCGCAGCATCTTCGAGGCAAATGCTTCTGTGGAATGCAACATTTGTGAAAAATTTGGTGAGAAGGTTTCGTTTGCATGACTAGCTCCTTAGCTAGCATGCATCTGTCTCGATGAATTAAGTAGTATTATCGGAATCTCCTACTGTTTCGTTTGCCAGAGGAATAAACCTTGTCTGTTTGACATATTGAATTGTTGCTTAAGCTTATCTAAGGTTCTAGGAGTTGCAGCAAGTGTGTTTACATAGATGATTACTACTCGTTGCTATAACAGGAAGTATGTGTTACCTGTCGGAAACTTATTTAATGTTGATTTTGCTGTTACATATATTTTTTAAACTTTATTGAGCTGAATCAATATGAAGAACATAGTCTTTGGTATCATTAATTTGTGATCATGTATGTCAATATATTATTTTTCCGTTCTTAAAATAGAAAATTGTAAGCCCTATTGCTAGAATTAGTGTGCCTGTGCTGTGTGGCCTGTGTGAGATGGGTGAATGATTTCACAAGTCGCGTTCCTCCAATTCTGATCATGAGGTGGATTTCCTTCAGCTTGTATTCAGATGGCGCTCCAATCCTGAAGAGAATGAATGTTAAACTTTCTGATGGGGTTTCACCAAGTGACGGTGGATGCCAGAAAGTTCGCAGCATCTTCAAGGCAAATGCATCCGTTAAATGCAATGTTTATGACAAATCTGGTGATATGATTTCGTTTGCATGACTAAGCTAGCATGCATCTATCTGAATATAACAAGTAGTGTTATGGTTATTCTTTGTCTGCCTATTTGACAGATTGAATTGTTGCTTAAGACTTCTAAGGTTGTAGGAGATGTGGGAGTGGATTCCATTTACTTCGCATAGTAACATTTATTAGTTCCACCTGTTATATTTATTCGTTCAACTAGTTACATTAATTTGATCTATATATTATATCATTTACTTCGACGAGAAAATTATGTGTTCCACCACATATATTAATTGGTTCCATGTATTATATTTCTCTCTACCATAGGAAAAATAATATGTTCCACTCAGTATATCTCTTTGTTCGAGTCGGTTGATCCATTTGTTCCCCTAGGTATATTAGTTTGTTTCACATATAACATTTGTTTGTTCCATTAGGTTTCATCATATGGACGCATTATAAGTCACAGCCATCCAATCGTTTACATCCACAAATGTTTAGATAATCTCATAAGTTATATATTTGTGCATTTAGTTGCCCCATATATGTATTATACAATTAGATTGAATGATAATACTACTTATATTCACCGACTGCTTTATATATCTTATTATGGGGTCGCCGCCTTGCTTTTAGTTTGAGTACTCCCCTTTGTAGTCTTCTTTCTAGTAACTTTCTCGGCTGGTGGTCGGAGCATGTTCCCCTTGTTCACACTCGTAGCCTTTGCAACAAGAGGATCTTTGCATACTGCACATTCAACGCCTTGGTCATATCCATGTGCTCGAGCTACTGCAAGAACTCTTTCCTTTTCTTTTTTTTAAATCTTTGCACATATTTGGACAATTTTTTACAGCCTTAACTATTATCATTGCATATCTCATGGCAACTTGGGAGCTGTCAGTGAATAGTGTTTTCTTTGTGCGTTTTCAATTGATCCTCATAAAGTTCTTGTTCACACTTTGTTCCAGCGGTGGGATCCATTTGTTCCAGTAGATTGGCATGCAAGTTAGTTATTTGCTTTAGCAAACTGAGATTTCGTGGGAATGAATTAAAATTCTTCCAGTATCATATGTGCTATATCGATATTATGCCGAATTAATTAAAACTAGCAAAAGTGCCCGTGCGTTGCCACAGGCTATCTGGAAAAAAATACAAATAAATTTATGAATCTTATTTTTTAAGCAAAATTGATTTGGAACCATTCAAGTAAATGTCCGAAGAGGCCCATGAAAAAACTTTTGATTCCACTGAAGAATTCATTCCCATAATGCGCATCACAAGGTATAATGTTTGTGATTTGTACAGATTTTTATCAAAACAGTTAAAGTTCATAATGAATCAGCCTTGTTAAGAAAATTTTGTCACGAAACAGAGATAAAATCAGTTAATCTAAAAGAAAAGTTGTTTTTTTTGTCCATCGCCACACAAATTTCACCCGATTGATATATAAAACATTGAAATTGTTGAGCTGAAGTAACTCGATGCCTTCAACAGGCCTTTGTTTTTCTGTTTCAGTCTCGACGATCACGTTCGGTGTATGTTTTAATAGACGAGAAGCTAATCTGTTGACAAGAATTTGATATGAAGAAGATGACCTAAATGTACCAATCTGGTTGCAAACATTGCGAACATAGAGTGTTCAACCCCAGATGCATTTTCACTGCTGGGTATCTTGAAACAATAGCAGCAAACATATAATTACACTAACTTTCCTATAGTACAGAACTGAATATGCATATGAAGCCAACCACTCATGGTGTATAAACGCTACATTTTACATGTACAATATTATCTATGCTAAACCAGGTCAGGCATGAGATATAAAAATTCTTTTGCTATACAGATCATGGTAATTAAGGATGCAAAGTTTACTATCCTTCCTACTTTAAAATGAAATGGTTCAGTCTTCCATGTGTTCAGATTGCAGTTATGTTCATCGTCCATATCAGAATGCTGCAAGCGAAGATGCCTTAAAAGCCTTATCCTAGTGCGGAATAGTGGATATAAAGCAGACATTCAAAGCAATGGTTGATGGAATTTCACGAAACACCTGTGCAAAGAGGAATAGAATTCAGACAGGATGTTAAAATAAATCTAGTGCGTGTAATAAAAATATGTAAGAAGCACACATGCATTTTAATTCTCAGACATTTGAGATGGAATAGCCAGGTGATCCAAAAAAAATAAATAATATGTCAGATCTCAACTCCGGTGGGGCAAGCCATTTATCAGCATTCCTTTTTCAATCATTGCATAAAAGACAATTAGATGGACTGTATTATATTTGACATAGCTAAGCTAAATGTGACGATATCAACTGAATATAAAGATTCATTAAGCTCCATCAATGCTGTTTAGTGTTAGAATGTATATGCTAATGAATCTAGCAGCTGTAAGCTGTGAGAAAAGTGAAGGAACATAAACTGATCAAAGTTTTTATTTCATTCAAAATGTTAGTAGCTGCATACATCAGGAGATATATGTACACAATGAGAAATTCAATATATGTGCTACTCTTCAAATTTTGTCAATGCACAAAACAGTACTGAACAGACAATCATCATCACATTATTGAGGTATAGCTGCATTTTGTTACGCTATTCATTTACTTTGAGTTGCATACACTGCACAAACAATTGGGTACTCTTGTTTTGACTATAGTTTCATATTCATATAGACTATAGTTCTGTTTTCTTATTTTTATCCTTGATCAATATGGTACTGTTGTTTTGAACTGAACAATTCTTGCACCATTCAATCTCACCACTTTTTTTTTAAAAAAAAGTTTATGCCAAGATTAACTAGATGGAACTGATAAAGAACATCTCAGGGACTGCCCACAAACTACAATCATTTTGGGAAAAAACTACAATAACTATATGATTAACATACTGTGAACATTTCTTAAAATGACAAGGAAAATCGCTATTATCTCAAGATCATTTCATCCATATGCATATATATGCAATGAGAAATCACCGAAGGAACTGAGAAGTGATATCGCAGAAAGAAAAAAGGAAGTGAGATAGAGACCAGTTTAAACTTTCGAAGAAAAAAAAGAAGCTCACCGTCAGTTAACAACAACTTCATGGCAGCTCATTGAAGTTAATGCTTGACAGTGGCATATCATCGTCTCTGGAAGGAGAGGAGCAATGCACAATGTTACACCGAACCATATACATGTAGAACAAAAATAATTAGGAAAACATATATGATTGCTAATCATAAGTGCATGGTCATTCAGTATATTTTGCATTTGTTTCTCCACATCTACAGCTGCTCCTGGTGCTTACTCATCGTTGGGCTTTTGCTGAAGTCAAGGGCAATATGAAAGTAGGTCATAACGGACTATCTGAAATTCTTGTATCTCAACTCACCTGATGACATCCTGTTGAAGCGGTCATCAAGCAAGTGCTTTTAACTTGTAACCAACCCTCCTTGGACATACTTTTGCCATAACCCAAGTAGCCCGTTGATTGCTGCCTCTGCACAACAAAACGAAATATTGTTCGCTGGTATCTTAATACGCATTATATTATTTGGATGAGACAAATGAAAAAGGCCATATGCATACAATCCTGCAACAAATTATCGCTAGGAAACAAACTATGTGCTTGGCCATTGAGCACATATATTCGGTTACCATGCGCAAAGATAAGCCAGGTAAAAGGAATTGCTGTCAATCCTAAATCGACTTTTTAAATATATTTCATGGTTCTGCTTGAGAAAAGAAGGTATGTGTTGTGCATGTACCATCAAATTACTCATGAGAACAGAAATAATGCTCATCAAAATAAAAAGAAAACAGAAATAATGCAAGCTAGATTGGTTGATCCATGAGAGCTAGACCTGGGCAAGTGAACGATGGTAGTGCCAGTTTCAGGCTTTTCAAGATTGATGGTCATGGACCCATGGTGCCTCCAGCCAATGCATAATAACAGCACTACTTAAATTTATTTTGTCGAATTCGAACAAAGAAGCGATTAAATATACAGTGTGTTGATGAATTGTATGTTTTCCGGTCCGAAATATTTTAATTGTGAAGCGCGGGTGCGGGCAGACGGCAGACTCGGATAAAGATTTGATGTATTGTATGTTTTCCGGTCCAAAATATTTTAATTTCGTATCGAAGCATTCTTTTTTTTTTCTAGAAAAACATATTGAAACATTTGACCTCCACCTATTTATATATAAAAGGAGATGGCCTTCCCACCACAGTGTGCTGAAAAAAAAAGAGAAATAACTCTAAAATCTCACGAAAAAGCAAAACATCTAACCCTTGTTTCTATCAAATCCTGTATTAGTATCCTGTAGCTCACGTGCCTCCAACTATGTTTTACCCCCTGCACCGTGGAATGTTGGAAGCATATCACGCACAGATCGAATCCCAGCACACACAAAAGAAACAATTAATTTTATCGTTGGCAACGAAATAATAATAACGCCGACTGTGACGGTACATATCCATTACACCTCCTACTATCAATTGCCCTTTTCCTGAAAGAATCAGGGGGTCACGTGCCTACCTGAGACTTAAAAAATATATCTCTATATTTAATCTAAACTAGACTCCCTAAGCTATCTGCAACTATCTGCCGTTTTATATTTGCTTATAAGTTATAACAATGACGCTGAAACATCAAAGGCTAAAACTACATACCCTCGCAACAAGGGCGGCGCCTTCAAAACTACACCACAATGGCATTAAGCTTCTATACCAGTTGGCGGCTGTGTTCTTCAGCATAGACAGGTGTTCAACATCCCACGGCCATCCGACCATCTCCATCGTAGACAAGTGATCCCGGCAGCCGCCGTGCAAGTCGTCCTCTCATCTATGCGATTCCACGACCTGTTAGCTCACGGTGATGATTATTATGACGGCAGCAACAACATGGTGCTAGCTGCGACAAAAGTCTTCTACATGCTAGCGCTATGCCAAGGATTACTCTACATTATAGCAAGTACACTCGGAGTCTTCTCCTTCTTCCCACGCAGATCACTTGTCTGTCAGTCAAAATTCTATGGTCGACGGGGAGCAGAAGCCATCAGTCTATACTACCAACGAGCCTACACAATGTACATGGATACCGGTTTGTTTGCTGCAAGTAAGACGATAAGCCTCGCCAGCTTCGCCATGGAGTGCCTAAGCTCCAGCGGTTCACGTGAGGTGCAACTTGCTGCGGTGCTTCTTCTTGACAGACTCCTTTTGGAAGAAAATGATTCCAGCGAAGACCTCAGGTCAAGAATCATCGGCTCCAATGAAGCACTGTCCAAGCTGACCAGCAAGCTCCGCTGGTCTGATGTACGAGACAGAGATATCAGGCTGTTCGCTGCTAGGGTCACTGCCAAGCTTGCCGGCAGCATCAGAATTGCCGAGATCCCTGGCACAGTGAAGTCGGTGTCTTCTCTCCTTGATGCTGGGAATCAACCGGAAATGGAGCAAGACTCCCTGCTAAACCGTGCACAGGTCACTCCTGACAGCGCCAAAGTTGCCGGGTTGATCAATGGTGGGAGTGTTGTGGCTGATCAACGACCGGTTCAAGAATCTTCAGCACAAACAACTTTGGGTACAGGAGAGAATGCAGGTAGTAGCCAACCAAAAGATGGTCGATTGGAGCATGGAGAAAGCTACAATAACAGAGGATGCTCCATGGTACGCCAGTGCTGGCAGCGGATGAAAGAGAGGTGGTCCATTCCGGAGGAGCCACCCTTGACTAATCAAGATTCATTGCCCGTCCTGGCCATGGTAATCCTCGAGAAACTTGCTTGTGATCCTGATAACTGTGCAGAAATGTTGAAAGCCAAAGACCTTATCTCCAAGGTCATAGGGCTTATAAGCTACGCTACCGACAAAGAAGCAACAACTATGAGCAACAGAATGCAGTGACATGTTCGTCGCTGCATTTGGTGAGGAGGCTTGCAACCACTGGAGGGAAAATTGGTGTAACTGTTCGGAAAAATCTGTTGGATAGCCCCATCTTGGTTGACAACCTCGCAGGTATTTTGGAGGACAGCGGCAGCAGCCCTGAAGTGAGGACGCTGACGATAGATATCATAGCCAAGCTGTCCTTGGGTAACGATGCGAAGCAAGAGATTGGGAGCACGAAAGTGATAGTTGGCAAACTCATCCATACATTTCTTGGGCGAGATGAACCAAATGATCAGTCACTGAGGATGGCTGCAGGGGAAGCGCTCGTAAACCTTACTATGGAGAGCACTGATAATTGCTCAGCTATCCTGGAGGAGCCGGGATATGAACTTGTCAAGGATCTCAAGGACATGGTTTGTGAAGATGAGTGTAGAATATACCTATATGTGGGCGCAAGTCTGCTGCAGGACCTTTGTGCGGACTCCAGAGATAAGTTGATCAGCCATGCAGATGCAAGTGAGCACCTGAGGTCTACCTTGCTAGCAGTAAGTCTCTCAACTGCTGCTTAGTAAAACCATTTTTACATTTAAATTTTGCTCATTATGTCTTGATTGTATAAGCGTACCTGAGGTCTACCCTGCTAGCAGTAAGCTGGCTATGTTGCTGTTGTTGTTGTTGTTGTTGTTGTTGTTGTTGTTGTTGTTGTATGTCTTTATTGTATAAGCGTAAGTACAGTCTATTTACACAGGTAGACGTAACTATTTATACATGTATGGTTGTTCATTATGCACATATGCATACATAGCACCTGATGAGAATTACCTGAAATTGTTATCATACCATGCAGGTGATGGAAAATATTGTTTCTGCGGAGGACAAACAACTGGAAATCTTAATCGGACTGGCTTCACAGATCTGTCGTTGCTTCCCTGGATGCTTTGTCTATGAGCTTGAGTCAAAAACAAACATAGAACTTGTCAGAAAGATGGTAGGTACACTCAACTCCAATAGAAAACCAAGCCCTGACTATCCTAGGATGAGAAGGGTTATCGTTGATATGGTAATATCCTTGGTGGAATCCTATCCTGGCTGCTGAATCATGCTCAGAAAAGAAGGGATTATAGAAGCACTGTCCAAGACAACGAGAATACCATCCAAGGTGGAGAACTACAGGGTCTTCTATGGCGACGAGGGAGTGGTTGTGGGCAACGTTAACGGCGAATCTCTGCTCCAGCTTGTGGACAGGGCAAAAGGGCTGATTGGTTCTGCAACTCCAGCATGATTTATCATTGTTGCGCAGTGTCTATTCAGATAGCCTACTCCCCGAAAAAAATTAAAAGGCTCTGTCGACCCTCAAGTTTTTAGCCTAGCGCAAAACCCGGTTCAATGTTTTCTCTTTCCTGGCAAGTCCATGTGTGTCCTATTATAGATCCTCTGATCTTTATCTTATTACTGGCCATATTGTTTTTTATGTTGTGTCGTGAGTTGTGGCCTTTGTGGCCAGACAGACCATCCAAATCAATAAAAATAAGAACTTTTGATCTAATCTTTAAGAACTCAACGATCTTCAATCGAAAAGAATCCGAGGAATGGCCTTGTTCCGGTTGTAATGCTTTACTTTGAAATATCTCAAAGATAAAGGCACGAACCTATCTCCCGGCTATAGGCCGTTGTTGGCACGCGCTGGTTATCGTCCTAGCTTGTGTTCCGGTTTTGCCTTCTCATCACACCACTCAGCTACACTACCGCTTACTTGCGTGATTTTCATTAAAAATATTATGCATAAAATATGTAGAAAAAGAAAATATAACAGGAATATATGCTCATGTTTAAAGATGCATTGCTAATACGGGTAATGGTAGGAAATAGAAAAAGTAATATAACTGTTTGTACTGTTTGCTACGTTTGGAAATTAGAAATTTGGAATGGAAACAATGAGGCGTTGATGATGAGAGCAATCAAAAACCGGATTTTATGTGGGGTTGGTCGGGGCGGGCGGGTATCGACAATGGTAGCATTTTTCTTTTTCTACATATAAACAGTTACAACTGATCACGCTGCCCAACTTGTAATTTACACACTGTAGCAGTACAAATAGTAGCATTTTTCTTTTTTTCTTTTCGTTTTTCCCTTCTTCCGGCCCACCCTCATGAGCTCGGCCCACCCTGAGGCCCAAGGCTAGACTCGCCACTGCCAGCTTAACATGCTTTCGATACCTCCTGATTCACTCACCTCGGCATTCTATGTTGGGGGAGCTGAGTCCCGTGTAAAGGTTAAATATAAGATTATTTTTTCTTTGAAATGGAACATGGCCGTATATAAAGACAAGCAAACATGTTTAAAAAAAAAATCATGTTGTTCATTCCTAAAAACACTACTTTAAAAATATAATGTGTTTTACTCAGATTTAGGTTTCAAGAAGTAAATTTTTTGAACATCAATTGAGTCAAACAAAATAAAAGGAGAGATAAAACAGTAGTGCATAATAAAATTGAATTTTACATAAATAACAAAACACAAAATGTACAAAAAAAAAAAGCCAAATGCCAGTAGTTTACCTCACAACATGCCCATATTTAAAACCAAGTAGTCACTACTTAGAGACTAGCCCGCGCAATCATGCGGGTCACTTGGTCTAGTTGTTTTAAACGTGGAAATAAAATCCGCTCTTGCTTTCGTACGCGCCTGGGCCATGAAGTTGATTCCGTGTTAACCGGCTTGGCCCATCTCGGAAAAAATCACAGCCGCGCTCCCGCGTGCGAATCGGGGGTGACTGGTGGTGGGAGGCATGGGGTGGGCGAAACATGGTTTCCATTTTCCCACTCCCAGGCTACGAGTAACGGCCCCCCAAAGACAATCGGATCCCTAGCCGCTTTGGCACCGGGAGACGCCGCCGGACGTACGGATCCATCCCTAGATCGGACGATCAAGGTACGGGCCTCACTCCTTTGATCTTTCTTAATCGCCATGGATGGATGGATATGCTTCCGCTCCGTTTCTGATTCGCTTGCTCGTCCGCGTCTCCTTTCTCTCCGCATGCAGTTGGGCTTCCCGGAATCAAGCTAGCCATGGCAATGCAGCTTCGGTCAGGCCGCCGCCTCCTGGTCTCGCGCCCCCCGTCTGCGCCACGAGGAGACCTGCGTCGCGGCCGTCGTCCTCGGCGCATCCCAGAGGACAACGACGGCGAGGACCGGATCAGCGGCCTCCCGGACGAGCTGCTCCTCGACCAGCGTGCTCTCCAACCGGTGGCGCGGCCTCTGGACCGAGGTTCGTGCGCTGACGTTCCGCCGCGTCCGTGCCGACGCGCTTGAGGCTGCGCTCGCTCGTGTCCGCCCCAACCTCAACTACCTCAAGATCAATGTCTGGGTCCCAAGGGACAGCAACCTCACCGGCGAGCAGATCTCCTCCCTGCTCCGCGCAGCCGATCGGCTCGCGCCGGCGGAGCTCGTCCTCAATCTTAAAGGCAGAACCATCGATGACGTCCCCTTTGAGCTGCCCTGCTTCGGAAGCGCCACCTCAATCAATTTAGTGGTGTGGTGGCTCAACTTTACGCTGGCGCCGGCCGGCCACTTCGCCTCGCTAGAGCAGTTGACTCTCCGTGTTAAGAGCTGCCGCATTGCCGTCGACCTCAGTGTCCTCCTCCCCCGCTGCCCACGCCTGCGCAGGCTACGCATGCCTTACATATCTCCATCGAGTACCACCACAATCGCAGTCGAGTCGGTGTCGTTGGAGGAGCTCGCGTTTTTCGTGTTCGGTGGCCTCCGAAAACCTGCAGATGTTGTCATCGTGGCCCCCTAACTAAAGAAGCTCTCTGTGGCATCCGAGATATATGACCAGTTCACGGTGTCGCATTTATCTGCGCCCAAGTTGGAGGAGTTTTTCTTCACGTATACTTGCGATTGTTCACGTGCTGGGTTCGGCAACAAGTGGCGCCTCGAGAGCTTGACGATGGAAACAGAGTGGAGCGACGGGAACGGGAATCAACCTCCTGTCCGTGTCCACGTCCTGTCCCTCACGATAATCCCCACCGTGCGTATCCTCCTCCTCTGGTGCATATATATAATTATTTCCTTCCTGTGTTTAATTGACAGCTGAATTAACATTCTACCGGCTGGGTTTCATTACTAATTAATTGCGTTGATTTATTCGCAGTTTATATATCCTGTCGAGCGGAGCTTCGCACAGGAAGTAGCAAGGGCTTCCAGTGAATGAATTCTCTGTCCTGGAGCTGTCGATCAAAACAAAGGGCCATGTCTTTGGACCGCTTTTGTTGCATCTGCTCCTGATCAGAACTTCTATACAAAGGCTTAAGCTGGTCCTCATGCAAAACTATGTAAGTTCTCCATTTTTTCCTGCATTCAGGTTACCTTCCTTGAGACATCCAGGTCTTCAATCAAGATAACATTGCCTGCATCTGAAATATAACATGCTTTAATTATTTTCTATATATATAGTCACCAAAGTGCTCGGAGAATTGTGACTGCGATCAAGATGGCAATTGGAGAAATGAACAAATCTCCTTGCCTGATCTCCAATATGTGGAAATTGAAGGGTTCAGTGCCGCTGATCATGAGGTGGATTTCCTTCAGCTTGTTTTCAGATCCGCTCCAATTCTGGAGAGTATGGATGTTGATCTTTCTGATGAGGATCCACCAAGTGATGGAGGATGCCAGAAACTTCGCAGCATCTTCGAGGCAAATGCTTCCTTGAATTGCAATGTTTATGACGAATCTGGTGATATGATTTCGTTTGCATGACTAATTAAGCTAGCATGCAGCTATCTGAATGTAAGTAGTGTTATGGGCCTTATGGCTTTGCTTTGTCTGTTTGACAGATTGAATTGTTGCTCAAGACTTCTAAGGTTCCACGAGTTGTGTGAGTGGGTTCTCAGGATTACCATATTCCTCGCTATATATAACAGGAACTTATTTAATGTTGATTTTGCTGCTATATTTTTGTAGCGACCCGTGTTTTCGCGATCATCAAAAACCACTAAAAATTTGAACTTTTTAAAATTTTCCAATTAAAATTAATTTGCTAGCTTAGTTAGTAGCAAAACCAAAAGTTTTTGAATTTTAGAACATGCATAAACAGCACCATGAGCATTTTTGAGTCTTCCTTGTTGTTTGAGTGCTAGTTTTAAATCTTTCCTTTTGAATGAATTCAAATTCATTCAAATTCAATCCCAGCCAAAAGATCAAATCTTTCTCTTCTTATCGGGCCGCCGTTTCTCTTTTCTCTCGGCCGGCCCAATCTCTCTCCCTTCTCTTCCTCTTTTTCTTTCCCCGCATGGGCCGCTCTGCTCCCGGCCCAGCTTCGCCGCGCCAGCCCAGCACTGCGTGCTCTTTTTCTTTTTCCGCCGAGTCGCTGCCAGGTGGGGCCCGCACCCGTCGTCCACCTCCAGCCGCGCCGGCGCAAATCGCGCCCGCGCCCATACCGGCCGGTTCCCCGCCGCCCTTGTCCTTTCTCGGCCACAGGAAGCTCCACGTGAAGTTCGTGCACGCGTCGCACCGCCTCTCCGTTCAATCTCGTCGCACAGGAACGCTCCATCCCTCTTTCTTGGCGCTCGCGCCGAACCGCCTCGGAGGTCCGGCGAGCTCCACTCCGCGTTCGTCAGCCACAGCGTCTCCCTTTCTCGCTCTGTCTCGTCGCCGGCACTGCAGCCATTCCTCGCGTGCATCATCGAGCCCAGCACCGCCTTCGCGCGTCGCGTCGGCATTAACTCCGGCGAGCAAAATATCGCCGGAACCGCCTCCGCGCACCGCCATTGGCGGCTATAAAGCAAGGGGCAGACCCTCTCCTTCCCTCTCTCATGTCATTCTCCACTCCAAACCACTCCCGAGCTCCCTCTCTCATTTTTCCCCCTTTCTCTCCCAATTCCGGTGAACTCTCCGCCGAGCTCTCCCTTCTTCTCCGGTGAGTCTCGACACTTGTTTCTCGTCGAGTTCATCAGCCCTTCGCCTGCTTAACACACTAGTGCTCTCCTTTGGCACAGCCGTGATTCGCAGGTCGAGATCGTCGGAACCCTAGCCCCGTCGTCCGCCATCTCCGTCGCCGGCACCCCTCCGCACTTTCCCTCGCTCGATTGAGAGCACGGTGAGCACCTCCGAACCCTCCTCTCTCTCTCGCGCATGGTCTTGCTCTCCCTTTCCTAGCGCGCGACCCCTCTCCCCGAGCTCTGACCACCCGCCGCCGAAGCACTCGCCGCCGGCTGTTGGCAGTCCTAAGGCCTAACAGAAATAAATCCGCAAGCGCACGGATACCGATGTAGCTTTCACCCCAAGAGTATTCCTAAGGTATCGAATCCACAGGGAACGAACAGTGTACTAAACTCGAGATCTATGCAGAATATCCGTAAAAAGGGACACGCTAAGCAGGGGATTAAAACAGTAAAAAGATAGTCCTCTGGCCAGGTAATCTAATGCAAGATATTAAATAACTGAGCAATGCGATAAGGGTCTTTCGATATCATCTACTTCGGGGCACGGCCGCCGCCAAGACACGCAACCCGAGAACTAGGTTCAACGTATCCGGTCAACGGACCGCGTCTAGGCCCTACACACTCAACCCGAACGTGGTGGACTACAGAGACCGGTGCAGCTGTCACCTACACTCGCGGCTACCACAACATCCCGTGGGGTTGAGGGCAACTCAGGATAAATCAAAGTATAAACACCACGTTTACACCTATCATTAATACCAGCAACTAGGACGTTTCTAGAGCTAGCACATGCAGTAAATAAGAAATACTTACTACACACCTGAATCCCATAAATGATAAAGAAGAAAACCTTACTTTATTGCTCAATAAATAATACCTCACATGTTACCCGGCCTGGAAGACTAGGACGACTACTCCCATGCGGAGTATAGACCCGAGGCACCGAGGAAGCAGAACCCCGACATCTTCGGAGCTTCCGCCCCTTCCTCCTCCTCTCACTCACTCTCTACTTCACTTATCAAAGTGTTTCTCTACTAAGGTGCGAGTTCTACCGTGGGAGCTACCCTCTATTTATAGGCCTAAGTGAGGTAGAGTGGCGGGCACGTTGCTCAGGAAGTCGGTGGAGCGATTTGGCCGAAAAGTCAGGCCGGCCGGCCTCCCACCTAGGCCGGCCGGCCATCCATTGTCTTGGATGGCCACCGCCTTCGCCGTGGACGTCTGGGATCGCTTCCCAAGGTCGGCTCCGAAGTCGGTTTTCGAATGGGGGCGGCAGAAGTGCAGAAATCATCAAATTAAGGCCCAAAAGCCCACCTTCCGGATCTCGGTTGTTCACCCACCATGGAGACCATTTGGGCTTGATGTCTTGCAATGTGTAAAGCCCACTGGAGGAAGATCGGGTCCATTGGAGACAAAAGTAGGCCGGCCGGCCTATGGGGGTGGCCGGCCGGTCAGAGAATTTCAGCATTTTCTGCAATTTTCGTTGAGGCATAACTTCTGCTCCCGGACTTCGAATTGGGTGAACCAAAAGTCAATTTTGATTATCTTTTCAAGGGCTTTCACATGGAGATATCAAATGTTTTATTTGGATAAATTTTCTTCATGGCAAAAGCCCCTCTTTGTTTATAGTTTGTGGTGATTTTCCTTCATATTGTACCTGCAATCAAAATATCACCAAAACTTGTGGAAAGCCATTAGTCCATAAAGAAAGTTCATTTTATTCTTGATTGATGGCTTTTATAAGCTGGTGTTGGCGGTAAAAAGTAGTCGTTAAGGACCGCCAACATCCCCCCCAGACTTAGATCTTTGCTCGTCCTGAGCAAAAAGATTGAACCAAAGAAAAGGCATCATCAAGGAGTTATGGCAAAGTTATTTCGACAATTACTTCAGGCTCACTATGTGGAAGTGGCTAAAGCTCACTGTCTTCAAGAGTTGAGAGATTGAATAGCAATAATCAAAGATTCTTTCGAACTCAAAATCTCCCGGGTTTCAAAAACTCCCCCTTCCTTGTATGTCACAAAATTCATAATCATGAGTCACTCAATGTGGTGAAAGAGCCTTTCTTCTCTCAAAAGTTATCTTCCCTATCTCTAATAGGCTATTATTTGGAGCTTGGTAGGGAGAGCACAATCTTTTTGCAGAATTTTGTAAGGCTAAGAAAGAATTCTAAAGAGAATACTGCACATCCTCATTGTTCAATCAAGATAAGAATTGATGCATGTGGTGGGGGAGAAAATGAACTCACATAGTGGTAGAATTTTGATCTATGTCATGCCCAATTTTGAATTTTTAAGTCAGCCATAGTGCCCTTTTTTTTTATGACATCGGGGAACTATCTTTTTTTTTCTCTCTTTTTTTTTTTCCTCTCTCTCTCTTTTTTTTAGGGTTCCCCCAATGTATGAGGCAACTTGTGTGGCTCCTTTGGCTTCCTTTCATGATTTTGTGGGCTTGAACATAGGGACAAAAATTCTTTAAAGATGAAAGAATTCGCTTGAATTTTGAGTCAAGCAAGTTTTCTAGTGGAAGCATTCGAGAACACACGCGAAGGATCAAGACTGGACTTTGAGGAGTGCATTTTTCTCAAGAGAATTAAATCTTAACCGAACTCACAACAAAAAGATTGGCTTTTGAGGAATTCATACCTATTTATCTTTTTTGGCTCTAATAGGGTTTTTCAAGAGATTTTGTGACAACAAGTCCGAATGAAAATTTTCATTCCCAAGAAAATCAAGAGAAGAAAGAAATCAAATCTCACAACAAAATAGACAGGAGCGTCCTTAAATTTATTTTTGTGAGCAAGAAGAAACAGCGAAATAATAGTGCCATAAACCTGATGATTAGCAAGAGTTTTATTTGATTCATCTTCAAAAATTATTTTGTTTTGTCTTCTGGGTTTGTGAAACAGATCAAGGGGGTCAATATAAAGATTGAGGAAAAATTGGACCTGATTGGAGTTTGGCCAAGGCCGGCCGGCCTGGGGTGTGGGCCGGTCGGTGGGGTCCCTCCCCTGTTCCTTCTCTGTTTCATCGGGACGACGCGCCATTGTGTGTTCACAACTTTGTTCCTGCGCACTCGGGAAAATGTGAGTGTACAAAGGTTGGTTTATGTGGTTACCCACATAAACCAACACACAATTTAATAAAGCACTCACACAACCATGTCAGATATTATTTATTTTTATTATTATTATTTTTTTAAAAAAAAGGAAAAAAAAGGGTGCTTGGTTAAGGTCGAAGCCAGACCGTAGATGCAAGCATTTTTAGCTTTGGATAAATTCGAGGACATCCACTTCCTCGAGAGCAGGCATGGAGGGTTCTAGGAATACTTTTAACCGCTGGCCATTTACCTTAAAAAGGCTTCCATCATCGCTCTGGAGAGTGACAGCCCCGTGGTTGAAGTTTCCACAACGGTATAAGGGCCGTCCCATTTACTCCGGAGTTTACCAAGGCCAAATAATTTAGCGCGGGAATTAAAAAGTAGTACCTTATCTCCTGGCGCGAAGTGCTTCTCACGGATGCGCTTGTCGTGCCATCTTTTAGTTCTTTCCTTGTATAGCTTAGAGCTATGGTATGCCTTCTCCCTCCATTCTTCAAGCTCGGCGATTTGAATTTGCCGCTTGACTTGGGCTTGATCTAAATCCATGTTCCATTTCCGGATTGCCCAATATGCCTTGAACTCTAGCTCGACAGGTAGATGGCATGTTTTCCCATATACCATTTGGTAAGGGGTCATGCCGATGGGTGTCTTATAAGCTGTCCTGTAAGCCCATAATGCTTCATGCAGTTTGCTTTTCCAGGACTTTCCCATCTTATCAACGGTCTTTTGGAGGATATTCTTGATCTGTTTATTCGAAGTCTCCGCTTGACCGCTGGTTTGTGGGTGATAGGGGGTCGCTACTCTATGTTCAATTCCATATTTGTGTAGCATTTCCTTGAAAGATTTATCAATGAAGTGTGAACCCCCATCGCTAATAATCACCCTTGGCGTGCCGAACCTTGGGAAGATGTGTTCCTGAAGCATCCTTTTTGAGTGGGTGGAGTCTGCATTGCGGCATGGTATTGCTTCTACCCACTTTGAGACATAGTCAACTGCCACTAGGATGTACTCATAGTTTTCGGACTTGGGAAAGGGTCCTATGAAGTCAATGCCCCATACATCGAAGATATCGATTTGGAGGTTATTTGTAAGGGGCATCGCATCTCGGGAGTTTATCCCCTCCTATCCTTTGGCAGCGAGGACATCTCCGTACATACTCTTTGGTATCTTCATACATAGTCGGCCAGTAAAATCCACTCTGCCAGACTTTAGCATTGGTACGGAATGCTCCATAGTGGCCCCCATACGGCGAAGAGTGACATCTGTCAATGATTTGCATTGCTTCGCAGGTGGGCACACATCTTCTAAGTAGGCCATCAGAGCAGACTTTATATAGATAAGGATCATCCCATAGATAGTATCTGCTATCCCTGATGAGCTTCTTTTTGTCCTCCCCTGGTGGTATATATCCCGAAACGATATAGTTAACGATATTTGCATACCATGGGTCGGTGCTTGTTACCTTTAGTAACATATCATCTCTCAAGTAGTCATTGATAGGTAGTGCATTGGGATCTTCAACTTGTAGACGAGAGAGATGATCTGCCACTGTGTTTTCTACTCCTTTTCTGTCTCTGATTTCAATGTCAAATTCTTGGAGGAGTAGAATCCATCGGATAAGTCGTGGCTTTGCATCCTTCTTTGTAAGCAGGTACTTGAGGGCTGCGTGGTCAGAATAAACTATCACTTTCGCGCCCACCAAGTATGACCTGAACTTATCAATGGCATAGACTACTGCAAGCAATTCCTTCTCAGTGGTAGCATAATTGAGTTGTGGCCCTGTGAGAGTCTTGCTTGCATAAGCTATGGCATGATGCTTCTTATCCTTGGTCTGTCCCAACACTGCCCCAACGGCATAGTCGCTTGCATCGCACATGATCTCGAATGGGAGCTTCCAATCTGGAGGCTGGATAATGGGAACCGAGATTAACGCTCGCTTGAGTTCGTTAAATGCCTCCATGCACCTCTCATCAAAGACGAATGGTGCATCCTTAGCTAACAGATTGGTGAGAGGTCTGGCTTTCTTGGAGAAATCTTTGATAAATCTTCTGTAGAACCCAGCATGCCCCAGGAAACTGCGGATCCCTTTAATATTCCTCGGGGGTGGAAGTGATTCAATAACTTCAATCTTAGCCTTGTCAACTTCTATCCCCCTGGCAGAGACCTTGTGTCCTAAGACAATTCCCTCAGTTACCATGAAATGGCATTTCTCCCAGTTCAGGACTAGATCGGCTTCCTTGCATCTTTGTAGCACCTTCTCTAAGTTTCGTAGGCACCCATCAAATGTCTCTCCATAGACAGAGAAATCATCCATGAATACCTCAATTACTTTCTCAACAAGATCTGAGAAGATAGCCATCATGCATCTTTGGAAGGAAGCAGGTGCATTGCATAACCTGAACGACATCCTGCGATACGCAAAGGTGCCATAGGGACATGTGAAGGTTGTCTTGTCTTGGTCATCAGGATGGATAGGAATTTGGTGATATCCTGAATAACCATCAAGAAAGCAGAAGAATGAATGCTTTGCCAGCCGTTCGAGCATTTCATCGATGAAGGGAAGAGGATAATGGTCTTTCCTTGTTGCCTTATTCAACTTCCTGTAGTCGATGCACATTCGCCACCCTGTCACAGTGCGATGAGGGATCAATTCATTTTTCTCATTCCGCACAACAGTCATCCCTCCTTTCTTTGGCACAACCTGAACAGGACTGACCCAATGACTGTCTTGTACTGGATATATAATCCCTGCCTTAAGTAGCTTCAATATCTCCTTTTTCACTACTTCTCTCATGGCATTGTTGAGACGTCGCTGGTGTTCACGAACAGGCTTGTGGTCAGGTTCCATTAGGATTCTGTGGGTGCAAAATTCTGGACTAATCCCCTTGAGGTCTGCCAGTGAGTAACCTATTACTGATCGATATTTCTCCAGTAAGGCTACTAGCTTCTTCTCTTCTTCTTGGGAGATCTTGTCACTGATGATAACTGGGGTGCTTTGATTCCCAAAGAGGAAGCTGTACTTGAGACCTGGCGGTAACGGTTTTAGCTCGACAGGCGTTGGAGCGGTTTCTTCATGCTTGCCTAGTTCAACATATGGGGAAGCATCCTCATCTTCAGTAAAGAATTTAGTCTCTTCCTCCATATGGGGTGCTTCCAAGAATTCTCCAACTATTTCTTCAATAGATGCTAATTCTTCCACTGTTTCAAGGTGCGTCTCTGCTTTGGTGTTGAGAGCACGCCTGATGTCAACGGGGAAGCTTTCTTTCCCAATACGTACATCAACCTTCTCTTGTAAGTACTGTATTTGAGAGAATGTGAAGATTGGTGTTCCGATCAGTAAGAAGTCTTGCTTGGGTATATCGAATATGTGAAAGACGAGAACCATGGGCTGTTCATTTATCTCCGTCTCCACTTCTCGCAAAACTCCTACCGCTGGGTAATATTTATTCTCGAAGACCAACCATTTCTTTGAAGGTGTTAGGTTGTCTTCGGACAGCCATCCACTACTTTCAGCCATATGCTTTGACATGATATTGACTTTGGCTTTTAAGTCATATATGGCTTTCCTCCTAGCAGTGGATTGAATATTCACTATAACGCAGTCGGGTTTTGGATTCAACTTGATTGTCTCCCTCGTGCATTCGGCTTCTTGAAACCAATCTTCACCCAGAACAGCTGAAAGTTGATGTATTATTTCTGTCTGCTCTTCTATTTCCTCCCAATCCAATTCTTCGGCGTCACCATCATCAAGGTTACAATTTCTCTCTAGCGGATATGATCTTGTATCCCCGAATTTGGTGAAATCAAATTCCTCTTCGTAGGGCACGAGAGGAAGAATTGGTTCCACCACCTGAAGGCTTTCAGCTTCGGCAAGAGTTTGACCACCTTGGAATAAATTTGGATTTGTTGGGCAGACATAAAATGGTTCAGGAGTTTCTTCCATGATCGGAGCTTCTTCTATGATTGGAGCTTGAGGAACCTCGACTTGAAGCACGGGTTGAGCAACGGGTACTTCTTCCTTTGGTAGCACAAGTGTAGGTGGCACATAGCTATCCAGATTGCTCAGAATTTTCCCAAGAAGTTCGAATCCTTCAGTTGGTGTGATTCTTATGAAAGATCCTCCAGAAGCAGTATCCAGAAAAGTACGGCTCCCTGGAGTGAGCCCCCACATGAAGTGCTGAAGGAGTACAGCTGGTGAGAGTCCGAGATCTGGTCCTTTGACGGTGTATGACATGAAGCGCTCCCATGAGGCTCCCAATGTTTCTTCACTGCCCTGCTTGAAGGTAAGAAGCTCCATACGAAGAGCAATGACCTTTGCAACAGGGAAGTATTTGAAACAGAAGAGATCTCTGAGAGTTGTCCAATTTCCGTTGGCCCCTCCTACTGACATAGCATACCATTGTGTTGCCTTTCCACTGAGTGAGAACGGGAATAACTTCCATTTCAGAGTGTCCTGTGGAAATCCCTGGGTCGAAACAGTGGAACAGAGCAGCTCGAAGTATCTCAAGTGTTCATATGGGTTCTCATGTTCATCTCCGCAGAAGATGTTCCCCTGAACCAGCGCTATGAGTTCTGGACGAATCTCATAGCTCCGGGCTGTGATTGGTGCAGATGCTGGAGGAGGCTCCAGCAATTCTCCTTTCGGAGCATTGGCGTAGACGATGGAGGATGTGTCCATGGTAAAGAAAAAGAAAAAGAAAAAGAAAAACAAAACAAAATAAACCTATTCACGGATGATCCTAGATTCGAGTTAGCACAGCTACCGCTCCCCGGCAACGGCGCCAGAAAGCTTGTTGGCAGTCCTAAGGCCTAACAGAAATAAATCCGCAAGCGCACGGATACCGATGTAGCTTTCACCCCAAGAGTATTCCTAAGGTATCGAATCCACAGGGAACGAACAGTGTACTAAACTCGAGATCTATGCAGAATATCCGTAAAAAGGGACACGCTAAGCAGGGGATTAAAACAGTAAAAAGATAGTCCTCTGGCCAGGTAATCTAATGCAAGATATTAAATAACTGAGCAATGCGATAAGGGTCTTTCGATATCATCTACTTCGGGGCACGGCCGCCGCCAAGACACGTAACCCGAGAACTAGGTTCAACGTATCCGGTCAACGGACCGCGTCTAGACCCTACACACTCAACCCGAACGTGGTGGACTACAGAGACCGGTGCAGCTGTCACCTACACTCGCGGCTACCACAACATCCTGTGGGGTTGAGGGCAACTCAGGATAAATCAAAGTATAAACACCACGTTTACACCTATCATTAATACCAGCAACTAGGACGTTTCTAGAGCTAGCACATGCAGTAAATAAGAAATACTTACTACACACCTGAATCTCATAAATGATAAAGAAGAAAACCTTACTTTATTGCTCAATAAATAAAACCTCACATGTTACCCGGCCTGGAAGACTAGGACGACTACTCCCAGGCGGAGTATAGACCCGAGGCACCGAGGAAGCAGAACCCCGACATCTTCGGAGCTTCCGCCCCTTCCTCCTCCTCTCACTCACTCTCTACTTCACTTATCAAAGTGTTTCTCTACTAAGGTGCGAGTTCTACCGTGGGAGCTACCCTCTATTTATAGGCCTAAGTGAGGTAGAGTGGCGGGCACGTTGCTCAGGAAGTCGGTGGAGCGATTTGGCCGAAAAGTCAGGCCGGCCGGCCTCCCACCTAGGCCGGCCGGCCATCCATTGTCTTGGATGGCCACCGCCTTCGCCGTGGACATCTGGGATCGCTTCCCAAGGTCGGCTCCGAAGTCGGTTTTCTAATGGGGGCGGCAGAAGTGCAGAAATCATCAAATTAAGGCCCAAAAGCCCACCTTCCGGATGTCGGTTGTTCGCCCACCATGGAGACCATTTGGGCTTGATGTCTTTCAATGTGTAAAGCCCACTGGAGGAAGATCGGGTCCATTGGAGACAAAAGTAGGCCGGCCGGCCTAGGGGGGTGGCCGGCCGGTCAGAGAATTCAGCATTTTCTGCAATTTTCGTTGAGGCATAACTTCTGCTCCCGGACTCCGAATTGGGTGAACCAAAAGTCAATTTTGATTATCATTTCAAGGGCTTTCACATGGAGATATCAAATGTTTTATTTGGATAAATTTTCTTCATGGCAAAAGCCCCTCTTTGTTTATAGTTTGTGGTGATTTTCCTTCATATTGTACCTGCAATCAAAATATCACCAAAACTTGTGGAAAGCCATTAGTCCATAAAGAAAGTTCATTTTATTCTTGATTGATGGCTTTTATAAGCTGGTGTTGGCGGTAAAAAGTAGTCGTTAAGGACCGCCAACACCGGCCGCTTTTCCGGCCGTGCCCGGCCCCGCTGTGTAGTGCGTTGAGCTTGCCTCGAGCCCGCGCACTCGCGCAGCCATTCGTAGGAGCCCCCTCGCCCTTGCGTACCCCTTTCCCTTTCTCACCGGCGCGCCGCCTCCCTCCGGCGAGCCAGCGCCACCGCCCTAGCTCATCCCCACTTCGACATCACCCACGGGCGAGTTCCCCTTAGCGCGTAGATCACGTAGGTCTAGGCCTCGACGTAGTTCCGCCCCTGTTGCCATCGCCGGCGACGATTCCGGCGAGGCCGCCGCCGCGCGCCGACGTCGCCGCCGCGCCTTGACCGCGTCGCGTCGCCGTCCGACGTGGCGCGCCGCGTCAGCACCTGGGCCCGCGACGACCCGGTCGCCCTACCGCGTGGTGCACGCGGTGCACCGTGCACCCCCCCTCTCGCGCACCCGTGGTCCACCGTCCCATGGACCCGGTGCACCAAACAGTAGCGCGCGAACCCCGCTGGGCCCTTTGGCCCACCGGTCAGTGAGACAATCTCGCTGGAAAGTGCTACGCGCACCCGGATTTGCACACAGAAATCTATTTCGAGCACATTTCCAATAACAAAAAAATTCCAAAAAATTTCTAAAAATACTTTATCACCTCCTAATCATTGTACAACCCTTGGCTACTTCAAATTAATTGGGATTAGGGCTATACCTAATTACTTAGCCTAATCCTGATCAATTTCCTTTCTTTTACTTCAAAAATCAATATCTCCATCGTTTTAACTCCAATTTTGGCGAAACTTGCACCAAAATTCATCTAAGAACCTATCCTATCCAGCACCACCAAAATCAACTCCCCGCTGGTTTTATTTAAATTTTACTTGGATTTATTGCTCTGTTAATTTGTTTGTAAGCGGTAGATTTATCTTTTTGATTAAATCGCTAGATAATCAAGACGAAGAGGCTGAGGATCCTGGTTACGAGGATTTAGAGGAAGAAGAACTTGGTGAAGGCAAGTCTAACTCCCTTTGATCATATTGATCCCATGTTTATAAAATTATCCTAATTAGAGCTGTTTATAAATAAATTGCATGGCATTTAAATGAATTTAAATGCTAGAATGGTCCTATGCAATATTTGATTGCCTGCCTTGGCTTGATTATATCCATTACCTTTGTTAACCCTAGGAATCAACATCATTAATTTAATTAACGAATTGTTGATATGCTCGCTGCTTAGGATATTCACCATGTGTTTAATTAATACTGCTCACATGATTTTCGTGTAAAATGCGTGTGTCTTGGTGGTGTGTGTAAATATGAAATTGGGTGGTATAATAATAATAAGTGCAACCCTAGTGAGGGATGTTTTTGGCGGGATCAGGCGAGGTAGTCCTCAGTGGGGAGGCTATCTCTGGGACGCCCTTCCACTTGTGAATTGGCTATTGAAGATGCCTGGTTCGGTCGTATAAGGACCGGTTCTTGTGCCGCCTTTGCTTAGCACCCCTCGCGCAGCCACAAGCCGTGAATGGGCACGGGATTGGAACCACACCCTATTAGTACTCACCTGGTACCCCCCGGAGGCAGGAGATTGCAACGGAGTCCCAGGAGAAGACTCGTTCGTTGGTGGGTGTTCGAGATCCGGCATTTATGACTGGCCATATTTTTATGCTTGAGAAGCCCCTGGTGATGTCCGTGAGGGATGCCGTGGTGGTACCAAGTAGGTGTGGAACCTTTAGTGGTACAGTCCAAACTATGACGATAGAGAGGACTGGACCACCTTGTGGGGAAATTTGTGCACCCTTGGCCAAGGTTAAGAAACTTTCCGGAAAGCTGTGTTCCACGGTATTGGACAACGCGAAAGCATCGGCCACACTATGATTAGACTTTCCGCGTGAGTTTCTTTGGTGTGTTTTTGGAGAACGCCGGTTTGGAGCCGTGTGCTGGTTGTCGGCCAGTGGTAAAATTGAGGAACTGGCGGGATGGATTGCATCTCCCCCAGGGCCGCCCAACCCCACTAATCTCTACTGATATTTGATTAGAATTGCGAAATACCTTGTTTTCAAAATAACCCTGCATAAACTTGGCTTTCTCGCCTCGTCGATGAAACTCAGCCTATCCTTTGATAATCCCTTGCATAATCTTAACCCTCATGTTAGGCTTGCTGAGTACCTTAAGTACTCATCCTTGCTTAAATCATTCAGAAGAGGAACCGGAGTATGACTTTCAAGCTGATGGTGATGAAGAGCAAAGTTTGGCTTTCACTCAAGTGGTGCCTGTAGGAGTGGAGCCCTGTCGTCTTCCGCTAGAATAAGTGTTAGCCTGGCTGCTGCGTCAGCCTTTGAGCGTGATGTCTGTGTGTGTTGAGGCCGCTCGCCTCATCTGTACAAAGACCTTTATGTATTAGAAAAAGGCTTGTAATGACCCTCGGTAAAATAAATAAAGTATTCGCTGTGAAGCATTCTGTGAAAGTGTCGTATCAGCTACTGATCTAGGGACTGATACGGTAAACACTAAGTACTTCAGAAATGGGGTACGACAGAGTGGTATCAGAGCGATGCTTGACCGTAGGCCAAACCGTAGGTTCGCTACGAGTGAGATGAGTGCGATATTTTGTAAAGCTTTACTTTATAAAATCTTACTTACCTTATTTCTATTTACAAAATTATTTTCACCGGTACTTACCCGTCTTTCAACATTTTGTTGAACAGATTGAGGCCCTTCGTCAGGAGTTAGATCAGCTGGAGGCGCAGCGCGCCCAGACCGCCCACGTTCTCGAGCAGACCGCCGAGATGTGGGGCGAGGACCAGCGCCGTCTTGCAGAGACCCGGGCTCAGCTCGCGCAGGCGCAGGCCCAGCTTGCCACTTGCCAGGCTGAGAGAGACCGTCTTGCAGTGGACTCTGGACTACACCCGTCGCTTTTGGGAGGAGGATGCGATGTACCTGATCCGTAAGCTTAACCGCTACTACAGGTACTGCCACCAGGAGCACGGAGGACCCCGCCGCCACTTCACAGTGAGGATGGGAGGACCACACGGACACTACCACTACGCCTGTCCGACCGACACAGAGGAGTACTCCACTACACCTGCAGCTTCAGACACAACTGTGGACTCTCCTGAGGTTGAGCAGCCAGACGACTCCGAGGAGCTTGCCCGTTGGGCAGCAGAGCTTGAGGCCGCCCTTGAGGCCGTTGGAGACTCCGAGGAGGAGCCTATGGAGGACGAGCCTTTTGTGGACATCTCGTCAGGGAGTGAGTCGGTGGCGGAGAACGTCATCGATCTCACTGGCACTGACGACGAGGTGGACATGGACGAGATAGTGGTGATCGACTCGCCTGCACAGGAGGCACCAGCAGGACCTCGCCTTGTCAGAGACGTGGACCTTGAGGAGTACTATAGGCTGATCAGCACCGGCGATCTTGCCCAGGACCCGTTCGACCTCTACGATGAGTGGCGCCAGGACCGTGGCTTCGACGCCTGAGCAGCAGAGTTGGCGCCGTGGAGTAGCTTTTGCTAGCTTGTAGTGGCAGCTGTAGCTTAAGGTCGTGGTGTCTAGTAGTGTTAGGTGTGCCAGTAGTGTGAATAGGTGGTTGCGAGTCAGAGTCGCCCTGTGGTCGAGTCTAGTGTCGAGTCGTAAGTCGTCGAGTCCTTGTATATAAATAAAAGGACTTGGGTATGTATGATCGAACCTTGTTATAATGAATAAGTTTGCTGTAATGATGTAATGATGCTGGTTTTATCTTGTTTGTGTGCTTGCAAGATCTTTGGAATTTCTTTTCCATTTATCTTGTCTGTTGTGCCTCGTAGTTTCGTAGTTTCGTCTCATAGTTTCATTAATTGCCTGAGTGTTTATCTCATCTTTTGCTAAATCCTTCCAGCAGATGCCTCCCAAAAGATCTGCCAGAATTCAGCAGCGCCAACGCCGAGAGCGTGACGCTCAAGATAATGACCAGGACGATGCCCACAATGCAGGGCGTGGACGTGGTAGAGGTAGAACCAATAATCAGCGTGGCAGAGGTAGAGGAGGAGGTAGAGGTGGAGGCAGACATGACAATGAACAAGATCACCAAGAAGAGGAAGTAAGTCAAAATCAGCAGGAAGAGCAAGATGAGGTTGGAGAAATTAATGATCAGCATAGAGGTGGAGGACAACAGAACCGTGGTAGAGGTGGTGGAAGAGGAGGAAGAATACCTGCAGCACCTGTCACCAACCTAGTGGCTGTGATGGACAACCAGACCCGCCTAATGGAGATTATTGCACAGGGACTGATGGACAGAACTCCAGGCCCGCAGAGTAAAATGTCAGAATTCATGAGACTCAGGCCCCCGACCTTCGAGGGTACTGAGGAGGATCCTCTGGCAGCAGATGACTGGCTGCGTGATATCACCAAGAAATTGCACCTGGTAAATGCTGATGACAGAGAAAAAGTTCTTCTGGCATCTCACCAGCTCAAGGGAGCAGCAGGGGAATGGTGGGATAACTACCGTGAGGGTACAGAGAATGCAGATGCTATTACCTGGGAGGAATTCAAGGAGGAGTTTAGGAGGTATCACATTCCAGAAGGTGTGATTGAGATGAAGGCTGATGAATTCCGCTCTCTGAAGCAGGGAGCGATGACAGTAAATCAGTATATCAGGAAATTCATGAAATTGGCTCGATACGCTCCTGATGATGTTAATACTGACAAGAAGAAGCAGGACCGCTTCAGGAAAGGGCTTAATCCTGGATTGAAAGTGCAGCTAGTTACTCATATTTATCCTGATTTCAACACTCTCATGAACCGTGCACTTTTGTTGGAAGATGCTCGCTCTCACATTGAGCATGATAGAAAGCGCAAATTCAATGAGCAAAAATTCAAGCAGCAAGAGAGGAATCAGAAGCCGAGGTTTAATAATAATTTTCAGAAGTCAAAATATCAGCCAACCATGCAGTATAGGACCTCCGCGTCCAATCAACCAAGCTCAGCACCGTCATATCGCAACCAAAATTCTGGTAGTCAGCAGAAGAGCAGTTCCAGTGTTGTTCAACCCAACAACAGTGACAAAAGGACTTGCTTTCACTGCCGTGAGCCTGGTCACATGATTGCTAGATGTCCCTATTTGAGCCAGAATAATGCTTCTACTCAGCAGCATCAACCTAACAGCGCCAGAACTGCAGTTTCCGGAAATGGTCGTGGTGGACAGCAACCCTCTGGACAGCAGCGGAGGAATAATCAATCCTTCGGCCGAGGAAAAGTCAACCACATTAATGCCGATGAAGTTGAGGACACTCCTGATGTTGTTCTTGGTGAGTATCTTGTCAACTCCACTCTTGCAACCGTTCTGTTTGATTCTGGAGCTTCGCATTCGTTTGTTTCTTCAAAGTTTGTTGCTGCAAATGGTTTGCCAACTGTCATGCTAAAACAACCCCTGCTAATCCGGACTCCCGGGGCCGAGACCAAAAGTTACTTGGGGTGCCCACGGGTTAAGATCCTTTTAAGTGGGGTAGAGTCCCTAGCGAACTTAGTAGTCCTAGAATCCCAAGGGATAGATGTTATCCTCGGAATGGACTGGTTGAGTAAGCACCAAGGCATTATAGCCTGTGACACCAGGAAAGTTACCCTGGTAAACCACAAAGGAATTAAAGTGGTATGTGAACCAAAAGGGTCAAAGGTTGTACCAATGGTTCATAATATGGAAGCAAAACCGTTGGAGGAAGTGCCAGTGGTCTGTGAGTATCCTGATGTGTTTCCAGAAGAGTTGCCAGGCATGCCACCTGACAGAGACATAGAGTTCATCATTGACCTCATTCCCGGCACATCTCCAATAGCAAAGAGACCATATAGAATGGCAGCAAATGAGCTAGCGGAATTGAAGGCACAAATAGCAGAGTTACAGGAAAAAGGATTTATCAGACCAAGTTCATCACCATGGGGATCACCTGTTCTTTTTGTTAAAAAGAAAGACGGTAGCCTCAGAATGTGCATAGACTACCGCTCCTTGAATGAAGTCACCATCAAGAATAAGTATCCACTGCCCAGGATCGATGATTTATTTGATCAGCTGAAAGGAGCCAAATATTTTTCCAAGATTGATTTAAGATCTGGGTATTATCAGCTAAAAATCAGAGAATGTGATATTCTCAAGACAGCTTTTGTCACCAGATATGGCCAGTATGAGTTCACAGTGATGCCATTTGGATTGACAAATGCACCTGCATACTTCATGAATCTGATGAATACGGTGTTTATGGAGGAGTTAGATCGGTTTGTTGTTGTCTTCATTGACGACATACTTATCTACTCCAAAAGTGCAGAAGAACATGAGCAGCATTTAAGGATTGTGTTAGAAAAATTGAGAGCTCATGAGCTGTATGCCAAGTACAGTAAATGTGAATTTTGGCTAAATAAAGTGGCTTTTCTTGGTCACATTCTGACAGAAAAAGGAGTATCAGTAGATCCAGCCAAAGTTGAGGCAGTCCTTAATTGGAAGCAGCCAACCAATGTGACAGAAGTTCGAAGTTTCCTTAGTTTAGCTGGTTATTACCGCAGATTTATCGAAGGTTTTTCAAAAATAGCAAGACCAATGACAGCTTTGACACAGAAGGGAAAAGAATTTAAATGGACAGAAGCCTGTGAGAGAAGCTTTCAGGAGTTAAAGAAAAGGTTAACCACAGCCCCAGTGTTAACTTTGCCAGACATACACCGAGATTTTATCGTATATTGCGACGCATCTCGACAAGGATTGGGATGTGTGCTTATGCAAGATGGCAGAGTTGTTGCATATGCATCGAGGCAGTTGAAAACACATGAGCAGAATTATCCCACTCATGATTTGGAGTTAGCAGCAGTTGTACATGCTCTCAAAATTTGGAGACATTATCTGATTGGCAATAAATGTGGAATATATACGGATCACAAGAGTCTGAAATATATTTTCACACAATCAGATTTAAACCTCAGACAAAGAAGATGGTTGAAATTAATAAAGGATTATGACCTAGAAATTCACTATCATCCTGGAAAGGCAAATGTGGTAGCAGATGCATTGAGTCGCAAATATCAGAATAATGGGATTAAAATGCGGAGACGAAGCCCGGAGCTTGCGGAAGAATTCAAACAATTAAATCTTCACTTTGCTAAGCCAGGCCGTCTGAACACCTTGTGTGTGGAACCAACTCTGGAAAAGCAAATTAGAACAGCTCAGGAGTCAGATGAAGAAATAAATGAGCTAAGGAGAATGACCGGGTTGGATAAAGCCCCTGGATTTCGAGTGGATAATCAGGGCACCTTATGGTACAAGGATAGAATTTGTGTACCAAAGACTGGTGGATACCAGAAGCTGATTATGGATGAAGCTCATAATTTAGCATGTACTATTCATCCTGGATGCACCAAAATGTATATGGATCTAAAACAAAAATATTGGTGGTCAGGGATGAAAAGAGACATAGCAGAATTTGTTGCTCGTTGTGATATCTGCAGCAGAGTAAAAGCAGAGTATAAAAGACCTGCAGGATTATTGCAACCCCTCCATGTCCCAGAGTGGAAATGGGATGAGATCAGTATGGATTTCATCGTAGGGTTACCCCGTACCCAGAAAGGACATGATTCCATATGGGTTATTGTGGATCGACTGACAAAAGTGGCACATTTTATACCTGTGAAGACGGTGTACAGGGGAAATCATTATGCTCAGCTGTACATAGACAATGTGCTCAAACTGCACGGAGTCCCTCGCAGAATAGTATCAGACCGAGGCACACAATTCACCTCGATATTCTGGAAAAGTTTGCATAAATTACTCGGAACAAGACTGGATTATAGTTCAGCATATCACCCACAAACCGATGGTCAGACGGAGAGGGTGAATCAAATAATGGAAGACATGTTAAGAGCATGTGTGCTAGCCTATGGAAAAGACTGGGAGAAAAGCTTGTCCTTTGCAGAGTTCTCATATAACAACAGTTATCAGGCCAGTTTACAGATGTCGCCATTCGAGGCACTATATGGTAGGCAGAACCCCGTTGATGTGGTCAGAAGTTGGAGAACGTTCTTTCTTCGGACCTGCAGTTATCAGAGATGCAGAAGAGAAGGTAGCTTTGGTCAGAGAAAATTTAAAGGCAGCCCAAAGCAGACAGAAAAGTTATGCTGATACCCGACGCAGGGATTTGAGCTTCGAAGTCGGAGATTATGTGTATCTCAAAGTGTCACCGATCCGAGGAACCAGGAGATTCCAAATAAAAGGAAAGTTGGCGCCAAGGTACATTGGACCTTTCAAGGTACTTAAGAAGATAGGAGCCGTGGCATATCGCCTCGAGCTTCCCGAAGAAATGTCAGATGTGCACGATGTTTTTCATGTGTCACAGTTAAAGAAATGCCTGAGAAAACCAGAAGAAATAGTCCCCCCAGAAGTAATGGACTTACAGCCAGATCTCAGATATCAGGAAAGACCAATTAAGATTTTGGAGGTGGCAACTCGACTAACAAGGAGGAATGCTATAAGGTTTTGTCGAGTTCAGTGGAGTAATCACACCGAAGCAGAAGCAACGTGGGAAAGAGAAGATGATCTCAAGCGAGAGTTTCCCTACCTTTTCGAGGAAGAGCCGGAATCTCGGGGACGAGATTCTCTTTAAGTGGGATAGGTTGTAGCGACCCGTGTTTTCGCGATCATCAAAAACCACTAAAAATTTGAACTTTTTAAAATTTTCCAATTAAAATTAATTTGCTAGCTTAGTTAGTAGCAAAACCAAAAGTTTTTGAATTTTAGAACATGCATAAACAGCACCATGAGCATTTTTAAGTCTTCCTTGTTGTTTGAGTGCTAGTTTTAAATCTTTCCTTTTGAATGAATTCAAATTCATTCAAATTCAATCCCAGCCAAAAGATCAAATCTTTCTCTTCTTATCGGGCCGCCGTTTCTCTTTTCTCTCGGCCGGCCCAATCTCTCTCCCTTCTCTTCCTCTTTTTCTTTCCCCGCGTGGGCCGCTCTGCTCCCGGCCCAGCTTCGTCGGGCCAGCCCAGCACTACGTGCTCTTTTTCTTTTTCCGCCGAGTCGCTGCCAGGTGGGGCCCGCACCCATCGTCCACCTCCAGCCGCGCCGGCGCAAATCGCGCCCGCGCCCATACCGGCCGGTTCCCCGCCGCCCTTGTCCTTTCTCGGCCACAGGAAGCTCCACGTGAAGTTCGTGCACGCGTCGCACCGCCTCTCCGTTCAATCTCGTCGCACAGGAACGCTCCATCCCTCTTTCTTGGCGCTCGCGCCGAACCGCCTCGGAGGTCCGGCGAGCTCCACTCCGCGTTCGTCAGCCACAGCGTCTCCCTTTCTCGCTCTGTCTCGTAGCCGGCACTGCAGCCATTCCTCGCGTGCATCATCGAGCGCAGCACCGCCTTCGCGCGTCGCGTCGGCATTAACTCCGGCGAGCAAAATATCGCCGGAACCGCCTCCGCGCACCGCCATTGGCGGCTATAAAGTAAGGGGCAGACCCTCTCCTTCCCTCTCTCATGTCATTCTCCACTCCAAACCACTCCCGAGCTCCCTCTCTCATTTTTCCCCCTTTCTCTCCCAATTCCGGTGAACTCTTCGCCGAGCTCTCCCTTCTTCTTCGGTGAGTCTCGACACTTGTTTCTCGTCGAGTTCATCAGCCCTTCGCCTGCTTAACACACTAGTGCTCTCCTTTGGCACAGCCGTGATTCGCAGGTCGAGATCGTCGGAACCCTAGCCCCGTCGTCCGCCATCTCCGTCGCAGGCACCCCTCCGCACTTTCCCTCGCTCGATTGAGAGCACGGTGAGCACCCCCGAACCCTCCTCTCTCTCTCGCGCATGGTCTTGCTCTCCCTTTCCTAGCGCGCGACCCCTCTCCCCGAGCTCCGACCACCCGCCGCCGAAGCACTCGCCGCTGGCTGCTTTTCCGGCCGTGCCCGGCCCCGCTGTGTAGTGCGTTGAGCTTGCCTCGAGCCCGCGCACTCGCGCAGCCATTCGTAGGAGCCCCCTCGCCCTTGCGCACCCCTTTCCCTTTCTCACCGGCGCGCCGCCTCCCTCCGGCGAGCCAGCGCCGCCGCCCTAGCTCATCCCCACTTCGACATCACCCACAGGCGAGTTCCCCTTAGCGCGTAGATCACGTAGGACTAGGCCTCGACGTAGTTCCGCCCCTGTTGCCATCGCCGGCGACGATTCCGGCGAGGCCGCCGCCGCGCGCCGACGTCGCCGCCGCGCGCCGACGTCGCCGCCGCGCCTTGACCGCGTCGCGTCGCCGTCCGACGTGGCGCGCCGCGTCAGCACCTGGGCCCGCGACGACCCGGTCGCCCTACCGCGTGGTGCACGCGGTGCACCGTGCACCCCCCCTCTCGCGCACCCGTGGTCCACCGTCCCATGGACCCGGTGCACCAAACAGTAGCGCGCAGACTGTTGGTATTTCTTACGTCACGAATAAATCCGCAAGCGCACGGAGAATACCGTTGTAGCACTTCACCCGTGAATATTCAAGGGTATCGTTATTTATATTTTCCCAAAGGAACGGAGTGGAATTATCTTCTAGTCTAGCTCGTCCAAGGACACGAAGAAGGATGGTAGAAATGGGTAGAGAGGATTCCTATGGATGAGGTTCTTTCTAGAAAAAGAAAGGTTTAAACACAGCAGGGCTGTCACCACCTGCCGGCAACCCTCTACCACTAGGACACGTGACACTAGGGCTATCAAGTCCCTATGCCAGTCCTGAGGTCGCGTGACAACAAGGCAATCAAGTCCTCACTGCCAGACCTATGGTAGATCCCTCCTCTAATTGCTTACTTTGGGCGCCGGCTTAGACCTGGTCTGCCAAGTCACTCCGGCCAAGGGGCCTACTACGTATCCGAACGTGGAGGATTACGAAGGACGGATAGGGCTGTCACCACCTACCGTCTACCTCAACAAACCGTGGAGCACGCAGCAAACAAAGGTAACCTCTAACCTAGACACCACGTCTAAGTTATTGATTACTACCTTAACTTGGTTGAAAGGTAAGGCACTCTAGAACAGAGCAATGATCCCGTAAGCAAGTAAAGGAAGAACTTAATCTAGATAAGAAGTGCTCAAATCATAAGCAAGCCAAGGATCCACAACCAAACAAGGAACGCTTAACCAAGGCTAGGCTATATGCAATAGGAGATCGAGAATACTTACTTTGATGAAGATGAACGAACGATGAACGACGAACGAACGATGAACGAACGACGAACGATGAACGAACGACGAACGAACGATGAACGAACGACGAACAATGTATTATAAATAAGTATCCTCAAAGATACAAGATTGGGGCTAAGTCCTCACAAAGGGAGGACTACCCTTCTCTTCTACCCAACTCTCTCCCTACTCTACTAGTATACAAAGGACCCTAGGCCCTTGGGAGTGGAATGAGGCTCTCCTTCTTGTGTGTGTTGAGAGGAGGGGGGTACCCCTTTATTTATAGCCTCCAAAGGCGGTGGAATTGAGGCGGTTCCTTAGGTCGGTGGCATTGATTGCAGGCAGAACCGACCTTGGTACGTCGGTGGGGAACCGCCACAGAAAAATGGGCCAGAAAGGCCACTGTAGCAGGTCGGCCGACCTACTGTAGCAGGTCGGCCGACCTACTGTAGCAGGTCGGCCGACCTCCCCTTGGCCCCTTTGGTCTTGGGCCTTTTCTGGTACCTTCTTCACTTGATTTTGTTTCCAGATGGGCCTGCTATTGGGTACCTAGGTGTTTGCCATTTGTTGAGTTGGTTTGGCACTGTTTGGGGGTCCAAAAGTCCCCGGGAATGGCCTTGATTTGTCGGGGTGTACAATCTGCCCTTTTGGGTTGAGTTCCCTCTCCATTTGGGTCTTAAATCACCTGCATGCATAAATTCACCAACACTTGTGGAATTGGTTAGTAATAAACCCCTACCACTATGTTTGGTGTTCATTTTAATTCTTTTATGCAGATAAATGACGGTAAAAATCTTGCTCTAAGGACCGTCAACAACTCCCCCACACTTAGCCTTTGCTCGTCCTCGAGTAAAGTTGAAGGACTAAGGTGGAACAAAACTTCCTTTGGTATGATGCTAGCATACAAGTTATTCCAAGCCATACCTGTACCTGTGAACTTTGATGTGTCTACCATGTCATCTTGGGCGGTTGAGGAATGGAACGGTCTTGATTCAAGTCATCATTACTCCTCTGTTGAGTAACTTGGGTTTTTGATAGATTTTCAAAATAAAACATAGCTTGTACTCCTCAAATGATAACTCTCAGATCGCTCAATGTGTATGATTCCTCACCAAGGCATTTGGATTTGCCTCTTTTCATCCTACTTCTATGTAAGGCTTTATGTGGAGCTTGGTAGGGAATGAAAAGGAGCATACTTGCATCGCTTATATTGCTAAGTCAAAAACCGGATCCAAGGAGAAAACAAGTCATACAATCTGATCAAGAATGTGCACGTGTGTGGATATGTGTATGAAAAATGGAATGAGATGGATACTCCTTGATGTGGCGATGTCTCTCTCTTGATTGATTTTCAATAGAGAACATGGCTATCACTTCTTTTCTCTTTCTCTTTTTTTTTTTCGATCATGCTCATCATGTTTGAGCATTTCTTTCTTTTATTCATGCCCATGCATAGGAGCACTCTTTCTTTCTTCTCAAATATATTTTTTTTAACTTCTCTTTCTCTCCTTTTTTTTTTCGATAGCCATGTCTCTTTTGCAAGAATATTTGGAGAGAGACATCAACAACAAGTGATGGAGTATTTATTTTGGTGGATGGGTGGATGAAAATGGCGTTGCTAACTTCCAGTGTAGAAGTTTAGCATGCTTTTGTGGTGGTGTATGTGTACGTGATCTTGATCATGAAAGTATGACAAGCATCTCACAAGGGTCACAACAATTTGACAAAGCTCAAAGCAATAACAAGCAGCATTTTGTAGAGGTTTTCAATGTGATCATCATATTTGGCTCTGGTGGGAATATAAGATCATTGAGGAGTGCAAAGCTATGGATTTTAAATTTTGCAAATAAATTCCCAAGTACTCTATACAGAAGAAGCAAGATTCCTATCATCCAACCATATCACACTCGCCAACAACTTAGATAAACATGGGTTCCTATGATATTGGTGTTCACAAGAAACAAGTGTGCGAAGCGAGGAATAAAGAGTATGCAGGCCAACCAAACAGAAGCATGTATGTTGAGGGATAAAAAGATTTGTTCTTATCATTGAGTTAAATTTTGGTGATTGATGCAAGAAATTTATTCTAACTCAAGAATTGGAGAGTAGGGTATAGGATGCGCAAACCGTCGCCTTAGATGAAGTGGAGACCAAGAGGGGTTATGTGATTGATCTTTGTCTTCTAGTCCCGATGGCTCCACTCATTTGCGTGTTGATTGGTGCGATGTTGTGCATCGTGTTGGTGGGAGATCTCAAATGTGTGCTTGATGAAGGACAGGAGGTCTCCCCCACACTTGTTCTTGTACCTGGCTTATTTATTCAAAACAAACAAAAGAGTGTGGAAACACAAAAAGGGCTCTACCGGGGTTAAAGACCGGCGAGCCTAAATTTATTGAATAAAGCAAAAATAACTAAAGGTGCAAAAGATGTTTGCAAAAAGGGAAATAAGTACGCCTAACATTTTTTTTTTTAAGGGGGAAACAAGGTAGGAAGCTACGGTGGGTTATTGAAATCAACTAAATCGATCACGTCTACTTCCTCATCTAGGTTTTTATCAGGCTCTAGGAAAACTTTTAAGCGTTGACCATTTACTTTAAAAAGGTTACCTCCATCATCTTGAAGTGTGACTGCTCCATGTGTTGCAACATCGACGATGGTGAATGGCCCTTCCCATTTACTCCGAAGTTTTCCATGCCCGAACAACTTGACCCTAGAATTAAAGAGTAGCACCTTGTCCCCTGCCTTGAATTCCTTTACTTTTATTCTCTTGTCGTGCCATCTTTTGGTTCTTTCTTTGTAGATCTTGGCACTATGGTATGCTTTATCCCTTGCTTCCTCCAGCTCGGATATTTGTTGTTTTCGATGCTTCCCGGCTTTTTGGAAGTCCATGTCGAATTTGCGAATGGCCCAATGTGCCCTATGTTCCAATTCAACGGGTAGATGACATGTTTTCCCGTACACGAGTTGGTAGGGTGACATGCCAATGGGTGTTTTGTATGCCGTTCTATATGCCCATAGTGCATCGGGTAGCTTTGACTTCCACGCCTTCCCCATTTCATTGACAGTTTTCTGCAGAATATTCTTGATCTGTTTGTTGGATGTTTCTGCTTGTCCACTTGTTTGGGGGTGGTATGGAGTTGCAATGTTGTGTTGTGCTCCAAGCTCCCTGAGAAAGCTTCGGAAGGTCTTATCTTTGAAATGAGACCCTCCGTCACTTATCACCATTCTTGGTGTTCCAAAACGAGGAAAGATGACCTCGTGGAACATCTTGCGGGCATGCTTGGAATCAGCGGCTGTGCATGGCATTGCTTCCACCCACTTGGACACATAGTCGACTGCCACCAATATATACTCGCAGCCTTGGGACTTTGGGAAGGGTCCCATGAAGTCAATGCCCCATACATCAAACAGTTCCACTTGAAGATTGTATGTTAGGGGCATTGCGTCGCGAGCTGTGATGCCTCCAACTTTCTGGCAACTCTTGCATCTTCTAACAAATTCCTTGCAGTCTTCATACATAGTTGGCCAGAAGAAACCACTTTGCCAAATCTTTGTCTGTGTTCGGAATGCACCATAATGTCCCCCATATGGTGCGGCGTGGCATTTTTCGATAATTTCGGTGCCCTCAGCTGTCGGCACACATCTTCTTAATTGGCCATCAGCACAAACTCTATAGAGGTATGGGTCATCCCAATGGTGACGTCGACTCTCATAGATCAACCTTTTTTTGTTTTCCCCTGGTGGGACATAACCTGTCACAATGAAGTTAACAATGTCTGCATACCAGGGGTTTGTGTCTGTCACTTTTAGCAACATGTCGTCTCGTAGGAAGTCGTTGATTGGGAGTTCCTGCATGTTAGTGACTTGCATACGAGACAAATGATCTGCTACAGAATTTTCTACTCCTTTCTTATCTCTTATTTCAATATCAAACTCTTGAAGTAGAAGAATCCATCGTAACAGACGGGGTTTAGCATCTTTCTTAGTGAGCAAGTATTTTAGAGCAGCATGATCAGTGTAAATGATAACCTTTGCTCCCACTAAGTAAGATCTAAACTTGTCGATAGCGAAAACAACAGCAAGGAGCTCTTTTTCAGTAGTTGCATAGTTTAATTGAGCTCCTGTCAAGGTTTTGCTTGCGTAAGAAATTGCATGATGCTTCCTATCTTTGGTTTGACCAAGAACCGCCCCAACAGCATAATCACTAGCATCACACATTATCTCAAAGGGTAACGTCCAATCAGGGGGTTGTATGATTGGGGCTGATATGAGCGCGTTCTTGAGGATGTTGAAAGACTTCAAGCACTCATCATCAAACACAAAAGGGGTGTCCTTAGCTAAAAGGCTCGTGAGGGGTCTAGCAATTTGAGAGAAGTCTTTTATGAAACGGCGATAGAACCCCGCATGGCCCAAGAAACTGCGGATCCCTTTCACGTTGGTTGGAGGTGGAAGCTGTTTTATGACATCGATTTTAGCCTTGTCCACCTCTACCCCCCTTTCGGACACAAGGTGTCCAAGAACTATCCCCTCTCGGACCAAGAAGTGGCACTTTTCCCAATTAAGTACCAGATCCTTCTCTTGGCATCGCTGCAAGACCTTGTCTAGATTTTCAAGACAATGATCAAAGGTTTTCCCATAGACAGAGAAATCATCCATGAAGACCTCCAAGATTTCCTCGATCATGTCAGAAAAAATAGACATCATGCACCGTTGGAACGAGGCGGGAAAAATAGACATTCTTCGATAGGCGTAGGTTCCATAAGGGCATGTGAAGGTGGTCTTGCTTTGATCCTCGGGATGGATGGGGATTTGATGATAACCAGAATATCCATCAAGAAAACAAAAGAAAGAGTTCTTTGCCAACCGCTCTAAAATTTCATCAATGAAGGGCAGTGGAAAATGATCTTTCTTTGTTGCCTTGTTGAGTTTTCTGTAATCAATGCACATTTTCCATCCCGTGACGGTTCGTTGTGGGATCAACTCATTTTTATCATTTTTAACGACCGTCATTCCTCCCTTCTTTGGCACTACCTGGACGGGGCTAACCCACTCACTATGCGGAACAGGATAAATTATTCCGGCATGAAGGAGTTTCAAGACCTCTTTCTTGACGACCTCTCTCATCGCATTATTTAGCCTCCTTTGAGGCTCCCTAGAAGGTGTACTTTCAGGATCGATAGGGATGCGATGTGTGCAAAGCGCGGGGCTAATCCCTTTGAGATCTTGAAGAGAGTAGCCCAGGACAGATCTATGCTTTTCTAGAATGGCCATGAGTCTAGTAGTTTCGTCTTCAGAGAGCTTGTCACTTATGATGACAGGAGCTTCTTTATCGCCATGAAGAAAAGCATAGCGTAGGCCAGGAGGTAAGGGCTTGAGCTCAATTGGAGGTTGTGATGGTGTTTCGACCTTAGGAAGCTCAAGAGGTTCTTCTAAATCTGCCTCCTCTTGGATAAAATCGTGAGCGTATTCGTCTAGGAGTGATTCAGGAGACTCGAGAGGAAAGATAGCCATCACTTCCTCAATGGGCTCGTCCTCAGGGAGACTATCTGTCAAAATGTTTCTCGATCGAGACATTGGGATGGAAAAAGAGTCTCTCCCAAGCTTGATATCAAGGGTTCCTAGTGTCGGCGCATCAAAGAACAACTTTTCTAGGGGATGCCCGATAAGAATATCAAAGTCATAGACTTCAAAGACATGGAAATCTAAGACGGCCTCGATATTGTTGTGACCAATGGTCACATTTTGCAAAACCCCATATCCTTCTGAAAGATGTCCAGACGGGCTTTTGAAGGATTTGGTTGTTGGCATCAAAGGTTCATCGCCAAGAATGGCTAACGCAAAGGAGTCAGCGATTAGATTTGCACCAACAGTGGGGTTGTAGTGAACATCGATCGTTGCTCCTCTTATGTTGCATTGAATGATTGAGGAAGGTTGGCTAATCCGAATTACTTCAGCAGAAAGCTCCACCTCTCTCAACCATTCATCGCTCATGATGGTGGTCAACTCCCGAACAGTTTCTTTAAGGAATTTGTTTTCGAGTGGATTAGGAGGAGACTTAGGTGCTGGTGGTTTCCTTTGATAGGAATAATTCGAGGTGTTTCCATAATCTTCAAAGAGATCATCCTTGAATTCAAATGGGAACTCAAGAGGTTGAATTTCTTCTTCCTCTATCATTGTTCTTGGTACGGGGGAGGGCTCAACATGCGAATCTTGGGATGTGGTAGAAGAAGTGATGGGTTTGGATGTTGAGGGTTCCTCAATGCTTGACACGACGTGTTCTTGGAGGGGTTCGTGAAGATTATTGGTGAAGGAAGTATTTTCTGTGATACGGTGTAAGATCTCTCTTCCTTCTGTCGGGGTTTTGGACGCGAAAGATCCTCCAGCGGTGATGTCAAGATATAGGGCGGATTCCTTGTCTAGACCCTTATAGAAGTGTTGCAATAACATGGGGTCGGGAATGGACAAGTTTGGGCCGGAAAGAGTTAGCAGGAAAAACCTAGCCCAGGCCGCACCTATAGACTCCTTCTCGTTCTGACGAAAGTCGAGAACTTCCATACAGAGAGCAATGACGCGGGATAAGGGAAAGAAGGCTAAGCAAAATTTATCTCGAAGCTTTTCCCAATCACCGTACGTGCTTCCGACGGCATATATGTACCATTGTTTCGCTTTCTCTTGAAGGGAGAAAGGAAACAACTTCCATTTCACTGTTTCTTGTGACATGCCTTGGATCATGACGCATGAACACAAGTGCTCGAACTCTCGCAGATGGTGATACGGATTTTCATGGTCAAGTCCAGAGAAGGGTCGTTCCCGTATCATGGTTATAAAGGTGGGGTGGAGTTGATAGCCAGATGAGGAAATTGGTTTTGAAGATGGTGGTGGCTCAAATAACTCTCCCCTTGGAGCAGAAAATGATTCGATTGTAGGTTCTGGCTCCATGATAAATGTTTTTGGTATTTTCTTTTTATTGGATAGGTGATGATGGGGATAGGATAGGAAGGATAGATGGTGGAAGCTTGATGATGGAAAGAAAAACAAAAGAAAGATTTTTTTTTTGAAAGGATACAATACGAGGACCAACTAGGTTCGAAGATAAAAGCAACAACCGCTCCCCGGCAACGGCGCCAGAAATGCTTGTTGGTATTTCTTACGTCACGAATAAATCCGCAAGCGCACGGAGAATACCGTTGTAGCACTTCACCCGTGAATATTCAAGGGTATCGTTATTTATATTTTCCCAAAGGAACGGAGTGGAATTATCTTCTAGTCTAGCTCGTCCAAGGACACGAAGAAGGATGGTAGAAATGGGTAGAGAGGATTCCTATGGATGAGGTTCTTTCTAGAAAAAGAAAGGTTTAAACACAGCAGGGCTGTCACCACCTGCCGGCAACCCTCTACCACTAGGACACGTGACACTAGGGCTATCAAGTCCCTATCCCAGTCCTGAGGTCGCGTGACAACAAGGCAATCAAGTCCTCACTGCCAGACCTATGGTAGATCCCTCCTCTAATTGCTTACTTTGGGCGCCGGCTTAGACCTGGTCTGCCAAGTCACTCCGGCCAAGGGGCCTACTACGTATCCGAACGTGGAGGATTACGAAGGACGGATAGGGCTGTCACCACCTACCGCCTACCTCAACAAACCGTGGAGCACGCAGCAAACAAAGGTAACCTCTAACCTAGACACCACGTCTAAGTTATTGATTACTACCTTAACTTGGTTGAAAGGTAAGGCACTCTAGAACAGAGCAATGATCCCGTAAGCAAGTAAAGGAAGAACTTAATCTAGATAAGAAGTGCTCAAATCATAAGCAAGCCAAGGATCCACAACCAAACAAGGAACGCTTAACCAAGGCTAGGCTATATGCAATAGGAGATCGAGAATACTTACTTTGATGAAGATGAACGAACGATGAACGACGAACGAACGATGAACGAACGACGAACGATGAACGAACGACGAACGAACGATGAACGAACGACGAACAATGTATTATAAATAAGTATCCTCAAAGATACAAGATTGGGGCTAAGTCCTCACAAAGGGAGGACTACCCTTCTCTTCTACCCAACTCTCTCCCTACTCTACTAGTATACAAAGGACCCTAGGCCCTTGGGAGTGGAATGAGGCTCTCCTTCTTGTGTGTGTTGAGAGGAGAGGGGTACCCCTTTATTTATAGCCTCCAAAGGCGGTGGAATTGAGGCGGTTCCTTAGGTCGGTGGCATTGATTGCAGGCAGAACCGACCTTGGTACGTCGGTGGGGAACCGCCACAGAAAAATGGGCCAGAAAGGCCACTGTAGCAGGTCGGCCGACCTACTGTAGCAGGTCGGCCGACCTCCCCTTGGCCCCTTTGGTCTTGGGCCTTTTCTGGTACCTTCTTCACTTGATTTTGTTTCCAGATGGGCCTGCTATTGGGTACCTAGGTGTTTGCCATTTGTTGAGTTGGTTTGGCACTGTTTGGGGGTCCAAAAGTCCCCGGAAATGGCCTTGATTTGTCGGGGTGTACAATCTGCCCTTTTGGGTTGAGTTCCCTCTCCATTTGGGTCTTAAATCACCTGCATGCATAAATTCACCAACACTTGTGGAATTGGTTAGTAATAAACCCCTACCACTATGTTTGGTGTTCATTTTAATTCTTTTATGCAGATAAATGACGGTAAAAATCTTGCTCTAAGGACCGTCAACACAGACCCTGCTGGGCCCTTTGGCCCACCGGTCAGTGAGACAATCTCGCTGGAAAGTGCTACGCGCACCCGGATTTGCACACAGAAATCTATTTCGAGCACATTTCCAATAACAGAAAAATTCCAAAAAATTCCTAAAATTACTTTATCACCTCCTAATCATTGTACAACCCTTGGTTACTTCAAATTAATTGGGATTAGGGCTATACCTAATCTCTTACTCTCTAAAATCAATATCTCCATCGTTTTAACTCCAATTTTGGCGAAACTTGCGCCAAAATTCATCTAAGAACCTATCCTATCCAGCGCCACCAAAATCAACTCCCCGCTGGTTTTATTTGAATTTTACTTGGATTTATTGCTCTGTTAATTTGTTTGTAAGCGGTAGATTTATCTTTTTGATTAAATCGCTAGATAATCAAGACGAAGAGGCTGAGGATCCTGATTACGAGGATTTAGAGGAAGAAGAACTTGGTGAAGGCAAGTCTAACTCCCTTTGATCATATTGATCTCATGTTTATAAAATTATCCTAATTAGAGCTGTTTATAAATAAATTGCATGGCATTTAAATGAATTTAAATGCTAGAATGGTCCTATGTAATATTTGATTGCCTGCCTTGGCTTGATTATATCCATTACCTTTGTTAACCCTAGGAATCAACATCATTAATTTAATTAATGAATTGTTGATATGCTCGCTGCTTAGGATATTCACCATGTGTTTAATTAATACTGCTCACATGATTTTCGTGTAAAATACGTGTGTCTTGGTGGTGTGTGTAAATGTGAAATTGGGTGGTATAATAATAATAAGTGCAACCCTAGTGAGGGATGTTTTTTGGCGAGATCAGGCGAGGTAGTCCTCAGTGGGGAGGCTATCTCTGGGACGCCCTTCCACTTGTGAATTGGCTATTGAAGATGCCTGGTTCGGTCGTATAAGGACCGGTTCTTGTGCCGCCTTTGCTTAGCACCCCTCGCGCAGCCACAAGCCGTGAATGGGCACGGGATTGGAACCACACCCTATTAGTACTCACCCGGTACCCCCCGGAGGCAGGAGATTGCAACGGAGTCCCAGGAGAAGACTCGTTCGTTGGTGGGTGTTCGAGATCCGGCATTTATGGCTGGCCATATTTTTATGCTTGAGAAGCCCCTGGTGATGTCCGTGGGGGATGCCGTGGTGGTACCAAGTAGGTATGGAACCTTTAGTGGTATAGTCCAAACTATGACGATAGAGAGGACTGGACCACCTTGTGGGAAAATTTGTGCACCCTTGGCCAAGGTTAAGAAACTTTCCGGAAAGCCGTGTTCCACGGTATTGGACAACGCGAAAGCATCGGCCACACTATGATTAGACTTTCCGCGTGAGTTTCCTTGGTGTGTTTTTGGAGAACGCCGGTTTGGAGCCGTGTGCTGGTTGTCGGCCAGTGGTAAAATTGAGGAACTGGCGGGATGGATTGCATCTCCCCCAGCGCCGCCCAACCCCACTAATCTCTACTGATATTTGATTAGAATTGCGAAATGCCTTGTTTTCAAAATAACCCTGCATAAACTTGGCTTTCTCGCTTCGTCAATGAAACTCAGCCTATCCTTTGATAATCCCTTGCATAATCTTAACCCTCATGTTAGGCTTGCTGAGTACCTTAAGTACTCATCCTTGCTTAAATCATTCAGAAGACGAACCGGAGTATGACTTTCAAGCTGATGGTGATGAAGAGCAAAGTTTGGCTTTCACTCAAGTGGTGCCTGTAGGAGTGGAGCCCTGTCGTCTTCCGCTAGAATAAGTGTTAGCCTGGCTGCTACGTCAGCCTTTGAGCGTGATGTCTGTGTGTGTTGAGGCCGCTCGCCTCATCTGTACAAAGACCTTTATGTATTAAAAAAAGGCTTGTAATGACCCTCGGTAAAATAAATAAAGTATTCGCTGTGAAGCATTCTGTGAAAGTGTCGTATCAGCTACTGATCCAGGGACTGATACGGTAAACACTAAGTACTTCAGAAATGGGGTACGAGTGTACGACAATTTTTCTTTACCGTTATTCTTTGTTTGTTTGACGGATTGAATTGTTGTGTAAGCTTCGAAAGTTCTAGGAGTTGTGGCAAAGTGGGTTTTGCATAAATGATTACCATTCCTAGCTATAACAGGAATTGTGTGTTACCTTTTGTAAGATAATTTAGTGTTGATTTTGCTGCTATATATTTTTTTTCTTAAACTTTTATTGAGCTGAATCAATATTCAGAACATAGCCATTTGTTATTGTTAATTCGTGGTCATGTATGCATATAAACCATTAACCGGCACCTTAGCTTTGATATATGATATTCCTATCATACTATCATTCTTATATTTGCACACAGTGGACTTGGTGTCGTAAAATTTAGAAATAGTTGTTCCCTGATACGTCTGCATCTAACATACTTGGCAGTCCATCGTTTGGCCCTCTTTATGTGTAGTTACTTTTTCAAGAGGCCATCGATCAAGGTTATCCACCTCTTCAAATTTGTGAGCACTAAAAAATTCGTGGCACATCTTTTACAGCTCCCTATAGGTTTATTCATCTGACAAAACTTGAGCAAGCTTTCACTGAAGGTTGTTTATACTGCTCCAGTTTCATAATTGAATGATTGTAAAGATGGGACGTATGAGGTTTTGTAGTGATATTGGTATTTATAAAAAAGGTTTGTAGTGATATTTAAGGTGGCAGATTTTGGGTGATTAATCTTTACAATATTTCTGTATTTTTTATAAATTCTTAAATATAAGTTGGGTATTCCTGGTAACCTATAGACATGCCAGGATATAGTTATCGGTTGGTTTTATCTATAAACCTGCCACCAAATCCCAGCATTTTTTTAATTGCTTTTACTTTCCTAGGCTGGTCGCTTTCTTTTATGTTCCTTTCCTTTGTTGTTTGGGGTTTCTTTGTTTGCTTGTTTCTACGACAGGATTTCATGCCTTTTCTAAAAAAAAGGACATGATTTCACTTTCTCGAATGTGCTTACCAAGCAAGTTGGTTATTTCATTTCCTCAAATCTGTTACTACCATGCAAGCCAATAAAAATAGAGAGAAGCTTATGAACGCTCCAGTGTTTCTGCATCCTCCAATGCTTGATTGCTGTCTCATGTGGTTCGATTTCGGCTGTCGTGTGGGCTTGCTCGTTTGATGTCGTGAGCCTCTTTGTTTTGGGCCTTTTTCGTCCCCTTTTGTTTGTATTTGGGAGGCTGCGCCCAGGTTCAGCTGACACGGATGAAATTTAGCAAATCAAGAGGAAATCTTCGGTTTGTGCTATGATCCGCTCTCTCATGGAGCTGACAACGGCGATGTTTTCGTCTGGCTTCGCCCCTGGCTGCGCCACAAATGAACCAAAAACATTTCGCGTACCATGTGGCGCTGTATATACCGTTAGGAACCTCAAGCGAGTGTAAAAGTTGCATTGTTTATTCTGGGAGTACATTTCCCTGACGTGGTTGAGGGAGTGCAACGAAGTTTAGATCTAAAGTTCTCATCATTTTGTATCACGACCAAACAAGGAGAGCACGAACATTGCGGTTCTTATAATAACAAGGAAAGCTGAAATTATATAAAATAAACACATATAAAAATATAAAATTGAGGAAGATGAGGAGAGTGTTATCTTTTGTTTATGAGAGTATTACTTTTTTTTTTGAGAAGTTTATGAGAGTATTACTGGCACAGCCAAAATGCTAATTGAATGGAGCCATTTGGCTCTCAACCCAGCCCACTATTCATAAAGCTTAAATGCCGAGCGGGCCGAAGCGAAAGAAATTTGAAGTCGTGGGATAGTGCTGAAAACGAAGCACTGTTTTTGGATGGAACAATCTCATGCTTGTTAAAAACGTGAATGGGAGATTAGTGTGACGGTGTCTCCGAGAACAGAATCAGGTTCAACGTCCACTCTTCACCAATGAGCCTGACTACTAGTATACATGAAACACGGCCAGAGTGCTTACCACAAGTCTCTTAGATAAACAAAATATTCATTCGCAAAACAAGACCAACAGAATATTGATAATTCAACTGTCATCTGTTTTAAGCCATGGTAGTACATGTATATCTATGAGGCTTGATGATTCGACTGTCATCCTGATTTAATCCATGGTAGTACATGTATGAGACGGCTGTAATTTTCAAGTTGAACATGTTGCCTCGTATGCCAGTATACATGACGCGGTTAATATGATCTACCATTTAAAGTGCGCTTAATCACGGAGTAGCTTATTTTCAACAATATACGTACACCACGATATGCTCACGTGCACACACATTAGTGTCTCCGTGCTACGTTTGTCGTTGGAGACAGTTGTTTTGCGGGTGCGTAACGTGATATCCAATTAACGAAAATAGAAATGACTTAACTCCACACAGGCCAAACGTGTTTGAGCGCTAGTTCAACAGCCAATGATGAAAATAGCGGGCTATAGCGGCGCGATAGCGGCGCTATAGCGGCTGGAAGCAGCCTCCGCAACGATATAGTCTATATTGACGCTATTGACGCTAAAAACGCATTAGCGAGCTATAGCGCCGCTAATATAGGATAGCGTACCGGTGAGGATAGCGGCGCTATCCTGTATTTGTTGCAACAGGCCAAAAGTCAAGCCGGATTAAAATATTAGCCCACTTCGAAGCTTGTAGTCCATTAGTTCCCTACTCACGTATCGCTCTGATTGATCGTGCACGACGGCGGCGGCGGCGGCGAGTCTGGCGACTGCCGCGGCTGCTGCTTGGCCGTGGACGGCTTGGCCTGTGCCATCAATGCTGCATCCTGCACTACGACTGCAGCGGCAAAAACTGCAGTGCATCGACAACTAGGGTCCGACAACAAGGGTCTTCAGCAGCGAATTGGTACCAAATGTGAACTAATAACGACACCTGCGAGCTAGCAGATCATTGTTCGCTTGTTACTATTTTTATTTTGCATTGGCTGCTATGTTAGTTTGTGAAGTGTGAACTAAAGTCTGAACTGACGTGTGAAATTACTCATGTTTTGGTCAAAATTTTGCATATTTTTCTACAAAACGCTATTGGCAATAGCTGCCGCTATAGCCGCGCTATAGCTGCTATAGCTTTTCTGGGATCACTCCGCTAAAATCTATAGCCCGCTATTTGCAACATTGGTTTCTTTAGTTTTGGGACAGGGAGAAGAGAGTTTTCTTTTCTTTTTCAGCACCGATATCTAATTTCAGGCTTCTAGTGTATAACAGAATGCAGGAACAATCTTATTTTAATGTATTTCGTTTATTGATTTCCATCAGTTTTGTTCAGTTTCAAGGATCATATCCCTGCCACGGTTCATGGTGTCTGTATTTATGCTTTTGAAACCACTGGCCTTCTTCTCTTTGGTTCACTGGTCATGCTTGGCTTGCTTTTCAAACCACTTGCCTTCTCTGTTTCAGTGGCCATGCTTGGCTTGCTCCATTTGAGCGCCTTGTTGGGCAGTTTTACAGCGATATTTGTTGTATGAGTACATTCGGCTGGCATTTGCAAATTTTGTTGTTGCTGTGGCCTGCAAGATTGTTGGTTCAAGTTCAAACGTCAGCTTATGCTGCCGTCTTGGAGCACAGCTTGTGCATTATGCGGACCTCTGCCGTGTTTGTTTCTGGTCATGCTCTGCTTGTGTGATTCTTGGTAGGCGGACCTCTGCCATGTTTGTTTTAGTGAGAAATTCTAGTGACGATGTCGTGTTCTAGCACAAACTGTTGATTTCCATGGTACAAGCACAAACTGTTGATTTCCATGGTACAGTGCGGAAATGAATCCGCAGTTTCTGCCTTCTTAATGTTGTTATGCGTCAGTGCCTTCTGAATGAAGAGCCCGGTTCTTCTGCAACTGACACAAGATACACAGACGGTAGACATGCAACCAAGAACCAGGAGGAATCCTTTGACTTATGTTGCAATATAACCAAAAGTACCAGATTATACAAGCTCATTGAAATGTAAGGCACCCTAACTTTTTACTATGTTGATATTATAAGTTTTTGTGCATTGTGTTGTATCATTCATTAGACATGGCGTAATAACAACTATCGAAATGTTTCGATTGAATTTAACATTAGATGGGAGACAATAATGTAGTACCATACATTTTTTATGAAAATCAACTTTTAGAAACTAGATAGCCAACATGTCAGATTTTTTTTGTCCGGATTTTAAAATCCAGTTTAAGGGCAGGTACAATGCTACACGTAAGCAGTTTCATAGCCCGTCTCATGCAACTTTATATAGAATTTTTGATTAGGTGGAAGAGAGAGAGAGTGGTAAGAGAAAGAGGTGATTGTTTCGCGAAACAACCACCTCATGCGCTAAAATTTAGGAGTATGAGACGGCTTACACACCTTGTACGAGTTATAGTTGCCATGCAAGTTATAATATTCTTTTACTTACACACAAATTAAGAAAAAATACAATTACTATGAGACAACTAAAACAATGACCCATTGTACAAGTGGTCTGATGAAATCGTTCGGAAATTATGAGACGGACTACGAGACAACAACTTTATACTTGCCCTAGGTGCCTGTTCGGCAATTTAGGCCTAGAGGTCACATCAAAACTAATCTTGCTATTTAGGCGTCTTAAATAAGTTTAATTACAAAACCTTTTTACAGATGTGGGCTAATTTGCGAGACGAATCTAATAAGCCTAATTAATCTATGTTTCGCTACAGTGATGCTACAGTAACCACCGTCTAATCACGGCTTAATTACTCTCGTTAGATTCGTCTTGCAAATTAGTACAAGATTCTACAGTTAGTTTTTTAATTAGACTTATTTAAAACGTCTAAATAACAAGATTAGTTTTGATATGACCTTTAGACCTAGAGAAACGAACACCGCCTAGGAAACCCATTCAATGTTTTCCCTTCTAAAAACCGCAGATGGAACTAGCTTCCCCAATAAGGCAGAGTGAGCGGCGCTGTGGCCTGCTCTTGTTCCCAGTCCTCCACAATTTCATCTAAAAAAAAACAAAAAACAAAAAAACAAAATCCTTCCCAGTTTCGGATTGAGATCCTCTGCAGTCGGGTGCTCACGCTGCCGTGCGGGGTCGCGCGCGGGCGAGGCCCACATGCAGCCACCCGACTGCAGAGGGCAGTACTGCAGAGGAGCTGCTTCCCCCAGTTTCCCCCTGACTGGTCCGGCCGCAGCTCCACCGGCCGAAACCTAACCTCCAGATCCTCCGCCGCTCGTCGCTCAGCGGCGCCGGATCTGCGGATTCCTCGCCGCACTCCACCCGGCCCGGGCTGCGGGGAGGACGGGAGGTCTGGCGTAATCGATGGCGGCGGGGACCTCATGCCGCACCTGCCGCCGCGACCAGGTGCGCTCACCGTGCTGCCTGGGAGGTCTTCCTCGCCGCTCCCGTCGACTCAGGCGCCGCATTGACGGCGTGGATCTGATCAGCGCCCTCCCCGACGACCTGCTCCTCCAGATCCTCGCCCGCCTCCGTTGCGCCCGCGCCGCCGCCCACACCACCCTGCTCGCGCGCCGGTGGCGCGGCCTCTGGACCCGCCTCCCCAAGCTAATCTTCCACAACATCTGTCCTGACCCGCTCGACGCTGCGCTCGCCCAGGTCCCGGGCCCCGCGGTGTCACTTCTCGACATCCGCGTGTGGGATAACCACTGTCTTGCACCAGCTCGCATCGCCTCGTTACTCCGTGCCGCCGACAGGCTGTTGCCGGCGGAGCTCAATGTCAGCCTCTGGGGGGAAACACCACACAGCGGCAATGCCCATCTCGTCGAGCTGCCGTGCTTCAACCGTGCCACTTCGATCCGGCTGAACTTCCGCCAGTTCGTGTTCGTCCGCTTAATGCTGCCGCCGACAGGAAATTTCACAGCTCTTGAGGTTCTTGAGTTAAGTTCATGCCAAATCGACCTGGCTGACCTGCTCCCACGCTGCTCCAGACTGCGCAACCTTCGGATCTATGGTTGGCAACACAACGCGATTGTGGTCGACTCGCCATCGCTTGAGGAATTGCATGTGTATACATATCAACAGTGTCAGCGTTTAGACATAGTGGCCCCTTCTCTCAAGAAGTTACATTTTAATGCCAACTCTGGTATTGGTGATGAGTTTACGTCGTCGTATTCAGCGCCTGTTGTGGAGGAGCTCTCATGGCATTGTGGGTGTCCATCCTCAAATGTTGGGTTTGGTCAGTTCTGGTGGCTAGGGAGCCTGAAATTAGCAACACCAAAGCCTATTGGACCTAGGGAGCACGGCAGCGATGGAGAAAACAAGTGTTTGCAGCTGCAGCAACGGCCTCATCTCCGAGTTCTGTATTTTTGCGAAGAGACCCATGTGCGTGTGCATCTAAATCTCATGCTCAATTTCCCTGCTATGCTGATTAAATTGATTTCACATTTTTTGCGCAGGATATTTTGGGAGGTGCAGGCCAGAGTATTGAGGAACAGTTATTCCAATCTCTAATCGGTAACTTTGCGACTATGGAGCTAATTATAGTGGCACGAGGGCATGCTTATGGAGCAATGGTGCTGCATCTGCTTCAGTTTTGTACTTCTACACAAAAGCTTAAGGTGGAGCTATATGAGGTACCTGTTCCACCTCTTTGCCTGACAAACAGTTTGAACTAGTTTGTCCTGACATATTCATTGATATCTGGTCTTTACAGCCAAGCATAAATGATAACCGGTATATCACACACCATTTTTTTTAGCAGGGAGAAAATAGATGCTCAGTAAATTGCCTTTGTGATCAGTCTAATAGCTGGAGAAGTCAGAGTGTTTCCTTGATTAATCTTAAAGAAGTAGAATTCCAAGGCTTCAAAGGAGAGGATCACGAAATTGATTTATTGAAAGTTATATTCAGAAGTGCGACAATGCTTGAAAGAGCGGCTGTGAAATTGTCCTCCAAGGTCTCAAAAAGAGACACATGCATGGGAATCCAGAGCATTTTAGAGGCACATCCTTCTGTAGAATGCAAGATTTATTGTTATTCTGGAGCTTGTTTGGTTGACATAGATGCTTAGGTGTTAATAGAGACAGTATCCTTTAGACTGATCCTCTCAGTCCTGAACTTCTGCTACATGTTGCTTTTATTATGCTGAACTCATGAAGATGTTGTCATCGCTAGAGAGTTGTTTGGGCAGGCAGTCCAAGGCAGCAGCGGCGTCGCGCCTCTCGCCGTCGGTGAGCAGCAAGCTGAGCATGAAGAAGCTGCAGCAAGCTGTCGACGAGATGTCGATGGAAGACGAAGGTAATGGATGATTGCAACCTGTTTAGTTAGTTGATGTGCATTGTGGTGTTCTTTTTTTCTGGTGCTTGATGACTTTTTTTTTTTCTGTTCAGAGATGGAGCTGATGAAGGAGAAGTACACCAAGTTGCTGCTCGGGGAGGACATGTCAGGGGGCGGCAAAGGTGTCTGCACCGCTGTGGCCATCTCCAATGCCATCACCAACCTCTACGGTATGTTCCGAAGATTCAGATGGATTCCTCCGATAAACTGATTTCGATGCATCAGCGATATGTTTAACTTCTCTGCTTATTCATGGCTGCAGCAACTGTGTTCGGGACCTGTCACAGATTGGAGCCTCTGCCTCCTGAGAAGAGGTCAATGTGGAACCGGGAGATGGATTGCCTCCTCTCCATTTGCGAATATATTGTCGAATTCTCACCGACTGTCCAAGCAATGCCAGATGGAAGCAAGCATGATGTATTACTATGAATTATGCCTTAAACATCACATCACAAAAATTCTTGATAGGTTTCATTCTCTTGGCATGTCTGCTGAGGTACAGTTTGTGATTCCTGTAGGTTATGGCAACCTCACCCAGATCAGACATCCTGATGAACCTTCCTGCGCTTGAGAAGCTGGAAACCATGCTACTTGTGAGTCTCAACACACTTAATTCTGTGCGAATCCTAAGGATCCGTTTTCGTACCACACTGTATGACTGAACATGTTTGCAGGGTATATTGGACAGCTTTGAGAAGCCAGAGTTCTGGTATGCGGACCAGAGGAACCAATCCTTCACTGAAAAGAAGTCGTTCCAGCGCAGTGAGGACAGTTACCTGAGCCTTGCGTCCCAGATTCTGGCCTGTCGGATCGCATGCTCCGTGAACTGCAGCAAAAGAGGGACCAGGCAAGCCAGATCCACAAGATGGCCATGGAGATCAACAGTAGCATCCTCTCTGAAATGCAAGTTCCATTGTCATACTTAGAAACACTTCCAAAGGTACAACAGTTTCGTGATCTGATCAGACGAGCCTAATTCTCCATAAAATCTATCGAAAAGTTCCATTTACCCATCTGATAGATATATTTCTGTTACTATACAGAGTGGGAAGGTGGGTGTAGGTGATGCCATATACCGGTATATGTCTTCAGGGGATCAGTTCTCTCCAGAGCACCTCCTTAACTTCCTCAATTTGAGCTCAGAACATGATGCCCTTGAGATTGCTGACCGCGTCGAGGCCGCTATGTATGTGTGGAGAAGAAAAGCAAGTACAACACATGTGGTGTCCAAATGGGAGAATGTTACCGAGCTGAATGCCGATGGGGACAAGAATCTGGTCCTTGCAAGTAGGGCCAGGAGCCTGCTCCTTTGCTTAAAGCAGAGGTTTCCAGGCCTCTCGCAGACTACCCTGGATACAAGCAAGATTCAATATAACAAGGTAATAGTTAATCTATATGAAAAAAAAATTCAGATTATTCGCATGTTCATCTATATTGATCCTCATACCCTTTGTACACCACGAAACATTTGAGTATGCTAATAGATGCGTAGGCAAACAGAACTATCCCTACTAACAAATACTTTTCAGACTTTCAGCACACACATCTGTTCCAGATTGTGACAGAACTATAATGCAATGTAATACTAACCTTCTTGCATCATAATTTTACCTTGTTACAGGACATTGGGCAGGCAATACTCGAGAGCTACTCAAGAGTCCTGGAAAGTTTGGCCCATAGTATAGTCTCATGGATAGATGATATTCTCACCGCAGATGAAAACGCGAAAAGGGGGCACAAGATAAGAATGCAGAAGCAAGTGTTCAGCCAGATTTCCCCTCAACGCTGAACATGAAAAACTGACATAAAAAACAAGTTTGTTATTACTGTGTGTTGAATTCTTTGTGATTGGCCTCATTGCTTTCCTGGAGTGCTTCATTACAAATATTCCTCACGATTTATGCATCCAATCCTCTTGTATTCCAAGTCCCAATATATTTAAGAAATTGAAATCACCATCCCAAATGTCACCAGAGAAAAAATATATACCGACATTTCAACATTGTGATATCCTTAAATAATCTTACATTCACTTTGGGAGGAGTTGGGTAGCAGGTGTTACAACCCATACAAGCAATTTTGCATTTACCTTAAATACGGAGAATAGAGAGGATTCTTCTGCAGATATGTTAATTTCATGGTATCTTGTCTTCTAGATAAAGTTATATTACAGCTTTTCAGCAATGACTTTCTCAATATTTCATGGCAGTACAAAGGAGAATGCTAGATCCCAAATACAAAGCAATTCGAGTAGCATGGTAGGAACAGTGCACTGTTATCTACTGCAATCGGCTGCCTGAAAGGATTTACTTGGATTTGTAAAAGAGATGATACATTGTGAAACCTTTATTTGGCGCTCAATAGCTACAGTAGGAAAAAATGACAAAGGAAAATGATAATACATACTGGGATTCTATGAGGTTGACCAGTTATGGAGCTTATGCAGCAGGATGCTAGATGTGCGGCTTGTTCACAGAAGTCCGTAAAAATTGCAGGAATCCCAGCTCCCCTGATTATTTCCTTCAAGAAGTGAAATATAACTAATAATAAACACCAGTAATCTAAAGCAAAATAGTATTATACTGGCAAGTTCTCAATGCATGCTTTGGCATCAAACTAACCTGATGGATAATAATATTTGGTTCCCTTAAAAAAACAGATTCGGACCAATAAAAGAGGTTGTTGATTAGTAATTAAATACTTACAATAGTTGGCATCCAGCTAGGATATGCGGCCACACCAGCATTTGGGGCAAAAATAAGGTGAGGATTTGAATCCTACCAAGAGGAAAAATATTAGTAGCAGTCAATCCTGTATGGAAGAGAAAAGGCATTTCTATAAAATCATGGATGGATGCACATCCAAAAATATCTGAAATTTTTTTATGAACAGTTGTACTTGTCATCTTTTTTGTGAATTACTGCATTTCATGGCAGAAATGATATTGGTAGCGAATGAGATCTAAACATTCCAGTAATTCTTGGACTGTTGACAATAAATAAGAAATTCATAATGATTTGACCTCTATTTGCCTCACCCCTCATATGCTTGTACATACCTAACCACTCTCTTTTTGAAATGAACTGAAAGGGACTACCCCATAGTTTTACATAGCAAAGTAAGAAATCAAAGAACATAACCATTGCACTATAAGCATCTCCTACATCTAATCAAGCTGGACTTATGTGTACATATAGTCGTAGACGCCACCTCGTAATACAAAATGGAGTATGTTAAGGCTTGTTCATGTCGTTTATGTATTTATCCAGATTTATTCGATCAGGGACATGCTTGATGCTGTTAATATAATGGGCGACTTCACATTGCTAACAAGAAAAAAGGCTACTTTAGAGAAAACCTTCATTATATCCCTATATCTCTCATGGTAGAACCCTTTCCATAGTTTGAGTGTCACTGGACTTGAAGTCAAATCTTCAGAACCAGACTTACAAAAGCAGCTCTCATCAGAACAATGTGCATATCTTGGTATGCTTACAACCTCACCATCCCTGTGAGAAGGCATCAATGTAAGTACAGGAAAAGGAGCATGAACAATGTTACATATATTTTTTGAGCATATAGTAGATAACTTTCATATCTCTAGTTCAACCAAGATAGAAATAACAAATAAAACGTGGATACAATCACCAGTCAAATAAATTATGTGATAAAATGTTGAGAATGTAATGTAATCCCGTTAAACTGTCACGCAAAGACCAGGAAATAAAAGTCTGTGTATAAACTTTCTCATTCTATAACATAGGGCAAAGTAATAATAGCTTGTGTTGCTAACCTAGATTTAGGAACTGCTGGCCCCACAAGTTCAATGTGAACATGGACACCTGGAAATAATGCACGTAATTCCCCAAACACAGCAAGCTGAAGTAGCTCTTTCTCAGGCCCTTCAAAGACACAGTAGTTATGAACGTTGCAAAATCAGTGGCTGCCATCATATCGCATATTGACAGTAATCAAGACAGAGGTACTTCACAAGAAATATCTGACAACTCCAACAATGATTTACAGAAAAATTGGCTAATGGTGGCATGATTAACAAATGTTATGCTATGTACTGTTGATCATCCTTACTGACCAAATCACCGTATAAATCCTAAGATTCTAAGACATCAAATAAACTCAATTAGGTTCCTTTCTTTCGCAAAATATTTCTCATGGCATAGCATCTAAATGTCACGATGCCTGCTGCAATCTGAGTAATCAAAGTCTAACATCAAACATTTCATGGTTACTTTCATAAAATTATCATCAAAATGCATATTAGCCAATGGCCTGTGCCCAAATATTGGTCGACAACTATTTTTAGAAGAAAAAGGAAGGTAACTCAATCGAGGCTTGTATTTCTTGTGAAATTCAGTAGGTGCCAAACAGTTCGGCCTATAAGGATTTTCTACATCAAATGTAGATAATATATTCAAGTGTAACAGCACTTGAAAATTGTACAAGAAAAGCAAACCATCCATGACTAGCCTAGCATAGAGCAAACATCCTAATAGCTCTGAAAAGACAGACTTGCATACTCCCTTTTTGGTTAGATACTAGCTCACTAATGTCTCGGAGAACCTTTTTCCTTCCACGAGAGAGAAAAAAAGAGTTATCTACTGATGATGCATGTTAAGAATACAAGCATAATAGACAGTTGCACACAGCAGATTTTACCTAAATAGTGAATACACAGGGTGTTGAAGTCTGATCTTGAGGATGGGAAGTGAGATAGTTGAAGGCAATGATACAGAGTAAGTGGCTGCAAAATTTAGCCCACTGTGGTAACGAAATAGCCAAATAACATGATCAACAGATATTAGGAAAACAAAGTGTATTGCTACATTCAAAGTAATAATAAAAAAAATACGACACTCTTCACTTGCAAAACGAAGCAAAATTTTAATATTGTGGAAACTTATTCTTGTAAATGCTCATAATGGTATTGTTAAGTGTGCAGAAGATGGCCAATCATGACTTTAAGGAGACTGAGGCATTGGACTGGGGAGATAAAAAAAATTGGGTTGTGGGAACAGAGTGGTTGAGATATAGAATACAGGTGACAAGGCAAGAGCATTTTATGTTTCTACCCTCAATAGGTTAGATAACCCTCCTTAATATAGGGCAGAACAGATCCATTTGGCACTTACTCAAACATTAAAAGTTCCATCTGAACATTCAACCTGATTGGTTATTCTCCTACTCCCTCCATATTTGAGTTCTGGACATTCCGACACAGAAGCGTAGCTCATTTTTAGTCCATATCTATTGTCAGAAGCGACACCAATTGACAAACGGAGGTAGTAATTAAGCAAGTTAAGCATAAATCTAAACCTGATCAATCATTCTCATAATTTAGCATAACCCCTGTTTTAATTGAACACAAGAACCCTATCTATGACTGAGCCCATCTTAACTTGCTATATTAACAACTATAACTCCATGTCCTAATTATCACAGATCTATTCCCGATCCAGGTACTATATTGGTCTTGTTCTGCACCTGCCAATTAGTATAGGATTATATGTCCATGACACTTGTGGATTTACAAAGTGGACCAAGAATAAACTGTATGCTTCAGCAAAACCGTTCCCAGTAATGTCTTAAAAATGACACAACTACTGAGATGAATATAACAGACTACACCAAAGGACAATATCAAAAACATTATCAAAATCATGACAAGAATCTTGCTTGAAAGTTGTTTCCATATACGAAAATTGTTATTGCATATTCTTTGCACTTTCCTTCCTTTCTCTTGACATGCATGTCTCTGGTCTTTTTGTAAAATGAAAGATAGCCAGAATATGTAAAGGATAGGTACATACGGAGAGTTCAAATGTATGTCTATTAAGTACTGAACACATTGCTACATGCTAACCATAGTTGTTAGTGTCCAGTTATAGAAGGCTGTGACACAGTTACGTGAACCAGTAAGCAACTACCACTACCTGACTGATATGATGGCTCTGTAGCACCATCAGGCACTATTTAAGATAGTACTAGCATTTCCATTTTGAGAGGGCTTAAATTTTTAAACAAGCACTCTCCTGGCAACTCAAAGGTTACTTTCAAACTATTACAGTAAAGTTCAATGCCTTGTATGTACAGCTTCAAAAGAAGAAGAAGAAGAAGAAGAAGGTATTGCCTTGTATAGCATTCTGCAATATCCTCAAATGCCTAGAATTAATAATTAGTTCAGTGCCTTCATCTGGTTTCTTGAAGATGAATATCTAAAAGGTAAAAGAAATACAATATATATCCTAGCCATATAAAAGTTTGTTTACTTGTTCTTGTTGCATGAATGAACGCTTCTAATGATAGAATGAAAGTATGTCTTTAACCTAATGCTACTTTTTTTCCTTTCAAATTATCATTTCTAGCATATTCAGGGCATAAAGCTCACACAAACAATATTTGACTAACCAAACCCAGTGTAGGATGAAATGAAAAATAGGATATAAGATGAATACTGATTTTAATGTTTTCATAACATGTTAGAATTTACATACCCAATGAAGTAAAACTGCAACAGGTGAATCCAAAGGAAGTGATCTCCAATGATAGTAGTCTTCCCAACTTGACAGTGATGTGGGAACAAGATTTTTAGGCTCTGATATTAACAAACAAAGAGAGTAGTAATTTTAATTACAGTGAGATAAATATAATGCTGGCAACCACACTACACCAAGTAATGCACCTGTACAAGGGCAGAGGGAGCTTTTTAAGTTCCATTCAGCTGCATTGCTGTATAATATTCAGAGAAATGATGGAAAAATTGTAAGATCTGCTCCAGAATAAAATAAGAAGGAAAAATGAAAAAGCTAAATCCATTTAAATGTTTAAAATATTCAAGAGGGCATGTCTACAATAGCAGTTTATAATAATGAATGGTGAAGAACTTTAGATAGAAAACAAGCATGTGATCAGAACTACAAAAAAAATAATTAAAAAAATTCGACCCGTGGGGGTAAGATCGCCCCCACGGCTTTCTTATGATAGAGAAGCTCAATCTTCTCCGGTCGAGAAAACCCCCCGATCCCCGGCATCACCCTATAGGGCCGCGCAGATACTTGGCGATGAACACCGTTGACCATGCTGTTGATTACTGCAACTACCCCCAGGTAGAAGAACACAAACCAGCCCACGGCCCGGATTCATGAGATCCAATTCGGCATGTCGCCACTATATTTTAGGCTGCCAGCGAGGTTTTTTTTTTTCTTTTAATTCCACAACTTGGTGCACGCCAGGATTTGAACCCTGGTGGGAGTGCCCCACAACTTGAGGCAGAGGCACTAACCAACTGAGCATGCAGAACTACAGATAAGTGAATTTGACGAAAGAACACAAATGCACCATGTAAAAGCGTACATTGATACCATGTGGATATCAAACAGGATGACTATGTGTAAAGCGCCTCTCTCGCAAAAGAATGAAATAAAAGGAAATATGAAATAAAATAGAATAAACGACTTTAAAGTGCCTCAAGTTGGTTGGCACAACCGCACAATGTTGTTTAAGATTTGAGAGATAAATGAAACCTCAAATCCTCCAGCGAAGCAACCTCTGGGCCACACATGCATTCTGGTTTCCATAATCCTTTTTGGTGAAGTTTCATTGATTGTAAAAAGAAGCACCTTGTTGGCAATGCATGGTTCTAAAGAGAAAGAAATTGTGAGGACTGAGGACTACAGATTGACTAAGCAAAGAAAACATACGTGCTTTGATCCACATCTACATTGAATAAATTGTTTGTATTGTATAAAATTAGAAGATTCATGGTGGACAAAGTATGGGATAGGATGTAAAGCAGTTGAAATTCATGCTGGGTAAACTACCTGTGCAGGAGGTTCCACGGAGAAAGTGAAAGGAAACTGGCTCAGCATATCAGCGCGGCTCATTTGTTTTGCAAGCCTTTCACATTCTTCTCTGTGAACTCTCCAATGTAAAATCTGGAATCGTTTCAGTATCATAATGCAGTAAAGTGAGAAGAAAAATGTAAAAAAAGTTTTAAAAAAATATACTCAACACATCTAACGCAGTGCCTCAAAACACTTCAACATTGAATAAATCAAGAAACAACATTCACTAATTAAAATCATTAAAAACTACCAGAACTTTAAGGGAATGAGATTCCCAGTAATATCCTATAGCCTAATCGGTAGTAACTGAAAATGTCCAAAGCTTAGTACGTTAAGTAGATCACTGACAGCATTCAAATAGCCTACTAACTCCGCTTAGAATAGGAAGGGTGGAGTTCAATCATAGGGATCTTTATAGATAGGGTAAAATGAATTCAAGCTTCATTAGCATTGGTACCCACCAATTTACTTGTAATAAGTATCCTGATGGATGAAGCTAAAAGGAAGGTGTATACTAGGTCCATCTTTGAAACTGTAACCATTCAGAGTAACTGTACAAGTGCCAGAACCTAAAGCGTACAAGCATAAAAACCAACACCGACCCTTCATGAAACTTCAGAAATTTCGGAAAACACTCGATGCTAAAAGCAAACTAAAATATTCACTTAGCCCATCTACCATAAATTCAAAACAATCTCACTGCCACAGCGATGCCCGCAGGCAATCAAGCATCCAAGAGAAAGGGATACTCGATCAGTGTATTTTCATTTTATTTTATTTCTGGCTGAAATGAAATATCACAAAATGGATGGACTGTCGCACTAAACACAACCCATCGACTTCCCATTCCAATCTCCAGAATTTCGTACTAGACCCACAAGAGGCATAAACTGAAAAGGATGCCCGATTTCGACGGATCCAGGGCGCTATCGTTTCGTGATCGATTTTGGTTAGAGGTATGTCAAGCTCCATTATCCGAGCTCAGGGAGAGAAACCAAAAGGGTAGGAGCTACCTGGTGGGCGCGGGAGCAGTATGCGACGGCCCCACAGCTTCCACACCGGCGGTGGGCGCCTTCGCCGGCGCACGGCTCCGCGGCCAGCCCCTTCGCCGCGCACTCCATGGCCGCCGCACCTAGCTAGCCCTGCGTTCCTCTGCTTTTTTTTTTTTTTTTTTTTTTTTTGAGCACACCTGCGTTCCTCTGCTGGACGGCGAAAGCGGAACGGGAGAATTCTTTTTGGGCCGATGACATAAAATGAAACCCTTACAGCCCACTAAGCCCACATTTATTTAATCCAAAACAACTGGGAGCCCAACAATCTAACCATCTAGGCCCAGGAGCTCAGTGTCTTTTGGGCTTAAAACTAGCATTCACCCGGAAAAGGCCACTAATTAATATAAATAATGACGATCGGAAAAACCTGTCTCTCGATCTTTCCCTTTCTACAGTAATTGAAAGGGCGATTTCGCTCGATCCTCTCCTCCTCCGGTGTCCTCGCCGGCGCTGGAGGAGGGGGGGATCGGCGATTTCGTTGGCCATTGTACATACCCTTTCCTGTTTCCGTTTGGTTAGATAGGTTAGGGTTAGGTTTACCTGTTCCGGTTGATCGGAGCGAGGTTGGTTTCCTCGGCTACTTCTCCAGCAGGCGACGGCGCGGATGGCAAGAGCTTCTCCAGTTGAGAGCGCCTTCATCATCTCTGCCGGATTCCCTGCCAGCTTGGTGGAAGGCGGTGCGAGGTACTTCTTCCATCTTCCGTGTGGAAGGTTGGTGCTTTTGTTCCTCCCTAGATGCACTTTGTGTGCTGGAGTGGTGTGTCTTCCCTGGATCTGGATCAGATTTAGGGATCTTTTGTTCCTCTCTTATCGTCATCGATTTGGAGAGGTTTGTGTATCATGGTGACATGAAATCGGGTTGGTTGGTACTTACCAACATTCTTGGAGGTTCAGTTCCCCTTCTGTGTTCTTCGTTGTTCGATGGTTTGGTTCTTGAGGCGTCAGGTTCTTCAAGAATCGACGATGTGATGGCCGTCGGTCATCTTCTACAGCCGGATCGTTCAACGACTACAAAGCATTTCGGTTTCGATTTGCTGCTCAAGACGGCAACTGCAAACTTTGTTTATTCGTCGGGGAGGAGGCCGGCCTCAGGCGGATTCCGGTCGACGGCGAAGAACACTGGAAGATGGTTACAAGGACTAGTTTGTAATTTCTATATTTTCCAAGGGTGTCTTTGTAATATGAGCTGTAATTTCCATGAATATGAATGAAATATCAACCCGGTTTTCTCAAAAAAAAAATTAATATAAATAATGTTTCATTGTTATTTTAGGCCTTCTTTGGATCGTGGGATTTTCATAGTAATTTTTGAGGATTTCAATCGTTAGGAATTTTTCCTATAAAAGTCTTTTGGAACAAAGGAATGCACATGGTAGATCCTATGAAATACTATGTTTTATAGGGATTTTGGAGGATTTCAAGCATGAGGTCCAACCTCATGAAAATTTTCTTTGGTGTCTATCTCTCACTTCTGATTCCTGTGTTTTTTCCTATACGTCATCCAAACTACCATTCTTTTGTATTTTTCGCTTCATAAGGATTCAAGGTGCACCGCCGAACCCAACCCTTTGCCTGATCTCGGTCATCCAGCTGCCGTCGACCAGATGGCTTACAGCCTCCTCGCAAAAAAAAAAAAAAAAAAAAAAAAAAAAGCTTACAGCTGCCGCTGCTGCGCTGGGGGGCGCCTCCGGCGCAAGAGATCCCGGATCGACGGCGTGGACCGCATCATCGCCCTGCACGACGACCTGCTCCTCCACATCCTCGCCCGCCTCGGCTGCGCTCCTGCCGCGGCCCACACCAGCCTGCTCGCGCGTCGCTGGCGCGGCCTCTGGGCCCTCCTCCCCGCGCTAGACTTCCACCACATCGCCCCCGACGAGATCAACGCCGCGCTCGCCATGTCCGCGCGCCTCTCGCTGCCCCTGCTCCACGTCCGCAACCTCTGCTGGCACCACAATGTCACGATCGAGTCGGCACCTAACCTTAACTGCTCCACGTCCAGCAGCCATATCATTCCAGCCGAACAGTCCCGTTAAGGTTAGGTGCGTCCACATTGTGACCCATAAACTTAAGAAGTTGAGGATTGTTGCCCGTTATGGGTGCTGCCGATGGCTTCACCTTGTCGCACTCGATGCCATTAGTAATTTTGGTGCTCGTCCGCTACTAATAGATTCGGTGTGCGATGGCTCTTGTTTTGCCTAACCTTAAAGTCGGCAGAGACAACCCGTGGGAACAATCACTCGCAGCTGCGACGCCCGTTCTGGCGTGGTGCACACTCTGTCACACTCCATATGCCACTCCTCCTGTGTCAGTCTCCTGTCCTGCTCAAGTTCCCTGCAAGGGTCCTTTGGTGCTACAATTTCATTTCAGATATTAATAAACAGTGTCCCACCAAATTGTTTTGCAGGATTTTGGAAAAGAAGACAAGGATTTTGGTCGAACGATATCCCAAGTTCCAGTCACCAAATTTCAAGTTCTGGAGCTGGTGATTGAGACAGATGGGCATGTTTATGGAGCAATGGTCTTGTATCTACTAGGGATGTGCACCTTTATACATAGGCTTATATTGAACCTTTGCAAGGTAATTATTCATTCTGTTTGTCAGGCGTATGCACATCTAGCTAATTTTTTCTAGGCACATGCTTTTGATTATTAGGCGTCAACTATGAACCAACAGTAAAAACCCTTAATTTCCTTCCAAGTGAGTGAAGAATGCCCAGTGAATTGCCCTTGTGGTAAGCCTAACAATTGGAGAGGTCAAAGTATCTCTGTGGTTCATCTCAAAGAAGTAAGAATACATGGCTTTAAAGGACAATGTCACGAAGCGGATTTTGTTGCAAGCGATATTCAGAGGTGCAACAATGCTTAAGAGAATGGCCGTGTACTCGTCCAATACGATCTGACCTTGTAACAATGGGCGGATGGACAGCATTTCAAAGGCATATCCTTCCGTGAAATTCGATATTTATCATGAGCCTAGCTCCTAAGTAAGCTTCTCCAAACGAATAGGATCCTATAGGTAATAAGAAATACTGTGTGTCTTCGGTCTTCCTAATGTTGTCTGTTTTTTTTTTAGAATATATGGATATATGGACCCATATATAATAATATATTCTCTTAAATCTCAAAGGCCTATTAGTGAAGAAAGGCCCATAATCTCTATTAGTACCATATTGCTAATGGAAGTAGATGTGGGAAAGTTGTTTCCCTCATATATACCTATGGACCCCTTGACACGAAACACAAGAGAAATAGTCTAATATTTGGAGGAGCCCTAATATTGGGAATCTTTCAAGAGTTAGCTTATATCCTAGAGTTTGCTCTTTCCACCTGTTGCGCCGCCACACGTAGTCTACTCCATCCCGATCGTCAGCGTGCACCGGCGGACGGGAGAGCAGGTCTCCGAAACCATCGTCCTCTGAGCTCCTGCACCGGGAGAGGGCGAATAAGGTTTTTGGGAAGCGCTCTGCGCGACTGCTCGATCACTTCCACCACGGCTCGTCTTTCTCCTCGGTCGCGTGCGGGAGTTGCTGCTCGTCGTCGTCAACGTCTACATCGTCGTCCCGCTACGGCTTCCACTACTCCGCTGGATCAACAGTACGTGTTCTATAAAACCATGTCTCCCCTATTTGCCTATCTGATCTATGCTTGTACCGTAGTACTGCGAAGTATGGTAGATCTTGCTCTGTTTACTATGGTTATAGACTTGTCTAGATTTTGCGTAGACTTGTCTAGTTTAATCTGTAATCTGTTCATCATGTTTATGATTTATTTCGGTAATAAATTAAACCTAAAAGTGCTCATATATCCAACATTCCAAAAACCTTATTGTAGGCACTTGGGTTTAATGGCTGGATTTGTCGATGCGCTGAGGCCAACACAATTCACTGGAGCGCACTTCAAGAGATGGCAAGTGAAAGTCACGTGGCTTACTGCCATGAATGTCTTCTGGGTGTCTAAGGGCAAACCAGAAGGAGATCTCACTGCTGCGCAGGAGAAAGAGTTCACAGATGCTGATAACATCTTCAGGGGTGCTGTGCTTAATGCACTCGCGGGCAACCTGAATGATATGTACATGGCCCACGAATCCGGTAAGATTTGTGGGATGCTTTGTGTAATGACTATGGTGGCGCTGACACCGGCACTGAGTTGTATATCATGGAGCAGTATCATGACTATAAGATGGTTGAGGACAGTTCAATAGTCCAGCAGGCTCATGAGATACAGTGCATGGTGAAGGAACTCGAACTCCTAAAGATCGTCGTTCCCGATAGATTTGTGGCTGGAGGCATCATTGCCAAATTACCTCCATCTTGGAGGGATTTCGCTACACGGCTCAAACACAAGAGGCAAGAGATATCTGTTTCAGATTTAATTGCTTCTCTTGACATTGAGGAGAAATCTCGGGTTAAAGATAGACGATCTAAAGGAGCTGAGGGTCAGACCAGTGCTAACATGGTGCAGCAGAGGTCCAACAGTGGCAAGGGCAATGGCAAGCAGAACAATAAGCCTAAACAAACCACTAGCTTCAAGAAGAAGAAGATCAACAAGGAGAACGATGGTTGCTTCGTGTGCGGTGCTACTGATCATTGGGTAAAGAAGTGCCCAAACCGCAAAGGAAAAAAACCATCACAGGAACAGAAGTCTGCAAACATGGTGACCATTGGCAACGCCGAAGGTGGAAATAATGGGTATGTTTTACCTTCTATTTTTTCAGTGTTTCAATCCACTAGTTGGTGGCTTGATACGGGTGCTAATGTTCATGTGTGTGCTGATGCCTCTATGTTCTCTTCTTACCAGGTCGCTAGGGATTCTTCCGTCTTGATGGGGAATGGGTCGCATGCTTCTGTTCATGGTGTTGGTACGGTTGATCTGAAGTTTACTTTGGGAAAGATCATACAGCTGAGGAACGTGCAGCATGTCCCTTCTATCAACAAGAACCTAGTTAGCGGCTCCCTTTTGTGTAGGGATGGTTTTAGGCTAGTGCTGGAGTCTAATAAACTTGTCGTGTCTAAGAGTGGACAATTTATTGGTAAAGGCTATGATTGTGGAGACTTGTTTCGCTTTTCCCTTTCAGACTTCTGTAATAAGTCGGTGAACCATATTTCTCGTGGTATTGATGAGAGTGATGCTAGCTTTTGGCATTCACGTTTATGTCATTTGAATTTTGGTTCTATATCTCGACTTTCCAGCTTGAATTTAATTCCGAAATATGCCATTGTCAAAGCTTCTAAGTGCCATAGTTGTGTGCAATCAAAGCAACCTCAGAAACCTCACAAGGTAGCCGAGGAGAGACATTTGGCACCTCTAGAACTCATACATTCGGATCTATGCGAAATGAATAGTGTATTGACAGAAGGTGGAAAAAGATACTTCATGACGTTGGTTGATAATGCGACTAGATATTGCTATGTATACCTGTTGAAAACAAAAGATGATGCTCTAAGCTACTTTAAAATCTACAAGGCTGTAGTTGAAACACAACTTGAGAAAAAGATCAAACGTATTAGGTCTGATCGTGGTGGTGAGTATTTTTCTAATGAGTTTGATTTATTCTGTGCGGAACATGGTATTATTCACGAGAGGACACTTCCCTATTCGCCCCAATTAAACGGGATTGCCGAAAGAAAGAATCACACTTTGACTGACTTGGTTAACTCCATGTTAGACACTGCTGGATTATCTAAGGCATGGTGGGGGAGGCTATATTGACATCATGTCATGTCCTGAATAGAGTTCCCATGAAGAATAAAGAGAAAACTCCATATGAAGAATAGATTGGAAGAAAACCATCGCTTTCTTATTTACGCACATGGGGTTGTTTGGCCAAAGTTAATGTGCCAATAAACAAGAAGCGTAAGCTAGGACCTAAAACTGTGGATTGTGTCTTTTTGGGATATGCTCATCACAGCATTGCCTATAGATTTTTAGTAGTCAAATCTGAGGTATCTGACGTTTATGTCAATACACTGATGGAGTCTCGTGATGTGACTTTCTTTGAGAACATATTTCCTACGAAAGACATGCATAGCTTTGATAGATTATTTTGTGATGTGATTCCTGATATAACACTTGAATCTGACACATAACTTGAACATGCTGAACATACACTTGAGTCAATTCCAGAGGAGAATGACAGTGAGGCTCCTAGGAGGAGCAAGAGACAGAGGATTGCAAAGTCCTTTGGTGATGATTTCACTGTGTATCTCGTGGATGATACTTTTAGAACCATTTCAGAGGCATATGCATCTCCTGATGCAGATGATTGGAAAGAAGTTGTCTGTAGTGAGATGGACACTATTCTTTCTAATGGTACTTGGGAGGTAGTTGACAAACCATATAGTTGCAAACCTGTTAGTTGCAAGTGGGTGTTCAAGAAGAAGCTCAAGCCTGATGGTACTATTGATAAGTATAAGGCTCGACTTGTTGCTAAGGGCTATACATAGAAAGAAGGCGAAGATTTCTTTGATACTTATTCACCTGTTGCTAGATTGACCACTATCCGAGTTTTACTCTCTCTGGCTACCTCACATGGTCTTCTCGTTCATCATATGGACGTTAAGACAGCTTTTCTAAATGGAGAGTTGAACGAGAAAATTTATATGGATCAGCCAGATGGGTTTGTAATTAAGGGTCAAAAAGGCAAGGTGTGTAAGTTACTGAAATCTTTGTATGGTCTGAAACAAGCTCCCAAGCAATGGCATGAGAAGTTTGATTCCACTCTCATATCAGCAGGATTTAGTGTCAATGAGGCTGATAAATGTGTGTACTACCGCTATGGTAGGGGTCAAGATGTTATATTGTGCTTGTATGTCGATGACATACTGATCTTTGGAACAAACCTTGACGTGATTCTTGAGGTCAAGACGTTCTTGTGTCAAAGCTTCGACATGAAAGATCTGGGAGAGGCTGATGTTATTCTGAACATCAAACTAATCAAAGGAGAGAATGGGATTACTTTGACGCAATCTCATTATGTAGAGAAGGTCTTGAGCCGATTTGGCTATAAGGACAGCAAGTCTTCTCCTACACCTTATGATCCCAGCGTGATCCTTCGAAAGAATAAGGGGATTGGTACAGACCAATTGAGATATTCTCAGATCATTGGATCACTCATGTACTTAGCTAGTGCTACAAGGCCTGATATCTCATATGCTGTGAGCAAGCTGAGCCGGTTTACCTCTAATCCGGTAGATGATCATTGGCACGCGCTTGAGAGAGTCATGCGCTATTTGGTTGGCACTATAAATTATTTGCTTCACTGTTCTGGGTATCCTGCGGTACTGGAGAGATATAGTGATTCGAATTGGATATCTGATGCAGACGAGATATATGCCACAAGTGGATACATTTTCACTTTGGGTGGTGCTACTGTTTCATAGAGGTCATGCAAACAGACCATCCTGACGAGGTATACCATGGAAGCAGAGCTTACTGCACTAGATACAGCTACCGTTGAGGCCGACTGGCTACGAGACTCTTGATGGACTTGCCAATTGTTGAGAAACCTGTGCCGGCAATCCTTATGAACTGTGACAATCAAACGGTAATTGTCAATGTGAATGGTTCTAAGGATAACTTTAAGTCCTCAAGACATATCAAGAGACGACTGAAGTCTGTCAGGAAAATGAGAAACTCCAAAGTAATATTGTTGGATTATATCCAAACTGCAAAGAACCTGGTAGATCAGTTTACTAAGGGGCTGTCACGTAATGTGATAGACACTGCATCTAAAGAGATGGGTATGAGACCTATATTAGTTATTCCATTTTTTGCACAAAACTTGCAATTCAAGGCGTAGTCTATTGTTCAAGTTGTGAATGAGTGTAGCTTATTGTTCTAGATAGATGTTCAACTTAACAGTCTCCGTCGAAATGCTGGTATATCAAACGACAGTGGATAGCATGCAAACGTCAATGCGACTTTGAGATCTAGTGGGAAATTGTTAGAATATATGGATATATGGGCCCATATATAATAATATATTCTCATTAAATCTCAAAGGCCCAATAGTGAAGAAAGGTCCAGAATCTCTATTAGTACCATATTGCTAATGGAAGTAGATGTGGGAAAGTTGTTCCCCTCATATATATACCTATAGACCTTTTGACACGAAACACAAGAGAAATAGTCTAATATCTGGAGGAGCCCTAATATTGGGAATCTTTCAAGAGTTAGCCTATATCCTAGGGTTTGCTCTTTCCACCTGTTGCGTCGCCACACGTAGTCTACTCCATCCCGATCGTCAGCGTGCACCGGTGGACGGGAGAGCAGGTCTCCGAAACCATCGTCCTCTGAGCTCCTGCACCGGGAGAGGGCGAATAAGGTTTTTAGGAAGCGCTCTGCGCGACTGCTCGATCGCTTCCACCACGGCTCGTCTTCCTCCTCGGTCGCGTGTGGGAGTTGCTGCTCGTCGTCGTCAACTCTACATCGTCGTCCCGCTACGGCTTCCACTACTCCGCTGGATCAACAGTACGTGTTCTATAAAACCATGTCTCCCCTATTTGCCTATCTGATCCATGCTTGTACGGTAGTACTGCGAAGTATGGTAGATCTTACTCTGTTTACTATGGTTATAGACTTGTCTAGATTTTGCGTAGACTTGTCTAGTTTAATCTGTAATCTGTTCATCATGTTTATGATTTATTTCGGTATTAAATTAAACCTAAAAGTGCTCATATATCCAACAATTTTTCCCCACAATACACCTTTTCCTTGAACTTTGCTGAATATATTGTTATAGCCTTAAGAATGCACCTGTGCTTATCTGACAGTACGGTGGTCGTTGTAACGTGCCACTGCTAATTAATCGTATAGAAAGATTTCTTATGCCTTTATTGTTTGATTGAATCAATGAAACGGGTCATCCTTGTGCCTCAATCCCTCTCCACTGAAGAAAGAGCCTCTATTGTTAAAATGAAGCGATAAATAGCCTCCTAATTGATCTTTGTTTTGATGCAAGATTAAGTTTACTGGTTACATTTGCCAGCATTTCCGAAGCTTTCTTTGTGCCTTTGTGGTGATTTTCTTCCGCCAGCTGGGTTTATGGAGGTTGATATCTGATTGCTGGGGCCTGTTCGGGATGCTGCTACATTTCTGTAACTATGCTATAAGTTTTATCAATGTGACATTACATGGCCATAGTGAACCTTTGTATAATACTTCAGCGGTATATGAAAGATATGTAGTGCAGCTGTGCTACCTTAGCACAATATATGCAAAAGGAGTCCACTCGATTTCCATTGGCTCATCACTTGATTCTTTGTTTTTTTTGCCGATGGACTGTTTGCAGTAGTTCTGCAGAGATCGTCTACTGTTGTACACTCAATACTGTGGTTCAGACTTCAGAGTGGCCGAGTACCGTGAACGACTTGTATCAAAAGTGTTACAATTTTCTGCTTTTACGAAATTATTTGCGTAATACTTGGTTAACATTTCTCGTGTCCGGGGCGTAAGAGTGCTCCATCCACGGCCGGGGCCAGTCAGCTCGCCATCGATCAGCAGGCATTCGAACCTCCTGCACGATCGAGCTGTCAAGCTCTGAATTGATATGTGACAAGTCTTTGGGAGCCTGCCGCATCACACGTTCTGCAGTTCTAGCACCACCTTCATTTGCACATGTATCAGCAACACGGTACAAGAAACTGAAAGAAGCAACCGATGCACTATTATATTAATAAGCCATTCATTGTTTTGCTTCCTCCATAGGTTCAATTGGATTTTGAGCTGAGATTTTAGGTTGCATCCTGAAACAAAGGAACTAGTATGCATCTTGAAAAAGTATATTGAGGAATTACACTGGTGGGGAAAAAACAATGCAACTTCCTTTCAAAAAAAAAGAAAAAAGAAGAGCAACGGGTAAAAATGCTCTGTTCCAACCAGACTATCCTTCTTATCACAGTGTATCTGTTCAAAATAAGAAATTCTGTAAACTTGAGTAATGATTTCTTATATTTTTGTGATCTTTTAACTTGAATAATCTCTTAAACACGTATTCAATGGGAACTAAAATTGGTGCTGCAAGTATTGTGGCACTACTGGGAAGTAAATGATTTCTTAGGTCTCAGTCATCTTTCAACTTTGATGAGCTCTTAAACACGTTTTGAATAGTAACTAAAAGTTTCTGTGCTCTAGCACTGCTGCTTGGTACTGCACTACCGCCATGACTTGTGTGCTCTGAATTTGGTTTTGTTTGAGGGCTCTTCTGTGCTGCTGACAGAAACGAATTAGTTTCGCTGTAATCTCTATTCGAAATTCTTGCCACAAATCTCATGGATGGAAGCTCAACTCTTAGCGGCTTGGATTGCTGCAAATGCAAGATGTCAACCTCCTCACCGAGAACCACACAGTAGGCCACAGCGGCAGCTCATTCAGTTCTTTGCCTTGTTCAGGCAGCCCTATTAACATTTCAATGGGAGCCCGTGCATCCCTTTTTTGTATCTTGCTTAAGCTCAAATACAGTCATCAGTCCCTGAAAAGAGTAGGATCTGGTCCTTTACCTATAACTAGTATTCTTCAGAGTACGGATTGCAAGGTGCAGATGTAGGACTGTTACCCAGAAAATTCAAAGAACAAGTTGTTGGGGTTTGCACCTCCGAACATAGAGAGAGGGAAAATGTGGAGAGGGAAGAGCAAGTGAGGCAAATGGCCAAGAGTCCCCTCCCCCAAGCCCTTGGGCTCTATTTATAGGGGGGAGGTGGGATGCCTCTTCTCATTTATTCCATTGGTGGGGATGAATATTACAAATAAGTCCTCAGACTTTACAAGTAGGTCCCTATATGCTACAAAGAAGTCCTTAGAGCTTACAAATGGGCCCCGGACCTACACATTGGCCTCTTTTACACATGAAATGGGGGTCCTAGCATATGGTACATATATGGCGATCCCCAACAGTAGCCCCTCAGCTATTTGGTCTTGGCTGGCACAACAAAACCTAATAGCTGATTCTATTCAAAGAGGCCAATAACAACTTAATCTTTGGTTCTAAGGATTGTCCTTAGCAACCAACCCATGTGCGTCTCACTAAAAACTCCATCCCAAAAACCCGGTGGGAAAAAAGGGTATGGAGAAAAGAGCACGCACACACTTGGGTTTATACATGTGTTGACTCTGAACTTCTGCATTTTGTAGCTTCACACGATGAGAGCTTCGGCTTTTATGATGACCTTTCTCACGCCAATAGCTTCATAAGAAATCTTTACTTGGCAAACTTGATGCAAGTGTTGATGTAGACGAAGTAGTCGAAGTAGTTGTTGAACGAAGGTGGACGCCCTGTTTCGAAGTCTTCTATCACGTGCATCAGGCAAGACTCTGCTTTTTTGGGTGATTTGATTCTCCGGTACCACCCCTAGCCCCTCTTGGCTGGTGTTCGTGAGAGAAGGGTCCTGCAAGCTACTTGATATTGCAAAATGGAGAAGGCAAAAAGTCGATGCTAAAAATGACGACGAGCCGAAGAAATGGCGGAAGCAAAAATCGGAGCCGAAGATTTTGGCGAGCCCCTTGAGCCGGAAAATTGGCGGAGGCGAATTTAGTGCTGACTTTAACAGCGAACCCCTTGAGCCGAAGAAATGGCGATGGCAAATTTAGTGCTGAATTTGACAGCGAAGATCTCGAGCCGAAAAAAAATGGCGACGGCGCAAAAAATGACGGCGGCAAAAAATCAGAGCCGGAGATTTTGGCGAGCCCCTTGAGCCGAAAAAATGGCAAAGGCAAATTCGGTGCTGAATTTTGACAGCGAAGCTCTTGAGCCGAAAAAATGGCGACGGTGAAAAATGGAGGCAGCAAAAAATTGGAGCCGGAGATTTTGGCGAGCCCCTTGAGCCGAAAAAAATGGCAAAGGCAAATTCGGTGCTGAATTTTGACAGCGAAGCTCTCAAGCCGAAAAAATTGCGACAGCAAAATGGCGACAGTAAAAATTGGAGCTGAAAATTTTGACGAGCCCCTTGAGCCGAAAAATGGCGACGGGAAAAATCGATGCCGGAAATGACGGCAAGCCCATTGAGCCCTGAAAATGGCGAAGGCAAAAAATTGGAGCCGAAAATGACGGCACGCCCTTTGAGCCTTGAAAATGGCGAAGGCAAAAAATGGAAACCGAAAATGACGGCACGCCCTTTGAGCCAAGAAAATGGCGAAGGCAAAAAATGGAAACAAAAAATGACGGCACGCCCTTTTAGCCAAGAAAATGGCGAAGGCAAAAAATAGAAGCCGAAAATGACGGCACGCCCTTTGAGCCAAGAAAATGGCAAAGGCAAAAAATCGACGCCGGAAATGACGGCAAGCCCGTTGAGCCAAAAAATGGTGACGGAAAACAATCGATGCCGGAAATGACGGCAAGCCCTTTGAACCGAAAAAAATGGCGAAGGCAAAAAATCTATGTCGGAAATGACGGCAAGGCCTTTGAGCCGAAAAAATGGCGAAGGCAAAAAATTGGAGCCGAAAATGACAGCAAGGCCTTTGAGCCAAAAAAGGGCGAAGGCAAAAAATCGATGCCGAAAATGACGGCAAGGCCTTTGAGCCAGAAAATAGCGAAGGCAAAAAATCGATGCCGGAAATGACGGCAAGGCCTTTGAGCCGAAAAGATGGCGAAGGCAAAAAATCGATGCCGGAAATGACGGCAAGGCCTTTGAGCCGAAAAGATGGCGAAGGCAAAAAATCGATGCCGGAAATGACGGCAAGGCCTTTGAGCCGAAAAGATGGCGAAGGCAAAAAATCGATGCCGGAAATGACGGCAAGGCCTTTGAGCCGAAAAAATGGCGAAGGCAAAAAATCGATGCCGGAAATGACGGCAAGGCCTTTGAGCCGAGAAAATGGCGAAGGCAAAAAATCGATGCCGAAAATGACGGCGAGGCCTTTGAGCCGAGAAAATGGCGAAGGCAAAAAATCGATGCCGGAAATGACGGCGAGGCCTTTAAGCCGAAAAAAATGGCGAAGGCGAAAAATCGATGCCGGAAATGACGGCAAGGCCTTTAAGCCGAAAAAATGGCGAAAGCAAAAAATTGATGCCGGAAATGACGGCAAGGCCTTTAAGCCGAAAAAATGGCGAAGGCAAAAAATTGATGCCGGAAATGACGGTATGCCCTTTGAGCCAAAAAATGGCGAAGGCAAAAAATGGAAGCCGAAAATGACGGCACGCCCTTTGAGCCAAGAAAATGGCGAAGGCAAAAAATGGAAGCCGAAAATGACAGCACGCCCTTTGAGCCTTGAAAATGGCAAAGGCAAAAAATCGACGCCGGAAATGACGGCATGCCCTTTGAGCCAAAAAATGGCGAAGGCAAAAAATGGAAGCCGAAAATGACGGCACGCCCTTTGAGCCAAGAAAATGGCGAAGGCAAAAAATCGATGCCGGAAATGACGGCAAGGCCTTTAAGCCGAAAAAATGGCGAAAGCAAAAAATCGATGCCGGAAATGACGGCAAGGCCTTTTAGCCAAAAAATAGCGAAGGCAATATTTTTTGAGAAATGGCGGCACTAAGCCCCTTGGGGCTGTGATTTTGTTGGTCAATTTTTCCTTTGGAAAAATCGACACTAGGCCCCCTTGGGGGTTAAACATGGGTCGACCTTTTTCCTTTGTGAAAAAGGGGACGGTAAGCCCTTGGGCTTTTGATAAATCGCTCTTTTCTCTGTTTAGTGAGAAAGAGTGAGTGTTGAGCCCCTTGGGGCTTGATTTCTCTAAGTGCTTGATGAGAGAAAGAAGCCTGGGAGAAGGGTGCAAAAAATTTTGCTCGCTTTGAGTGGCTTTGGCTTTTGGGTTTGAACCCAACGTCGATGTGGCGACGTTTTCTCCAAAGGTCGCATCGACAGTCAGAAAGACGAGAGACTTTCTTTTTATTGGGGGAGTAGCAATATATTGAATTGCTTGGGTTACAAAGGTTTCAGTCTGTTAACCGTCTCACCCGTTGATTTCGGGGTTTCCCTGAGGTCATCAATGATAAAATGGAGAAGGCATAGGCATCGACATTTCCTTGGAAAATCTTGATCTTTGCCATTATTGTATTATCCAACGAAAACAAGCATGAGCTTCATTTCTTGCATTAATGCACCAATTTTTGACTTTGAGATAGGAGGTATAAACCCGACGTGCCTGTGCTCAAAAGATGGAATAGATACAATGTTGGGTATCCTGCATGTTAGTAAGATACAACGAATGCCTTAGACAAATAGTGCTTGTGCTCCAAAGGAGAATCTTTCTGTTGGAACTTTCTACCACTTAGTCAAATACGAGAGAGCAACCAATTCTCCCATCATAAGCCGGCAAGGTCAAAACAGGATAAAGAAATGGCGGCAGCTTTTTGAAAGTGCTTCGCTATTCACTAAAAGGTGAAGCTGGTAACAGTTGACTCTGGTAGCATTTGGTTCCGGGCTTTGTTTTTTTCTCTTTTAATTTCTATGGAGGCAAGAAATGTCGAGACCTACAATGTTTCTCAAGGAAAAAACATGGGCATGTACTAGATATAAACTGTTACTTATCTTGTTTTGATAAGACTTGTCTGAGGAACTTGTATCTCAAAACAATTGCGGCAGCCTTCTTTTATACGACCTTTTTATGCTTGTAGATGGGAATATCAAATCGAGAAGATGACGGCCTTCTCTTAAAACCAACTGTGCTGACTTTGGTCAAAACCCAATAAGTAACGATCTTCATCGAAAACCAATAGAGAGGCGACTTTATGGGAGAACCAATAAAGGTGGCAATCTTCGTCAAAAATCCATATACCATAAGTGTGAAGAGCTTCATCAAAAACCATTACGTTGGTGACCGTCATCGGAAGCCAGTATAGTGATGACCTTTGTCAATAGACTATTATATTCCAGTGATATTAGCTCAACGGAGGAGTTAGCTATGCACCAGGTGATATCCAGAGATGAGATATATTCAATCAATAATGCCGAAGTCCAATATGGGCATGGCACTTGTCTCTTGCATCGGGAAGTGGAGAAAGGCGACACCTTCGCGGATGAGATTGCCCAGGTGATATCCGCTTGTCAAAGCAGAAGTATTTTTCCCAAAGCACAATAGCACCCTAAAGAGTGTCCTTCGCTGTTAATATTTGGCCTTCGCAAATAAAATTGCTGAGATGACCTTGATTTCCCGATCAGATAACTAGCCGCTTTGCTTCCATAAGAGACTATGACAGAGAAAAAATAGAATAATCCCGACGCTTGCCATGAAATGCCGAAGCTTCCAATTGGGCAGAAACCGTCATGAGAATAGAATGGTTAGAAGTCACAGATATATACTAGCTCGGCGGAGGTGTAGAAATGATCTTTTTGTTCTTGCGATAAATAAATTCAAAGAAGTTGACACGATTAGAGGTCTCAATCCTAAAGTGCAGATGAAACCAAAAAGGTGGGAAGTATGAATTAAAAGGCGAAGGTAAACATCAGTAGCCGGAAATGATGAGTAAAAAAGTGATGTGCTTTGTCTGAGGTGAGATACCTAGAACCCATGTTTGTGGAAAAGACGAAGCAGATTGTAGCACGCCGTAACTGCGGCAGCAAAGTGAACAAAGACCAAAGAAAATGCGGCACGCTGGACTTCTTTTTTAGTGAACCATTTTCAGAGAAAAAGTATTCAGCAGTAAAGCCGAAGCGACTAGCAAAGCAGATGCGCTTGTCTCGCATACGCGATGCGTGCATGGACATCCATCACCTTCGTCATTAGTAGAAAAGTGATTAGAAGAAACCATTTTTTCGCATGGTGCACCACGGCAAAAAAGAATTGCGGCAGCTTTTTAAAGTGCTTCACTAAATGGAGTGCTGAGACGGCCTTGGTTTCTCAACCAGATTAGTGCCGAACTTGCTTGGTCGTGAGATGAGTTAACACAAAAAAGTAATAGAGTAAAGCGGCACGGCGCAACTGCGGCAGCGAAACAAAGAAAGGCCAAAGAAAATGCGGCAAGCCGTAACTGCGGCAGCGAAGCCAACAAAGCCAAAGAAAATGCGGCACAGCGGACTTCGTCAATTTTGCTATGAAAATTAGCGAAGGTGACGTAATTAAATATATACTATATTGACGGTGAGCATAAACATGACCTTCTGAGTGCTCGCAATGGTTGTGCCGCACTTCCATTGTTTGAACGCGGGCTTTTACTTTTGCCTCCGTCGCCAATAGTGATTTTCTCATGGTAAATATGCTTCGGTTGTAGATGTTTCTTGCTTGGATGCCGAAGATTGAGTGGCAAAGATAATACCGAAGGCGATTTGCTTTCTCGGCAGCTTCAGGGAGCAATTAAGCTTGCAACTTTAGTGCACAGCCGTGCAGTATGCTAGAGGTAGCCAGGTCGACGTGAGCAGCGAAGCCAGTCTCATCATTAGAACTTAGAAATGTCGAGAGCCATCAGAGATGAGCAGCACTAGATGAAAGAGCGAAGGTGAACAATCTTGTTTGGAGCTTCTGCTTCGTGAATATGGTATGGGATCACTATCTGCCTTTTTATCTTGCTTTGCAAATTAGCTGACTCCGGTTCGAGAAAGCCACATCGTGAAAAGCTTCGCTGATATTTATTTGGAAAGAGAGGATCAGCTTCGCTGTCATCATCAGGCAATTGACTATGCCAAAATGTCCCTATAAGGCTTTGTTGGATATAATAACGGATGAAAGTCCTGAGAATAAAACAATTGCTTTGTGCAGTCACAAGCTTGGAATGTTAGGTCTTGCCGAACTTTCAACATGCACAAAGAAAAATTGCAGAGGGCAACAAAAGATTGGAAAAATAATGATTGTTAGTGTTGCATAGCAGTGTAAAGATAAAGAAGTTGCCGTATATAGACAGTGTCTTGTCTAGAGGAAGAGACATGACCTTCGCCTTTTTTAATCCTGTTGCAGAACTGCTTGCCGGCCAGCATTGGCGGCGTGGAACTGTCGCTTTAGACACCATCTTGGGTGAGCTTCAAGACAAATCTGACAGCTTGGCGTGGTAAAATGCGGAAGTGATATAGTGGCCACCTCACCAAAGGCGGTGACAAGTAGTGAAATGGACGAAAGTCTCTCATAAAATGCGGCGGCCTTGGTAAAATACGGCGGCTTTAGTGAAATGCGACGGCTTTGATAAAATGCGACGGCTTTGGTAAAATGCGACAGGAAAAAGTTGATGCCGGAAATGACGGCAAGCCTAAGCCAAAAAATGGCGACAGACAAGAAATCGATGCCGGAAAGGACGGCAAGCCTAAGCTAGAAAAATGGCGGCAGGCAAGAAATCGATGCCGAAAATGGCGGCGAGCCTAAGCCAGAAAAATGGCGGCAGCCAAGAAATCGATGCCGAAAAATGACGGCAAGCCTAAGCCAGAAAAATGGCGGCAGGCAAGAAATCGATCCCGAAAAATGACGGCAAGCCTAAGCCAGAAAAATGGCGGCAGGCAAGAAATCGATGCCGAAAAATGACGGCAAGCCTAAGCCAGAAAAATGGCGGCAGCCAAGAAATCGATGCCGAAAAATGACGGCAAGCCTAAGCCAGAAAAATGGCGGCAGGCAAGAAATCGATGCCGAAAAATGACGGCAAGCCTAAGCCAGAAAAATGGCGGCAGGCAAGAAATCGATGCCGAAAAATGACGGCAAGCCTAAGCCAGAAAAATGGCGGCAGCCAAGAAATCGATGCCGACAATAACGGCGAGCCTCGGTAAAAAGCGACGGCTTTGGTGGGGCGATGCCAATGCCGAAGCAACCTGATTCTTCTCTGCCACTCCGCTCTCTCAAAAAGAAAAAATTTCGTGCCGAGCACGGTGGGCGCCAATGTTGGGGTTTGCACCTCCGAACATAGAGAGAGGGAAAATGTGGAGAGGGAAGAGCAAGTGAGGCAAATGGCCAAGAGTCCCCTCCCCCAAGCCCTTGGGCTCTATTTATAGGGGGGAGGTGGGATGCCTCTTCTCATTTATTCCATTGGTGGGGATGAATATTACAAATAAGTCCTCAGACTTTACAAGTAGGTCCCTATATGCAACAAAGAAGTCCTTAGAGCTTACAAATGGGCCCCGGACCTACACATTGGCCTCTTCTACACATGAAATGGGGGTCCTAGCATATGGTACATATATGGCGATCCCCAACACAAGTAACACTGCTGACCATGATTCTTTCCCTTCATAGCAGACAGCAATTTGAACATTGCATCAATATACAGGGCACAAAATTAGTGCATAAGGTGATTCTGGCCGTGGCTGGTGGAGGAGATGCGGCAGATCTTGAGGGCCAGATCAATTTGAATGGATGGTTATAGATGCCTCTGGTACTGTTAGAACAGCCAGCACTTTACTCCTGATATATATAATTTCACCTGTCACAACTGAAGATGCCTCCATAATTGAAAGACATTAATATGACCGTCTTTGATGTATGAATGCTTAAGATCTCATGTACCATAAGATACATTTTGGCGTTAACTCAGATCGATGGTTATTGGCTCGCTCGTTGGCTCTGCTTATATATAGAATGCATTGTCTCGCTTCCATATCATTCGGATACACTGATGTTGTATCTCCTTGTCATCCTGACCTGACCTCCTAACAGAACCAGGAGAAATAGAGCCATAGTCACATCGTGAAACTACTAGCTTGGTGTCGGACGCATGACACCGCGTGTTGGGAATAGGTGGCCTCAGGAACGGAGATTCATGATCCACGGAGCCATAACCTCCATGAGAATCCAGTCCATCAGGAGAAATGATGAACACACGCACACCGTCGCAGATGGGTAGCCAGAGCCGCGACCAACAAGGTGCGAATAATGAGGCTAAGATCTGCGTTGGTAGGTACCCTTCCACTGCCTGTAAGAGCAGGTACGACAAGGCCCAGTCAGCCGGCGGAATGGTTGTCCACGTCACAAAAATCTGAGCTGGACTGAGAAGCAAAGAGACAAAATGAAGCGGACGGTTCATCAGTCGCAGGGCTGAATTGCTCTTCTCGAGAGACAACCCGCCCTCTTCAAGCCCGCTGCGGGCGATTCTTTTTTTTTTTTTTGCGAGAAAGGGTGGAATTATATTAAAAGGAAAGTACAGTACAACCACACCTTTTACAGGGACACCCCTGGAACAAAATTACAGAAAGGACCTCAAGGAAAAGAAAATTACAACTAACTCCCTTATCCTCTAGATCCTTCCCGATACCGCATCCTCTCACCGCCGGCGACCACCAGCCGCAGCAGCTGGCTTCCCCCTTCCTCCCTGGCCGCGACCTCCACGCATCGTTGGAAAAGCCGATTAGATGGGCACAGACGCCCATAACACGAAGAAGGCACCAAGCCGGCCGTCGCCACGCCACCGGAGGGAGCAGAGCACACCAAACCACCACGAACAAGCAAGCACCAGCAGAAAGAGGCAAAAAACCGAAGAAATCGCCGCCGGACGACAACGACGACCACCCGGGAACAACTTCCACCACCGCCACGAACAGCAGCGAGGGGAAACAGGGGTCCTTCCACCCTTTCGCAAAGGAACAGAAGGAAAAACAACTCCACAAGGCCTCACCAGTGAGCAAGCCATCGTCGCCGACGCCCTTGTCGCCAGATCCGCCGAGGGAGACATGAAATCCGACCGTCATCGGTAAAGATGGCGACGGAACCCTAACCCTAAGAGGGGAGGAACTAGACTACCTACTATCTAGTAGCTAGAAAGGATGCCGGACGGCAGCGCCGCCGCTCTCCCGGTCCTCCGAAGCCCTACGGGCCGCCGGAGGGAGGGGAGAGCGGGCGGAGCTGCCGCCGGAAAGGGATCACCCTCTTTTCGCCTGCTCGCTACTGTAGCGGGGAAAGGGGCGAGAAACGAACGACCTACAGCTGTCGCTGCGGGCGATTCAGCCGGCGCTTCATCTCGCCATATGCTACGACGAGATCGAGCGCGCCATGAACAGCCATGACCAGCGCCGGGCACCATGTACACGACGGCTCCGCGACAAACCGCTTCGTCACAATGATGCGTACTCTCTCCAGTTTTAAATTGTTGACGTTTGATTATTTTTGAATTATGTTTGACCATTATGTCTTATTCAAAATATTTTAAAAATTATCATAGATTTTGTTATGATTAGTTTCATCATTAAAGAAAATTGTAATATAACTTATAATTTTGCATATTTAAGCTAATATTTTCAATAAGACGTACACGAACGATCAAACGTAACTCAAAAAATCAACGCTGTCAACAATTTAAAACCGAAGGAAGTATGAAGCAGCGCAACTGCGTCGGGTTCGAACGCGTCATGAACGAGGTGAAGCTGGCGTCGTTCATGCACATCCGCATGGCCTGCTGCTTCCAGGGATAATTGCCAGGAGGCCACTCCCAATTAAAGAGCGCCACCTCCCAAAAAATTCTCTTATTTTATCCTTAGGCAATAGTTGTTATCTTCTAGAACACAACACACACTAATGGGATCTCGAGAAAATGATGACGATAAGCTCCCGGCTGGAGTTACAGGTTTGGGACGGCGAGGCATGCATCAGGAACGAACTACATTCCCTCGTGAATTTTGGATTCTCTAGAAGCAGCAATGAAGTAAAACTGCAACAGGTGAATCCAAAGGAAGGGATCTCCAATGATAGTAGTCTTCCCAACTTGACAGTGATGTGCGAACAAGATTTTCAAGCTCTGATATTAACAAACAAAGAGAGTAGTAAGTTTAATTACAGTGAGATAAATATAATGCTGGCAACCACACTACACCAAGTAATGCACCTGTACAAGGGCAGAGGGAGATTTTTAAGTTCCATTCAGCTGCATTGCTGCTTAATATTCAGAGAAACGATGGAAAAATTGTAAGATCTGCTTAGAATAAAATAAGAAGGAAAAATGAAAAAGCTAAATCCATTTAAATGTTGAAAATATTCAAGAGGACATGTCTACAATAGCAGTTTATAATAATGAACGGTGAAGAAATTCAAATAGAAAACAAGCATTTTCCTAGAACTACCCAAAAAAAAACTAGACCCGTGGGGGTAAGATCGCCCCCACGGCTTTCTTATGATAGAGAAGCTCAATTTCTCCAGTCGAGAAAACCCCCCGAACTCCGGCATCACCCTATAGGGCCGCGCAGATACTTGGCGATGAACACCGTTGACCGTGCTGGTGACTACTGCAACTATCCTCAGGTAGGAGAGCCCAAACCAGCCCACGGCCCGGATTCATGACACCGAAATCGAACTACCCCAGGTAGGAGAGCCCAAACCAGCCCACGAAACGACACCGAAGTCGGCACGTCGCCACTATATTTTAGGCTGCCAACGAAGGGATTTTTTTTTTTAATTCCACAAATTGGTGCACACCAGGATTTGAACCCTGGTGGGAGTGCCCCAAAACTTGAGGCACTAACAAACTGAGCATGCAGAACTATATATAAGTGAATTTGACACAAATGCACCATGTCAGAGCATACATTGATACCATGTTGATATCAAACAGAAGACTATGTGTAAAGCGCCTCTCTCACAAAAGAATGAAATGAAATGGAAATATGAGATAAAATAGAATAAATGACTTTAAAGTGCCTCAAGTTGGTTGGCATAATGTTGTGTAAGATTTGAGAGATAAAAGGAAACCTCATATTTGACAATTAAGCTGCATGTATTTTTCTCTTGTACTCTGAGTTACTCTAGTCTCTATTGCAGTCTTACTTCTATTTATACCTTTTTTTTTCCCTTAGATTGAACTGCAGATATGTGTGTTAGTACCATATACTACCTCAGGTCATGATCACTTTTTTTTTTTTTTTTGAGATTCAGGTCATGATCACTTTGATAGTCAACCATCTAATGTTGCCTACTATGCACTAAAACCAGGGTTGTCACATCCTCTCCCCCTTAAAAATAATTTCGTCCTCGAAATTTGTAGTGATAGGTAAAGAGGAATTTCCACTTACCCCTTTTTTTAATCAAGCAATTCATTCAGATGTTTAGCTGGTTCATCTTTCTTTCATTTTTTTTGTCCTTGGTTCTCTTACATCAAGGTATTCATGTAAATTGTTTTTCTGGGTTTTCACCATTACTTTCTTGGTTGATCCAGTTTATTGCTGTACAGTCATGAGGGGATTATTTCAGCACTTCAAATAATCAAGGTTGTTGTTGTACAATTTGATTGTCGTAAAATCAGAATGTCATATCAACATATATTTCATATTCGATCAGGAACACTTCCCCTTTCCTTGGATGTACAATGTTCTGTTAGAGTTTCATTCTGTTCCTGTAGTTCAGAACTTAAATTTATTTATTATTTTTCATATGCTGACTAAAGTTTTTTTCTTTAGCACAATTCCTATTCATTGTTTCTTGTGTACACTACTTTCTGTAGGTACAGCTCCGTAAATTGTAAGGATTTTGTATGGATGTGCAAATTCTTTTATTAAAGTGAATCAGGTAACCCTCGCAAAAAAAAAAAAAAGTGAATCAGGTAAAGCTTACCTCATTCATAGATTTTTTTTTTTAGTAGATAAACTATGGATTGCTACTTGAACTTCAAATTCTGCCTGTAGAAGTTATATGTGTACTTGCAGTACATAACCTGATGTCGACATCTACATTACTGTTGAATTCTTTTCTATAGTTTTTTGTATCGTTACACCTTCCATAGCTAAAAGCTTTAGATGAATGAACCAGTCCTAATGTGATTTCAATTTTTTTCTTCATTATCAAGCTAAAAGTTCGACAGAGCATTTTTTTTCTGCTGGAGTGAACTATGCACATGAACATAGCTAGCCTCCAGATTTCTCTGTTAGCTTACCAAAGTAGCTTAGGCAGTTCCAACCTGTTTGATTCTTTTTTTAGTATAAATATATATTTTCTGGGCAATTTCTCTATTTCTTTATTCCATTTCCAACTTACATTCCTGCTTGCCTGTGTGGCAGTTGATCTACTTCACATTAAGTTTGAGAGTTCTCCCTGATTATGAAGGAAACTTCTGATATTCACACACTAGACTAGCAATTTTATCCTCTTTGCCTTCGAATTATTAGATAATACTTGTAGGTAATTTGAGAAGTATCTGGTCATATTCAAAGTTGAAATTATGATACTAGCCAAAGTTAGATTAGTGATTGAAACTTCGGTTCATTTATTCATATGTGTGTAGACATATGCTTTCACACTAACTCAACTTAGCTTTATAACAATATTAGTCATATTATATCTCTTCTGTGTATGGAAAGTTGATTTAAACTGGTTGATAAGTATGACCAGGAATAATGAGCAATGATATTGTTTTTATTAGTTACAAACCCGATGTATCAAACACCCCTCGCAGCTCGGTCCAGAGCGAGGTGGTGTATCTTGTAAGGGACCGTTCACTCTTCTTCTTAATACAAAGATACGCAGCTTTCGTGCGTATTCGAGAAAAAAAAAAAGATAGTTCATTAGGTAATTCAGGAGCCAGTCAATGTTGGACAGGAAATATGATGATGTAATGTGGAACTGAGATACACTAATGAGGGAATGATATGTCAGGCCTACCACTTAACTTCTTGAGGCATTGAAGTCAAAGTGGTAAAAATTAGATAGATTCAGATTGATCTTGAAGCTTCCAAGTCTGGCTTGATTCCTCTCGGTTGCGCACTCCGGATAATGCGCCATCCCTAGAGAAGTCAAGTGAGTTTGGTCCCTTCAGTAGATTTCAATAATTAGGTGCTCATCCCAAGTTACAATCTAATTTTGGATTGCGCCTGGGCGAACCGGCACAATTCAAAATCTAGAATGTATTTTAGACTATGCACAAACCAACTAAAGATGAGAGCAGGTTTGAATGTGAGTGTAGGAGATTTGGACAGATTACCGAAATATTACTTCATATGAGTAAATTCTTGGACCTCAATCGTTGATTTATTATTCACACCATTTAATACTGAATAGGTAAAGATCGATCTTACATTGTGTAGATAATATTGGATGCCTTAAGATGGATTAATTAATGAGCATAGTTAACAAGTAAATTCTTGACTTGAGAAGACGAACTCACTGGAGAGATCATATTGAGACAACCAAATCTTTGATATATCAGCAACTTAGATACGATTTTAGAGAGGTCATGAAAACCATAGATTGATAAGAGTAAATTGATCAATAATATATCAGGGAGTGATTCCAAGTACTTCTAAGACAACTCTAGAAACATATTTCTGGATGCACAGGCTGATTGAAATTTCTTTGTAGGAACAGATTTGGGACATGCAGAAACTTTTGGTTTGAAATTAATATATATTTATATATTTTATTGGTCAATATTCAAAGGTTTGAGTTAGGACAAAACTAAAAGAACACTACATTTGTGGACAGATCAAGTGGGATGGTATAATCGAGAGTTTTATGACCAAGAGGAAGCGAATAATAGTGCTAGAGACTGAAGTATTATAATCTTCTATTTTGGAATCTGATAGGCAGTTTCCACGTAACTTTAAAAGAATTCTTAAGTTCATGATATCTTGCATCATTGTTACTACTTGTACTGCAAATTGTGAAAAAAAAAAATCTTGGACATGGCCCAGGAGTACCCTTCCACCTGCTGGCTCCACCACTGATTAAGCTACAATTTATCTTAAAAGAGTATAAACACCTATCATAATTCATTTTGTATTTTATATTTCTATTTTTCCATGCATATAAGCTATAGAGCTATAAAATTACATTTTTTTTCTATATATTGAGAACAAAAATCTTAGGAGGGCCGAGTCCCACCCGTCCACCATACTAGCTATGAGTGTAATATTATGCGCCTTTTTTAGGAAGAAGGGAAAGCAGACACCTACCTAATTTTTAAAATAAAAGGGACAATCGTGTTTTTACCCTTACTCTAAACTTTAGTTGTCGTTTTACTCTTAATTTTTTGACTTTGTGATTTTACTCTTGGTTTTTCAACCTGGAGCAAGAGTTTACCCCTAACGGGGATGCCATTTTACCCCTGCTTAGGGTAAACTTTGACTTCAGGTCGAAGAAACAGAGATAAAATCACAAAGTTGAAAATTGAGGCTAAAATCACAATTAGAGTTCAAAGTAAGAGTAAGAACACAATTGCCCCAAAATAAAAATAGTAGATGCATGACTAGGTGTTACTAATATGTGTGAGAGCAAAATAAAATCACATAATTGAAGCGGAACTAGGTAAAAGGAAAAAGAGAAATGCAAAATGTATGAGAGCACACGCACATAATATTAGGTGTTACTAATATTAGCTGTTACGAGGTTAGCCTGGATGATTTCATTCTTTCAAGCCATAATTATTTTGATGTGCGTCCCTGTTTAGATCCAAGGACAAGATTAGTCAGTTGCATGCTTGGAGCATTCGCTAATTGTTAGTCCACTAGATGAATTCCCCGCGCGTTGCTACGGGAAGTCGTGATAAGTGTAGGCGATTCTTATATCTATTAAGAAAATATTTGTGTAAAACATTCTGAAATTATGTAGAACACTTTGGAAATATTCTGATAAATAGAAAAGTAAACTTTGGAAAATAATCTTAGGAACCATTGAATTGTAACTCTTTTTGAATATGATACTTGATTTTATCACTTCGAACCTTTTATCCTGAAGGGTTAATTACTTTTCACTGGTCATATCTGTCAAAAGAAGATTCTCACAGCAGGCTTATGGAAAATTCCCGTCCTAAGCAGTTCAGGGTCATCCTAATGAATCCCCATTTTGTCAAACCTGAGAAGAATTTAAAATTGATTGCTTGAGGTACTTCAAGTACAAAACAGAAGCAACAGCGCCTAGAGTACATCCATCCGAGCAGCGATGCTTACCAAGAAAGAATCCTGGCGATCGGCAGGTGAAGATGGCAACAAAAGGCATATTAATACATCCATTCCATTGGCTAGCCTTTGACTGCGTGAGTACCGTTCGGGCGAACAACAGGATGATCGATGGCATGTTGCTCAGGAGTCAGGAGACTCGAATGGCCACCTTGTGGTGGTGTGCTCACTTGTGAATGTGGCCACGAGAGCGAGAAGGAATTGGAAAATGAAGAACCTCACAGAATGAAGGTGAACCCAAAAGGCTGTTCACGACAATAGCAATAGGACTGGTTCTGTGAGGGAAGAGAGAGCATCTAAATAGCAGAGGCGGCATGGCATGGAGTGGGGCACTTTAATTTCAGGATTGGTAACCTCCATCTGTGATTAATGTCATTAGAGCCATTTGTGCAGCCTCGGCACCAATCACCATTTACTGATGGTGGAAGCGCTAGGCAAGGGGAATAAGATTTCCGGAGGTGGGTGCACATCAGGAGGAAGATCATTTGGTTGAAAGGTGACGAACGGGATGCAACGGAGGAAACTTTTTGAGTGACGTGGCTTCATGAGGATTGAGCTTTAGAATCATTAATGATAGATAGTGGGTCTGACTTATATAGATATTATAGAAGCCTCGGCACCAATCACCATTTACTGATGGTGGAAGCGCTAGGCAAGGGGAATAAGATTTCCGGAGGTGGGTGCACATCAGGAGGAAGATCATTTGGTTGAAAGGTGACGGACGGGATGTATTGTAGATTGTGATGCAACGGAGGAAACTTTTTGAATGACGTGGCTTCATGAGGATTGAGCTTTAGAATCATTAATGATAGATAGTGGGTCTGACTTATATAGATATTATAGATAGATGCCCTTAACTAATTGTTTGCACGTGTTTGATTGCAAGGGATAAATGGCAACATTGGCTTTTTTTACGTTTTGTTGTAATGGTTAGCCCCTATTAGTTCGGTTGGACTGACTAATTGAATTACTATTAGTCTTTTGAAAGACTAAAAATTAGTCTCACCTATTAATCTTTTGTTTGGAGTCCTAAAGACTAAAAATTAGTCTCTTGGATCAAACAGGGCCTTGTTCAGTTGATTGAAATCAATATCCATACTTATGTTCCTTCACTCTGTCGCTCGCCCCTCGCATAATTGATGGACTAAATGGGGCCACTCGTTAGAAACAAGTCAGAGGCGTTCGATCCATCGGACAGTGGATTGCGTTTTCTTCCGCAATACATACTCCAATGCGTGCAAGGTGAGCGGAAAAAGTACCCAGAAAACAAATAAGAAGAGAAGAAATATATGCATGCATACGGACCCACATGGCAGTGAGAAGTATACATGGCACATAGCGCCACTTTGCACAACATGCACCTGGTCCTGCAGTGATAGACGAGGCCGCATTCGATCCCAGTTGGGTGGCTGCAGGTTGCTCCTTAACTGATCCATGAAACTAGAAGAAAAATAGGAACTTTTTGACAAAAGGGAAATATGAAAACGGACGGAATGCAATCCCAACCATTTTTTTCTCCAGGTTTCATGAAGGTTGATCCGTTTCTTGTGCCGTTTTCTCTCTTTTTTCTCTCGGGGGCAAACTACGACGACAAAAAAGTAGAAAATTTTCATCCACACAAGCTCCTAATGTAAAAAGCATGGCCCATGGATTTCTTGCTACAGAGATGAATCTTGCATGCACGCTTGATGACTAATTTAATTTGGTACGAATGGAATATATAAATTACAAGAGGAAATCAGGAATCAATTTTACAAGAGAAACAGTTTGCAAGAGCCGTCAGCTGTGGGGTTTTTTTTTTTTTTTTTTTTTTAATACGGAGCCATCAGCTGGTGGGCAACCGTAGTTTAGCTATTAGCAGGGAAAGGATTGTTGATGGCAAAAAGGTGTGGCACTTCATAGCCTAAAGATGTGACCCCGCCCTAGGTTTCCATATTTATTGATAACGGACGATCCCGCTCCAAGATATCAGCATGACGACTTGGCTGGGCGTCTGGCCCATCCCCAAGATCGGCACTGGAAACTTGCTAAATTATACGAGGTATAATAATTATAGGAGACAAAAATATTAAAATTTTAATGAAATTTAATTACTGAGATGTACGTAACCAAAATTGCCACAATAAATTCATTTAGAAGGCATGAATATATATAGCAGGAAATGATGACCATTAAAAACCCGGGAATTAGGGTGACCAGCCTGGCTGTTTTATTATTATTATTTTTATGCCTTCTTTCCCCACCCCTCTGCCTCTCCCTCTATATAAGATTGGTATGTGTATAGTTCAAAGCATTGCATCGTTCCATTCGATCAGAACACAACATACACTCGCAAGGAGCAGGAGCGTTGCGCTGCCTTTAGAGATGGAGAGGCACATCCATGCGCTTGCCTTCCTTTTCCTTTCGTTCCTACTGATTTGTTCTTTTGCAAATCAAGCGCAATGTAAGTGATACTATGTATTGAAATATACCATCTTTCATTCTCAGATGGTTACAGAGCATGCAAAGGTATGCTCATGTAGATTTTCATTCATTGATGTTTTGTTTTTCTTGTTTGATAATCTTTGACAAACAGCCCGAGGGATCGTTTATCCTCCATTGGGAAATTGCTTCAAGGGTAGTTTTCTAAATTGCCGTACGAGTTTTCATTGCTATTGTTGTGATGGCCATGTGATTGAGTGTGCTCCGACAAAGGAAGAGTGCCTACAAAAGTGTCATTAGTTAATAAGAATGGTAAGAGTGATAATAATAAGTGGCTGAATGTGACGATGAATGATGAGAATAAGAAACAAATGTTGCGCATATTGTTTGCGCTATTAATTCAGTTTTCCTCTCATTACTTAACTTTCGATTGTTTGCTTTGTTTACATCGTCAGGGACAACTTTCGATTGTTTTCCTCCTCTTGTTAACTTTCCATTCAGTTTTCCACGACATCTTGATTTTTTACCGCCGTCTGTTTTCAATTACCAAACGTGTGTGCGTGGGCTGGGTGAAAACTGAGACGCGGTGAAAAACTCCGGCTGGTAACGGTTCAGCCGCGTAGCTAGCGTCGACTTCTCACGCTCAAAAAAAAAAAAAAAAAAAAAAAAAAAAAAAAAAAAGAAGCTAGCGTCGACTTCTGGTTTGCGCTCGCGGCACCATCGCTCACATAAGATGGACTGCCACAAATGATAATAAACAAAAGGCGAAGCACCATGATAATTTAGTCCTCTAGTCGAGAGGAGCTAGCAACCCGCGTGAACTCATGTTCCACATCGTCGTGAACGTGAACTCATGTTCTACTACATCGTTGTGAAAAATTTTCACCACCCGATCGATCCTGATCGATGCCGTGTGCGTTGCGTCGGTAGAAATTTGATGCATGCATGATGAAGTTAATACGTGTCTATCTTTCCTTCGCTCACCGAACAACGAGAGTTATAGGCGCGCGGTGGCTCAACTGCTCCCCTTTCGTCCTCATCTTCCTCGTCGGCTGCTCTTGCCCAGTCTCGACGCGGTCGACAAGACTGATCCTTCCTCGACGCGGCTGGCGCCAGCCTCCCGCGCAACGCGTGCTCGCCGCGGGGATGCTCACGCCGGCGTCCCGTCACGGGCTCACGGCCACCGCGCCCTTCGTGGGCTCGCTGCTTGCGCCCTCGCCCTGTGAGCTGCTGGTGGCCGCGCACGAGTCACTGTACGTGCTGCGCGGGGGTCGACGAGGAGCTCGACCGCCTCGACGGCAATATTGACAGTGTTTGTAGCATTCGGTTGTCCTTCCTGATGATTTTGAAACCCCAATTCCTTGCACGCACGCGCCGCTCCGGTAAGAAACCCGCGGTGCCTCTCTCGACTCTTCCTCTTCAGCTACAGTAGCCCGTCCGAACTCACCTTCTTCTCCGGCCAGATCCGGCCCCTCCCCTCCTTCTCCGGCTTGCTGCCGGTGTGGGATTGGGCGAGGGACCCATCCTGTACAGGTTAGCTAGTTTATTTTCCAGCTTTATGTGTAGTTGGAGCATCTTCCCCAGTGAGTGCCTATCGCCTTTGCTCCGGAGGTGATTTCTAGCTTCGGTGCTTGCTGTGTTGTGCTCCTATAAGCTGTCCCTTGTGGTTGTTGCCGTGATGGCCGATGTCCCCGTTGGATCCCTCCCCGGCGGGCGTTCCCTTCTGGTTTTCTTCTTCTCCATTTCTCAGTTGCAGGCATCATGGAGGTTTGGTGAATTCCAGTGCCCTGATTGTGTGGAGCTGGTTGATGGATGCTGTGGTTCTCTGGATGGGGTTGATTGCAATCGGTTGCTGATCCCCGGATTCATCTGGAGAGCCACATTTTGGTCAAGCCCGGTGTTGCTCATTCAAGATCTAAGGCTTGGACCTTCTCAACCTCCGTTCATGGTGTTGGTTTTGAGGCGACCGTCAGGAGGGCCGCTGGCGAGTCAATCAACCAGCATAGCGAGGCTTCGTTCCCATCTGTGCTGCGGTGCCTTCTTCCTTCCTATGCACCGTCTGGTCCCTGCGTGGATGGAGGCATCCTTGATTGGTAAAGCTCAGAAGGCCTGGTCGTGCCTTACTCTCCATTCCGGGAAATCTCTGCGACGATGCGGGCTTCTTCTCCGGCGTCGATCTGATGTTTCCCATTTGGACCTTGATGTAATCTTTATTTCAATGTATGTCCTTCTTTTGATGCTGGAAGACCTTAATTTAGCTTTAGAATCTTTTAAGGGTCTTTCTGCAAATGTAACGATGCTTCTAGAGTAATGGAGAATTTGATGCCCTGAGGGGCGTTCTGCCTTCAAAAAAAAAAAACCCCAATTCCTTTGACTTAGATCTTTTTCTTGCTTGGAGAATTAATTAAGTATATAATTTTGGATTGGCTTGTTCAAAGATTTTGTTCCTCAGCGACATTATGTTTTTTTTCTTCTGTAAATATTTTATTGATTGGATCAGAAAACAAAATATGATGTGAAATAGTTCTCAGGTTGCATGGAGGAGGGGTATCCAGTTTGTTAAAGATGTGTTGCGTGCTTCCCACAAGTGATGACTCAAGTGATACTCTTATTGATTCGTGATTTGACAACATGACATCGTTATTATTTTCTCTGAAATAATTCTTCATTGCTGAACTGTCAGCCTGTCATATATAACCTTTTTTTTTCGCGATTACACAGTACAATTCAAATGCACGTTGAACAAGCAGCCATCCTTCCTGATTCTATTGTCATAACAATTATGTGGTATTTTAGTTGTTCACTTTCAGATGTATTTTCTGAACAAGGTCGTTTTATCTTTTCCCTGTAAAGCTTGCCCTTCCGGCCTGCCCAACTGACAATTGTTGTGGGCCAAATCGTGCACAAGTTCTACAAGAAAGGATGATATATTTTCCAAATCATGCACAACTTCTACAAGAAAGGATGATATATTTTGTGCATGATGATTTTGACAAAAGATTGACTACTTCAGTGCAACCTTAACTTTTCCGAGGGGTACTACTTCAGAGCCAAAGTTCTGTCATGGTACCGATAAAATTATGGTGTTGTTCGATATGCGATCAAACATGGCAGAGGGAAGAAGTCTCCAATGCAGATTTTCAACAACGTCGACCCTTTTCTTGCACAGTTATAACTCCATATTGGCAATCAACTATTACAAGCATGTCAACAATTGTTAAGTCATTTTTGCATATTATTATTCCATTAAAGTTAATAAGTTTGTTTGCCCCCCCCTTTCTTTCCTTCGAAAGATTTTTGTTGTCCCTTTCTTTGATGTATTCTAATCACCTATAAATTCCCGCAGCAACGTGCGGGAAGTTACCTAGTTTCATTTTGCACCTTCTCCCCTCTATGAGACGACTAACTCAATGTCAAACGAAAATCCCTTCTATCCCAGATTGATAGTCGAAAAGCTACAGATTGCGATGCTAACTTTAGGATTTTTTTTATTTATTTTGTTTGCGAAACTAACCTTAGGATTTTATCATGCTAACTACCAGGAAGGAGCTTGAGGATTTGATCATCCCGTTTTGGATTCTGTTATACTCCTTTCTATTGTTTAGAGTTTGAAACATGCCACAAAAGTTCTATATATTATGCATTGCGCCCTAGAGTGGGATAGTGATTGGTTTTTCGTTGGATACTACCAGAAGGCGCAGGAGCAAACTAGGACATGCACGGTTCAATATAAAAGGGAACAAAAAATCCAACGCGAGCCATTGGGATTTGTCAGGTTGTGTCAACGAGAGAGAATGACACTTCGACAAAGCAATGGCCTGTGCAGTCTCTTTCGTAATTTCTAATTGTATCGTTTTGTTTATATAGTTCCTATAAGAAATTGATTGCTGACATTACGTGTGAAATACTTGTCCTTTGGTTTTAGTTTTATGTTTAGGTGTTGAAAGAAAATCTTACATGTGGAGAACAATTAGGCAATACCAAAAAGTTATGCATATGTTGTACTGTTTTACAAAGGAACTAATGTACCAGCAGATTTCTCTAGAATAAAGAGAAGGAACTGCAATATAGGTAACTTTGATCTGTGATCGTTGTGGATGTGGTACATAGTTCTTAGGCGGCACAGTGGTTTAGCTGCAGTCAATATAGGACATTATATTCCACTTGAATTCTTATGTCAAACTATGATTGTTGCCTAAAACTAGCCTTTTCTCTGGGTTACATTGTCTTTGTTCAAAAACGTAAATTTAGATTGCAATAATACATGACATATGCTTTATTTCACTTCCAGGCATTCAGATAACACTGATAAACAAGTTCAGGGAAGGTGTCAGCACATCCACTGCATCCATTGTGAAGCTCTACACATTGATGCACGTGATGGAATTTGCTAATCTCATCCGACCATGTCGGTGAAGTCCAGCCCATAATCGAAAGGAACTATAAAGAGAAGATCGGGGTCGCGAAACAGAGGAGACGACAGACAGATAGAGGTTTTGACCTAGGTTGAAGGTTGTGGCAGCGAAGACGGCGATCACCGATCATCACCACCAAAAAGGAAGATTGTGCCGACCGGCACACTGCTGTGCCGATCGGCACCTGTGGTCCACGCCAAAATCCCGCGTCCTATTGTAGCCATGTTCATGTGTTGCAGTATGATGCGTGAGTAGATCTCATATTCTCTCCGTGGCGAGGGAAATCTGGTTATGTAACTCTCACACTTACAATACTCTTTTGATGTGTTCAATCTACGTTATTATCACATAATGCAAGAAACCAGTGGGGAGCTATTAACCCTTGTCGTGACAGGGCGAGAGGAGAACGAAACCACCATGTCTCGTAGAATACTAAACCTATCAATCGACCATTAATGAGAGTTGCATGCCAGTACCCCAAACCATAGGAGAGAATCCCTTTTCATAACCTTGTTACAACCGCAGGCTCTTTCATCTCTAGTTGTTAACCATCCTTTCCACACACACTTTTGCTATATTAATTTAGTAGTTTAAATAATAGTTTAAGTCCCATTTGTTCTCTGTGGTTCGATATTAAACCTTGGAATACTCTAAGGAAAAAGTGCTACAACTGTACACCGTCCACTTGTGGTATATAAGTAGGTGCGTACAAACGACCAACAAGCACGTTTTCTGGCGCCGTTGCCGGGGAACAAGCCAGTTCTTTTACTATTTATTTATCTACTAACCTCTAATCCTCTCTTTTCTAGTTTGTTTTTGTGTTTTCTTTCTGTGTTTTCAGGATGGGTACTCCTGAACCTACTCATACGGTTAGGGAGCATTCATTACCGTCCCCGGATTGCTGATTCCACAAACTTCTGATGAGAAAGTCACTGCTTCGTCATACATTCTCAACCCGACCATCATCAGTATGGTCGAGAACAGCAAATTCTCTGGGACGAAGGACGAGAACCCGTACACACATCTGCAAGATCTAGAAGTTCTCTGTCAGACCTTTAAGCATGAAGGAGTGCCTCAGAATTGGTACAGATGGTTGCTATTTCCGTTTTCTCTAGATGGAAGAGCTAAGGATTGGTATAAATCTGCAGCCCGTGAAGCTAAAGGAAATTGGGATAAGCTTGTAGGAAATTTCTGTTTGCATTTCTTCCCGCTTCCGAAGGTGCAGAAACTGAGAAGATAAGTGGTTAACTTTGAGCAAATGAAAGAAGAAACCCTCACGCAAGCATGGTTGCGCTTCCAATCTTTGTTGAAGCAAGGGCCCGATTTGGGCATGGATGATAACTTGACTACTCAGATATTCTACATGTCTCTCGGAGGAACCTCCAGGATGCATCTGGATAGTTCGGCTGGAGGGAGTTTCCTCGACTTAATTGCCACTGCAAGTCTGGATCTTTTGGGTAAGATATCAAAGAGGGAAGCTATGCATAGGCATTGGGAAGAATTCCAAGAAGATCCAATTCCCCCTGAAAGGTCGACCTTAGCAAAAGGTTCTTTAGATTTGAAAGCTGAAGCGGAAAGCTGTACCGTATCCGAAGTCGAATTAACAGTAAGAACAGAAGAACCAGCGCAAGGTGATCTGAAAAGACCAAGATTGGAGGAGGTGCCGACCGGCACAGCTTCTGTGCCGACCGGCACACTTGAGCCCTGCGTGCCGACTGGCACGACTCTTGTGCCGACCGATACCGTGCCTGCTGTTAAGGGAATTTCCAAGATTGAAGCTGCAATATTAGAGGAGCATGAAAACAGCTTCGTGAATAAATTTCCAAGACCAGTAGGAGATCCAACCTTGAGCAATGCTAAACCGTTGGACGAGTTTGAACCGTTGGATTGGATCCCTATAGATTTCAGCTCGAATCTGCTAAATATGAGAAGAACATATGACCCAAGGTATGCCTCTACTACAGGAGTTCAATATAACTTCCCTAAAAACACTAGAACCTCAGAAATACTGGATAATGTTATCATTGGTGAAGTATTGGGGAAGTTATATAAGGATGATATGGATATTGACCAGATGGAGGTTCGACAAGCAAAGAAGCTATTTGATAGTTGTTTTGTTCCGTCATCGTATGAAGGATTGTGCGGAGTATATGCAGTTGGCCTTACGGAACGAACGGAAGTTGATCCTTACATACCGTGCGAAATCGGACATAGAAGCTTTCCTAAAGCACTATGTGATTTTGGTTCCCGCGTCAGTTTGATGACGTATGAAGCATTCATGGATATGCCTTATGACATAAAAGGAAGATTGCTAGGAACCGAGCTCGAGCTAATTATGGCGGATGGAAGGAGAACTAAACCACTGGGAGTTATCAAGGATCTGCACATTGAGGTAAAAAAGAATGCTATACCGGTGGATATTTTTGTTCTTGATAAAGGTGAAGTTGGAGTTGAAGATATTATTTTGGGAAGACCTTTCTTGAAGCTTGTACAAGCTGTTATTGATGCTGGAAAAGGTCACCTCAAATTGACTCTCGGCGGAGAGGAAGTCCTCTTTGAATTCGAAGACCCACCCCTCGTTCAAGAAAGTGAAGACCCACCCTCTCTCCAAGAATTCTTTACTGAAAAGGATGAAGAAATCAGTACAGGATACTCAGATCCGTTGAATAAACTGTTTGAAGAGTCAGATAGGAAAGAGGCCGAGATCCAAGATGGTGCCGACCGGCACATACTCTGTGCCGATCGGCACATCGATGGTGCCGACCGGCACAGCATCGAAAATCCTCAATTTGAGCCTTTGGGTAATCTGGATCCTGGTGCAGCACCAGAAGTAGAACAGAAGCCACTTCCTGACGGTCTAAGGTACGAATACTTAGGCAAAGATAAAACTTATCCCGTCATCGTCAATAGTGCTTTGAATGAAGAAGAGACAAAACGATTGCTTGCTGTTCTGAGAAAATACAAGAAAGCGATCGGATATTGTCTTGATGATATCAAAGGAATAAGCCCAGCTTTTTGCACACATAAGATCAATCTTGAAGAATCAGCCAAGCCAGTCATTGAAGGCATGCGACGATTGAAGGAAGGCATGAAGGAAGTTGTGAAGAAAGAAGTGCTGAGACTTCTTAATGCAGGAATGATTTATCCTGTTGCTGACAGTGAATGGGTGAGTCCAGTGCATTGCGTTCCAAAGAAAGGAGGACTCACAGTTGTGCCTAATGAGAATAATGAGTTGATCCCTCAACGAACAGTTACAGGATGGCGAATGTGTATTGATTATAGGAAATTGAATACCGTCACAAAGGAGGACCATTATCCACTACCGTTCATTGATGAGATGCTTGAAAGGTTAGCCAAGAACTCTTATTTTTGCTATCTGGACGGTTATAGTGGTTTCTTTCAAATTCCTGTTCGACCTGAAAATCAGCATAAGACCACTTTCACTTGTCCTTATGGAACTTATGCTTATCGACGAATGCCATTCGGTCTTCGCAACGCACCGGCTACATTTCAGAGATGCAAGAATGCTACATTTGCTGAATTCATTGAAGACATTATGGAGGTATTTATGGATGATTTCTCTGTTCATGGAACTGATTTTGATCATTGCTTAGCAAATTTAGAGAAAGTACTAAAGAGGTGCGTAGAAGTTGATTTAGTTCTTAATTGGGAGAAATGTCACTTCATGGTAACCGAAGGGATTGTTTTGGGGCATGTTATTTCTAACCGAGGCATTGAAGTAGACAAAGCTAAAATATCCATAGTTGAAAGGTTGCCACCACCTACTGATCTTAAGACGCTGCGAAATTTTCTTGGACATGCAAATTTTTATCGCAGATTTGTCAAGGATTATTCAAACATTGCCAAGCCGTTGACGGAATTGCTGCAAAAGGACGTTGAATTTGAGATGAATGATGAACGACTTACTGCTTTCTGGAAGTTGAAAGAAGCATTATGCTCTGCACCTATTATGCAACCTCCGGATTGAAATTTACCTTTTGAGATTATGTGCGATGCAAGTGACTATGCAGTAGGAGCGGTTCTTGGACAGCGAAAAGAAGGTAAAGTGCATGCTATCTACTATGCTAGTAAAACTTTTAATGAAGCCCAGATTAATTATACAACAACAGAGAAAGAGATGCTAGCTGTTATATTTGCTTTTGAGAAATTTAGATCCTACATCCTCAACTCTAAGGTCATTGTTTATACGGATCATGCTGCTATTAGATATCTTGTCTCTAAAAAGGAGTCAAAACCTAGATTGCTTCGTTGGGTTTTGATGTTGCAAGAATTTGATTTGGAGATTAGAGATAAGAAAGGGATTGAGAATTCAGTAGCAGACCATCTATCTCGTTTGATGCTTGAGGACAAGGAAGGATGCATTGGTGATGCCATGGCGCAAGAGCAGCTATTTCAAGTTAAGGACCATCGAGAATCATGGATGCAAGACATCATAAATGGATTCACAAGGAACCTGAATAATTATAGCAGGAATTCAAGAAGGAGGATTGTCAGTGAAATGAGGAAATTCATATGGGATGATCCTTATTTATACAGATATTGTGAAGATGGAGCTGTTCGAAGGTGCGTACCTTGTGACGAACGCGAAAGCATATTGGAAAAGTGCCACTCATCTGAGTATGGTGGACATTATGGGCATTTTCGAACACAAGCGAAGGTATGGGCTAGTGGATTTTATTGGCCTACGATGCATGAAGACGCAAAGAGGTATGTTGCTAGATGCCCCCAATGCCAAAGAATTGGAAATGTTAATGCTCGTAATGCTATGCCTTTGAAGTATAATTTGCAAGTTGATATATTTGATGTTTGGGGCATGGATTTTATGGGACCGTTTGTTAATTCTCATGGCTATGAATATATTTTGGTTGCTGTGGACTATGTATCAAAGTGGGTCGAAGCAATACCGTGCAGAGTCAGTACAACTCAGTGCAGAGTCAGTACAACTCATGAATCCAAGCAGATGTTGAATGAGTGCATATTTCCAAGATATGGTGTTCCTAGAGTTATTATAACAGATGGTGGAACTCATTTTACTGGAAATGAGTTCACTAAAACATTGAAAAAGATGGGTATTGAGCATCGAATTGGAACAGAATATCATCCACAGACCAATGGCCAAGCAGAAACCTCTAATAAGCAGTTGAAAGAAATTCTCCAGAAAATTGCTACAAGAGAAGGAAAGGATTGGTCGAATAAGTTGAATGGCGCACTTTGGGCTTATCGCACAGCATTCAAGACACCAATAGGTATGACACCTTATCAATTTATCTATGGAAAGACTTGTCATTTGCCTGTGGAGTTAGAACATAGGGCATACTGGGCAATCAAAGAGATGAATTTGGATTTAGATGCTGCTGGGGTGAAAAGAAAGATTCAAATTAGTGAACTCGAGGAAATGCGCTTAAAGGCTTACGAGAATGCAGCTATCTATAAAGAGAAAACAAAGAAGTGGTATGACAAGAAGCTATTGAAAAAGGAATTTCACGAAAGAGATAGAGTGCTACTATTCAATTTCATAAAGTTCTTCCTTCCGGAGCTGTTGTAATAATGGATGGAAAGCAAAATACATACACGGTGAATGGCCAACGACTGAAGGTATATCTTGAACCCGACACTTTTGAGTTAAAGTCATTTGATATATATTATGTGGATTGAGTGATTGGGTGGTCGAGCTTAACGAGTAAAACAAAAGCGCTGTTGTTTTTGCTGTTTTTCTGTGTGTTTTGTGTTTCTTTGATTTTATTGAGTCGTGCGAGGCAAATTTGCCTCCGTGCCGACCGGCACGCGGCCGTGCCGATCGGCACGGGAGAGTCCGTGTCGTTTTTGAGTCGCGTTTTTGCCCTTCCTCCAAGACATGCTTCGATGACTTCCAAATTTAAGAGATAGAGTCCGTTTCGATCAAGAGAATCACGGATATATATATATGAAGGAGTCGTTTCGAATCTCACCATCAAAAAAATTGAGCGCCACCAGAGTTTCCACCAAACCCTAGAATAGAGAGCAATGCAAGGCGGCGGAATCGACAGCGGAGAGCAATAGGAGCCTTAACCCCACTGAGAACGATCCGATTGTCTGGTCGCACTTGAAGCAACGATGGATGTACAAGAGTGAAGCGGATGCGTTCAATAGAGAGAAGAAGGAGATGGATGAAGCCCTTCGAAAAAAGGTCAGAGAAGTGCTAGTACGCAAAGGTAAATCTAAGGTTATTGATGATAGCACGCCAGTCTCCGGTAGGTACACAATGGATCGACTTCTCGCTATGGAACGTCCTTTGACATATGATGATCTTGTCGCCTTTGAATCAATCCTTACTGATAGCGAGAGGGAAGAATTAGACAGAGACTGCTTTCTGACCATCCATATGTCTCGGCTGAACGATGGGAGGACTTCTGATGGTGGTGCCGACCGGCACACATCTGGTGCCGATCGGCACAGTGTGCTCCCACGCGTCCTGACTGTCTGGGAAGATCTCCAAGAGAAGATAATACACAAGAACACCAGAGGTTTTGGATGTAAGTGTTTTTACTATCTGAAAGACGATCAGAGGCAGATTGAGAATTATCTAGCTGATCCTGAATGCATCCCTGCGACTTTCGTCTTTGATGATGGCTTTCCCGTTGCTAAAGGACGTATGATCCCTAAAGAGATCAATGATGAAATTCAGAGGCGTACTGACAGGGACAGTGCTGCACAGAGGAGAGCACGCAACCTCGCAGATCTAGAAGCATATTTTGCAAGGAACGGCAGGCATGCCGACCGGCACGATGGTTGTGCCGATCGGCACGACCTCGAGGTTGTGGATTTTGTCGAGATATCTGATGACTCCTCTGATGATGAGCCACAACCAAAGAGATCAAAGGAAATAGAGGGAGTTCGGCGTTCCGCTCGTCTTTCTTCAAAGCCACGAGCAACGTATACCTCGGAATCAGTGAGCTATATAGAGACATCTCCTGCGCATGAATACCCGTTAGCTAATCTTGTTGCAAAGGATGAAGAAGATCCCGAGGAAGATCCGGAAGAAGATCCCGAGGAGGAACCGATGGAAGATGAGCTACAGGAAGCCTTGCAGGAGCTCAAGGGAGTGCGGGGACACGTTATCAAGCAAATGGAGTCTCGTGCCGACCGGCACGAAGGGGTTTTAACACAAACTCGCCCCTGCGAGATGAGCGTCATGATCGTCCTGCCAACTGTTGCCCAATCTGCAGAAAAAACATCGAACGTCTTTATTATGATATGGAAAGATGCTATAGGCACCATCGGGACATTGATATACGAATTGACGACATGGAGAGCATGGCCGCGGCGGACTACTCTTTTCTCATGCAGAACATTCGAAGCATCTTTAGCATGTTGAGGAGGCATGGCATTTCAGACTAGGTTGGTCTAGTTCTTTTTCTTTTGCAATAGGGAGTGTGGGGGATTCGCCCTTACACTTCTTAAGGTCGTTTGCTTCGATTTAGTATGGTTTGAGTTAGTGTGTGAAAGTGTGAGAGTTTTCTTAGAGAGGTTTGAGATGGTGTGCTTAGCTAACTTCGAGGTCAAGAATGATTGCAATGTCTTGAATAAAGTTTGTGTTAGTTGTCAAATCGATGCATTACCCCATATTCTTGATTTGGTTTTTGACGATCGTTTTGCCAATCTACTTGAGTTCATCGAATAATCGCTTGGCTTCGTATACCAACTTTTCGAAAACCCCTTCTATCAACATAGTTGAAGCATTTAGCTAAGGATTTGATTTTGTACCTATTACACCAAGCCAAATGAGATGAGAGAAGCCTACACATAAGCCTTTTGATAGGAAGACGTCTTTGTCAACTCTTTGCTCCTGATTACGACTAAGCTAGAAGGGAGAAGTTTCATTTGTTTTTCTCAGTTTGCTAGCCATCTATCATCAAATTCTTTCTATCCAAAAACCGATACTTCATTGTTTCTCCCTCCTCCTTGATACAACCTACAAGCAATATGAAGTTCAGACAGATTTCTGTTCAAAACATGCTCCGATAGCAGTCAGCAATAAAAGAAAAAGAAAAAAAAAAAAAAGAAGAAAATAGGTCATGTGCCGATCGGCACAATCCTGTGCCGACCGGCACAATCCTGTGCTGATCGGCACAGAAGAAAAATAAAGAAAAAAAATCATAGAGAAAGAAAAAAAATGAATATCAGAGGAAGCAGACTGCAGAAGGAGTTTAAATTTTCAAAGATCTGTATATACTTCAAGCTTGATCCTATCCTAATTCTATCTCGTTCATTCTCATCTACTTCGTATTACCATTGATCCTAGTGCTTATATTCTGTATTCTCATGATGAAAACTCCCTTTTAGAAGGCATGATTGAGCAGATTGTTGACTTAGTTGTTCTTTCGATTCAATTCGGTTATACTACTTTCTAAGATCCACAAAAGAGCCTTATATTATAGAATAGGAGAGGGAAGGAAACACATTTGAGCGATTGAGTGAAGTCTGAAGCTTTTGCATTCTTCTTACGTGATATGAAGGGAGGCAAAAATATTTGTTTGATAAGCCTTGTGATTGATTTGGTCGACTCAAGTTTTGAGGTGAAATTGTTTTCAAAAATTGAGAGAAAGTTTTGTGGAGGGATACTAATTCGACGAGATGATTGACAATAGCTAAGTTGAAGACTTGTGAGAGTTTTTGCTTCTTAGCATGACGAAAGCACGGTGATGATTTTCTTGATTCATATTGCTCGAGGACTAGCAATGATTTGAGTGTGGGGGAGCTGTTGGTGCTTTCTAGGTACTCATTTTATATGACAAATATGGTGTTTTTAATATCTTATTATGTCATTATTGCTAACAATTAACCCCCATTATTTTATATATACGTAGTTTCTGTGTATTCGGAAGGATTTGCAGGAAACAGGTGAAAATTGAGAGACTACGGATAAAGAGCTGCCGGAGGCCCGAAGAACGGAGAAATTGGAGTCCGTGCCGGTCGGCACGGCCATATGCCCACCGGCACCACGGAGGTCGAGCCCAAACATGAAGCCCACTTGGAGAATATGAAGCCCAGAAGAAATATTAGAGTCGGAGTCGGTGAAGTCCAGCCCATAATCGAAAGGAACTAAAAAGAGAAGATCGGGGTCGCGAAACAGAGGAGACGACAGACAGATAGAGGTTTTGACCTAGGTTGAAGGTTGTGGCGGCGAAGACGGCGATCACCGATCATCACCACCAAAAAGGAAGATTCTGCCGACCGGCACACTGCTGTGCCGATCGGCACCTGTGGGTCCACGCCAAAATCCCGCGTCCTATTGTAGCCATGTTCATGTGTTGCAGTATGATGCGTGAGTAGATCTCATATTCTCTCCGTGGCGAGGGAAATCTGGTTATGTAACTCTCACACTTACAATACTCTTTTGATGTGTTCAGTCTATGTGATGCTTTTATTTCGTATCTGATCAATACGTTATTATCACATAGTGCAAGAAACCACTGGAGAGCTATTAACACTTGTCGTGACAGGGGGAGAGGAGAACGAAACCACCATGTCTCGTAGAATACTAAACCTATCAATCGACCATTAATTAGAGTTGCATGCCAGTACCCCAAACCATAGGAGAGAATCCCTTTTCATAACCTTGTTACAACCGCAGGCTCTTTCATCTCTAGTTGTTAACCATCCTTTCCACACACACTTTTGCTATATTAATTTAGTAGTTTAAATAATAGTTTAAGTCCCGCTTGTTCTCTGTGGTTCGATATTAAACCTTGGAATACTCTAAGGGAAAAGTGCTACAACTGTACACCGTCCACTTGCGGGATATAAGTAGATGCGTACAAACGACCAACAAACTCTATGGTTGTGAGGTCACTCGATGTAGAGAAGAACTCATTTAGAGGAACATGGGAAAGTGTTGGGACCTGAATATCCCTATCTGAGTGCTATTGGGGCATTGATGTACCTTGAATGGTACTAGACCTGTTATTGCCTTTGTTGTTAATGTCTTAGCAAGATTTATGCACAGCTTCTACCAGACGGCACTGGAATGGCATTAAGCAAGTTCTCAGATACCTTACAGGAATAGAAGACATGGGGTTATTCTTCTAGAAGAAAAAGAATGTAACCTTATAGGTTATTGAATAAGTTCTTTGTGCATTACTACCAAGCAGGTAGGATGAAAAATAGAAGCACATGAACTAATGCAAGTAGGAAGAATGGAAAACACTAGCATTATAATTGATTTTGAAGATCAGTTTTGCCTTGAAATAGTGTGATCCTTCATATTGTACTGAATACAACAAACTTGCAGATCTTATCATAATCTACTCTACTCACATGATCTCGAAGAATATTGTGTACATGAATGGTACATATGTGAGTATCCACACCAATTACTACTATACTAGTAGTATAATTGCACTCTATGATACATGAGCATTGTGCCGTAGCGAATGCAAAGGTGCATCCAATGAACTTGAAGTTTAGGGATGGTGTGATAAGGGGGAGGATTCTGATTAATGATGGCACATGAAATATGTGGATATACGAGAAAAACTAATAGACATGTTCTAGTCCTGGATGATTGGATTAAACATTGCGAATGAGCCTGCTGCTCTAAGCATAGCCTTTGAAATCAATTTGTCATTTTGAATTGTGTATGAATTCAAGAAGAAACATAATCCGCACTAATGTGTTGACTTGCACGCCACTAAACTTAGCAATTGCTAGCCTTGCATGGTTATTGCATATATCTTCTACAATGCGCCTGAACTATGGCCGGTTGCCACTTGCGCTACTCCCATTCTGGCATTGCATGCCATCTTTGAAAGTGACGCTCTTGTTGAGTTCACACTATACTCCTCTCATGTATTAAAGGCTTACTAGCCCATATGCCGCATCAAGAATTGTGCGTCGATGTACGTACAAGCTGAAACTAGTAGTTGTCAGTAATTCTTGAATTAAAAGGCTGAGATGAGGGAGAGTAAATGAAGATAATATGGGACCAACTGAATTTGAGAATGTGAAAATTGGAGATTGAATACGCTAAGTCTATTGTGTGGAACACTTAACTCGATGATAATGAAATTGAATTGGCTAATTGAATTGGTAGACCGGCAAGTCTTGAATGGCAATCAAATATTCTAGAAGAATAAAATTCCTTGCATGTTTTAACATTATAAAACTTCTAGTTTCTTTTACCTTGAAGTGTTTATTTGACCTTGAAGTGTTTATTTGAAGTTTGCATCCAATTTTGTTGCGATGGATAAAAGTAGTTAGACATTATCATTGTTACTTTGACATGATAGAAAGTCTCCATTCAAAATGCCGAGCATGTCTAACTCACTGCATACATATAAATGCATGATTATCCAGTAGATATTTTTCACCATTTGCATACATGAATGGGCACCCACTTGAAGTTTGGTCATATGTCGCATTGATCATATATTTGGAATCCCTCGTTATTTTATGAAATCCATATTGACTTGCTCTAAAAATTTGTTTTGATCTTGTCCTAAAGAACTTACCTCGTAAACTTTGGAGTAGGTTCCTAAACCATCCTTGATGTTCCCATTAGGTAATTTTGGTTGTAAGGATTGGTTGCCATTCTTCTCGGATGACAAGTGTTGTGCTCATATACCCTTCAATGACCAACGTGCCATTCGAGTCATTTAAAAACCAATCCTATTGATTTTACCTTATCTTTGTAAACTCATCCGTTTTCCCGAGGTTGAATTCCATTGAAACACTAGCCTACTGATTTTGACTTCCATTCTTTGGTAGGTCAAAATTCATAAAAACATTCTTACGATTTGAAAACCTCATGTTTCCTTGAACATAAGAAATTCTCCCTTGTCCATTTATCGGGACTCGTGGCATTCAAAATTGTTCCATAACCAATCATATTGGTTTTGTTTCACCATTATAAGTTCATTTGCTTACATAATCCTAAAACTCCATTGGATTACTAGCCTACCACTCTTGACTCCATTCTTCAATAGATTATTTCATCAAAACTTTCTTGTGATTTTGAAAATATCATAGTTTCTTTGATATAAGAATCTTTTAAAATAATTGTTAACAAAAATAAAATATTAAAAACATCCACTCAAATATTTCTCTTGCTTCCACATCTATTTTTGAAAGCCTTTATGCATTAACTTGAATAAAATAATTTTTTCCCCCTTGATCATATAGATGCATGCTAACTTTCGATAAAAGATAAAGTTAGAAAGATATGTAATGCTAATACTCATGGTGAGATAACACCAAAGACGAGGAACACTAATATGCGATTCAGGGTTTTCACAAGCATGCATGCCATAGAAGATCAAGTAATTTCTCAAGATAAAGGAAAGGGACTTCATGAAGATACTTCAAGGACAAGAAAGAAGCGACTACACCAAGGAGGAAGCAAGGAGAATATAAGAAGATGACTCATTGCTACAAAAATCTTGAAGATGAAGAAACTAACTTTATATGTTGTGTATTGCATTTCAAGTATTTTATGAATGATATGTTAAAATTTATTTAAGGGGGGTAGGACGTAAGATATATCTAACTCTATTAATATTTTGATCATACGAGTACTAACCTCTTTTATGAGCCGAAGAAAATCTTTTGCAATCTTTACTAACAAATGTTAACAAAACCCTGAAGATTCTTTTAAAGGATTCCTCTTCCTCAAGATACCAATGTTCATCAAGCATGAGGGACATATATACTAAATCGGAGAACAACCCCAAGAAACCTATCATATCGAAGAATACATGAAGATTGTTCCCTACGTGTGGCATGCCGAAGACGCAGAACTAATAATGTCATGACAATTAATCTTAAAACCATACTCCACTAACTACAACGGAGTAGGGATACGGCATATGAAGAATTTTCAAGAAAGTGACCATGTCAAATAGGGAGACAAAACAAGAGCGTGAAGATCATTCTCACATATGGCGTATCAAAGATCGAAGAATGTTTCGACATTTTGGAACTAACTTTCATAAACATCCACACTAACACTTCGTGGAATCTCGAGGACGAGATTCTTTTTAAGGGGGGTAGAACTGGCACATCCCAAAAATTTGAAGCCTAAGATAAGGTAGATAAACCCTAAATAAAGATGGGTTCTGTTTGAATTTCAAATTCGAGTTCCTTTGAATTTTCAAATTCATGCATACATGTCATTTGAATGCACACAGAACTTTTCCAATTTTTCGTGGGAAATTGGCTCGGCCAAAAATTCCCAAAAATTCACCATAGACGCAATTCACAGTAATGTAATTTCTGTGAATTTTTCAGAATTTTTAGAGATCGTTTGCCTAGGTAGAAAAATTCGTGAACACGTCAGCTTGCATAGGAAATAAGTAAAACAGTAAAGTAGTTGGGCTCGGCCCGTTAGAAAATAAAAAGAAAAAGAGAGAAAACTTACCTCGGTGGCCCAACTGCAACGCAACCCAGCCGGCCCGCAGGTGAACCGCCTCCATCGTCGTCGTCTTCCTCGTGAAGTCAAGTGCGCCGCCGCCGTCCGACCATCGTCGCAGCGCCACGTAGTAGCTCGCCATCTCGAGCCTTCCTCTCTCAGCAGCACGCGCCTATACCTCCCTCTGCTCACCTCGTTGACCTGGGCGACGAAAAGACCCAGCCGAGAAGCCTCTCGCGCCACGCCGCGCCTGCCCGTTGGATGGCACACACCGCCTCCCTGTTTCGCGACTGTGCGAGCACTGCAGCGCCGCGACATGGCTTGCTACGCGCGCCACGGAGCCTCGCACACCTTCTCGCGCACGCGCCCGTGCTCCTGAACCCCCTCCTTTCTTTTCTTTCTCGTGCGCCGCTGACGAACCGGCCATGCGCCAGTGCGCGACCACCCGAAACCTTCTCAATTCGCTATAAAAACTCGGGAAACTCCTCAATGCCCACTATTTGGTCCTCTATACCTTGTCTGAACCATTCACGGTGAGAGAGATGGAGTGAGCAAGGTGGAATTTGAGTTTCCTCAACTCCGGCCGCCGCCGCCATTGCTGACAATTGGAGCTTTCCCGGTGAGAACCACGTCGATGTGTTGTCCTTTTAGCATCTCTGGACCATGCTGATTCTTTTTCCATCCTTTTCTTCCAAAGATGATAGACGGAAAGCCGTGCGCGCCGTCACCGACTCTGTTTCACCGCCGCCAGTCGATGTCCGGCTATCTCCGGCCACCGCCGTCGCAAAGATGCACCTGGTAAGTCTCTAAGCCACTCGTAGATGCCGGAAATGCACACCATTGACGTCGCCGTGCCCGCTTTCCCGCATATCGCCGTAGCCCTGCAGCTGCGCCGACTAGGTTGCCGTCACGCCGCTGCTACACGCCATCTCTGGCGATGAGCCGACCATCGGAGAGTAGCTCTTGGCCACGCGCATCGCTCTGCCTAGCATGTTGTCAAACATCGCCGTCGAATCACCGTCGGCGAGCCTTTTCCCTGCCGCCAGCACTGTGCGCCCGATTTTAAACTAATTTAAACCTAAACCGCCACGTGGAGCTTTCCTACTGGTCAAAATTTGATTAAGCCTTTTACACTCGAATAAATTCCAGAAAAATCAGGAAAAGTGCTAGGATATTTTCTAAAGTATTTAACACCCTTTTTCCACCATAATTCAGTATATGCACTTAGGAAAATTTTATAACCAAATTTACTAACTTTATATTCTTTCTACATGAAAATATATTTAAAGAATGTTTATAAGGAGGAATAAAGGGTTAGGCTATATCTTGACATGTTTAGGATTTATTTCCACTGTTGGGCAACATGGGATCATAGGAAAAATTATTAGAAGAGTAGTTAGTTAGATGGGCCATATTTCTTATATAATAACATGTTCCCTTATTAGAATTTAATTGTTATTTGCATATTAGTAATGCATGCAAACACTATAATTAAAATATATGGATTGTTGTCCTAGTTATCACATGTAGAACTGAAATGGTAGTTTCATGTAAGTTTTACTTTGAATGATAAATTAATTAACCTAACTAAATGAACATCTCATCTATGCATGAACATATAGCTTTCTTTACACTATATGAACTTATTTTCTGGTTATATTAAATAAAATAAACCTTGGGCCCATATCTCTAGTTTATGCTATGATTGAGAAATTAAGTATAACCTAAGTTAAATAGGGCCCCTTCTAGCAAAGTATAGATATGTTAGTTATAATTAATAGCTTGTATGAGCATATTATTTATGCTTTGCAAATAGATTTATTTACATCCCATGTTCACCAATGTATGATGCACATCATAAACATACATAAGGCTAACCATAAGAAATTTAGTGAAGAGTAATGAAATATTAACAATTAAATGTAACCTAAAAATATGCATACAACTTGTACACGCATTTCCACACATTCTTGTTTTATTTAATACTAGGGTCACATATGCATATGCACCATATTCATAATATCTAAATCATGTAAAATAAATTCTTAGAACATGCCACATGTAAATAGTTTAGTTTAAAGGAAATATATCTTTAACTATGTCATATGCATGCATAAAGACAACTAAATATTTATAGAAGATAAGTTGAGATATTAATACATAGGAATGTTTCCATCTGTATTAGAAGCATGTAACTTCATTTTACATATAAATCATTTTAGGAATAATTGCTACGTAAATTTAGTTAGTTTATTTATGTTTGTTTGAACAATGCCATGTGTAATAATAGAAATAATTATGGATTTAATATAATAGATATGCACGCAATCACCATCAATAAAACATATGCATATCATCATTTTCACTATAGGAGTTTGTGAATAAAGGTTCATGCATAATCTTACACCTTGCTTTCTTTAAGAAGAAATAATATATAAACAACTTGTCTAGGTGAATATGGCCTATGTAAGGCCAAGAATATACTTCGTAGCAAATGATTGCGTAGAGTAAATGGAATCGCGAGAACCCTAGTATTCCTTCTTCTATCTATTCATCGATAGAACTCGTTAACGTGTAGTCTATTTGTACGAACTCCGAGTACATATTTATTTCCATGAAATGCACTCCATGATCATGCTCTTGGGTTTTTATTCGAAATATTTGTATTAATTATTGTAGATTTTATTGGATCTTCTTGGATGGCTTTATTTGGATCTTCCGGTGTTTATCGATCGTGGATCAATGCGCACGTGAGTGAATCGTCGAAGAATTACATCGCGGGAAGATTGACATTTGAAGATCGACATATGAAGTATAAATACAAAGGTGCGAGGCAAGCACACCCCTTGATCATTTTGATCCTATGTTTGCAAATGCATTTAAGTGCTTAATTTGTAGGATTAATTTGTGCATAATTTATATTACTAAAAATGCTCATTTGGGAAATGGTAGAAACTACCTATTTGATTTTATCCCCATTGTTAGACTATATTATATCCCTTTTGTAACCATAAGTTGGGATATCATAATGGCTATATGCTCTAAGCTTCTTGATATAGTTAATTACTAATTAAGCTTGCTAAAATGAAAGGTTATATTTTGTATAAATGTAAGTACATGTATAATCATTAAATTTACGGATTATGTTGATGGGAAATTATTGTTGTTGATATATGATGATATTTAGATGTTGACGGGTTTTGATGTGATAATGTTAAATTGGATTAATGATTGTTTGATAATGATGATTTTGGAGACCCGTCGCATCGCATAAGGACCGGTACATCTGTAACTTGATTTAAGGAAACATCGTGCGACCATGGATGCTGGTATGGGACGGCCATGGCTAAGTAATTAGTTGAATGTTGCCTTGCCTTCTAGAAGTAGAGAATGTATGGATAATGTACTTTATTCAGAGGGACCTCCATCACTACGGTTTTGGGCTCAAGGTTTACCAATACAATGAATTGTACCCTTTTAATTCCTGCCTAACTATCCATATTTGAAGGAGGGGATAAATTGTACCTCTGGGATGTTAGCTGGTAGGTACGGAGGGATTTTTACAATTTAGGGAAGGCAAGGTTAGCAAACGGCTAATGAAAACGTCATGTGTGATACCGATGTGCACACTTCGTGAGTGCACGGTGCCTGCAACACCACAGACGGTCACTCACTGTCCATAGGTACAGCGTACAAACTCTGCAGAGTAATTAATCCATTCGAATGGCCGTGCTTGCGGTCTCAAGCTCCTTAATGATAGGTCTTTGTTTAGAGAATGGTTGGGATTAAAATTGATCATGATGATTATTGATATATGAATTGGTTTAGATAATGATTTTGTAGGAACTTGACATGGAAGTCAAGTATGTCACTTTATTTATATGATAATTACCTGTACTTACCTTTATGCAATTTATATTCAAGCAATTTAAATTTAGTAATTATTTCATTAATCAAGTTTAGATTGACATTTGCTCATTTATGCAATTCTACCCATATTATACCTTCCTTTATTTGGCCTTGCATATAATTATAGTTTTGCTATTATTCACCCGCATTGCTTGCCTCCGATAACTTTGTTTCAGATATGACGAGGATTTCGGTGAGGAACGATACCGTTCTTTCTAGGAGTTCAACTTCCAGTCAATTGCCTGTGGGATGAACACGGGGCACACGCTGGAGATTTGAATTCCTTTGTGTTTATTTCTTAAGGTATTTCGTCGGCCGCTGAGCCAATATTTTGTAAATTTCAAATAAACTTGATAGTTAAATTTTGATATGGCTATGATTCCACTGTGATTATCGTGTGTACTTGTCATTGATCCTGGGGCAAGTACGGAAAACACGGAGTTTCGGGTGATTTAATTACCCGGGACGCTGCAGGTAACCAGAAGTTAAGTTTACACGAAGTAAACCGAATACCGTGTGTGATATACACAGGGACGCTTGTGCTTATATCACCGGTCGACTTGTTTGTCGTTGATCTAAATCTATTGGGACGCCTTTGGATTCTAAATCAATGGACACTTGTCATTACAATTATTATGAAACTCCTCCCACTCTTGAATAAGAGCACCTCATGAAGAAGGATTAAGAAGCTCATAAAGAGTGATCATCATGAAGATGAGAACCCAACCGTTGTGCACAGAGAAGTGTTGGAAATGCAGAACAATCGATGAATATGAGAATAGAAGAAAAGTTGTACAACATCTCCTCATGAATTGCAATTGTTTCTCTCATGAAAGTAGAGAACCCGGATCCGGCAACAAAGTCCATGGCACAGACGCCTGTATGCGTTACAATCGGGTCAATTAAGAATGAAATTGAGGATATGAACCGTAATGGTGAAAGTATATGGTTCATAAGTCTCTGAAAGACTGATATTCTCATAATACGAATGAAGTTCTGCTGCATCTCTGGCGAAATATAAATATGCAGTTAGTCACAGGATTCTGGAAATCCAAAATGACAAGATCCTCGAAGGACAATGAATAATTCCCGAATAGAATTATCGCAATATATAATGTATTCTTGGAGAATAACATAAGCCTCTAACAAGAGCCTCTTGCAAGAGAGAATGAATCTCACGGAGAGAATCATTTTCGGAGAATATCCTTGAATGAAGGAGTCATGAAATGACTTACCAATCGAATCTTGAATAATACCATCTATCCCAGAAGAGAGTATAGACCCGACCATATGGGAATCATCATACCTGAAAGGTATATGTACTCAGAAAGTACAAGCTAGCACAAGAATGATGATTTCCTACATTACCACGAAAGGTAATATCGATGGTTATTATCCCCTACAGAAACTCGAGATTGATTGAAGAATTGTTCTGATCCTGAAGGATGAACATTACAGATTTGCAATGATGAATGTCATGGCTTGAAGCATGATATACTATATTCTAAAATATAGACCATTTGCGAATTGTCACCCAGCATGTGGCATCCCAAGAATGCACTTGGATGAGAAGGAATAACATGATCATAATCTTGTCTTGAACTTTGAGAGACTACAGATACAGATCATTTGAGAATGAAACCCCAAAGATTATCTTGAAGATAATACATCTTGTATTGCACAAATTCAAAAAGGACATACTAAGTCAAAGGTCATGGAACACCTTACACCAAAATTCTCCTTATGCATGAAATGCATCAGAATGAAGAGATTTCGGTGAATCATACATAAAGGTATGAAAGGTTTAGAAAAGTGTGCAAATCAGGGGGAGAACTTCCCTGAGCACATAATCCCTATCACTGGAGTCTAGAAGACAACTTAGTGAATTATAGAAGAATTAAACATTGTACTCTTTTTTCCTCATTGAGTTTTTACCTGAAGGTTTCTCAAGAAGAGGTTTTTAACGAGGCAATGTGTGCAATTAAGAGCTACGGTACAATGTACTTTTTTCTCCAATTTTTTCTAATGGGTTTTATGAAGGAGTTTTTAATGAGACATGTGTGTCGTCGTAAAATGCCTAAGGGGGAGTGTTATAACAATAATACTTGTTGGAGGAGGAAAGGAAGTTCCAGGAGAACCTATCCCAGTCCTACTCCATATGTGGGCAATTTACCAAAGGACTTTCTCTCCTAGTAGGAAAGGAGACCCCCTACCCCGAGTATAAATAGTGGAGCACCCTATGATGTAAAACACAAGTTTATTTAGAATAATAAAGAGAAGGCTCCACCCTACATTGTGTCTCGCCTCTTGTCTACTTTTGTGTGTTATTCTCTCCCGCCGACAGCGAATTACAACAGTTTCAACTCGATTTTAAATTAGTTCCAACTCAGGGATCCCATTCCATCACAGGCAGACGCGCCTGATGTGTGCGAAGCGCACAGAGAATCACATCCCAGAGAACCAAATTACGTACTGGTCAACTCGTTAGAGCGATAGAACAGAACGTGATCGTATACTTTTCTTTTCTTTTTCCACCGCAGACCAAGCAACTCGTGTCAGCAACTCAGCTAGCACAACATGGACGACAGACCGCGAAAACGATGGATCACCTCTTCGAGCAAAAAGCAAGTGCACATTCCAGGGCATCTCTTGCCATGTCTACAGGATAGTGCAGCAGTGCCCTGGTGGTTCATAGCAACATGATCTCTCCATGCTACTACGGTCTAGAGGGTGCAGCGGCTAGACCGTAGCTTCATCCGTCGATCTGATTGTGATTGCTCTGCTTGCCTAGTGGTATACTTGTGGACACTGAAACCTGCAATTTTCTTCTTGATCAGGATAGTAGCAGATATGTTCACTTATTACTATCAAGAAATGTTAACTGAACATATCGTCAGGCTGTTATGCCGTTCATATCCTGAAGATATCCTCGGATATAGGATAGAGATCAATCACCGTGCAGTTGCGATATTCTGTTGTAATTCTTACTTGTACTCCAATCCTCCATGTACTATAGATACCTATGAATACAATGTAAATGTATGTGCGCCAAACTACCTGTTTAACTTGGTATCTCAGAGCCAAGATCCAATCTCCCACCCACCCACCATGTCGACCATACCCCTGGTCGTCTCCACCTCCGCCGGCGCCATCAGCTCCACGTCCCCGAGCATCTCCGTTCCCTCCATCGGGAACGCGATCACCGTTCGCCTCTCCAGGGAGAACTTCTTCATTTGGAGGGCACAGGCGGCTCCGGTGCTGCGTGCGCAGCAGCTCTTCGGCCATGTCGACGGCACCATCACGGCGCCGGCGCAGACCATCACCGAGGGCACTGGCGACTCCGCACAGCAGGTCCCGAACCCCGCCTACCTGCGTTGGTACACGCAGGACCAGCTCGTCTTGAGCGCCCTCGTCTCTTCGATGAACGAGGACATGCTGGGCCAGATGACCCAGTACACCACGGCGCACGCCGTCTGGTCGGCGCTCCACGCCATGTTCTCGGCGCATAACCGTGCCCAGATCATGCAGCTACGCTATCAACTCTCCAACACCAAGAAGGGGGGCATGAAGGCGGCGGAGTACTTCCAAAAGATGAAGACTCTCACCGACACCATGGCTTCCATCGGCCACCCCCTCACTGATGAGGAGGTCTGTTGGTATTTCTTACACCACGAATAAATCCGCAAGCGCACGGAATACCGTTGTAGCACTTCACCCGGGAGTATTCCAAGGTATCGTATTTGTTTTCCCCAAGGAACGGTGATAATCTGCAGCAAGGTTAGTTTTACCCAAGGACAACAAGAATGGTAGTAGTATAGGATTGAGAGGATGAATAAAGATCTAGTTGTCCCGCAGGACGATCGCACTCAAGTTCTACTTGTTTACTTCGGGCACTGGTATAGACCTGGTCTGCCAAGTCACGCCAGCCTGTAGCTCTACGACGAACCCGAATGTGGAGGATTACAAGGGACGGACAGGGCTGTCACCACCTGCCGCCTACCTCTACAAACCGTGGGGCACGCTGCAAACAAAGGTAACCTCTAGCCTAGACACCACGTCTATGCCGTCGATTACTACTCTAACCCCGGTCCTGGTACCAATCTGGAAGGCTAGAGCACCCCTCGCGGAGCGATGATCCCGTAAACAAGTATAACAAGAATAACGACTAGTATGTAAAGCTCGCTAGATCAATATCACCACGAATACTAATCTTATGAATAAGAATAACGATCGTACTATGAACGAACGACGAACGATGAACGAACTAAGAACGAACGACGAACGATGAATGAACGACGAACGAACGAAGAACGAACGATGAACGATGAACGAACGACGAACGAACGAAGAACGAACGATGAACTATTAATAAGATAAATATCCGCCAAGGGTACAAGATAAGAAAATAACCAAGACAAAGCTATCCCTCTCTTGATCCTTGCCCTCTCCCCTATTCTACTACTGTACAAGAGGCTCTAGGCCTGAGATGTGGGAGTGGTGCTCTCCTCTTGGGATTCTTGTGATGTGTTTTGGAGGAGGGGGGTACCCCTTTATTTATAGCCCAAGAAGGTCGGCAACTTGAGGCGGTTCCTGACTTTAGGGGCACTGATTGCAGGTGGAACCGACCTCTGGAAGGCGGTGGCAAACCGACATAAGAAGATGGGCCAGGGGGGCCTCCACCACAGGTCGGCCGACCTAGGGTTTGGGGTCGGCCGACTCAGGGTGGGCCCCTCTGGGCCTGGTCTTCCTAGTGTTGCTTCCCTGGGCTGTGTTATCCTCTGATCCACCTGCTGTGGGTGGAGTTGAAGCCAGGATATTTGGACTTTTGGCTTCAAGAGAGGAATTCTTTATTCCGGGGAAAGTTGGTGTTTCCAACTTGGGCCTTTTATGCTTCATTTTCCCCGTTTTCCTACGAATTGCAGCTGCACTCACAAATTCACCAAGACTTGTGGAAATCATTAGTTTAAAGTCTTAAGTCTACCTTTGGTGATTGTTTCATTATAAAAAAGTGCAGCTAGTTGACGGGTAAATTCTTGCTCTAACAGCCGTCAACAAGGTCCTCGGCTACATGCTGGCCGGCCTTGGTGCTGACTACGAGTCCCTCGTCACCTCCATCACGGCGCGCGAGGACGACGTCAGCCTCAACAGCTTCTACGCCCAGCTCATCAGCGCCGAGATCCGCTACGAGCGCAACCACTCGTCTGCTGAGATCCAGTCCTCCGCCAACAACGCCACTCGTCATCCTCAGGATGGTCACCGTGGCGGCGGACGCGGTGGTTTTGGCCGTGGCGGCCAAGGATGCGGCGGCCCAGCACGCGGCGTCCAAGGACGCGGCAACTACAACAATACCAAGAGCGGCGGCGGCAACAGGCCCACCTGCCAGGTCCTTCTCATGGCATCTCTGTAAGACCTTGTCTAGATTTTCTAAGCAATGATCGAAGGTTTTTCCATAAACAGAGAAATCATCCATAAAAACTTCCATAATTTCTTCGATCATATCAGAGAAAATAGACATCATGCAACGTTGGAACGAGGCAGGTGCATTGCACAAACCAAAAGGCATGCGACGATAAGCATAAGTTCCATACGGGCATGTGAAAGTGGTCTTACTTTGATCGTCGGGGTGGATGGGAATTTGATGATATCCCGAATACCCATCAAGGAAACAAAAGAAAGAATGATTTGCCAGCCGTTCCAACATCTCATCGATGAAGGGCAGCGGAAAATGATCTTTCTTTGTGGCCTTGTTAAGTTTTCAGTAAATAATGCACATTCGCCACCCCGTGACGGTTCGTTGAGGAATAAGTTCATTTTTATCATTATGAACAACCGTCATACCTCCTTTCTTGGGTACCACTTGTACGGGGCTCACCCAATCACTGTGAGGAACAGGATAGATGATCCCGGCGTGTAATAGCTTCAAGACCTCTTTCTTCACAACTTCTCTCATCGCATTATTTAGCCTCCTTTGAGGCTCCCTTGAAGGTGTACTTTCAGGATCCGTGGGGATGCGATGGGTGCAAAGAGCAGGGCTGATCCCTTTTAGGTCTTCAAGTGAGTAGCCAAGAACGGAGTGATGTTTTTCAAGCACGGCTATGAGTTTGGTGGTTTCTTCTTCCGAAAGCTTGTCACTTATGATGACGGGAGCTTGCGGATCTCCGTGCAAGAAGGCATAGCGCAAACCGGGAGGTAGCGCTTTGAGATCAATGGGAGGTCGTGGCGGTGGTGTGGTTTGTGGTAGCTCAAAGGTGTCCTCCGAATCGGCTTCTTCTAAGATAAAGTCTTGTGCATCTTCTTCCAAAACCAACTCGGGGTCCATGTGAGGAAAAATGGCCATGACCTCCTCCACTTGATATTCCTCAAGTGGTTCATCGGAAAGAGTATTTCGTGATGTGGTGATTGGTATGGAGAATGACTCTTTTCCGAGGGTGAAGTCGAGGTTTCCGAATGATGGGGCATTAATGAGGAATTTTTCTATAGGATGCCCTATCATTATGTCGAAGTCTGGGACTTTGAAGACGTAGAAATCCAGGATAACCTCAAAGTCTTCATGATAGAGAGTTACATCTCTGACATCCCCAAACTCTCAAGGATATGGCCTAATGGGTGCTTGAGGAGTTTGTTTGTTGATGTCCAGGGTCAGTTGCCAAAGATTGACAACGCATATGTGTCGGAGAGGATATTGGCACCAACAAGGGGGTTGTAGAGTGCATTCACCTTGGTTCCTTTGATGGTGCAGAGTATGTTGGTTGAGGGAGGGCAGAGCCGAATTATATCCATGGATAGCTCATTCTCCCTCAACTATTCATCGCTCATGATTGAAGTAAGCTCCCGAACAGTCTCCGCAAGATATTCTTTTTCAATTGGTTCGGGAGGTGGCAAAGGAACAGGCGGTCTCTTTTGAAACAAATAGTTCGAGGTGTTTCCAAAATCTTCAAAAATCTCTTCCTCAAACTCAAATGGGAACTCAAGAGGTTCATCATCCTTTGTCATAGTTCGTGAATCAGATGAGGACTCGGATGTTGGGTCTACCAAGGTAGACACCTTTTGTTGTGTTTCCACAATGAGTTCCTCATCTTTTGACTCCGGCTCCTCGGGTATTTCAGCGGAAAAAGGTGTATTTTCAACAATTCTTTCTAGCAAATCTTTTGCTTCCGCTATGGTCTTATGAGAAAAAGAACCACCGGCTGCCGTGTCAAGATAAAGTGCGGTGTCTCTGCTCAACCCTGAATAAAAATGTTGCAAAAGAACGGGTTCTGGGAGCAATAACTCTGGACCGGAATCTGTTAATGAACAGAACCGTATCCATGCCGCACTAAGGGTTTCTTCCTCCTCTTGGCGAAAGTTAATTATTTCCGCGTGTAGAGCAGTGATACGAGATACGGGAAAAAATGCTAGACAAAATTTGTCTCGCAATTCTTTCCAATCACCGTTCACTCTCTTAGCGGTGTAAGTGTATCATTGCTTCGCCTTCCCATTGAGAGAGAAGGAAAACAATTTCCACTTTAAAGTTTCATGTGTCATGCCATTGATCAATCGGCATGCACACAATTGCTCAAACTCTTGCAAGTGTTCAAAAGGATTTTCGTTTTTAAGACCAGAGAAAGAAAATCCTTTGATCAAAGAAATAAAACTGGGGCAGAGCTCATAGCTTGTTGAAACAACAAGTTGAGATGAACATGGTGGCTCTAAGAGCTCGCCCCGTGGAGTGGAAAAAGATTGGATTGTGGGTGATGACTCCATGTGTGTATATATTTTTTTTCTAATTTAATTGAACGGGAAATGTAAAGATAAGTTACGAGGGCAAACCTGATCCGCTACAGAATTAGCAACCGTTCCCCGGCAACGGCGCCAGAAACGCTTGTTGGTATTTCTTACACCACGAATAAATCCGCAAGCGCACGGAATACCGTTGTAGCACTTCACCCGGGAGTATTCCAAGGTATCGTATTTGTTTTCCCCAAGGAACGGTGATAATCTGCAGCAATGTTAGTTTTACCCAAGGACAACAAGAATGGTAGTAGTATAGAATTGAGAGGATGAATAAAGATCTAGTTGTCCCGCAGGACGATCGCACTCAAGTTCTACTTGTTTACTTCGGGCACTGGTATAGACCTGGTCTGCCAAGTCACGCCAGCCTGTAGCTCTACGACGAACCCGAACGTGGAGGATTACAAGAGACGGACAGGGCTGTCACCACCTGCCGCCTACCTCTACAAACCGTGGGGCACGCTGCAAACAAAGGTAACATCTAGCCTAGACACCGCGTCTATGCCGTCGATTACTACTCTAACCCCGGTCCTGGTACCAATCTGGAAGGCTAGAGCACCCCTCGCGGAGCGATGATCCCGTAAACAAGTATAACAAGAATAACGACTAGTATGTAAAGCTCGCTAGATCAATATCACCACGAATACTAATCTTATGAATAAGAACAACGATCGTACTATGAACGAACGACAAACGATGAACGAACGATGAACGAACTAAGAACGAACGACGAACGATGAACGAACGACGAACGAACGAAGAACGAACGATGAACGAACGACGAACGAACGATGAACTATTAATAAGATAAATATCCGCCAAGGGTACAAGATAAGGAAACAACCAAGATAAAGCTATCCCTCTCTTGATCCTTGCCCTCTCCCCTATTCTACTACTGTACAAGAGGCTCTAGGCCTGAGATGTGGGAGTGGTGCTCTCCTCTTGGGATTCTTGTGATGTGTTTTGGAGGAGGGGGGTACCCCTTTATTTATAGCCTAAGAAGGTCGGCAACATGAGGCGGTTTCTGACTTTGGGGGCATTGATTGCAGGTGGAACCGACCTCTGGAAGGCGGTGGCAAACCGACATAAGAAGATGGGCCAGGGGGGCCTCCACCACAGGTCGGCCGACCTAGGGTTTGGGGTCGGCCGACCCAGGGTGGGCCCCTCTGGGCTTGGTCTTCCTCGTGTTGCTTTCCTGGGCTGTGTTATCCTCTGATCCACCTGCTATGGGTGGAGTTGAAGCCAGGATATTTGGACTTTGGGCTTCAAGAGAGGAATTCTTTATTCCGGGGAAAGTTGGTGTTTCCAACTTGGGCCTTTTATGCTTCCTTTTCCCCGTTTTTCTATGAATTGCAGCTGCACTCACAAATGCACCAAGACTTGTGGAAATCATTAGTTTAAAGTCTTAAGTCTACCTTTGGTGATTGTTTAATTATAAAAAAGTACAGCTAGTTGACGGGTAAATTTTTGCTCTAACAGCCGTCAACAAGGTCCTCGGCTACATGCTGGCCGGCCTTGGTGCTGACTACGAGTCCCTCATCACCTCCATCACGGCGCGCAAGGATGACGTCAGCCTCAACAGCTTCTACGCCCAGCTCATCAGCGCCGAGATCCGCTACGAGCGCAACCACTCGTCTGCTGAGATCCAGTCCTCCGCCAACAACGCCACTCGTCATTCTCAAGATGGTCACCGTGGCGGCGGACGCGGTGGTTTTGGCCGTGGCGGCCAAGGATGCGGCGGCCCAGCACGCGGCGGCCAAGGACGCGGCAACTACAACAATACCAAGAGCAGCGGCGGCAACAGGCCCACCTACCAGGTCTGCCACATGTACGGGCATGATGCTCTGCGCTGCCGCCAACGCTTCAACCATGCGTTCCAGCCCGAGGACAACCGCGAGCGCTCCGGCAACGCCGCCACGTCGTACAACGTCGACCCCTACTGGCTCGCCGACAGCGGGGCCAACGATCATCTGACCAGTGACCTCGATCGCCTGAACATGCACGAGCGCTACACCGGCAAGGACACCGTCCAGGTCGCCAATGGCTCAGGTTTGGAAATTTCTCATATCGGTCATTCTGTGCTTCCCGGCTCATCTCGACCACTTTACCTTCGCAATGTTCTACACGTTCCAAACCTTAGCCAGAACCTTTTATCTGTCCATAAACTTACCTCCGATAATCATGCTTTTGTCGAATTTCACCCGAACTTCTTTTGTGTTAAGGATCAGGCAACGAGGAGAACGCTTCTTCGCGGTAGAAGCCACAATGGTCTTTATCCGGTGCCATGCTCTTATCTTCGTTCGTCTTTGTCACGTCGTCAAGCCCTCTCTGGCATCGCCACGTCTCCGGATCTGTGGCATCGCAGGCTTGGGCATCCTTCGTCGAGTGTCGTTGATTCCATTGTTAGGTTGAATAAATTAGCATGTGCACCTCGTCGTGAGTCGTTTGTGTGTGGTGACTGCCAACGTGCTAAGGTTCACCAGTTACCTTTCAATAATTCCACTCATGTAACCACCTCGCCACTTGAGCTTGTGCACTCCGATGTGTGGGGGCCTGCTGTTACATCTGTAGGAGGTTTCAAATACTATGTTAGTTTTTTGGATGATTACAGTCGCTTTACATGGATCTACCTGCTCAAACGCAAGTCTGATGTTGAGCATGCGTTTCACCTTTTCCAAAAACATGTTGAGCGTCTTCTCAATGCTAAAATTCGTGTGTTTCAATCAGATTGGGGCGGGGAGTATAGGCGTCTCTCTCGCAACCTTGCTGCTCAGGGTATTCAGCACCGCGTCACATGCCCGCACACTTCTCAGCAAAACGGCATCGCCGAGAGGAAGCACCGGCATATCGTTGAAACCGGCATCGCTCTCCTTGCACATTCCTCTCTTCCTGTTCGTTTCTGGGACGAAGCTTTCCTAACAGCATGCTATCTCATAAATCGAATGCCCACTAGAACTCTGCAGCACTCCACGCCCATCGAAATTCTTTTGAATGAGAAGCCAAATTACTCCTTTTTACGCGCATTTGGTTGCGCATGCTGGCCAAATCTGCGCCCTTACAACAATCATAAGCTTTCTTTTCGTTCCATGCAGTGTGTGTTTCTCGGGTACAGCTCTATGCACAAAGGCTATAAATGTCTAGATCGCTCCACTGGTCGCATCTACATTTCCCGCGATGTTGTGTTCGATGAAGCTGTCTTTCCTTTCTCTGACGCCGCTGCTCCCAGATCATCTGATCCTTCGTCCTCCACTTACCGTCCAATGAACCGGTTGCACATTTTGATCATATGCGGAATTACAACCTTGAGTTTTTGGCTCCTGACTACCCTGCTGCGAGCAGCTTTCTGCATTTTCAGGTGCTCCTGTTCATCATCCGGCAACACAAGATGCTCCTGGCGCGCCTCTGGCTTCCGCTGATTCTGGCTCGGCCCACGCCTCAGTGGTCTCTACTCCAGCCGCTGCATCTAGTGATCCCGGCCCATCATCGCCTGGGCCGGCCCATGCTCCATCAGCGCCATCTCAGCCAGTTGCTGGTTCAGAAACAGGCGCGTCAGGCACACCGCTTGCTCAGCCGCCCCCGCCGGCTCCTGCCTGTGCTGCTCCTGTGCCTTCCTCGTCTTCGCCTGCACCAGCACCGGTTCAAGCACCGCCGGCTCCGCCACCACACACTATGGTCACCAGATTGCGCGAAAACATCGTCAAGCCGCGCATCCCTACTGATGGCACCATCAGGTATAATCCACATCGTCGTGGGTTCTTTGCTGCTCCTTCCTCCTATAAAGTGGCCCTTGCTGATGACAAATGGCGTGCTGCCATGGAACTTGGAAGCTGAGTTCACCGCACTCCAGCAAACAAATACTTGGACTCTCGTTCCGAAGCCCACGGGTCAAAATGTCATTAGCTGTAAATGGGTGTTCAAGGTAAAGCATAACTCTGATGGCAGCGTGGACAAGTACAAAGCTCGCCTTGTTGCTTGTGGTTTCACACAGCAGTATGGAATTGATTATATGGAAACTTTTAGTCCGGTTGTTAAACCAGCTACGGTGCACCTAGTTCTTTCCATCGCCATCTCCAAAGGCTGGGATCTTCGACAGATCGACATCAGCAATGCCTTTTTGCATGGTTTTCTCACTGAAAGTGCATATATGCAGCAACCGCCTGGCTTCCAAGATCCTGCTCGGCCCAATTTTGTGTGCAAGCTTAATCGATCCATTTATGGACTCAAGCAATCTCCTAGGGCATGGCACTCTAGACTCAGTGACAGGCTTCATCAACTCGGTTTCGTTTCCTCTGCTGCTGATACATCTCTGTTCATTCTGCATACTGGTAGTGTTACCATCTACATGTTGGTTTATGTTGACGATATTGTCATTGCCAACTCTTCTCCTATTGCTACTCGTCGCCTTCTTCAGCAGTTGGCTTCGACCTTCCCTGTCAAAGATCTTGGCCCCTTATCCTATTTTCTCGGTATTGAAGTGGCTTCCAATTCTGGGGGGATGACTTTGACTCAGAAGAAGTATGCTCTGGATATTCTTCGGCGTACTCACATGGAGAATTGTAAACCAGTATCAACACCTATGTGTGTTCATGAGAAGTTGTCTCGTCATGACGGTAACAAGCTTGGTGAGCAGGGTGCTTTTACATACAGAAGCACTATTGGTGCTCTTCAGTACCTAACCTTGACCAGGCCTGATTTAGCTTATGCTGTCAACAAAGTTTGTCAGTTTCTGTCTCAGCCAACAGATATTCACTGGGAGGCAGTTAAGAGAATTCTTCGTTTTGTTAAAGGGACAGTAGCTACTGGGCTGCATTTTAGAAGATCCACTTCGACTTTGATAAGTATATTTACAGATGCTGATTGGGCAGGGTGTGTCGATGATCGACGGTCCACTGGTGGATTTGCAGTGTTCTTTGGTCCCAATCTCATTTCATGGAGTGCACGGAAGCAGCCGACAGTTTCTCGTTCCTCTACTAAAGCTGAATACAAAGCGCTAGCGAATGGTACAGCTGAAGCTACTTGGATTCAGTCTCTGCTTAAGGAACTTTGTGTCTCTCAACCAAGGGCGCCTGTTTTATGGTGTGATAATTTAGGTGCTACCTATTTGAGTGCAAATCCGGTGTTTCATGCACGAACAAAACATATTGAAGTTGATTTTCATTTCGTCAGAGAAAAGGTGGCACTTGGTGCATTGGAAGTTCGTTTTATCTCGACTGGAGATCAAGTTGCTGACATATTCACGAAGCCGGCAACTAAGCAAATGTTGGAGAAGATTTGTTCCAATATCAATCTCGTGGCACTAGGTTGACATTGCGGGGGGATGTTAACTGAACATATCGTCAGGCTGTTATGCCGTTCATATCCTGAAGATATTCTTGGATATAGGATAGAGATCAATCACCGTGCAGTTGTGATATTCTGTTGTAATCCTTACTTGTACTCCAATCCTCGATGTTCTATATATACCTATGAATACAATGTAAATGTATGTGCGCCAAACTACCTGTTTAACTAGAAAAAAAAGGCATCTGATTTATTAGGAGCCAAGACAATTATGCATGAACTCTCCAAATCAGTACACTCGGTGTAACATGGCTTGCCTCCAATGGTCACATGGGTGTGTTTGGTTTGTGTAGAAGGGACAACAGTTATGCAGAATGTTCACTTTTTGAGCTTTTTGGTTATCAATACAATAAAGTAGCCTGGCTCTGTCAGTGCAAAAATGGGCTCTTAGACTGACTCCAAAAGGTGACCCATTGGGCACCTCAAACTCAAAGTGGGTCACAAAACCTGAAAATCAACCCTCCAACAGATGACCTATTCATCTAACCCATTTTCGTCGCCCGCCCTCCCGTGACCCAGAGATAGGGCTCCTCGCGTGGCGTTGCGTGGCCCCCCCGCCCCCCCCCCCCCCCCCCCCCCCGCGCACCCGCCACCGGAGCTCCACCCCACCGGGCGCAGTCCCATCCCGCCGCGCGCCGCCGCCTCCACGGGCAGCCGGCCTCCTCCCCCACCCCGGCCCGACGGAGATCTCCGCCCGCCGCCGCCTCCCCCCTCCTCCCGCGGCAGGCGACCGCCCCCGCCCCGGCGGCGACCTCCCCCTTCCTCGTCCTCCTCTCCGGCGCCCGCCTCCTCGTCCTTCCCGGCGACGCCCTCCTCCTCTTCCTCCCCGGCGACGCCCTCCCCGAGCTCGGCGAGCGCGCCATCTCCGTCCTCCTCCTCCCCGAGCTCGGCGAGCGCGCCATCTCCGTCCTCCTCCCCGAGCTCGGCGAGCGCGGTGGAGGTGCGGCGCGGGGCGGGGGCGGCGCGGGAAGGGACGCGCCGTCGCGGGGCGGGGGCGGCGACACGGCGGCTGGGGGAGGCAGCGCGGAGCGGGGGCGACGCGCGACGGGGGCGGCGCGGGACGGGCGCGACGGCGGCGCGGGAGGTGACGCGACGGGCAGCGGCCTGCTCCGGCGCGGGCGACGACGTCCGGCGGCGCGGAGAGAGATTTGGGTTTGGGGTTCGTCCTTCTGTTGGAGATGAAGGTTTTTTGGTCTGGTATGTTAAAGGAAACTGACACCTAGTTTTGGGTTTGGGTCTCCCTAACTGTTGGAGTCAGTCTTAGCTAGGCTAGATGGATACACCCGTTTTTTTTTCTTTTTTTAAAAAAAAGGGAACACGCCCACAAGGCTAGAACATTCTGCATTACTTTTGCAGATGACTGTACAATGGCATGTTTACAACATGGCCCTTACAAAAGATACAAACTACGAATAAGTCATTCTGCATGCATAGGACAAAAAAGAAAATAAAAATTACACCCAGGTCCTTCTTAGAAGAAGCTAACCACAACAATGGAAACTGAATCCACCACAGCCATTGCCTGGACACAGAGGAGACAAGCACCGCAGGTCTCAGTAGTATGGCTTTCCAAGATGATGCCTCCGCCCAGATAGAACCAGACAGAGGGCGCACCTTAAGTCGGCCAGCAACCGAACCATGGACGGGAAGAGCCGAAGAGGTCTCTTGATGCAGCATGATTGACACACTGGTGGTCCTCTCTGAGGTTGCCTCAAAGCCCGCATCAACTAAGGAGATAGAAGGAAATCTTGTTGTAGATCTAGAAAGAGATTCACCGGGCCGGATTGATGAACCCAACCCTAGATGATTAAGGAGATCAGCCATGGGTTGCTCAACCCAAATCCAAGAAGAACATCATCAATCGAGGAGAGAAACTACGATTGAAAAGCACCGACGAGAACATCATCTCCATGCACCCACAAGAGAGAAACATAGAAGAAAGAGAAGGGAGGTACACCCATCGGGCAGGAAACTGGTGAGGGCAAAAGCCATCTTGGCAACACTCGAAAGGACACAAACAAGGAGCACAACTAGCCAATGCTGATGCCACAAATTGCAGGCAAGAGAAACGGCGATAGAAAACGACCTGACCTGACTAACAAGCTTCAACTACTTGTCTACTGCGTACTAAGAACGAGACAACGAAACAACTACATACAACCTAAGAAGCTAGCTGTACAGGGCAGGGACCCCCTCCTGCTCACACGGGAGGAAGAGGCTGAGGTCTGCAGGTAATTGGGAAAAGAGCTACAGTAATGGTGAGCCTATCGAGGACCCTACTCGTTATCGTCATATCATAGAGAGTCTTGTTTATCTTGGTGTCTCGTCGTGACATTTCGTATTTTGGGCATATCTCGAGTCCACCCTGCTGTATCATTATCCTCTTTTGCCCTCAACCTCAGATTATAGAGTTCGTCCACAAATTCCTTGAACGGAGATTTCATTATTTCAAAGAGAAAACCCGAGATTGGGACAACCGAGAACCCAATGTTTCGGCAAATTTCAACTAATCGGTAAAGTTGACGCTCTCCTGTTGCAAATATGAGTGTACCATTTTGTACATGTAAGGAAGAAATGGTTCATTCATATTTTTGGGACAAGTTACTAATGCTTTAACGAACCCAAACAAGTCGGCCAAATTACTGTTTTTTAAATCGCTAGATCTGGCCTTCTATGACATCAAAAAAGTCTGATTTTATGTCAGGATAAACAATCTGCGACGCCAGCGTTCATCACGCATTGCACGTCTAGAATCATATTCTGGGAGGAATACACATTTTTTGTGTCGTAAATCTTTGCGACGTTTATTCTCACAAAACGTCGTAAAATACAATTTGGCCCTTTAGCAACCAGCCTTGAATGGGCCAAGCCCATATAGGCCCTTTTCATTTTCATTTTTTTAACAGCCATCTTTTAGCAATTTATTTGCATGGGCTAAATTATATGGGCCATGCATGGTATTTTCTTAGCCTTTTTAATATTTTTTCATATGGGCCAATTTAGCATGCCACGCTGCCCAATATGATATTATTGTAGTCCATTTACACAGAAATTCATACAGGCCACAAAATCAAATCCATCATACAGCCCACAATATTATCAAGTTCCACATATACCAGGCACAACACTACCAGGTCAACATACAATCCATAGCCATCAGGTTCAACATACATCCCACTGTTCAGGCTCAATATACAGCCCAAATCACAGGTTTAAAGTACAACAGCACCAACATACACTAAGTTAATTTAAGTCAAGCATCACCAGCAAGTTCAGATCACCCACAAAAACTGATCAGCCAATCGCCAACAAAATATACTCCGATCGAGCCAATCACCAGCAAAAGATCACCAAATAGACGCAATCAAGGTCACGCTAAGTCAAGCATAACCTATTCGTTGTCATGTCGAGACCGAATGCAAGACGCAAAGCATCGTTGGTCGCCTGGGATTGCTTCTTCATTCGTTCCAACTCTACTTCCATGGCTTTGAATTTTTCTCGAAGTTCTGCAGATCCTTGCTTTTCTGCCTCAACTTGAGCCTCGAGTTCACGTACACACGCATGATCAACAGCCTTGGCATTTCTTTTGGGCATTGTTGTCTTGATGCCAACATTTTGAAGAAATTTTCTTGACAGCAACACTTGAGCAACCGCTTCTGCAGGAGTCTTGGGTGTTTGCCCTTCTTGTGCAGGTACGTCCACAATGGCCTCCATTTGCACCTAACAATAGCAAGAAAAAAACATAAGCCATAATGAACTAAACAGTGATAAGAACGGCTGCAAATGTACAATGTGCCCAACACTAACTGAAATGAATGGATTAGTTATGGTCACATGTCATTTTAACGGCATGTCATTTCAGCATAAATTGATTACATTTAGGCAGATATAGTTTCAACAGAGATAACTAGTAAAAGCAGGGATTACAAGACATCCAACTACAAGTAGCTCAAATAAAAGCAGTCTAACATATTGGCAAGTTTGGTTAAAGAGATGAAAACTGCAAATTATTTGCTTTAACTGACTGTTCTGAACATAAGTCATTGTGCAACTATACTTTTTCTGAACATATGGCAAGCGCTAAGTTATTGGCACCCAGAATTATCTGTACTAAGCTACTAATACTACAGATCAAACCAGGCTTTGTTTTTGGCAAAGCATTCACAAAACACATTAACACAACATGGTACTCCTAAAGAAAATTGATCTGATCCAACAAAAAAAAAAAAACACTCTACCAGAGCTCCATCTCAAAACACAGCAACATTCTACCGGTCACATTCATCCAACCTTCCATTTCTATCATCAATAGCCAAAAAACAGAAAATCAAAGGTACCATCATCTTATAAATCACCACCCAGCAAGTATGGTTGGAACATGTACTTACCAAAGCTTCCTTGACATCCTCACTAAGTCCAGTCTTGGTGCTGTTGTGGCACTCCTTGAAAAGATCAACCGCATTGAGCTCCACATCTTTATATTTCTCATCTTGCTTCTGAAATTACATGCACCAATATAACATTTTTAGAAGTCAATTGGTTGAATGCTACGGAACAGCAACTAAATACAGATGTAGTATGAAATGCAAGAATATTATTCAATTAACAAGTGTGCAACCATGAGATATGATAAGCATGCAGTCATTTTTCCCACTTACTCTTAGTGCTACAGCAAAATGGTACAACAGCCAAGAAGTCTAGGTAAAAATGGTACAGCAGCACAGCAGCCATGAAAATCATCTAGTAAAATTCAGTGTCTCCTTCAATTGCTCTTTTCAACCTATCGATTCTATCTCTTAGCTATAAAGAAGTTTTCTTTTTTTTCCTCGACAGGAAAAAAGAAAAACAGCTCTATTTTGACCAAATAATCTAGGAGACAAAAAAAAGTCATGATTAAGTAGAAACCATTTTCAGTTCTGATAAGCTGCATTAAATTTCAAACATATAAATATATAAAGGATCCTCCCAAACACTATGCTCTTCTATGAGAGATTAGATTACCAAAGAAATATGGCAACATTACATCTTAAATACATGCCTAGTCCAGAATCAAAAAATAGGAGAAAAAAAATCTCACATCTCGGAATCATAAAAGAATATCATCCCTTTCCCAATATATGAACTAACTAGCACGATGCCCGTGCGTTGCTACGGTAAATGTTCTCTCACCAGCAATTTTAGATGACAAACTTTCAAAACAATGCATTTTGTACCTAGTCAAAAATATCCAACGGTAGCTGAACGACCTGGCTTCGCTATCAAATATTTTTCCACTCCGATCCTCTCTCCCATGAACTAATCTCATCGGAATCTACTCTGCTTCCCAATCATCTCTTCCAATGAAAGCAAGCAACGATAGCACGTCCGTAACCAATCCAATCTTTTTTAAAGCAAAATCCCATCCGAATGTCCTCCCTGCTCCCTAATCCTCTCTCCAAATCGCAGGAAGCAAAATAAGTAGCACATCTCCTCCCTGCTCCCTAAATCTCTCTCCAAATCCTCTCTCTCTCTCCCAGGCACAACAGCATGCACGAGCTGCTGGCGATGTGCAGCCTGAGCCTGCTCCTCCCGGAGCGGCGCTCGGCCAGGCGAGCTGCTCCCTTGAGGCATGCATGCTCGTGCTGGCGAGGCGGTGCGGAAGGCTGACAGGTGCTGCAGAGATGCCACCCAGCCATTGGCGAAGCTAAGCCTGGGCAGTCATGGGATATTCGGGGGTGCACGCGGAGGCGGCTTCGCAGTGGGCGTGGATAGGGGGCTCGGCAGCAGGGCACGCGGTGGAAGATCGGCGGCGGGCGCAGGCAAGGAGCTCGGCGGCGGAGCTCGGCGGCGGGCGCGCAGTCGCTAGCAGATCGGGGGCGATGCGCGTGCGGCCTCGCAAACCTGCTCGCGTTGCCGCCTAGGACGGAGATACAGGCAGGGCATGCCGGGCCCACCTGTCGGCGCAAATAGCAGCAGAAGGGGGTGAGCGACGGACCAACCATTCACCACCAACTCCTCTTTTTATGTATAGTAAAGATAACATAAGCCCTTCTCATACAAATGGTTGTATTTAGGCGACTCAGACACACTAATCTGCATTATATACTTGACCAGAAGAAGGCAAGTAGCACCGCAAGAGATTCACTTCAGATGCAGCAAAGTGTGCAGACGGCACACTGAAAACTATACCTGCAGATGAAAATGGCGTGTAGATTGGTACAACCTAGCTTCCTTGAATGCAATTAGACCATTGCCCATCTCTTTCATAGGAGGTATCAATCTTTCCATTATCTCTGGCTCTCTGCACTTGTTGAAGAACATAAATACTGTTAAGCACTTAAGAGGATATGCGACCAATTATTTCATATGAAATTATAAAGTTGAAAGAGCTAACATGCCAGTCCTTGCCATCACCATCCTTTGAGATTAAGTATGTCAATTGACAATAGTTCTCATAAAACAATGCTCAAAGTTCGGCAAACCTAATGCTGGAAATAAAATCGTCCAAGAACAATATAAGAAAGTAAAACACGAAACACTGTCCAGATTAAATGGATGGTGCCGTCAACTCTTCTATACGTAACCAACAGTTGTTCAATGTTTATAAAAAAAATTGCAGGGGGCTAAGAACAATCCAAAGAAAAAGCTCACAATTCTACAATCATGTAAGCAGAGAGAAGGATTAGGAGAAGGCTGTTGACCTGACCAGAACGGGCGCGGCGGTGGGCCTGCTCCGTCGTCGTTGTCTGCATCCAAGGTCTTATCCATCCGTTTGCCCGCGCCGTCATCCTCGTCCGTAGAAACAGTGCGAAAAAGAATGTAGGATGATTCTTATAAGCCGATGAAACACCAATCAGAAAAAAAATGGTGCTGAATGTATCTGGTACAATATTAACCAATCTCAATATCAAATGAAATATTGACAGTCCTAAACATCTAGAGGACTTCTATACAGTGTAAATTTGTAGTTGCAGATCATGTAAAAAAGAACTGATATACAGTGTAATCAATTAGCAATACACTACTTCAAAAATCAAGAAGTTACTTTTTGAGTCTCGCAATAACGTGGATCGATTCATTTATAAATGCTACAAGTCTCTGGATGGCAATCATATTCTATTCACAAGCTGTCTACTTACCTAACCATGTTTATGGATGAAGCAATGCACAGAGCGGTTCCCCGCCCCAGGAGGAGCGGCACTTGACCTTGAATCAGCTACCAAGAGAGCAGTGCGATAAAGCACGATTGGATCTTGAATGGGTACAGAAATAAGACCCCATTTGCAAGAAACCTTCTTGCATTTATCATGTATGTTAGGTGCTAATATGTCAGCAGGGGAAACAATTATTCTATTATGTAGAATATCAATTCGCTCACCAGTAATTGTATCTGAAAAGTGAAAACTGAGGCAAAATCAAACCTGAGGGAAATGAGAACATCTAACGCACACAGAAACACACAATTAGTAACCCAACAGTTTACTAACTCGAAGCCGAGGAAGCTGTTGCCAATTGCTTGCACTCACAGTGAGCATTACATGGTGATATACCAGCAATCACATCAGCCCTCCTGAAGTCGAAATCAGAACTCATTGGTGGGAGAGCGGTGGTGGTTGGGGGGTGGCACGTCGGATCCGTACCTGGTGGGTGCTAGGTGGTGCGCCGGATCTGCTCGGTGGCGGGCTCAGACACCCAGAAGGGAGGGGCGCTGCCGCCGGATCCGGCCATGGAAGGGGCGCCACCGCCGGATCCGGCCAAGGAAGGGGCGCTGCCGCCGAGGCCGCCTCGCAACGCGCGCGGCGTCACCGGGGTCGCCCGTCACAGGAGGTGGCCGGTAGGGCGGAGACGGAAGCGAGGCCGGAGAGGATGGCGGCGTCACGGGGTCGCCCGTCGCAGGAGGTTCTGATTGGAGCAGCGGCGGCACGGGCATGGAGCGGCGGCGGCGGCTGCGGCAGCAGCGGGGAAACGGGGACGGCGACGACGCGCGGAGCCTGCGGCTGCGGGGGAGCGATGCGAACAGGGAACGGTGCCGACAACTTGGGCCCACCTGTCGGCGCAAAGCGGAGCGACGACCGCCCAACGCAAGCCACCAACTGCGGTTTTTAAAGGAGTAGAGATGTGAGAATTGTTGACTTCTTTTCTTGATTAATTCTAGTAAGTTCTGAAGGGTGACAAATGAAACATGCTTCCTACACTTGATTCCTAAATATGGCCCTGTAGATATACCTGCTTGTATTTTATATTAAAAGATTCTTTATCCTAAAATATGCGCATGGCATATTCCTGCAACACAGTATACCAATTAATCTTAACATGGTCACTATCTTGCAGATGCAACCATTACATCTCATCAAACTTAGAATGTGCCTCAGTTTGGAAGAACTTCTAGAAATCATTAGCATGGATAAATTACTTGTTACCATAGGCGATGTGAGAGAAATCACAAAAGGTCTCAGGGAAACCACACATCTTACCTGCATGGACTGAAAGGAAACCACTCATCTAACCGAAAAGAAACGAAAACAGTAAATTAGATAGAGAAAGAAATATGTGAGAGAGCACTGGACAACATAAAGTACTATGGTATGATATTGTTTCAGTAAGGATTACCACAAACCTAACAAGTTTATCATGACAATCAAAGAGCAACAATAACCATCAACATTCTCTAAGAGGAAGGGACTACTAATCAAGGTAAGCTTACAGTAGGAGAACCTGCTTAATGGGAACGAACAAGAAGTCAAAGTATATCATGTTCCACCCAATAACGTACGGGGGCCGTACATTCTCGTTATTAGGAAAATAACACCCAGCCAAAGAAATACGGCCAAGTGGGTGCTTGGCTATTCCCCTATTTCCTAGTACGTGACTCAATGAATTGGTACCATACATGTTTTCCAATCTTTCGGCAAGACGACTCTAAGCATCTCTTGTGCATTTGTATATATATTTATTTCTGTAGCCTCACTCATTTGGGGCTACCTGGAACTTGTATACTTACAAGGGAAAATATGTAGTGGAAACTCATCTCTTGGTGGAAACCAGGAAACTATCAAAGTGCACGGTACGATTTAAAATCTTCGGAGTGAGACAGACCTCGGCGCATGTTACATTTTACCCCCGTGCTCGCCTCAGTACATTTACAAAATAGCCCCGCCCCGATCATTCCCCCTTCATCTCCTTCCTCTCGATCTCCTCTGCCCCCAATCTTACATATCTTTCCAAAATCTCCCCCGCTGAGCGCCGGCGAACCCGCGCCGAGCCGAGCCCATGCTGCACCACGCCGGCCTCGTACGCTATCCACCGTGCAGTCAGCCTGGACGCCACCGTAATCGTGCGCCCGCCGGCCTCGTACTTACAACATTATTTCTTTTCTTGTTGTGATTGGTTACTTGCTGAGATTTCCATCTCATATTTGTTTTCCTGTTCCAGGTAAAAAGGTTAATGGAGTAGAAGTATGAGCATGGGGCATGGGTGACACATGATTTACTAGGCCGTGGCTTGCATCTTAATAGTCTCTTTGGAGTCAAATAATTTTATTAATTTTTTTCTTTTTTTTCTTGAATACGCAGGAGAACTACGTGTCATTGCATTATAGAGAGAAAAAGATCGGCCCCTTACAAACACCAACACCTCACTCCGGGCCGAGCTGCGAGGGGTTGTTTACATAATAAAGGAGGGCTAAACTATAAAACAGAACTGAGGCGAAGCCTGACCAACCAAACCGAGTAGAGCTAAGCTAACCTAGCCCACCATCATGACCCAAACCCAGCGTGCGCAGGTCGCGCGCACCCGCCAAACACCAAAGCTGATGTTCGTTTTTGAACTCATGGATCAGCGTGTTAATGTAGGGACGAGTTCCATCAAATACACAGGAATTAATTAGTTGGACCGCTCCAGTGTGTTAAACTTTTATTTGGGTTTTGCTTCCGCTTACATTGTTCTACTTATTTAATAAAAAGTCTATCTGAGGCACTTACATGAGGTTGAATTTTCTTGGACTTGTATTATTGTCTTTTATTTACATGATTTGCAATGACGTCCACGTAGTACTGTATTTGTTACATACGGGTTGCTACATTAATATACAAGGCAGCGGTAACTACTCTCTGCCATCTCTATGCTTTCTACTGCTAGCGCGCCACCCCAACAATGGTGACCAGTAAAAAATAATTACGCTTGACCAAAAAAAAAAACAAGTCACAAAAATCATCATCCTAGCTGACATTCCGTGGCACGGCATGGAACTTATTTGTTAGAAGACAATATATCAACGTTTGAATTGGTAAAGAAAATTATTTGCAAACAAGAAACCACACTTAATTACATTTTTGCTTCAGTTGCTTCCCTCTGACTGCCCTGGTTGAACAACCAGCTTGGCACCTCAGAAAGAAGGGAAAGCAAGTGATCAGATTCAGTGGTTACAACAACAAATATATAAACGTATTGTGGATCGATATCTCAACTAGTTATATCTGCCTGGCTTCCACTAAAACGATTCACAACACTTTTATAGACTCACATGCATGTTCATGCGGCAAAATGAGCAGTTTTAAAAGTTACTCTACTAAAATAGTTCTCGCAAAAAAAGGTTACCAGTGAAATAAAAGCATGCTGCATACTCCACATTGTTAATTCTCTTAGCCTCACTATGAATACGAAAATGGAGTCCAATGCTATAATATACCATCATTTAAAAGGTACTCCAGCTACTAAACAAACAGTAGCCTGCTATATGTGGTGCAGTTGTCCTGCCTAGTATGCTTAATGTAAATTTTATTGATTGGCTTCAGGCTTCACGTAAATTTTAATTACTATATTGTCCAACCAACTAGAATTAATTACTCATTCCGGTAAAAAAGCTGGAATTACTCATCTTTAGAAGTTAAGTACGAGTTATAGCTCACATATTACTATATATATGCCTTCCTTATTATTTATTGGTTCTTATCCTCAGAAGGGTGGTATATAAGCGTGTTGAAGTTTGTGAGGTAAATGGGTGTAAAGACAGAATAGCTTGCTCTAAGGGCGTGCAGCTATCAAAGGTCAGGGCAGTGCTAGTCGGTTGCTTACAGTTTCATATGCTTCGGTTCAATTTGTGTTTATGCGGCTTGTCATACACAATGCGTAGGATAGGCTTTGGAGACACCAGGAGAAACCTACGCAGATCTTGTCACGGATGAGTGTCTTGGATCGTATCTGATACAGCCGTTTGGTGAAATGTGCCTCCAGCCTTGCTTTGGGTTCGGCGCGAGCTCTGTCCTGTCGACAGCACCTCTGTTTCTTAGTGTACAGTATAGCTGTGGGCAGTCCATTTGCCGGAGTACTTGTGCCGGAACTTTACCCGACGTGGCGTCGTTATTTTCGTGCGAAACCATGGCGGGACAGCAGAGGACACAATGGCATAGGGAGCCCAAGCCGCCGGCGCCTCACAGCTGATGTACCTCCAGGCATTACGGGGTCACGGGCACGCGGGCCCTCAAGCCGCGGCAGTACGTGGGAAGATCCCGTTGCCTCTCATGCGATGTGCCTCTACCTCCTTCCTCGTGAGGTCGTTAGCCCTACATGGTCTAAGTGAGGATACTAACTGATGTACTACTGAATATCGATGTCTAAGTGATAATGATTTTTCGTGTGACTTGATCAGAAATGTCCAACGATTTTACGGATGGTTCTAAAAGAACTATAATGTTCTGCCAACAGCCGTGATATTTTCTTTCTTCAAGTTTCATTAGTGGTAAAAGATGTTTAATTGCTAACCTTTAATAAGTGTGTTTGTGAGAAATAACTTCAGATGTGCTTAAGTACTAGTAAAACTCTTTTCTCCAATCAATGGTGATCAACAGTGTCACACCCCAAAAATAGAGCCTAGCTGTTTTAGGTGTGACCCCGTAAAGAAATTTGATCCAAAAACAAGCTTAAAGAAATGGATTACCGAATATGGATCAAATAAAATAAAATTTACAACGCCACCTTATGATTTATACAAGCACACCAAAGAAATTCTTCCGCTCACATGGTCTTCATTAAGATGTCATCCTGATAAGCATGCCAATCTTCTAACTGCGTACACCACCATGCAAACTAGACTATAAGTATAAAACTCAGCAAGTATGCAACAAAGAAAAGGAATTATGACAAGTCGTTCCAAGGATCTCGAGGTTTCCACAAATGAGCCACGCTCCATTTGTCAAGGAAAGAATGACTTTTTGTAAAAACATTTGTTAAAGAAAAATATCCATAGTTTAATATTTCAAAAATCTATTTGGGGGGGCTGATAGTACACGCGGCCAACCCATTTATAACCCGGGTGCAACAGGAGTGAATATCCACATTTTGACGCTCTGCAGAGGTGTACCCTTTTTCATGGATTTCCTCAAATCTCTTGTCCGACCACGTCTGGTCACTTACGTGTGCATTTTACGCGTTGACCGATCCGAGGAAAATAGCACGAGCTATAATATGGAGCCCACCCAACGGGTCCGACTCGGTCCGGAACCACGCCGTTGGCCTAGTCCGACTCGGTCCGCAACTAGCCCATGACACGGCCTCGCCGCTTCGTGTCCCGTGAGGTGTATCGTCCTCTATGTAGGTAATAGCTTGTACCCGCCCATTCAGACCATGGCGGTACTGGTGCACGTATACTAATGATTCACCACCACCAACCACCGAGATGCCTCGCATCACATTCCCACCATACCACGTTCCCATGCAATAGAAAAGGCCGCAGCCTTCCTCAAAGGCCAACAATATATGCAGTAGTTTACTTTGAATAAATCATGATAAAAGATAAAGCATTTTAAATCATTTAAATAAACCATGATCTATTAGGATCAATATGCTCAAGGGTGTGTATCGTGCGTGCTCTGTGTGGAGATTTGACGAGATAGATGAAGTGAACATAGGATGCGAGCCTCACCAACCGACACGGAGTCAAACTTACGACGTGAGGCTCGCCAGCCAGCCGAGCTCCTCTTGGTAGACCTCTCTTCTTCTCTCTACTCACTCACTGTTTTTTTTTTTTTTTTTTTTTTTTTTTTTTTTGTGCGATGGCTACTCACTCACTGTGTTGTGTGAAGCGAGGCACGAGGCATGAGTTTATATAGCTGGTAAGAGGCGGTGGATCAAGGGAGATTGAAAGCAAGGGAGAGGCGGTGCTAGGAGCAGTTTCGAGTCCTTTTTTTTAGAAACGGGAATATATTTCAATAATATTCCAGCCTCTGCATCGACCAATGCATATAGCTGTTCCAAAACTTCATTATTACAAACTGAACCAAAGAGGGCATTCCCTCCATAAAAGAAAAAATAAACGACTTCACGAGTTCACAAATAACCAAGTCTATTACTAAACGACCATCCATTATTGGCAAAGACATCCATGACGGTGGTTTCAAGCATACGACATCCCCATATGAATTGGAGGCGCTCCTCTTCCTTCTGCAGCAAAGTCCAAAAACGGATCCAGTACGTTCCTCGGAATATTACCTGCATAGAAGTGAAAGCTAGTGTATTGTTAAAAACCACATCATTTCTACTAAGCCAAAATGCCCATAAAAGGGTACATGTTCCAACCAAAATCTTGTGTCTAAGTTTCCTATCCACCCCATTCATCCAATCATCAAACATATGATGCATATTTGCAGGTGGTGTAATATTAAAGGAAACATGCACAATTCGCCAAATGAGTCTAGCAGCATGACAATCGAAAAAAAGGTGTTGTATAGTTTCATCCATATTACAGGAGCAACATTTTAAACTTCCTTTCCATCGTCTCTTAGCTAGATTATCCTTGGTTAAAACAATCCCTTTAATCAAATACCAAATAAAAATTTTTATCTTTAAGGGCAACTTTAACTTCCAAATTAAATGGTTGCGAGGTACAACATTAGGGGCAGCTAACATTCTATACATAGAACTAACCGTGAATCTCCCATGTTGTAGAGGTGACCAGAAGAATGTGTCTCTTTGATCTGTGAGGTGTACATTCATAACTTTTGCAACTAGTTGATGCCAAGCTAGAAGGTTGTTATCCACCAAAGATCTTCTAAAAGCCACATTCAATGGATCAGATTGCAGAACCGTCGCAACTGTTGCACTTTTCTTTCTAACTATATTATACAAGCTAGGAAATTGCTCTTTAAAAGAGGTATTATCCAGCCACGCGTCCTCCCAGAACCTTACTTGAGTACCATTCCCTATGTTGAATTTGCCTAGTCTCAAAAAATCATTCTTAACCTTCATAAGGCCTGACCAAAAATGAGAGTCACCCGGCATGTATTCAACTTGTGTAATTGTTTTGTATCTCAAATATTTGTTCCTAAGGATTTGTTGCCAAATACCATCTTCATTAATCAACTTAAAGAGCCATTTACTAAGCAAACATCTATTTTGTAAATCTAAGTTTAGGATTCCAAGCCCTCCTTGGTCTTTTGGCGTGCACAAGATACTCCATTTTGTCAACCTATATTTCTTTTTATGCCCATCACTTTGCCAGAAGAATCTAGATCTATAGTAATCTAGCTTCTTCAAAATCCCTCTTGGGACTTCAAAAAAAGATAGCATAAACATAGAAAGATTGCTTAGGACTGAATTTATGAGCACTAGACGACCACCGACTGAGAGCATTTTTCCTTTCCATCCACTAAGCTTTCTCTGGAATCTCTCCTCTATTTCTTTCCAATCAGAATTCCTAAGTTTTCTATGGTGCATTGGAATGCCTAGGTACCTAAAAGGAAAAGAACCCATGTCACATCCGAAGATTTGAGAGTATTCCAATTCAAGTTCCTTGGCTGCCCCATAACAAAACATTTCACTTTTATGGAAATTAATCTTGAGTCCTGAAAGTTGTTCAAAAGCACAAAGCAAAAGCTTCATGTTTTTTGCCTCCTCAAGATCATTTTCCATAAAAATGATTGTATCATCTGCATATTGCAAGATCGATAGGCCCTCATCAACTAGGTGAGGCACTACCCCTCTAAACTGTCCATTCTCCTTAGCTCTAGATATCAATATAGCAAGCATATCAACAACTATGTTGAAAAGGATCGGGGAGAGGGGATCGCCTTGTCGTACACCTTTTCTAGTTTGAAAAAAGTGACCTATATCATCATTTACTCTTATCCCCACACTACCTTTGGATGTTACCTTCTCTATCCATGAGCACCATTTAGGTGAAAAGCCTTTCATTCGTAAAACTTGTTGTAGAAAGGGCCATTTGACTTTGTCATAGGCTTTCTCGAAATCAAGTTTGAGAATAACTCCACTTTTCTTTTTCCTATGCATCTCATGGATAGTTTCATGAAGTATTACAACACCCTCTAAAATGTATCTACCTGGTAGGAAAGCAGTTTGTGAAGGTCTAATTACTTTATGAGCCACTAACATAGTACGGTTTGTGAGTACTTTTGTGAAAATCTTAAAGCTTACATTAAGCAGACAAATAGGCCTATACTGTTGGATCTTAATAGCTTCAGCTTTTTTAGGAAGTAAAGTAATTACTCCAAAGTTAAGGCTATGAAGTGGCAAGTTTCCATTATGGAATTCATCAAACAGCGCTAATAGGTCAGATTTAATAATATCCCAAAAGTTCTGATAGAACTCAGCCGGGAAACCATCTGGACCGGGAGCTTTGTTGTGTTCCATTTGAAAAATCGCCTCTTTTACCTCCTCCTCACTAAAAGCATTGGTAAGTATTTCATTTTCGATATCCGAAACCTGAGGAATTCCCTCTCTGTTAGTTTCATCTAAAACAAAATGATTACCATCAGGAGACCCAAAAAGACCTTTATAGAAATTCGTAATATAATCTTTAAGATTCTCATTACCCACTATGACTCCTTCCTCCTGTTCTAATTGATAAATTCTAGTTTTTCGATGCCTACCATTCGCAAGAAGTTGGAAATATTTAGTGTTATCATCGCCTTTTAATAACATAGTTGCCTTAGACCTTTGAAGCCAATATAGCTCCTCTTCTCTAAGTATCTTTGTTAATTCAGCAGATAAACAGTGTTTATATTCCAACTCTTGCGGTGTTAACATCACATTCTCCGCTTTTCTATCCATTACATCTAAATGATGAAGCAAGAACTTCTTTCTTTGTCTATTTTTTCCTACTAAATTTTTCGCCCAACCTTTTAAGAATCTACGTAGTGATCTGATTTTGTTTTGCCATCTTTGCAATGGTGTTCTCCCTCTAGTCTCTTTCCGCCACACCTTAGCTACCATATCATGGAATCCATCTCTCGTAAACCATCCCAATTCAAATTTAAAAAGGGAGTTGTTACCTCTATGAGATGCATCGCCAGTATCAAGCAATAAAGGTGTGTGATCACAAATTTCTCTAGTTAGGGCCTCCACCGTGGACAACGGGAATTTTTGTTCCCAATCAGTACTGACTAAGATTCTGTCTAATTTTTCAAAAGTTGGTACCTCCGCCGAGCTAGCCCAAGTAAATTTTCTACCTGATAACTCTAGTTCTCTAAGGTTTAATGATTCTATGCAAGCATTAAAAAGAAGAGGCCATCTACTATCATATCTATCATTATTCTTTTCAGCAGGACTTCTAATAATATTAAAATCACCGCCTACCATTAAAGGGAGAGTTTCTACGCTACAAGCATTCACGAATTCAGACAAGAAACGGTCTTTGTGCTCTGGTTGAGCTGCACCATAAACAGCCATGAGCACCCAGCGAAAACCATCACTTTTGTTTTTTACATGAAACTTAACGAAAAACTCTCCAGTTTGCATGTCATCTACAACAAAAGATTCTAGATTAACTCCTAGTAAAATACCACCCGACCTACCCCTTGGAGGAATCCAGTGCCAATAGAACTCTCGACCACCACAAAAGTTATTTAGATTTTCATCTGTAAAATCCCTTCTATGTGTTTCGAGTAAGGCAATGAAATCTAGATTCTTCTCAGTAGATATGTCTTGTAAGAAATTAAGCTTAGCCAAGTCTCGAAGACCTCTGCTGTTCCAAAAAACTCCTTTCATTTAAAAATGATTTGTTTTTTGGTAGCTTGTCCTCTACGAGACGACTTAACTTTATTCTTACTAGGAGCTTTCTTTTTATGTAAAGCAGAAAAAAAACTAGGATCCTCCTCGTTGTCATCCATTAGCTCCTCAGTTAAATCACCACACAAGTGACCTAGAGCCAAATGGTCGATCTCACAATCGGAATCCTCTACGTCTACAAGGCTATCCTGACAAGGTTGTTTAGAAGGTAACTTAAATCTATCTTTTTCGACTTTCTTAATAAGCAAAACAGAAGATTGAACATGATCTATGTCCGTACCCATAGAAATACCTATGTTCTCTATTTTATCTGTAACTTGCTTATCGGAAAAAGAAAGAATAGAATTATCATAAGTATTACCTTCAACTTCATCTAAGTTTCTAATCGCCACCAGCCTCGAAGCACGTTCAGTTGAGTCCTCATCAACAGTCCCCGCTCTCCTGTTGCTCCTTCTAAGAGATTGTCCGGGTGAGGGCTTTATAGCTTTAGAAACTGGCGGTGATGAGGCCACCAGCCTAGTTTCAGTTGCTACACCCTTATACCCCGCATCATTCTCCCGCTGCCTCTCCTTCAGCCCCATGAGTGCCTTCTCGAGGAGAGGGCCGAGAGCTGGTACAGGTGTTGTGAGCTGTTTTACATTCCGGGCGGCAGCTGCCACAGAGAAGGTTCCCTGCACCCCACCATCCGAAGCTTCATGAGCTGCACCTGTCTCTTCTTGAAGACCTGCATCCCTGACTGCTAACTGTGTCGCAACCAGCAGAGCTGCATCTGCACCAATAACCGCGGCAACAGGCAGCGGCTCATGTTGCTTGTCTGGCACGAAGGCATCGCGCGCAGCCATAGCGCCACCCACGCCTGACAGTTCTGCGTGCTCGCGCATCGCTCCATCCAAGAATGCCTGCTCCACCTGTCCACCTTCCCCTTCTGCTACAAAAAAAGTTTCACAGTCAACCGCATCATCCAGCAGGTCATCTTCATCCAGGTCTTCAATCGTGACGTCTTCCAATGTACCCCCACTGTTATTTTTGCCATTCTTTTGTATTTCAGCTTTCTTGGAGCCCGACTGTTGTGCATCAGTTTTACCTTCCTTGCTAGCATCAGGCATATCTTCATCCCTGTCCTGCTTGTTGCCATCCCCACCACTATTGTTTCCATTCTTTTTTCCAGACTGAACACCACCAATATTGGGATCAAAAGGTTCAATTTCGAACTGCAATTCAAAATACCTTGCCCCGATGACACAGTCCATCTTTTTTGGAACCAAATTTGGATTGAGCACGGCTATCTTGTAACGGCCAAAAGTATTCTTCCTAGTAGTAATCATGTCCACCCTTTGTGTTGCCCCGAACATTGACCCAACTGCCCATAACACCTCATATGTACGCAACACTTTCGGCAAATTAACCACCCGCATCCAGATCATGGGTAGCTCGATGCCAAAATACTTCCTCCTCAAATTCCTCAAATTTCAGCGTCATACCGTCTTTTAGATCTGCGGATCCAAAATTTATGGTGCGCTTCAATTCAGCTTTCGATGGAAAAGGTGCCACCCACATATTTGGTGCATACAACTGAACTTCCCATTCAAATTTGGCAGGCACTAACCTCTTAAGGTGTCCAACCAGTTCCTCCTCATTCAAAGTACCCCCAACAACCTTAATTAGGGCTGTTTCTCCATCCTTTGTTGTCGTGGGATACGGATTGTGAGGAATGTGATAGAAACCCAGATCATCCACAGCATATCCGACTGCACGAGCTGTCGGCCTTGGGTTTTATTTCATCGGGCATTTAGCTGCAACGTGCTCGTCGCTCTCACAAATTGTACAGAAGAGCTCAGAGACACACTCAGCTGAAGTATGACCTTTTGTACAACACCGAAAACACCACTTATCATCTTCCTTCTTCTTTCCTTTTTTGGACTTTCGTTTCTTAGATGGAGTAGTGGCTTCAACTTTCCCAGTGACCAGGCTATCATCCTTCAACGCAGGTTCAGAATTTGGCACCTTTGTTCCAGATGAACTTTGTCCATTATCTATGGTAGTTGTTGAAAAAACAGGCGCAGCCTTTTCTTGACCAGTCACCACTTTGACATTAGTATTTTCATGAACATGTCCAGGCTGTTGAGTGTTTGATGCTACTGCAGTTGCCGTGGTGGCATTCAGTGTATCTTGCCTCTGTGCTTCAGCCTGACCCATCTCAGTTCTGCCTCTGGCCTGAAAATTAGCATGGCTGCGTCCCATGTTTTGTCTGCCCCTGCCCCTATCACGACCGCGATCACCGCGTGGCCTCGGCCAACCTCTTCCATCACTACCCTGACCACCATAGCCTGGATTGAAAGTTCTGCCCGAATTGAAACCCATCTGTCCAAAACCTTGGTTATTGTCATGATGGAAACCTTGTTGATGCTGCTGTTGTTGAAAACCTGTTCCAACATTGTTCTGCATAAACGGCATACCTCCAGCACCTGGCTGCATCTGACCATTGGGCGGCATCTGAGATCCATGCATCGGCATACCACTGCCACCTCCATTAGGACCAAAAGGCCCCCAATTAGGTGCGCCATGATACCCGCTTCCATTAGGTCCCTGAGCACCACCACCCCATCCTGAATTCTGATGAAACCTCGCATCACCATTGAAACCAGGTTGAAAATTTCCTCCTGCACCACCAGCTTGAAAACCTCCGGGACCATTCATACCTCCGCCACCACCACCACCACCACCATGCATCCCGCCGCCCTCCATCGACGTCGATCCTCGACGCACTGCAGAGGCGTATGTAGGGCAGGCAAGGGTTTGGTTGGCGGCGCGTTTGGCTCTGTATTCCAGCGGCAGCGTACCCTTTCGGGAGAGGAAACGACCCACTGCAGACGCAAGATTCACTTGCACCCAGGTTGGGCCGGATTTCAACCAGATGGCCCTCTTCTGTTTTCCGCGGCCCACCGAAGATGTCGCTGTTGATTTCGAAATTTGAACTTCATCTTCTACCTCTGGACGCCGGCGTTGCTCGCCGGACTGCCTTTCATCTCTGACTGGACAATCCCCCAGAGTTAACTGCGGGGATACACGCTTCGGAGGAAGAGGACCTTGCCATGTTTTCTGCGGTCCACGACGCCCTTCAAACAATGTCGACACAATCTTCCTTGCCGTAGCAATAGGATGATCCATTGATGTCGGTGTTGAATTAGCAATGACCTTATCAGAAATGACAGGATCCTCAAGAAGCAATGTAGTCCTATCTATATCCTCTGTTGTAAAACCAGCCGATCGAGCTTTACGTACCAGCGAAGCTGTCGACGGTGAGGGTGGTTGCGACGTCGAGATGGAACATGAGACTTCACCGTTGTCCAAAAACCGAGTAATAGATCCTGTGGTTCGCTGGAGGAACAAAGGATCTGATATAACTCGCCCGGACTCTACCGGTGTCGACCATTCCACCTCGTCGTCGGTTCCCACCTCCCCCGCTGTCTTACCCAACTCCTCCGGCATTGTGGCCTCCAAATCTGCACTCCGAGACTCCTCTGATGCGATCACCGTCGCCCAACGACGGCGAATCTCGCCCACCGGGGCGATCCGAAGCCGCCGCCCTCTCACCGAGTCCTTGATATTCTGAAATTGATACGCAGTAATGCTTCATGGTAATGCTTGTATATTTATGTCTTCCCACCACGAGCGTTCAACAAGGAACTGACGTGAGCAGGATTAAAGATGATTATCAAGGAGGCATGCATTCTTGGGAGTTTCTGATCGTGGCAAAAGAAGAGTATTAGTGAGTCAAGTCGATGGATAGAATGAGTGAGATTATTTAATTTATTCGAGGAGTCCAAGCAGCAATGTAACCAGCTAGCTGATCCGGCAAGAAAGATAATTAACGGTGGTGCATTGGAGCATGTATTGAGATAATTACTGAGGAATTACGATCAGATGCTAACCGCCCGGATATAATTGCATTGCTTTGTGGCTGGTGATAAACCGATTCCTTCAAATTGAGGGTGGGATGTAACAAACCCGCACCACTTAATTTTGCTACGATTCTTCGTGTTGAAGAGCAAAGGAAGGCAACAAAATTTCCTGCTCTCAATAATACAAAATGAGTTGATATGATGATGCATCATTTTGAAGCAAAGTTCGATCAGAAATCCAAGATCATCTAGTAGACTGGACACGGAAAAATGTAATTTGTGACCACAAAAAAAAAGATTTTAGAGTTACTAAGTATGAAACTATGAATGAAACAACATTTTGCCAGACTGTACGGCTAATAAATTATGACATTATCCTCACCTCATGTGAAGTACTTTGGTATCTTGAATTTCTCAGCGAAGCTTCTCCTTTACAGAGTACTTCTTAGCAGCATCTCGCACCTTTTCAAGATATCCTTCAATTGGTGGTGTGAGTGTTGCCATGTATCGGTTTGCAGGGAAAGGTGCCATGTCAGGTACCAGAGCAGCAGCTTGGAGCTTCTCAGGAAGCGCAGCAATGGCCTCCTTTTTAAGTCTCAGAAGTGCTGATTCCGCTGTTTGCCGTGCACGGTGTCGCTGCATGAGCACACAACTATATTCTTTGGCGAGTCGCCGACCATCCTCAACTGTGAGCTCGTATTTGGGGATTGCCTCCTCATCAATGAGACCAAGACTGATATAATCAAGGCCTGGTGGTCCCACCAGCACCCGGCCCTCATCATCTCCACCAGTACCTTTGGACTTGGCTTTAGCTTTGGCCTTAGCCATATCAAGCTCACGTTTCCTCTCCTTGGAGATAAGCCAAGCTCCTCACGTTTGGCCTCACGAAGACGCTCCTTGGGGGACAAGTTACCGCAGAGGAGTAGGTGCATTGAGACAAGAATCTGAAATCTGAGTAATGCGTTCAAAGGCCTCACGACGACCACGGCCACCACCCCCACCACCGGAAGGTGCCCCTTTCTTTGCTATGGATGAACGCTTCAAAGGCTGACCTGATTTGAGCTTAGCCTTGCCCTTGGCGGTGCCACTCACTTGCGCACGCTGTTGAAGCTGGTGATGCTGGGTGGTCAAACCAGATGCCAATGCAGGGCTTACAGTTAGTGTCTTGAAGAGACGTCGGAACATGATATTTGGTGCACTTGAAGCCATTCAACCACCTTGGCTGTAACGAATCAGAAAAGTTGTGACTAAGTTAACCTTTTTCTTTTGTGGGTCATAGAAAGTTAGAAACAAAGAATATTATGCCGGCATTTAACTGGAAAAGCAGGTAGGTCAACTTAGTTATATCCAATAACTAAAGCACCAGCAAATAGCTAAATATATCTAATAAAGAACAAAATGTGAATAAACTCGCAAAGGAATATGAAGCAGCAACTCTAGCTAATAATAAGAAAATGCAATGTACAAAACTTCATAATTAGGACCTGGTCAGGCAAGACACATGATATCGATCAATTATATCATCACCAGCACTTTCACATTCAAACTGCCTCCACTAACCAAACTGTACCGACAGTCTCAAACAAGTAAAGGAGTAGATTTAACAAAATGGCTAAAAGCAGAAGACGATGCACCTAGGGGCACAGGTATTGCTTGCAATCAGGCATGAAGGCGTGGGCAACACGTCAACATCCGTGGCACAAAGGATAAGTACTGTACAAAGTGTTGAACTAACAATAGCTAGTTCATCATCCCTATCATTTATTTCATTAAGTTGAGCATTTCCATTCGAAGCGGAGGAACAAATAAATAAATATGATCCACAGTTTTCAATAATGATCATGCATCTCCTGCAAGCTCATCTACAAACTGTACAAATCAATTAACGATTCACTCTGCGGCAGACAAAAAATGAGACATTTTCAAGTATATATCTCTGAACACATCGCTAGGACGGAGATCTCGTCCAAACTTGAACCACTCCACCAAACAAGCACATCAAAACTATCTCCTTTCACCGGATCAAATATATGGCGTCATTTCACTAGACCCAGCAACAAGAATTTCGTCCCATAGCAACAAATGGACTAGAGGAAACCGCATGATAAAGGAAAGGTCGAAAAGTGGAGGTGGTACGCCGTTACCTAGAAAAGGAGAGGACCACGGGTGCAGGGGAAGCCTCGGACCAGTGAGCGGCACCGGCGTGAGTGAGAGCGGGACGACGGACGGCGACGGCGAGGCCCGAGGCAGCTGCGTGACAGGGTGCTGCGCGTTTGGGCGGGGCGGCGTGCCGGCGGTGGTGCCTCCGCTGGTGGCCGTGAGTCCTGGACAACAAAACCTTTTTTTTTTTTTGAGAAACCGGGATTATATTTCATATCAATAATTTGGTGGTTACAGCCCAAATCTTACAAGGACCCTCTTGAGGGAAAATAACATTACAAACTAGTCCCTGTAAACTCCTCCCGGTCTTCATCGCCGCCGGTGGCCGGAGCCCATAGCTTGAAGCCGACCTCCTCTCTGGCAATGGAAAGTAAAGTTTCGTTGCCGTCTTGAGCAGCACATCGACTCCGACATGCCTTAAGAACAATGAACGACCCGGCCAAATCACATCGCCAAGCGTTGAGGATTCTGACGCCTCCGTCAAGAACCCCAGCGCGCCAGACAACGAATCACCCCGAAGGGGAGTAGAACCACCGAGAGTGGTGGTAACAAAAACCCAACCCAGTTTCTGAGTGAGTTGGTAAACAAACTTCCCGCATCTTTCGTCAGCGACGACGAAGACGAGGAAGGAACAGAACAGAACACCTATGGATAATTCCCCATCACCATCTCCATCAATACAACTGACCACCTCCATGTTGTGGTTTGCAAGTCCAGCATCGCCAATGATGCAGTGGGCTCCGACGGCACAAAGGAAAACACAGAGAAATCGAACACCAACGCAGAAGAAAACAACGATAGCAAACCCATCGGTGTCAACAACCCTGCAAAAGAAGCCATCGTCGAGCACCACACACACGCCAGCTATCACCGAAACTTGCTCAGCACAGCAGAAGACGACGATGGAGAAGCTCTGGAGAAGGCAAAAGATTACCGGCGACATACTCACCGGCAAAAACAACCCTAACCTACTTAAAACTACTATAATAGGAGGGGATATGTACACCACCCACCGGATCCGTGGCTCACCATGCCCACCGGCGGCCCAGAGGCCACCGGAGGCGAGGGAAGCCTGCGAATCCGGTGGTGGGATCGGAAATCGCCTCGAAGTCGCCCTTTCGCTACTGTGCTGGAGGAACGGGATGCTTCGGGAGAAGTCTGCACACACAAAACCTAGGTTTAGCACTCACACTCCACTACGTTTGGCCCAGCAGCAGCCCATCAAACCAAGTCCAAGGGTCAAAATGCGGCTATTGTAGCGCAAGGCCCGGCTCAGTCATCTTCATAGAATGCAGCCTTGGGCCAAATGACGATAACGGGCTGCAGGATTTCCTTCGCGATCCTGGCATGCCCCATTGTTCCTATCAGCTCTTCGAGACTGTTGGCTCAAAAAAAAAAAAAAAAGAGCTCTTCGAGACTGAGTTCGTTCAAAATCGTTCCAGAAAAAAAGAAGAAATTGTTCTATTGAACAAATCTAAACGTTGCAGCTTTTGATATGAAATGTTTTTGACATATGAAAAGTTGCTCCATCAAACAAATCCAAATATTCCAGCTTCTGAAACGAATTGTTCTAAACGTATACGAAACAATGGTTCCAGCGAACCCCTAAAATTTTGATCCAGCCCAGACCTCATGTTTTCCTCTCGCAGATGGTGGAGTAGAGAACATTAGGAGAGACATGTGGTGGCAGTTGAGGAGAAGAGCAATTTTAATCTGAACATCTTGCCGTTATGAATGTAAGGGAACTCTATTCCGACAATTTGTGGTTTGTCAAGGCATCAGAGTTGACCGGGGTGAGCTGAATCACGTGAAATTGGTGCCTAAAAATAACAGGATCAACGTTGGGGTGGAACTGATCAGTTTCCGAACTTGTCGAGTGCAGAAATGTTTGGAGAGCAGAGACTGTTCCACAACCAAAACCCACGTCTGTTCTGCCAAGCCAGAAGGCAAGGTTTGATCAAAAAAAAAAAAAAAGAGCCAGAAGGCAAGGTCTGAAGCATGCATGCTGAAAACTCTTATTGCTCTTTTTATTCAGAAAGACGACACGAAGGGCCTGTAAATTAAATATCTAGTTTCCAAACCGGTAAAATAAATAAACCTCTCATAGGTAATCTAGAGTTCCTCCCCGCAGCACTTAATCGCCGATTCAAAATGAGGGGTACTTTTGTTTATCGACAAAAATGGCCACTTCTACTGTAAGTGCGTGACCATGCAGCACAACAGGAGCCACGGCGGTGCTGGCAGGCCCTTACTTCAGCTTGTGGATGGTCTCCATGTCGACGACCTAGTTGAGCGTGCCTTTCTCGAGGTGATCCCACCATCACATGAGGAAGTTGTCGACGACCAGCCTGAACCACGGCGAGATCTTCAAGCCTTCCTCGCCGGCGTCTGCCTTGCGGATGAGCTCCTTCAGCTCCTCGCGGTTCACGTATTTCACTTCCGCTACTTCATCCGGGTTCGGTTGAAAATTCACATCCCGGACAATGAACAGCAGGTAGTCCACTGAGGATGAGAAAGCCAACTGTTAGCACCGAGCCTTGGGCGACAATCTCACAAATTGTTTTAGTTCGCGCTAAAGAATATCAATCTTTAAACAGATTCTTAGAAAAACGAGCGGAGCACCAAGGCAGTGACAATAACTTACGTTCGTGCTCGCCCCATTTGCCATCTGATGGCGCTTTGTAAAGCATCCGACCAAGAGGCGTAAATTGGTCAACTGGGACATCTTCAGCTGGGATGCCAAGCTCATCCAAGAGCTTTCTCTGTGCTGCATTTCTTACACCTGGTGGATGAAATATCACAAACAGTAGGTGAAATAGAGAAAGCAAGGAAGAAAGGTTTGGTTTGCCAGATTTTTCATCACGTACCAAGGTGATTCTCCTGGATATGCTCAGACTCACGGTATAGAGGATGGCTGCAGCAGGTATTGGTCCAAACTAAAGGAAATGTAACCTTTGTTGCGGATCTTTTCTGCACGAGTAGAAAGAAACTTTATCAAAAAAGTTTGAAGAATAATATAACAGTGGACATTTTGGCTCAAAACACCGAATGTTAACCATGATAATCTTGCTAACCCCAAGTCTACATTCAGCCATTTTATTATCGCTACTCAATGTCTTTGTCCCAGGCAACAAGTCAACATATAACACATACACTAAGATGTAGAGGGAGTGACAACATCCAAGGCAACTTCAGAGCTAATTGTTATATATGCAATCACTGAAATAACTCCTACGAGTTTAAATTTGTATATAAACAAACTTACACAGAGCATTTTTCATAACAATGACAGTTTGGCTCAATTCAAATTCAAGGCATGCATGAAACTTGCAGCTGAACATTCTATTAAAAGTAGCCAGATAAACTTGGGACATAAAAAACATTTTTTTTCCTTTTCAGAGTTATGATTCAAACATATGAAGAACAGAACCAACTAACATAAAATCCCTTTGTCAGGTTGAATACAGTAAAACAATTTGGAAAGGCAGTTCAGAATTTATAGTTTTTACAAACCTGAAGTAGAAGCTCATATTTTGAGTTGAAAAGGAACACACTAAAACCCCTGTGGAGCAGATTCTCTGATTCAATCTTTTCCATCAGATGGCCTGAACACCGTACAATTGATGAATTAAGGACAGTCCCAGTAATCAATTCGAACCAACACGAAGTCCCCAACAGGGCAGGGCAATTCAACTACATGTCCAGGGAAAAACATGACTTACAGTTATATTTTGATTCATGGCCAACTACGTTGTCCTGCTCATCCACCAAAATGCATCTGCGGGATTACCAAGTCAGGCACAGTCAAAATCTTCAGCGAAAGATAACTGGCTTCAATATACCTAAAAAAGGTCTTCTTTTTTCAGATTAGTAACTAGAGCACCCTGATCAACGGGAAAAAGAATACACAATTCAAATAATCCAAATAATATCTCTTTTTCTTGACTCAGAAGAGTCCCCTGATTCCGGAAAGCTTCACAAAGTAACTTTGTTGACTACGCAAATTCAGTAACCTCCAAATCTCGTCGACCCGTGCTCACCTAAGTGAGATCTCACTTAAATTTTTGCTTTAGAACCTTCTTAAAGCACCCTTTGTAAGCATAGCATTGCTCCGACAACTAAAAGTACCCCCCTGCTCCTGTGTTTGGAACTTACCATCCAAGTCCAAGATCCAGCTTGTCACATCCAAAACTTACATGGATGTACTGTACACCAGACCAGAGTACTTCTCAAATCTTAACTGAAGCAAACGAGAAAGAAAAAAAAGATGGTCCACAAAGCAGAAAACTTAGAAAAGACTGGTCAAATCCTAATGTTGATACGGATCAAAATGTCCTTCATATTGTGTCTGTCCCCTCTTCACCCACGTACGACAGCCCACATCGTGCGCGCGCGGCGTGCCCGGAAATTTGCCAGCACTCACTCCTCCGCTACGGTACGAGAGACGGCACACCAAACACGTGAGACGAAAATGTGTTGATCCGCGCGCGTTCGACCAGCCATGGCCCCGTGGACCATTCCAAACAGGTCAGCCGCACACTTCTTCAAACAAAATCCAACCCCCACGACATGAGCCGCACGAACCGAATCGATCGTGCCGCCCATGCTCTCTAATCGCCGCGAGATCCGCCGGAGCAGGAAGCCGCCGGCGCCTAGGCCGAAGCCAACAGGGTAAATCTAGACGCGCGTCACGGGACAGGTGCGGGGAACGGAGCAGATTTGCCGGAGGAGCGAACGCTATAAGAACAGAATCGCAGGTGGAAGGAGGAGAGGAGAGAGAAGGGCGCTCACTCGTCCTCGAACATGAGCCGCTTCAGGACGGCGTCCATCCCGGCGTCATCTCCGGCGCCGGCCATGTCCTGCGGCGTAGGATCCAGCGGCGGAGAGTAGCGCGGCGACGTTGCGGCTGCGGGGAGAGAGTGTGTTTGCGAGCTCCGGGAGAGGTGGACGGGGACCGGATGAATAGGGGTGAAAGTGGTGCGGATAATTATCCGATCCGATTCAGTCCGAATCCGAATTTTAAGGATTTGGAGAAGCGTTTTAGATATCTTAGAGAATCCGATCCGATCCGCATCTGATTGTCTGCGGATGCAGATTAGGATATGGGAGTAGCAAAATCCGACGGATATGGATTACTCGATATACTAAAGCGGATTATCTGAACCTCACAATAGGATTATCCGACAATGCTTTCATAATATTTTAAACTGAGAACTAAAAGATTGGATGGTGGGATTTTCTTGGATAGTGTATGTTGCTACTAGCTATTATACAAGGTTTGATGAATTATCGATTAACATATAATTCTCTACTAATAGACGTATCAAATTCGATATTTAAAGACCCGCTTGCGATCCGCTTCCGGTCCGAATCCGACCCGTTTCCGACATCCGAAAAAATCCGTATCCATAACCGCATCCGCATATTATCCGCTCCGCTCCGAATCCGATGAAAAAATATGGAGGAGGATATGAGAAATGTGTTATCCGCTCCGATCCGATCCGTTTTCATCCCTACGGATGAATAACAGCAACTGATCGGCTGGCGGACTGAGCGGCGGGGCCCGCATGTCGGCGGGCGGAGGCGGCGGAGATTCCCGGGTCCGGGTCAGCCACGTGCTATGTTTCCATTTTCCTGGGCCGCGCTGCCTCCGGCAGCAGCAAAGGAATGTTTTTTTTCCTTTTTATCGCGGCCTCCTCCTTCGTTCTTTACCCACTCCTCAGGGGCGTACGTTTTGCCATTTTGGCCTTGGTCATGTTCTTTGGTTCCCGTAAGGTCAGAACCACATGGTCTCTCTCGTGTTCCATATACTTTTGTTTGTTCCAAAAGATTTGAGGCAAGTTTGAAGCCGTACCAAAGTTGCCCTGTCACATCTTACTAAAATTTCGGTCTCAGGGTATGAATTGGTCAAATTTTGGAACCCAACTAAACACCACTAAATTTTGGTACGACAAGTGTGTTTCATTTGCAAACCTAAAATTTGGTAGTGCTGACCTGATGTGAGTAGCATTTAATTTGCTAGTTACAATTTTTAGATTTTCCTTGCAAGCATTTAGGCCTGATTTGTTGACGCCCCTTGCAGCTCTCTGCTCAATGCTCATTCTGACACAGGTACTACAGAAGCAATTTTTTGGGGCGCCTTCGTTGGCTGCAGCAAGGAGCATTAGGAGCTGGTTTGATGGCATGCTACTCCTTCGCTACCGTGAACAAGGCATTTTTAGGGCTAGTTGGGTTCATGCCCTGTCAGACAGCTCGCCTGTCAGGCATGCATCGTGGCCTCAGGTGTCCAAAATCGGATGCTTGAGAACAACGCCGGAGTCAGGCAGATTCGGTAGGGCTCAAACTAAACTAGCCCTTAGTGCGGGAACGCTGTGAGCTGCACTAAACATGCTCTTACAAAATCATGAATCCGCTAAAAATTTGAGCAATGCCAAAGTTGGTAAAAGAAACTTGGACCAGCTTAATGGCTTGTTTGGACTGAGTGGAATCCGTTTGATCTATGAGGCGGTGGTAGTGTGTGTGGGTGGAGTGGTCGCTTTATTGGAAGCATATGGTCAAGACAATGCCTCCATTAGAACTTAAAATAGTTTGATTCCCTTTTCCATTACATGTGGTTGTTATGTCACGGTTATGCACTGCTTTCGAATTTATTCAAAAGATGTGCTTCCTATTCCCCCATTGAACAATTAGCAGCCACATGGTCTAAGCTATGAACTCGCAAAAGATGTATATTTTGTCGTCCTTGGTTCATTGAACACAGCAGCCCCTTGAAAAAAAAAAAAGAACACAGCAGCCGCATGGTCTAATCTATGAACTCGTATTTATTTCTCCCGCCAACAAAAAAAAATAAAGTAAATTTCTTTAAAAACGAAAAGAAAATGGTACTACCACCAGCTTTCGAGATCTTGGTTCGTACGGATCCGATCAGAACCGTGGTGGAACAAACATTAGGTTGGTTGCAGCGCGAGATGTGATCAAGTAAAAAAGAGTTAAAAAACCGCTGTCGTCCAATATCAAAAACCTTTTTTTTTTGTGGCAGTCAGATCTGGGCCGTGCCCCCGGTGCGGGCTGCCGCTGCCACTTGTGCTCCTGCCGGTGGCGAGGTGGTGATCCGGCAGTTCGGTTCGGGCGTTTGCAGGTTCGTGTCGTCGTCGTCGTCCCGTCGCGGTCGACGCGTGGTGCGACGCCAGAGCCGGCCGAACCGCCGGCGCTTCACGGCCACCAGAACATCCGCGGCGAGGAACACAAGCGGAGCCCGGGCGGTCGGAAGTGTTTCGGAGCGGCGAATCAGTGCGCCGCCCGGAACGTGCGAAAAAGGGCGGCGACAGGCACGACGGCCGTGACGGCGACATGCATTTTCACGAAATTGTTGCTGTAACCGACGACAGTCGCTTGGCAAGAACAGATTTTCTGGATCCGAGCTTCGCCAGCATGCAGCCAAACATACAGAGCACGTTGCGTCAGACAGAACAAACGGAACGCAACTCACATGACCATATGATATGAGCTTGAATTGAAAGGGATCTTACAGCTGTAAGCGGCGTGCACTTGATACAGACAAAGATGGTATCCACTTCGGTGTACAGCAAATAAATTTTGGTGACAAAGAAGAAGAGTAGGTAGCAAACACACGAACTTTATATACATAACAAATAGACATTAGAGCAGAGCAAAAGGTCACTCCAGTGTAATTCAAATACCCTACATAACCAATTATACAGGTTAAACCGACCAGTTCGAGTCGTCACAGTGCTTAAATTGTAGCCAGATCGCCTTAGTAATTGCTAGTACTAGTTTACTACCCATCCTAGAGGTCTACACGAGGAGGAATGCCGGTGTGTGTCTCCTTCGAAGAGGCAACAATGAGTCAGTGACATCTTCCCGACACAAGTGGTATTGTTGGTATCAAGAAGTTAAGATAATGCATTATGCTACGCCAATGGCCCGTCCCTCCGCACCCGAACACGCTCACCGTTGAAATGGATGTACTTCCACTTCTTCAGGTACTTGCCTTGGACAAACTGCTGCTTGTCTTCCTGGCCTAAACTCGCAAATGTTTTTCCAATCCTTCTTGTTGTATCCTCATCTGGACGCACCCCTAACTCCTCCATGTCTGCATATATCTGAAATTGGCAAGGAGAACAGAGTAAGATGCAAGTTTCCTTCTGGACCAAATAAGTTTTCAGGCTTCAACTCTTACTAACCAGATAGACCCGTGTTCTCAAAACAGGTCAATAGGACAAAACAAATGGATAACAATTGTATGCGTAATCGTTAATAGGTGAGTGATTGTACGGATAACAGTCACCACTTCTTTGATAATTGAGTTAAATCTGACTTGCGTGATTTTCAGCACAAGCACATTGATTGACTCATTTTGTCATCAAACTATTCATCTAACAGCCAACAAATATTGCAGAATTGAAGGAAACCAACTACCTGCAAACAAGCAACTCATTCAACTACAGTTACGGGTCCAAAAGGCAATGATCGCCTAAGCCTACAATATAAGCAGAAATGAATAAGAGCTCACCTCCAAAACTTTGTCTGGACGGTTGCGAATGTCATACATCAATATCATCCGAGAGAACAGCCTCTTAGGCACTGAGCGTGTATGAGTCTGTATTATGGTACTCCAAATTGACTCAGCCTCATCTACCCTTCCATCCATAAAAAGTGCCATCAGAAGCGTATCATATGTTGTCCATGTCAGCACCTGCCCTTTGCTCATCAACCACTTGGTTACCTATGACAAGCATTGAAAGTAGATACATCACATCAGTGAGAAAACTATCTTGCTATCAGAAGAGGGATGACATATTAAAACCATAGCTGTACTCTTGACACACTAGCAACTAAAAGATTCTGTCAATAAGAACCATACCTGAATTCCTGATATTCAAGATAAAATTTTGGCTCCAGTGCAATTTCTATTGGTCATCAACATGAATCTCAGAACTGGAGGTAACATTAGTATGGTAACTAGGTGTGCATCTAATGGATCAGTGACTCAAATCCTATATACTAGCTGCTGTATTGTGCCCTGCGTGTGCCTTCAGGCCTCACATCACATTCACATATAGCCACTGTACGGTACGGTCCACCTTAAACAAAACAACCAGTACAAATGCATTTTAGTACACTAAACATCTAGAGGATCTCAAGTGGATGTTCGCAACCAAACCTATCCGTAGCGGAAATTGTGCTCCTAGTCCTAGGAAACGCATTAGCATTCCTAACACAGGCGGCTTATAAAAATACAAACCTGTCAACACTTACAGTGCTCTGCTGCCGGCAGCGCCGCCGCCGCCTCCTCCGCCACCCCGTCTCCTCCCCGGGGGCGGGGCGGCGAGGCGCGGCACGAGGCGGAGAGCGAAGGCTCCCGCCATGGTGCAGCCCTTCCCGGTCCGCCCCTCCCCAAGGTCCGGCCGCCGAATCGGATAACAAATTCTATTCAGAGACGCGGATTTTAGCCATGACTATCTATGCTGTAAGAACATGTAAAAAGCGCAGTTTTTTCTTCACGGGGGGAGTAGACATGTGTCTAAGCGTAGAGAAGTCAACCATCACAATTTGCACTTTGAGTTCGTGAAATAAGATAAGCGCTTTCTAATATGAGAAGGCAAGGGTTGGGGTGGGTGCCACGATTTTGTAATAGGACATGGCCTACTAGTTCAATTTCTGAAGCACAAAGAAAAAATTCACATTAAAAACCATGGATTACCGCCGGCCACTCCAATCTCATCTATTTATTTGTTTCTTCTCAAATATATAATTTTCCTATCAATCCTTTTTTTTTCTGCAATTATAGTATTGACCTGTTCATTTGTTTTTTATTATATTTAAGAGTTTCATCTAATTGGGCCATTAAGAGCTAGTAGACCAGATCATGGGTAGCCCAAGTTGACCAACCTGATCCGCCCTTGGAAAAAACCAGACTCATGCACTGGGCGGGCTATGGCTTCAATTTTTAGCTCACTCTGATTAACGAGGCGGATTTATGCTTCGATATGTTAACCAAACAAAAAAAAAGGAACAGATATGATAACCTGAAAACGCCCAGAAACAACCCATTGGGCTCGAGCCTAAATTTATGACCAAACGTCGGGGTCGGGCTTACAAAAGTTGCCCCGGGTTTTTTTCAAGCCTGACCCGACCCACAAATGATGAAGTCTAAAAGCTAGCTTGTGTTTTTATTGGAGCCCTCGGGAGCAAAGGATGATGAATCAAATCAGATTGTTTGGTTGCCTTTCTTGGCTACGGCACCTGCTATTGATTTCTTGCGTGTGGTTTTCTAATTTTTAGCCATGGCTTCTTAGCTCGGACAGAAAAAATACATCAATGTTGATGTTAACTTGGAATTGTTCACCTACTGGAATGTAGGTGTAGTTGCAGATGCTGAAAATTCTTTTTGGCCTTTATTTTTTTGAGTTTATTGCCATATTTTTTAATTACTAGATGGTACATAATTAAATTAAAAATTTTCTAAAAAGCTTTCCAAAGATTCTTAGAGTTAGATACATCGAGCGAGGAGGGTGGTTGCGAGACCTCCTAAACCCGGCCACCAGCCCACCAGCCCACCCAACCCACCCCACCACCCACAGCAGCCGCTGCCAGGAGGAAGACCACCATCACAGCACTTGCCCTTTGCCCTTTGGGGGTGACCATAGCATCCCAGTGGCGCCGTCGTCATGGAGAAGCTGGAACAGGCCATGCGCAACCATCCACGACCATCTCCTCCTCAACAATCACTCCACCGCCGTCCTAGGTGCAATCTCCCCTTCCCGCCAACCACATTCCCCCCCCCCCCCCCCCCCCCCCCCAATCGTTTGTCTGGATCACCCCCCAAGTCGGTCAAGTAAGTACACCATAGATTTCATCTCCAACGTGCTTATGCTTGTGGCTTTCCCCGATCCTCTAGTTGCTACCTTGGTTTGTGCGACAAATGCTATCGTGGTCCTGGGTCATCTCAGCATAGGCTCCACCACTCTAACCCTGCACTCCAGTTTGGCTGCCGCCATTGGTATGGTCAACAATCTGGAGGTAGGAGAAGCCTTCAATGCTCTACAGTGAATTTTTGGACAGCCGGAGCAGTTGTTCATTGGTATATGCGCGTACCTTTCCTTGCTTGATGCAAAGGACCATCTGCAGTAAGATTCTTGGTACCCATTGTTTTTTTAATGATTTTTTTGTTATATATTTAATTTATTCGTCTATGTTGTAGAAGTACATGTGTCTCAAACAATGACCCTTATCCGATTAAATTGACCTGCGAAAAACTCAGAGACATAATGGATTTGACAAAGCCTATGGACATTGACTGTTTCAACTTAGGCGTGCGTCTTATGGCACGTAACGAGTTTAAATCACTCAAGGGATCCAAGACTGTTGAAAAGCATCTGATGGACCTGAGGTTTTGTGTAAGTATCGAAGGAACCTCTCATGTACATTGGCACTGTTATGTTTTTAACACTTTCTTTTGCTGCAGAGTTTGGCGCAGTTTACACGTGGCAAAAAATTTAAAACTCCCGTTGACCCCGGTGACTGGAGCAAATCATTAGATTGTTGGGGAGGCGTGGACTACGACATCTCATCTTGTAAATGGGTAGGTCTCCTCATGGTTTACCTCAAATGGATAGCATCCTGGTTCACTGAAAGTTACAGTGTTTCTCTTCAGATACTGGGGACTATGAAAGTGAGATCGGTGAGGCTGGAGGTGAGAGTTGCGGTGAGGCCATGGGTGCTTGTGTTGCAGGTGGTGAGTCCAAGCTGTGCGGATGCCGCCACTTGCACCCTAGGCGCTCACGAAGTGGTAGTCAGTCAATGGAGGGGGAGGAAGGTTCTAGCTTTGAGTTTCTCTGGATTAGAGAGCATGGTTTCTTGCAAGCATACTATGGTAAAGGCTTTTTGGAGTAGCACATTTTTCACCGCACTACATTTGATTGGATCACCCAGTCCCCGAACATTCTAGCACAACACATTAGACGAACGAGAAGCGTTACTCATGGGTAGACCAAAAGACACCATGTGATATTGTCTGACGAGGCAGAACCAATGTAACATATAGGGGTTGCACGTTAGGAGACCAATACCTAGAGATTTTACAGCGATGACATAAAATGTGATACATAAATTACTATGACACAGGGAGCAACACATGATCTTAAAGGACAGAGGGGTGGGGGGTAGATCACTCAGCAGTGCTGAAACGACAAGAGCACCTGAGCGGCACACATAACCAATGTAATTAACTATATGTAGGCAAACTGATGAGTATATCAAAGGAGTGGACATGTTTTTAGAGTTTGCTTTTAGTAATTCAGCTAAAGGAAACAAGATAATTTGCCCTTGCAAGATATGTCAGAATTCATGTTGGAGGGTCGCTGATGTTGTACGTGAGCATTTGATATGTGATGGGTTTACAGATGGGTACATGAAATGGGTGAATCATGGGGAACCAAGTTCTAGCTTTTTTCCAAGTAGCATGGAATCTGATAGGGTACAAGTGGAGGACTCAACTGAAGGGGATGATATTTCAGGTTTACTTCGAGACCTAGCATGTGGTTTAGATTAAATGGGGGATTTAGAAGAAAATGAGGGGCATGATAATTTGGATATGAACTCATTTTATAAGTTGCTAGATGATGCCGGTAAAAATCTATACCCAAGCTGTATGAACTTCTCAAAGCTACGTTTCATGGTTAGATTACTCCATATCAAATTTCTTGGGGGATGGAGTAATAAAAGTTTTGATATGCTGTTAGAGTTACTCAAGGATGTTTTGCCTGAAGGTTCATCACTTCCTAAAAATTTCAATGCAGCCAAAAATACAGTAAAATGTCTCGGTCTCGGGTATACCAGTATTCATGCATGTGAGAATGATTGCATACTTTTCTGGAAAGAGCATGAACATTTAAATGTTTGTCCAACATGTAAGACATCAAGATGGAAATCTGAAAAAACAAGTCCTAATGGGAAACATGTCCACAGAGTTCCAATGAAAGTGCTTCATTATTTCCCAATAAAGAAAAGGTTGCAGAGGTATTTTATGTCCTCCAATACAGCAACTGACATGAGGTAGCATGAAGAAGGACGCACAAAGGATGGTTTGCTTAGGCATCCAGCCGATGCTCCTTTATGGAAGGATTTTGATTCTAGATATCCAGAGTTTGCCTCAGAGAGTCGTAATATCAGACTTGCTGTATCTAGCGATGGATTTAATCCTTTCAGGACTATGAAATCAACTTATAGCATCTGGCCTGTTATTTTGATTCCATACAACCTTCCACCTTGGAAGTGCATGAAGCAGACAAAGTTCATCCTCTCTTTGTTAATTCCTAGCCGTAGGGAAGCTGCGAGTGATATGGATGTTTATCTTGAGCCGCTGATAGATGATTTGATAGAAATGTTTGTTGATGGTGTAACAACATATGATGCTTCAAAAGGTGATTCCTTCCAATTGCGTGTTTCCATATTATCCACCATATCTGACCTTCCAGGTCTTGGCCATTTGCTTTCCTGGAAAGGTTGGCTGTCCTGAATGCCACTCAGACACATGTTCTGTCCAATTAAAAAAGGGAGGCAAGTATGTCTACATGTGCCATCGTAGATTTTTAGATGCTGACCACATATTCAGATTCAATGCAAATTCATTTGATGGTACCATGGAGCATAGATCTGCACCTAAACCTCTAACGGGAGAGGAAATTTATGAGCAAACCAAAAATTTAAAATGGACTTTTGGGAAGAATCCAGTTACGAAGAAGCCAGCCAAACAGCCACGCAAGGATGAGGAATCACCAACGACTATTTGGAAAAGGCAATCTATCTGGTTTAGATTGCCATATTGGAAACACTTGCTGTTGCGACATAACTTTGATCCTATGCACATTGGAAAGAATGTATGTGACAGCTTTACTAACACTTTTAGGTGTTGATAAGAAATCAAAGATAATTTAAATGCTCGCTTTGACATGCAGAATCTTGGCATTAGAACAGATCTTCATCCTGTTGAAGTAGATGATAGGTTTTATCTACCTGCAGCCCTATACACAATGAGTCCTAAAGAGAAGAAGTTATTCTGTGAAATATTGAAGGGGGTGAAGTTTCCGGATGGTTATGCAGCCGATACAAGCAACTATGTGAATGTTGATGAGAAGAAAATAAGTGGCCAAAAGAGCCATGACAACCATATTATGTTACAGGAGTTACTTCCGCTTGCTGCTCTAAACATATTGCCAACACAAGTAACTGCGGCACTAGTTCGTGTGAGCAATTTCTTCAAGAAGATATACTCACCTACAATTCGTGTTAGTGATATGGAAAAACTAGAGGCTGAAATAGCAGAGACATTATGTATTCTTGAGACTATATTTCCACCAGCCTTTTTTGATATGAACGTACACTTGATGGTCCATCTTCCTGCTCAAGCAAGAATTGCCGGTCCTGTGCAGTATCGTAGTATGTGGCCAATAGAGAGGTTTATGATGACCTGCAAAAGCTATGTCCGCACAAGAAGTCATCCGGAAGGATCAATTTGCGAGGGCCATAAATTTGCTGAGAGTCTTACCCAGTGGCGAAGCTAGAACAAAACGGAGGGGGGGTGCAAGGCGCCTTCGCCACAACCGGTATCGTTGTCTAAATAATAATGCAACTTGCATCTTTTAATACTGATACTTAATATAGGCAGCATTGCACAATCAAGATAATGAAGTGATAAATGATTTGCCAAAATGAAGAAATAGACTAATACGTAAAGTATAAACGAAGACAAAATAGGTTGACATGAACAAAACAGGGCAAAATGCATCAACCAACTTCAAGGTGCACGACGGCCTAAACAAAGAGAATAAGTGATTCCACTTTTATTTATCTACAAGGATGTAATTGGATGAAAATAAATACAATACATAATAATGTTAGAATAAGGTTTTTCTACGCTCAAATCCACAGAATTAAAATCAGTACGATAAAGCTTTGCTAGGCTCATCAAATTATCCTCATTGAAATCGATAAATGAATTCCTTAGACTAACAGCGGCCAAGCAAACAAGCAATTGAGACTTCGTTAAAACAATCAACATGATAGTGATGCTTATTTGTAATTTGTATAAGGATCAGTGTATTTTATTGCCTTAATTTTGGACGCACAGCGATTCACGAAGCCACGCGCCACCGGCCGTACCGCAATGGACGGAGTGAAAAGCAGCCTCGGATGCGTCCAGGCTACCGGCTCCATGGTTCCGACGCTGCGGCATAGAATTTTGGATTGAGGGAGCGCCGGCGCGAGCAGTGACACGTCAGGGTAAGAAAACTCCCTCGCAAGTCACGAAGCAAGGGCGTGGGCTTGTTTTCCCGTCTCACGGTTAATTGCGCTGAGGACTTAGAAATAGAATTGGCAGACTTAGGTTACCTCGCAGCTGGGCTAGCCTCGTGCTATCAGCAGCTGAGTTGTGGGTCAGTGGGTCCACTAATATGGCCATGGGGGGTGCGGCTACGGTGAAAAAATGACGGTAACAACTATTTTCGGGAATTTGACTGGGTGCATCCGCACTCAATGCTGTCAACGTGGCTTCGCCCCTGGTCTTACCTTTTGTTCACAATTCTTACATGGCTATGAGACTAGGTTTACTAGGCAACTAAGAAATGGTGAACCTGTACACCATGAATCTTCCAGTGCCACTCCATTCTTCTGGAGTAGTGGGCGAGCTTTGAGTGGCAAGTGCACCACATCGTTAGACTACAAGACTTGGCTTCAAGCTCATAGATATGTACTAGTCAACTATGACAAAATTGATCCATACCTAAAGTAAGCCTTTCACTTTATTTAATTACTTATCTCTCTCCCCTTACTCTGGACAAATAATTCAGCTCAAAGAAATTTTGCAGCAAGCACATTGAGGATCTGTCTTCAATGGGTCATCGAAATCAGCAAGAAATCAACCGCATTCATCATGAAACATTTCATGAGTGGTTTAGAAAGCATGTAAGCTAGAATATTAATGATTTTTTGTGCTCCATAATTGCATTGTGTTTGTAGCTTAGTTTCCAACGATATTCTACACTTGCAGGTGGAAGGGTTGGTTGAAAATGGTGCAGAAGTATCACAAGAAATACAGATTTTGGCCAATGAGCCTTTCATGGTTGCTTCATTGTACAGTAGTTATAGTATAAATGGATTCAACTTCCACACACAGTCGTATGATGAGGGCAGGCCAGTTCAAAGTAGTGGAGTAGCTCTGGTGGCCCAGACATCTTGCTTTGAGAATGGGAGTGTGGGCCTGGTAGTAAGAAACAAGACATATTTCGGTATTATTAAGCAAATCATTGAGCTGAATTATCGGAACAAAGGAAATATAGTGCTCTTTAAATGTGATTGGGTGGACAACCGTGGGCAAGGAAGATGGGTCAAAACTGATCAGTTTGGGATTACTTCTGTTAATTTCAAGCATTTGTTCAAAACTAGAGAAAGACTATTAGATGAACCTTTTATTTTAGCATCACAAGCCATACAAGTTTACTATGTTGATGATCCTGTTCACAAAGAGTGGTGTGCTGTTGTGCAATCAAAACCTCGTCACATTTATGATATGGCTGCTCTAGACAATGAAACTGTTCAGCATGAGAATGTAATACGTAATTCAAGGCTTGATCTGCCTATAAGTGTCGATCTCAGTGATTTTCTTAGTGGTGTCCATAAAAGGACAGATATAGATGGGATCATTGTTAATGAAATAAAGAGGAAGTAAGTCTCAAACATTGTATTGATACTGTTTTCCGAGTGCATGCTTCTGACCCTGATCTGATTTTAATTTTTGCCTTGTATTTCTGGAGCCTATGTAGTTATCATTTACTGATTTATTTGTTATCTTCTTCAGGAGGAACGATGTCAGCCGTGCGAGGAAAAAGAAAACCCAGCGAGGTGGAGCTAACTGATTATGAGAAGGAGAAGCAGGCTAACATGTTAAGAAATGAGAAGAGGATGCATGCTTTAAATATTCCAACTATTGTACAAGAGCTGGATTCGCTACCGCCACAAAGGCGAAAAAGGAAGGTAATTCATTACAGCCACAAGTAGGGTAATGATCATAGTAGGTGTTTTGACAATGAATTTTATGCATACATGTAGCCTACTGATCATACTTGTGTTGAGGGAAGTGAAGCTGCAATTGGGCGAAACTTACGATCAAGCTCAAGAGTTAGTGCTTCACATGTTGATGTGCAGGCAGGGATTGCAAGTGCCGAACAACAACACAATGAAGGTATTACAACCTGATGTAACCTACTAGTTGGTGAAATAATTCTTCATATTTTTCTGCTAGAAAGGCTAATTTATACTAGCTGCTGATATTAATGTGAAAATGCTTCATCATTCACTCTAGTTTGTACCACTACTAGTTGGTGATATTGTCTTTCACATTTTCTAGTAGCTGCTGATAATGCTTTCTTTTATAGATTTACATGAGCAAGAAGAGAAGAAATTAGAGGACGTACTCGAAAGGCTGCAATTTTTTCAAGACCGAATAAGCCTAAACTTCAAGGGGAAATCAATGAACATGGTCAGCCCTGTGGAAAATCATGCACTGAATTTTGTAATTTTATTGGAGCACTTGTTAGGACTAAATGTTTTCCGAGCGCACATAATGATTGGAGGAAGGTTGGTGCTCGAGAAAAATATAAGTTGTGGACAGATTCACAGGTATAAAATTAGTATCAGATGATTCAGATCTGCCGTCTATATTTCTGTAATTGAGTGCTAACTTGTTATTGTGTGGTGTACAGCTATATTGGGATTTAGACCGAGGCATTTTCGATTGGTTTATGACGACAGCCGGTAACAAGTGGAAAGAGTTTAAAGCTGACTTGAAGGCAGAATTTCTGGAGAAGTATGATGACGACATGGAAGAACAAGAACTTCTTTCTCTGTGTGATGAAAGAGTCCATGAGGCTGATTGGAAGTGGCTAGTTAATTGTTGGAGGTCCCCTGAAGCAATTGTAAGCTACAATAGCCCCATCTCCAGATTCTATAAATGTTTAGCTATAAGCATTGAAAACACCTGAAACAGGCCCGTTCGTTGAGGGGAAAAGCAAATCGTGCAAAGGCGACCCAAAACCATACAACTGGTAGTAAGAGTCATGCACGGATTAGTATGGAAATGGTATGTACAGATTGTCCTTGTTTAGATTATTTTCTCATTCTGGTATTTATTTAACCATAAGAATTTTTTTTTGATTTAGCATGAGGAGCTTGGGCGTCCCCCACATAGACATGAGGTTTTTATCAAATCACACACACACAAGACAGGATTGCCTCATAAAGGTTCTGAAGCAACAATTGTGAGTTGATTTTCTAGCAATCATTTTTCATACTATTGCATATGCCATATTATTTTCTAATCTTACATTTGGTCCAGAATGCACTGAACGAAGCAGTTAGAGATCATCTTGAATTGGCAGAGAAGAGTATGCAGGAAGGTGATGCTTATTTCATGTTTGTGGACCAGAGAGGAATGGATATGTTCGTGTGGTAGGTTGTGGGCCTACTCCAGCTTCCTCGGAAATGCCTGGGGAAAAAAGTACACATCAACAAAGCTTCAAATGGAAATAGAAGCCCGTCGACAAGCTGATAAGAAAGTTGAATTCCTTGAAAGTCGTGTACATCAGCTGCAACAAACAATGGATAAACTGCTCGAGCAGCTTCAAAATAGAAACAACACTCCAAATGGATCTAACAATGAACAAGTATTAATTTTTCAACTTTTGTCCTTTACTATTTCTTTTTCAATGCAGTGACTAATCAGTAGTTGTGATTTCATCTAGGATTCAAGGAACAAAGAAAGTCATGCTAACCAAGAACTAGATGATCGTGAAGATTGTTGGCGGTCGTTAAACCATGTTTTGACCGCCACCCTACCGGTAAATAAATACATAACACCAAGATTTTGTGCATAGTAGTTAGGAATAATGCTACTCCACAAGTTTTGGTGGATATTTGGATGCAGGAGTGAATAACGGAGAAAAGTGGGCCCAGCCAGGGAAATTCCCTGGCCGGCCGGCCGGCCGGCCCCACCTGGTGGCCGCAGGCCCCAGGCTTCCTCCAGTGGGCTGGAAAATAATCTTCAACGCACAATTCAAGCCCAGCTCGGCAGAATTCCACCGACATTCTAGAAGGTGGGCCATTTGGGCCTTTACTTGGCCCTCAATCCAATTCTGCCGACCCCAGCAAGAAACCGACCTTCAGACCGCCTTCAGGGAGTGATCTGGAGCGTCCAGGAGCAAGTCGGTGGCAAACCGCCACAGGGGACGGCCGGCCGGCCACCCCCCTAGGCCGGCCGGCCGACTTTGGCGCCACCGCCTCTCCAGCTTCGGCCAGGGCGCTTCCACCGCCTTCACAAGCTATAAAAGGGACCCCTCGGCCTCCGAAGCAAAGCGCACCATCACACTTCATCCAAGTGTTCATTAGTTTAGTTGAGTAGTAGCTTTGGGAGTTACAGTAGAGTAGAGTAGAGTGAGAGCTCTCTCGGGCTTCCGGAGTCTTCTCGGAGTTCGGTATAGTTCTTGTATCGTTACTCTTTTGAGATATTATTTTATTCCATATAGTTATATTTAGTTTTATCTTTATTTATTTCTTTTAGTAGTTCTTTTCTATTTAGTTTATTTATTCGTTAAGTAAGTGCTCGTAGAAGTCTTGTTGTGGGATTCGTGATTGTTGGAATAGCGAGTACGAGAGAGTGCCGTCGTCGGAGATGACGTCGTGTGAAATCTGTGCTTGTTCATTCTTAGATAGGACTGCTCCGTTGATCAAGAGTAGCTCCTCTAGGCGGGTTGTAAGCGTGGCGCTTAGATCTTGGCCTATGCACGTTTGGCACCCAACCCCACGGAGGATGGTAGCCGCGAGTGTATGTGACAGCTGCACCGGTCTCTGTAATCCACCACGTCCGGGTTGGACTCAGCAGGGTCTTAATTATAGCATACGATTCCCTAGGTTTGAACTAGCTTCATCGGTTGACCTAGCACGTGTGTGCCCCGAAACGACATGACTTGTATGTGTATGAGCTTAGTTAGAGTAAATAACCTTTGTAGACTTGACTGCTAGAAAAGTAAATAATAGATAAACATACAGGTAGCCTTAACTCTATCTCGTTGCTCTCCCAAATGTATACTACGATTTATTTTATTACCTTGGATTTGAGGATGTGTGTGCCACCCATATCTATCATGCCTATCTTACCCCCGTCCAAGTATAGTTGATACATTATTTCTTTCTCCAAATTATCCAATGCATATCTATTATTCAGCTACCTTTTGCTCTACTTCCCTGCGGAAATATAAATACGATAACCCTGGAATACTCCAAGGTGAAATGCTACAATGGTGATCCATGCGCTTGCGGAATTAATGAACTTAATTTTATCGCATAAGAACCGCCAACAAGCATTTCTGGCGCCGTTGCCGGGGAAGTAGCAGCTAGGAACTGAATAAATGCATTGAAGTTTGTGAGAAGAATAATTATCACTTACTTTTACGGGCTTACCCTTGTCCTGTCTTTCTTTGTTGTGAAAATTTGAAACAGGACTGTGCATGACTGGTTTCGACCTACCAGAAAACTTCCACCCAGATCCGGAACAGTTCTTGAGAAGGGTGAGGGCCAGGCTTACCCCTCCTCCCACCCACGCTCGATCGAAAGTTCTGGCTCTTGAAGGATCCCTTCCGACGATTGTCGATCACCCTCTACCTTCATCAGCGAACAACAACATGGGTGATCCGATCGAGAAGACGATCAATGATTTCTCCGCGCCAACTACGGAGAACATCCGCGTGGGACCCAACCCACGCATCACCAACAAGGACTACGAGCTCAAGCCAGCCTTGATCAACATGATCTTGGCCAGTCCTTTCTGTGGGAAGCCGTCGGAGGATGCAAATGCTCACCTCCAAAGGTTCCTGATGACGTGCAACACTTTCGTCATAAAGGATGCACCTCAGGACGCCATCCGACTACAGCTTTTCCCATTCTCTCTGTTGGGGAAGGCTCTCCAGTGGTTCTACGCGAACCAAGAGTCCCTCGACACGTGGACGGCATGCTCCAATGCCTTCCTCGCCAAGTTCTTCCCGCCGGGCAAGACGACTGCCCTGCGGAACAAGATATCGGGCTTCCAACAGCTCGCAGATGAGTCGACCGCGGAAGCCTGGGACAGGATGCAGGAGTGCGTTCTCTCATGCCCACACCATGGCATGGAAGAATGGCTCCTCATACAGAGTTTCTACCACGGTTTGAGGCCGTCCGCTCGAGAGCACCTCGACGCCGCAGCAGGCGGCTCCTTCTTCTCCCTTAGCGTGAAGAACGCTAAGAAGTTGATTGAGAAGGTGGCGGCCAACCAGACTCATGGTGAACGCCAAGCGGCGAGCACCAAGACCCGTGGAGTGCACCAAGTGGAGACGATGGACATGCTCGCCATCAAGCTCGATTAGCTACTCCGCAAGGTGGAGTCTCCACAGGACCTGCAAGTTGCGGATTCCCGCATGACATGTGAGGAATGCGGCAAAGTTGGGCATATGGGCATCAATTGCCCGAATACGAGAGAGGAATGCAATTTCCTCAACAATGGCAATGGGTTCCGCTCCCAGAACAACTACGGCTGGAATTCCAGGCCCGACCTCTCCTTCAACAAGAATCAGGGAGGTAACAATGGTAATCTTTCCCGTTATGAGCCCTCTATCAAGGATCTAGTTCTCGGCCAGGTCAAGATCAATGACAGCATTAGTAAGAAATTTCTTACTACCGACAAAGCTTTAGAGAGCATAGATGCCAAGCTAGAGTCGTTCAGCACTGCTCTGCAAAATCAGCTAAGCCATAACAAGATGCTAGAAACGCAAATTGCGCAAATAGCTTCAGCTGTGCAGTCTCCTCGTGCGGGTAAACTTCCTGGGCAACCGGAAGTTAATCCCAAGGAGAGTGTGAATGCAATAACCATCAGGTGTGAAGAGAGCGACTTGGATGCCGCACTCCCCAAGGATGTGTTCAGAAAAGATCCCGGATGGCCAACCATTCCGTGTTTGGTCAACGACCGTTGTTTCGCTCGGGCACTATGTGACTTAGGGGCGAGCGTGAGCATCATGCCGAAGGCGATGTACGATGGGTTAAACCATCCATTATCCCCAACGACCATGAAGCTCCAACTTGCAGACGGGTCACTGCGCCTGCCCTTGGGGATTGTCGAAGAAGTTCCCGTGCAGATCAGAAATCTCTTCGTCCCCGTCGACTTTGTTGTGCTTGACATGGAGGTGGATGTCAAGACTCCTCTCATCCTTGGGAGGCCGTTCTTGAGCACCACCAACGCCAACATCGACGTGGGGGCAGGAGAGATCCACTTGGACTTCAACGGCAGGGAAGAAACGTTCAACTTCAAGCCTAAGGTTGAGCAATGCAAGCAAGTACGGGTCATATATGGAAAGAACCCAAGGAGAGTGGAGAAGATTGAGATTACTCCACCCATGCCACAGCCAGACAAGCTCATTGCATACATGAGAGACTATCTGGAAAGAGAGAATGCAAGAAGGCTAGCAAAGTATTGGAGGACTCCAAGGAGGATGCCTCAGCGCTAAATACATCTCAAGCCCCTCTTACTCCTCCGCAAGAAGGAGTAGGCGAGTCACAATCGCCTAAGAAGAGGAGAGCGAGGCGCTCAAGAAAGAAGAAGGCAGCTACGGTATCGACCGATGAGAGTACAACAAAGGCGCATAACGAAGAAAAGGTCGCCGCCACCAACACAAAGAAGACAACCAAGATGTGGCGGAAGAAAGAAGGAACCTCTACCTCGCAAGATTCTCCAGCGAGCGAGGTCCAAACAAGTTGAAAAGACATGGAGAACGTCTAGCTCAAAGACGTAAAAATGAGAGCCCTCCGATTGGGGAGGCCATCTCAATCGTTATCCTAGCTAGGCCTAGCACTTGTTTTTCTTTTCATAAATCATAAAAATAAAATAAAAATTTAAAAAAATTAAAAACAACAAAAATAATAGGATTTCCGGCGATGCTCATTAGGGGCTAGCCACTTGTATCATCCTCACTCTTTTTTGCAGATCAAGAAGGAGGAGGAAGAGCCTGAATCAAGCTTAAGTCTTACAAAGACTCAAGCTTGGGGAGGGCACCCCCAGGTAAGAAGGAGTTCAATACAAGCTCGAGTCTTGCAAAGACTCAAGCTTGGGGAGGACCCCCAGGTAAGTATTCCTAACTTTTCTTAATAAATAAATAAACTCCCTGTTTCGAATAAATGCTAGAATCTTGGTGTTATGCTACGCTTAAGGGAAATGATGATCGAGTTACAAATTAGCTTCCCATGTGTCGCATAGATGCAACCTCTACTCCTGACATATGTGTTATTTTTACTTGAGCATGATCACATCATGAGTCTTGCCTATTTCCGTGGGTTGCATTTGTTACACCAAGTCTGAGCATTATGGATTGTGATATGGCATGATTAGGACTTGTTGCAATTTTTTTAGTATGGTTTCATCCAGAGATGTTTTTCTTGAATTGCTGCAAGTACCTAAAACCCTTCTGTTTTGGCACACTTCTCTTAGTGTGAGGATTTATTTACCTACCAGAGCCATATCATAATATTCGAACAGCCCCACTCATAGCCATTTGTTTGTGCATTGAGTTTTGTTAAGGTTTGATGTACTCTTGAAACTAAGCACTCCTAATTTCGGTCATAATTCCTTCGCGTGTGTTTTCGAAAATTTCTCTCCACCAAATAAAAAAGGGAATGTTTGGATAAATCAACCAAACATTTTTTTTTTAGAGTTTGCAAAACTTTTGGTCCATCCAAAATGCTCAAGAATATTTCAAAATGTTTCATTGAACCATTCAAAATTTATGGCCCTTTGCACCATGGAGTAGTAAAAAAAAAAAAAAAAAAACTCCATGGTTGCATGATAAAAGTCAATGGCTATATGGTTCTTATCATAAACATCTTGAGCAAAATAAAGGACCAATGTTTTTCAAAATCCCCTTCCATAAGTGTGAGTTCATTTTCTCCCCCTCCATCACGTCATTTCCTATGACCAAAATAAATGGAGTTGCTATGTTGATTGAGACTCATTCTTTAGCTTTACAATATATGCATAACATTTGTGCATTCCTTACCAAGCTCCACATACAAAGCCTCATTTGGTAGAAGGTAGGATGAGTGAAGCTTGTAGGAATAAGACTCACATTGGCAGGTAAGAGAAGTGCCTACCAAAACGAAGGAGAATTTTTGCACCTTACCTTGCAGCACATAAAAACTCTGGATGCATACCTGCTAGAATTGTGTACGTGTCCGAAAATGCCGTTCTAGTCTTCAATGCTGCATGACAAGGTGTGACATATAAGCCCACGATTTATGCAACACTCATGAATATTTTGTGCTCTCGTAAACTTACCACTGTTTAGGGAGTATGTTGTTGCATCTTTATTACCCATGGGGCGCTTCTTTGTAACTCCTGATCCGCCGGTACCCTGAGTTGAGTTTGCTCGGGACGAGCAAAGTTTAAGCTTGGGGAGGTTGTTGGCGGTCGTTAAACCATGTTTTGACCGCCACCCTACCGGTAAATAAATACATAACACCAAGATTTTGTGCATAGTAGTTAGGAATAATGCTACTCCACAAGTTTTGGTGGATATTTGGATGCAGGAGTGAATAATGGAGAAAAGTGGGCCCAGCCAGGGAAATTCCCTGGCCGGCCGGCCCCACCCCAGGCCGGCCGGCCCCACCTGGTGGCCGCAGGCCCCAGGCTTCCTCCAGTGGGCTGGAAAATAATCTTCAACGCACAATTCAAGCCCAGCTCGGCAGAATTCCACCGACATTCTAGAAGGTGGGCCATTTGGGCCTTTACTTGGCCCTCAATCCAATTCTGCCGACCCCAGCAAGAAACCGACCTTCAGACCGCCTTCAGGGAGTGATCTGGAGCGTCCAGGAGCAAGTCGGTGGCAAACCGCCACAGGGGACGGCCGGCCGGCCACCCCCCTAGGCCGGCCGGCCGACTTTGGCGCCACCGCCTCTCCAGCTTCGGCCAGGGCGCTTCCACCGCCTTCACAAGCTATAAAAGGGACCCCTCGGCCTCCGAAGCAAAGCGCACCATCACACTTCATCCAAGTGTTCATTAGTTTAGTTGAGTAGTAGCTTTGGGAGTTAGAGTAGAGTAGAGTAGAGTGAGAGCTCTCTCGGGCTTCCGGAGTCTTCTCGGAGTTCGGTATAGTTCTTGTATCGTTACTCTTTTGAGATATTATTTTATTCAATATAGTTATATTTAGTTTTATCTTTATTTATTTCTTTTAGTAGTTCTTTTCTATTTAGTTTATTTATTCGTTAAGTAAGTGCTCGTAGAAGTCTTGTTGTGGGATTCGTGATTGTTGGAATAACGAGTACGAGATAGTGCCGTCGTCGGAGATGACGTCGTGTGAAATCTGTGCTTGTTTATTCTTAGATAGGACTGCTCCGTTGATCAAGAGTAGCTCCTCTAGGCGGGTTGTAAGCGTGGCGCTTAGATCTTGGCCTATGCACGTTTGGCACCCAACCCCACGGAGGATGGTAGCCGCGAGTGTATGTGACAGCTGCACCGGTCTCTGTAATCCACCACGTCCGGGTTGGACTCAGCAGGGTCTTAATTATAGCATACGATTCCCTAGGTTTGAACTAGCTTCATCGGTTGAACTAGCACGTGTGTGCCCCGAAACGACATGACTTGTATGTGTATGAGCTTAGCTAGAGTAAATAACCTTTGTAGACTTGACTGCTAGAAAAGTAAATAATAGATAAACATACAGGTAGCCTTAACTCTATCTCGTTGCTCTCCCAAATGTATACTACGATTTATTTTATTACCTTGGATTTGAGGATGTGTGTGCCACCCATATCTATCATGCCTATCTTACCCCCGTCTCAAGTATAGTTGATACATTATTTCTTTCTCCAAATTATCCAATGCATATCTATTATTCAGCTACCTTTTGCTCTACTTCCCTGCGGAAATATAAATACGATAACCCTGGAATACTCCAAGGTGAAATGCTACAATGGTGATCCGTGCGCTTGCGGAATTAATGAACTTAATTTTATCGCATAAGAACCGCCAACAAAGATGATGCTGGATCATTTGTGAGGGATGATATTGAAGAGAACTTGAGTGATTATGAAACATGTTCATGAACAAGCGAGTATTGCAACCTGAAGTACAACATGAGGAGGTAATTGCTGAACCATTGAAAGCTTTCTTTACAAGGAGCAAAGTGATCTTACCATGAGTTGAATGCTGGTTGTAATATATGTTCTATGTTTTAGGGTGGAAGAGAGGTCATATTATATAGTGTTGTGAGACCCTATGATTCCCCGGTGGCGAAGGCAACTATCCAAACAAAAAACCCAAATGCTATTGTGGCTGGAACTCGTCTTGGTGTTCAGTTTTACGAAGTGGTTGTCAATCATGTGTTTGCAAGGGATGCTGTACTGCCTCGTCCATATGGAAATGTGACTAATCTTGGGGAAGCTTGTGGGAGATGCATTGCATGGCCATGTGACAGAGTAATGACCTAGCCTACCTCTGCATTTGAATTGATTTGATTGTCTAATGCCTAGTAATTAAGTAATCATATTTGTTTCAGATTAAGGATGATAAGAACTCACTCAGGCATTCTAGTTCTGGAAGAAGACCATCCTAAATTGAAGGTACTGATTACAAATGCTAAAACTTGGAGTTGTTCAAGTAAACTATTTTTTAGCACTCTATTAGCTATCTGTGAAATTTGTTTATTGGATGGCTAATTTATTCGATAGTGTATACCTGTCGAGCCTTCAAAATGACATGACATAGCTAATAGTTCTATGTTGCACTACAAAAATCAATGTTTTTGCTGCTTTGAAAATAATGGTCTTCTTGCTTAGGTACTGTAACACCCTAAATTTTCAAAACAAATCAAAAAGGAATAAAAATCACTCTAAATTTAAATTTTTGCCTCGCTCTTACCTTGCCATGAATTTTCAAAATAAAATTCACTAAAATAATTCAAACCTAGTTTCAATCTGGGATTTTTGAAATATAAAAACTTGTGCTCAAGTGCTTGCTTCCATTTAAAATCAATTAAAAATGTGAATCTTTCGAAATTCCAACAAATATAACTAAAGTAGATTAAGTTTCAAGTCAATTTTCGAAAATTCTAATTTAAACTGCATGAAAATCCATCATGTTGCACTAGTGAGTTATTCAAATTTATTTTGAATGACTTTGGTGTTATTTCTCTTCGAGTAATTTGTTTTCCATTCAAATTTGGATTCCAAATCAAACCTCAGAAAATGAAATGCCTTTTCTTTTCTCCTGGGCCGCCTCCTCCTTTCTCTCCAGTCGGCCCAGCTTCCCTTCTCCTTTTCTTTCTCCCCGCCAGCTGCTTCAGCCCACCGCGGCCCAGTCCGGCCCGCCTCCCTCTTCTTCCTCCTGCTCTCGCCAGGCACCACCCATGCCGGCTTGTCGCCGTCGCCGTGTCATCGCATCGCGGCCGCAGGAGCACCTCGCGAAGCATGTGCCGCGCCCGAGCCTCCCGCGCCTAGTCCCATCGACGAGCAGTCGAAGCACTGTTGGCGATCGTTAAACCATGATTTGACCGCCACCCTACCGGAAAATAAATGCATAACACCAAGATTTTGTGCATAGTAGATAGGATTAACACTACTCCACAAGTTTTGGTGAATATTTGGATGCAGGAGTGAATAATGGAGGAAAGTGGGCCCAGCCAGGGAAATTCCCTGGCCGGCCGGCCCCACCCTAGGCTGGCCGGCCCCACCTGATGGCCGCAGGCCCCGGGCTTCCTCCAGTGGGCTGGAAACTGGTACATCACGCACAATTCAAGGCCCAGCCCAGCAGATTGCACCGTCATTCTAGAAGGTGGGCCGTTTGGGCCGTCAAGGCCCACCTGTTCCTGATCTCCGCTGGGCATTCTAGCTCATGGTGGCCAGCTGCATAGTTGATGGGGGCATGTGCGAGAGCTCGTTCGCAGGCGTCGACAGACTAAAAATGCAGCACCATGGTCGTCCTGGAAGAGGGTAGCATTTTCAGGATGAGGGAGAGACCAGGCTTAGCGTTGTCCATGGCATCGGTGTTGAACGGTGCCGGGTTGACCACAGCTTATGGTGGGGTGACGAAGGCGTAGGTGAACCACGCTGCATCGTGCCACCTTGCCTGCAGCATCCAAATCTCAGAGGAAGAGGAGTAGGTTTTTTGTCGAAACCAACATCGCTCTCCACCATCTCCTCCTCAGAGTTGCCAGCAATCACTGAATTTGGCAGGGAAGAGGGTGGGGACTGTTGGTGGGTGGCTGGTGGAGCGTCTGGTAGTGGATTTTTTTTTTTTTAGGGGGGAGGGTGGTCATGACAGGTGCGCCATCTCAAGGAGAGGCACAATTGGTGGAGGCGAGCTTCTCCCTGGCGAGGCCGCCGGGGATTACTGGCCGGAGGCAACAGGAGACAGGTTTCGCAGACCATGGCGACGCTCTAGGATGATGTGGATATTCACTGCATGTGGATAGACTTATAGTGGGTATCGCGGTTTCTTAACTAGTGGTGTGGCCCTCGGAGAGGTCTCACTGAACAAGGTGCCGAGGTGGAGAGACTCGAGCGATGATGAGTGTTAGCATCATTACAGATACCCACTTTATAAGCCAATAATATCTTGTTTTGGAGCATAAACACCACTTTTATACACGCTAACCCTTGCATATTTGTATATAGTGTTGTTCATGAGTTATATTGCAGAATCAGGTAAAATATATGACACTATAGACTTCACAATATACTTGGACCTTGAAGGCTTGTACCAGTTAGGAGAATCAGCAAAAGGCCTTGGTGCTGGTCGGCACAGCCCATGTGCCGATTGGTACATAGAATATTTGTGCTTGATCAACGTCCACTCGACGCTAAGACTCTTCTAGAAGATGACCTACTCATAATCTTGGAGGATCCAATCGTGAAGAGACCAAGATTTGATCTTATCATTTAAGGATTATCTACGGAAGATTATGGTGCGAGTACCTACATGGAAGCCATTGAAGAACTTCTAGAAGGCAGGAACTGACTTGAAGAGGAGTTCGTGCAAGACACGTTAGGTGCCTATCGGTGCCACGCCGCCACTTCACCAATCGGTCTAGGGCGTTGTGTCTACATTGATATAAATACTGGGAACATTAGACATGCGAAGGAGGTCGAGGAGGCGCAAAAACATAGAAAACTCGAGTCGAGAGCCACCGGGGCTTTGCCCCATTCCACTTCATCTCTAGTTGTCTATATTGGTCTAGCCAATCTAACCAAGTCGTTGATCTTAGGATTAATAGCTTGGGTTCAAGAACCATCAAAGTAGGCCCACTAGATGGTGACGTATCTCGTATCCATTGTATCAAGTTTGATTAAATTACAGTTTTAATGATTGGCTTTAGATGTGCTTATTACCCAATTCTGTTGGTTTATGCATGAACTTGATTTCAATTGCTTAACGCTAGGCTAAGTTATTAGAGCTAGGCTTGATCATGGCGATTAGGCTTATTGTCTACGTAACCAGTGCATAACAGTAATTGCATCTAAGATTGGAGTTTCATGGACGGTCAGAGGACAGGATACCTGTATAGGAACACTCATAGCCTATTCACAGAAGAACCAAATAAGACGATAGGTGTAGGAACTGAATCTTTACTCTTAGATTGTAGGAACCTTAGGAAAACCATTAGGGATCCTCGTGATAGATTGAATGCAGCCTTAGGTAATCATCATCAGGTGTTTGTAACTACCAATTAAAATTACCAAGCAATTAAACTGTCCAGTTTAACTACCTGGTTTGAACCGCAACTAGCAAAATTAGGTTTGACTCAACCTATTTGTATCTATCTCACAACACTTGCCACGTCTAATGTCTATCAGCCTTTGTGGCGATCGACACAATCCTGGTGCCGCCCGGCACTGCTCTTGTTCACACCAACGCAGACCCTTCTGTCCACCTAATGGTAGAATAAGATATTTAAACATGTTGCTTTCACTTAATCTCTTGCTGGTCTATGTGGATTCAATATAAACCTTGGAATACTCTAAGGGAAAAGCTACAACTAACACCGTGCACTTGTGGTATGTAAATCGGGGTGCCACATTAGGCCAACAATGAACGGGAGTGGGACCTTGCAAAGTCCGGGGGGTTGGAGCTGGATGATGGGATCTTGGCTGGGGGTGCAAGGTGCTGGGGTGTTGTGGCACGGGGTGGGATCGCCGTGGTCAGGGGGTGGGTGGTGGTGGTCTAGGCACTGGTAGCCACGTGGTCAAGCGCTCGGGGAAAGAGACCGCTTGGAGTGGGACACAGGAGGTTGGCACTGGGATGGTGGGAGGTCTGGAGTCAGCTAATCGGCATTTTGCACTGGCACTGGCTGTGGCCACTGTCGCTGCAGTTGCGGCAGCAAACAGGATCCCGGCAGTCACGCAGTTGGTGGTTGGTGGCGAGACAGAGAAAGCAGCCATTAGTGGAGGTTATGGGAGCAGGGCTTCTGCGAGAGGCAGGAGAGAGGTGGCGACCTGGGACAGAAGAGCACAGAGGTAAGGCTGGTTGGTGGGGCTGTAAAGGTGTGACTTGATGGCGAGGGGTGCGGGTCAAGAGCGGAGAGGGTGTGGGCAGGAGTGGAGCGTCAGAGTTGCTGACTTTTGTGGTTTCGCGAACTTTCAGCTGGCTAGGGGGCTGTTTCCTGCCAAGCAACATGTCACCCATGCTGGTATCCCCTCGAGCTGCACGCTGACTTTGCTGCTCCCGTACCAGTCTGGCGTGGTCACTGTAGAGCATTGAAGGCTTCTCCTACCTCCAGATTGTTGACCATAGCAATGGCGCAGCCAAACTGGAGTGTAGGGTTAGAGTGGTGGAGCCTATGCTGAGATGACCCAGGACCGCGATAGCATTTGTCGCACAAACCAAGGTAGCAACTAAAGGATCGGGGAAAGCCACAAGCATAAGCACGTTGGAGATGAAATCTATGGTGTACTTACTTGACCGACTTGGGGGGTGATGTAGACAAACGATTGGGGGGGGGGGGGGGGGGGGGGGGGGGGGGGGGGGGGGGGGATGGAGTTGGCGGGAAGGGGAGGGAGTGATTGTTGAGGAGGAGATGGTCCTGGATGGTTGCGCATGGCCTGTTCCGGCTTCTCCATGACGACGGAACCACTGGGATGCTGTGGTCACCCCCAAAGGGCAAAGGGCAAGTGCTGTGATGGTGGTCTTCCTCCTGGCAGCGGCTGCTGTGGGTGGTGGGGTGGGTTGGGTGGGCTGGTGGGCTGGTGGCCGGGTTTAGGAGGTCTCGCAACCACCCTCCTCACTCGATGTATCTAACTCTAAGAATCTTTGGAAAGCTTTTTAGAAAATTTTTAATTAAATTATGTACCATCTAGTAATTAAAAAAATGGCAATAAACTCAACCAAATAATGGCCAAAAAGAATTTCAGCATCTGCAACTACACCTACATTCCAGTAGGTGAACAATTCCAAGTTAACATCAACATTGATGTATTTTTTCTGTCCGAGCTAAGAAGCCATGGCTAAAAATTAGAAAACCACTCGCAAGAAATCAATAGCAACCTGGCCAGGTGCCGTAGCCAAGAAAGGCAACCAAACAATCTGATTTGATTCATCATCATTTGCTCCCGAGGGCTCCAATAAAAACACAAGCTAGCTTTTAGACTTCATCGTTTGTGGGTCGGGTCAGGCTTGAAAAAAACCCGGGGCAACTTTCGTAAGCCCGACCCCGACGTTTGGTCATAAATTTAGGCTCGAGCCCAATGGGTTGTTTCTGGGCGTTTTCAGGTTATCATATCTGTTCCTTTTTTTTGTTTGGTTAACATATCAAAGCATAAATCCGCCTCGTTAATCAGAGTGAGCTAAAAATTGAAGCCATAGCCCGCCCAGTGCATGAGTCAGGTTTTTTCCAAGGCGGATCAGGTTGGTCAACTTGGGCTACCCATGATCTGGTCTACTAGCTCTTAATGGCACAATTGGATGAAACTCTTAAATATAATAAAAAAACAAATGAACAGGTCAATACTATAATTGGAGTAAAAAAAGGATTGATAGGAAAATTATATATTTGAGAAGAAACAAATAAATAGATGAGATTGGAGTGCCCGGCGGTAATCCATGGTTTTTAATGTGAATGTTTTCTTTGTGCTTCAGAAATTGAACTAGTAGTCCATGTCCTATTACAAAATCATGGCACCCACCCCAACCCTTGCCTTCTCATATTAGAAAGCGCTTATCTTATTTCACGAACTCAGAGTGCAAATTGTGATGGTTGACCTTCTCGACGCTTAGACATATGTCTACGCCCCCCGTGAAGAAAAAGCTGCACTTTTTACATGTTCTTACAGCATAGATAGTCATGGCTAAAATCCCGTGTCTCTGAATAGAATTTGTTATAGATATTGCAGAGTACAGATAGGTTCCATTTCCTTCTTTGAATTAAATATTACTCATTTAGTAAATGAGTAATATTGCAGAGTACAGATAGGTTCCATTTCATTCTTTGAATTAAATATTACTCATTTACTTATCTTTTCATTAATTTGAAGTGCATATGTCTTTAACTTTGTTCGTACGTCTCTATTCCAGAGTAGCCACCACGCTTAAGTTATTTTCAATAAAGGCTGGCCCAGACTTGAGATTTTGTCCAGGAATCTGTGCAGTTTGCTTCCAGTGGAGATTCCAAGTTCTGATCCTACATTTCACTCCAGGTATCCATTCGATGAAAAAGGTTTATGACAAGGCTGACCGTCCGACAGTAGTAAAAGTGTAAAACCTACACTTCACTCCAAGTATCCACCGATGCAAAAAGCAGAACGTCAGGTAGTAGTATATATTTGCAAAAGCATGCTGTATGCTTATCCCACGAGCTTTCTTGGACACAAAACAGCATTTCTTTGTCCGCGAGAGAGAAAGACCTATAGCAATGAGTGGGGGAGCGGAAATGATAGCGAGCGCTGTTGTGCAGCGCATCGCCGGCATGCTCGGCGATATCGCCTGGGAGAGGATTGAGCTGCTGTGGAACTTCAAAGAAGATGTCCAAGAGATGGAGAGAAAAATGAAGTACCTGGAGGTTGCGCTTGACTATGCTGACAAGCGCTCCCGTGGAACTGACGATGCATTGGTGCAATATTGGCTCAAGAAGTACAAGTCTGTTTCCTATGACATTGAAGACACGCTAGATGAGTTGAAGGCCGATGCAATGATATGGAAAAAGAGCCCATTCACGGTACGTAACGTGATTCATGGAAATTTCTACCAGTTTTGCAATCTGTTAATGGTTCATGATTCATGAACAAGGAAAACATGATACTAGCAACTTGATTTAAAAAATAAAATTCATTGGCTAACTTGTGTAAACTCGAGGATTGGATTGCCTGTTTTGTAATGCGCTAGGACAAAGACAAATTATTGCATGGACAATATTTCGGACATGTTTGATCTGTTAATGTTATTTTGCCATTCATTTTCGGTCAAAACTTAGCCAGCAAAAATTTTTTTTAAAAAAAGAGAGAAAAAGGGATGATCGTGGAGCAAACTAAAATACATTTGTTTCAAATGCGACAGATACATATCTTTATTTGTAAGTTACAGACGCGAGACATGCTAAATCATATACACGGCACGGAACAACGTACAAGTGGGACACCTAGTTTTAATTTAGAATTACTAGCAGGGCCTCTCATAGTCGTACAGCCAAACCACCTGTTCAACAAATAGTAAAGTTTGAAAATCTATAACAAATAGATAAGCAAAACTATCAGAAAACTAAAGATTTTAAGGAACTTTGTCATAGAAATAAATACATACTAAGCATGAAATTTCTCACAAAACTACATATTTACGTGACTTTATCAAAATGCTACAAAATTAGTGAGAACTTATAGCAAAATTACAGATTTAAGGGTTGTGAGTTCTTTCACTGCAACTAGGGCCAGCTATGAGTAAATGGAGGTAGGAACCATGATTCCTTAAAATCTATAGTTTCGGGTTAAATTTATCACTAAATCAATAGTTCCTTGATAAATCCCCTTAAATATATAGTTTTGTGATAATTTGGTGTATATATATATATATATATATATATATATATATATATATACGGAGAGTATATTCTATAGCCACTTCAGTTTTACGATAAATTTATCACGAATTTACGATAAATTCAGACAAATTTACGACATCAGCGTTCACACACGTTTTGAAAGATGAACCACGGTAAAAACGTAGTAAATCACGTAGCAAAATATCGTAAATCACTATACACAAATGTCGTAAATTGCGATACATAAGTGGCCATAGAATAAGCTATTCTATGGCTGGCTATAAAATAACCGGTCTGTGTATATATATATATATATATATATATACATACAAATGCTATTCAGCACCCTAGGTGTAGAATAGTTATTCTACACCTAGTAATTTTTTATTGAACAAAACGATCATAAATTACTGAACTGAGTGCACGACGATGCTAATATGTGTCAGTAATTCACGTTTCGTGATCGCGTTCAGTAAAAATCATGACATTTTGCTCAGTAATTTTAATAATTACTGACAATTTGTTCAGTAATTATTAGTTAGGTGTAGAATAGTTATTCTGCACCCTAGGTGCAGAATAGCGCTGTGGTATATATATATATATATATATATATATATATATATATATATATATATATATATATGAAATGTACTTCATCAAAAAAATTGATAGCCACAAAGAACTATTATCTTAGTTTTGTTCAAAAAATATAGTTCCTTGAAATAAAAAAAATCTAAAATACAACCATCATATATTGATTAGTTATAGGCTGCGATAGGGTGACACCATAACGTGCTACGCCCGTTCCTTCACTCGAAGGGTTAGGGTCTGACTCGCCCTTTGCTTTGTCCTGCCTTGCATCAACATTATATTGCCAATTTATATAATCTTATGGCTATTAATTAAGAAAAGTCTGACTTAGAATAAACCAATATGGATTAATATTTGGGATCCTAGGTAGTATGTGATTTAACACTTCTACGTCGTAAACTTGTTGCTGCAGTAGTAACGTGCCACACAATGATGATTAATTTGCTAGCTAAATAACATGAAGCGAAAGCCCATATATGCATCTGCCAAAGCCCATGAGCGCTAGTGGGAAGAGGACCGGTGCCAACACTCATCCATCGCATGCGTGTGCCCATCACCCTCGACTCTCATCTGTTCGTCTCCAGGAACGTCGTTCGGCCGCCGCACCACGCGCTGCCGCCGTTTGCTTAGATACAACAATCTACTATCAGACCTGCTGCACTACATGGCGCTTGTTAATAAGTTAGTTAATAAAATTGGTATGTCTTATCTAGCCGTGTTGACCTACGCTACGAATGATTCCCCTTTTGTCCGGTTTCAACATGCATTAAATGTTTAATCCGAAGATAATTATATATCATTTACAACAACAATATGCACGAATATTAGAGTTTCTTTCTTTCAATTTTTTGGCGCCATAATCTGTGGCCCATCCGTGACGAGGACGAAACAACCGAATAAAGTCTACCATGGTTCTAAAAGTTGGATCATTGACCACAACTCGTAATGTTTATATGGTGTAATGTAATCAAGACATATTCATGTGATTGAAAGGTAGGGGAAGTATTTACAGCCAAATAGATAGCTTAATGTACGTGTTTTTAGAATATATTTTGTTTTCCATGCTTTACTAGAGTGGTAAAGAAAATGTTCCACACTCTTTACCAACAACTCTGGTCTGAGATTCCTGCAGAGCAAGAGAGAGACAATATTTGTTCAACAAATCTGGTATACATAAATCTTATATTAGTCCGATGGTGCAAAACATGGAACGGCGTCCTCTTAATGAGAAAAAAAAAGAAAGAGAAAACATGATATTCACACTGGAGCACTATGTCATAAATAAGACATTTTGTCTAATTTGCCCCATACCCACGTACAAATCCTGGCTTTGTCTCTCAAGATGATGCAGGGATTTAATGAGTCAAGCACTGAAGTTAGACATAGAAAAGCTTATACAGAAATGACGTCGTACAAATAAGACATTTGTCTAATTTGCCCCATACCCACGTACAAATCCTGGCTTCGCCCCTGAAGATGATGCAAGAATGTAATGACTTAAGCACTGAAGTTAGACATAGGAAAGCTTACAGAAACGACGATGCAGCGATGTAGTGAGTTAAGAACTGAAGTTAGGCGGAGAAAGTAGTGATGTAGGTTAGGGCTATGGTAACCCCCACAGAAATCTTCTTCATTGTGTCTTACGTGTCCATTGGTCTTTTGTTTAGCGTTCACTTCCTTTTAAGCGCAGAAGCCTCTTACATATGCAAGCTGCTCGGGCAGAAACATATTGCATGTTTTATCCCCTTGCCTATCCAATAAAGAGCAATGACTTCCTTTGCCAATTTACAAGACCAGGATTCTAGGAAATGCTGCCCAATGAATTCTTATTTTTATATAAAAAGAACTTATGTTCTTAAAGGAATATTCAAAAAGCATTAATAGCGATAATCTGGCCTTAATAAACAGCTATAAATACAATAACACGAGCACGCTAAATAGGCATTGTTTTCACAATTTGATAATGTACTTATAGTCACATTTTGTTACGCATGGATATTATATTGTCTTATTTAATAATATTTCTTATCACCATATACCTATAATATTAGTGTAAATAAATTAAGTACAATTTAAAGTAAAATTTCAAAAAGGTTGGTACACATCCATCTAAGGAATAATCTCAATCTGAAGCATTGGTTTATATTTCTTGTAGCTGCAGTGAGCTTTTGTCTTGTCCTCAAATTAGCTTTGTCTTGTTCCTCAAATTTTAAACAAACAAGCTCAAACTAAAATGGCAGAGAATTAATTAATCTTTTAACAGTATTCACATGGGCACAAAAAAAAATAATTCCTAAATCTAGTTTCTGCTGGTCATAGAATAATCTTAATTTCTCAAGAATCAAAATTGAGTATAGCAATTAATAAATGGAATTTGCTTCCCATTGCGTGAACCAAGAAATAGAATAGGAACAATGATCCGAGTGTAGCTTTCATAAGTGTAATGTGGTGTAGTGTCAGTGTCAAACTAACGCAACTTTGTTGTCAGCGCTGTTGGCGTCCGCGGCTTGGCAAGGCATAGGCATTTCTATAAGTTATTGACCCAAGAATAGAAAATATTGTTTTTCTCATGTGTCATTTTAATTCATAAAAATAGATTAACATATTTTGATTTTTTTTTGTCACTCATGCTTGTTGAATAGGAGCTACATTGTGGTTAATTATTTGGCTAATTAAAAAATTGCAGGTTAAATTGTTCTGCTCATCAACTAATCCACTTGTTTTGCGCATCACCATGTCAAAAAAGATGAGAAATATTCGAGTGAAGCTAGATAGTATTGCTGAGGAGTACCAGAAGAAATTTCCTCTTCTGCTATTGCCTACCCGGAGAGGCCAAGACAATAACGGAAACTGGAGAGAAACATTTATTGGTAACAGAGATGAAAGTGAGATGGTAGGAATGGAAAGAGAGAAGGAAGACATATTAACCAAGTTGTTGCAGAAAGATGGAGACCAAGACGTGTCTATCATTCCCATCGTTGGTCTCGGTGGTATGGGTAAGACGATGCTTGCAAAATTTGTTTACAATCTTAAGGAATCAAATATATTTGATGTGAAAGCATGGGTCCATGTCTCAATGAACTTTGAGCTAAAGAAGATTGCAACTGCTATTATATCTCAGGTAGAGGGTACCACTTCATCTGATGCTGCCAGTTCACAGTATCTAAAATCTCAGCTTGACTGCATACTCCGCAGGAAGTTATTTCTTATTGTCTTAGATGACTTATGGGAGGATAAGATACATAATTTAGAGAAACTGATGGAAATGCTACCATCTGGAAAGAAAGGTAGCAAGATAATAGTCACCACTCGCAATGAATAGGTTGCTCATACATTATCTCGCATACATTCTTATTTTCATGTTGTTGAATCGATCAAACTGAAGGGTTTGTCAATTGATGAGTGCTGGTCTATTATGAAGCCTCGCAAACTAGGACATGTCCAACTTGCTGACCTTGTGGACATCGGAAAAGAAATTGCACAGCGATGCGGCGGAGTACCACTGGTAGCTAAGGCGCTTGGTTATGTGATGCAGAAGAATTGCACAAAAGAAGAATGGTTGGAAATTAAAAATAGTAACATTCTGGATATCAAGGATGATGACAAAGGAATTCTGAAGGGTTTGCTGCTAAGCTATTACCACATGCCTGCACATCTTAAACTCTGTTTCATGTATTTCTCTATCTTCCCTAAGAGCCATGACATAGATCATGACTGCTTGATCCAACAATGGATTGCTTTGGGGTTTATTCAAGATACTGATGGGCAACAACTTCAAAAGATTGGTACGGAATATATTGATGAATTCTTGGGGATGTCCTTCCTTACAGTTTTTACTTCTCATACGGTAAGTGAAATTGTCCTTATCTGATTGTAATTATGTTACAATTATTTGTCTTGAAGATCACTGAACAACGTGTTCTTTCTCCCGCCAAGGTACAAGCTGCAAGGATATTTAAACCCACACTCAAATTTCATATGCATGATATGGTACACGACCTTGCAAGACATGTTGCTGGTGATGAATTCTCTTACACAAATGATGCGGCAAGTGGCGGTTCTAAGAGGGACAAATTGAACTGTCATTATTATTTACTGACAAATCACAACAAGACATCATTAGCCTATAAAGCTTTTCCAGCCAAAGTCAGGGCCCTACATTTTAGGGAATGTGAGATAATGCATCTTCCTAAGCAAGCATTCTCACACACCTTATGGTTGAGAATTCTGGATTTGAGTGGGTGTCATCTTTCAGAGCTACCAAGATCCACTTATAAACTAAAGCTATTAAGGTATCTTGATGCATCTAACAATCCAATCTCAAGCTTGCCTAAATCATTGAACTATCTCCTTAACTTGCAAACCTTGGTACTTTCAAATACATCTCTGAAGACATTGCCCATAAACATTGGTTGCCTCCAGAAACTGCAATTCTTTGACCTATCAGGATGTACCAACTTTGTTGAGCTTCCTAGCTCTTTTGGGAACCTAAGTGCTCTCCTCTTCCTAAACTTGGCAAGTTGCCATGAATTGCAAGTACTTCCAGAATCCTTTGGCGATCTAAATTGTCTTCAGTTTTTGAGTCTATTAGATTGCTACAGCCTAAAATCACTACCTGAATCTTGTTCCCAACTTCATGATCTGACACATCTTGATCTGTCAGATTGCCATAACCTTGGAAAACTCCCAGATTGCATTGGCAATCTTTCTAAGCTTGTGTATTTGAATGTAACAAGCTGTTCCAAATTTGAGACGTTGCCGGAATCTCTATGCAAACTAGTTGCATTAAAGCATCTAAATTTGTCATTTTGTGTGAAGCTTGATCATCTTCCCTCCTGTATTGGTGATTTACGACTTCAAACTTTGGATCTTCAAGGCTGCTGTTTTCTTCGTGACTTGCCAGACAGCATTTTTAACATGTCTACACTTAAAAATGTAGAAGAGAAATTTGCATTTAAAATATATTCTAGGGTTGAAGAACTCAGGAAGAAACTAAAGTTGTTAGAGTCTTGTACGTTTGATGGAGGAAGTAGTGAACTATGGAGTATGATTGTGTTACTCGAATGGGCACCCTTCCATGAGTTAAAGATCAATCGTCTTAAAAATGTCAAGCATTTGGAACAGGCAGAGCAAGCTAAATTGTCCAACAACTCAAAGCTTACAAGTCTGCTTCTTCAATGGGGACATGATCAAGTTAGTCTGGCAGAGGATGCAGAAATGGCTGACAAATCAGTGCTGGAGAAGCTTGTGCCTCCAAGAAGCCTTCAACACCTTGCATTGGGTCGGTATATGAGCATAGACTTCCCTAGTTGGATGATGGACATTCCTTCCTACCTACCTCATCTTACCACCATAACTCTTTCCCGTTTGAAGCATTGCAACCAGCTCCCTCCATTTGGATGTCTGCCAAATCTGAGAGCATTGGCCATGGAAGAAATGTCCAATCTCAAGAATGTTGGCGAAGAATTTTATGGAGACCGCAGAACCTGCCAAAAGCTAAGAGTGATTATATTGAATTCAATGGACAACTTGGAGGAGTGGTGGACAACGAGGTCATCTAATGAAGGTGGGGAGATCTTAATCCCTAATTTACATTTCTTGTGTGCTATGAATTGCCCGAAGTTGAAGTTTGTGCCTTATCCTCCAAGGAGCATGGCCTGGTACACAAGTAATAGCGATCATGTGTGGCCAGAACATGGGTTTGGGAACCTCTCGTCTATCACTTCTCCATTTTATCTTCATATGTCGAGTACATTCTCGTCTTCTGAAGTGTGGCGTAGGATCCAATACCTCTCTTCAGCCGAAATTCTTGAAATTTCTGTCACTATGGGCCTTAGAACCTTGCCAGAGGCTATTCGAGGCTTCACCTCCCTCCGGCAAATCACGATAGGATATTGTGAGGACTTGGTGGCACTTCCAGAATGGCTCGGAGACTTAACTTGTTTGAGAGAAATTCGCATTGGTGGATGCCCAAAGCTGTCTTCACTGCCGGAAAGCATACGGCGCTTGACTGACTTAAAGAGACTATTGATCACTGGCTGCCCAGAACTATCACAGAAGTGCCAAGGAGAGGACAAGGACAAGATCGCTCATGTTCCAGAGAAAGTATTCGATTAATATAAGCTTCCCACCTCAACTTCATGCCAACTTGCTAAGGTCCAGCATGGTGAGGTCTCTTTCGCTGCAATTTTCTTCTTCCTCTTTTATACGCAGTTAGGTGACATACTATGCCTGTTTTCTTAGTTTGTGTCCTGTCTGCTTATAGGGTGGCAGTCTTAGTGTAACGTCTGTTACAGCAAGGCAAACTTTAAAGGTAACTAGTCCTTTTTGTTTTTTGAGAATTTAAAGGTATGCTTGTAAATCACATGTAAACACACTTATAGAGCATTTTTATACTGTGATATCATGTATAAATAATTTCTTATGCTTTACTTAGTGTTCTTCTCTGTTTAAATTATTAAAAATAATCCAGAAATTAATAAATATTCAAACTTCACAGTAAACCACTTCCAGTGATGCTTAATCCAAGAAAGATACCTCTGAACCTTAACTAATTTTCAATATCATGTTAATCAATTAACCCACTCAAGATAATTTAATTAATTAAATTAAACAGTAATTTTAATAAAGGAAATACTTCAGACGAAAGTATATTAAATAAAGTTAATCACTCACAGCAGAACTCCGCCATTTTGATTAATGAAATTCACTTTTCTAATACAGTGTAAATGATTGTCCCATTAGATAATTAAATCTTAATTGCATCATTTCATTGCATTTAACTTGCATTGTTTTCTTGTCATGATGTATAGTTGCAGAGGAGACTCCGGAGCCGTGGGCCTTCCGGCTGCCGGAGCAGGCTCAGGAGGAGCCACAGACTGACCCTGCTACTGACCCAGCTAGTGCAGCACCTGAGCCAGGCAAGCCCCGGTCCATCCCGCCCGTGTTTTTGTATTCCTTTATCACTATGATTGGTGTCGATAGAAATGTTTGTGCATTAGGATTATAGGAGTTGATTGGAACCGTAGACTCCATTAGACTTATCCTTCCTGGTTATCCTTGTTAGTCCCTGTGTAGTGGTAGTTGGTATTTTGTCGGGCGTTAGCACTGCTATGCTTAGTTGCTAGTGATCAGTAGAAGTCGAGTGGTAGGCCCTGCTCGCATGGTATGACCATGACACCCTGTATTGTGCTAGACGAAGGGATCCCCTAGACGAATTGTAGGTATGTTGGAGACCAGATGTGGATGTTTGTAGGACGGATGGAGAAGGCTGAGCCTTCACGATGGTAGCCCCGTCTGTGTCAGTTAAGGATCGTCTGTTGTTGGCCCTGTTGAGCAAGTTTGAACGTACTAGCCGCATGCTGGTTTTTATGGGCCGAGTAAACTGACGTAGCCTGTGTCGCCCTGGATGTCTGGTGGATAACCCTACTCTTTCTATCTTGGTACTCGGGAGAGCAAGGATAATTACCGGATAACTAGCAGTTACGCCAACTCGAATCATGGACAAGTCTACATGACGAAATTGACGCACTTGCCTGACGAAATCCAAGCCGAGACCGGAGCCCTGATGGGCGACGGGTGGTGATGAGGATGAAGTAAAGGGTGGTGATGCGCCGAAGTTGTATATTGATCGAGAGATGTTTACAATTGCCGTGACCCTTTATATTTATAGGGCCGCTGGACTTCGCGTACAAGAAAGGACTCTGACATTAAACCGACTAAGATCTAGCTAAATAATATAATATTACGGCAAGGGTGCTAATCTTACTATAAAATAATGGAAACCTTGTACCGTATGTGCTCTCTCAAGATAATCTCACGTGATGGCCTTCCGTGTATCCATTGAGCTATGAATAAAATATTCTGGCCACTTGAACTCATTGGACTCCTCTGGACATACGTCTTGCAACAGACACGAAACCTCGTGCTAAATTCCGGTGTCAACACATGCCCTCCAGTTTCGAAATATGAGATATCATGTTTCGAAATTATTCCTTGAGCAATCTTGAATGCCGATGCCCCCCAAGTATGATGGGAGTTGCCTACCGGAAAGGAAATCGGCTTATCCCTTATCATCCACCATATTAATTCTCTGTTAACACCATAATTTGTCATCAGCAAATTCTGTTATCAACACGGATATGCCCCCCAATTTCAGAATATAATATATGATGTTCTGAAATTATTTTCTCAAGCAATCTTTAGTGCGGATGGCCCCAATCAAAGTTGGCTACTAGTGGCAGATCGGCTTCTCTTTGTCATCAAGCTTGATCGGCACATTTTAAACAATCCATCGTCTTGATGCCTTGATCGCCACGTAAGGACTCCATCAGCTTAATCACCAATTAGCTTTTCTAGCTATATATTATTTTAATCCTGGCCATTGAACTCCAACAGTCCATACACTTGCCGATTCCCATTGCCGATGCATTAGGCATAGGTTGGTTTCTGCCGATTTTTGATCAACACATTAAGCCACCGCTGCCTCCTTGCAGCTCCACTAGCCGATACACAATAATCCAGTGGCCGATACACTAGCAATATAAAATAATCAAAAATAGTATTTGCCTTCTAAATGAGTCTGCCGATAAAAAATATCAACAGCCGATACACCATAGAAACAGCCTGCCGATTCGCTTCAGCCGATGAATATTGCCGATTCACTTCAGCCGATGAAGATTTTTTTTTTTTGGATCACAGTACAACCACACCTTTTACAAGGACACCCCTGGGTCCATTTTACAGAAAGGTCCTCAAAGAAAAAGAAAATACAAAGAAGTCCTTCTTCTTCAAGAACTCTCCCGATCCACACTCTCCTCGCCGCCGGCCACCACCGAAAGCTTCGCCCGGCGTTCTCCTCCGACCAGATCCGCGACCACAACGCATTGTTGATGAAGCCGATTAGATGTGTACGAGGAAGGCACCAATCCGGCCATCGCAAGGATCCAATCCAAGAGGAGACGAACCGAACAACCACCAACCAGCGGGAACCAGCAGCAAAGAGCAAAAGATCCGAGGCTTCGCCGCCAACGCATGACGGCAACCACCCGGCACCAACATCCACCATCGCCAGCGTCGCCGGCGAGGGGAACAAAAAGCCCATCCCCCCAATCGCAAAAGGAAGGAAAGCAGAGAAGCTCCACGGGACCTCACCGGAGAAGAAGCCGCCGACGACGACGACGACACCACCGGATCCGCCTAGGGAGAAGCAAAAGACGGCCGCCATCGCCATGGAGGACGACGACACCGTCAACCCTAACCCTAGCTCGGGGAAAACTAGACTACTAACTATACTAGTAGCTAGAGAGTGGCCGGACGGCAGCCCCGCTGATTTCCCGGCCCTCCGAAGCCCCGCGGGGCCGCCGGAGGATGGGGAAATCGAGCGGAGCCGCCGCCGGAGTCGGTCTCGCCTCGCGTTCGCCTTCTCTGTACTGTAGCAGGGGAAGGGGGACGCGAGATAGCCGATGAAGATTGCAGATAATGAAATGTATAAGGCTAGATGATTGCTTGCCGATTCATCAGCCAATGACTATTGCCGATGAATATCGCCGATGAATACTGCCGATGTTAGTCTCAGCCGATGTCCCTTTGCTACAAATATATTGCACGGCAGCCTTCCTCCCTTGTGTAGATGAGCCAAAAAATATCTCCTTTCACGCTGACCCTTGATTTTCCTTGTAAACTATTCTGCCACAGCGTATACCAGCCAATACGAAATAAATCCAAAATTTGCCCCCCAGCCAAAAGATCGAAAATTAAGACATCCTTAGGCCTGAATAACTCCATCAAAAGATTGCCTTCTTCTAAATTATCCAGCCGATAGTAGATAATAACACTAGCCAAAAGCAGCATAATTATCAACAAAAATTAATATCTTCACATATATCGATTGAATCTCCTGCCCCCCAAGTCGATCAGAGTTGGCCAAGGAGGAAAATCGGCTTCTTCCTTAACATTGGTCCCCATCGGCTTGATAGCTTGATCATCTTATCAACTTCATCGGCTTGATTAGGAGAAAAAGGTTCCATCGGCAACATGACTTGATCACCATATAAAAAGGCTCCATCGGCAACATGACTTGATCACCACATAAAAAGGCTCCATCGGCATTGAATATTCCAATCTTCTCATGCGTCACAGTGCAAGCCGATAGAAGACCAACAGCCGACACACGTTAGCAATAAAATACTCCAAGAGCCAATGCGCCAATAATCCAATAACCGATACACATCCCACGACAGCTCATGTACTAATCAATATAATAATCCAAATAACCCACTGATACCTTAATACTCCAGCCGATGCGCTATAGCAATATAATAATCCAAGCCAGGCCGGCAATTGATGATAAATCTGACTTCTAATCAAATGATTGTAAAATAAGGGTACCTCCAGATGATAGAAGACGTGTCCCACCGAGCGTGCCATAAAGTGTGTTGACGTAAAAAAATCATCGTATGCCGTCGGAGCTGATTTCTTCGTGTGCCGCACACACGCGGCCTGGGAGATCTGCTTAACTCCAGTGCAGGACCATAGCTCTTTGAGGTTTGTGGCGTGCCAGTCAGTTTGATCCCGCAACTGACAAGATATGAGGTTACGTTGCATCGGCCGGTTAATAGAAATACAATGCCGAGCCGATACAACGAAAAATACATAATGATGTCGCATCGGCCACAGTTAATAGAAATAGGATGCTAGGCCGATACAACCAAAAAATAAGTGATAAGCTACCAGCTAAACACCCTGGTAGAACTGCTAAGCTAATAGAACTAACCAAATCGACATGCTACCAATCGTTTCATCTAGGATAAGTCAAACCAGATGAGGCAGTACAGGACCATGTCAAACCATACCACGCGATCGGCAGCAATAGATCTAATCGGTTTTAGTTCGCCTAACAGTGACTCGAATAACCAAATCAAACAGAAAATCAACAGCAGCAATCGGCTACAAGGTCATGGCCAGGACAAGTCAACCAACCGCAATAAAGAACTGGACTAGGTCTTAAACAATTCCAAGTAGTCAATGCAAGATGTCAATCCCTAGATTGATCTGAATTACTGGATAACTAGCAGTTACGCCAACTCGAATCATGGACAAGTCTACATGACAAAATTGACGCACTTGCCTGACGAAATCTAAGCCGAGACCGGAGCCCCGATGGGCGCCAGGTGGTGACGAGGATGCCGTCGAAAAGGGTGGCAATGCGCCGAAGTTGTATATTGATCAAGAGATGTTTACAATTGCCGTGACCCTTTATATTTATAGGGCTGCTGGACTTCGCGTACAAGAAAGGACTCTAATATTAAACCGACTAAGATCTAGCTAAATAATATAATATTACGGCAAGGGTGCTCATCTTACTATAAAATAATGGAAAACTTGTACCGTACGTGCTCTCTCAAGATAATCTCACGTGATGGCCTTCTGTGTATCCATTGAGCTATGAATAAAATATTCCGACCACTTAGCATACCATATAATAAAAATCTCCTTTGATTTGCTTTACGGCACTTTCTTCGTGTAGAGATCACGAACCCTTCCTTAAACTCATTGGACTCCTTCGGACATACGTCCTGCAACAGACACGAAACCTCGTGCCAAATTCCGGTGTCAACATGCGCGGATCGTACGTCTGGGACGGGGTTCACGGCGGGAGGCCCTTTGTCGGGAGGGTACGATGTAGTACAACTTCGGTGGTGTACATTTTGAACCATATGGCGTAATGTGCGTACGTGTCATGTGTGTTAGATTTCTCCTGCAAGATGTACATTGATGCCGCCGCTCTCGGATATGAGCAACCCCTTGTTCGCTGGGTCTCCTCGTAATGTGCTTATTGATGTTGATGTTGTTATTTGGTTATCTTACTACTGCTTGACTTTACTGTACTATCTACTTGCTGTTGTTGTCTTTACTTGCTGGTTTAGCTGTTAGCAGCAAAACATGATCTTGGTTAATTATTAAATTGAGCTAAAATTTGAAAGTAAAGACTTAGTAATTAGATTTTTTTTCGCAAAACTTGGGTCAGCCAACCCCTTGTAGCCTTGCATGCTAGGAGTCGGCTGTAGTTGGTCTTTTGATGAGTAAGTCTTGCTGAATATTACTTGCTCAATGTTTGGCTTCTTATGTTTTTGTGCAGGTAGTGAGTTTGCTTCTGCTGACTTATCTGGTTGAGGCTACCAGTGGGATGGACAGCCGCCCGAGGGTGGATTGTCCGCTGGGAGCTTGAGGAGTGATCTTCTTCAAGTTCATATCGCAGGGCTTCGATGTGCGACTATGTATCGTCGAGTGTTGTAGTTGATGATGTATCTGTTAGACTTCTGCTATGCTACTCGTGTTTTAAATCATTTGGACTTGATGTAATAACTTAAAGACTTAAATTTGTGCTTATTTATGTGTTGTACTGTTGTATTCATTCGCCGACACCTCTGACTCGATCTTGTGAAAGCGGTAACGCTTCAGCTGGCATCAGAGCCGTGTTGGGACAGTACAGCATATAAAGGCCTATTTTCGAAGAGCTAACCATATTTTTGAAGAGCTGTACCGACAGTCTCAAACAAGTAAAGGAGTAGATTTAACAAAATGGCTAAAAGCAGAAGACGATGCACCTAGGGGCACAGGTATTGCTTGCAATCAGGCATGAAGGCGTGGGCAACACGTCAACATCCGTGGCACAAAGGATAAGTACTGTACAAAGTGTTGAACTAACAATAGCTAGTTCATCATCCCTATCATTTATTTCATTAAGTTGAGCATTTCCATTCGAAGCGGAGGAACAAATAAATAAATATGATCCACAGTTTTCAATAATGATCATGCATCTCCTGCAAGCTCATCTACAAACTGTACAAATCAATTAACGATTCACTCTGCGGCAGACAAAAAATGAGACATTTTCAAGTATATATCTCTGAACACATCGCTAGGACGGAGATCTCGTCCAAACTTGAACCACTCCACCAAACAAGCACATCAAAACTATCTCCTTTCACCGGATCAAATATATGGCGTCATTTCACTAGACCCAGCAACAAGAATTTCGTCCCATAGCAACAAATGGACTAGAGGAAACCGCATGATAAAGGAAAGATCGAAAAGTGGAGGTGGTACGCCGTTACCTAGAAAAGGAGAGGACCACGGGTGCAGGGGAAGCCTCGGACCAGTGAGCGGCGCCGGCGTGAGTGAGAGCGGGACGACGGACGGCGACGGCGAGGCCCGAGGCAGCTGCGTGACAGGGTGCTGTGCGTCTGGGCGGGGCGGCGTGCCGGCGGTGGTGCCTCCGCTGGTGGCCGTGAGTCCTGGACAACAAAACCTTTTTTTTTTTTTTTGAGAAACCGGGATTATATTTCATATCAATAATTTGGTGGTTACAGCCCAAATCTTACAAGGACCCTCTTGAGGGAAAATAACATTACAAACTAGTCCCTGTAAACTCCTCCCGGTCTTCATCGCCGCCGGTGGCCGGAGCCCATAGCTTGAAGCCGACCTCCTCTCTGGCAATGGAAAGTAAAGTTTCGTTGCCGTCTTGAGCAGCACATCGACTCCGACATGCCTTAAGAACAATGAACGACCCGGCCAAATCACATCGCCAAGCGTTGAGGATTCTGACGCCTCCGTCAAGAACCCCAGCGCGCCAGACAACGAATCACCCCGAAGGGGAGTAGAACCACCAAGAGTGGTGGTAACAAAAACCCAACCCAGTTTCTGAGTGAGTTGGTAAACAAACTTCCCGCATCTTTCGTCAGCGACGACGAAGACGAGGAAGGAACAGAACAGAACACCTATGGATAATTCCCCATCACCATCTCCATCAATACAACTGACCACCTCCATGTTGTGGTTTGCAAGTCCAGCATCGCCAATGATGCAGTGGGCTCCGACGGCACAAAGGAAAACACAGAGAAATCGAACACCAACGCAGAAGAAAACAACGATAGCAAATCCATCGGTGTCAACAACCCTACAAAAGAAGCCATCGTCGAGCACCACACACACGCCAGCTATCACCGAAACTTGCTCACCACAGCAGAAGACGACGATGGAGAAGCTCTGGAGAAGGCAAAAGATTACCGGCGACATACTCACCGGCAAAAACAACCCTAACCTACTTAAAACTACTATAATAGGAGGGGATATGTACACCACCCACCGGATCCGTGGCTCACCATGCCCACCGGCGGCCCAGAGGCCACCGGAGGCGAGGGAAGCCTGCGAATCCGGTGGTGGGATCGGAAATCGCCTCGAAGTCGCCCTTTCGCTACTGTGCTGGAGGAACGGGATGCTTCGGGAGAAGTCTGCACACACAAAACCTAGGTTTAGCACTCACACTCCACTACGTTTGGCCCAGCAGCAGCCCATCAAACCAAGTCCAAGGGTCAAAATGCGGCTATTGTAGCGCAAGGCCCGGCTCAGTCATCTTCATAGAATGCAGCCTTGGGCCAAATGACGATAACGGGCTGCAGGATTTCCTTCGCGATCCTGGCATGCCCCATTGTTCCTATCAGCTCTTCGAGACTGTTGGCTCAAAAAAAAAAAAAAAAAAAGAGCTCTTCGAGACTGAGTTCGTTCAAAATCGTTCCAGAAAAAAAGAAGAAATTGTTCTATTGAACAAATCTAAACGTTGCAGCTTTTGATATGAAATGTTTTTGACATATGAAAAGTTGCTCCATCAAACAAATCCAAATATTCCAGCTTCTGAAACGAATTGTTCTAAACGTATACGAAACAATGGTTCCAGCGAACCCCTAAAATTTTGATCCAGCCCAGACCTCATGTTTTCCTCTCGCAGATGGTGGAGTAGAGAACATTAGGAGAGACATGTGGTGGCAGTTGAGGAGAAGAGCAATTTTAATCTGAACATCTTGCCGTTATGAATGTAAGGGAACTCTATTCCGACAATTTGTGGTTTGTCAAGGCATCAGAGTTGACCGGGGTGAGCTGAATCACGTGAAATTGGTGCCTAAAAATAACACGATCAACGTTGGGGTGGAACTGATCAGTTTCCGAACTTGTCGAGTGGAGAAATGTTTGGAGAGCAGAGACTGTTCCACAACCAAAACCCACGTCTGTTCTGCCAAGCCAGAAGGCAAGGTTTGATCAAAAAAAAAAAAAAAAAAAGCCAGAAGGCAAGGTCTGAAGCATGCATGCTGAAAACTCTTATTGCTCTTTTTATTCAGAAAGACGACACGAAGGGCCTGTAAATTAAATATCTAGTTTCCAAACCGGTAAAATAAATAAACCTCTCATAGGTAATCTAGAGTTCCTCCCGCAGCACTTAATCGCCGATTCAAAATGAGGGGTACTTTTGTTTATCGACAAAAATGGCCACTTCTACTGTAAGTGCGTGACCATGCAGCACAACAGGAGCCACGGCGGTGCTGGCAGGCCCTTACTTCAGCTTGTGGATGGTCTCCATGTCGACGACCTAGTTGAGCGTGCCTTTCTCGAGGTGATCCCACCATCACATGAGGAAGTTGTCGACGACCAGCCTGAACCACGGCGAGATCTTCAAGCCTTCCTCGCCGGCGTCTGCCTTGCGGATGAGCTCCTTCAGCTCCTCGCGGTTCACGTATTTCACTTCCGCTACTTCATCCGGGTTCGGTTGAAAATTCACATCCCGGACAATGAACAGCAGGTAGTCAACTGAGGATGAGAAAGCCAACTGTTAGCACCGAGCCTTGCGCGACAATCTCACAAATTGTTTTAGTTCGCGCTAAAGAATATCAATCTTTAAACAGATTCTTATAAACACGAGCGGAGCACCAAGGCAGTGACAACAACTTACGTTCGTGCTCGCCCCATTTGCCATCTGATGGCGCTTTGTAAAGCATCCGACCGAGAGGCGTAAATTGGTCAACTGGGACATCTTCAGCTGGGATGCCAAGCTCATCCAAGAGCTTTCTCTGTGCTGCATTTCTTACACCTGGTGGATGAAATATCACAAACAGTAGGTGAAATAGAGAAAGCAAGGAAGAAAGGTTTGGTTTGCCAGATTTTTCATCACGTACCAAGGTGATTCTCCTGGATAAGCTCAGACTCACGGTATAGAGGATGGCTGCAGCAGGTATTGGTCCAAACTAAAGGAAATGTAACCTTTGTTGCGGATCTTTTCTGCACGAGTAGAAAGAAACTTTATCAAAAAAAGTTTGAAGAATAATATAACAGTGGACATTTTGGCTCAAAACACCGAATGTTAACCATGATAATCTTGCTAACCCCAAGTCTACATTCAGCCATTTTATTATCGCTACTCAATGTCTTTGTCCCAGGCAACAAGTCAACATATAACACATACACTAAGATGTAGAGGGAGTGACAACATCCAAGGCAACTTCAGAGCTAATTGTTATATATGCAATCACTGAAATAACTCCTACGAGTTTAAATTTGTATATAAACAAACTTACACAGGGCATTTTTCATAACAATGACAGTTTGGCTCAATTCAAATTCAAGGCATGCATGAAACTTGCAGCTGAACATTCTATTAAAAGTAGCCAGATAAACTTGGGACATAAAAAAACATTTTTTTTCCTTTTCAGAGTTATGATTCAAACATATGAAGAACAGAACCAACTAACATAAAATCCCTTTGTCAGGTTGAATCCAGTAAAACAATTTGGAAAGGCAGTTCAGAATTTATAGTTTTTACAAACCTGAAGTAGAAGCTCATATTTTGAGTTGAAAAGGAACACACTAAAACCCCTGTGGAGCAGATTCTCTGATTCAATCTTTTCCATCAGATGGCCTGAACACCGTACAATTGATGAATTAAGGACAGTCCCAGTAATCAATTCAAACCAACATGAAGTCCCCAACAGGGCAGGGCAATTCAACTACATGTCCAGGGAAAAACATGACTTACAGTTATATTTTGATTCATGGCCAACTACGTTGTCCTGCTCATCCACCAAAATGCATCTGCGGGATTACCAAGTCAGGCACAGTCAAAATCTTCAGCGAAAGATAATTGGCTTCAATATACCTAAAAAAGGTCTTCTTTTTTCAGATTAGTAACTAGAGCACCCTGATCAACGGGAAAAAGAATACACAATTCAAATAATCCAAATAATATCTCTTTTTCTTGACTCAGAAGAGTCCCCTGATTCCGGAAAGCTTGACAAAGTAACTTTGTTGACTACGCAAATTCAGTAACCTCCAAATCTCGTCGACCCGTGCTCACCTAAGTGAGATCTCACTTAAATTTTTGCTTTAGAACCTTCTTAAAGCACCGTTTGTAAGCATAGCATTGCTCCGACAACTAAAAGTACCCCCCTGCTCCTGTGTTTGGAACTTACCATCCAAGTCCAAGATCCAGCTTGTCACATCCAAAACTTACATGGATGTACTGTACACCAGACCAGAGTACTTCTCAAATCTTAACTGAAGCAAACGAGAAAGAAAAAAAAGATGGTCCACAAAGCAGAAAACTTAGAAAAGACTGGTCAAATCCTAATGTTGATACGGATCAAAATGTCCTTCATATTGTGTCTGTCCCCTCTTCACCCACGTACGACAGCCCACATCGTGCGCGCGCGGCGTGCCCGGAAATTTGCCTGCACTCACTCCTCCGCTACGGTACGAGAGACGGCACACCAAACACGTGAGACGAAAACGTGTTGATCCGCGCGCGTTCGACCAGCCATGGCCCCGTGGACCATTCCAAACAGGTCAGCCGCACACTTCTTCAAACAAAATCCAACCCCCACGACATGAGCCGCAAGAACCGAATCGATCGTGCCGCCCATGCTCTCTAATCGCCGCGAGATCCGCCGGAGCAGGAAGCCGCCGGCGCCTAGGCCGAAGCCAACAGGGTAAATCTAGACGCGCGTCACGGGACAGGTGCGGGGAACGGAGCAGATTTGCCGGAGGAGCGAACGCTATAAGAACAGAATCGCAGGTGGAAGGAGGAGAGGAGAGAGAAGGGCGCTCACTCGTCCTCGAACATGAGCCGCTTCAGGACGGCGTCCATCCCGGCGTCATCTCCAGCGCCGGCCATGTCCTGCGGCGTAGGATCCAGCGGCGGAGAGTAGCACGGCGACGTTGCGGCTGCGGGGAGAGAGTGTGTTTGCGAGCTCCGGGAGAGGTGGACGGGGACCGGATGAATAGGGGTGAAAGTGGTGCGGATAATTATCCGATCCGATTCAGTCCGAATCCGAATTTTAAGGATTTGGAGAAGCGTTTTAGATATCTTAGAGAATCCGATCCGATCCGCATCTGATTGTCTGTGGATGCAGATTAGGATATGGGAGTAGCAAAATCCGACGGATATGGATTACTCGATATACTAAAGCGGATTATCTGAACCTCACAATAGGATTATCCGACAATGCTTTCATAATATTTTAAACTGAGAACTAAAAGATTGGATGGTGGGATTTTCTTGGATAGTGTATGTTGCTACTAGCTATTATACAAGGTTTGATGAATTATCGATTAACATATAATTCTCTACTAATAGACGTATCAAATTCGATATTTAAAGACCCGCTTGCGATCCGCTTCCGGTCCGAATCCGACCCGTTTCCGACATCCGAAAAAATCCGTATCCATAACCGCATCCGCATATTATCCGCTCCGCTCCGAATCCGATGAAAAAATATGGAGGAGGATATGAGAAATGTGTTATCCGCTCCGATCCGATCCGTTTTCATCCCTACGGATGAATAACAGCAACTGATAGGCTGGCGGACTGAGCGGCGGGGCCCGCATGTCGGCGGGCGGAGGCGGCGGAGATTCCCGGGTCCGGGTCAGCCACGTGCTATGTTTCCATTTTCCTGGGCCGCGCTGCCTCCGGCAGCAGCAAAGGAATGTTTTTTTTCCTTTTTATCGCGGCCTCCTCCTTCGTTCTTTACCCACTCCTCAGGGCGTACGTTTTGCCATTTTGGCCTTGGTCGTGTTCTTTGGTTCCCGTAAGGTCAGAACCACATGGTCTCTCTCGTGTTCCATATACTTTTGTTTGTTCCAAAAGATTTGAGGCAAGTTTGAAGCCGTACCAAAGTTGCCCTGTCACATCTTACTAAAATTTCGGTCTCAGGGTATGAATTGGTCAAATTTTGGAACCCAACTAAACACCACTAAATTTTGGTACGACAAGTGTGTTTCATTTGCAAACCTAAAATTTGGTAGTGCTGACCTGATGTGAGTAGCATTTAATTTGCTAGTTACAATTTTTAGATTTTCCTTGCAAGCATTTAGGCCTGATTTGTTGACGCCCCTTGCAGCTCTCTGCTCAATGCTCATTCTGACACAGGTACTACAGAAGCAATTTTTTGGGGCGCCTTCGTTGGCTGCAGCAAGGAGCATTAGGAGCTGGTTTGATGGCATGCTACTCCTTCGCTACCGTGAACAAGGCATTTTTAGGGCTAGTTGGGTTCATGCCCTGTCAGACAGCTCGCCTGTTAGGCATGCATGGTGGCCTCAGGTGTCCAAAATCGGATGCTTGAGAACAACGCCGGAGTCAGGCAGATTCGGTAGGGCTCAAACTAAACTAGCCCTTAGTGCGGGAACGCTGTGAGCTGCACTAAACATGCTCTTACAAAATCATGAATCCGCTAAAAATTTGAGCAATGCCAAAGTTGGTAAAAGAAACTTGGACCAGCTTAATGGCTTGTTTGGACTGAGTGGAATCCGTTTGATCTATGAGGCGGTGGTAGTGTGTGTGGGTGGAGTGGTCGCTTTATTGGAAGCATATGGTCAAGACAATGCCTCCATTAGAACTTAAAATAGTTTGATTCCCTTTTCCATTACATGTGGTTGTTATGTCACGGTTATGCACTGCTTTCGAATTTATTCAAAAGATGTGCTTCCTATTCCCCCATTGAACAATTAGCAGCCACATGGTCTAAGCTATGAACTCGCAAAAGATGTATATTTTGTCGTCCTTGGTTCATTGAACACAGCAGCCCCTTGAAAAAAAAAAAAGAACACAGCAGCCGCATGGTCTAATCTATGAACTCGTATTTATTTCTCCCGCCAACAAAAAAAAATAAAGTAAATTTCTTTAAAAACGAAAAGAAAATGGTACTACCACCAGCTTTCGAGATCTTGGTTCGTACGGATCCGATCAGAACCGTGGTGGAACAAACATTAGGTTGGTTGCAGCGCGAGATGTGATCAAGTAAAAAAGAGTTAAAAAACCGCTGTCGTCCAATATCAAAAACCTTTTTTTTTTTGTGGCAGTCAGATCTGGGCCGTGCCCCCGGTGCGGGCTGCCGCTGCCACTTGTGCTCCTGCCGGTGGCGAGGTGGTGATCCGGCAGTTCGGTTCGGGCGTTTGCAGGTTCGTGTCGTCGTCGTCGTCCCCGTCGCTGTCGACGCGTGGTGCGACGCCAGAGCCGGCCGAACCGCCGGCGCTTCACGGCCACCAGAACATCCGCGGCGAGGAACACAAGCGGAGCCCGGGCGGTCGGAAGTGTTTCGGAGCGGCGAATCAGTGCGCCGCCCGGAACGTGCGAAAACGCGCGGCGACAGGCACGACGGCCGTGACGGCGACCTGCATTTTCACGAAATTGTTGCTGTAACCGACAGTCGCTTGGCAAGAACAGATTTTCTGGATCCGAGCTTCGCCAGCATGCAGCCAAACATACAGAGCACGTTGCGTCAGACAGAACAAACGGAACGCAACTCACATGACCATATGATATGAGCTTGAATTGAAAGGGATCTTACAGCTGTAAGCGGCGTGCACTTGATACAGACAAAGATGGTATCCACTTCGGTGTACAGCAAATAAATTTTGGTGACAAAGAAGAAGAGTAGGTAGCAAACACACGAACTTTATATACATAATAAATAGACATTAGAGCAGAGCAAAAGGTCACTCCAGTGTAATTCAAATACCCTACATAACCAATTATACAGGTTAAACCGACCAGTTCGAGTCGTCACAGTGCTTAAATTGTAGCCAGATCGCCTTAGTAATTGCTAGTACTAGTTTACTACCCATCCTAGAGGTCTACACGAGGAATGCCGGTGTGTGTCTCCTTCGAAGAGGCAACAATGAGTCAGTGACATCTTCCCGACACAAGTGGTATTGTTGGTATCAAGAAGTTAAGATAATGCATTATGCTACGCCAATGGCCCGTCCCTCCGCACCCGAACACGCTCACCGTTGAAATGGATGTACTTCCACTTCTTCAGGTACTTGCCTTGGACAAACTGCTGCTTGTCTTCCTGGCCTAAACTCGCAAATGTTTTTCCAATCCTTCTTGTTGTATCCTCATCTGGACGCACCCCTAACTCCTCCATGTCTGCATATATCTGAAATTGGCAAGGAGAACAGAGTAAGATGCAAGTTTCCTTCTGGACCAAATAAGTTTTCAGGCTTCAACTCTTACTAACCAGATAGACCCGTGTTCTCAAAACAGGTCAATAGGACAAAACAAATGGATAACAATTGTATGCGTAATCGTTAATAGGTGAGTGATTGTACGGATAACAGTCACCACTTCTTTGATAATTGAGTTAAATCTGACTTGCGTGATTTTCAGCACAAGCACATTGATTGACTCATTTTGTCATCAAACTATTCATCTAACAGCCAACAAATATTGCAGAATTGAAGGAAACCAACTACCTGCAAACAAGCAACTCATTCAACTACAGTTACGGGTCCAAAAGGCAATGATCGCCTAAGCCTACAATATAAGCAGAAATGAATAAGAGCTCACCTCCAAAACTTTGTCTGGACGGTTGCGAATGTCATACATCAATATCATCCGAGAGAACAGCCTCTTAGGCACTGAGCGTGTATGAGTCTGTATTATGGTACTCCAAATTGACTCAGCCTCATCTACCCTTCCATCCATAAAAAGTGCCATCAGAAGCGTATCATATGTTGTCCATGTCAGCACCTGCCCTTTGCTCATCAACCACTTGGTTACCTATGACAAGCATTGAAAGTAGATACATCACATCAGTGAGAAAACTATCTTGCTATCAGAAGAGGGATGACATATTAAAACCATAGCTGTACTCTTGACACACTAGCAACTAATAGGTTCTGTCAATAAGAACCATACCTGAATGATTCTTAACCATTGTCTTCGCCTTTTCAACATCCCCAAAGCTTTTGCTGCTGCTATAATAGGATAATCCGGCTCAAAAGCACTCCACTTGTCCAATGCCCCATAAATAGTTTCCCGTTCATTTGGTAGCTTTGAAACCTAAAATAAAAGGTTCCACAGACTGATTTGAGACATGTCAGTTTTGTAGCCTGATGGGGTCATTGCTACAACAATTAACAAAACATAGCAAAACACAACTATGCCAAGGGAAGAAACCATATTTTAGACTGAAATTACATGCTAGTGAGGATAGTTGAAGAGCTATAAAGGGTGTCATATCTTACAGTATCAACAAGACGGAGAGCTTTCTTTCCCGACCCAGCTGCCTCCTTCCTGATCCACAAATGATGCTGCTTGTTTGGTTTCTTTGACACCCTATGACCATAATAAATGCAAATTAATTGGTGAACAACCAGTCAGAGCACACATCATAGTCTCGGCAGCAGTTGTTGCAAACTGAATTAATTCAGATGATGCATCAAACCCTTGAGACTATGGAAAGTGAGGTCTGATCTACTTCGATTACATGTGCTAGCATTCATAAAAGCCATTATTTTTTTTATAAATGTACCTTTGACCTAGTAGAGCAGCGAAAATGCAGGCTTGCAGCCCACCTGCCAGGCCGCAATATCAAACTGTAGGAAAGAGCTTAACAGATTTTGCTAGCAGAATTCCTGATATTCAAGATAAAATTTTGGCTCCAGTGCAATTTCTATTGGTCATCAACATGAATCTCAGAACTGGAGGTAACATTAGTATGGTAATTAGGTGTGCATCTAATGGATCAGTGACTCAAATCCTATATACTAGCTGCTGTATTGTGCCCTGCGTGTGCCTTCAGGCCTCACATCACATTCACATATAGCTACTGTACGGTACGGTCCACCTTAAACAAAACAACCAATACAAATGCATTTTAGTGGTCCACCTTAAACAAAACAACCAATACAAATGCATTTTAGTACACTAAACATCTAGAGGATCTCAAGTGGATGTTCGCAACCAAACCTATCCGTAGCGGAAATTGTGCTCCTAGTCCTAGGAAACGCATTAGCATTCCTAACACAGGCGGCTTATAAAAATACAAACCTGTTGTAACACCCTGTGTTTTGCCACATTGTAAAAATCACTAAAAATTTGAACTTTTTGAATTCAAACAAATCCAATCAAACTAGAGGTGAAATCCATACCAAAATTTGAATTTTCGAATTTTATTTGTGCACCAAAATCCATCATAAGCATATTTGGGTTTTATTGTTTTTATTTATGTGTTCATTTGATTTTGATCCTCTTTCAAATTTGAATTGCATTCAAATTTGTATCCTATCTAAATCCTGCGAAATGGTTAAACCATTTCTTTCCCGCCGGGCCGCTCTCTTCCCTTTTTCCCTGGCCGGCCCGACTTCCCCTTCCCTTCCTTTTCTCCTCCGCGGCCCACTCCGGCCCAGCACCGCCCGGCCCGCCTCTCCTTTCTCCCTCTCCCGCGGACGCGCGAGACAACGCCGTCGTCTTCCCCGGACGCGCGCGCCGCTCGCCCTGGCCGGCGAGCTCCCCGCCGCGTCTCGTCGCGTCTGGCCGCACGGAGACCACGTGAACGCGCAGACGCTCCTTCCCGCCTCGTCCCATCGCTTCGTCTCTTCGGCCAGCTCCCGCAGAGTGCGCCCCCGCCCTGGGCCGACAACCTCGCCGACACCGAAGAGCTCCTCTCCACGACATCACTCCCACACGGCACCGCTTGCTCGTCAAATCGCGTCGCCGCCACTGTGGCCGTCCTGCGCGACCGTCACCCGCGCGTGGCCGCTGTCCTTCTCCGCCTCTCCATCGCGACGCCATGGTTTTCAGTGACGGAGCCGTCTCGTCGCGGCGTCAACACCACGCGGGCCCTCTTCGCTCCGTCTCGCTCGTCACAACTGTGGCCGTGCAGCTCGCTCATCGACGCGCACGTGGACGCCGTCCTCTCCTGGCGCGCCGTCGTTTCCGTCACTGATTTCAGCGCCCGGCGCCTCGATCGAATCGGCGACCAAAGTCAGCCCAAAGTATCCGCCCCGCCGCCTATAAATAGCTGTCGAGCTCCGCCCTCACTCCCTTCCCTCTTCCGCGAGCTCAAACACCACCGCCATCACTGCAATCGCGCCCATTTTCACTTTTCCCCACCGGCCGCCGCCATCTTCTTCCTCTCCGGCGACTACTCCGCCCGAGCTAGCAGTGGAGCCCCGCCGCCCTTCTCTTTCTTCTTCTGGCATCGCCGAGCTCCGGCTAATTCTCTCGTCGCCTCTCGTTTTGCAGCGAAGGCGCGTGGCATGGAGATCTCGGCGGGCTAGGGATTCCGGCAGCCGCACGTTGTCGCCGTCACGCTCCCGACCTCCTCCGTCGTCGCAACCCCTACAGTGAGCTCCGCCTCCTTCTCCTTCCTCTCCCGCGCCAGCTCTTCTCCTTCCTTCCCCGCACGCGCGCACCTCCGCGCCGCGCGCCACCACCGCCGCCGCTCTCCCTCCCGCCGCCGGCCACCGTGGGCTTCCCCCGGTCAAGCCGAGCTCGCCAAACTCTTCCCCACACTCCCGCGCACGCACACGTGAGCACACACTCGAAGAACCTCCCTCTCGCGCCACTTTTCCCCGCGCGCCGCCGCGCCGCCGACCTCCGGCGATGTCGCGCAGCCGCTCCCGTCATCTCCATCAACGACATCATCCCTAGATGGCTTCGCCGTCTCGCGTAGAACAAGTAGAGCTGCTTCTCGTCGCGTTCCGACCACCATAGCCGCCGCCGGCGACGAATCCGGAGAGCCGCCGCCGTGCTCCCCTGTTTCCGGCGCGTCACGCCGCCGACCGACGTGGCGGCCACGTCGGCACGCGTGGGCCCGCGCGACCGGGTCGCCGTCCCGCGTGGTGCGCGCGGTGCATGGTGGACCGCCCACTCAGGCGCGCCCGGTCCACAGCACCCGTGGACCCAGTCCACCCAACAGTCACCGCACAGTACACCGGCCCCACGGGCCCATCTGTCAGCCTCTCACACGCATGAAAACTGCTAGCGCCACACCGCAATCGTACACAGAATTATTTTCGAGCACTTTTCCAATATCAGAAAAATCCCATAAATTCTCCAAAAATACTAGATTACTCCCTAATCATCTTCCAATACTTGACCACCCCAGATTAATTAAGTTTTGCTCATACTTAATTAATCAAGCTTAATCATATTTCATTTTAATTCCGCGAACTTCTAAAATCCACATCTTTTTCATTCTAACTCCGGTTTTGACGATTCTTTCGCCAAAATTCATCTAAATTCATGATCTATCCAATGCTCCCAGAAACTCCCTCATTTGATGTTACTTTGGATCTTAATTGGTTTAATACTTGTTTAATTAATTGCTTGAGCGGTAGATTTATTTGTCGTTATTTACCTTTAATCGCTAGATAATCAAGCCTACGAGGAAGAAGCTGAGGATCCAGATTACGAGGACTTAGAAGAAGAAGACCTTGGTGAAGGCAAGTCCTAACCCTCCGTTGATCATGATTGATCCTATGTTTATAAAATTACCTACTTAGAGCCTGTTTACAAATAAATTGCATGATATTTAATGCTTAGTATGTCCTAAGTACTTGTTGACTGCCATGCCTTGATATTGTTTACCCTGCTTCCATTGTTATACTTAGGATCCAACATCGTTAATTATTTAATGATTAGTTGGAATGCTATGCTGCTTAGGACTGTTACACATGGGTACTTAATTAATCATGCTATACATACTGTTTAGTGTAAAATGTGTGAGTGCTTGGTGGTGTGTGTTGTGAATATGATAATGTGGGGTGGTAATTAGTGGCTTGTGCAACCTTATAGTAGGGACACTTGGCGGGAGCAGGCGAGGTAGTCCTCAGTGGGGAGGGCTATCTCTGGGATGCGACTCCTCTGTGAGGATAGCTATTGAAGATGCCTGCTCCGGTCGTATAAGGACCGGTTCCTGTGCCGCCTGGCCTAGCACCCTTCGTACAGCCACAAGTCTTGTATGGGAAAGAGTTGGAACCACACCCTACTATAGTGTCCACCCGGTATCCACTCGGAGGCAGGAGTTGCAGCGGAAGCCAGGAGAAGACTCGCCGACAGTGGGACGCGAGCCCGGCATGTGGATACTATTCAGGCCTTTCCATATTGATGTGATGAGATGAAGCCCCTGGTCGGATGATTTTCCGTGGGTGGATGCCGTGGTGACACCAAGTAGGTACGGGACCTCTGTATGCCTTTCCTAACTACGACGGTGGAAGGGACTGGTATACCTTGTGGGGAATCGTGTACAACCTCTGCAGAGTGTAAAAATCTATCTGGATAGCCGTGTTCCACGGTATTGGACGACGCGAAAGCTTTGGCCACACAAGATTAGTATAACGGTGTGAGTTATCTCCTTGGCGTGTTTTTGGAATACTCCGGTGTGGAACCGTGCGCTGGTTTCCTGCCAGCATTAAAACTTGGGAACTGGCGGGATGGATTGCATCTCCCCCAGGGCCAAACCACTCCACTAAATGTCAACAATAATCCTGACTGTAGTTGCAACTGGCTTTGCTTTTAAAACAACCTTTGCATAAAGATAGCTTTACCCGCTATGCTTAAACCTTAGCCTATCCTTGGTTATACCCTTGCATGCATTTACCCCTTGTGTTAGGGCTTGCTGAGTACCTTATGTACTCACCCTTGCTTTAATCCTTCAGATGAAGAGCCCGAGTACGAGTTCCAGGATGGTGAAGACGAAGAGTAGGGTTCTGTCCGCACTCAAGTTGCCTGTAGTGGTCCCGTCTCCGCTTTCCGCTGTAGTTGTGTTTAAGTGGTTCTGTTGTAGTAGTTCACCGATGTGATGTCTGTTGTAATAAGACGGCCGCTGGCCGAGTGCTGTAAGACCTTTTATGTATGAAGGCTTGTATGAGACTTGGTAATATTTATGTAAGTGATGACTCTGTGATAACATTCTGTGTAAGTGTTCGTATCAGCGTCTGATCCAGGGACTGATACGGGTAAGCACTAGTGCTCCAGAAATGGGGTACGACACCTGTCAACACTTACAGTGCTCTGCTGCCGGCAGCGCCGCCGCCGCCTCCTCCGCCACCCCTTCTCCTCCCCGGGGGCGGGGCGGCGAGGCGCGGCACGAGGCGGAGAGCGAAGGCTCCCGCCATGGTGCAGCCCTTCCCGGTCCGCCCCTCCCCAAGGTCCGGCCGCCGAATCGGATAGCGTTGGAGACGGTGGCCTCCGCCTCTCAAGTTGGTCTCTCGACCCTTCCCCTTTTCTCCCTCTGCTACAGTTGAGAGAGGCGAAAAGGGGGCGAACGCCGGTTTCGGCGGCGATTCCGCTGGTCCCCTCCATCTCTGGCGGCCGGAGAGGCGCCGGAGATGGGGGTGGACCAGGGAATAGTCGTGCGGAAGTATATAGGTTAGTTTTGTCTAGGTTTTGCTTGCCGGCGGGGGTCGTCGGCGAAGCTAGGGTTAGGTTTAGGTCTTGCTCGCCGATGGTGCTCGTCGGTGGAGCTAGGTGTAGCCGAGGGGGTGTTCCTCTGCGGCTTGTGTTCCGTGGCGGCGACGACGAGGCGATGGCGGCGGCGCTGCGAGGAATAATGCTCCGACTCCTCCTCGCCCCGATGGTGCTCCACTCCGGCTTCATCGGCGAGTTCGGGAGCTGCTGTACAGGAGTCCGGGTTTGGAGCTTCGTTGCCTGGCAGGTGATGTGGTTCCTACCCTTTTGCTTCAAGGATGCGGGATGTGCTGTGGGTGTTGTGGTTGAAGGCGGGCTGGATCTGGCTCGATCTTCCCTCGGCGGCTCAGTTCGTCGACGGCGAGCTCGGATTCAGGAGCTGGAGGAGCTGGGGCGCGGCCCCGGTCGATGGGCGACTGCTATCCCGTCTTTGAGGACGGGTGTCTTCTGCGACTCCTCTCAAAGCCAGTGGGCGATGGAGCTCATCCAGTTCTCGGTGGCGCAAGGCGTCTTCTCCGGTGGCGGCAGCTGGCGGCGACGACTCCGAGCGTCGGTGGCACGCTCTGGATCTGAGGTCCTTTCTGTAATTTCTAGTTTCTTCAGGGTCCTTTGCGTAGTTTGGCTGGAACAGCTGTATCCGTATCCTCCATGTACGTCTCTGTATTTGTACGTTTTCCTTATCTAGAAATACAGATACGTATTATCAAAAAAAAAAAAGACGGTGGCCGGTGGGAAGTGTTGTTGAACCGACGGCCGAAGGGGCTGAGTTCTATGGGCCTGCGTGGACGTGGGCTCCGCACCGGCTCGGCCTGTATAGCGGATACGCCTGATGTATTTTGTGATTTTTTTCACAGAACAATCAAGCATTTCAGCTGTAGTATTGTGAAAGGGGTCTTGGCCTAGTAGTTAAGGCATCCGAGTAACACCTCTCAGGTCCTGGGTTCGACTCCCCGTGGGAGCGAATTTTCAAGGATTTAACGGCATTTGTGCTTTCAGTGGTAGGCGACGCTCCCGTCGACAGCGAGGCGCCAGTGGTGACTTCGTATCTCTAGATTTGCCGGCTCAGTCTTCGAAGATGCTCATAGGGGTAGGGTTTGCTTACGTGTGTTCATAGAGGTGAGTGTGCGTGCGTTGTGAGTGTCTGAGTTGCACTGTGTAATCTCAAAAAAAAAAAAAAATTCAGCTGTAGTATTGCCTAGCGCAGAGTCCAGTCTAAAAGCTCAAAGTGCCCTGGGGAAGCAACCTCGAATCCTGTCTTTTCATCTTGGAGCTCCTTTTATCTTCTATTGTCCCTTTTATCGATTCTTGGACAAACCGAAGAACTTATTGCAAAAGGAATCTCAGCTTCTGGGTTTTCAACTTTCCTCTCTTTTTTTCAGAAACAAAAGAGTCAACAAAATAAAATGAAATAAAATCAAGTGTTCTGGACATCTGGTAGTGCTAGACCTTTGCAATTTGTACAATGTGCAATTGTACCAACTTATCTTTCACAGAGCCGGTGCAGTAGGGTCATTTTATTCCCAGCTATGCTAGCTCCAATTCTTGGAATTTGGATGGTTGTACACTTGTGCAGAGCTGAGCCTATAGCTTTGTTCTGGTGCGATGGTGCCTCCGTCCAGCGTGCGCTGGTGCACTTGTCCATACTGGAGCATTATCGCCCAGCATTTCAGCTGACAGATTCAGGTTCCCCAGTACGAGATAAACCCATCACTGGCGGTCGGCATTGTCCAATTTGTCTACTACCTCCGTTCTTAAATTGATGTTGCCGTTGACTTTTTAAGTTACGTTTGACCGTTCGTCTTATTCAAAATTTTAGTTCGACTTTGCAAATTTATAAGTTATGCTTCAACTTCCTTTAGTGATAAAACAAACTATAACAAGATATATGATAATTTTTGAAATTTTTTGAAAAAGACGAATGGTCAAACATAACTCAAAAAGTCAACGTCGACATCAATTAAAAAACGGAGGGAGTAGCTATTACCTCGTCACGACAGCACCGCCCAGCGTATTAGGGAAAGAGAGAAGCGAGCTACGCGCCTATGCCTTCCATCACAGTAACATCACATCAGTAGAAATTTCTGAGCATAACTGAAATTCTTCCTTCCCAGGAAAGGTCTGTACTTCCAGGACAGATTCATCAAGAAATTCTGCATTCTCGACTCTTGAAAATTGAAATGGCAAACATCTCAGCTTGAGAAGTACATCCAAGATACCAATGACTAAACACCGGTGAATACAGGATAGCACAAGAAAATTGTAATTATCATACATCTACAATCTAATGTCAATGTTTATCCTGGTCTACATAGATAGGCAACACTAAGGGTACACAGCATCTTGTACATGTACAAAAAAAGGGCATCTTGTTGGAAAGCAGACCAGGGAATTCAGTATATATATATATACGTATATAAGAGATGACTTCTTCTTATGTTCTGAACTTATTGTTAGTGCCATGCAGAAGCCGATATCAACTTCCTGTTTTTCCAGCCGAGAAGCATCGCGCCATCCTTCTCCTCCAAGGTGTACTTGTCAGAGTAGCACGCGAGAAGCTTCTTAATCACCGAGTTTACGTACGAACTCAATGGGTAAGGCCTGAAGCCAGCCATGGTCAGCCTTGACTTCCACTTCCCTAGGAGCTCATGCCTCTCCACCCTGTCCTTCCGCTCACAGGCGATGATGTTCACAATGTCCTTGGTGAGGCAGTGCTGCTCCACGTTTATCCTATCCTTCTTGTCCCGTGCCATGTTTGCATCAATTGACTCAACATGGCGGAGTAGTAGTCCATGGTCTCGGCAAACCTCATCAGGAAGGGTGTTGTGTTGGTATGAGACTCCTGCTCCACCAGCGTAGTTACCTTTGGGGACAGCCCTTTCACCATCCGGAGCAACCCATCCCGTGGGTTGTTAACATCCACACTCTCATCTGGGGTATGGTGCAGCTGGAGAGTGAAGGTGACAGCAACTGCTTCCCCAGGCCTAATATCAAGCATTTCTTTTGTGACTTGAGTGGCATAGACTGGTAGAGGGGTAAACTCCAGAGGTATCTTGAACTCTTCAGACATGCTTTTCAACATCTTCCCCACAATGTCCAGACCTTCACCACGCGCAAACTCCGACTCTGGATCATCTATCCCAGTGATCCGCACATGTGGAGGACCCCCAGGCCTTGCAGCTAAAGCTTGTATCAATGTTATCCACTGTGTCCCTTGAGCAATCTGAAAATCTATTATGTGAATTCTGTCCTCATTTCTCAGTGCCTCTGCAATTGCCCTGTTGGCAGCCATGTATCCAAACTTGAAGTATGGGCAGATATTATACAAAATCTTCATGTAAGACAGAAGTTCATTGCTCTTTGGTTCACTGCACTTGAGAGCACGATAAATGTTTGTACCAGAGTTACCATGTCTAGCAACCAAACCTTCAAGAAGGTAAGCACCTAAACGCTGGATTGGTTCCCCAGTAATTGAAACAACTCCACGAGCCTCCTGAACAAGCTTATGGAACTCCTCTATCCTCTCCTCGCTTTCGGTTCCATTCATTGATCGATTCCATCAATTCCCCAAGCTGCTGGGATGCTTCCATGGACAAGGGTAGTTGGAAAATTCTGTTGTAATCCGGCAAGAGACTTGGGAGTCGACTGACAGAAATTTTGGGCTCCCTCGCGTATGAATATAGATGTGGATATAATAATCTCAAGACGCCAAAGTCCCAAATATCAGCCCAGAATAGAGTTGTGTCACCTTTACCCACTTTTGCTCGTGCATAGCCCTTATATGTATCAAAAAGGCGGCAAAGATCACGCCACCAGAATGAGCTCCGAGGACTTCTTGCCTGTGGTGCAATAGCAGCTGAATAATATGCCTGCCATGTCAGGTTTACCCATGGAACGTCCATTTTATTGAAAAATTTGTTGAGGTGTTTTAGTAACAGAGCCTTGTTCTGAGCTGCAATGTTGAGGATTCCAAGGCCACCTTGCTCTTTGGGCCTCTGTACTTTCTCCCAGGCTGCTAGACAATTTCCCTTTTTATTTAGATCTGAACCACTCCACAAGCAGTGACGTCTATATTTGTCTGCCTGTTCAATGAATGCCACTGGCACATTTATAACACACATGACATATGTGGAGATAGAAGTGAGAACAGAGTTGTTAATCACCAGTCTGTCACCATAGGACGTGAAGGGGGTGATGCCCATCAGCAGTCTTTCCATCCTGTTTAGAATCAGAAGGAAATCAACAATCACTGGCTTTGTTGTCCCCAGTGGTAGTCCAAGGTACGTGAATGGCATGGCCGCTATCTGGCAACCCATTGTTCCTGCTAGGATGATAGCCTGTTCCTCTGTAATATTTATGGGGATCATGAAGGACTTGTGAAAATTAACTTTCAAACCCGTTGAGCTAGCAAAGGTCTGGAGGAGGCATTTCAAGAAGTGCAGCTCCCTAGAATTGGCTGACATGATGACTAACGTATCATCTGCGTATTGTACCACCAGGAAATCTTGGCCGTAAGAAGTGCCCAAAGGTAGTGATAGGAGCCCTCTTCTGTGTACATCATTGATCAAACTTCGCAATAAATCCGCTGCTAGAACAAAAAGGAGAGGGGATAGAGGATCTCCCTGCCTTACACCTCTTCGACAGTGTATTGTTTTTCCCGGTACTCCATTTAGTAACACTTGTGAAGTGCCTGAAGACAAAATATTTCTGACCCAAGAGATCCATCGCTCAGAGAAACCCTTATGTTGCAGCATGCTCAAGATTACATGGTGCTCCACTTTGTCGAATGCCTTTTCAAAATCCAGCTTCAGGACTACAATCTCTCTTCTGGATGTGTGGCATAAATATAGATACTGGAAAGCCCAAGACAAGCAATCCTGGATGGTTCTGCTTTTAATAAACCCATATTGGTTCTGATGAATGAGACTAGTAATCACTGATTGAAGCTGGTTTGCAAGTAATTTTGTTATAAGCTTGATGGGACACCCAAGTAGTGAGATAGGTCGATAATCATTGACTGTTTCAGGAGAGGAGTTCTTCGGCACCAGGGTAATATATGAGCTATTTATACTCTGGACATTCATGTTACCAGCATGGAAGTCTTCAAAAAGACGATAGAAATCCCCTGAAATTATATTCCAGCATTTTTTAATGAATACTCCATTGAAACCATCAGGCCCCGGAGCCTTATCTGCAGGCATGTTTTTTACTATCGCATCGATGACTTCCTTGGTGAAGGGTCCATCCATGTCAGGCATTGGTACTTGTGAAATGAGCTGAGATAAGTTGAAGACCATATCGTGACATTCAGTTTGCCCCAATCTATCTTTGAAAGAACTCCACAGAACAGCAGCCTTATGTTCATGTTCAGTTATCATGGTACCATCTGGCAATTTCAGCTGAGAGATATAGTTTCGTGAGCCAATATTGCACCAATGCATCGTCAGTTCCACGGGAGCGCTTGTCAGCATAGTCAAGCGCAACCTCCAGGTACTTCATTTTTCTCTCCATCTCTTGGACATCTTCTTTGAAGTTCCACAGCAGCTCAATCCTCTCCCAGGCGATATCGCCGAGCATGCCAGCGATGCGCTGCACAACAGCGCTCGCTATCATTTCCGCTCCCCCACTCATGGCTATAGGTCTTTCTCTCTCGCGGACAAAGAAATGCTGTTTTGTGTCCAAGAAAGCTCGTGGGATGAGCATACAGCATGCTTTTGCAAATATATACTACTACCTGACGTTCTGCTTTTTGCATCGGTGGATACTTGGAGTGAAGTGTAGGTTTTACACTTTTACTACTGACGGACGGTCAGCCTTGTCATAAACCTTTTTCATCGAATGGATACCTGGAGTGAAATGTAGGATCAGAACTTGGAATCTCCACTGGAAGCAAACTGCACAGATTCCTGGACAAAATCTCAAGTCTGGGCCGGCCTTTATTGAAAGTAACTTAAGCGTGGTGGCTACTCTGGAATAGAGACGTACGAACAAAGTTAAAGACATATGCACTTCAAATTAATGAAAAGATAAGTAAATGAGTAATATTTAATTCAAAGAATGAAATGGAACCTATCTGTACTCTGCAATATTACTCATTTACTAAATGAGTAATATTTAATTCAAAGAATGAAATGGAACCTATCTGTACTCTGCAATATCTATAACAAATTCTATTCAGAGACGCGGATTTTAGCCATGACTATCTATGCTGTAAGAACATGTAAAAAGTGCAGTTTTTTCGTTTTTTTCTTCACGGGGGGAGTAGACATGTGTCTAAGCGTAGAGAAGTCAACCATCACAATTTGCACTTTGAGTTCGTGAAATAAGATAAGCGCTTTCTAATATGAGAAGGCAAGGGTTGGGGTGGGTGCCACGATTTTGTAATAGGACATGGCCTACTAGTTCAATTTCTGAAGCACAAAGAAAAAATTCACATTAAAAACCATGGATTACCGCCGGCCACTCCAATCTCATCTATTTATTTGTTTCTTCTCAAATATATAATTTTCCTATCAATCCTTTTTTTTACTGCAATTATAGTATTGACCTGTTCATTTGTTTTTTAATTATATTTAAGAGTTTCATCTAATTGGGCCATTAAGAGCTAGTAGACCAGATCATGGGTAGCCCAAGTTGACCAACCTGATCCGCCCTTGGAAAAAACCTGACTCATGCACTGGGCGGGCTATGGCTTCAATTTTTAGCTCACTCTGATTAACGAGGCGGATTTATGCTTCGATATGTTAACCAAACAAAAAAAAAAAGGAACAGATATGATAACCTGAAAACGCCCAGAAACAACCCATTGGGCTCGAGCCTAAATTTATGACCAAACGTCGGGGTCGGGCTTACAAAAGTTGCCCCGGGTTTTTTTCAAGCCTGACCCGACCCACAAATGATGAAGTCTAAAAGCTAGCTTGTGTTTTTATTGGAGCCCTCGGGAGCAAAGGATGATGAATCAAATCAGATTGTTTGGTTGCCTTTCTTGGCTACGGCACCTGGCCAGGTTGCTATTGATTTCTTGCGTGTGGTTTTCTAATTTTTAGCCATGGCTTCTTAGCTCGGACAGAAAAAATACATCAATGTTGATGTTAACTTGGAATTGTTCACCTACTGGAATGTAGGTGTAGTTGCAGATGCTGAAAATTCTTTTTGGCCTTTATTTGGTTGAGTTTATTGCCATATTTTTTAATTACTAGATGGTACATAATTTAATTAAAAATTTTCTAAAAAGCTTTCCAAAGATTCTTAGAGTTAGATACATCGAGCGAGGAGGGTGGTTGCGAGACCTCCTAAACCCGGCCACCAGCCCACCAGCCCACCCCACCACCCACAGCAGCCGCTGCCAGGAGGAAGACCACCATCACAGCACTTGCCCTTTGCCCTTTGGGGGTGACCATAGCATCCCAGTGGCGCCGTCGTCATGGAGAAGCTGGAACAGGCCATGCGCAACCATCCACGACCATCTCCTCCTCAACAATCACTCCACCGCCGTCCTAGGGGCAATCTCCCCTTCCCGCCAACCACATCCCCCCCCCCCCCCCCCCCCCCAATCGTTTGTCTGGATCACCCCCCAAGTCGCTCAAGTAAGTACACCATAGATTTCATCTCCAACGTGCTTATGCTTGTGGCTTTCCCCGATCCTCTAGTTGCTACCTTGGTTTGTGCGACAAATGCTATCGCGGTCCTGGGTCATCTCAGCATAGGCTCCACCACTCTAACCCTACACTCCAGTTTGGCTGCCGCCATTGGTATGGTCAACAATCTGGAGGTAGGAGAAGCCTTCAATGCTCTACAGTGAATTTTTGGACAGCCGGAGCAGTTGTTCATTGGTATATGCGCGTACCTTTCCTTGCTTGATGCAAAGGACCATCTGCAGTAAGATTCTTGGTACCCATTTTTTTTAATGATTTTTTCGGTTATATATTTAATTTATTCGTCTATGTTGTAGAAGTACATGGGTCTCAAACAATGACCCTTATCCGATTAAATTGACCTGCGAAAAACTCAGAGACATAATGGATTTGACAAAGCCTATGGACATTGACTGTTTCAACTTAGGCGTGCGTCTTATGGCACGTAACGAGTTTAAATCACTCAAGGGATCCAAGACTGTTGAAAAGCATCTGATGGACCTGAGGTTTTGTGTAAGTATCGAAGGAACCTCTCATGTACATTGGCACTGTTATGTTTTTAACACTTTCTTTTGCTGCAGAGTTTGGCGCAGTTTACACGTGGCAAAAAATTTAAAACTCCCGTTGACCCTGGTGACTGGAGCAAATTATTAGATTGTTGGGGAGGTGTGGACTACGACATCTCATCTTGTAAATGGGTAGGTCTCCTCATGGTTTACCTCAAATGGATAGCATCCTGGTTCACTGAAAGTTACAGTGTTTCTCTTCAGATACTGGGGACTATGAAAGTGAGATCGGTGAGGCTGGAGGTGAGAGTTGCGGTGAGGCCATGGGTGCTTGTGTTGCAGGTGGTGAGTCCAAGCTGTGCGGATGCCGCCACTTGCACCCTAGGCGCTCATGAAGTGGTAATCAGTCAAGGGAGGGGGAGGAAGGTTCTAGCTTTGAGTTTGTCTGGATTAGAGAGCATGGTTTCTTGCAAGCATACTATGGTAAAGGCTTTTTGGAGTAGCACATTTTTCACCGCACTACATTTGATTGGATCACCCAGTCCCCGAACATTCTAGCACAACACATTAGACGAACGAGAAGCGTTACTCATGGGTAGACCAAAAGACACCATGTGATATTGTCTGACGAGGCAGAACCAATGTAACATATAGGGGTTGCCCGTTAGGAGACCAATACCTAGAGATTTTACAGCGATGACATAAAATGTGATACATAAACTACTATGACACAGGGAGCAACACATGATCTTAAAGGACAGAGGGGTGGGGGGTAGATCACTCAGCAGTGCTGAAACGACAGAGCACCTGAGCGGCACACAACCAATGTAATTAACTATATGTAGGCAAACTGATGAGTATATCAAAGGAGTGGACATGTTTTTAGAGTTTGCTTTTAGTAATTCAGCTAAAGGAAACAAGATAATTTGCCCTTGCAAGATATGTCAGAATTCATGTTGGAGGGTCGCTGATGTTGTACGTGAGCATTTGATATGTGATGGGTTTACAGATGGGTACATGAAATGGGTGAATCATGGGAACCAAGTTCTAGCTTTTTTCCAAGTAGCATGGAATCTGATAGGGTACAAGTGGAGGACTCAACTGAAGAGGATGATATTTCAGGTTTACTTCGAGACCTAGCATGTGGTTTAGATTAAATGGGGGATTTAGAAGAAAATGAGGGGCATGATAATTTGGATATGAAATCATTTTATGAGTTGCTAGATGATGCCGGTAAAAATCTATACCCAAGCTGTATGAACTTCTCAAAGCTACGTTTCATGGTTAGATTACTCCATATCAAATTTCTTGGGGGATGGAGTAATAAAAGTTTTGATATGCTGTTAGAGTTACTCAAGGATGTTTTGCCTGAAGGTTCATCACTTCCTAAAAATTTCAATGCAGCCAAAAATACAGTAAAATGTCTCGGTCTCGGGTATACCAGTATTCATGCATGTGAGAATGATTGCATACTTTTCTGGAAAGAGCATGAACATTTAAATGTTTGCCCAACATGTAAGACATCAAGATGGAAATCTGAAAAAACAAGTCCTAATGGGAAACGTGTCCACAGAGTTCCAATGAAAGTGCTTCATTATTTCCCAATAAAGAAAAGGTTGCAGAGGTATTTTATGTCCTCCAATACAGCAACTGACATGAGGTAGCATGAAGAAGGATGCACAAAGGATGGTTTGCTTAGGCATCCAGCCGATGCTCCTTTATGGAAGGATTTTGATTCTAGATATCCAGAGTTTGCCTTAGAGAGTCGTAATATCAGACTTGCTGTAGCTAGCGATGGATTTAATCCTTTCAGGACTATGAAATCAACTTATAGCATCTGGCCTGTTATTTTGATTCCATACAACCTTCCACCTTGGAAGTGCATGAAGCAGACAAAGTTCATCCTCTCTTTGTTAATTCCTGGCCGTAGGGAAGCTGCGAGTGATATGGATGTTTATCTTGAGCCGCTGATAGATGATTTGATAGAAATGTTTGTTGATGGTGTAACAACATATGATGCTTCAAAAGGTGATTCCTTCCAATTGCGTGTTTCCATATTATCCACCATATCTGACCTTCCAGGTCTTGGCCATTTGCTTTCCTGGAAAGGTTGGCTGTCCTGAATGCCACTCAGACACATGTTCTGTCCAATTAAAAAAGGGAGGCAAGTATGTCTACATGTGCCATCGTAGATTTTTAGATGCTGACCACATATTCAGATTCAATGCAAATTCATTTGATGGTACCATGGAGCATAGATCTGCACCTAAACCTCTAACGGGAGAGGAAATTTATGAGCAAACCAAAAATTTAAAATGGACTTTTGGGAAGAATCCAGTTACGAAGAAGCCAGCCAAACAGCCACGCAAGGATGAGGAATCACCAACGACTATTTGGAAAAGGCAATCTATCTGGTTTAGATTGCCATATTGGAAACACTTGCTGTTGCGACATAACTTTGATCCTATGCACATTGGAAAGAATGTATGTGACAGCTTTACTAACACTTTTAGGTGTTGATAAGAAATCAAAGATAATTTAAATGCTCGCTTTGACATGCAGAATCTTGGCATTAGAACAGATCTTCATCCTGTTGAAGTAGATGATAGGTTTTATCTACCTGCAGCCCTATACACAATGAGTCCTAAAGAGAAGAAGTTATTCTGTGAAATATTGAAGGGGGTGAAGTTTCCGGATGGTTATGCAGCCGATACAAGCAACTATGTGAATGTTGATGAGAAGAAAATAAGTGGCCAAAAGAGCCATGACAACCATATTATGTTACAGGAGTTACTTCCGCTTGCTGCTCTAAACATATTGCCAACACAAGTAACTGCGGCACTAGTTCGTGTGAGCAATTTCTTCAAGAAGATATACTCACCTACAATTCGTGTTAGTGATATGGAAAAACTAGAGGCTGAAATAGCAGAGACATTATGTATTCTTGAGACTATATTTCCACCAGCCTTTTTTGATATGAACGTACACTTGATGGTCCATCTTCCTGCTCAAGCAAGAATTGCCGGTCCTGTGCAGTATCGTAGTATGTGGCCAATAGAGAGGTTTATGATGACCTGCAAAAGCTATGTCCGCACAAGAAGTCATCCGGAAGGATCAATTTGCGAGGGCCATAAATTTGCTGAGAGTCTTACCCAGTGGCGAAGCTAGAACAAAACGGAGGGGGGTGCAAGGCGCCTTCGCCACAACCGGTATCGTTGTCTAAATAATAATGCAACTTGCATCTTTTAACACTGATACTTAATATAGGCAGCATTGCACAATCAAGATAATGAAGTGATAAATGATTTGCCAAAATGAAGAAATAGACTAATACATAAAGTATAAACGAAGACAAAATAGGTTGACATGAACAAAACAGGGCAAAATGCATCAACCAACTTCAAGGTGCACGACGGCCTAAAAAAAGAGAATAAGTGATTCCACTTTTATTTATCTACAAGGATGTAATTGGATGAAAATAAATACAATACATAATAATGTTAGAATAAGGTTTTTCTACGCTCAAATCCACAGAATTAAAATCAGTACGATAAAGATTTGCTAGGCTCATCAAATTATCCTCATTGAAATCGATAAATGAATTCCTTAGACTAACAGCGGCCAAGCAAACAAGCAATTGAGACTTCGTTAAAACAATCAACATGATAGTGATGCTTATTTGTAATTTGTATAAGGATCAGTGTATTTTATTGCCTTAATTTTGGACGCACAGCGATTCACAAAGCCACGCGCCACCGGCCGTACCGCAATGGACGGAGTGAAAAGCAGCCTCGGATGCGTCCAGGCTACCGGCTCCATGGTTCCGACGCTGCGGCATAGAATTTTGGATTGAGGGAGCGCCGGCGCGAGCAGTGACACGTCAGGGTAAGAAAACTCCCTCGCAAGTCACGAAGCAAGGGCGTGGGCTTGTTTTCCCGTCTCACGGTTAATTGCACTGAGGACTTAGAAATAGAATTGGCAGACTTAGGTTACCTCGCAGCTGGGCTAGCCTCGTGCTATCAGCAGCTGAGTTGTGGGTTAGTGGGTCCACTAATATGGCCATGGGGCACTGGCGGAGCTTGACCAAATAGCTAGGGGGGGCCAGCAATGCTAATTTGACCACAAAATCCCTAAAACAGTGCTCAATTACTGTTGATTTAGTGTAAATCTTGCTTTGGCAGGGGGGGCCATGGCCTACTTTGGCCATAAGGAAGCTCCGCCTCTGCCATGGGGGGTGCGGCTACGGTGAAAAAATGATGGTAACAACTATTTTCGGGAATTTGACTGGGTGCATCCGCACTCAGTGCCGTCAACGTGGCTTCGCCCCTGGTCTTACCTTTTGTTCACAATTCTTACATGGCTGTGAGACTAGGTTTACTAGGCAACTAAGAAATGGTGAACCTGTACACCATGAATCTTCCGGTGCCACTCCATTCTTCTGGAGTAGTGGGCGAGCTTTGAGTGGCAAGTGCACCACATCGTTAGACTACAAGACTTGGCTTCAAGCTCATAGATATGTACTAGTCAACTATGACAAAATTGATCCATACCTAAAGTAAGCCTTTCACTTTATTTAATTACTTATCTCTCTCCCCTTACTCTGGACAAATAATTCAGCTCAAAGAAATTTTGCAGCAAGCACATTGAGGATCTGTCTTCAATGGGTCATCGAAATCAGCAAGAAATCAACCGCATTCATCATGAAACATTTCATGAGTGGTTTAGAAAGCATGTAAGCTAGAATATTAATGATTTTTTGTGCTCCATAATTGCATTGTGTTTGTAGCTTAGTTTCCAACGATATTCTACACTTGCAGGTGGAAGGGTTGGTTGAAAATGGTGCAGAAGTATCACAAGAAATACAGATTTTGGCCAATGAGCCTTTCATGGTTGCTTCATTGTACAGTAGTTATAGTATAAATGGATTCAACTTCCACACACAGTCGTATGATGAGGGCAGGCCAGTTCAAAGTAGTGGAGTAGCTCTGGTGGCCCAGACATCTTGCTTTGAGAATGGGAGTGTGGGCCTGGTAGTAAGAAACAAGACATAATTCGGTATTATTAAGCAAATCATTGAGCTGAATTATCGCAACAAAGGAAATATAGTGCTCTTTAAATGTGATTGGGTGGACAACCGTGGGCAAGGAAGATGGGTCAAAACTGATCAGTTTGGGATTACTTCTGTTAATTTCAAGCATTTGTTCAAAACTGGAGAAAGACTATTAGATGAACCTTTTATTTTAGCATCACAAGCCATACAAGTTTACTATGTTGATGATCCTGTTCACAAAGAGTGGTGTGCTGTTGTGCAATCAAAACCTCGTCACATTTATGATATGGCTGCTCTAGACAATGAAACTGTTCAGCATGAGAATGTAATACGTAATTCAAGGCTTGATCTGCCTATAAGTGTCGATCTCTGTGATTTTCTTAGTGGTGTCCATAAAACGACAGATATAGATGGGATTATTGTTAATGAAATAAAGAGGAAGTAAGTCTCAAACATTGTATTGATACTGTTTTCCGAGTGCATGCTTCTGACCCTGATCTGATTTTAATTTTTGCCTTGTATTTCTGGAGCCTATGTAGTTATCATTTACTGATTTATTTGTTATCTTCTTCAGGAGGAACGATGTCAGCCGTGCGAGGAAAAAGAAAACCCAGCGAGGTGGAGCTAACTGATTATGAGAAGGAGAAGCAGGCTAACATGTTAAGAAATGAGAAGAGGATGCATGCTTTAAATATTCCAACTATTGTACAAGAGCTGGATTCGCTACCGCCACAAAGGCGAAAAAGGAAGGTAATTCATTACAGCCACAAGTAGGGTAATGATCATAGTAGGTGTTTTGACAATGAATTTTATGCATACATGTAGCCTACTGATCATACTTGTGCTGAGGGAAGTGAAGCTGCAATTGGGCGAAACTTACGATCAAGCTCAAGAGTTAGTGCTTCACATGTTGATGTGCAGGCAGGGATTGCAAGTGCCGAACAACAACACAATGAAGGTATTACAACCTGATGTAACCTACTAGTTGGTGAAATAATTCTTCATATTTTTCTGCTAGAAAGGCTAATTTATACTAGCTGCTGATATTAATGTGAAAATGCTTCATCATTCACTCTAGTTTGTACCACTACTAGTTGGTGATATTGTCTTTCACATTTTCTAGTAGCTGCTGATAATGCTTTCTTTTATAGATTTACATGAGCAAGAAGAGAAGAAATTAGAGGACGTACTCGAAAGGCTGCAATTTTTTCAAGACCGAATAAGCCTAAACTTCAAGGGGAAATCAATGAACATGGTCAGCCCTGTGGAAAATCATGCACTGAATTTTCTAATTTTATTGGAGCACTTGTTAGGACTAAATGTTTTGCGATCGCACATAATGATTGGAGGAAGGTTGGTGCTCGAGAAAAATATAAGTTGTGGACAGATTCACAGGTATAAAATTAGTATCAGATGATTCAGATCTGCCGTCTATATTTCTGTAATTGAGTGCTAACTTGTTATTGTGTGGTGTACAGCTATATTGGGATTTAGACCGAGGCATTTTCGATTGGTTTATGACGACAGCCGGTAACAAGTGGAAAGAGTTTAAAGCTGACTTGAAGGCAGAATTTCTGGAGAAGTATGATGACGACATGGAAGAATAAGAACTTCTTTCTCTGTGTGATGAAAGAGTCCATGAGGCTGATTGGAAGTGGCTAGTTAATTGTTGGAGGTCCCCTGAAGCAATTGTAAGCTACAATAGCCCCATCTCCAGATTCTGTAAATGTTTAGCTACAAGCATTGAAAACACCTGAAACAGGCCCGTTCGTTGAGGGGAAAAGCAAATCGTGCAAAGGCGACCCAAAACCATACAACTGGTAGTAAGAGTCATGCACGGATTAGTATGGAAATGGTATGTACAGATTGTCCTTGTTTAGATTATTTTCTCATTCTGGTATTTATTTAACCATAAGAAATTTTTTTTGATTTAGCATGAGGAGCTTGGGCGTCCCCCACATAGGCATGAGGTTTTTATCAAATCACACACACACAAGACAGGATTGCCTCATAAAGGTTCTGAAGCAACAATTGTGAGTTGATTTTCTAGCAATCATTTTTCATACTATTGCATATGCCATATTATTTTCTAATCTTACATTTGGTCCAGAATGCACTGAACGAAGCAGTTAGAGATCATCTTGAATTGGCAGAGAAGAGTATGCAGGAAGGTGATGCTTATTTCATGTTTGTGGACCAGAGAGGAATGGATATGTTCGTGTGGTAGGTTGTGGGCCTACTCCAGCTTCCTCGGAAATGCCTGGGGCAAAAAGTACACATCAACAAAGCTTCAAATGGAAATAGAAGCCCGTCGACAAGCTGATAAGAAAGTTGAATTCCTTGAAAGTCGTGTACATCAGCTGCAACAAACAATGGATAAACTGTTCGAGCAGCTTCAAAATAGAAACAACACTCCAAATGGATCTAACAATGAACAAGTATTAATTTTTCAACTTTTTGTCCTTTACTATTTCTTTTTCAATGCAGTGACTAATCAGTAGTTGTGATTTCATCTAGGATTCAAGGAACAGAGCAAGTCATGCTAACCAAGAACTAGATGATCGTGAAGATGATGCTGGATCATTTGTGAGGGATGATATTGAAGAGAACTTGAGTGATTATGAAAACATGTTCATGAACAAGCGAGTATTGCAACCTGAAGTACAACATGAGGAGGTAATTGCTGAACCATTGAAAGCTTTCTTTACAAGGAGCAAAGTGATCTTACCATGAGTTGAATGCTGGTTGTAATATATGTTCTATGTTTTAGGGTGGAAGAGAGGTCATATTATATAGTGTTGTGAGACTCTATGATTCCCCGGTGGCGAAGGCAACTATCCAAACAAAAAACCCAAATGCTATTGTGGCTGGAACTCGTCTTGGTGTTCAGTTTTACGAAGTGGTTGTCAATCATGTGTTTGCAAGGGATGCTGTACTGCCTCGTCCATATGGAAATGTGACTAATCTTGGGGAAGCTTGTGGGAGATGCATTGCATGGCCATGTGACAGAGTAATGACCTAGCCTACCTCTGCATTTGAATTGATTTGATTGTCTAATGCCTAGTAATTAAGTAATCATATTTGTTTCAGATTAAGGATGATAAGAACTCACTCAGGCATTCTAGTTCTGGAAGAAGACCATCCTAAATTGAAGGTACTGATTACAAATGCTAAAACTTGGAGTTGTTCAAGTAAACTATTTTAGCACTCTATTAGCTATCTGTGAAATTTGTTTATTGGATGGCTAATTTATTCGATAGTGTATACCTGTCGAGCCTTCAAAATGACATGACATAGCTAATAGTTCTATGTTGCACTACAAAAATCAATGTTTTTGCTGCTTTGAAAATAATGGTCTTCTTGCTTAGGTACTGTAACACCCTAAATTTTCAAAACAAATCAAAAAGGAATAAAAATCACTCTAAATTTAAATTTTTGCCTCGCTCTTACCTTGCCATGAATTTTCAAAATAAAATTCACTAAAATAATTCAAACCTAGTTTCAATCTGGGATTTTTGAAATATAAAAACTTGTGCTCAAGTGCTTGCTTCCATTTAAAATCAATTAAAAATGTGAATCTTTCGAAATTCCAACAAATATAACTAAAGTAGATTAAGTTTCAAGTCAATTTTCGAAAATTCTAATTTAAACTGCATGAAAATCCATCATGTTGCACTAGTGAGTTATTCAAATTTATTTTGAATGACTTTGGTGTTATTTCTCTTTGACTAATTTGTTTTCCATTCAAATTTGGATTCCAAATCAAACCTCAGAAAATGAAATGCCTTTTCTTTTCTCCTGGGCCGCCTCCTCCTTTCCCTCCAGTCGGCCCAGCTTCCCTTCTCCTTTTCTTTCTCCCCGCCAGCTGCTTCAGCCCACCGCGGCCCAGTCCGGCCCGCCTCCCTCTTCTTCCTCCTGCTCTCGCCAGGCACCACCCATGCCGGCTTGTCGCCGTCGCCGTGTCATCGCATCGCGGCTGCAGGAGCACCTCGCGAAGCATGTGCCGCGCCCGAGCCTCCCGCGCCTAGTCCCATCGACGAGCAGTCAAAGCACTGTTGGCGATCGTTAAACCATGATTTGACCGCCACCCTACCGGTAAATAAATGCATAACACCAAGATTTTGTGCATAGTAGATAGGATTAACACTACTCCACAAGTTTTGGTGAATATTTGGATGCAGGAGTGAATAATGGAGGAAAGTGGGCCCAGCCAGGGAAATTCCCTGGCCAGCCGGCCCCACCTAGGCTGGCCGGCCCCACCTGATGGCCGCAGGCCCCGGGCTTCCTCCTGTTGACACCAAGTTTTGGCCCAGGGTCCATTGACAGTGAGTAGCAGGATGCGCGCCGGGTTGAGGAGTTTTTGTGCGAAGTGGTGGCCCACCGAAGATCATGAAGCCGAAGAAAACGTGCGCGTGCGCGTGTGGGTCTGTTTTTCTTTTTAGTTTCTTTTCTAGAGTTAGAAAGGATTGACCGAGTTGTGGTCAAGTAGGAGTTGTGTTTAAGTCCAAGACGGACTCTTGCCTCGGGTGTATAAATATAAACCCAGGTGCTTGTAAAAAAAAGAACCAATCAATACAATCAACTCTTCGGCGCACCGCCACAATTTCTCGACGTGTTCTTCGTCGTTACCGGCGTCCATCGGGGCTCCGGCTCGACTGGATCTCGTCAGGTAAGCGCATCGATCTTTAGTATGTCGACTTGTCCATATTAGAAATTGATGTGGCTGCTAGTTATCCGGTAATTTAGATCAATCTAGGGTTTACATTACGCATCGACTACATGGAATTGTTTAAGACCTGGTCCAATTCTTTGTTACGGTTAGTTGACTTGTCCTAGCCGCGACCTTGTTGCCGATTGCTGATGTCGATTTCTGTTTGATCTGGTTATTCGAATCACGGTTAAGGTGCTTAGTCGATTAGATCTGCTCTTGGTGATTGGGTAGGCAGTTTGACTTGTCCTGTCTGCTTCGCTTAGTTGACGTGTCCTCGGCGAAACAGTTGCTAAGAGTTAGATTTAATTTACTGAGTATCTGGGACCGGTAGTTGCCGATTATACTTGTACCTGTCGATCGTGTAGAGCAGTTTGACGTGTCCTGTTCTACTTCACTTAGTTGACGTGTCCTCGGTGAAGCGATTGTCAGATTATGGGTATAATTAGTGGCTATTGGTTTAATCGTTCTTTCGGGGTGTTTAGCCGATTGTTTACCACGTTCAGATCTATGCTTGTATGCCTTTAAACTCTTTTATTCGTTCAAGTATATGTCTGAGCCTTCTTTCGTCAAATGTCGATTCACCTTATCATGATGCTTGCCGATGGATGTTGCCGATTGCATGCTTTGCCGATTGCCGATTCTGATGCATGCTTTGCTCTATTTATCGCGCGAGTATTTATTGTTGTGACATGTCGATTCGTTTCTAGCCGACAGCCGAGTGCTTATTTTATTATCCTTTTATTCACTAACATCGGCTGCGGTTACGCATCGGTCTAGTTGTCTATATTGGTCTAGCCAATCTAACCAAGTCGTTGATCTTAGGATTAATAGCTTGGGTTTAAGAACCATCAAAGTAGGCCCACTAGATGGTGACGTATCTCGTATCCATTGTATCAAGTTTGATTAAATTACAGTTTTAATGATTGGCTTTAGATGTGCTTATTACCCAATTCTGTTGGTTTATGCATGAACTTGATTTCAATTGCTTAACGCTAGGCTAAGTTATTAGAGCTAGGCTTGATCATGGCGATTAGGCTTATTGTCTACGTAACCAGTGCATAACAGTACTTGCATCTAAGATTGGAGTTTCATGGACGGTCAGAGGACAGGATACCTGTATAGGAACACTCATAGCCTATTCACAGAAGAACCAAATAAGACGATAGGTGTAGGAACTGAATCTTTACTCTTAGATTGTAGGAACCTTAGGAAAACCATTAGGGATCCTCGTGATAGATTGAATGCAGTCTTAGGTAATCATCATCAGGTGTTTGTAACTACCAATTAAAATTACCAAGCCATTAAACTGTCCAGTTTAACTACCTGGTTTGAACCGCAACTAGAAAAATTAGGTTTGACTCAACCTATTTGTATCTATCTCACAACACTTGCCACGTCTAATGTCTATCAGCCTTTGTGGCGATCGACACAATCCTGGTGCCGCCCGGCACTGCACTTGTTCACACCAACGCAGACCCTTCTGTCCACCTAATGGTAGAATAAGATATTTAAACATGTTGCTTTCACTTAATCTCTTGCTGGTCTATGTGGATTCCATATAAACCTTGGAATACTCTAAGGGAAAAGCTACAACTGACACCGTGCACTTGTGGTATGTAAATCGGGGTGCCACATTAGGCCAACAATGAACGGGAGTGGGACCTTGCAAAGTCCGGGGGGTTGGAGCTGGAAGATGGGATCTTGGCTAGGGGTGCAAGGTGCTGGGGTGTTGTGGCACGGGGTGGGCTCGCCGTGGTCAGGGGGTGGGTGGTGGTGGTCTAGGCACTGGTAGCCACGTGGTCAAGCGCTCGGGGAAAGAGACCGCTTGGAGTGGGACACAGGAGGTTGGCACTGGGATGGTGGGAGGTCTGGAGTCAGCTAATCGGCATTTTGCACTGGCACTGGCTGTGGCCACTGTCGCTGCAGTTGCGGCAGCAAACAGGATCCCGGCAGTCACGCAGTTGGTGGTTGGTGGCGAGACAGAGAAAGCAGCCATTAGTGGAGGTTATGGGAGCAGGGCTTCTGCGAGAGGCAGGAGAGAGGTGGCGACCTGGGACAGAAGAGCACAGAGGTAAGGCTGGTTGGTGGGGCTGTAAAGGTGTGACTTGATGGCGAGGGGTGCGGGTCAAGAGCGGAGAGGGTGTGGGCAGGAGTGGAGCGTCAGAGTTGCTGACTTTTGTGGTTTCGCGAACTTTCAGCTGGCTAGGGGGCTGTTTCCTGCCAAGCAACATGTCACCCATGCTGGTATCCCCTCGAGCTGCACGCTGACTTTGCTGCTCCCGTACCAGTCTGGCGTGGTCACTGTAGAGCATTGAAGGCTTCTCCTACCTCCAGATTGTTGACCATAGCAATGGCGCAGGCAAACTGGAGTGTAGGGTTAGAGTGGTGGAGCCTATGCTGAGATGACCCAGGACCGCGATAGCATTTGTCGCACAAACCAAGGTAGCAACTAAAGGATCGGGGAAAGCCACAAGCATAAGCACGTTGGAGATGAAATCTATGGTGTACTTACTTGACCGACTTGGGGGGTGATGTAGACAAACGATTGGGGGGGGGGGGGGGGGGGGGGGGGGGGGGAGGGGGGGATGGAGTTGGCGGGAAGGGGAGGGAGTGATTGTTGAGGAGGAGATGGTCCTGGATGGTTGCGCATGGCCTGTTCCGGCTTCTCCATGACGACGGAACCACTGGGATGCTGTGGTCACCCCCAAAGGGCAAAGGGCAAGTGCTGTGATGGTGGTCTTCCTCCTGGCAGCGGCTGCTGTGGGTGGTGGGGTGGGTTGGGTGGGCTGGTGGGCTGGTGGCCGGGTTTAGGAGGTCTCGCAACCACCCTCCTCACTCGATGTATCTAACTCTAAGAATCTTTGGAAAGCTTTTTAGAAAATTTTTATTAAATTATGTACCATCTAGTAATTAAAAAAATGGCAATAAACTCAACCAAATAATGGCCAAAAAGAATTTCAGCATCTGCAACTACACCTACATTCCAGTAGGTGAACAATTCCAAGTTAACATCAACATTGATGTATTTTTTCTGTCCGAGCTAAGAAGCCATGGCTAAAAATTAGAAAACCACTCGCAAGAAATCAATAGCAACCTGGCCAGGTGCCGTAGCCAAGAAAGGCAACCAAACAATCTGATTTGATTCATCATCCTTTGCTCCCGAGGGCTCCAATAAAAACACAAGCTAGCTTTTAGACTTCATCGTTTGTGGGTCGGGTCAGGCTTGAAAAAAACCCGGGGCAACTTTTGTAAGCCCGACCCCGACGTTTGGTCATAAATTTAGGCTCGAGCCCAATGGGTTGTTTCTGGGCGTTTTTAGGTTATCATATCTGTTCCTTTTTTTTGTTTGGTTAACATATCAAAGCATAAATCCGCCTCGTTAATCAGAGTGAGCTAAAAATTGAAGCCATAGCCCGCCCAGTGCATGAGTCAGGTTTTTTCCAAGGGCGGATCAGGTTGGTCAACTTGGGCTACCCATGATCTGGTCTACTAGCTCTTAATGGCACAATTGGATGAAACTCTTAAATATAATAAAAAAACAAATGAACAGGTCAATACTATAATTGGAGTAAAAAAAGGATTGATAGGAAAATTATATATTTGAGACGAAACAAATAAATAGATGAGATTGGAGTGGCCGGCGGTAATCCATGGTTTTTAATGTGAATTTTTTCTTTGTGCTTCAGAAATTGAACTAGTAGTCCATGTCCTATTACAAAATCATGGCACCCACCCCAACCCTTGCCTTCTCATATTAGAAAGCGCTTATCTTATTTCACGAACTCAGAGTGCAAATTGTGATGGTTGACCTTCTCGACGCTTAGACATATGTCTACGCCCCCCGTGAAGAAAAAGCTGCACTTTTTACATGTTCTTACAGCATAGATAGTCATGGCTAAAATCCGTGTCTCTGAATAGAATTTGTTATAGATATTGCAGAGTACAGATAGGTTCCATTTCATTCTTTGAATTAAATATTACTCATTTAGTAAATGAGTAATATTGCAGAGTACAGATAGGTTCCATTTCATTCTTTGAATTAAATATTACTCATTTACTTATCTTTTCATTAATTTGAAGTGCATATGTCTTTAACTTTGTTCGTACGTCTCTATTCCAGAGTAGCCACCACGCTTAAGTTACTTTCAATAAAGGCCGGCCCAGACTTGAGATTTTGTCCAGGAATCTGTGCAGTTTGCTTCCAGTGGAGATTCCAAGTTCTGATCCTACATTTCACTCCAGGTATCCATTCGATGAAAAAGGTTTATGACAAGGCTGACCGTCCGACAGTAGTAAAAGTGTAAAACCTACACTTCACTCCAAGTATCCACCGATGCAAAAAGCAGAACGTCAGGTAGTAGTATATATTTGCAAAAGCATGCTGTATGCTTATCCCACGAGCTTTCTTGGACACAAAACAGCATTTCTTTGTCCGCGAGAGAGAAAGACCTATAGCCATGAGTGGGGGAGCGGAAATGATAGCGAGCGCTGTTGTGCAGCGCATCGCCGGCATGCTCGGCGATATCGCCTGGGAGAGGATTGAGCTGCTGTGGAACTTCAAAGAAGATGTCCAAGAGATGGAGAGAAAAATGAAGTACCTGGAGGTTGCGCTTGACTATGCTGACAAGCGCTCCCGTGGAACTGACGATGCATTGGTGCAATATTGGCTCAAGAAGTACAAGTCTGTTTCCTATGACATTGAAGACACGCTAGATGAGTTGAAGGCCGATGCAATGATATGGAAAAAGAGCCCATTCACGGTACGTAACGTGATTCATGGAAATTTCTACCAGTTTTGCAATCTGTTAATGGTTCATGATTCATGAACAAGGAAAACATGATACTTGCAACTTGATTTAAAAAATAAAATTCATTGGCTAACTTGTGTAAACTCGAGGATTGGATTGCCTGTTTTGTAATGCGCTAGGACAAAGACAAATTATTGCATGGACAATATTTCGGACATGTTTGATCTGTTAATGTTATTTTGCCATTCATTTTTGGTCAAAACTTAGCCAGCAAAAATTTTTTAAAAAAAAGAGAGAAAAAGGGATGATCGTGGAGCAAACTAAAATATATTTGTTTCAAATGCGACAGATACATATCTTTATTTGTAAGTGACAGACGCGAGACATGCTAAATCATATACACGGCACGGAACAACGTACAAGTGGGACACCTAGTTTTAATTTAGAATTACTAGCAGGGCCTCTCATAGTCGTACAGCCAAACCACCTGTCAACAAATAGTAAATTTTGAAAATCTATAACAAATAGATAAGCAAAACTATCAGAAAACTAAAGATTTTAAGGAACTTTGTCATAGAAATAAATACATACTAAGCATGAAATTTATCACAAAACTACATATTTACGTGACTTTATCAAAATGCTACAAAATTAGTGAGAACTTATAGCAAAATTACAGATTTAAGGGTTGTGAGTTCTTTCACTGCAACTAGGGCCAGCTATGAGTAAATGGAGGTAGGAACCATGATTCCTTAAATCTATAGTTTCGGGTTAAATTTATCACTAAATCAATAGTTCCTTGATAAATCCCCTTAAATATATAGTTTTGTGATAATTTGGTATATATATATATATATATATATATATATATATATATATATATATATAGGACTACTATTTAGCATTTAGGGTGCTAAATAAGCTATTTAGCACCCGGCGGCGCCGCCCCACCGACCCACCGGCCCAGTTGCACCGTCGACCCAACCAACACGCCAGGCTCAAATCCCACAACCATAAATCTTTTCCTCTCACTCAATCCCGCGACCGTAAAACTTTATTACCCCAACAATTTTATTTTTTCACCTCAATTTCCAAATCTAGGAACCGCACCAGGAGGTGGGCTTGTTTACGGTGGTAGTTTCCATATTCTCCCCGATTCTTCTCCAGGAAGCTGAACCACCGCTCACCGGCGATATGCCCGAGCCATCCCCATCCCCGTTGATCCCTGCCGGTGTACTCGCCGTTCCCGTCGGTGATTCCCCTTCCTCGCCGCTTTCGCCGTCTACGGGGCGCCGATGGCTGTCAGATGCGGCCGTGCGTCTGCTTCTTCGAAGCACTTCGGCGAGAGCCTAGGCGGCGCGACGACCACTGGAGGCGGAGCAGTGGCCCCCCGTGCGCGAGGCGACGCGACGACCACTGGAGGCGGAGCAGCAGCCCCCGTGCGGGAGGCGGCGATGACTGAGGCGGGCGGCATGCTGGATCCGTTTTCAGCCTTCATTCCCATGCGAATTTCATCTACAAAAGCAAGAGGCCTTCTTCAACTCCAGTTCCCCTGCGGTGAGCTTGCATTACTCCTCCGATGTCCATTCAGTTTTATTTGTTAGTTCATTTGATTCATGGATTTTTAACGGAGCGTGTGTAGCAGTGAATTGGGTGGATTTGGGGCTGGATTCTTCGCTGGATTCCTGGGGTCCATGGCTCCATTACACAGGTTAGCATCTGTCAATTCCCTCTGCTGGATTCCCTTCGATTTGACATCTTGTAATACATGGATTTGGTTTCTGGGGTCCGAGTTCAGTGCTTGTTATGTGCAGAAACGGACGGTTGCGTTCTCAACATTTGGATGGACAAGATGCCCTTGATGAGATTTCAGAGGTTGGGAGGCATAAAGTTCAAGTTATAATTTCAAATCGCATCATTGCTTCAGATCTGTGAGGCACTTGTCAGCCGGTTTCTGCATTCCACCATCCTGAATTTGATTTCTGTATTTTTGTGTTCTTACCTACTAATGGTTGTAAATGTCTATGGTCTCAAAATTAGTTACGATGTATTATGGTTTTGAATATCTAGGTTTGAATTTACCGATTTATTTTTTGCAGTGGTTCACATGTGAGCCAAGAGTATATCTGTAGGCAGTCATAGTTTCACTACAACAATTTTCTTAGTTTTTTGGGGTTCTTAGTTATGCAACATTGCAATACCTTCTGAATGAAGACTCCGATTTTAATTTTGAAATCATGATTGATGAATTTTAACGAAGAGTATATCTGTAGGCAGATAATTCAGTCATAGTTTCACTAAAAGAGTTAATTTTGGTTTCTTATCACGAGGTTCTTAGTTATGCAACATTGCAATACCTGCCTGACTGAACACTCCTTTTTTAATTTTGAAATAATGACTGGTGAATCTTAACGAATTGCTGACGATGAAGTATCTGCATGTGACTGCATTACCTCTCCATTTGCCCTCTTTGTTATTTTACAAGCCTTGTTCTCAGCACACTAGGAACTTGAGGGACAGTCATATGACCATAGCATATTTGGAGTATCTAGTGAAAGGATTTTGTTCGGTTTCGTGCTGAGAATATAGGAGATTGATAGATTCATCCGTAACAATTTTATTCAGACATACTGCAATTGATGCATGAAGCTATCTACCATCCCCTCCTGCTGTGTTCAATTGATGATAGTGTCACAATCAGGCATATACTTCATCCGGCTTAATTTATGTTTTACTTGTTTCTGTCTCTTTCATGCGACGATACCCTATCTCGTGTGTTGTCACAAGTATTTGCTATTTTTGGAACTGTTCTCATCTGTATTTGGATCTACCGTATGTGCATCATCCCCAACCATAGAATATATTGACACTAACGTGTAATCTAGTTCATGTATAGTATAATTTATGTTCAGGTGCCATGCCCTATTCAGTTTGTTGATAATCTAGTTCATGTATCACTTTTAGAAGTCGAATCATGTAATATTTCTGGATGAAAGCTAGCAAGATGCTACATAGATATCTTCCTACATGCTAAGGTTCTACTTGTGCATTCTTGTTTTTCTGTTTCACTCCCATATTTTTTTTGTTCGCCAAAGTTGATGTTTTGAGCTATGACAACTTTTCCGTTAATACTTTAGTCAAGAACATATGGCTTTTTTTTTGCATTTATCACTCTTGATTATAGATTTATTTCTGTAATATTACTATGTGTTCATCTGTTGTGCAATAAAATCATGCGCATTTGGTGCTTAATAACTCTATTCTAGGCCTTCATATTCTTGGTTAAACTTTTAGTTTTTTCCATAGCTGCAGTTACTAGTTTTTTATATCTTCTTTGTTTTCAATTGTGCAGGAAATCAAATAGGAATGGTCAAAAGGTTATTCCCAATGCTTCCACCAGGAGCTGTTTTGTAAACGGATCTAGAGGATACCGATCAAAGCTTGTGCTTTTGCAGTCCTGGATTACCTACCTATTTGAATAGTAATGAATGTATGGTCAGAAGACAACATATGAGCACTAAAACATTATGTTTCACCTGGGAGTTCATATCAGATGTTCCGCTTGCTGCGGTCTGTGGCTTCATCTGTCCACTGCTGCACCACAGCTGCAGCAACCAGCAGCCACATCAAGTTGCAACGATCGGAGTCTATGTTCTGGTTTCGCATTGTATTTATATTGTTGGCACATTGTCTATTTGTAAAGGTGCCAACACTCATCCATCGCATGCGTGTGCCCATCACCCTCGACTCTCATCTGTTCGTCTCCAGGAACGTCGTTCGGCCGCCGCACCACGCGCTGCCGCCGTTTGCTTAGATACAACAATCTACTATCAGACCTGCTGCACTACATGGCGCTTGTTAATAAGTTAGTTAATAAAATTGGTATGTCTTATCTAGCCGTGTTGACCTACGCTACGAATGATTCCCCTTTTGTCCGGTTTCAACATGCATTAAATGTTTAATCCGAAGATAATTATATATCATTTACAACAACAATATGCACGAACATTAGAGTTTCTTTCTTTCAATTTTTTGGCGCCATAATCTGTGGCCCATCCGTGACGAGGACGAAACAACCGAATAAAGTCTACCATGGTTCTAAAAGTTGGATCATTGACCACAACTCGTAATGTTTATATGGTGTAATGTAATCAAGACATATTCATGTGATTGAAAGGTAGGGGAAGTATTTACAGCCAAATAGATAGCTTAATGTACGTGTTTTTAGAATATATTTTGTTTTCCATGCTATACTAGAGTGGTAAAGAAAATGTTCCACACTCTTTACCAACAACTCTGGTCTGAGATTCCTGCAGAGCAAGAGAGAGACAATATTTGTTCAACAAATCTGGTATACATAAATCTTATATTAGTCCGATGGTGCAAAACATGGAACGGCGTCCTCTTAATGAGAAAAAAAAAAGAAAGAGAAAACATGATATTCACACTGGAGCACTATGTCATAAATAAGACATTTTGTCTAATTTGCCCCATACCCACGTACAAATCCTGGCTTTGTCTCTCAAGATGATGCAGGGATTTAATGAGTCAAGCACTGAAGTTAGACATAGAAAAGCTTATACAGAAATGACGTCGTACAAATAAGACATTTGTCTAATTTGCCCCATACCCACGTACAAATCCTGGCTTCGCCCCTGAAGATGATGCAAGAATGTAATGACTTAAGCACTGAAGTTAGACATAGGAAAGCTTACAGAAACGACGATGCAGCGATGTAGTGAGTTAAGAACTGAAGTTAGGCGGAGAAAGTAGTGATGTAGGTTAGGGCTATGGTAACCCCCACAGAAATCTTCTTCATTGTGTCTTACGTGTCATTGGTCTTTTGTTTAGCGTTCACTTCCTTTTAAGCGCAGAAGCCTCTTACATATGCAAGCTGCTCGGGCAGAAACATATTGCATGTTTTATCCCCTTGCCTATCCAATAAAGAGCAATGACTTCCTTTGCCAATTTACAAGACCAGGATTCTAGGAAATGCTGCCCAATGAATTCTTATTTTTATATAAAAAGAACTTATGTTCTTAAAGGAATATTCAAAAAGCATTAATAGCGATAATCTGGCCTTAATAAACAGCTATAAATACAATAACACGAGCACGCTAAATAGGCATTGTTTTCACAATTTGATAATGTACTTATAGTCACATTTTGTTACGCATGGATATTATATTGTCTTATTTAATAATATTTCTTATCACCATATACCTATAATATTAGTGTAAATAAAATAAGTACAATTTAAAGTAAAATTTCAAAAAGGTTGGTACACATCCATCTAAGGAATAATCTCAATCTGAAGCATTGGTTTATATTTCTTGTAGCTGCAGTGAGCTTTTGTCTTGTCCTCAAATTAGCTTTGTCTTGTTCCTCAAATTTTAAACAAACAAGCTCAAACTAAAATGGCAGAGAATTAATTAATCTTTTAACAGTATTCACATGGGCACAAAAAAAAATAATTCCTAAATCTAGTTTCTGCTGGTCATAGAATAATCTTAATTTCTCAAGAATCAAAATTGAGTATAGCAATTAATAAATGGAATTTGCTTCCCATTGCGTGAACCAAGAAATAGAATAGGAACAATGATCCGAGTGTAGCTTTCATAAGTGTAATGTGGTGTAGTGTCAGTGTCAAACTAACGCAACTTTGTTGTCAGCGCTGTTGGCGTCCGCGGCTTGGCAAGGCATAGGCATTTCTATAAGTTATTGACCCAAGAATAGAAAATATTGTTTTTCTCATGTGTCATTTTAATTCATAAAAATAGATTAACATATTTTGATTTTTTTTTGTCACTCATGCTTGTTGAATAGGAGCTACATTGTGGTTAATTATTTGGCTAATTAAAAAATTGCAGGTTAAATTGTTCTGCTCATCAACTAATCCACTTGTTTTGCGCATCACCATATCAAAAAAGATGAGAAATATTCGAGTGAAGCTAGATAGTATTGCTGAGGAGTACCAGAAGAAATTTCCTCTTCTGCTATTGCCTACCCGGAGAGGCCAAGACAATAACGGAAACTGGAGAGAAACATTTATTGGTAACAGAGATGAAAGTGAGATGGTAGGAATGGAAAGAGAGAAGGAAGACATATTAACCAAGTTGTTGCAGAAAGATGGAGACCAAGACGTGTCTATCATTCCCATCGTTGGTCTCGGTGGTATGGGTAAGACGATGCTTGCAAAATTTGTTTACAATCTTAAGGAATCAAATATATTTGATGTGAAAGCATGGGTCCATGTCTCAATGAACTTTGAGCTAAAGAAGATTGCAACTGCTATTATATCTCAGGTAGAGGGTACCACTTCATCTGATGCTGCCAGTTCACAGTATCTAAAATCTCAGCTTGACTGCATACTCCGCAGGAAGTTATTTCTTATTGTCTTAGATGACTTATGGGAGGATAAGATACATAATTTAGAGAAACTGATGGAAATGCTACCATCTGGAAAGAAAGGTAGCAAGATAATAGTCACCACTCGCAATGAACAGGTTGCTCATACATTATCTCGCATACATTCTTATTTTCATGTTGTTGAATCGATCAAACTGAAGGGTTTGTCAATTGATGAGTGCTGGTCTATTATGAAGCCTCGCAAACTAGGACATGTCCAACTTGCTGACCTTGTGGACATCGGAAAAGAAATTGCACAGCGATGCGGCGGAGTACCACTGGTAGCTAAGGCGCTTGGTTATGTGATGCAGAAGAATTGCACAAAAGAAGAATGGTTGGAAATTAAAAATAGTAACATTCTGGATATCAAGGATGATGACAAAGGAATTCTGAAGGGTTTGCTGCTAAGCTATTACCACATGCCTGCACATCTTAAACTCTGTTTCATGTATTTCTCTATCTTCCCTAAGAGCCATGACATAGATCATGACTGCTTGATCCAACAATGGATTGCTTTGGGGTTTATTCAAGATACTGATGGGCAACAACTTCAAAAGATTGGTACGGAATATATTGATGAATTCTTGGGGATGTCCTTCCTTACAGTTTTTACTTCTCATACGGTAAGTGAAATTGTCCTTATCTGATTGTAATTATGTTACAATTATTTGTCTTGAAGATCACTGAACAACGTGTTCTTTCTCCCGCCAAGGTACAAGCTGCAAGGATATTTAAACCCACACTCAAATTTCATATGCATGATATGGTACACGACCTTGCAAGACATGTTGCTGGTGATGAATTCTCTTACACAAATGATGCGGCAAGTGGCGGTTCTAAGAGGGACAAATTGAACTGTCATTATTATTTACTGACAAATCACAACAAGACATCATTAGCCTATAAAGCTTTTCCAGCCAAAGTCAGGGCCCTACATTTTAGGGAATGTGAGATAATGCATCTTCCTAAGCAAGCATTCTCACACACCTTATGGTTGAGAATTCTGGATTTGAGTGGGTGTCATCTTTCAGAGCTACCAAGATCCACTTATAAACTAAAGCTATTAAGGTATCTTGATGCATCTAACAATCCAATCTCAAGCTTGCCTAAATCATTGAACTATCTCCTTAACTTGCAAACCTTGGTACTTTCAAATACATCTCTGAAGACATTGCCCATAAACATTGGTTGCCTCCAGAAACTGCAATTCTTTGACCTATCAGGATGTACCAACTTTGTTGAGCTTCCTAGCTCTTTTGGGAACCTAAGTGCTCTCCTCTTCCTAAACTTGGCAAGTTGCCATGAATTGCAAGTACTTCCAGAATCCTTTGGCGATCTAAATTGTCTTCAGTTTTTGAGTCTATTAGATTGCTACAGCCTAAAATCACTACCTGAATCTTGTTCCCAACTTCATGATCTGACACATCTTGATCTGTCAGATTGCCATAACCTTGGAAAACTCCCAGATTGCATTGGCAATCTTTCTAAGCTTGTGTATTTGAATGTAACAAGCTGTTCCAAATTTGAGACGTTGCCGGAATCTCTATGCAAACTAGTTGCATTAAAGCATCTAAATTTGTCATTTTGTGTGAAGCTTGATCATCTTCCCTCCTGTATTGGTGATTTACGACTTCAAACTTTGGATCTTCAAGGCTGCTGTTTTCTTCGTGACTTGCCAGACAGCATTTTTAACATGTCTACACTTAAAAATGTAGAAGAGAAATTTGCATTTAAAATATATTCTAGGGTTGAAGAACTCAGGAAGAAACTAAAGTTGTTAGAGTCTTGTACGTTTGATGGAGGAAGTAGTGAACTATGGAGTATGATTGTGTTACTCGAGAGGGCACCCTTCCATGAGTTAAAGATCAATCGTCTTAAAAATGTCAAGCATTTGGAACAGGCAGAGCAAGCTAAATTGTCCAACAACTCAAAGCTTACAAGTCTGCTTCTTCAATGGGGACATGATCAAGTTAGTCTGGCAGAGGATGCAGAAATGGCTGACAAATCAGTGCTGGAGAAGCTTGTGCCTCCAAGAAGCCTTCAACACCTTGCATTGGGTCGGTATATGAGCATAGACTTCCCTAGTTGGATGATGGACATTCCTTCCTACCTACCTCATCTTACCACCATAACTCTTTCCCGTTTGAAGCATTGCAACCAGCTCCCTCCATTTGGATGTCTGCCAAATCTGAGAGCATTGGCCATGGAAGAAATGTCCAATCTCAAGAATGTTGGCGAAGAATTTTATGGAGACCGCAGAACCTGCCAAAAGCTAAGAGTGATTATATTGAATTCAATGGACAACTTGGAGGAGTGGTGGACAACGAGGTCATCTAATGAAGGTGGGGAGATCTTAATCCCTAATTTACATTTCTTGTGTGCTATGAATTGCCCGAAGTTGAAGTTTGTGCCTTATCCTCCAAGGAGCATGGCCTGGTACACAAGTAATAGCGATCATGTGTGGCCAGAACATGGGTTTGGGAACCTCTCGTCTATCACTTCTCCATTTTATCTTCATATGTCGAGTACATTCTCGTCTTCTGAAGTGTGGCGTAGGATCCAATACCTCTCTTCAGCCGAAATTCTTGAAATTTCTGTCACTATGGGCCTTAGAACCTTGCCAGAGGCTATTCGAGGCTTCACCTCCCTCCGGCAAATCACGATAGGATATTGTGAGGACTTGGTGGCACTTCCAGAATGGCTCGGAGACTTAACTTGTTTGAGAGAAATTCGCATTGGTGGATGCCCAAAGCTGTCTTCACTGCCGGAAAGCATACGGCGCTTGACTGACTTAAAGAGACTATTGATCACTGGCTGCCCAGAACTATCACAGAAGTGCCAAGGAGAGGACAAGGACAAGATCGCTCATGTTCCAGAGAAAGTATTCGATTAATATAAGCTTCCCACCTCAACTTCATGCCAACTTGCTAAGGTCCAGCATGGTGAGGTCTCTTTCGCTGCAATTTTCTTCTTCCTCTTTTATACGCAGTTAGGTGACATACTATGCCTGTTTTCTTAGTTTGTATCCTGTCTGCTTATAGGGTGGCAGTCTTAGTGTAACGACTGTTACAGCAAGGCAAACTTTAAAGGTAACTAGTCCTTTTTGTTTTTTGAGAATTTAAAGGTATGCTTGTAAATCACATGTAAACACACTTATAGAGCATTTTTATACTGTGATATCATGTATAAATAATTTCTTATGCTTTACTTAGTGTTCTTCTCTGTTTAAATTATTAAAAATAATCCAGAAATTAATAAATATTCAAACTTCACAGTAAACCACTTCCAGTGATGCTTAATCCAAGAAAGATACCTCTGAACCTTAACTAATTTTCAATATCATGTTAATTAATTAACCCACTCAAGATAATTTAATTAATTAAATTAAAGTTAATCACTCACAGCAGAACTCCGCCATTTTGATTAATGAAATTCACTTTTCTAATACAGTGTAAATGATTGTCCCATTAGATAATTAAATCTTAATTGCATCATTTCATTGCATTTAACTTGCATTGTTTTCTTGTCATGATGTATAGTTGCAGAGGAGACTCCGGAGCCGTGGGCCTTCCGGCTGCCGGAGCAGGCTCAGGAGGAGCCACAGACTGACCCTGCTACTGACCCAGCTAGTGCAGCACCTGAGCCAGGCAAGCCCCGGTCCATCCCGCCCGTGTTTTTGTATTCCTTTATCACTATGATTGGTGTCGATAGAAATGTTTGTGCATTAGGATTATAGGAGTTGATTGGAACCGTAGACTCCATTAGACTTATCCTTCCTGGTTATCCTTGTTAGTCCCTGTGTAGTGGTAGTTGGTATTTTGTCGGTCGTTAGCACTGCTATGCTTAGTTGCTAGTGATCGGTAGAAGTCGAGTGGTAGGCCCTGCTCGCATGGTATGACCATGACACCCTGTATTGTGCTAGACGAATTGTAGGTATGTTGGAGACCAGATGTGGATGTTTGTAGGACGGATGGAGAAGGCTGAGCCTTCACGATGGTAGCCCCGTCTGTGTCAGTTAAGGATCGTCTGTTGTTGGCCCTGTTGAGCAAGTTTGAACGTACTAGCCGCATGCTGGTTTTTATGGGCCGAGTAAACTGACGTAGCCTGTGTCGCCCTGGATGTCTGGTGGATAACCCTACTCTTTCTATCTTGGTACTCGGGAGAGAAAGGATAATTACCGGATAACTAGCAGTTACGCCAACTCGAATCATGGACAAGTCTACATGACGAAATTGACGCACTTGCCTGACGAAATCCAAGCCGAGACCGGAGCCCTGATGGGCGACGGGTGGTGATGAGGATGAAGTAAAGGGTGGTGATGCGCCGAAGTTGTATATTGATCGAGAGATGTTTACAATTGCCGTGACCCTTTATATTTATAGGGCCGCTGGACTTCGCGTACAAGAAAGGACTCTGACATTAAACCGACTAAGATCTAGCTAAATAATATAATATTACGGCAAGGGTGCTAATCTTACTATAAAATAATGGAAACCTTGTACCGTATGTGCTCTCTCAAGATAATCTCACGTGATGGCCTTCCGTGTATCCATTGAGCTATGAATAAAATATTCTGGCCACTTGAACTCATTGGACTCCTCTGGACATACGTCTTGCAACAGACACGAAACCTCGTGCTAAATTCCGGTGTCAACACATGCCCTCCAGTTTCGAAATATGAGATATCATGTTTCGAAATTATTCCTTGAGCAATCTTGAATGCCGATGCCCCCCAAGTATGATGGGAGTTGCCTACCGGAAAGGAAATCGGCTTATCCCTTATCATCCACCATATTAGTTCTCTGTTAACACCATAATTTGTCATCAGCAAATTCTGTTATCAACACGGATATGCCCCCCAATTTCAGAATATAATATATGATGTTCTGAAATTATTTTCTCAAGCAATCTTTAGTGCGGATGGCCCCAATCAAAGTTGGCTACTAGTGGCAGATCGGCTTCTCTTTGTCATCAAGCTTGATCGGCACATTTTAAACAATCCATCGTCTTGATGCCTTGATCGCCACGTAAGGACTCCATCAACCCTAACCATGGAGGACGACGACACCGTCAACCCTAACCCTAGCTCGGGGAAAACTAGACTACTAACTATACTAGTAGCTAGAGAGTGGCCGGACGGCAGCCCCGCCGATTTCCCGGCCCTCCGAAGCCCCGCGGGGCCGCCGGAGGATGGGGAAATCGAGCGGAGCCGCCGCCGGAGTCGGTCTCGCCTCGCGTTCGCCTTCTCTGTACTGTAGCAGGGGAAGGGGGACGCGAGATAGCCGATGAAGATTGCAGATAATGAAATGTATAAGGCTAGATGATTGCTTGCCGATTCATCAGCCAATGACTATTGCCGATGAATATCGCCGATGAATACTGCCGATGTTAGTCTCAGCCGATGTCCCTTTGCTACAAATATATTGCACGGCAGCCTTCCTCCCTTGTGTAGATGAGCCAAAAAATATCTCCTTTCACGCTGACCCTTGATTTTCCTTGTAAACTATTCTGCCACAGCGTATACCAGCCAATACGAAATAAATCCAAAATTTGCCCCCCAGCCAAAAGATCGAAAATTAAGACATCCTTAGGCCTGAATAACTCCATCAAAAGATTGCCTTCTTCTAAATTATCCAGCCGATAGTAGATAATAACACTAGCCAAAAGCAGCATAATTATCAACAAAAATTAATATCTTCACATATATCGATTGAATCTCCTGCCCCCCAAGTCGATCAGAGTTGGCCAAGGAGGAAAATCGGCTTCTTCCTTAACATTGGTCCCCATCGGCTTGATAGCTTGATCATCTTATCAACTTCATCGGCTTGATTAGGAGAAAAAGGTTCCATCGGCAACATGACTTGATCACCATATAAAAAGGCTCCATCGGCAACATGACTTGATCACCACATAAAAAGGCTCCATCGGCATTGAATATTCCAATCTTCTCATGCGTCACAGTGCAAGCCGATAGAAGACCAACAGCCGACACACGTTAGCAATAAAATACTCCAAGAGCCAATGCGCCAATAATCCAATAACCGATACACATCCCACGACAGCTCATGTACTAATCAATATAATAATCCAAATAACCCACTGATACCTTAATACTCCAGCCGATGCGCTATAGCAATATAATAATCCAAGCCAGGCCGGCAATTGATGATAAATCTGACTTCTAATCAAATGATTGTAAAATAAGGGTACCTCCAGATGATAGAAGACGTGTCCCACCGAGCGTGCCATAAAGTGTGTTGACGTAAAAAAATCATCGTATGCCGTCGGAGCTGATTTCTTCGTGTGCCGCACACACGCGGCCTGGGAGATCTGCTTAACTCCAGTGCAGGACCATAGCTCTTTGAGGTTTGTGGCGTGCCAGTCAGTTTGATCCCGCAACTGACAAGATATGAGGTTACGTCGCATCGGCCGGTTAATAGAAATACAATGCCGAGCCGATACAACGAAAAATACATAATGATGTCGCATCGGCCACACAGTTAATAGAAATAGGATGCTGGGCCGATACAACCAAAAAATAAGTGATAAGCTACCAGCTAAACACCCTGGTAGAACTGCTAAGCTAATAGAACTAACCAAATCGACATGCTACCAATCGTTTCATCTAGGACAAGTCAAACCAGATGAGGCAGTACAGGACCATGTCAAACCATACCACGCGATCGGCAGCAATAGATCTAATCGGTTTTAGTTCGCCTAACAGTGATTCGAATAACCAGATCAAACAGAAAATCAACAGCAGCAATCGGCTACAAGGTCATGGCCAGGACAAGTCAACCAACCGCAATAAAGAACTGGACTAGGTCTTAAACAATTCCAAGTAGTCAATGCAAGATGTCAATCCCTAGATTGATCTGAATTACTGGATAACTAGCAGTTACGCCAACTCGAATCATGGACAAGTCTACATGACAAAATTGACGCACTTGCCTGACGAAATCTAAGCCGAGACCGGAGCCCCGATGGGCGCCAGGTGGTGACGAGGATGCCGTCGAAAAGGGTGGCAATGCGCCGAAGTTGTATATTGATCGAGAGATGTTTACAATTGCCGTGACCCTTTATATTTATAGGGCTGCTGGACTTCGCGTACAAGAAAGGACTCTAATATTAAACCGACTAAGATCTAGCTAAATAATATAATATTACGGCAAGGGTGCTCATCTTACTATAAAATAATGGAAAACTTGTACCGTACGTGCTCTCTCAAGATAATCTCACGTGATGGCCTTCTGTGTATCCATTGAGCTATGAATAAAATATTCCGACCACTTAGCATACCATATAATAAAAATCTCCTTTGATTTGCTTTACGGCACTTTCTTCGTGTAGAGATCACGAACCCTTCCTTAAACTCATTGGACTCCTTCGGACATACGTCCTGCAACAGACACGAAACCTCGTGCCAAATTCCGGTGTCAACATGCGCGGATCGTACGTCTGGGACGGGGTTCACGGCGGGAGGCCCTTTGTCGGGAGGGTACGATGTAGTACAACTTCGGTGGTGTACATTTTGAACCATATGGCGTAATGTGCGTACGTGTCATGTGTGTTAGATTTCTCCTGCAAGATGTACATTGATGCCGCCGCTCTCGGATATGAGCAACCCCTCGTTCGCTGGGTCTCCTCGTAGTGTGCTTATTGATGTTGATGTTGTTATTTGGTTATCTTACTACTGCTTGACTTTACTGTACTATCTACTTGCTGTTGTTATCTTTACTTGCTGGTTTAGCTGTTAGCAGCAAAACATGATCTTGGTTAATTATTAAATTGAGCTAAAATTTGAAAGTAAAGACTTAGTAATTAGATTTTTTTCGCAAAACTTGGGTCAGCCAACCCCTTGTAGCCTTGCATGCTAGGAGTCGGCTGTAGTTGGTCTTTTGATGAGTAAGTCTTGCTGAATATTACTTGCTCAATGTTTGGCTTCTTATGTTTTTGTGCAGGTAGTGAGTTTGCTTCTGCTGACTTATCTGGTTGAGGCTACCAGTGGGATGGACAGCCGCCCGAGGGTGGATTGTCCGCTGGGAGCTTGAGGAGTGATCTTCTTCAAGTTCATATCGCAGGGCTTCGATGTGCGACTATGTATCGTCGAGTGTTGTAGTTGATGATGTATCTGTTAGACTTCTGCTATGCTACTCGTGTTTTAAATCATTTGGACTTGATGTAATAACTTAAAGACTTAAATTTGTGCTTATTTATGTGTTGTACTGTTGTATTCATTCGCCGACACCTCTGACTCGATCTTGTGAAAGCGGTAACGCTTCAGCTGGCATCAGAGCCGTGTTGGGACAGTACAGCATATAAAGGCCTATTTTCGAAGAGCTAACCATATTTTTGAAGAGCTGTACCGACAGTCTCAAACAAGTAAAGGAGTAGATTTAACAAAATGGCTAAAAGCAGAAGACGATGCACCTAGGGGCACAGGTATTGCTTGCAATCAGGCATGAAGGCGTGGGCAACACGTCAACATCCGTGGCACAAAGGATAAGTACTGTACAAAGTGTTGAACTAACAATAGCTAGTTCATCATCCCTATCATTTATTTCATTAAGTTGAGCATTTCCATTCGAAGCGGAGGAACAAATAAATAAATATGATCCACAGTTTTCAATAATGATCATGCATCTCCTGCAAGCTCATCTACAAACTGTACAAATCAATTAACGATTCACTCTGCGGCAGACAAAAAATGAGACATTTTCAAGTATATATCTCTGAACACATCGCTAGGACGGAGATCTCGTCCAAACTTGAACCACTCCACCAAACAAGCACATCAAAACTATCTCCTTTCACCGGATCAAATATATGGCGTCATTTCACTAGACCCAGCAACAAGAATTTCGTCCCATAGCAACAAATGGACTAGAGGAAACCGCATGATAAAGGAAAGATCGAAAAGTGGAGGTGGTACGCCGTTACCTAGAAAAGGAGAGGACCACGGGTGCAGGGGAAGCCTCGGACCAGTGAGCGGCGCCGGCGTGAGTGAGAGCGGGACGACGGACGGCGACGGCGAGGCCCGAGGCAGCTGCGTGACAGGGTGCTGCGCGTCTGGGCGGGGCGGCGTGCCGGCGGTGGTGCCTCCGCTGGTGGCCGTGAGTCCTGGACAACAAAACCTTTTTTTTTTTTTTGAGAAACTGGGATTATATTTCATATCAATAATTTGGTGGTTACAGCCCAAATCTTACAAGGACCCTCTTGAGGGAAAATAACATTACAAACTAGTCCCTGTAAACTCCTCCCGGTCTTCATCGCCGCCGGTGGCCGGAGCCCATAGCTTGAAGCCGACCTCCTCTCTGGCAATGGAAAGTAAAGTTTCGTTGCCGTCTTGAGCAGCACATCGACTCCGACATGCCTTAAGAACAATGAACGACCCGGCCAAATCACATCGCCAAGCGTTGAGGATTCTGACGCCTCCGTCAAGAACCCCAGCGCGCCAGACAACGAATCACCCCGAAGGGGAGTAGAACCACCAAGAGTGGTGGTAACAAAAACCCAACCCAGTTTCTGAGTGAGTTGGTAAACAAACTTCCCGCATCTTTCGTCAGCGACGACGAAGACGAGGAAGGAACAGAACAGAACACCTATGGATAATTCCCCATCACCATCTCCATCAATACAACTAACCACCTCCATGTTGTGGTTTGCAAGTCCAGCATCGCCAATGATGCAGTGGGCTCCGACGGCACAAAGGAAAACACAGAGAAATCGAACACCAACGCAGAAGAAAACAACGATAGCAAATCCATCGGTGTCAACAACCCTACAAAAGAAGCCATCGTCGAGCACCACACACACGCCAGCTATCACCGAAACTTGCTCACCACAGCAGAAGACGACGATGGAGAAGCTCTGGAGAAGGCAAAAGATTACCGGCGACATACTCACCGGCAAAAACAACCCTAACCTACTTAAAACTACTATAATAGGAGGGGATATGTACACCACCCACCGGATCCGTGGCTCACCATGCCCACCGGCGGCCCAGAGGCCACCGGAGGCGAGGGAAGCCTGCGAATCCGGTGGTGGGATCGGAAATCGCCTCGAAGTCGCCCTTTCGCTACTGTGCTGGAGGAACGGGATGCTTCGGGAGAAGTCTGCACACACAAAACCTAGGTTTAGCACTCACACTCCACTACGTTTGGCCCAGCAGCAGCCCATCAAACCAAGTCCAAGGGTCAAAATGCGGCTATTGTAGCGCAAGGCCCGGCTCAGTCATCTTCATAGAATGCAGCCTTGGGCCAAATGACGATAACGGGCTGCAGGATTTCCTTCGCGATCCTGGCATGCCCCATTGTTCCTATCAGCTCTTCGAGACTGTTGGCTCAAAAAAAAAAAAAAAAAGAGCTCTTCGAGACTGAGTTCGTTCAAAATCGTTCCAGAAAAAAAGAAGAAATTGTTCTATTGAACAAATCTAAACGTTGCAGCTTTTGATATGAAATGTTTTTGACATATGAAAAGTTGCTCCATCAAACAAATCCAAATATTCCAGCTTCTGAAACGAATTGTTCTAAACGTATACGAAACAATGGTTCCAGCGAACCCCTAAAATTTTGATCCAGCCCAGACCTCATGTTTTCCTCTCGCAGATGGTGGAGTAGAGAACATTAGGAGAGACATGTGGTGGCAGTTGAGGAGAAGAGCAATTTTAATCTGAACATCTTGCCGTTATGAATGTAAGGGAACTCTATTCCGACAATTTGTGGTTTGTCAAGGCATCAGAGTTGACCGGGGTGAGCTGAATCACGTGAAATTGGTGCCTAAAAATAACACGATCAACGTTGGGGTGGAACTGATCAGTTTCCGAACTTGTCGAGTGGAGAAATGTTTGGAGAGCAGAGACTGTTCCACAACCAAAACCCACGTCTGTTCTGCCAAGCCAGAAGGCAAGGTTTGATCAAAAAAAAAAAAAAAAAAGCCAGAAGGCAAGGTCTGAAGCATGCATGCTGAAAACTCTTATTGCTCTTTTTATTCAGAAAGACGACACGAAGGGCCTGTAAATTAAATATCTAGTTTCCAAACCGGTAAAATAAATAAACCTCTCATAGGTAATCTAGAGTTCCTCCCGCAGCACTTAATCGCCGATTCAAAATGAGGGGTACTTTTGTTTATCGACAAAAATGGCCACTTCTACTGTAAGTGCGTGACCATGCAGCACAACAGGAGCCACGGCGGTGCTGGCAGGCCCTTACTTCAGCTTGTGGATGGTCTCCATGTCGACGACTTAGTTGAGCGTGCCTTTCTCGAGGTGATCCCACCATCACATGAGGAAGTTGTCGACGACCAGCCTGAACCACGGCGAGATCTTCAAGCCTTCCTCGCCGGCGTCTGCCTTGCGGATGAGCTCCTTCAGCTCCTCGCGGTTCACGTATTTCACTTCCGCTACTTCATCCGGGTTCGGTTGAAAATTCACATCCCGGACAATGAACAGCAGGTAGTCAACTGAGGATGAGAAAGCCAACTGTTAGCACCGAGCCTTGCGCGACAATCTCACAAATTGTTTTAGTTCGCGCTAAAGAATATCAATCTTTAAACAGATTCTTATAAACACGAGCGGAGCACCAAGGCAGTGACAACAACTTACGTTCGTGCTCGCCCCATTTGCCATCTGATGGCGCTTTGTAAAGCATCCGACCGAGAGGCGTAAATTGGTCAACTGGGACATCTTCAGCTGGGATGCCAAGCTCATCCAAGAGCTTTCTCTGTGCTGCATTTCTTACACCTGGTGGATGAAATATCACAAACAGTAGGTGAAATAGAGAAAGCAAGGAAGAAAGGTTTGGTTTGCCAGATTTTTCATCACGTACCAAGGTGATTCTCCTGGATAAGCTCAGACTCACGGTATAGAGGATGGCTGCAGCAGGTATTGGTCCAAACTAAAGGAAATGTAACCTTTGTTGCGGATCTTTTCTGCACGAGTAGAAAGAAACTTTATCAAAAAAAGTTTGAAGAATAATATAACAGTGGACATTTTGGCTCAAAACACCGAATGTTAACCATGATAATCTTGCTAACCCCAAGTCTACATTCAGCCATTTTATTATCGCTACTCAATGTCTTTGTCCCAGGCAACAAGTCAACATATAACACATACACTAAGATGTAGAGGGAGTGACAACATCCAAGGCAACTTCAGAGCTAATTGTTATATATGCAATCACTGAAATAACTCCTACGAGTTTAAATTTGTATATAAACAAACTTACACAGGGCATTTTTCATAACAATGACAGTTTGGCTCAATTCAAATTCAAGGCATGCATGAAACTTGCAGCTGAACATTCTATTAAAAGTAGCCAGATAAACTTGGGACATAAAAAAACATTTTTTTTTCCTTTTCAGAGTTATGATTCAAACATATGAAGAACAGAACCAACTAACATAAAATCCCTTTGTCAGGTTGAATACAGTAAAACAATTTGGAAAGGCAGTTCAGAATTTATAGTTTTTACAAACCTGAAGTAGAAGCTCATATTTTGAGTTGAAAAGGAACACACTAAAACCCCTGTGGAGCAGATTCTCTGATTCAATCTTTTCCATCAGATGGCCTGAACACCGTACAATTGATGAATTAAGGACAGTCCCAGTAATCAATTCAAACCAACATGAAGTCCCCAACAGGGCAGGGCAATTCAACTACATGTCCAGGGAAAAACATGACTTACAGTTATATTTTGATTCATGGCCAACTACGTTGTCCTGCTCATCCACCAAAATGCATCTGCGGGATTACCAAGTCAGGCACAGTCAAAATCTTCAGCGAAAGATAATTGGCTTCAATATACCTAAAAAAGGTCTTCTTTTTTCAGATTAGTAACTAGAGCACCCTGATCAACGGGAAAAAGAATACACAATTCAAATAATCCAAATAATATCTCTTTTTCTTGACTCAGAAGAGTCCCCTGATTCCGGAAAGCTTGACAAAGTAACTTTGTTGACTACGCAAATTCAGTAACCTCCAAATCTCGTCGACCCGTGCTCACCTAAGTGAGATCTCACTTAAATTTTTGCTTTAGAACCTTCTTAAAGCACCGTTTGTAAGCATAGCATTGCTCCGACAACTAAAAGTACCCCCCTGCTCCTGTGTTTGGAACTTGCCATCCAAGTCCAAGATCCAGCTTGTCACATCCAAAACTTACATGGATGTACTGTACACCAGACCAGAGTACTTCTCAAATATTAACTGAAGCAAACGAGAAAGAAAAAAAGATGGTCCACAAAGCAGAAAACTTAGAAAAGACTGGTCAAATCCTAATGTTGATACGGATCAAAATGTCCTTCATATTGTGTCTGTCCCCTCTTCACCCACGTACGACAGCCCACATCGTGCGCGCGCGGCGTGCCCGGAAATTTGCCTGCACTCACTCCTCCGCTACGGTACGAGAGACGGCACACCAAACACGTGAGACGAAAACGTGTTGATCCGCGCGCGTTCGACCAGCCATGGCCCCGTGGACCATTCCAAACAGGTCAGCCGCACACTTCTTCAAACAAAATCCAACCCCCACGACATGAGCCGCAAGAACCGAATCGATCGTGCCGCCCATGCTCTCTAATCGCCGCGAGATCCGCCGGAGCAGGAAGCCGCCGGCGCCTAGGCCGAAGCCAACAGGGTAAATCTAGACGCGCGTCACGGGACAGGTGCGGGGAACGGAGCAGATTTGCCGGAGGAGCGAACGCTATAAGAACAGAATCGCAGGTGGAAGGAGGAGAGGAGAGAGAAGGGCGCTCACTCGTCCTCGAACATGAGCCGCTTCAGGACGGCGTCCATCCCGGCGTCATCTCCGGCGCCGGCCATGTCCTGCGGCGTAGGATCCAGCGGCGGAGAGTAGCACGGCGACGTTGCGGCTGCGGGGAGAGAGTGTGTTTGCGAGCTCCGGGAGAGGTGGACGGGGACCGGATGAATAGGGGTGAAAGTGGTGCGGATAATTATCCGATCCGATTCAGTCCGAATCCGAATTTTAAGGATTTGGAGAAGCGTTTTAGATATCTTAGAGAATCCGATCCGATCCGCATCTGATTGTCTGTGGATGCAGATTAGGATATGGGAGTAGCAAAATCCGACGGATATGGATTACTCGATATACTAAAGCGGATTATCTGAACCTCACAATAGGATTATCCGACAATGCTTTCATAATATTTTAAACTGAGAACTAAAAGATTGGATGGTGGGATTTTCTTGGATAGTGTATGTTGCTACTAGCTATTATACAAGGTTTGATGAATTATCGATTAACATATAATTCTCTACTAATAGACGTATCAAATTCGATATTTAAAGACCCGCTTGCGATCCGCTTCCGGTCCGAATCCGACCCGTTTCCGACATCCGAAAAAATCCGTATCCATAACCGCATCCGCATATTATCCGCTCCGCTCCGAATCCGATGAAAAAATATGGAGGAGGATATGAGAAATGTGTTATCCGCTCCGATCCGATCCGTTTTCATCCCTACGGATGAATAACAGCAACTGATCGGCTGGCGGACTGAGCGGCGGGGCCCGCATGTCGGCGGGCGGAGGCGGCGGAGATTCCCGGGTCCGGGTCAGCCACGTGCTATGTTTCCATTTTCCTGGGCCGCGCTGCCTCCGGCAGCAGCAAAGGAATGTTTTTTTTCCTTTTTATCGCGGCCTCCTCCTTCGTTCTTTACCCACTCCTCAGGGGCGTACGTTTTGCCATTTTGGCCTTGGTCGTGTTCTTTGGTTCCCGTAAGGTCAGAACCACATGGTCTCTCTCGTGTTCCATATACTTTTGTTTGTTCCAAAAGATTTGAGGCAAGTTTGAAGCCGTACCAAAGTTGCCCTGTCACATCTTACTAAAATTTCGGTCTCAGGGTATGAATTGGTCAAATTTTGGAACCCAACTAAACACCACTAAATTTTGGTACGACAAGTGTGTTTCATTTGCAAACCTAAAATTTGGTAGTGCTGACCTGATGTGAGTAGCATTTAATTTGCTAGTTACAATTTTTAGATTTTCCTTGCAAGCATTTAGGCCTGATTTGTTGACGCCCCTTGCAGCTCTCTGCTCAATGCTCATTCTGACACAGGTACTACAGAAGCAATTTTTTGGGGCGCCTTCGTTGGCTGCAGCAAGGAGCATTAGGAGCTGGTTTGATGGCATGCTACTCCTTCGCTACCGTGAACAAGGCATTTTTAGGGCTAGTTGGGTTCATGCCCTGTCAGACAGCTCGCCTGTTAGGCATGCATGGTGGCCTCAGGTGTCCAAAATCGGATGCTTGAGAACAACGCCGGAGTCAGGCAGATTCGGTAGGGCTCAAACTAAACTAGCCCTTAGTGCGGGAACGCTGTGAGCTGCACTAAACATGCTCTTACAAAATCATGAATCCGCTAAAAATTTGAGCAATGCCAAAGTTGGTAAAAGAAACTTGGACCAGCTTAATGGCTTGTTTGGACTGAGTGGAATCCGTTTGATCTATGAGGCGGTGGTAGTGTGTGTGGGTGGAGTGGTCGCTTTATTGGAAGCATATGGTCAAGACAATGCCTCCATTAGAACTTAAAATAGTTTGATTCCCTTTTCCATTACATGTGGTTGTTATGTCACGGTTATGCACTGCTTTCGAATTTATTCAAAAGATGTGCTTCCTATTCCCCCATTGAACAATTAGCAGCCGCATGGTCTAATCTATGAACTCGTATTTATTTCTCCCGCCAACAAAAAAAAATAAAGTAAATTTCTTTAAAAACGAAAAGAAAATGGTACTACCACCAGCTTTCGAGATCTTGGTTCGTACGGATCCGATCAGAACCGTGGTGGAACAAACATTAGGTTGGTTGCAGCGCGAGATGTGATCAAGTAAAAAAGAGTTAAAAAACCGCTGTCGTCCAATATCAAAAACCTTTTTTTTTTTGTGGCAGTCAGATCTGGGCCGTGCCCCCGGTGCGGGCTGCCGCTGCCACTTGTGCTCCTGCCGGTGGCGAGGTGGTGATCCGGCAGTTCGGTTCGGGCGTTTGCAGGTTCGTGTCGTCGTCGTCGTCCCCGTCGCTGTCGACGCGTGGTGCGACGCCAGAGCCGGCCGAACCGCCGGCGCTTCACGGCCACCAGAACATCCGCGGCGAGGAACACAAGCGGAGCCCGGGCGGTCGGAAGTGTTTCGGAGCGGCGAATCAGTGCGCCGCCCGGAACGTGCGAAAACGCGCGGCGACAGGCACGACGGCCGTGACGGCGACCTGCATTTTCACGAAATTGTTGCTGTAACCGACAGTCGCTTGGCAAGATCAGATTTTCTGGATCCGAGCTTCGCCAGCATGCAGCCAAACATACAGAGCACGTTGCGTCAGACAGAACAAACGGAACGCAACTCACATGACCATATGATATGAGCTTGAATTGAAAGGGATCTTACAGCTGTAAGCGGCGTGCACTTGATACAGACAAAGATGGTATCCACTTCGGTGTACAGCAAATAAATTTTGGTGACAAAGAAGAAGAGTAGGTAGCAAACACACGAACTTTATATACATAACAAATAGACATTAGAGCAGAGCAAAAGGTCACTCCAGTGTAATTCAAATACCCTACATAACCAATTATACAGGTTAAACCGACCAGTTCGAGTCGTCACAGTGCTTAAATTGTAGCTAGATCGCCTTAGTAATTGCTAGTACTAGTTTACTACCCATCCTAGAGGTCTACACGAGGAATGCCGGTGTGTGTCTCCTTCGAAGAGGCAACAATGAGTCAGTGACATCTTCCCGACACAAGTGGTATTGTTGGTATCAAGAAGTTAAGATAATGCATTATGCTACGCCAATGGCCCGTCCCTCCGCACCCGAACACGCTCACCGTTGAAATGGATGTACTTCCACTTCTTCAGGTACTTGCCTTGGACAAACTGCTGCTTGTCTTCCTGGCCTAAACTCGCAAATGTTTTTCCAATCCTTCTTGTTGTATCCTCATCTGGACGCACCCCTAACTCCTCCATGTCTGCATATATCTGAAATTGGCAAGGAGAACAGAGTAAGATGCAAGTTTCCTTCTGGACCAAATAAGTTTTCAGGCTTCAACTCTTACTAACCAGATAGACCCGTGTTCTCAAAACAGGTCAATAGGACAAAACAAATGGATAACAATTGTATGCGTAATCGTTAATAGGTGAGTGATTGTACGGATAACAGTCACCACTTCTTTGATAATTGAGTTAAATCTGACTTGCGTGATTTTCAGCACAAGCACATTGATTGACTCATTTTGTCATCAAACTATTCATCTAACAGCCAACAAATATTGCAGAATTGAAGGAAACCAACTACCTGCAAACAAGCAACTCATTCAACTACAGTTACGGGTCCAAAAGGCAATGATCGCCTAAGCCTACAATATAAGCAGAAATGAATAAGAGCTCACCTCCAAAACTTTGTCTGGACGGTTGCGAATGTCATACATCAATATCATCCAAGAGAACAGCCTCTTAGGCACTGAGTGTGTATGAGTCTTTATTATGGTACTCCAAATTGACTCAGCCTCATCTACCCTTCCATCCATAAAAAGTGCCATCAGAAGCGTATCATATGTTGTCCATGTCAGCACCTGCCCTTTGCTCATCAACCACTTGGTTACCTATGACAAGCATTGAAAGTAGATACATCACATCAGTGAGAAAACTATCTTGCTATCAGAAGAGGGATGACATATTAAAACCATAGCTGTACTCTTGACACACTAGCAACTAATAGATTCTGTCAATAAGAACCATACCTGAATGATTCTTAACCATTGTCTTCGCCTTTTCAACATCCCCAAAGCTTTTGCTGCTGCTATAATAGGATAATCCGGCTCAAAAGCACTCCACTTGTCCAATGCCCCATAAATAGTTTCCCGTTCATTTGGTAGCTTTGAAACCTAAAATAAAAGGTTCCACAGACTGATTTGAGACATGTCAGTTTTGTAGCCTGATGGGGTCATTGCTACAACAATTAACAAAACATAGCAAAACACAACTATGCCAAGGGAAGAAACCATATTTTAGTCTGAAATTACATGCTAGTGAGGATAGTTGAAGAGCTATAAAAGGTGTCATATCTTACAGTATCAACAAGACGGAGAGCTTTCTTTCCCGACCCAGCTGCCTCCTTCCTGATCCACAAATGATGCTGCTTGTTTGGTTTCTTTGACACCCTATGACCATAATAAATGCAAATTAATTGGTGAACAACCAGTCAGAGCACACATCATAGTCTCGGCAGCAGTTGTTGCAAACTGAATTAATTCAGATGATGCATCAAACCCTTGAGACTATGGAAAGTGAGGTCTGATCTACTTCGATTACATGTGCTAGCATTCATAAAAGCCATTATTTTTTTTATAAATGTACCTTTGACCTAGTAGAGCAGCGAAAATGCAGGCTTGCAGCCCACCTGCCAGGCCGCAATATCAAACTGTAGGAAAGAGCTTAACAGATTTTGCTAGCAGAATTCCTGATATTCAAGATAAAATTTTGGCTCCAGTGCAATTTCTATTGGTCATCAACATGAATCTCAGAACTGGAGGTAACATTAGTATGGTAATTAGGTGTGCATCTAATGGATCAGTGACTCAAATCCTATATACTAGCTGCTGTATTGTGCCCTGCGTGTGCCTTCAGGCCTCACATCACATTCACATATAGCTACTGTACGGTACGGTCCACCTTAAACAAAACAACCAATACAAATGCATTTTAGTGGTCCACCTTAAACAAAACAACCAATACAAATGCATTTTAGTACACTAAACATCTAGAGGATCTCAAGTGGATGTTCGCAACCAAACCTATCCGTAGCGGAAATTGTGCTCCTAGTCCTAGGAAACGCATTAGCATTCCTAACACAGGCGGCTTATAAAAATACAAACCTGTCAACACTTACAGTGCTCTGCTGCCGGCAGCGCCGCCGCCGCCTCCTCCGCCACCCCTTCTCCTCCCCGGGGCGGGGCGGCGAGGCGCGGCACGAGGCGGAGAGCGAAGGCTCCCGCCATGGTGCAGCCCTTCCCGGTCCGCCCCTCCCCAAGGTCCGGCCGCCGAATCGGATAGCGTTGGAGACGGTGGCCTCCGCCTCTCAAGTTGGTCTCTCGACCCTTCCCCTTTTCTCCCTCTGCTACAGTTGAGAGAGGCGAAAAGGGGGCGAACGCCGGTTTCGGCGGCGATTCCGCTGGTCCCCTCCATCTCTGGCGGCCGGAGAGGCGCCGGTGATGGGGGTGGACCAGGGAATAGTCGTGCGGATGTATATAGGTTAGTTTTGTCTAGGTTTTGCTTGCCGGCGGGGGTCGTCGGCGAAGCTAGGGTTAGGTTTAGGTCTTGCTCGCCGATGGTGCTCGTCGGTGGAGCTAGGTGTAGCCGAGGGGGTGTTCCTCTGCGGCTTGTGTTCCGTGGCGGCGACGACGAGGCGATGGCGGCGGCGCTGCGAGGAATAATGCTCCGACTCCTCCTCGCCCCGATGGTGCTCCACTCCGGCTTCATCGGCGAGTTCGGGAGCTACTGTACAGGAGTCCGGGTTTGGAGCTTCGTTGCCTCGCAGGTGATGTGGCTCCTACCCTTTTGTTTCAAGGATGCGGGTTGTGCTGTGGGTGCTGTGGTTGAGGGCTGGCTGGATCTGGCTCGATCTTCCCTCGGCGGCCCTGTTCGTCGATGGCGAGCTCGGATTCAGAAGCTGGAGGAGCTGGGGCGCGGCCCCGGTCGATGGGCGACTGCCGACGGCTTTATCCCGTCTCCGAGGACGGGTGTCTACTTCGACTCCTCTCAAAGCCAGCGGGCGATGGAGCTCGTCCAGTTCGCGGTGGCGCACGGCATCTTCTCCGGCGGCGGCAGCTGGCGGCGACGACTCCGAGCGTCGGTGGGACGCTCTGGATCTGAGGTCTTTATTGTAATTTCAAGTTTCTTCAGGGTCCTTTGCGTAGTTTGGCTGGGACAGTTGTATCCGTATCCTCCATGTACGTCTCTGTATTTGTACGTTTTCCTTATCTAGAAATACAGATACGTATTATCAAAAAAAAAAAGACGGTGGCCGGTGGGAAGTGTTGTTGAACCGACGGCCGAAGGGGCTGAGTTCTATGGGCCTGCGTGGACGTGGGCTCCGCACCGGCTCGGCCTGTATAGCGGATACGCCTGATGTATTTTGTGATTTTTTTCACAGAACAATCAAGCATTTCAGCTGTAGTATTGTGAAAGGGGTCTTGGCCTAGTAGTTAAGGCATCCGAGTAACACCTCTCAGGTCCTGGGTTCGACTCCCCGTGGGAGCGAATTTTCAAGGATTTAACGGCATTTGTGCTTTCAGTGGTAGGCGACGCTCCCGTCGACAGCGAGGCGCCAGTGGTGACTTCGTATCTCTAGATTTGCCGGCTCAGTCTTCGAAGATGCTCATAGGGGTAGGGTTTGCTTACGTGTGTTCATAGGGGTGAGTGTGCGTGCGTTGTGAGTGTCTGAGTTGCACTGTGTAATCTCAAAAAAAAAAAAAATTCAGCTGTAGTATTGCCTAGCGCAGAGTCCAGTCTAAAAGCTCAAAGTGCCCTGGGGAAGCAACCTCGAATCCTGTCTTTTCATCTTGGAGCTCCTTTTATCTTCTATTGTCCCTTTTATCGATTCTTGGACAAACCGAAGAACTTTTGCAAAAGGAATCTCAGCTTCTGGGTTTTCAACTTTCCTCTCTTTTTTTCAGAAACAAAAGAGTCAACAAAATAAAATGAAATAAAATCAAGTGTTCTGGACATCTGGTAGTGCTAGACCTTTGCAATTTGTACAATGTGCAATTGTACCAACTTATCTTTCACAGAGCCGGTGCAGTAGGGTCATTTTATTCCCAGCTATGCTAGCTCTAATTCTTGGAATTTGGATGGTTGTACACTTGTGCAGAGCTGAGCCTATAGCTTTGTTCTGGTGCGATGGTGCCTCCGTCCAGCGTGCGCTGGTGCACTTGTCCATACTGGAGCATTATCGCCCAGCATTTCAGCTGACAGATTCAGGTTCCCCAGTACGAGATAAACCCATCACTGGCGGTCGGCATTGTCCAATTTGTCTACTACCTCCGTTCTTAAATTGATGTTGCCGTTGACTTTTTAAGTTACGTTTGACCGTTCGTCTTATTCAAAATTTTAGTTCGACTTTGCAAATTTATAAGTTATGCTTCAACTTCCTTTAGTGATAAAACAAACTATAACAAGATATATGATAATTTTTGAAATTTTTTGAAAAAGACGAATGGTCAAACATAACTCAAAAAGTCAACGTCGACATCAATTAAAAAACGGAGGGAGTAGCTATTACCTCGTCACGACAGCACCGCCCAGCGTATTAGGGAAAGAGAGAAGCGAGCTACGCGCCTATGCCTTCCATCACAGTAACATCACATCAGTAGAAATTTCTGAGCATAACTGAAATTCTTCCTTCCCAGGAAAGGTCTGTACTTCCAGGACAGATTCATCAAGAAATTCTGCATTCTCGACTCTTGAAAATTGAAATGGCAAACATCTCAGCTTGAGAAGTACATCCAAGATACCAATGACTAAACACCGGTGAATACAGGATAGCACAAGAAAATTGTAATTATCATACATCTACAATCTAATGTCAATGTTTATCCTGGTCTACATAGATAGGCAACACTAAGGGTACACAGCATCTTGTACATGTACAAAAAAAGGGCATCTTGTTGGAAAGCAGACCAGGGAATTCAGTATATATATATATACGTATATAAGAGATGACTTCTTCTTATGTTCTGAACTTATTGTTAGTGCCATGCAGAAGCCGATATCAACTTCCTGTTTTTCCAGCCGAGAAGCATCGCGCCATCCTTCTCCTCCAAGGTGTACTTGTCAGAGTAGCACGCGAGAAGCTTCTTAATCACCGAGTTTACGTACGAACTCAATGGGTAAGGCCTGAAGCCAGCCATGGTCAGCCTTGACTTCCACTTCCCTAGGAGCTCATGCCTCTCCACCCTGTCCTTCCGCTCACAGGCGATGATGTTCACAATGTCCTTGGTGAGGCAGTGCTGCTCCACGTTTATCCTATCCTTCTTGTCCCGTGCCATGTTTGCATCAATTGACTCAACATGGCGGAGTAGTAGTCCATGGTCTCGGCAAACCTCATCAGGAAGGGTGTTGTGTTGGTATGAGACTCCTGCTCCACCAGCGTAGTTACCTTTGGGGACAGCCCTTTCACCATCCGGAGCAACCCATCCCGTGGGTTGTTAACATCCACACTCTCATCTGGGGTATGGTGCAGCTGGAGAGTGAAGGTGACAGCAACTGCTTCCCCAGGCCTAATATCAAGCATTTCTTTTGTGACTTGAGTGGCATAGACTGGTAGAGGGGTAAACTCCAGAGGTATCTTGAACTCTTCAGACATGCTTTTCAACATCTTCCCCACAATGTCCAGACCTTCACCACGCGCAAACTCCGACTCTGGATCATCTATCCCAGTGATCCGCACATGTGGAGGACCCCCAGGCCTTGCAGCTAAAGCTTGTATCAATGTTATCCACTGTGTCCCTTGAGCAATCTGAAAATCTATTATGTGAATTCTGTCCTCATTTCTCAGTGCCTCTGCAATTGCCCTGTTGGCAGCCATGTATCCAAACTTGAAGTATGGGCAGATATTATACAAAATCTTCATGTAAGACAGAAGTTCATTGCTCTTTGGTTCACTGCACTTGAGAGCACGATAAATGTTTGTACCAGAGTTACCATGTCTAGCAACCAAACCTTCAAGAAGGTAAGCACCTAAACGCTGGATTGGTTCCCCAGTAATTGAAACAACTCCACGAGCCTCCTGAACAAGCTTATGGAACTCCTCTATCCTCTCCTCGCTTTCGGTTCCATTCATTGATCGATTCCATCAATTCCCCAAGCTGCTGGGATGCTTCCATGGACAAGGGTAGTTGGAAAATTCTGTTGTAATCCGGCAAGAGACTTAGGAATCGACTAACAGAAATGTTGGGCTCCCTCGCATATGAATATAGATGTGGATATAATAATCTCAAGACGCCAAAGTCCCAAACATCGGCCCAGAATAGAGTTGTATCACCTTTACCCACTGTTGCTCGTGCATAGCCCCTATATGTATCAAAAAGGCGGCAGAGATCACGCCACCAGAACGACCCCCGAGGACTTCTTGCCTGTGGTGCAATAGCGGCTGAATAATATGCCTGCCATGTCAGGTTTACCCATGGAACATCAATTTTATTGAAAAATTTGTGGAGGTGTTTTAGTAACAGAGCCTTGTTCTGAGCAGCAATGTTGAGGATTCCAGGGCCGCCTTGCTCTTTGGGCCTCTGTACTTTCTCCCAGGCTGCTAGACAATTTCCCTTTTTATTTAGATCTGAACCACTCCACAAGCAGTGACGTCTATATTTGTCTGCCTGTTCAATGAATGCCACTGGCACATTTATAACACACATGACATATGTGGAGATAGAAGTGAGAACAGAGTTGTTAATCACCAGTCTGTCACCATAGGACGTGAAGGGAGTGATGCCCATCAGCCGTCTTTCCATCCTGTTTAGAATCAGAAGGAAATCAACAATCACTGGCTTTGTTGTCCCCAGTGGTAGTCCAAGGTACGTGAATGGCAAGGCCGCTATCTGACAACGTATGGTTCCTGCTAGGATGGTAGCCTATTCCTCTGTAATATTTATGGGGACCATGAAGGACTTGTGAAAATTAACTTTCAAACCAGTCGAGCTAGCAAAGGTCTGGAGGAGGCATTTTAAAAAGTGCAGCTCCCTAGCATTGGCCGACATGATGATTAGCGTATCATCTGCGTATTGTTCCACCGGGAAATCTTGGCCGTAAGAAGTGCCCAAAGGTAGTGATAGGAGCCCTCTTCTATGTGCATCATTGATCAAACTTTGCAATAAATCCGCTGCTAGAACAAAAAGGAGAGGGGATAGAGGATCTCCCTGCCTTACACCTCTTCGACAGTGTACTGTTTTTCCCGGTACTCCATTTAATAACACTTGTGAAGTGCCTGAAAACAAAATATTTCTGACCCAAGAGATCCATCGCTCAGAGAAACCCTTATGTTGCAGCATGCTCAAGATTACATGGTCCTCCACTTTGTCGAATGCCTTTTCAAAATCCAGCTTCAGGACTACAATCTCTCTTCTGGATGTGTGGCATAAATATAGATACTGGAAAGCCCAAGACAAGCAATCCTGGATGGTTCTGCTTTTAATAAACCCATATTGGTTCTGATGAATGAGACTAGTAATCACTGATTGAAGCTGGTTTGCAAGTAATTTTGTTATAAGCTTGATGGGACACCCAAGTAGTGAGATAGGTCGATAATCATTGACTGTTTCAGGAGAGGAGTTCTTCGGCACCAGGGTAATATATGAGCTATTTATACTCTGGACATTCATGTTACCAGCATGGAAGTCTTCAAAAAGACGATAGAAATCCCCTGAAATTATATTCCAGCATTTTTTAATGAATACTCCATTGAAACCATCAGGCCCCGGAGCCTTATCTGCAGGCATGTTTTTTACTATCGCATCGATGACTTCCTTGGTGAAGGGTCCATCCATGTCAGGCAATGGTACTTGTGAAATGAGCTGAGACAAGTTGAAGGCCATATCCTGACATTCAGTTTGCCCCAATCTATCTTTGAAAGAACTCCACAGAACAGCAGCCTTATGTTCATGTTCAGTTATCATGGTACCATCTGGCAATTTCAGCTGAGAGATATAGTTTCGTGAGCCAATATTGCACCAATGCATCGTCAGTTCCACGGGAGCGCTTGTCAGCATAGTCAAGCGCAACCTCCAGGTACTTCATTTTTCTCTCCATCTCTTGGACATCTTCTTTGAAGTTCCACAGCAGCTCAATCCTCTCCCAGGCGATATCGCCGAGCATGCCAGCGATGCGCTGCACAACAGCGCTCGCTATCATTTCCGCTCCCCCACTCATGGCTATAGGTCTTTCTCTCTCGCGGACAAAGAAATGCTGTTTTGTGTCCAAGAAAGCTCGTGGGATGAGCATACAGCATGCTTTTGCAAATATATACTACTACCTGACGTTCTGCTTTTTGCATCGGTGGATACTTGGAGTGAAGTGTAGGTTTTACACTTTTACTACTGACGGACGGTCAGCCTTGTCATAAACCTTTTTCATCGAATGGATACCTGGAGTGAAATGTAGGATCAGAACTTGGAATCTCCACTGGAAGCAAACTGCACAGATTCCTGGACAAAATCTCAAGTCTGGGCCGGCCTTTATTGAAAGTAACTTAAGCGTGGTGGCTACTCTGGAATAGAGACGTACGAACAAAGTTAAAGACATATGCACTTCAAATTAATGAAAAGATAAGTAAATGAGTAATATTTAATTCAAAGAATGAAATGGAACCTATCTGTACTCTGCAATATTACTCATTTACTAAATGAGTAATATTTAATTCAAAGAATGAAATGGAACCTATCTGTACTCTGCAATATCTATAACAAATTCTATTCAGAGACGCGGATTTTAGCCATGACTATCTATGCTGTAAGAACATGTAAAAAGTGCAGTTTTTTCGTTTTTTTTCTTCACGGGGGGAGTAGACATGTGTCTAAGCGTAGAGAAGTCAACCATCACAATTTGCACTTTGAGTTCGTGAAATAAGATAAGCGCTTTCTAATATGAGAAGGCAAGGGTTGGGGTGGGTGCCACGATTTTGTAATAGGACATGGCCTACTAGTTCAATTTCTGAAGCACAAAGAAAAAATTCACATTAAAAACCATGGATTACCGCCGGCCACTCCAATCTCATCTATTTATTTGTTTCTTCTCAAATATATAATTTTCCTATCAATCCTTTTTTTTACTGCAATTATAGTATTGACCTGTTCATTTGTTTTTTAATTATATTTAAGAGTTTCATCTAATTGGGCCATTAAGAGCTAGTAGACCAGATCATGGGTAGCCCAAGTTGACCAACCTGATCCGCCCTTGGAAAAAAACCTGACTCATGCACTGGGCGGGCTATGGCTTCAATTTTTAGCTCACTCTGATTAACGAGGCGGATTTATGCTTCGATATGTTAACCAAACAAAAAAAAAAGGAACAGATATGATAACCTGAAAACGCCCAGAAACAACCCATTGGGCTCGAGCCTAAATTTATGACCAAACGTCGGGGTCGGGCTTACAAAAGTTGCCCCGGGTTTTTTTCAAGCCTGACCCGACCCACAAATGATGAAGTCTAAAAGCTAGCTTGTGTTTTTATTGGAGCCCTCGGGAGCAAAGGATGATGAATCAAATCAGATTGTTTGGTTGCCTTTCTTGGCTACGGCACCTGGCCAGGTTGCTATTGATTTCTTGCGTGTGGTTTTCTAATTTTTAGCCATGGCTTCTTAGCTCGGACAGAAAAAATACATCAATGTTGATGTTAACTTGGAATTGTTCACCTACTGGAATGTAGGTGTAGTTGCAGATGCTGAAAATTCTTTTTGGCCTTTATTTGGTTGAGTTTATTGCCATATTTTTTAATTACTAGATGGTACATAATTTAATTAAAAATTTTCTAAAAAGCTTTCCAAAGATTCTTAGAGTTAGATACATCGAGCGAGGAGGGTGGTTGCGAGACCTCCTAAACCCGGCCACCAGCCCACCAGCCCACCCCACCACCCACAGCAGCCGCTGCCAGGAGGAAGACCACCATCACAGCACTTGCCCTTTGCCCTTTGGGGGTGACCATAGCATCCCAGTGGCGCCGTCGTCATGGAGAAGCTGGAACAGGCCATGCGCAACCATCCACGACCATCTCCTCCTCAACAATCACTCCACCGCCGTCCTAGGTGCAATCTCCCCTTCCCGCCAACCACATCCCCCCCCCCCCCCCCCCCCCCAAATCGTTTGTCTGGATCACCCCCCAAGTCGCTCAAGTAAGTACACCATAGATTTCATCTCCAACGTGATTATGCTTGTGGCTTTCCTCGATCCTCTAGTTGCTACCTTGGTTTGTGCGACAAATGCTATCGCGGTCCTGGGTCATCTCAGCATAGGCTCCACCACTCTAACCCTACACTCCAGTTTGGCTGCCGCCATTGGTATGGTCAACAATCTGGAGGTAGGAGAAGCCTTCAATGCTCTACAGTGAATTTTTGGACAGCCGGAGCAGTTGTTCATTGGTATATGCGCGTACCTTTCCTTGCTTGATGCAAAGGACCATCTGCAGTAAGATTCTTGGTACCCATTGTTTTTTTAATGATTTTTTCGTTATATATTTAATTTATTCGTCTATGTTGTAGAAGTACATGGGTCTCAAACAATGACCCTTATCCGATTAAATTGACCTGCGAAAAACTCAGAGACATAATGGATTTGACAAAGCCTATGGACATTGACTGTTTCAACTTAGGCGTGCGTCTTATGGCACGTAACGAGTTTAAATCACTCAAGGGATCCAAGACTGTTGAAAAGCATCTGATGGACCTGAGGTTTTGTGTAAGTATCGAAGGAACCTCTCATGTACATTGGCACTGTTATGTTTTTAACACTTTCTTTTGCTGCAGAGTTTGGCGCAGTTTACACGTGGCAAAAAATTTAAAACTCCCGTTGACCCTGGTGACTGGAGCAAATTATTAGATTGTTGGGGAGGTGTGGACTACGACATCTCATCTTGTAAATGGGTAGGTCTCCTCATGGTTTACCTCAAATGGATAGCATCCTGGTTCACTGAAAGTTACAGTGTTTCTCTTCAGATACTGGGGACTATGAAAGTGAGATCGGTGAGGCTGGAGGTGAGAGTTGCGGTGAGGCCATGGGTGCTTGTGTTGCAGGTGGTGAGTCCAAGCTGTGCGGATGCCGCCACTTGCACCCTAGGCGCTCATGAAGTGGTAGTCAGTCAAGGGAGGGGGAGGAAGGTTCTAGCTTTGAGTTTGTCTGGATTAGAGAGCATGGTTTCTTGCAAGCATACTATGGTAAAGGCTTTTTGGAGTAGCACATTTTTCACCGCACTACATTTGATTGGATCACCCAGTCCCCGAACATTCTAGCACAACACATTAGACGAACGAGAAGCGTTACTCATGGGTAGACCAAAAGACACCATGTGATATTGTCTGACGAGGCAGAACCAATGTAACATATAGGGGTTGCCCGTTAGGAGACCAATACCTAGAGATTTTACAGCGATGACATAAAATGTGATACATAAACTACTATGACACAGGGAGCAACACATGATCTTAAAGGACAGAGGGGTGGGGGGTAGATCACTCAGCAGTGCTGAAACGACAGAGCACCTGAGCGGCACACATAACCAATGTAATTAACTATATGTAGGCAAACTGATGAGTATATCAAAGGAGTGGACATGTTTTTAGAGTTTGCTTTTAGTAATTCAGCTAAAGGAAACAAGATAATTTGCCCTTGCAAGATATGTCAGAATTCATGTTGGAGGGTCGCTGATGTTGTACGTGAGCATTTGATATGTGATGGGTTTACAGATGGGTACATGAAATGGGTGAATCATGGGAACCAAGTTCTAGCTTTTTTCCAAGTAGCATGGAATCTGATAGGGTACAAGTGGAGGACTCAACTGAAGAGGATGATATTTCAGGTTTACTTCGAGACCTAGCATGTGGTTTAGATTAAATGGGGGATTTAGAAGAAAATGAGGGGCATGATAATTTGGATATGAAATCATTTTATGAGTTGCTAGATGATGCCGGTAAAAATCTATACCCAAGCTGTATGAACTTCTCAAAGCTACGTTTCATGGTTAGATTACTCCATATCAAATTTCTTGGGGGATGGAGTAATAAAAGTTTTGATATGCTGTTAGAGTTACTCAAGGATGTTTTGCCTGAAGGTTCATCACTTCCTAAAAATTTCAATGCAGCCAAAAATACAGTAAAATGTCTCGGTCTCGGGTATACCAGTATTCATGCATGTGAGAATGATTGCATACTTTTCTGGAAAGAGCATGAACATTTAAATGTTTGCCCAACATGTAAGACATCAAGATGGAAATCTGAAAAAACAAGTCCTAATGGGAAACGTGTCCACAGAGTTCCAATGAAAGTGCTTCATTATTTCCCAATAAAGAAAAGGTTGCAGAGGTATTTTATGTCCTCCAATACAGCAACTGACATGAGGTAGCATGAAGAAGGATGCACAAAGGATGGTTTGCTTAGGCATCCAGCCGATGCTCCTTTATGGAAGGATTTTGATTCTAGATATCCAGAGTTTGCCTTAGAGAGTCGTAATATCAGACTTGCTGTAGCTAGCGATGGATTTAATCCTTTCAGGACTATGAAATCAACTTATAGCATCTGGCCTGTTATTTTGATTCCATACAACCTTCCACCTTGGAAGTGCATGAAGCAGACAAAGTTCATCCTCTCTTTGTTAATTCCTGGCCGTAGGGAAGCTGCGAGTGATATGGATGTTTATCTTGAGCCGCTGATAGATGATTTGATAGAAATGTTTGTTGATGGTGTAACAACATATGATGCTTCAAAAGGTGATTCCTTCCAATTGCGTGTTTCCATATTATCCACCATATCTGACCTTCCAGGTCTTGGCCATTTGCTTTCCTGGAAAGGTTGGCTGTCCTGAATGCCACTCAGACACATGTTCTGTCCAATTAAAAAAGGGAGGCAAGTATGTCTACATGTGCCATCGTAGATTTTTAGATGCTGACCACATATTCAGATTCAATGCAAATTCATTTGATGGTACCATGGAGCATAGATCTGCACCTAAACCTCTAACGGGAGAGGAAATTTATGAGCAAACCAAAAATTTAAAATGGACTTTTGGGAAGAATCCAGTTACGAAGAAGCCAGCCAAACAGCCACGCAAGGATGAGGAATCACCAACGACTATTTGGAAAAGGCAATCTATCTGGTTTAGATTGCCATATTGGAAACACTTGCTGTTGCGACATAACTTTGATCCTATGCACATTGGAAAGAATGTATGTGACAGCTTTACTAACACTTTTAGGTGTTGATAAGAAATCAAAGATAATTTAAATGCTCGCTTTGACATGCAGAATCTTGGCATTAGAACAGATCTTCATCCTGTTGAAGTAGATGATAGGTTTTATCTACCTGCAGCCCTATACACAATGAGTCCTAAAGAGAAGAAGTTATTCTGTGAAATATTGAAGGGGGTGAAGTTTCCGGATGGTTATGCAGCCGATACAAGCAACTATGTGAATGTTGATGAGAAGAAAATAAGTGGCCAAAAGAGCCATGACAACCATATTATGTTACAGGAGTTACTTCCGCTTGCTGCTCTAAACATATTGCCAACACAAGTAACTGCGGCACTAGTTCGTGTGAGCAATTTCTTCAAGAAGATATACTCACCTACAATTCGTGTTAGTGATATGGAAAAACTAGAGGCTGAAATAGCAGAGACATTATGTATTCTTGAGACTATATTTCCACCAGCCTTTTTTGATATGAACGTACACTTGATGGTCCATCTTCCTGCTCAAGCAAGAATTGCCGGTCCTGTGCAGTATCGTAGTATGTGGCCAATAGAGAGGTTTATGATGACCTGCAAAAGCTATGTCCGCACAAGAAGTCATCCGGAAGGATCAATTTGCGAGGGCCATAAATTTGCTGAGAGTCTTACCCAGTGGCGAAGCTAGAACAAAACGGAGGGGGGTGCAAGGCGCCTTCGCCACAACCGGTATCGTTGTCTAAATAATAATGCAACTTGCATCTTTTAATACTGATACTTAATATAGGCAGCATTGCACAATCAAGATAATGAAGTGATAAATGATTTGCCAAAATGAAGAAATAGACTAATACATAAAGTATAAACGAAGACAAAATAGGTTGACATGAACAAAACAGGGCAAAATGCATCAACCAACTTCAAGGTGCACGACGGCCTAAAAAAAGAGAATAAGTGATTCCACTTTTATTTATCTACAAGGATGTAAATGGATGAAAATAAATACAATACATAATAATGTTAGAATAAGGTTTTTCTACGCTCAAATCCACAGAATTAAAATCAGTACGATAAAGATTTGCTAGGCTCATCAAATTATCCTCATTGAAATCGATAAATGAATTCCTTAGACTAACAGCGGCCAAGCAAACAAGCAATTGAGACTTCGTTAAAACAATCAACATGATAGTGATGCTTATTTGTAATTTGTATAAGGATCAGTGTATTTTATTGCCTTAATTTTGGACGCACAGCGATTCACGAAGCCACGCGCCACCGGCCGTACCGCAATGGACGGAGTGAAAAGCAGCCTCGGATGCGTCCAGGCTACCGGCTCCATGGTTCCGACGCTGCGGCATAGAATTTTGGATTGAGGGAGCGCCGGCGCGAGCAGTGACACGTCAGGGTAAGAAAACTCCCTTGCAAGTCACGAAGCAAGGGCGTGGGCTTGTTTTCCCGTCTCACGGTTAATTGCACTGAGGACTTAGAAATAGAATTGGCAGACTTAGGTTACCTCGCAGCTGGGCTAGCCTCGTGCTATCAGCAGCTGAGTTGTGGGTTAGTGGGTCCACTAATATGGCCATGGGGCACTGGCGGAGCTTGACCAAATAGCTAGGGGGGGCCAGCAATGCTAATTTGACCACAAAATCCCTAAAACAGTGCTCAATTACTGTTGATTTAGTGTAAATCTTGCTTTGGCAGGGGGGGCCATGGCCTACTTTGGCCATAAGGAAGCTCCGCCTCTGCCATGGGGGGTGCGGCTACGGTGAAAAAATGATGGTAACAACTATTTTCGGGAATTTGACTGGGTGCATCCGCACTCAGTGCCGTCAACGTGGCTTCGCCCCTGGTCTTACCTTTTGTTCACAATTCTTACATGGCTGTGAGACTAGGTTTACTAGGCAACTAAGAAATGGTGAACCTGTACACCATGAATCTTCCGGTGCCACTCCATTCTTCTGGAGTAGTGGGCGAGCTTTGAGTGGCAAGTGCACCACATCGTTAGACTACAAGACTTGGCTTCAAGCTCATAGATATGTACTAGTCAACTATGACAAAATTGATCCATACCTAAAGTAAGCCTTTCACTTTATTTAATTACTTATCTCTCTCCCCTTACTCTGGACAAATAATTCAGCTCAAAGAAATTTTGCAGCAAGCACATTGAGGATCTGTCTTCAATGGGTCATCGAAATCAGCAAGAAATCAACCGCATTCATCATGAAACATTTCATGAGTGGTTTAGAAAACATGTAAGCTAGAATATTAATGATTTTTTGTGCTCCATAATTGCATTGTGTTTGTAGCTTAGTTTCCAACGATATTCTACACTTGCAGGTGGAAGGGTTGGTTGAAAATGGTGCAGAAGTATCACAAGAAATACAGATTTTGGCCAATGAGCCTTTCATGGTTGCTTCATTGTACAGTAGTTATAGTATAAATGGATTCAACTTCCACACACAGTCGTATGATGAGGGCAGGCCAGTTCAAAGTAGTGGAGTAGCTCTGGTGGCCCAGACATCTTGCTTTGAGAATGGGAGTGTGGGCCTGGTAGTAAGAAACAAGACATATTTCGGTATTATTAAGCAAATCATTGAGCTGAATTATCGCAACAAAGGAAATATAGTGCTCTTTAAATGTGATTGGGTGGACAACCGTGGGCAAGGAAGATGGGTCAAAACTGATCAGTTTGGGATTACTTCTGTTAATTTCAAGCATTTGTTCAAAACTGGAGAAAGACTATTAGATGAACCTTTTATTTTAGCATCACAAGCCATACAAGTTTACTATGTTGATGATCCTGTTCACAAAGAGTGGTGTGCTGTTGTGCAATCAAAACCTCGTCACATTTATGATATGGCTGCTCTAGACAATGAAACTGTTCAGCATGAGAATGTAATACGTAATTCAAGGCTTGATCTGCCTATAAGTGTCGATCTCTGTGATTTTCTTAGTGGTGTCCATAAAAGGACAGATATAGATGGGATTATTGTTAATGAAATAAAGAGGAAGTAAGTCTCAAACATTGTATTGATACTGTTTTCCGAGTGCATGCTTCTGACCCTGATCTGATTTTAATTTTTGCCTTGTATTTCTGGAGCCTATGTAGTTATCATTTACTGATTTATTTGTTATCTTCTTCAGGAGGAACGATGTCAGCCGTGCGAGGAAAAAGAAAACCCAGCGAGGTGGAGCTAACTGATTATGAGAAGGAGAAGCAGGCTAACATGTTAAGAAATGAGAAGAGGATGCATGCTTTAAATATTCCAACTATTGTACAAGAGCTGGATTCGCTACCGCCACAAAGGCGAAAAAGGAAGGTAATTCATTACAGCCACAAGTAGGGTAATGATCATAGTAGGTGTTTTGACAATGAATTTTATGCATACATGTAGCCTACTGATCATACTTGTGCTGAGGGAAGTGAAGCTGCAATTGGGCGAAACTTACGATCAAGCTCAAGAGTTAGTGCTTCACATGTTGATGTGCAGGCAGGGATTGCAAGTGCCGAACAGCAACACAATGAAGGTATTACAACCTGATGTAACCTACTAGTTGGTGAAATAATTCTTCATATTTTTCTGCTAGAAAGGCTAATTTATACTAGCTGCTGATATTAATGTGAAAATGCTTCATCATTCACTCTAGTTTGTACCACTACTAGTTGGTGATATTGTCTTTCACATTTTCTAGTAGCTGCTGATAATGCTTTCTTTTATAGATTTACATGAGCAAGAAGAGAAGAAATTAGAGGACGTACTCGAAAGGCTGCAATTTTTTCAAGACCGAATAAGCCTAAACTTCAAGGGGAAATCAATGAACATGGTCAGCCCTGTGGAAAATCATGCACTGAATTTTCTAATTTTATTGGAGCACTTGTTAGGACTAAATGTTTTGCGATCGCACATAATGATTGGAGGAAGGTTGGTGCTCGAGAAAAATATAAGTTGTGGACAGATTCACAGGTATAAAATTAGTATCAGATGATTCAGATCTGCCGTCTATATTTCTGTAATTGAGTGCTAACTTGTTATTGTGTGGTGTACAGCTATATTGGGATTTAGACCGAGGCATTTTCGATTGGTTTATGACGACAGCCGGTAAGAAGTGGAAAGAGTTTAAAGCTGACTTGAAGGCAGAATTTCTGGAGAAGTATGATGACGACATGGAAGAATAAGAACTTCTTTCTCTGTGTGATGAAAGAGTCCATGAGGCTGATTGGAAGTGGCTAGTTAATTGTTGGAGGTCCCCTGAAGCAATTGTAAGCTACAATAGCCCCATCTCCAGATTCTGTAAATGTTTAGCTACAAGCATTGAAAACACCTGAAACAGGCCCGTTCGTTGAGGGGAAAAGCAAATCGTGCAAAGGCGACCCAAAACCATACAACTGGTAGTAAGAGTCATGCACGGATTAGTATGGAAATGGTATGTACAGATTGTCCTTGTTTAGATTATTTTCTCATTCTGGTATTTATTTAACCATAAGAAATTTTTTTTGATTTAGCATGAGGAGCTTGGGCGTCCCCCACATAGGCATGAGGTTTTTATCAAATCACACACACACAAGACAGGATTGCCTCATAAAGGTTCTGAAGCAACAATTGTGAGTTGATTTTCTAGCAATCATTTTTCATACTATTGCATATGCCATATTATTTTCTAATCTTACATTTGGTCCAGAATGCACTGAACGAAGCAGTTAGAGATCATCTTGAATTGGCAGAGAAGAGTATGCAGGAAGGTGATGCTTATTTCATGTTTGTGGACCAGAGAGGAATGGATATGTTCGTGTGGTAGGTTGTGGGCCTACTCCAGCTTCCTCGGAAATGCATGGGGCAAAAAGTACACATCAACAAAGCTTCAAATGGAAATAGAAGCCCGTCGACAAGCTGATAAGAAAGTTGAATTCCTTGAAAGTCGTGTACATCAGCTGCAACAAACAATGGATAAACTGTTCGAGCAGCTTCAAAATAGAAACAACACTCCAAATGGATCTAACAATGAACAAGTATTAATTTTTCAACTTTTTGTCCTTTACTATTTCTTTTTCAATGCAGTGACTAATCAGTAGTTGTGATTTCATCTAGGATTCAAGGAACAGAGCAAGTCATGCTAACCAAGAACTAGATGATCGTGAAGATGATGCTGGATCATTTGTGAGGGATGATATTGAAGAGAACTTGAGTGAATATGAAAACATGTTCATGAACAAGCGAGTATTGCAACCTGAAGTACAACATGAGGAGGTAATTGCTGAACCATTGAAAGCTTTCTTTACAAGGAGCAAAGTGATCTTACCATGAGTTGAATGCTGGTTGTAATATATGTTCTATGTTTTAGGGTGGAAGAGAGGTCATATTATATAGTGTTGTGAGACTCTATGATTCCCCGGTGGCGAAGGCAACTATCCAAACAAAAAACCCAAATGCTATTGTGGCTGGAACTCGTCTTGGTGTTCAGTTTTACGAAGTGGTTGTCAATCATGTGTTTGCAAGGGATGCTGTACTGCCTCGTCCATATGGAAATGTGACTAATCTTGGGGAAGCTTGTGGGAGATGCATTGCATGGCCATGTGACAGAGTAATGACCTAGCCTACCTCTGCATTTGAATTGATTTGATTGTCTAATGCCTAGTAATTAAGTAATCATATTTGTTTCAGATTAAGGATGATAAGAACTCACTCAGGCATTCTAGTTCTGGAAGAAGACCATCCTAAATTGAAGGTACTGATTACAAATGCTAAAACTTGGAGTTGTTCAAGTAAACTATTTTAGCACTCTATTAGCTATCTGTGAAATTTGTTTATTGGATGGCTAATTTATTCGATAGTGTATACCTGTCGAGCCTTCAAAATGACATGACATAGCTAATAGTTCTATGTTGCACTACAAAAATCAATGTTTTTGCTGCTTTGAAAATAATGGTCTTCTTGCTTAGGTACTGTAACACCCTAAATTTTCAAAACAAATCAAAAAGGAATAAAAATCACTCTAAATTTAAATTTTTGCCTCGCTCTTACCTTGCCATGAATTTTCAAAATAAAATTCACTAAAATAATTCAAACCTAGTTTCAATCTGGGATTTTTGAAATATAAAAACTTGTGCTCAAGTGCTTGCTTCCATTTAAAATCAATTAAAAATGTGAATCTTTCGAAATTCCAACAAATATAACTAAAGTAGATTAAGTTTCAAGTCAATTTTCGAAAATTCTAATTTAAACTGCATGAAAATCCATCATGTTGCACTAGTGAGTTATTCAAATTTATTTTGAATGACTTTGGTGTTATTTCTCTTTGACTAATTTGTTTTCCATTCAAATTTGGATTCCAAATCAAACCTCAGAAAATGAAATGCCTTTTCTTTTCTCCTGGGCCGCCTCCTCCTTTCCCTCCAGTCGGCCCAGCTTCCCTTCTCCTTTTCTTTCTCCCCGCCAGCTGCTTCAGCCCACCGCGGCCCAGTCCGGCCTGCCTCCCTCTTTTTCCTCCTGCTCTCGCCAGGCACCACCCATGCCGGCTTGTCGCCGTCGCCGTGTCATCGCATCGCGGCCGCAGGAGCACCTCGCGAAGCATGTGCCGCGCCCGAGCCTCCCGCGCCTAGTCCCATCGACGAGCAGTCAAAGCACTGTTGGCGATCGTTAAACCATGATTTGACCGCCACCCTACCGGTAAATAAATGCATAACACCAAGATTTTGTGCATAGTAGATAGGATTAACACTACTCCACAAGTTTTGGTGAATATTTGGATGCAGGAGTGAATAATGGAGGAAAGTGGGCCCAGCCAGGGAAATTCCCTGGCCAGCCGGCCCCACCTAGGCTGGCCGGCCCCACCTGATGGCCGCAGGCCCCGGGCTTCCTCCTGTTGACACCAAGTTTTGGCCCAGGGTCCATTGACAGTGAGTAGCAGGATGCGCGCCGGGTTGAGGAGTTTTTGTGCGAAGTGGTGGCCCACCGAAGATCATGAAGCCGAAGAAAACGTGCGCGTGCGCGTGTGGGTCTGTTTTTCTTTTTAGTTTCTTTTCTAGAGTTAGAAAGGATTGACCGAGTTGTGGTCAAGTAGGAGTTGTGTTTAAGTCCAAATCGGACTCTTGCCTCGGGTGTATAAATATAAACCCAGGTGCTTGTAAAAAAAAGAACCAATCAATACAATCAACTCTTCGGCGCACCGCCACAATTTCTCGACGTGTTCTTCGTCGTTACCGGCGTCCATCGGGGCTCCGGCTCGACTGGATCTCGTCAGGTAAGCGCATCGATCTTTAGTATGTCGACTTGTCCATATTAGAAATTGATGTGGCTGCTAGTTATCCGGTAATTTAGATCAATCTAGGGTTTACATTACGCATCGACTACATGGAATTGTTTAAGACCTGGTCCAATTCTTTGTTACGGTTAGTTGACTTGTCCTAGCCGCGACCTTGTTGCCGATTGCTGATGTCGATTTCTGTTTGATCTGGTTATTCGAGTCACGGTTAAGGTGCTTAGTCGATTAGATCTGCTCTTGGTGATTGGGTAGGCAGTTTGACTTGTCCTGTCTGCTTCGCTTAGTTGACGTGTCCTCGGCGAAACAGTTGCTAAGAGTTAGATTTAATTTACTGAGTATCTGGGACCGGTAGTTGCCGATTATACTTGTACCTGTCGATCGTGTAGAGCAGTTTGACGTGTCCTGTTCTACTTCACTTAGTTGACGTGTCCTCGGTGAAGCGATTGTCAGATTATGGGTATAATTAGTGGCTATTGGTTTAATCGTTCTTTCGGGGTGTTTAGCCGATTGTTTACCACGTTCAGATCTATGCTTGTATGCCTTTAAACTCTTTTATTCGTTCAAGTATATGTCTGAGCCTTCTTTCGTCAAATGTCGATTCACCTTATCATGATGCTTGCCGATGGATGTTGCCGATTGCATGCTTTGCCGATTGCCGATTCTGATGCATGCTTTGCTCTATTTATCGCGCGAGTATTTATTGTTGTGACATGTCGATTCGTTTCTAGCCGACAGCCGAGTGCTTATTTTATTATCCTTTTATTCACTAACATCGGCTGCGGTTACGCATCGGCCTGTCCGGGGCCGATAGTCCGGGAATTTTACACGCTTTTCTTGTCTTTGTCGATTTGCAGGGAAAATCGACTGGCACGCTCCGGAATTCACCGCGTTCCAAGTTTTGGTCCTGAACAGAGTTAAGCAAATCTCTCAGGCCACGTGTGCGAGCGGTAGAACACACATTTTACCGTCAACACCTCCAGTGGGCTGGAAACTGGTACATCACGCACAATTCAAGGCCCAGCCCAGCAGATTCCACCGTCATTCTAGAAGGTGGGCCGTTTGGGCCGTCAAGGCCCACCTGTTCCTGATCTCCGCTGGGCATTCTAGCTCAAGGTGGCCAGCTGCATAGTTGATGGGGGCATGTGCGAGAGCTCGTTCGCAGGCGTCGACAGACTAAAAATGCAGCACCATGGTCGTCCTGGAAGAGGGTAGCATTTTCAGGATGAGGGAGAGACCAGGCTTAGCGTTGTCCATGGCATCGGTGTTGAACGGTGCCGGGTTGACCACAGCTTATGGTGGGGTGACGAAGGCGTAGGTGAACCACGCTGCATCGTGCCACCTTGCCTGCAGCATCCAAATCTCAGAGGAAGAGGAGTAGATTTTTTGTCGAAACCAACATCGCTCTCCACCATCTCCTCCTCAGAGTTGCCAGCAATCACTGAATTTGGCAGGGAAGAGGGTGGGGACTGTTGGTGGGTGGCTGGTGGAGCGTCTGGTAGTGGATTTTTTTTTTAGGGGGGAGGGTGGTCATGACAGGTGCGCCATCTCAAGGAGAGGCACAATTGGTGGAGGCGAGCTTCTCCCTGGCGAGGCCGCCGGGGATTACTGGCCGGAGGCAACAGGAGACAGGTTTCGCAGACCATGGCGACGCTCTAGGATGATCTGGATATTCACTGCATGTGGATAGACTTATAGTGGGTATCGCGGTTTCTTAACTAGTGGTGTGGCCCTCGGAGAGGTCTCACTGAATAAGGTGCCGAGGTGGAGAGGCTCGAGCGATGATGAGTGTTAGCATCATTACAGATACCCACTTTATAAGCCAATAATATCTTGTTTTGGAGCATAAACACCACTTTTATACACGCTAACCCTTGCATATTTGTATATAGTGTTGTTCATGAGTTATATTGCAGAATCAGGTAAAATATATGACACTATAGACTTCACAATATGCTTGGACCTTGAAGGCTTGTACCAGTTAGGAGAATCAGCAAAAGGCCTTGGTGCTGGTCGGCACAGCCCATGTGCCGATTGGTACATAAAATATTTGTGCTTGATCAACGTCCACTCGACGCTAAGACTCTTCTAGAAGATGACCTACTCATAATCTTGGAGGATCCAATCGTGAAGAGACCAAGATTTGATCTTATCATTTAAGGATTATCTACGGAAGATTATGGTGCGAGTACCTACATGGAAGCCATTGAAGAACTTCTAGAAGGCAGGAACTGACTTGAAGAGGAGTTCGTGCAAGACACGTTAGGTGCCTATCGGTGCCACGCCGCCACTTCACCAATCGGTCTAGGGCGTTGTGTCTACATTGATATAAATACTGGGAACATTAGACATGCGAAGGAGGTCGAGGAGGCGCAAAAAGATAGAAAACTCGAGTCGAGAGCCACCGGGGCTTTGCCCCATTCCACTTCATCTCTAGTTGTCTATATTGGTCTAGCCAATCTAACCAAGTCGTTGATCTTAGGATTAATAGCTTGGGTTCAAGAACCATCAAAGTAGGCCCACTAGATGGTGACGTATCTCGTATCCATTGTATCAAGTTTGATTAAATTACAGTTTTAATGATTGGCTTTAGATGTGCTTATTACCCAATTCTGTTGGTTTATGCATGAACTTGATTTCAATTGCTTAACGCTAGGCTAAGTTATTAGAGCTAGGCTTGATCATGGCGATTAGGCTTATTGTCTACGTAACCAGTGCATAACAGTACTTGCATCTAAGATTGGAGTTTCATGGACGGTCAGAGGACAGGATACCTGTATAGGAACACTCATAGCCTATTCACAGAAGAACCAAATAAGACGATAGGTGTAGGAACTGAATCTTTACTCTTAGATTGTAGGAACCTTAGGAAAACCATTAGGGATCCTCGTGATAGATTGAATGCAGTCTTAGGTAATCATCATCAGGTGTTTGTAACTACCAATTAAAATTACCAAGCCATTAAACTGTCCAGTTTAACTACCTGGTTTGAACCGCAACTAGAAAAATTAGGTTTGACTCAACCTATTTGTATCTATCTCACAACACTTGCCACGTCTAATGTCTATCAGCCTTTGTGGCGATCGACACAATCCTGGTGCCGCCCGGCACTGCACTTGTTCACACCAACGCAGACCCTTCTGTCCACCTAATGGTAGAATAAGATATTTAAACATGTTGCTTTCACTTAATCTCTTGCTGGTCTATGTGGATTCCATATAAACCTTGGAATACTCTAAGGGAAAAGCTACAACTGACACCGTGCACTTGTGGTATGTAAATCGGGGTGCCACATTAGGCCAACAATGAACGGGAGTGGGACCTTGCAAAGTCCGGGGGGTTGGAGCTGGAAGATGGGATCTTGGCTAGGGGTGCAAGGTGCTGGGGTGTTGTGGCACGGGGTGGGCTCGCCGTGGTCAGGGGGTGGGTGGTGGTGGTCTAGGCACTGGTAGCCACGTGGTCAAGCGCTCGGGGAAAGAGACCGCTTGGAGTGGGACACAGGAGGTTGGCACTGGGATGGTGGGAGGTCTGGAGTCAGCTAATCGGCATTTTGCACTGGCACTGGCTGTGGCCACTGTCGCTGCAGTTGCGGCAGCAAACAGGATCCCGGCAGTCACGCAGTTGGTGGTTGGTGGCGAGACAGAGAAAGCAGCCATTAGTGGAGGTTATGGGAGCAGGGCTTCTGCGAGAGGCAGGAGAGAGGTGGCGACCTGGGACAGAAGAGCACAGAGGTAAGGCTGGTTGGTGGGGCTGTAAAGGTGTGACTTGATGGCGAGGGGTGCGGGTCAAGAGCGGAGAGGGTGTGGGCAGGAGTGGAGCGTCAGAGTTGCTGACTTTTGTGGTTTCGCGAACTTTCAGCTGGCTAGGGGGCTGTTTCCTGCCAAGCAACATGTCACCCATGCTGGTATCCCCTCGAGCTGCACGCTGACTTTGCTGCTCCCGTACCAGTCTGGCGTGGTCACTGTAGAGCATTGAAGGCTTCTCCTACCTCCAGATTGTTGACCATAGCAATGGCGCAGGCAAACTGGAGTGTAGGGTTAGAGTGGTGGAGCCTATGCTGAGATGACCCAGGACCGCGATAGCATTTGTCGCACAAACCAAGGTAGCAACTAAAGGATCGGGGAAAGCCACAAGCATAAGCACGTTGGAGATGAAATCTATGGTGTACTTACTTGACCGACTTGGGGGGTGATGTAGACAAACGATTGGGGGGGGGGGGGGGGGGGGGGGGGGGGGAGGGGGGGGGGATGGAGTTGGCGGGAAAGGGAGGGAGTGATTGTTGAGGAGGAGATGGTCCTGGATGGTTGCGCATGGCCTGTTCCGGCTTCTCCATGACGACGGAACCACTGGGATGCTGTGGTCACCCCCAAAGGGCAAAGGGCAAGTGCTGTGATGGTGGTCTTCCTCCTGGCAGCGGCTGCTGTGGGTGGTGGGGTGGGTTGGGTGGGCTGGTGGGCTGGTGGCCGGGTTTAGGAGGTCTCGCAACCACCCTCCTCACTCGATGTATCTAACTCTAAGAATCTTTGGAAAGCTTTTTAGAAAATTTTTATTAAATTATGTACCATCTAGTAATTAAAAAAATGGCAATAAACTCAACCAAATAATGGCCAAAAAGAATTTCAGCATCTGCAACTACACCTACATTCCAGTAGGTGAACAATTCCAAGTTAACATCAACATTGATGTATTTTTTCTGTCCGAGCTAAGAAGCCATGGCTAAAAATTAGAAAACCACTCGCAAGAAATCAATAGCAACCTGGCCAGGTGCCGTAGCCAAGAAAGGCAACCAAACAATCTGATTTGATTCATCATCCTTTGCTCCCGAGGGCTCCAATAAAAACACAAGCTAGCTTTTAGACTTCATCGTTTGTGGGTCGGGTCAGGCTTGAAAAAAACCCGGGGCAACTTTTGTAAGCCCGACCCCGACGTTTGGTCATAAATTTAGGCTCGAGCCCAATGGGTTGTTTCTGGGCGTTTTCAGGTTATCATATCTGTTCCTTTTTTTTGTTTGGTTAACATATCAAAGCATAAATCCGCCTCGTTAATCAGAGTGAGCTAAAAATTGAAGCCATAGCCCGCCCAGTGCATGAGTCAGGTTTTTTCCAAGGGCGGATCAGGTTGGTCAACTTGGGCTACCCATGATCTGGTCTACTAGCTCTTAATGGCACAATTGGATGAAACTCTTAAATATAATAAAAAAACAAATGAACAGGTCAATACTATAATTGGAGTAAAAAAAGGATTGATAGGAAAATTATATATTTGAGACGAAACAAATAAATAGATGAGATTGGAGTGGCCGGCGGTAATCCATGGTTTTTAATGTGAATTTTTTCTTTGTGCTTCAGAAATTGAACTAGTAGTCCATGTCCTATTACAAAATCATGGCACCCACCCCAACCCTTGCCTTCTCATATTAGAAAGCGCTTATCTTATTTCACGAACTCAGAGTGCAAATTGTGATGGTTGACCTTCTCGACGCTTAGACATATGTCTACGCCCCCCGTGAAGAAAAAGCTGCACTTTTTACATGTTCTTACAGCATAGATAGTCATGGCTAAAATCCGTGTCTCTGAATAGAATTTGTTATAGATATTGCAGAGTACAGATAGGTTCCATTTCATTCTTTGAATTAAATATTACTCATTTAGTAAATGAGTAATATTGCAGAGTACAGATAGGTTCCATTTCATTCTTTGAATTAAATATTACTCATTTACTTATCTTTTCATTAATTTGAAGTGCATATGTCTTTAACTTTGTTCGTACGTCTCTATTCCAGAGTAGCCACCACGCTTAAGTTACTTTCAATAAAGGCCGGCCCAGACTTGAGATTTTGTCCAGGAATCTGTGCAGTTTGCTTCCAGTGGAGATTCCAAGTTCTGATCCTACATTTCACTCCAGGTATCCATTCGATGAAAAAGGTTTATGACAAGGCTGACCGTCCGACAGTAGTAAAAGTGTAAAACCTACACTTCACTCCAAGTATCCACCGATGCAAAAAGCAGAACGTCAGGTAGTAGTATATATTTGCAAAAGCATGCTGTATGCTTATCCCACGAGCTTTCTTGGACACAAAACAGCATTTCTTTGTCCGCGAGAGAGAAAGACCTATAGCCATGAGTGGGGGAGCGGAAATGATAGCGAGCGCTGTTGTGCAGCGCATCGCCGGCATGCTCGGCGATATCGCCTGGGAGAGGATTGAGCTGCTGTGGAACTTCAAAGAAGATGTCCAAGAGATGGAGAGAAAAATGAAGTACCTGGAGGTTGCGCTTGACTATGCTGACAAGCGCTCCCGTGGAACTGACGATGCATTGGTGCAATATTGGCTCAAGAAGTACAAGTCTGTTTCCTATGACATTGAAGACACGCTAGATGAGTTGAAGGCCGATGCAATGATATGGAAAAAGAGCCCATTCACGGTACGTAACGTGATTCATGGAAATTTCTACCAGTTTTGCAATCTGTTAATGGTTCATGATTCATGAACAAGGAAAACATGATACTAGCAACTTGATTTAAAAAATAAAATTCATTGGCTAACTTGTGTAAACTCGAGGATTGGATTGCCTGTTTTGTAATGCGCTAGGACAAAGACAAATTATTGCATGGACAATATTTCGGACATGTTTGATCTGTTAATGTTATTTTGCCATTCATTTTCGGTCAAAACTTAGCCAGCAAAAATTTTTTAAAAAAAAGAGAGAAAAAGGGATGATCGTGGAGCAAACTAAAATATATTTGTTTCAAATGCGACAGATACATATCTTTATTTGTAAGTGACAGACGCGAGACATGCTAAATCATATACACGGCACGGAACAACGTACAAGTGGGACACCTAGTTTTAATTTAGAATTACTAGCAGGGCCTCTCATAGTCGTACAGCCAAACCACCTGTCAACAAATAGTAAAGTTTGAAAATCTATAACAAATAGATAAGCAAAACTATCAGAAAACTAAAGATTTTAAGGAACTTTGTCATAGAAATAAATACATACTAAGCATGAAATTTATCACAAAACTACATATTTACGTGACTTTATCAAAATGCTACAAAATTAGTGAGAACTTATAGCAAAATTACAGATTTAAGGGTTGTGAGTTCTTTCACTGCAACTAGGGCCAGCTATGAGTAAATGGAGGTAGGAACCATGATTCCTTAAATCTATAGTTTCGGGTTAAATTTATCACTAAATCAATAGTTCCTTGATAAATCCCCTTAAATATATAGTTTTGTGATAATTTGGTATATATATATATATATATATATATATATATATATATGAAATGTACTTCATCAAAAAAATTGATAGCCACAAAGAACTATTATCTTAGTTTTGTTCAAAAAATATAGTTCCTTGAAATAAAAAAAATCTAAAATACAACCATCATATATTGATTAGTTATAGGCTGCGATAGGGTGACACCATAACGTGCTACGCCCGTTCCTTCACTCGAAGGGTTAGGGTCTGACTCGCCCTTTGCTTTGTCCTGCCTTGCATCAACATTATATTGCCAATTTATATAATCTTATGGCTATTAATTAAGAAAAGTCTGACTTAGAATAAACCAATATGGATTTATATTTGGGATCCTAGGTAGTATGTGATTTAACACTTCTACGTCGTAAACTTGTTGCTGCAGTAGTAACGTGCCACACAATGATGATTAATTTGCTAGCTAAATAACATGAAGCGAAAGCCCATATATGCATCTGCCAAAGCCCATATGCATCTGCCAAAGCCCATGAGCGCTAGTGGGAAGAGGACCGGTGCCAACACTCATCCATCGCATGCGTGTGCCCATCACCCTCGACTCTCATCTGTTCGTCTCCAGGAACGTCGTTCGGCCGCCGCACCACGCGCTGCCGCTGTTTGCTTAGATACAACAATCTACTATCAGACCTGCTGCACTGCATGGCGCTTGTTAATAAGTTAGTTAATAAAATTGGTATGTCTTATCTAGCCGTGTTGACCTACGCTACGAATGATTCCCCTTTTGTCCGGTTTCAACATGCATTAAATGTTTAATCCGAAGATAATTATATATCATTTGCAACAACAATATGCATGAACATTAGAGTCTCTTTCTTTCAATTTTTTGGCGCCATAATCTGTGGCCCATCCGTGACGAGGACGAAACAACCGAATAAAGTCTACCATGGTTCTAAAAGTTGGATCATTGACCACAACTCGTAATGTTTATATGGTGTAATGTAATCAAGACATATTCATGTGATTGAAAGGTAGGGGAAGTATTTACAGCCAAATAGATAGCTTAATGTACGTGTTTTTAGAATATATTTTGTTTTCCATGCTATACTAGAGTGGTAAAGAAAATGTTCCACACTCTTTACCAACAACTCTGGTCTGAGATTCCTGCAGAGCAAGAGAGAGACAATATTTGTTCAACAAATCTGGTATACATAAATCTTATATTAGTCCGATGGTGCAAAACATGGAACGGCGTCCTCTTAATGAGAAAAAAAAAGAAAGAGAAAACATGATATTCACACTGGAGCACTATGTCATAAATAAGACATTTTGTCTAATTTGCCCCATACCCACGTACAAATCCTGGCTTTGTCTCTCAAGATGATGCAGGGATTTAATGAGTCAAGCACTGAAGTTAGACATAGAAAAGCTTATACAGAAATGACGTCGTACAAATAAGACATTTGTCTAATTTGCCCCATACCCACGTACAAATCCTGGCTTCGCCCCTGAAGATGATGCAAGAATGTAATGACTTAAGCACTGAAGTTAGACATAGGAAAGCTTACAGAAACGACGATGCAGCGATGTAGTGAGTTAAGAACTGAAGTTAGGCGGAGAAAGTAGTGATGTAGGTTAGGGCTATGGTAACCCCCACAGAAATCTTCTTCATTGTGTCTTACGTGTCCATTGGTCTTTTGTTTAGCGTTCACTTCCTTTTAAGCGCAGAAGCCTCTTACATATGCAAGCTGCTCGGGCAGAAACATATTGCATGTTTTATCCCCTTGCCTATCCAATAAAGAGCAATGACTTCCTTTGCCAATTTACAAGACCAGGATTCTAGGAAATGCTGCCCAATGAATTCTTATTTTTATTTAAAAAGAACTTATGTTCTTAAAGGAATATTCAAAAAGCACTAATAGCGATAATCTGGCCTTAATAAACAGCTATAAATACAATAACACGAGCACGCTAAATAGGCATTGTTTTCACAATTTGATAATGTACTTATAGTCACATTTTGTTACGCATGGATATTATATTGTCTTATTTAATAATATTTCTGATCACCATATACCTATAATATTAGTGTAAATAAATTAAGTACAATTTAAAGTAAAATTTCAAAAAGGTTGGTACACATCCATCTAAGGAATAATCTCAATCTGAAGCATTGGTTTATATTTCTTGTAGCTGCAGTGAGCTTTTGTCTTGTCCTCAAATTAGCTTTGTCTTGTTCCTCAAATTTTAAACAAACAAGCTCAAACTAAAATGGCAGAGAATTAATTAATCTTTTAACAGTATTCACATGGGCACAAAAAAAAATAATTCCTAAATCTAGTTTCTGCTGGTCATAGAATAATCTTAATTTCTCAAGAATCAAAATTGAGTATAGCAATTAATAAATGGAATTTGCTTCCCATTGCGTGAACCAAGAAATAGAATAGGAACAATGATCCGAGTGTAGCTTTCATAAGTGTAATGTGGTGTAGTGTCAGTGTCAAACTAACGCAACTTTGTTGTCAGCGCTGTTGGCGTCCGCGGCTTGGCAAGGCATAGGCATTTCTATAAGTTATTGACCCAAGAATAGAAAATATTGTTTTTCTCATGTGTCATTTTAATTCATAAAAATAGATTAACATATTTTGATTTTTTTTGTCACTCATGCTTGTTGAATAGGAGCTACATTGTGGTTAATTATTTGGCTAATTAAAAAATTGCAGGTTAAATTGTTCTGCTCATCAACTAATCCACTTGTTTTGCGCATCACCATGTCAAAAAAGATGAGAAATATTCGAGTGAAGCTAGATAGTATTGCTGAGGAGTACCAGAAGAAATTTCCTCTTCTGCTATTGCCTACCCGGAGAGGCCAAGACAATAACGGAAACTGGAGAGAAACATTTATTGGTAACAGAGATGAAAGTGAGATGGTAGGAATGGAAAGAGAGAAGGAAGACATATTAACCAAGTTGTTGCAGAAAGATGGAGACCAAGACGTCTCTATCATTCCCATCGTTGGTCTCGGTGGTATGGGTAAGACGATGCTTGCAAAATTTGTTTACAATCTTAAGGAATCAAATATATTTGATGTGAAAGCATGGGTCCATGTCTCAATGAACTTTGAGCTAAAGAAGATTGCAACTGCTATTATATCTCAGGTAGAGGGTACCACTTCATCTGATGCTGCCAGTTCACAGTATCTAAAATCTCAGCTTGACTGCATACTCCGCAGGAAGTTATTTCTTATTGTCTTAGATGACTTATGGGAGGATAAGATACATAATTTAGAGAAACTGATGGAAATGCTACCATCTGGAAAGAAAGGTAGCAAGATAATAGTCACCACTCGCAATGAACAGGTTGCTCATACATTATCTCGCATACATTCTTATTTTCATGTTGTTGAATCGATCAAACTGAAGGGTTTGTCAATTGATGAGTGCTGGTCTATTATGAAGCCTCGCAAACTAGGACATGTCCAACTTGCTGACCTTGTGGACATCGGAAAAGAAATTGCACAGCGATGCGGCGGAGTACCACTGGTAGCTAAGGCGCTTGGTTATGTGATGCAGAAGAATTGCACAAAAGAAGAATGGTTGGAAATTAAAAATAGTAACATTCTGGATATCAAGGATGATGACAAAGGAATTCTGAAGGGTTTGCTGCTAAGCTATTACCACATGCCTGCACATCTTAAACTCTGTTTCATGTATTTCTCTATCTTCCCTAAGAGCCATGACATAGATCATGACTGCTTGATCCAACAATGGATTGCTTTGGGGTTTATTCAAGATACTGATGGGCAACAACTTCAAAAGATTGGTACGGAATATATTGATGAATTCTTGGGGATGTCCTTCCTTACAGTTTTTACTTCTCATACGGTAAGTGAAATTGTCCTTATCTGATTGTAATTATGTTACAATTATTTGTCTTGAAGATCACTGAACAACGTGTTCTTTCTCCCGCCAAGGTACAAGCTGCAAGGATATTTAAACCCACACTCAAATTTCATATGCATGATATGGTACACGACCTTGCAAGACATGTTGCTGGTGATGAATTCTCTTACACAAATGATGCGGCAAGTGGCGGTTCTAAGAGGGACAAATTGAACTGTCATTATTATTTACTGACAAATCACAACAAGACATCATTAGCCTATAAAGCTTTTCCAGCCAAAGTCAGGGCCCTACATTTTAGGGAATGTGAGATAATGCATCTTCCTAAGCAAGCATTCTCACACACCTTATGGTTGAGAATTCTGGATTTGAGTGGGTGTCATCTTTCAGAGCTACCAAGATCCACTTATAAACTAAAGCTATTAAGGTATCTTGATGCATCTAACAATCCAATCTCAAGCTTGCCTAAATCATTGAACTATCTCCTTAACTTGCAAACCTTGGTACTTTCAAATACTTCTCTGAAGACATTGCCCATAAACATTGGTTGCCTCCAGAAACTGCAATTCTTTGACCTATCAGGATGTACCAACTTTGTTGAGCTTCCTAGCTCTTTTGGGAACCTAAGTGCTCTCCTCTTCCTAAACTTGGCAAGTTGCCATGAATTGCAAGTACTTCCAGAATCCTTTGGCGATCTAAATTGTCTTCAGTTTTTGAGTCTATTAGATTGCTACAGCCTAAAATCACTACCTGAATCTTGTTCCCAACTTCATGATCTGACACATCTTGATCTGTCAGATTGCCATAACCTTGGAAAACTCCCAGATTGCATTGGCAATCTTTCTAAGCTTGTGTATTTGAATGTAACAAGCTGTTCCAAATTTGAGACGTTGCCGGAATCTCTATGCAAACTAGTTGCATTAAAGCATCTAAGTTTGTCATTTTGTGTGAAGCTTGATCATCTTCCCTCCTGTATTGGTGATTTACGACTTCAAACTTTGGATCTTCAAGGCTGCTGTTTTCTTCGTGACTTGCCAGACAGCATTTTTAACATGTCTACACTTAAAAATGTAGAAGAGAAATTTGCATTTAAAATATATTCTAGGGTTGAAGAACTCAGGAAGAAACTAAAGTTGTTAGAGTCTTGTACGTTTGATGGAGGAAGTAGTGAACTATGGAGTATGATTGTGTTACTCGAGAGGGCACCCTTCCATGAGTTAAAGATCAATCGTCTTAAAAATGTCAAGCATTTGGAACAGGCAGAGCAAGCTAAATTGTCCAACAACTCAAAGCTTACAAGTCTGCTTCTTCAATGGGGACATGATCAAGTTAGTCTGGCAGAGGATGCAGAAATGGCTGACAAATCAGTGCTGGAGAAGCTTGTGCCTCCAAGAAGCCTTCAACACCTTGCATTGGGTCGATATATGAGCATAGACTTCCCTAGTTGGATGATGGACATTCCTTCCTTCCTACCTCATCTTACCACCATAACTCTTTCCCGTTTGAAGCATTGCAACCAGCTCCCTCCATTTGGATGTCTGCCAAATCTGAGAGCATTGGCCATGGAAGAAATGTCCAATCTCAAGAATGTTGGCGAAGAATTTTATGGAGACCGCAGAACCTGCCAAAAGCTAAGAGTGATTATATTGAATTCAATGGACAACTTGGAGGAGTGGTGGACAACGAGGTCATCTAATGAAGGTGGGGAGATCTTAATCCCTAATTTACATTTCTTGTGTGCTATGAATTGCCCGAAGTTGAAGTTTGTGCCTTATCCTCCAAGGAGCATGGCCTGGTACACAAGTAATAGCGATCATGTGTGGCCAGAACATGGGTTTGGGAACCTCTCGTCTATCACTTCTCCATTTTATCTTCATATGTCGAGTACATTCTCGTCTTCTGAAGTGTGGCGTAGGATCCAATACCTCTCTTCAGCCGAAATTCTTGAAATTTCTGTCACTATGGGCCTTAGAACCTTGCCAGAGGCTATTCGAGGCTTCACCTCCCTCCGGCAAATCACGATAGGATATTGTGAGGACTTGGTGGCACTTCCAGAATGGCTCGGAGACTTAACTTGTTTGAGAGAAATTCGCATTGGTGGATGCCCAAAGCTGTCTTCACTGCCGGAAAGCATACGGCGCTTGACTGACTTAAAGAGACTATTGATCACTGGCTGCCCAGAACTATCACAGAAGTGCCAAGGAGAGGACAAGGACAAGATCGCTCATGTTCCAGAGAAAGTATTCGATTAATATAAGCTTCCCACCTCAACTTCATGCCAACTTGCTAAGGTCCAGCATGGTGAGGTCTCTTTCGCTGCAATTTTCTTCTTCCTCTTTTATACGCAGTTAGGTGACATACTATGCCTGTTTTCTTAGTTTGTGTCCTGTCTGCTTATAGGGTGGCAGTCTTAGTGTAACGTCTGTTACAGCAAGGCAAACTTTAAAGGTAACTAGTCCTTTTTGTTTTTTGAGAATTTAAAGGTATGCTTGTAAATCACATGTAAACACACTTATAGAGCATTTTTATACTGTGATATCATGTATAAATAATTTCTTATGCTTTACTTAGTGTTCTTCTCTGTTTAAATTATTAAAAATAATCCAGAAATTAATAAATATTCAAACTTCACAGTAAACCACTTCCAGTGATGCTTAATCCAAGAAAGATACCTCTGAACCTTAACTAATTTTCAATATCATGTTAATCAATTAACCCACTCAAGATAATTTAATTAATTAAATTAAACAGTAATTTTAATAAAGGAAATACTTCAGACGAAAGTATATTAAATAAAGTTAATCACTCACAGCAGAACTCCGCCATTTTGATTAATGAAATTCACTTTTCTAATACAGTGTAAATGATTGTCCCATTAGATAATTAAATCTTAATTGCATCATTTCATTGCATTTAACTTGCATTGTTTTCTTGTCATGATGTATAGTTGCAGAGGAGACTCCGGAGCCGTGGGCCTTCCGGCTGCCGGAGCAGGCTCAGGAGGAGCCACAGACTGACCCTGCTACTGACCCAGCTAGTGCAGCACCTGAGCCAGGCAAGCCCCGGTCCATCCCGCCCGTGTTTTTGTATTCCTTTATCACTATGATTGGTGTCGATAGAAATGTTTGTGCATTAGGATTATAGGAGTTGATTGGAACCGTAGACTCCATTAGACTTATCCTTCCTGGTTATCCTTGTTAGTCCCTGTGTAGTGGTAGTTGGTATTTTGTCGGGCGTTAGCACTGCTATGCTTAGTTGCTAGTGATCAGTAGAAGTCGAGTGGTAGGCCCTGCTCGCATGGTATGACCATGACACCCTGTATTGTGCTAGACGAAGGGATCCCCTAGACGAATTGTAGGTATGTTGGAGACCAGATGTGGATGTTTGTAGGACGGATGGAGAAGGCTGAGCCTTCACGATGGTAGCCCCGTCTGTGTCAGTTAAGGATCGTCTGTTGTTGGCCCTGTTGAGCAAGTTTGAACGTACTAGCCGCATGCTGGTTTTTATGGGCCCAGTAAACTGACGTAGCCTGTGTCGCCCTGGATGTCTGGTGGATAACCCTACTCTTTCTATCTTGGTACTCGGGAGAGAAAGGATAATTACCGGATAACTAGCAGTTACGCCAACTCGAATCATGGACAAGTCTACATGACGAAATTGACGCACTTGCCTGACGAAATCCAAGCCGAGACCGGAGCCCCGATGGGCGACAGGTGGTGATGAGGATGCCGTAAAGGGTGGCGATGCGCCGAAGTTGTATATTGATCGAGAGATGTTTACAATTGCCGTGACCCTTTATATTTATAGGGCTGCTGGACTTCGCGTACAAGAAAGGACTCTGATATTAAACCGACTAAGATCTAGCTAAATAATATAATATTGCGGCAAGGGTGCTCATCTTACTATAAAATAATGGAAAACTTGTACCGTACGTGCTCTCTCAAGATAATCTCACGTGATGGCCTTCTGTGTATCCATTGAGCTATGAATAAAATATTCCGACCACTTAGCATACCATATAATAAAAATCTCCTTTGATTTGCTTTACGGCACTTTCTTCGTGTAGGGGTCACGAACCCTTCCTTAAACTCATTGGACTCCTCCGGACATACGTCCTGCAACAGACACGAAACCTCGTGCTAAATTCCGGTGTCAACATGCGCGGATCATACGTCTGGGACGGGGTTCACGGCGGGAGGCCCTTTGTCGGGAGGGTACGATGTAGTACAACTTCGGTGGTGTACATTTTGAACCATATGGCGTAATGTGCGTATGTGTCATGTGTGTCAGATTTCTCCTGCAAGATGTACATTGATGCCGCCGCTCTCGGATATGAGCAACCCCTTGTTCACTGGGTCTCCTCGTAGTGTGCTTATTGATGTTGATGTTGTTATTTGGTTATCTTACTACTGCTTGACTTTTACTTGCTGTTGTTATCTTTACTTGCTGGTTTAGCTGTTAGCAGCAAAACATGATCTTGGTTAATTATTAAATTGAGCTAAAATTTGAAAGTAAAGACTTAGTAATTAGATTTTTTTTTTCGCAAAACTTGGGTCAGCCAACCCCTTGTAGCCTTGCATGCTAGGAGTCGGCTGTAGTTGGTCTTTTGATGAGTAAGTCTTGCTGAATATTACTTGCTCAATGTTTGGCTTCTTATGTTTTTGTGCAGGTAGTGAGTTTGCTTCTGCTGACTTATCTGGTTGAGGCTACCAGTGGGATGGACAGCCGCCCGAGGGTGGATTGTCCGCTGGGAGCTTGAGGAGTGATCTTCTTCAGGTTCATATCGCAGGGCTTCGATGTGCGACTATGTATCGTCGAGTGTTGTAGTTGATGATGTATCTGTTAGACTTCTGCTATGCTACTCGTGTTTTAAATCATTTGGACTTGATGTAATAACTTAAAGACTTAAATTTGTGCTTATTTATGTGTTGTACTGTTATATTCATTCACCGACACCTCTGACTCGATCTTGTGAAAAGCGGTAACGCTTCAGCTGGCATCAGAGCCGTGTTGGGACAGTACAGCATATAAAGGCCTATTTTCGAAGAGCTAACCATATTTTTGAAGAGCTGTACCGACAGTCTCAAACAAGTAAAGGAGTAGATTTAACAAAATGGCTAAAAGCAGAAGACGATGCACCTAGGGGCACAGGTATTGCTTGCAATCAGGCATGAAGGCGTGGGCAACACGTCAACATCCGTGGCACAAAGGATATGTACTGTACAAAGTGTTGAACTAACAATAGCTAGTTCATCATCCCTATCATTTATTTCATTAAGTTGAGCATTTCCATTCGAAGCGGAGGAACAAATAAATAAATATGATCCACAGTTTTCAATAATGATCATGCATCTCCTGCAAGCTCATCTACAAACTGTACAAATCAATTAACGATTCACTCTGCGGCAGACAAAATATGAGACATTTTCAAGTATATATCTCTGAACACATCGCTAGGACGGAGATCTCGTCCAAACTTGAACCACTCCACCAAACAAGCACATCAAAACTATCTCCTTTCACCGGATCAAATATATGGCGTCATTTCACTAGACCCAGCAACAAGAATTTCGTCCCATAGCAACAAATGGACTAGAGGAAACCGCATGATAAAGGAAAGATCGAAAAGTGCAGGTGGTACGCCGTTACCTAGAAAAGGAGAGGACCACGGGTGCAGGGGAAGCCTCGGACCAGTGAGCGGCGCCGGCGTGAGTGAGAGCGGGACGACGGACGGCGACGGCGAGGCCCGAGGCAGCTGCGTGACAGGGTGCTGCGCGTCTGGGCGGGGCGGCGTGCCGGCGGTGGTGCCTCCGCTGGTGGCCGTGAGTCCTGGACAACAAAACCTAGGTTTAGCACTCACACTCCACTACGTTTGGCCCAGCAGCAGCCCATCAAACCAAGTCCAAGGGTCAAAATGCGGCTATTGTAGCGCAAGGCCCGGCTCAGTCATCTTCATAGAATGCAGCCTTGGGCCAAATGACGATAACGGGCTGCAGGATTTCCTTCGCGATCCTGGCATGCCCCATTGTTCCTATCAGCTCTTCGAGACTGTTGGCTCAAAAAAAAAAAAAAAAAGAGCTCTTCGAGACTGAGTTCGTTCAAAATCGTTCCAGAAAAAAAGAAGAAATTGTTCTATTGAACAAATCTAAACGTTGCAGCTTTTGATATGAAATGTTTTTGACATATGAAAAGTTGCTCCATCAAACAAATCCAAATATTCCAGCTTCTGAAATGAATTGTTCTAAACGTATACGAAACAATGGTTCCAGCGAACCCCTAAAATTTTGATCCAGCCCAGACCTCATGTTTTCCTCTCGCAGATGGTGGAGTAGAGAACATTAGGAGAGACATGTGGTGGCAGTTGAGGAGAAGAGCAATTTTAATCTGAACATCTTGCCGTTATGAATGTAAGGGAACTCTATTCCGACAATTTGTGGTTTGTCAAGGCATCAGAGTTGACCGGGGTGAGCTGAATCACGTGAAATTGGTGCCTAAAAATAACAGGATCAACGTTGGGGTGGAACTGATCAGTTTCCGAACTTGTCGAGTGGAGAAATGTTTGGAGAGCAGAGACTGTTCCACAACCAAAACCCACGTCTGTTCTGCCAAGCCAGAGGGCAAGGTTTGATCAAAAAAAAAAAAAAAAAGCCAGAAGGCAAGGTCTGAAGCATGCATGCTGAAAACTCTTATTGCTCTTTTTATTCAGAAAGACGACACGAAGGGCCTGTAAATTAAATATCTAGTTTCCAAACCGGTAAAATAAATAAACCTCTCATAGGTAATCTAGAGTTCCTCCCCGCAGCACTTAATCGCCGATTCAAAATGAGGGGTACTTTTGTTTATCGACAAAAATGGCCACTTCTTCTGTAAGTGCGTGACCATGCAGCACAACAGGAGCCACGGCGGTGCTGGCAGGCCCTTACTTCAGCTTGTGGATGGTCTCCATGTCGACGACCTAGTTGAGCGTGCCTTTCTCGAGGTAATCCCACCATCCCATGAGGAAGTTGTCGACGACCAGCCTGAACCACGGCGAGATCTTCAAGCCTTCCTCGCCGGCGTCTGCCTTGCGGATGAGCTCCTTCAGCTCCTCGCGGTTCACGTATTTCACTTCCGCTACTTCATCCGGGTTCGGTTGAAAATTCACATCCCGGACAATGAACAGCAGGTAGTCAACTGAGGATGAGAAAGCCAACTGTTAGCACCGAGCCTTGCGCGACAATCTCACAAATTGTTTTAGTTCGCGCTAAAGAATATCAATCTTTAAACAGATTCTTATAAATACGAGCGGAGCACCAAGGCAGTGACAACAACTTACGTTCGTGCTCGCCCCATTTGCCATCTGATGGCGCTTTGTAAAGCATCCGACCAAGAGGCGTAAATTGGTCAACTGGGACATCTTCAGCTGGGATGCCAAGCTCATCCAAGAGCTTTCTCTGTGCTGCATTTCTTACACCTGGTGGATGAAATATCACAAACAGTAGGTGAAATAGAGAAAGCAAGGAAGAAAGGTTTGGTTTGCCAGATTTTTCATCACGTACCAAGGTGATTCTCCTGGATAAGCTCAGACTCACGGTATAGAGGATGGCTGCAGCAGGTATTGGTCCAAACTAAAGGAAATGTAACCTTTGTTGCGGATCTTTTCTGCACGAGTAGAAAGAAACTTTATCAAAAAAAGTTTGAAGAATAATATAACAGTGGACATTTTGGCTCAAAACACCGAATGTTAACCATGATAATCTTGCTAACCCCAAGTCTACATTCAGCCATTTTATTATCGCTACTCAATGTCTTTGTCCCAGGCAACAAGTCAACATATAACACATACACTAAGATGTAGAGGGAGTGACAACATTGACAACATCCAAGGCAACTTCAGAGCTAATTGTTATATATGCAATCACTGAAATAACTCCTACGAGTTTAAATTTGTATATAAACAAACTTACACAGGGCATTATTCATAACAACGACAGTTTGGCTCAATTCAAATTCAAGGCATGCATGAAACTTGCAGCTGAACATTCTATTAAAAGTAGCCAGATAAACTTGGACATAAAAAACATTTTTTTTCCTTTTCAGAGTTATGATTCAAACATATGAAGAACAGAACCAACTAACATAAAATCCCTTTGTCAGGTTGAATACAGTAAAACAATTTGGAAAGGCAGTTCAGAATTTATAGTTTTTACAAACCTGAATTAGAAGCTCATATTTTGAGTTGAAAAGGAACACACTAAAACCCCTGTGGAGCAGATTCTCTGATTCAATCTTTTCCATCAGATGGCCTGAACACCGTACAATTGATGAATTAAGGACAGTCCCAGTAATCAATTCAAACCAACATGAAGTCCCCAACAGGGCAGGGCAATTCAACTACATGTCCAGGGAAAAACATGACTTACAGTTATATTTTGATTCATGGCCAACTACGTTGTCCTGCTCATCCACCAAAATGCATCTGCGGGATTACCAAGTCAGGCACAGTCAAAATCTTCAGCGAAAGATAATTGGCTTCAATATACCTAAAAAAGGTCTTCTTTTTTCAGATTAGTAACTAGAGCACCCTGATCAACGGGAAAAAGAATACACAATTCAAATAATCCAAATAATATCTCTTTTTCTTGACTCAGAAGAGTCCCCTGATTCCGGAAAGCTTCACAAAGTAACTTTGTTGACTACGCAAATTCAGTAACCTCCAAATCTCGTCGACCCGTGCTCACCTAAGTGAGATCTCACTTAAATTTTTGCTTTAGAACCTTCTTAAAGCACCGTTTGTAAGCATAGCATTGCTCCGACAACTAAAAGTACCCCCCTGCTCCTGTGTTTGGAACTTACCATCCAAGTCCAAGATCCAGCTTGTCACATCCAAAACTTACATGGATGTACTGTACACCAGACCAGAGTACTTCTCAAATCTTAACTGAAGCAAACGAGAAAGAAAAAAAAGATGGTCCACAAAGCAGAAAACTTAGAAAAGACTGGTCAAATCCTAATGTTGATACGGATCAAAATGTCCTTCATATTGTGTCTGTCCCCTCTTCACCCACGTACGACAGCCCACATCGTGCGCGCGCGGCGTGCCCGGAAATTTGCCTGCACTCACTCCTCCGCTACGGTACGAGAGACGGCACACCAAGCACGTGAGACGAAAACGTGTTGATCCGCGCGCGTTCGACCAGCCATGGCCCCGTGGACCATTCCAAACAGGTCAGCCGCACACTTCTTCAAACAAAATCCAACCCCCACGACATGAGCCGCAAGAACCGAATCGATCGTGCCGCCCATGCTCTCTAATCGCCGCGAGATCCGCCGGAGCAGGAAGCCGCCGGCGCCTAGGCCGAAGCCAACAGGGTAAATCTAGACGCGCGTCACGGGACAGGTGCGGGGAACGGAGCAGATTTGCCGGAGGAGCGAACGCTATAAGAACAGAATCGCAGGTGGAAGGAGGAGAGGAGAGAGAAGGGCGCTCACTCGTCCTCGAACATGAGCCGCTTCAGGACGGCGTCCATCCCGGCGTCATCTCCGGCGCCGGCCATGTCCTGCGGCGTAGGATCCAGCGGCGGAGAGTAGCGCGGCGACGTTGCGGCTGCGGGGAGAGAGTGTGTTTGCGAGCTCCGGGAGAGGTGGACGGGGACCGGATGAATAGGGGTGAAAGTGGTGCGGATAATTATCCGATCCGATTCAGTCCGAATCCGAATTTTAAGGATTTGGAGAAGCGTTTTAGATATCTTAGAGAATCCGATCCGATCCGCATCTGATTGTCTGCGGATGCAGATTAGGATATGGGAGTAGCAAAATCCGACGGATATGGATTACTCGATATACTAAAGCGGATTATCTGAACCTCACAATAGGATTATCCGACAATGCTTTCATAATATTTTAAACTGAGAACTAAAAGATTGGATGGTGGGATTTTCTTGGATAGTGTATGTTGCTACTAGCTATTATACAAGGTTTGATGAATTATCGATTAACATATAATTCTCTACTAATAGACGTATCAAATTCAATATTTAAAGACCCGCTTGCGATCCGCTTCCAGTCCGAATCCGACCCGTTTCCGACATCCGAAAAAATCCGTATCCATAACCGCATCCGCATATTATCCGCTCCGCTCCGAATCCGATGAAAAAATATGGAGGAGGATATGAGAAATGTGTTATCCGCTCCGATCCGATCCGTTTTCATCCCTACGGATGAATAACAGCAACTGATCGGCTGGCGGACTGAGCGGCGGGGCCCGCATGTCGGCGGGCGGAGGCGGCGGAGATTCCCGGGTCCGGGTCAGCCACGTGCTATGTTTCCATTTTCCTGGGCCGCGCTGCCTCCGGCAGCAGCAAAGGAATGTTTTTTTTCCTTTTTATCGCGGCCTCCTCCTTCGTTCTTTACCCACTCCTCAGGGGCGTACGTTTTGCCATTTTGGCCTTGGTCGTGTTCTTTGGTTCCCGTAAGGTCAGAACCACATGGTCTCTCTCGTGTTCCATATACTTTTGTTTGTTCCAAAAGATTTGAGGCAAGTTTGAAGCCGTACCAAAGTTGCCCTGTCACATCTTACTAAAATTTCGGTCTCAGGGTATGAATTGGTCAAATTTTGGAACCCAACTAAACACCACTAAATTTTGGTACGACAAGTGTGTTTCATTTGCAAACCTAAAATTTGGTAGTGCTGGCCTGATGTGAGTAGCATTTAATTTGCTAGTTACAATTTTTAGATTTTCCTTGCAAGCATTTAGGCCTGATTTGTTGACGCCCCTTGCAGCTCTCTGCTCAATGCTCATTCTGACACAGGTACTACAGAAGCAATTTTTTGGGGCGCCTTCGTTGGCTGCAGCAAGGAGCATTAGGAGCTGGTTTGATGGCATGCTACTCCTTCGCTACGGTGAACAAGGCATTTTTAGGGCTAGTTGGGTTCATGCCCTGTCAGACAGCTCGCCTGTCAGGCATGCATCGTGGCCTCAGGTGTCCAAAATCGGATGCTTGAGAACAACGCCGGAGTCAGGCAGATTCGGTAGGGCTCAAACTAAACTAGCCCTTAGTGCGGGAACGCTGTGAGCTGCACTAAACATGCTCTTACAAAATCATGAATCCGCTAAAAATTTGAGCAATGCCAAAGTTGGTAAAAGAAACTTGGACCAGCTTAATGGCTTGTTTGGACTGAGTGGAATCCGTTTGATCTATGAGGCGGTGGTAGTGTGTGTGGGTGGAGTGGTCGCTTTATTGGAAGCATATGGTCAAGACAATGCCTCTATTAGAACTTAAAATAGTTTGATTCCCTTTTCCATTACATGTGGTTGTTATGTCACGGTTATGCACTGCTTTCGAATTTATTCAAAAGATGTGCTTCCTATTCCCCCATTGAACAATTAGCAGCCACATGGTCTAAGCTATGAACTCGCAAAAGATGTATATTTTGTCGTCCTTGGTTCATTGAACACAGCAGCCCCTGGAAAAAAAAAAAAGAACACAGCAGCCGCATGGTCTAATCTATGAACTCGTATTTATTTCTCCCGCCAACAAAAAAAAATAAAGTAAATTTCTTTAAAAACGAAAAGAAAATGGTACTACCACCAGCTTTCGAGATCTTGGTTCGTACGGATCCGATCAGAACCGTGGTGGAACAAACATTAGGTTGGTTGCAGCGCGAGATGTGATCAAGTAAAAAAGAGTTAAAAAACCGCTGTCGTCCAATATCAAAAACCTTTTTTTTTTTTTTTTTTGTGGCAGTCAGATCTGGGCCGTGCCCCCGGTGCGGGCTGCCGCTGCCACTTGTGCTCCTGCCGGTGGCGAGGTGGTGATCCGGCAGTTCGGTTCGGGCGTTTGCAGGTTTGTGTCGTCGTCGTCGTCCCCGTCGCTGTCGACGCGTGGTGCGACGCCAGAGCCGGCCGAACCGCCGGTGCCTCACGGCCACCAGAACATCCGCGGCGAGGAACACAAGCGGAGCCCGGGCGGTCGGAAGTGTTTCGGAGCGGCGAATCAGTGCGCCGCCCGGAACGTGCGAAAACGCGCGGCGACAGGCACGACGGCCGTGACGGCGACATGCATTTTCACGAAATTGTTGCTGTAACCGACGACAGTCGCTTGGCAAGAACAGATTTTCTGGATCCGAGCTTCGCCAGCATGCAGCCAAACATACAGGGCACGTTGCGTCAGACAGAACAAACGGAACGCAACTCACATGACCATATGATATGAGCTTGAATTGAAAGGGATCTTGCAGCTGTAAGCGGCGTGCACTTGATACAGACAAAGATCGTATCCACTTCGGTGTACAGCAAATAAATTTTGGTGACAAAGAAGAAGAGTAGGTAGCAAACACACGAACTTAACAAAAAGACATTAGAGCAGAGCAAAAGGTCACTCCAGTGTAATTCAAATACCCTACATAACCAATTATACAGGTTAAACCGACCAGTTCGAGTCGTCACAGTGCTTAAATTGTAGCCAGATCGCCTTAGTAATTGCTAGTACTAGTTTACTACCCATCCTAGAGGTCTACACGAGGAATGCCGGTGTGTGTCTCCTTCGAAGAGGCAACAATGAGTCAGTGACATCTTCCCGACACAAGTGGTATTGTTGGTATCAAGAAGTTAAGATAATGCATCATGCTACGCCAATGGCCCGTCCCTCCGCACCCGAACACGCTCACCGTTGAAATGGATGTACTTCCACTTCTTCAGGTACTTGCCTTGGACAAACTGCTGCTTGTCTTCCTGGCCTAAACTCGCAAATGTTTTTCCAATCCTTCTTGTTGTATCCTCATCTGGACGCACCCCTAACTCCTCCACGTCTGCATATATCTGAAATTGGCAAGGAGAACAGAGTAAGATGCAAGTTTCCTTCTGGACCAAATAAGTTTTCAGGCTTCAACTCTTACTAACCAGATAGACCCGTGTTCTCAAAACAGGTCAATAGGACAAAACAAATGGATAACAATTGTATGCGTAATCGTTAATAGGTGAGTGATTGTACGGATAACAGTCACCACTTCTTTGATAATTGAGTTAAATCTGACTTGCGTGATTTTCAGCACAAGCACATTGATTGACTCATTTTGTCATCAAACTATTCATCTAACAGCCAACAAATATTGCAGAATTGAAGGAAACCAACTACCTGCAAACAAGCAACTCATTCAACTACAGTTACGGGTCCAAAAGGCAATGATCGCCTAAGCCTACAATATAAGCAGAAATGAATAAGAGCTCACCTCCAAAACTTTGTCTGGACGGTTGCGAATGTCATACATCAATATCATCCGAGAGAACAGCCTCTTAGGCACTGAGCGTGTATGAGTCTGTATTATGGTACTCCAAATTGACTCAGCCTCATCTACCCTTCCATCCATAAAAAGTGCCATCAGAAGCGTATCATATGTTGTCCATGTCAGCACCTGCCCTTTGCTCATCAACCACTTGGTTACCTATGACAAGCATTGAAAGTAGATACATCACATCAGTGAGAAAACTATCTTGCTATCAGAAGAGGGATGACATATTAAAACCATAGCTGTACTCTTGACACACTAGCAACTAAAAGATTCTGTCAATAAGAACCATACCTGAATTCCTGATATTCAAGATAAAATTTTGGCTCCAGTGCAATTTCTATTGGTCATCAACATGAATCTCAGAACTGGAGGTAACATTAGTATGGTAATTAGGTGTGCATCTAATGGATCAGTGACTCAAATCCTATATACTAGCTGCTGTATTGTGCCCTGCGTGTGCCTTCAGGCCTCACATCACATTCACATATAGCTACTGTACGGTACGGTCCACCTTAAACAAAACAACCAATACAAATGCATTTTAGTACACTAAACATCTAGAGGATCTCAAGTGGATGTTCGCAACCAAACCTATCCGTAGCGGAAATTGTGCTCCTAGTCCTAGGAAACGCATTAGCATTCCTAATACAAGCGGCTTATAAAAATACAAACCTGTCAACACTTACAGTGCTCTGCTGCCGGCAGCGCCGCCGCCGCCTCCTCCGCCACCCCTTCTCCTCCCCGGGGGCGGGGCGGCGAGGCGCGGCACGAGGCGGAGAGCGAAGGCTCCCGCCATGGTGCAGCCCTTCCCGGTCCGCCCCTCCCCAAGGTCCGGCCGCCGAATCGGATAGCGTTGGAGACGGTGGCCGGTGGGAAGTGTGTTGAACCGACGGCCGAAGGGGCTGAGTTCTATGGGCCTGCGTGGACGTGGGCTCCGCACCGGCTCGGCCTGTATAGCGGATACGCCTGATGTATTTTGTGATTTTTTTCACAGAACAATCAAGCATTTCAGCTGTAGTATTGCCTAGCGCAGAGTCCAGTCTAAAAGCTCAAAGTGCCCTGGGGAAGCAACCTCGAATCCTGTCTTTTCATCTTGGAGCTCCTTTTATCTTCTGTTGTCCCTTTTATCGATTCTTGGACAAACCGAAGAACTTTTGCAAAAGGAATCTCAGCTTCTGGGTTTTCAACTTTCCTCTCTTTTTTCAGAAACAAAAGAGTCAACAAAATAAAATGAAATAAAATCAAGTGTTCTGGACATCTGGTAGTGCTAGACCTTTGCAATTTGTACAATGTGCAATTGTACCAACTTATCTTTCACAGAGCCTGTGCAGTAGGGTCATTTTATTCCCAGCTATGCTAGCTCTAATTCTTGGAATTTGGATGGTTGTACACTTGTGCAGAGCTGAGCCTATAGCTTTGTTCTGGTGCGATGGTGCCTCCGTCCAGCGTGCGCTGGTGCACTTGTCCATACTGGAGCATTATCGCCCAGCATTTCAGCTGACAGATTCAGGTTCCCCGGTACGAGATAAACCCATCACTGGCGGTCGGCATTGCCCAATTTGTCAACTACCTCCGTTCTTAAATTGATGTTGCCGTTGACTTTTTAAGTTACGTTTGACCGTTCGTCTTATTCAAAATTTTAGTTCGACTTTGCAAATTTATAAGTTATGCTTCAACTTCCTTTAGTGATAAAACAAACTATAACAAGATATATGATAATTTTTGAAATTTTTTGAAAAAGACGAATGGTCAAACATAACTCAAAAAGTCAACGGCGACATCAATTAAAAAACGGAGGAAGTAGCTATTACCTCGTCATGACAGCACCGCCCAGCGTATTAGGGGAAGAGAGAAGCGAGCTACGCGCCTATGCCTTCCATCACAGTAACATCACATCAGTAGAAATTTCTGAGCATAACTGAAATTCTTCCTTCCCAGGAAAGGCCTGTACTTCCAGGACAGATTCATCAAGAAATTCTGCATTCTCGATTCTTGAAAATTGAAATGGCAAACATCTCAGCTTGAGAAGTACATCCAAGATACCAATGACTAAACACCGGTGAATACAGGATAGCACAAGAAAATTGTAATTATCATACATCTACAATCTAATGTCAATGTTTATCCTGGTCTACATAGATAGGCAACACTAAGAGTACACAGCATCTTGTACATGTACAAAAAAAGGGCATCTTGTTGGAAAGCAGACCAGGGAATTCAGTATATATACGTATATAAGAGATGACTTCTTCTTATGTTCTGAACTTATTGTTAGTGCCATGCAGCAGCCGATATCAACTTCCTGTTTTTCCAGCCGAGAAGCATCGCGCCATCCTTCTCCTCCAAGGTGTACTTGTCAGAGTAGCACGCGAGAAGCTTCTTAATCACCGAGTTTACGTACGAACTCAATGGGTAAGGCCTGAAGCCAGCCATGGTCAGCCTTGACTTCCACTTCCCTAGGAGCTCATGCCTCTCCACCCTGTCCTTCCGCTCACAGGCGATGATGTTCACAATGTCCTTGGTGAGGCAGTGCTGCTCCACGTTTATCCTATCCTTCTTGTCCCGTGCCATGTTTGCATCAATTGACTCAACATGGCGGAGTAGTAGTCCATGGTCTCGGCAAACCTCATCAGGAAGGGTGTTGTGTTGGTATGAGACTCCTGCTCCACCAGCGTAGTTACCTTTGGGGACAGCCCTTTCACCATCCGGAGCAACCCATCCCGTGGGTTGTTAACATCCACACTCTCATCTGGGGTATGGTGCAGCTGGAGAGTGAAGGTGACAGCAACTGCTTCCCCAGGCCTAATATCAAGCATTTCTTTTGTGACTTGAGTGGCATAGACTGGTAGAGGGGTAAACTCCAGAGGTATCTTGAACTCTTCAGACATGCTTTTCAACATCTTCCCCACAATGTCCAGACCTTCACCACGCGCAAACTCCGACTCTGGATCATCTATCCCAGTGATCCGCACATGTGGAGGACCCCCAGGCCTTGCAGCTAAAGCTTGTATCAATGTTATCCACTGTGTCCCTTGAGCAATCTGAAAATCTATTATGTGAATTCTGTCCTCATTTCTCAGTGCCTCTGCAATTGCCCTGTTGGCAGCCATGTATCCAAACTTGAAGTATGGGCAGATATTATACAAAATCTTCATGTAAGACAGAAGTTCATTGCTCTTTGGTTCACTGCACTTGAGAGCACGATAAATGTTTGTACCAGAGTTACCATGTCTAGCAACCAAACCTTCAAGAAGGTAAGCACCTAAACGCTGGATTGGTTCCCCAGTAATTGAAACAACTCCACGAGCCTCCTGAACAAGCTTATGGAACTCCTCTATCCTCTCCTCGCTTTCGGTTCCATTCATTGATCGATTCCATCAATTCCCCAAGCTGCTGGGATGCTTCCATGGACAAGGGTAGTTGGAAAATTCTGTTGTAATCCGGCAAGAGACTTAGGAATCGACTAACAGAAATGTTGGGCTCCCTCGCATATGAATATAGATGTGGATATAATAATCTCAAGACGCCAAAGTCCCAAACATCGGCCCAGAATAGAGTTGTATCACCTTTACCCACTGTTGCTCGTGCATAGCCCCTATATGTATCAAAAAGGCGGCAGAGATCACGCCACCAGAACGACCCCCGAGGACTTCTTGCCTGTGGTGCAATAGCGGCTGAATAATATGCCTGCCATGTCAGGTTTACCCATGGAACGTCAATTTTATTGAAAAATTTGTGGAGGTGTTTTAGTAACAGAGCCTTGTTCTGAGCAGCAATGTTGAGGATTCCAGGGCCGCCTTGCTGTTTCGGCCTCTGTACTTTCTCCCAGGCTGCTAGACAATTTCCCTTTTTATTTAGATCTAAACCACTCCACAAGCAGTGACGTCTATATTTGTCTGCCTGTTCAATGAACGCCACTGGCACTTTTATAACACACATGACATACGTGGGGATAGAAGTGAGAACAGAGTTGTTAATCACCAGTCTGTCACCATAGGACGTGAAGGGAGTGATGCCCATCAGCCGTCTTTCCATCCTGTTTAGAATCAGAAGGAAATCAACAACCATCGGTTTTGTTGTCCCCAGTGGTAGTCCAAGGTACGTGAATGGCATGGCCGCTATCTGGCAACCCATTGTTCCAGCTAGGATGATAGCCTGTTCCTCTGTAATATTTATGGGGACCATGAAGGACTTGTGAAAATTAACTTTCAAACCCGTTGAGCTAGCAAAGGTCTGGAGGAGGCATTTCAAGAAGTGCAGCTCCCTAGCATTGGCCGACATGATGATTAGCGTATCATCTGCGTATTGTTCCACCAGGAAATCTTGGCCGTAAGAAGTGCCCAAAGGTAGTGATAGGAGCCCTCTTCTGTGTACATCATTGATCAAACTTCGCAATAAATCCGCTGCTAGAACAAAAAGGAGAGGGGATAGAGGATCTCCCTGCCTTACACCTCTTCGACAGTGTATTGTTTTTCCCGGTACTCCATTTAGTAACACTTGTGAAGTGCCTGAAGACAAAATATTTCTGACCCAAGAGATCCATCGCTCAGAGAAACCCTTATGTTGCAGCATGCTCAAGATTACATGGTGCTCCACTTTGTCGAATGCCTTTTCAAAATCCAGCTTCAGGACTACAATCTCTCTTCTGGATGCGTGGCATAAATATAGATACTGGAAAGCCCAAGACAAGCAATCCTGGATGGTTCGCCTTTTAATAAACCCATATTGGTTCTGATGAATGAGACTAGTAATCACTGATTGAAGCTGGTTTGCAAGTAATTTTGTGATAAGCTTGATGGGACCCCCAAGTAGTGAGATAGGTCGATAATCATTCACTGTTTCGGGACAGGAGTTCTTCGGCACCAGGGTAATATATGAGCTATTTATACTCTGGACATTCATGTTACCAGAATGGAAGTCTTCAAAAAGACGATAGAAATCCCCCGAAATTATATTCCAGCATGTTTTAATGAATACTCCATTGAAACCATCAGGCCCCGGAGCCTTATCTGCAGGCATTTTTTTACTATCGCATCGATGACTTCCTTGGTGAAGGGTCCATCCATGTCAGGCATTGGTACTTGTGAAATGAGCTGAGATAAGTTGAAGACCATATCGTGACATTCAGTTTGCCCCAATCTATCTTTGAAAGAACTCCACAGAACAGCAGCCTTATGTTCATGTTCAGTTACATGGTACCATCTGGCAATTTCAGCTGAGAGATATAGTTTCGTGAGCCAATATTGCACCAATGCATCGTCAGTTCCACGGGAGCGCTTGTCAGCATAGTCAAGCGCAACCTCCAGGTACTTCATTTTTCTCTCCATCTCTTGGACATCTTCTTTGAAGTTCCACAGCAGCTCGATCCTCTCCCAGGCGATATCGCCGAGCATGCCAGCGATGCGCTGCACAACAGCGCTCGCTATCATTTCCGCTCCCCCACTCATGGCTATAGGTCTTTCTCTCTCGCGGACAAAGAAATGCTGTTTTGTGTCCAAGAAAGCTCGTGGGATGAGCATACAGCATGCTTTTGCAAATATATACTACTACCTGACGTTCTGCTTTTTGCATCGGTGGATACTTGGAGTGAAGTGTAGGTTTTACACTTTTACTACTGACGGACGGTCAGCCTTGTCATAAACCTTTTTCATCGAATGGATACCTGGAGTGAAATGTAGGATCAGAACTTGGAATCTCCACTGGAAGCAAACTGCCCAGATTCCTGGACAAAATCTCAAGTCTGGGCCGGCCTTTATTGAAAGTAACTTAAGCGTGGTGGCTACTCTGGAATAGAGACGTACGAACAAAGTTAAAGACATATGCACTTCAAATTAATGAAAAGATAAGTAAATGAGTAATATTTAATTCAAAGAATGAAATGGAACCTATCTGTACTCTGCAATATTACTCATTTACTAAATGAGTAATATTTAATTCAAAGAATGAAATGGAACCTATCTGTACTCTGCAATATCTATAACAAATTCTATTCAGAGACGCGGATTTTAGCCATGACTATCTATGCTGTAAGAACATGTAAAAAGTGCAGTTTTTTCTTCACGGGGGGAGTAGACATGTGTCTAAGCGTAGAGAAGTCAACCATCACAATTTGCACTTTGAGTTCGTGAAATAAGAGCGCTTTCTAATATGAGAAGGCAAGGGTTGGGGTGGGTGCCACGATTTTGTAATAGGACATGGCCTACTACTTCAATTTCTGAAGCACAAAGAAAAAATTCTCATTAAAAACCATGGATTACCGCCGGCCACTCCAATCTCATCTATTTATTTGTTTCTTCTCAAATATATAATTTTCCTATCAATCCTTTTTTTTATTGCAATTATAGTATTGACCTGTTCATTTGTTTTTTATTATATTTAAGAGTTTCATCTAATTGGGCCATTAAGAGCTAGTAGACCAGATCATGGGTAGCCCAAGTTGACCAACCTGATCCGCCCTTGGAAAAAACCTGACTCATGCACTGGGCGGGCTATGGCTTCAATTTTTAGCTCACTCTGATTAACGAGGCGGATTTATGCTTCAATATGTTAACCAAACAAAAAAAAGGAACAGATATGATAACCTGAAAACGCCCAGAAACAACCCATTGGGCTCGAGCCTAAATTTATGACCAAACGTCGGGGTCGGGCTTACAAAAGTTGCCCCGGGTTTTTTTCAAGCCTGACCCGACCCACAAATGATGAAGTCTAAAAGCTAGCTTGTGTTTTTATTGGAGCCCTCGGGAGCAAAGGATGATGAATCAAATCAGATTGTTTGGTTGCCTTTCTTGGCTACGGCACCTGGCCAGGTTGCTATTGATTTCTTGCGTGTGGTTTTCTAATTTTTAGCCATGGCTTCTTAGCTCGGACAGAAAAAATACATCAATGTTGATGTTAACTTGGAATTGTTCACCTACTGGAATGTAGGTGTAGTTGCAGATGCTGAAAATTCTTTTTGGCCTTTATTTGGTTGAGTTTATTGCCATATTTTTTAATTACTAGATGGTACATAATTTAATTAAAAATTTTCTAAAAAGCTTTCCAAAGATTCTTAGAGTTAGATACATCGAGCGAGGAGGGTGGTTGCGAGACCTCCTAAACCCGGCCACCAGCCCACCAGCCCACCCAACCCACCCCACCACCCACAGCAGCCGCTGCCAGGAGGAAGACCACCATCACAGCACTTGCCCTTTGCCCTTTGGGGGTGACCATAGCATCCCAGTGGCGCCGTCGTCATGGAGAAGCTGGAACAGGCCATGCGCAACCATCCACGACCATCTCCTCCTCAACAATCACTCCACCGCCGTCCTAGGTGCAATCTCCCCTTCCCGCCAACCACATCCCCCCCCCCCCCCCCCCCCCCCAATCGTTTGTCTGGATCACCCCCCAAGTCGCTCAAGTAAGTACACCATAGATTTCATCTCCAACGTGCTTATGCTTGTGGCTTTCCCCGACCCTCTAGTTGCTACCTTGGTTTGTGCGACAAATGCTATCGCGGTCCTGGGTCATCTCAGCATAGGCTCCACCACTCTAACCCTACACTCCAGTTTGGCTGCCGCCATTGGTATGGTCAACAATCTGGAGGTAGGAGAAGCCTTCAATGCTCTACAGTGAATTTTTGGACAGCCGAAGCAGTTGTTCATTGGTATATGCGCGTACCTTTCCTTGCTTGATGCAAAGGACCATCTGCAGTAAGATTCTTGGTACCCATTGTTTTTTTAATGATTTTTTCGTTATATATTTAATTTATTCGTCTATGTTGTAGAAGTACATGGGTCTCAAACAATGACCCTTATCCGATTAAATTGACCTGCGAAAAACTCAGAGACATAATGGATTTGACAAATCCTATGGACATTGACTGTTTCAACTTAGGCGTGCGTCTTATGGCACGTAACGAGTTTAAATCACTCAAGGGATCCAAGACTGTTGAAAAGCATCTGATGGACCTGAGGTTTTGTGTAAGTATCGAAGGAACCTCTCATGTACATTGGCACTGTTATGTTTTTAACACTTTCTTTTGCTGCAGAGTTTGGCGCAGTTTACACGTGGCAAAAAATTTAAAACTCCCGTTGACCCCAGTGACTGGAGAAAATCATTAGATTGTTGGGGAGGTGTGGACTACGACATCTCATCTTGTAAATGGGTAGGTCTCCTCATGGTTTACCTCAAATGGATAGCATCCTGGTTCACTGAAAGTTACAGTGTTTCTCTTCAGATACTGGGGACTATGAAAGTGAGATCGGTGAGGCTGGAGGTGAGAGTTGCGGTGAGGCCATGGGTGCTTGTGTTGCAGGTGGTGAGTCCAAGCTGTGCGGATGCCGCCACTTGCACCCTAGGCTCTCACGAAGTGGTAGTCAGTCAAGCGAGGGGGAGGAAGGTTCTAGCTTTGAGTTTGTCTGGATTAGAGAGCATGGTTTCTTGCAAGCATACTATGGTAAAGGCTTTTTGGAGTAGCACATTTTTCACCGCACTACATTTGATTGGATCACCCAGTCCCCGAACATTCTAGCACAACACATTAGACGAACGAGAAGCGTTACTCATGGGTAGACCAAAAGACACCATGTGATATTGTCCGACGAGGCAGAACCAATGTAACATATAGGGATTGCACTTTAGGAGACCAATACCTAGAGATTTTACAGCGATGACATAAAATGTGATACATAAACTACTATGACACAGGGAGCAACACATGATCTTAAAGGACAGAGGGGTGGGGGGTAGATCACTCAGCAGTGCTGAAACGACAGAGCACCTGAGCGGCACACATAACCAATGTAATTAACTATATGTAGGCTAAAGGAGTGGACATGTTTTTAGAGTTTGCTTTTAGTAATTCAGCTAAAGGAAACAAGATAATTTGCCCTTGCAAGATATGTCAGAATTCATGTTGGAGGGTCGCTGATGTTGTACGTGAGCATTTGATATGTGATGGGTTTACAGATGGGTACATGAAATGGGTGAATCATGGGGAACCAAGTTCTAGCTTTTTTCCAAGTAGCATGGAATCTGATAGGGTACAAGTGGAGGACTCAACTGAAGAGGATGATATTTCAGGTTTACTTCGAGACCTAGCATGTGGTTTAGATTAAATGGGGGATTTAGAAGAAAATGAGGGGCATGATAATTTGGATATGAAATCATTTTATGAGTTGCTAGATGATGCCGGTAAAAATCTATACCCAAGCTGTATGAACTTCTCAAAGCTACGTTTCATGGTTAGATTACTCCATATCAAATTTCTTGGGGGATGGAGTAATAAAAGTTTTGATATGCTGTTAGAGTTACTCAAGGATGTTTTGCCTGAAGGTTCATCACTTCCTAAAAATTTCAATGCAGCCAAAAATACAGTAAAATGTCTCGGTCTTGGGTATACCAGTATTCATGCATGTGAGAATGATTGCATACTTTTCTGGAAAGAGCATGAACATTTAAATGTTTGTCCAACATGTAAGACATCAAGATGGAAATAAAGAAAAGGTTGCAGAGGTATTTTATGTCCTCCAATACAGCAACTGACATGAGGTAGCATGAAGAAGGACGCACAAAGGATGGTTTGCTTAGGCATCCAGCCGATGCTCCTTTATGGAAGGATTTTGATTCTAGATATCCAGAGTTTGCCTCAGAGAGTCGTAATATCAGACTTGCTGTAGCTAGCGATGGATTTAATCCTTTCAGGACTATGAAATCAACTTATAGCATCTGGCCTGTTATTTTGATTCCATACAACCTTCCACGTTGGAAGTGCATGAAGCAGACAAAGTTCATCCTCTCTTTGTTAATTCCTGGCCGTAGGGAAGCTGCGAGTGATATGGATGTTTATCTTGAGCCGCTGATAGATGATTTGATAGAAATGTTTGTTGATGGTGTAACAACAAATGATGCTTCAAAAGGTGATTCCTTCCAATTGCGTGTTTCCATATTATCCACCATATCTGACCTTCCAGGTCTTGGCCATTTGCTTTCCTGGAAAGGTTGGCTGTCCTGAATGCCACTCAGACACATGTTCTGTCCAATTAAAAAAGGGAGGCAAGTATGTCTACATGTGCCATCGTAGATTTTTAGATGCTGACCACATATTCAGATTCAATGCAAATTCATTTGATGGTACCATGGAGCATAGATCTGCACCTAAACCTCTAACGGGAGAGGAAATTTATGAGCAAACCAAAAATTTAAAATGGACTTTTGGGAAGAATCCAGTTACGAAGAAGCCAGCCAAACAGCCACGCAAGGATGAGGAATCACCAACGACTATTTGGAAAAGGCAATCTATCTGGTTTAGATTGCCATATTGGAAACACTTGCTGTTGCGACATAACTTTGATCCTATGCACATTGGAAAGAATGTATGTGACAGCTTTACTAACACTTTTAGGTGTTGATAAGAAATCAAAGATAATTTAAATGCTCGCTTTGACATGCAGAATCTTGGCATTAGAACAGATCTTCATCCTGTTGAAGTAGATGATAGGTTTTATCTACCTGCAGCCCTATACACAATGAGTCCTAAAGAGAAGAAGTTATTCTGTGAAATATTGAAGGGGGTGAAGTTTCCGGATGGTTATGCAGCCGATACAAGCAACTATGTGAATGTTGATGAGAAGAAAATAAGTGGCCAAAAGAGCCATGACAACCATATTATGTTACAGGAGTTACTTCCGCTTGCTGCTCTAAACATATTGCCAACACAAGTAACTGCGGCACTAGTTCGTGTGAGCAATTTCTTCAAGAAGATATACTCACCTACAATTCGTGTTAGTGATATGGAAAAACTAGAGGCTGAAATAGCAGAGACATTATGTATTCTTGAGACTATATTTCCACTAGCCTTTTTTGATATGAACGTACACTTGATGGTCCATCTTCCTGCTCAAGCAAGAATTGCCGGTCCTGTGCAGTATCGTAGTATGTGGCCAATAGAGAGGTTTATGATGACCTGCAAAAGCTATGTCCCGCACAAGAAGTCATCCGGAAGGATCAATTTGCGAGGGCCATAAATTTGCTGAGAGTCTTACCCAGTGGCGAAGCTAGAACAAAACGGAGGGGGGTGCAAGGCGCCTTCGCCACAACCGGTATCGTTGTCTAAATAATAATGCAACTTGCATCTTTTAATACTAATACTTAATATAGGCAGCAATGCACAATCAAGATAATGAAGTGATAAATGATTTGCCAAAATGAAGAAATAGACTAATACGTAAAGTATAAACGAAGACAAAATAGGTTGACATGAACAAAACAGGGCAAAATGCATCAACCAACTTCAAGGTGCACGACGGCCTAAAAAAAGAGAATAAGTGATTCCACTTTTATTTATCTACAAGGATGTAACTGGATGAAAATAAATACAATACATAATAATGTTAGAATAAGGTTTTTCTACGCTCAAATCCACAGAATTAAAATCAGTACGATAAAGCTTTGCTAGGCTCATCAAATTATCCTGATTGAAATCGATAAATGAATTCCTTAGACTAACAGCGGCCAAGCAAACAAGCAATTGAGACTTCGTTAAAACAATCAACATGATAGTGATGCTTATTTGTAATTTGTATAAGGATCAGTGTATTTTATTGCCTTAATTTTGGACGCACAGCGATTCACGAAGCCACGCGCCACCGGCCGTACCGCAATGGACGGAGTGAAAAGCAGCCTCGGATGCGTCCAGGCTACCGGCTCCATGGTTCCGACGCTGCGGCATAGAATTTTGGATTGAGGGAGCGCCAGCGCGAGCAGTGACACGTCAGGGTAAGAAAAAGTCACGAAGCAAGGGCGTGGGCTTGTTTTCCCGTCTCACGGTTAATTGCGCTGAGGACTTAGAAATAGAATTGGCAGACTTGGGTTACCTCGCAGCTGGGCTAGCCTCGTGCTATCAGCAGCTGAGTTGTGGGTCAGTGGGTCCACTAATATGGCCATGGGGGGTGCGGCTACGGTGAAAAAATGACGGTAACAACTATTTTCGGGAATTTGACTGGGTGCATCCGCACTCAGTGCCGTCAACGTGGCTTCGCCCCTGGTCTTACCTTTTGTTCACAATTCTCACATGGCTGTGAGACTAGGTTTACTAGGCAACTAAGAAATGGTGAACCTGTACACCATGAATCTTCCAGTGCCACTCCATTCTTCCGGAGTAGTGGGCGAGCTTTGAGTGGCAAGTGCACCACATCGTTAGACTACAAGACTTGGCTTCAAGCTCATAGATATGTACTAGCCAACTATGACAAAATTGATCCATACCTAAAGTAAGCCTTTCACTTTATTTAATTACTTATCTCTCTCCCCTTACTCTGGACAAATAATTCAGCTCAAAGAAATTTTGCAGCAAGCACATTGAGGATCTGTCTTCAATGGGTCATCGAAATCAGCAAGAAATCAACCGCATTCATCATGAAACATTTCATGAGTGGTTTAGAAAGCATGTAAGCTAGAATATTAATGATTTTTTGTGCTCCATAATTGCATTGTGTTTGTAGCTTAGTTTCCAACGATATTCTACACTTGCAGGTGGAAGGGTTGGTTGAAAATGGTGCAGAAGTATCACAAGTGTAAGATCAACGAACCTAGAGCATGGTTCATAGGTTTTGGTGATTGATGTCAACATGATCAATGGGACTAACAAGGTTTGCTTGTTTGCAAGATGTTTAGTCTCATGGATGTAGTGACACACTATTGGAGTGCCAACACCTCAATGGTTGCAAGGAAGATGGTAAAGAGGAAAAGTGAACATGAGGACTACTCTACGAGGTGACTACTACACACATGAGGTAAGAGACAAGGTGAGTATGTCATGTGTTCCTCTATGCATCTTATATCTTGACATACTCTTGATCATCATGTTGGTCTTACCTTATATCATATGCCATGATGATCGTGTCTATTATGTGATGTTGTTCTTGTTTCATATCTTATGCACATTATATGATGCTTCGGTCGGGTTGTCCTTTTGTGACAACTAGATCATTGTGACTAACATCTTTGGATGTAGGAAAGATGTTCATGCATATTCTTTAGGTCACAATGAAGAAGCTTCGACGTTGAAGGAGTGCGCCAACCTATTCTCTATATCCCGGTGATTGGTTGCCTCGACGATGGATGACGACAAGGATCAAGGACTTGATGGAGGTTGCGGTTGAAGAGATGGATCAAGGCTAAGGACATGCTAGATCCAAGCAAGTGTGGCTTGGTATGGATGTTGGCTTGAGTCCATAGGAAACACCGGACTATCAAGGGGGATCGAGTCGTTTCTCTTTGGTCACACTAGTGGTAGAGGTGAGTGGATGCTCAAAGAGTCTCTCAGGCACTAGGGTGACAGCAGAGGAGAAGAGGAACCAAGAATGAAGAAGTTGAAAGCAAGGATCAAGAAGTGGATCACGTTTTCAGCTTATGCAGTAGAGATCGGACAGTACGGTCATAGGGACCGTACAATACGGTCTTCATTGAAGATACAGACAGAGAAGTGAAGTCTCGGGATGCTGAGAAAATGAAGACCGGACAGTTGACCGGACAGTACGGTCTAGGGACCGTACAATACGGTCATCAGAGGATTTCCAGACAGAGAAGTTGAAGTTTCCGGAAGTGGAAGAAATGAAGACCGGACAATCGACCGGACGGTACGGTCCTAGGGACCGGACAGTACGGTCTTCATTGGAGATGAAGAAGAAGATGGAGATGCGCCTGGAAATAGAGACCGGACAATACGGTCTGGAAGAGACCAGACAGTACGGTCCTTTGTACGGTCTCTAGTTTCGCAGGGCACTTTTGAGCAACGGCTAGTTTATGAGTGGAGGGCTATAAATAGCCGGTTGCTTGGCCCTTTGGGGTGCCTTTGGCCATTGTTATCAGTGGGGAAACATAGAGGAAGCCAAGAGGAAGAAAGAGAGGCACTTGGGGAAGATTTGGAGAGGAATCTTGGTGCTTGAAGATTGAGAAGAAGAAGAAGCTTAGTGCTTGAGAGGGTTGAGAGCATCCATCCACCTCTAGGACTAGTGTGGTCATAGGGAGGCGGTCTTGGTTTGTTACCCTTGGTCTATGGCAAGGCCCAGACCGGTTAGGCGTCGGTGTTGAGCTTGCCAAAGAGAGTGTGGAAGCCAACACAAGTTTGTACACGGTCTTGGAGCTTCCCGTGCGAAAGAAGCATCACTAGTGGAGCGCCCTTTGGCACGCATCAAGTGCGGAGCCTTACCTTCGGAGGAGTACCCGGGAGAAGCCCGGCGGGACGTGCCCGCGACTTCACTCAAGAGCGGTGGATGGTCCCAAGAAGGAGAGCATTGCCGGTGTGCGGCGGGGTGAAGCCCGTGACTTCACTCGAGGAGTGAAGCGTGCTCTTAGGGGACATCACCGGCTTAAAGGGTGGAGTGTGCTCTAGAGGGGATCGCCATCGAGCGGAGGGACGGGGTCGAGACTCCGGCGGGAGTGACCCAACGTGGAGTAGGGGAAGGCGCCATCCTTCCGAGACCACGGGAAAAATCGATGAGCAATCTCTTACTCTTACTCTCTACTACTTGCACTTACTATCTTGTTTATCTTATATGCATGTAGTAGATCTTGTGCCTATCATATGATTGCTTGATGATTGTTTCCGTGTGCTAGCTCTATGTTATCTCTAGTGATATGCGCTTTCCTTATGTGTACCTACTTGCTCATAGCTCATACACTTGCTTGATATCATCTAGTGATCTTGTTATGCTCTTTGTTGTATCTATCTTGTTGTCATGATCACTAGCTAGAGCTTCCCCTTGTGTTAGTTATATGCATGCTAGTTTGATTGTCTATCTATCTTATACACTAGCATGTATAGGACTTACTTGAGCTTCCGTATGTGTTACCCATATGCATGCTAGATTGCTTGATTGCCTTTATCTTATACACTAGCATGTGTAGGACTTGTTGAGCTTATCTTGTATGTTGTCATATGCTAGGTTGTTCTTATATGCTCATATATACCTTGCTCCTAGCATGTACAAGTCCTAGCACATGGTTATCCTTACTTGATCACTATCACATAGTGCACATGTACTCTCTAGTTATGTATCCTTTACTTGTGCAATTAGTTAGAGTAGCTAGAAGTGCAAAAAGTTTTAGTTCATGGTGTGCCCGATTCACCCCCCCCTCTCGGTCACACGATCCTTACAAGTGGTATCAGAGCCAAGTGCTCAATTTAGGGCTTAACCGCCTTTGAGATGTGACCGAATGAGTTTGGGTTTTCATCCCTTATGGGTTTGGGCTTTGGACGTTGAAAGAATCGCTTGAATAGCTACCTTATGTCCATAGTTCCAAATGAATTGTGGGATACCATGAATAAATTCTCTAGCACTTTCACGGATAACCATGTTATCATGATGATCTTGTTGTTCTTGTTATATCTTATGATGATCATGATTATGTGCTTATGGTTCATGATGATATCATTGCTAATTTTCTTGTTGAGGAGTGATTTTGATAATCTTACTATATTCTTTAATCACTTACTTGTGTTTTCGCTTGGTTATGCTAGATAAGAGGATCGATTCATATGACAAGTGAAAAGCTCAAATGGTGAGGTTATCATGAAGATCTTGAAAGCACCTCCTCATTCAAGATTTGGCGACAATATTTTTGCACTTCAACATGAAGATCTTGAGAAGCTACAATATGAAGAAGTCTTGCTCATGACCATCACACATGATGAGCACTCAAGGAAATGTCTCTCATTTTGAGGACATGTCAATTGGTGATGGTGGTTCTATTGAAGATCAATCTACAACCGTGAGCAAGCTTCCGTCACTTGAAGAGCGAGCATTTAAGAAGATGATAATGCAAGCTCGGGACACTCACTTTCTTGATCACTCAAGTGAACCTACATCTTCCTCGGAGAATGCAAAGATGACGGTATATCTAGAACCGAATTTCAATTGTTTATCTAACTCATTTTTATGTCTCATTGTTAGCAAGGTGACTATGAACCAATGGTGAAGATCAAGTTGCTATTGATATCTTGATGGAGACTTCACCTTCTCCATCTCCACCCATGTATCTCACTAGAAGACATGACTTGCGGGTCATCAACAAGAGAAGAAGGTGGTGATGGAAGGATCAAGTAAGAGTGGTGATGAAGTAGAAGATGATGCTAAGGCCAAATACAAGAAGTTTGTGAGACAAGACCAAGGTCAAGAAGAAGGAGATGTCATCTCACAAGGGTTTTTCTTGTTGGTGAGAGGATTGCCAATGATGAAGACCACGAGATTGACTCTTCTTCAAGAGCATATGCAAACATATTGTTGGTCTTCATCTTCACATGCACCTCCAAGGTAAAGGAGGTAAGGAAAGAATGATATGGCCATATTTCGTGTTGGTGAACTTGATGAGAAGCTCAAGGATCTCATGTCATCCCATGAGGCTCTACATATGAGTTGAGGGCTCAAGTTGGATAACATTGAGCTTCATGAGAAGTATGAGAACCTTGAGATCGCTTATCAAGCTACCAACCTTATCTAGCTTGTTTTCTTCTTCATCCACTACTCCTAGTTCATCTATCTCGCATCCATTTACTATTTGTGATGAACTAATCCTCTCTTGTGAGAGCTCTTTCCCTTGAGTCTTTGTTTTGAAGGAATACCACAAGCTCAAGGATGAGAGTGAGTCAATGATGCAAGTATGTACAAAGCTCACAAGAGGACTTGGTACTTCTCCGGTGAACATGGAAGCCATTGGCAAGGCGATGCCACACCAAGTGAAGAAGTACCGTTGATGGCCAATGACCACTATTGCAAGCTTCGTTACATAAGTTGGCCACTCAACAAAGGATTGTTTGCTTCCTAAGCTCCTACGATTTCATTTGATTATTTACTTTATCTTGATAACACTCACTTTATTCTTATGAGATGTGAATGTAGTGTTGTGAAGGCAAAGTCAATATATAGGAGCTTTGGACAAGAGGAGGAAGATGAGGATGCTTTGGGTGCCCAAGAACTTAATGGACCGGATGAAGCCGGCCAATCACATGGAGGCGCCCAAGTACGAGACTTGAAGTGGTGGAGGTGGTGGACCGAGTACAATTCATGGAGATCATTGAAGTCCACCACAAGTGTCAAGGGCATGAATGAGAACATCTACTCTTCAAGGAGGTATCTTGTATCTTAGTGTAGTTTCTTTTCGTTCTAGTTCCTTTGTTTTTGTTAGTAGCTCCTTTGTGAACTAGTATGTTGTGCATTTCATGCATCATCTAAAAACCTAAAAGAAAAGCACAAAAATATTAGTTCGAGGTCTAACTTTCTCAAGATAGCTATGAGCATGGGGGATGCTTGAGTTGGTGGACCGATGGACTCAAGGCAAGGTTTGGCTCATAGTGAGTAAGCTTGAGAGAGGTTCAAACTTGACCTGAGTAGGTTTCCTTTATGCATTGTCTTTAATCTTGCATGCATTCATCATGGCATGTTTAAATTCCCCTTGCATTTGTATTATATGCTTGTTTCATGCATTGCATATAGGAAATCACAAAGGAGTCTTTCACTCGTGTGTTCTTTGTTTTAGTTTTTATCATGAGGTTACATGTCATAATGTCTTCTCTTCGAAAGGTATGCCTAGAACCGATCTATTTCAATTATCTTTTGTTCTAGCTACCATCCATAACATAGTTTAAACTACCCTATGTGTTTCACACAATGATATGCATATATCTTGCCATCCACTATAAGTATGCATAACTCTAGGGGGAGTTTAGCCTATGTTATGAGGCTTTCATGATCATGGTCCAAATGCCTTCCACTCAAAAGGACATGGTTCATGAAGCTCTTATGTGCATTTGACGTTTGCCCTTCTTGTTCTTTTTCTCTATTGTAAGATCAATTGTTGGAACAAGGGGGAGACACAAAACAAGAAATAGGAGAGAAGATGATGAAGACATCGAGATCACCTCAAGGGGGAGTTGGCGCTCATGAAGATCAAGTTATCAAGATGATCGATCTTCTCAACAATCTTGAGGTGAGTGCATTTGTCAAGGGAAGCGGACTTCTACAAGGTAAGCATGAAGGAAATCTTCTTATACCCTTGTCATCTTAGCATTAGTGCTTGTCATAGCTCCTTGCGCTTTCATTCACTTGTGGTATGAGCCTTTGCTCTAACTTGTGACATCTTTATGAGCTATGACTTGCCTCGACCGGAACATCAAGGTCTCCTTCATCCCACTTTGCCTCTTGTATGTATATCCCGTGATGATATGTTTGTACTTGATTGCGTATTGTTCCTTTTCATATCATCACTCTTTCATGCTTGTCATTTGCTCCATGTGCTTAGCTTTATCTTGTGGTACCCTTTGTTGCTATATATTGCTTATCTTTCAAATGGTATCTCATTTTGAGCAATGACTTGCATGCTTGTCTTCTTACCATCATGTGTGTAGTGTCCTTATATTTCTCGCATGATGCCTTGTTGTGATTGATGTGCTTTACCCTTGTTTTGTGCTTCATATCTATATGCTTTTACAAGTGGTAAAGCCTTGCATGCTTTCACTCATATCCTTTGCAAGTGGCATCTATTTATGCGCTCTTTTCATATCTCCCTATATGCCATGATCCGAGATATAGGGTAGTCTCCTTGACTTGTCTTTCTTGACAAGGTGCGTGTGATGTACAATGTTATGGGGGAGTCTATCCTATGTCTTGAGATTTTATGAGACTAATGTGTTTGCAAGTTTATCTTTCTAGTCTCTTCATAGGAATGATCATCCATAGGTTGAGATGCCATGAATTGATGATCATCCACTTTGAGGTGCCATGATTCTCATTTGACACATTCTATATGGCATTGAAAAGCAATCACATCCCCGAAGGTACGCTAAGTTTTTCATTCTTGCGAGAAGGTAATGGTTTTCCTTTATTCTTGCATTATCTATCTAGCTACCTTCCATAACATAGCTTAAGGTCCCCCACTTGACTTAATTGTTAAATTGTGCATATACTTTGCCTTCCATCACATGTATGCACAAATCTAGGGGGAGTTTAGTCTATGTTATGAGGCTTCAAGATTTTGATCCATATCCCATCCACATCTAAAGGATCATTATCTATGAAGCTCCCTTGTGCTTTTAATGTTTGCCTTGTTTGTCCCTTTTCGGTGCTTGATGTCAAAGGGGGAGAAGTATATCCACCAAAGCAAGTAGTTGCGGAATGAGAAGAGACATGAGGCACAAATAGGGAGAATATGCTAATGGGGAGAAGTACTTGCAACCATGGAGTGAAGATACATTCAAGAAGGCAAGGAATGAGCAAGGTATTCTATGTTGTCAATACATCCTAGGCAAGGAGTTGTGCTTCATTCTATCTATTATCTCTTGCTTTGGTTGTGTTGCCATCAATCACCAAAAAGGGGGAGATTGTAAGATCAACGAACCTAGAGCATGGTTCATAGGTTTTGGTGATTGATGTCAACATGATCAATGGGACTAACAAGGTTTGCTAGTTTGCAAGATGTTTAGTCTCATGGATGTAGTGACACACTATTGGAGTGCCAACACCTCAATGGTTGCAAGGAAGATGGTAAAGAGGAAAAGTGAACATGAGGACTACTCTACGAGGTGACTACTACACACATGAGGTAAGAGACAAGGTGAGTATGTCATGTGTTCCTCTATGCATCTTATATCTTGACATACTCTTGATCATCATGTTGGTCTTACCTTATATCATATGCCATGATGATCTTGTCTATTATGTGATGTTGTTCTTGTTTCATATCTTATGCACATTATATGATGCTTCGGTCGGGTTGTCCTTTTGTGACAACTAGATCATTGTGACTAACATCTTTTAATGTAGGAAAGATGTTCATGCATATTCTTTAGGTCACAATGAAGAAGCTTCGACGTTGAAGGAGTGCGCCAACCTATTCTCTATATCCCGGTGATTGGTTGCCTCGACGATGGATGATGACAAGGATCAAGGACTTGATGGAGGTTGCGGTTGAAGAGATGGATCAAGGCTAAGGACATGCTAGATCCAAGCAAGTGTGGCTTGGTATGGATGTTGGCTTGAGTCCATAGGAAACACCGGACTATCAAGGGGGATCGAGTCGTTTCTCTTTGGTCACACTAGTGGTAGAGGTGAGTGGATGCTCAAAGAGTCTCTCAGGCACTAGGGTGACAGCAGAGGAGAAGAGGAACCAAGAATGAAGAAGTTGAAAGCAAGGATCAAGAAGTGGATCACGTTTTCAGCTTATGCAGTAGAGATCGGACAGTACGGTCATAGGGACCGTACAATACGGTCTTCATTGAAGATCCAGACAGAGAAGTGAAGTCTCGGGATGCTGAGAAAATGAAGACCGGACAGTTGACCGGACAGTACGGTCTAGGGACCGTACAATACGGTCATCAAAGGATTTCCAGACAGAGAAGTTGAAGTTTCTGGAAGTGGAAGAAATGAAGACCGGACAATCGACCGGACGGTACGGTCCTAGGGACCGAACAGTACGGTCTTCATTGGAGATGAAGAAGAAGATGGAGATGCGCCTGGAAATAGAGACCGGACAATACGGTCTGGAAGAGACCGGACAGTACGGTCCTTTGTACGGTCTCTAGTTTCGCAGGGCACTTTTGAGCAACGGCTAGTTTATGAGTGGAGGGCTATAAATAGCCGGTTGCTTGGCCCTTTGGGGTGCCTTTGGCCATTGTTATCAGTGGGGAAACATAGAGGAAGCCAAGAGGAAGAAAGAGAGGCACTTGGGGAAGATTTGGAGAGGAATCTTGGTGCTTGAAGATTGAGAAGAAGAAGAAGCTTAGTGCTTGAGAGGGTTGAGAGCATCCATCCACCTCTAGGACTAGTGTGGTCATAGGGAGGCGGTCTTGGTTTGTTACCCTTGGTCTATGGCAAGGCCTAGACCGGTTAGGCGTCGGTGTTGAGCTTGCCAAAGAGAGTGTGGAAGCCAACACAAGTTTGTACACGGTCTTGGAGCTTCCCGTGCGAAAGAAGCATCACTAGTGGAGCGCCCTTTGGCACGCATCAAGTGCGGAGCCTTACCTTCGGAGGAGTACCCGGGAGAAGCCCGGCGGGACGTGCCCGCGACTTCACTCAAGAGCGGTGGATGGTCCCAAGAAGGAGAGCATTGCCGGTGTGCGGCGGGGTGAAGCCCGTGACTTCACTCGAGGAGTGAAGCGTGCTCTTAGGGGACATCACCGGCTTAAAGGGTGGAGTGTGCTCTAGAGGGGATCGCCATCGAGCGGAGGGACGGGGTCGAGACTCCGGCGGGAGTGACCCAACGTGGAGTAGGGGAAGGCGCCATCCTTCCGAGACCACGGGAAAAATCGATGAGCAATCTCTTACTCTTACTCTCTACTACTTGCACTTACTATCTTGTTTATCTTATATGCATGTAGTAGATCTTGTGCTTATCATATGATTGCTTGATGATTGTTTCCGTGTGCTAGCTCTATGTTATCTCTAGTGATATGCGCTTTCCTTATGTGTACCTACTTGCTCATAGCTCATACACTTGCTTGATATCATCTAGTGATCTTGTTATGCACTTTGTTGTATCTATCTTGTTGTCATGATCACTAGCTAGAGCTTCCCCTTGTGTTAGTTATATGCATGCTAGTTTGATTGTCTATCTATCTTATACACTAGCATGTATAGGACTTACTTGAGCTTCCGTATGTGTTACCCATATGCATGCTAGATTGCTTGATTGCCTTTATCTTATACACTAGCATGTGTAGGACTTGTTGAGCTTGTCTTGTATGTTGTCATATGTTAGGTTGTTCTTATATGCTCATATATACCTTGCTCCTAGCATGTACAAGTCCTAGCACATGGTTATCCTTACTTGATCACTATCACATAGTGCACATGTATTCTCTAGTTATGTATCCTTTACTTGTGCAATTAGTTAGAGTAGCTAGAAGTGCAAAAAGTTTTAGTTCATGGTGTGCCCGATTCACCCCCCCCCCCCCCCCCCCCTCTCGGTCACACGATCCTTACAACAAGAAATACAGATTTTGGCCAATGAGCCTTTCATGGTTGCTTCATTGTACAGTAGTTATAGTATAAATGGATTCAACTTCCACACACAGTCGTATGATGAGGGCAGGCCAGTTCAAAGTAGTGGAGTAGCTCTGGTGGCCCAGACATCTTGCTTTGAGAATGGGAGTGTGGGCCTGGTAGTAAGAAACAAGACATATTTCGGTATTATTAAGCAAATCATTGAGCTGAATTATCGCAACAAAGGAAATATAATGCTCTTTAAATGTGATTGGGTGGACAACCGTGGGCAAGGAAGATGGGTCAAAACTGATCAGTTTGGGATTACTTCTGTTAATTTCAAGCATTTGTTCAAAACTGGAGAAAGACTATTAGATGAACCTTTTATTTTAGCATCACAAGCCATACAAGTTTACTATGTTGATGATCCTGTTCACAAAGAGTGGTGTGCTGTTGTGCAATCAAATCCTCGTCACATTTATGATATGGCTGCTCTAGACAATGAAACTGTTCAGCATGAGAATGTAATACGTAATTCAAGGCTTGATCTGCCTATAAGTGTCGATCTCAGTGATTTTCTTAGTGGTGTCCATAAAAGGACAGATATAGATGGGATCATTGTTAATGAAATAAAGAGGAAGTAAGTCTCAAACATTGTATTGATACTGTTTTCCGAGTGCATGCTTCTGACCCTGATCTGATTTTAATTTTTGCCTTGTATTTCTGGAGCCCATGTAGTTATCATTTACTGATTTATTTGTTATCTTCTTCAGGAGGAACGATGTCAGCCGTGCGAGGAAAAAGAAAACCCAGCGAGGTGGAACTAACTGATTATGAGAAGGAGAAGCAGGCTAACATGTTAAGAAATGAGAAGAGGATGCATGCTTTAAATATTCCAACTATTGTACAAGAGCTGGATTCGCTACCGCCACAAAGGCGAAAAAGGGAGGTAATTCATTACAGCCACAAGTAGGGTAATGATCATAGTAGGTGTTTTGACAATGAATTTTATGCATACATGTAGCCTACTGATCATACTTGTGCTGAGGGAAGTGAAGCTGCAATTGGGCGAAACTTACGATCAAGCTCGAGAGTTAGTGCTTCACATGTTGATGTGCAGGCAGGGATTGCAAGTGCCGAACAACAACACAATGAAGGTATATATTACAACCTGATGTAACCTACTAGTTGGTGAAATAATTCTTCATATTTTTCTGCTAGAAAGGCTAATTTATACTAGCTGCTGATATTAATGTGAAAATGCTTCATCATTCACTCTAGTTTGTACCACTACTAGTTGGTGATATTGTCTTTCACATTTTCTAGTAGCTGCTGATAATGCTTTCTTTTATAGATTTACATGAGCAAGAAGAGAAGAAATTAGAGGACGTACTCGAAAGGCTGCAATTTTTTCAAGACCGAATAAGCCTAAACTTCAAGGGGAAATCAATGAACATGGTCAGCCCTGTGGAAAATCATGCACTGAATTTTCTAATTTTATTGGAGCACTTGTTAGGACTAAATGTTTTGCGATCGCACATAATGATTGGAGGAAGGTTGGTGCTCGAGAAAAATATAAGTTGTGGACAGATTCACAGGTATAAAATTAGTATCAGATGATTCAGATCTGCCGTCTATATTTCTGTAATTGAGTGCTAACTTGTTATTGTGTGGTGTACAGCTATATTGGGATTTAGACCGAGGCATTTTCGATTGGTTTATGACGACAGCCGGTAACAAGTGGAAAGAGTTTAAAGCTCACTTGAAGGCAGAATTTCTGGAGAAGTATGATGACGACATGGAAGAATAAGAACTTCTTTCTCTGTGTGATGAAAGAGTCCATGAGGCTGATTGGAAGTGGCTAGTTAATTGTTGGAGGTCCCCTGAAGCAATTGTAAGCTACAATAGCCCCATCTCCAGATTCTGTAAATGTTTAGCTACAAGCATTGAAAACACCTGAAACAGGCCCGTTCGTTGAGGGGAAAAGCAAATCGTGCAAAGGCGACCCAAAACCATACAACTGGTAGTAAGAGTCATGCACGGATTAGTATGGAAATGGTATGTACAGATTGTCCTTGTTTAGATTATTTTCTCATTCTGGTATTTATTTAACCATAAGAAATTTTTTGATTTAGCATGAGGAGCTTGGGCGTCCCCCACATAGGCATGAGGTTTTTATCAAATCACACACACACAAGACAGGATTGCCTCATAAAGGTTCTGAAGCAACAATTGTGAGTTGATTTTCTAGCAATCATTTTTCATACTATTGCATATGCCATATTATTTTCTAATCTTACATTTGGTCCAGAATGCACTGAACGAAGCAGTTAGAGATCATCTTGAATTGGCAGAGAAGAGTATGCAGGAAGGTGATGCTTATTTCATGTTTGTGGACCAGAGAGGAATGGATATGTTCATGTGGTAGGTTGTGGGCCTACTCCAGCTTCCTCGGAAATGCCTGGGGCAAAAAGTACACATCAACAAAGCTTCAAATGGAAATAGAAGCCCGTCGACAAGCTGATAAGAAAGTTGAATTCCTTGAAAGTCGTGTACATCAGCTGCAACAAACAATGGATAAACTGCTCGAGCAGCTTCAAAATAGAAACAACACTCCAAATGGATCTAACAATGAACAAGTATTAATTTTTCAACTTTTTGTCCTTTACTATTTCTTTTTCAATGCAGTGACTAATCAGTAGTTGTGATTTCATCTAGGATTCAAGGAACAGAGCAAGTCATGCTAACCAAGAACTAGATGATCGTGAAGATGATGCTGGATCATTTGTGAGGGATGATATTGAAGAGAACTTGAGTGACTATGAAAACATGTTCATGAACAAGCGAGTATTGCAACCTGAAGTACAACATGAGGAGGTAATTGCTGAACCATTGAAAGCTTTCTTTACAAGGAGCAAAGTGATCTTACCATGAGTTGAATGCTGGTTGTAATATATGTTCTATGTTTTAGGGTGGAAGAGAGGTCATATTATATAGTGTTGTGAGACCCTATGATTCCCCGGTGGCGAAGGCAACTATCCAAACAAAAAACCCAAATGCTATTGTGGCTGGAACTCGTCTTGGTGTTCAGTTTTACGAAGTTGTTGTCAATCATGTGTTTGCAAGGGATGCTGTACTGCCTCGTCCATATGGAAATGTGATTAATCTTGGGGAAGCTTGTGGGAGATGCATTGCATGGCCATGTGACAGAGTAATGACCTAGCCTACCTCTGCATTTGAATTGATTTGATTGTCTAATGCCTAGTAATTAAGTAATCATATTTGTTTCAGATTAAGGATGATAAGAACTCACTCAGGCATTCTAGTTCTGGAAGAAGACCATCCTAAATCGAAGGTACTGATTACAAATGCTAAAACTTGGAGTTGTTCAAGTAAACTGTTTTAGCACTCTATTAGCTATGTGTGAAATTTGTTTATTGGATGGCTAATTTATTCGATAGTGTATACCTGTCGAGCCTTCAAAATGACATGACATAGCTAATAGTTCTATGTTGCACTACAAAAATCAATGTTTTTGCTGCTTTGAAAATAATGGTCTTCTTGCTTAGGTACTGTAACACCCTAAATTTTCAAAACAAATCAAAAAGGAATAAAAATCACTCTAAATTTAAATTTTTGCCTCGCTCTTACCTTGCCATGAATTTTCAAAATAAAATTCACTAAAATAATTCAAACCTAGTTTCAATCTGGGATTTTTGAAATATAAAAACTTGTGCTCAAGTGCTTGCTTCCATTTAAAATCAATTAAAAATGTGAATCTTTCGAAATTCCAACAAATATAACTAAAGTAGATTAAGTTTCAAGTCAATTTTCGAAAATTCTAATTTAAACTGCATGAAAATCCATCATGTTGCACTAGTGAGTTATTCAAATTTATTTTGAATGACTTTGGTGTTATTTCTCTTTGACTAATTTGTTTTCCATTCAAATTTGGATTCCAAATCAAACCTCAGAAAATGAAATGCCTTTTCTTTTCTCCTGGGCCGCCTCCTCCTTTTCCTCCAGTCGGCCCAGCTTCCCTTCTCCTTTTCTTTCTCCCCGCCAGCTGCTTCAGCCCACCGCGGCCCAGTCCGGCCCGCCTCCCTCTTCTTCCTCCTGCTCTCGCCAGGCACCACCCATGCCGGCTTGTCGCCATCGCCGTGTCATCGCATCGCAGCCGCAGGAGCACCTCGCGAAGCATGTGCCGCGCCCGAGCCTCCCGCGCCTAGTCCCATCGACGAGCAGTCGAAGCACTGTTGGCGATCGTTAAACCATGATTTGACCGCCACCCTACCGGTAAATAAATGCATAACACCAAGATTTTGTGCATAGTAGGTAGGATTAACACTACTCCACAAGTTTTGGTGAATATTTGGATGCAGGAGTGAATAATGGAGGAAAGTGGGCCCAGCCAGGGAAATTCCCTGGCCGGCCGGCCCCACCCTAGGCTGGCTGGCCCCACCTGATGGCCGCAGGCCCCGGGCTTCCTCCAGTGGGCTGGAAACTGGTACATCACGCACAATTCAAGGCCCAGCCCAGCAGATTCCACCGTCATTCTAGAAGGTGGGCCGTTTGGGTCCTCAAGGCCCACCTGTTCCTGATCTCCGCTGGGCATTCTAGCTCAAGGTGGCCAGCTGCATAGTTGATGGGGGCATGTGCGAGAGCTCGTTCGCAGGCGTCGACAGACTAAAAATGCAGCACCATGGTCGTCCTGGAAGAGGGTAGCATTTTCAGGATGAGGGAGAGACCAGGCTTAGCGTTGTCCATGGCATCGGTGTTGAACGGTGCCGGGTTGACCACAGCTTATGGTGGGGTGACGAAGGCGTAGGTGAACCACGCTGCATCGTGCCACCTTGCCTGCAGCATCCAAATCTCAGAGGAAGAGGAGTAGGTTTTTTGTCGAAACCAACATCGCTCTCCACCATCTCCTCCTCAGAGTTGCCAGCAATCACTGAATTTGGCAGGGAAGAGGGTGGGGACTGTTGGTGGGTGGCTGGTGGAGCGTCTGGTAGTGGATTTTTTTTTAGGGGGGAGGGTGGTCATGACAGGTGCGCCATCTCAAGGAGAGGCACAATTGGTGGAGGCGAGCTTCTCCCTGGCGAGGCCGCCAGGGATTACTGGCCGGAGGCAACAGGAGACAGGTTTCGCAGACCATGGCGACGCTCTAGGATGATGTGGATATTCACTGCATGTGGATAGACTTATAGTGGGTATCGCGGTTTCTTAACTAGTGGTGTGGCCCTCGGAGAGGTCTCACTGAACAAGGTGCCGAGGTGGAGAGACTCGAGCGATGATGAGTGTTAGCATCATTACAGATACCCACTTTATAAGCCAATAATATCTTGTTTTGGAGCATAAACACTTTTATACACGCTAACCCTTGCATATTTGTATATAGTGTTGTTCATGAGTTATATTGCAGAATCAGGTAAAATATATGACACTATAGACTTCACAATATACTTGGACCTTGAAGGCTTGTACCAGTTAGGAGAATCAGCAAAAGGCCTTGGTGCTGGTCGGCACAGCCCATGTGCCGATTGGTACATAGAATATTTGTGCTTGATCAACGTCCACTCGACGCTAAGACTCTTCTAGAAGATGACCTACTCATAATCTTGGAGGATCCATCGTGAAGAGACCAAGATTTGATGTTATCATTTAAGGATTATCTACGGAAGATTATGGTGCGAGTACCTACATGGAAGCCATTGAAGAACTTCTAGAAGGCAGGAACTGACTTGAAGAGGAGTTCGTGCAAGACACGTTAGGTGCCTATCGGTGCCACGCCGCCACTTCACCAATCGGTCTAGGGCGTTGTGTCTACATTGATATAAATACTGGGAACATTAGACATGCGAAGGAGGTCGAGGAGGCGCAAAAAGATAGAAAACTCGAGTTGAGAGCCGCCGGGGCTTTGCCCCATTCCACTTCATCTCTAGTTGTCTATATTGGTCTAGCCAATCTAACCAAGTCGTTGATCTTAGGATTAATAGCTTGGGTTCAAGAACCATCAAAGTAGGCCCACTAGATGGTGACATATCTCGTACCCATTGTATCAAGTTTGATTAAATTACAGTTTTAATGATTGGCTTTAGATGTGCTTATTACCCAATTCTGTTGGTTTATGCATGAACTTGATTTCAATTGCTTAACGCTAGGCTAAGTTATTAGAGCTAGGCTTGATCATGGCGATTAGGCTTATTGTCTACGTAACCAGTGCATGACAGTAATTGCATCTAAGATTGGAGTTTCATGGACGGTCAGAGGACAGGATACCTGTATAGGAACACTCATAGCCTATTCACAGAAGAACCAAATAAGACGATAGGTGTAGGAACTGAATCTTTACTCTTAGATTGTAGGAACCTTAGGAAAACCATTAGGGATCCTCGTGATAGATTGAATGCAGCCTTAGGTAATCATCATCAGGTGTTTGTAACTACCAATTAAAATTACCAAGCCATTAAACTGTCCAGTTTAACTACCTGGTTTGAACCGCAACTAGCAAAATTAGGTTTGACTCAACCTATTTGTATCTATCTCACAACACTTGCCACGTCTAATGTCTATCAGCCTTTGTGGCGATCGACACAATCTTGGTGCCGCCCGGCACTGCTCTTGTTCACACCAACGCAGACCCTTCCGTCCACCTAATGGTAGAATAAGATATTTAAACATGTTGCTTTCACTTAATCTCTTGCTGGTCTATGTGGATTCGATATAAACCTTGGAATACTATAAGGGAAAAGCTACAACTGACACCGTGCACTTGTGGTATGTAAATCGGGGTGCCACATTAGGCCAACAATGAACGGGAGTGGGACCTTGCAAAGTCCGGGGGGTTGGAGCTGGAAGATGGGATCTTGGCTAGGGGTGCAAGGTGCTGGGGTGTTGTGGCACGGGGTGGGGATTGCCGTGGTCAGGGGGTGGGTGGTGGTGGTCTAGGCACTGGTAGCCACATGGTCAAGCGCTCGGGGAAAGAGACCGCTTGGAGTGGGACGGTTGGCACTGGGATGGTGGGAGGTCTGGAGTCAGCTAATCGGCATTTTGCACTGGCACTGGCTGTGGCCACTGTCGCTGCAGTTGCGGCAGCAAACAGGATCCCGGCAGTCACGCAGTTGGTGGTTGGTGGCGAGGCAGAGAAAGCAGCCGTTAGTGGAGGTTATGGGAGCAGGGCTTCTGCGAGAGGCAGGAGAGAGGTGGCGACCTGGGACAGAAGAGCACAGAGGTAAGGCTGGTTGGTGGGGCTGTAAAGGTGCGGGTCAAGAGCGGAGAGGGTGTGGGCAGGAGTGGAGCGTTAGAGTTGCTGACTTTTGTGGTTTCGCGAACTTTCAGCTGGCTAGGGGGTTGTTTCCTGCCAAGCAACAAGTCACCCATGCTGGTATCCCCTCGAGCTGCACGCTGACTTAATTTTGCTGCTGCTCCCGTACCAGTCTGGCGTGGTCACTGTAGAGCATTGAAGGCTTCTGCTACCTCCAGATTGTTGACCATAGCAATGGCGCAGCCAAACTGGAGTGTAGGGTTAGAGTGGTGGAGCCTATGCTGAGATGACCCAGGACCGCGATAGCATTTGTCGCACAAACCAAGGTAGCAACTAGAGGATCGGGGAAAGCCACAAGCATAAGCACGTTGGGGGGGTGATCTACACAAACGATTGGGGGGGGGGGGGGGGGGGGGGGATGGAGTTGGCGGGAAGGGGAGGGAGTAATTGTTGAGGAGGAGATGGTCCTGGATGGTTGCGCATGGCCTGTTCCGGCTTCTCCATGACGACGGAACCACTGAGATGCTGTGGTCACCCCCAAAGGGCAAGTGCTGTGATGGTGGTCTTCCTCCTGGCAGCGGCTGCTGTGGGTGGTGGGGTGGGTTGGGTGGGCTGGTGGGCTGGTGGCCGGGTTTAGGAGGTCTCGCAACCACCCTCCTCACTCGATGCATAAATCCGCCTCGTTAATCAGAGTGAGCTAAAAATTGAAGCCATAGCCCGCCCAGTGCATGAGTCAGGTTTTTTCCTAGGGCGGATCAGGTTGGTCAACTTGGGCTACCCATGATCTGGTCTACTAGCTCTTAATGGCACAATTGGATGAAACTCTTAAATATAATAAAAAAACAAATGAACAGGTCAATACTATAATTGGAGTAAAAAAAGGATTGATAGGAAAATTATATATTTGAGAAGAAACAAATAAATAGATGAGATTGGAGTGGCCGGCGGTAATCCATGGTTTTTAATGTGAATTTTTTCTTTGTGCTTCAGAAATTGAACTAGTAGTCCATGTCCTATTACAAAATCATGGCACCCAATTCAACCCTTGCCTTCTCATATTAGAAAGCGCTTATCTTATTTCACGAACTCAGAGTGCAAATTGTGATGGTTGACCTTCTCGACGCTTAGACATATGTCTACGCCCCCCGTGAAGAAAAAGCTGCACTTTTTACATGTTCTTACAGCATAGATAGTCATGGCTAAAATCCGTGTCTCTGAATAGAATTTGTTATAGATATTGCAGAGTACAGATAGGTTCCATTTCATTCTTTGAATTAAATATTACTCATTTAGTAAATGAGTAATATTGCAGAGTACAGATAGGTTCCATTTCATTCTTTGAATTAAATATTACTCTTTTACTTATCTTTTCATTAATTTGAAGTGCATATGTCTTTAACTTTGTTCGTACGTCTCTATTCCAGAGTAGCCACCACGCTTAAGTTACTTTCAATAAAGGCCGGCCCAGACTTGAGATTTTGTCCAGGAATCTGTGCAGTTTGCTTCCAGTGGAGATTCCAAGTTCTGATCCTACATTTCACTCCAGGTATCCATTCGATGAAAAAGGTTTATGACAAGGCTGACCGTCCGACAGTAGTAAAAGTGTAAAACCTACACTTCACTCCAAGTATCCACCGATGCAAAAAGCAGAACGTCAGGTAGTAGTATATATTTGCAAAAGCATGCTGTATGCTTATCCCACGAGCTTTCTTGGACACAAAACAGCATTTCTTTGTCCGCGAGAGAGAAAGACCTATAGCCATGAGTGGGGGAGCGGAAATGATAGCGAGCGCTGTTGTGCAGCGCATCGCCGGCATGCTCGGCGATATCGCCTGGGAGAGGATTGAGCTGCTGTGGAACTTCAAAGAAGATGTCCAAGAGATGGAGAGAAAAATGAAGTACCTGGAGGTTGCGCTTGACTATGCTGACAAGCGCTCCCGTGGAACTGACGATGCATTGGTGCAATATTGGCTCAAGAAGTACAAGTCTGTTTCCTATGACATTGAAGACACGCTAGGTGGGTCGGGGTGACACCATAACGTGCTACGCCCGTTCCTTCACTCGAAGGGTTAGGGTCTGACTCGCCCTTTGCTTTGTCCTGCCTTCCATCAACATTATATTGCCATTTTATATAATCTTATGGCTATTAATTAAGAAAAGTCTGACTTAGAATAAACCAATACGGATTTATATTTGGGATCCGAGGTAGTATGTGATTTAACACTTCTACGTCGTAAACTTGTTGCTGCAGTAGTAACGTGCCACACAATGATGATTAATTTGCTAGCTAAATAACATGAAGCGAAAGCCCATATATGCATCTGCCAAAGCCCATATGCATCTGCCAAAGCCCATGAGCGCTAGTGGGAAGAGGACCGGTGCCAACACTCATCCATCGCGTGCGTGTGCCCATCACCCTCGACTCTCATCTGTTCGTCTCCAGGAACGTCGTTCGGCCGCCGCACCACGCGCTGCCGCCGTTTGCTTAGATACAACAATCTACTATCAGACCTGCTGCACTGCATGGCGCTTGTTAATAAGTTAGTTAATAAAATTGGTATGTCTTATCTAGCCGTGTTGACCTATGCTACGAATGATTCCCCTTTTGTCCGGTTTCAACATGCATTAAATGTTTAATCCGAGGATAATTATATATCATTTGCAACAACAATATGCATGAACATTAGAGTCTCTTTCTTTCAAATTTTTTTTTTTTTGAAGAGAAATGGCAGGTGCTCTGCCTTTGCATTAAGAAGGTAGAAACACAGTATACAAACACAACCATGGTCATCCGCAGAGATGCCCAGTGGAGACACACATAGAGAATTAAAAGAAAAAAAATACACGAAGGCCAGGCCTCTGGCCAAGAACTAAAACTGACGAGGAGGAAAAACACCAGCAAAATTAAAGGATGAACAGAAAACACAGTAGACAATGAGGACGGCACTTCGCTGAAAGGTAGACAACTGCCTTTGAAATCACATTAGATTGCCGCTGCTCCGGGGTCCATAAGAAATCTGTTGGTTACGTTGCTTCCATGAGTTCCACCCAACTTTAAGGATCATGCCAACAGACTAGTTTCGCTGCTCCTTGTACGCCATTGGGGAGACAGCATAAGGCACAGGTTGAACCACATACACTGCAGTAGATAGCAGAAAACGACTTGGATGAGTAATAATGGAGACAACTAGCTTTGTTTTGGACTTCTTTTCTTCATTTCCGGACAGGGGCCACTTGCTTCTTGCGGCCCTTCTTGGTCTTCTTCTCCAGGTTCATCGCTTTGAGCAAATCTTCAATTGCCTCCATTGCTTCTTTGGTGAGAGGTCCGTCGTACATGTCCAGGTATTTCTTTCTCGCCTCTTCAGTCATCTCTTTTGATGGAGATAGAAATCCCAACTTCCTTGCTATCAAATCCTGGGCCAACTCTTCTGAATTCATATCCCCTTTTTTCTTTATCTTCTCTGCAATCCTACAGCTTCGCCTCACAGTATCCTTGCCTTCTGCTTGCTTAGGCACCTTCCTCGGTGGGGTTGTCAGGATGGCTGCTAGCGGCTTGGTTGTCACAGCGCTAAGGAAGGAGCCCAGGCGAGCGTCGAAGTCTGAGTGCTCTTTCGGCAACTCCTCTTCTACCCGCTCATGGCCACCGATCGCCATGCCTCCCTCGTCTGTGCCGGTCGTGCTCCCTAATGCCTCTGGGTTAGCAGCTGCCTGGACGCCATCCGTGATGTGTGTCCTCTGCATGCCTTGTACACCACTGAGATCACTCTCCTCCTGCATGCCTTGTACAACACTGAGGCCACTCTCCAGTGCCAAAATGTGCCCCTGGTGATGGGCACCATGGGACTGGAATAGAGACTCCTCCAGCATTGGGTCCTCCCGCCCCCCAAAAGTCTCCATCGTCGAGCCATCCTTGCGTTGGAGTAGAAGCTCACAATCTGACAACACGGAGCACTCGCGGGAGCTTCTGGCACCAGGGCGCAAGCTGCCACCATAGTGCCAGCGTGGAGAGCACTCCCGCGCCCTCCCCTTCTCATGTGGCCAGCGCAACCTTTGGAAGAGGTTGGGCCGGCATGGCGTCCAATGTCTCCATCGTTGTCGTTGTCGTTCCCCCACCCTTGGCAAGTCCCGATCGCCACACTGCTTGTGGGAGGAGCGTGGCGGGGTACGACGGGAGGGACATCTGGTGGAGATGTGGCCCGAGCGCCGGCAAACCCAGCACTTTGTTGGATTCAGGCACTGAGCGACAAGGTGGTCTGATGCGAGGCAGTTGAAGCATTTGCCTTGCATCTTGCTTAAATACACCATCCTACGGTGGGAGACGGTCTGCTCTATGGCGCGGCGGGGCTCCTGCCAAGGCGTAGGCCTGCGCCATGGCCGCCTAGGCCTCGCCGACTGCCAGCCAGCACCAACGAAGTGATCTCGAGCAAGACAACTGAAGCAGCGGCCCCTAAGCCTGCTTAAGTAGAGGGCGCGCCGGCCTTGCTGTCGCTCCGGCGTGGGTGTGTGCTGCAAGACTTGCCGCGGCCGCCTGCGTCGATGCCGGACGAGCTGCCAACCAGCTTCGCTTTCCTCTGAATCGCGGCATGGTGGCTCGTCATGTCGAGGTGCTCTGGCCGAGGGCACGCCCATACTCTGCCCCGGATGCAGAGGCCGGCGCCGCTCCCCTTGGGCATCCAGCCCCAGGAGCGCCGCCTTGTAGGACGGCCGCGGCAGGTGGTGCTGTACCTCGCCCCCAGGAAACGCTTCACGGGCGAGCGAATTGGGTACAACCACCTCAGATCGAAGCTTAAACAAACTCCTCGGGTTGCCTTGGATCCCTGTAGCAGCTTGAGATCCGGCGGGCAAAGGGGCGACCTCCTCGCCCGTGACCTCCTGTACCGCCCCGCGGGGGGGGCCCTCCTGCTGCATCTCGTCTTCTGCAGGCGAATCCGGTACCACTTCGCCCTCCTCATCGTCTGAGCTCCAAGAGAGTTGCTCTTCCGACCGGGCCGACGGAGATGCCTCGATCTGCACACATGGTGGGGGAAGGTGGAGAGAGGCGGGTGCTGGGCTGTGGGGAGGCTGTGGGGGTAGCGGATCTGTGGATTGGTTGGTGGGAGCGGCCGGGATGGTGGCCGTCGCCGGCACGACGGCCGCCGGCGGCGGAGTCGCCACAACGGTCGCCAGGGCTAACGGCTCTCCCTCCATCGCCCAACGTAAGTAGAGATCTTGAAGAGACCAGGAGATCTTTCTTTCAATTTTTTGGCGCCATAATCTGTGGCCCATCCGTGACGAGGACGAAACAACCGAATAAAGTCTACCATGGTTCTAAAAGTTGGATCATTGACCACAACTCGTAATGTTTATATGGTGTAATGTAATCAAGACATATTCACGTGATTGAAAGTTAGGGGAAGTATTTACAGCCAAATAGATAGCTTAATGTACGTGTTTTTAGAATATATTTTGTTTTCCATGCTACACTAGAGTGGTAAAGAAAATGTTCCACACTCTTTACCAACAACTCTGGTCTGAGATTCCTGCAGAGCAAGAGAGAGACAATATTTGTTCAACAAATCTGGTATACATAAATCTTATATTAGTCCGATGGTGCAAAACATGGAACGGCGTCCTCTTAATGAGAAAAAAAAAGAAAGAAAGAGAAAACATGATATTCACACGGGAGCACTATGTCATAAATAAGACATTTTGTCTAATTTGCCCCATACCCAGGTACAAATCCTGGCTTTGTCTCTCAAGATCATGCAGGGATTTAATGAGTCAAGCACTGAAGTTAGACATAGAAAAGCTTATACAGAAATGACGTCGTACAAATAAGACATTTGTCTAATTTGCCCCATACCCACGTACAAATCCTGGCTTCGCCCCTGAAGATGATGCAAGAATGTAATGACTTAAGCACTGAAGTTAGACATAGGAAAGCTTACAGAAACGACGGTGCAGCGATGTAGTGAGTTAAGAACTGAAGTTAGGCGGAGAAAGTAGTGATGTAGGTTAGGGCTATGGTAACCCCCACAGAAATCTTCTTCATTGTGTCTTACGTGTCCATTGGTCTTTTGTTTAGCGTTCACTTCCTTTTAAGCGCAGAAGCCTCTTACATATGCAAGCTGCTCGGGCAGAAACATATTGCATGTTTTATCCCCTTGCCTATCCAATAAGGAGCAATGAACTTATGTTCTTAAAGGAATATTCAAAAAGCATTAATAGTGATAATCTGGCCTTAATAAACAGCTATAAATACAATAACACGAGCATGCTAAATAGGCATTGTTTTCACAAGTTGATAATGTACTTATAGTCACATTTTGTTACGCATGGATATTATATTGTCTTATTTAATAATATTTCTTATCACCATATACCTGTAATATTAGTGTAAATAAATTAAGTACAATTTAAAGTAAAATTTCAAAAAGGTTGGTACACATCGGTCTAAGGAATAATCTCAATCTGAAGCATTGGTTTATATTTCTTGTAGCTGCAGTGAGCTTTGTCTTGTCCTCAAATTAGCTTTGTCTTGTTCCTCAAATTTTAAACAAAGTTGTTGCAGAAAGATGGAGACCAAGACGTCTCTATCATTCCCATCGTTGGTCTCGGTGGTATGGGTAAGACGATGCTTGCAAAATTTGTTTACAATCTTAAGGAATCAAATATATTTGATGTGAAAGCATGGGTCCATGTCTCAATGAACTTTGAGCTAAAGAAGATTGCAACTGCTATTATATCTCAGGTAGAGGGTACCACTCCATCTGATGCTGCCAGTTCACAGTATCTAAAATCTCAGCTTGACTGCATACTCCGCAGGAAGTTATTTCTTATTGTCTTAGATGACTTATGGGAGGATAAGATGCATAATTTAGAGAAACTGATGGAAATGCTACCATCTGGAAAGAAAGGTAGCAAGATAATAGTCACCACTCGCAATGAACAGGTTGCTCATACATTATCTCGCATACATTCTTATTTTCATGTTGTTGAATCGATCAAACTGAAGGGTTTGTCAATTGATGAGTGCTGGTCTATTATGAAGCCTCGCAAACTAGGACATGTCCAACTTGCTGACCTTGTGGACATCGGAAAAGAAATTGCACAGCGATGCGGCGGAGTACCACTGGTAGCTAAGGCGCTTGGTTATGTGATGCAGAAGAATTGCACAAAAGAAGAATGGTTGGAAATTAAAAATAGTAACATTCTGGATATCAAGGATGATGACAAAGGAATTCTGAAGGGTTTGCTGCTAAGCTATTACCACATGCCTGCACATCTTAAACTCTGTTTCATGTATTTCTCTATCTTCCCTAAGAGCCATGACATAGATCATGACTGCTTGATCCAACAATGGATTGCTTTGGGGTTTATTCAAGATACTGATGGGCAACAACTTCAAAAGATTGGTACGGAATATATTGATGAATTCTTGGGGATGTCCTTCCTTACAGTTTTTACTTCTCATACGGTAAGTGAAATTGTCCTTATCTGATTGTAATTATGTTACAATTATTTGTCTTGAAGATCACTGAACAACGTGTTCTTTCTCCCGCCAAGGTACAAGCTGCAAGGATATTTAAACCCACACTCAAATTTCATATGCATGATATGGTACACGACCTTGCAAGACATGTTGGTGGTGATGAATTCTCTTACACAATGATGCGGCAAGTGGCGGCTCTAAGAGGGACAAATTGAACTGTCATTATTATTTACTGACAAATCACAACAAGACATCATTAGCCTATAAAGCTTTTCCAGCCAAAGTCAGGGCCCTACATTTTAGGGAATGTGAGATAATGCATCTTCCTAAGCAAGCATTCTCACACGCCTTATGGTTGAGAATTCTGGATTTGAGTGGGTGTCATCTTTCAGAGCTACCAAGATCCACTTATAAACTAAAGCTATTAAGGTATCTTGATGCATCTAACAATCCAATCTCAAGCTTGCCTAAATCATTGAACTATCTCCTTAACTTGCAAACCTTGGTACTTTCAAATACTTCTCTGAAGACATTGCCCATAAACATTGGTTGCCTCCAGAAACTGCAATTCTTTGACCTATCAGGATGTACCAACTTTGTTGAGCTTCCTAGCTCTTTTGGGAACCTAAGTGCTCTCCTCTTCCTAAACTTGGCAAGTTGCCATGAATTGCAAGTACTTCCAGAATCCTTTGGCGATCTAAATTGTCTTCAGTTTTTGAGTCTATTAGATTGCTACAGCCTAAAATCACTACCTGAATCTTGTTCCCAACTTCATGATCTGACACATCTTGATCTGTCAGATTGCCATAACCTTGGAAAACTCCCAGATTGCATTGGCAATCTTTCTAAGCTTGTGTATTTGAATGTAACAAGCTGTTCCAAATTTGAGACGTTGCCGGAATCTCTATGCAAACTAGTTGCATTAAAGTATCTAAATTTGTCATTTTGTGTGAAGCTTGATCATCTTCCCTCCTGTATTGGTGATTTACGACTTCAAACTTTGGATCTTCAAGGCTGCTGTTTTCTTCGTGACTTGCCAGATAGCATTTTTAACATGTCTACACTTAAAAATGTAGAAGAGAAATTTGCACTTAAAATATATTCTAGGGTTGAAGAACTCAGGATGAAACTAAAGTTGTTAGAGTCTTGTACGTTTGATGGAGGAAGTAGTGAACTATGGAGTATGATTGTGTTACTCGAGAGGGCACCCTTCCATGAGTTAAAGATCAATCGCCTTAAAAATGTCAAGCATTTGGAACAGGCAGAGCAAGCTAAATTGTCCAACAACTCAAAGCTTACAAGTCTGCTTCTTCAATGGGGACATGATCAAGTTAGTCTGGCAGAGGATGCAGAAATGGCTGACAAATCGGTGCTGGAGAAGCTTGTGCCTCCAAGAAGCCTTCAACACCTTGCATTGGGTCAATATATGAGCATAGACTTCCCTAGTTGGATGATGGACATTCCTTCCTACCTACCTCATCTTACCACCATAACTCTTTCCCGTTTGAAGCATTGCAACCAGCTCCCTCCATTTGGATGTCTGCCAAATCTGAGAGCATTGGCCATGAAAGATATGTCCAATCTCAAGAATGTTGGCGAAGAATTTTATGGAGACCGCAGAACCTGCCAAAAGCTAAGAGTGATTATATTGAATTCAATGGACAACTTGGAGGAGTGGTGGACAACGAGGTCATCTAATGAAGGTGGGGAGATCTTTGTGACATCCCTTGCCACTGAGCCCAAAACACTGCACAAACTCTCCAAACTGAAATGAAGCAAGGTCCAAATCAAATTTGAATTCGAAATCAGTTATTCAAATAAATGTCAAACCAATGCTTGTGAAGGAAGTCAAAAATTTTAATAACAACTTTGCCCAACCAAAAATTCCTATGAAAGCCCACAAGAAAGGAGAATTTTGGTAATTTTACCAAGATTTTTGAAATTCGGTAAGGTCCCCTAAAAATTCAGTAAAGTGAGCACAAACTGCTGCCTTCCTGAATTTTTATTTCCAGATCTGTTGCTCAAAACCTCATCGACCCAAAAGCAAAGTTGGAGCTGGATCTTTAATCTACCGTCCCAGAATTGTTCAGGATTTTTGGAGCTCGGGAAGTATCTTGAATAATTGAGTGAACTTCGCTCAATTTAATTCTTAGAAATTGGAAAACTCGTCGGGCCCGCCGGCAGAAAGCTTTCTCCACGTCGCCGCCGGCCGTCGAGCCACGCTGCGCCTCCTCCACCACACACGTCCGTACGCCGCCGCCATATAAGCCGCCCCTCTTCCGGCTCCCAAACCCTAGCGCGCCCATTTCCTCCATCCCGCCGCCACCACTGCCTTAGGCGCCGCCCCAAGTCGAGCTTGCCGTTCGTCACCGTTGAGCGAGACCCGGCCGAGCTGCTGTACCAAAAGGCTGCACGGAGATACCCTTGAGCTCACCATGGAACCCGACGCCCCATCCCCGGCGTGAAGGGCGCGAATCGATTTCTTCCTCCCCAGCGTCGGCCGTGTGAGCTCCTCCACCTCGTCGACGAATACTCCTTTTCCGGTGAGTCTCGCGCCGCTTCCTCGCACACTGAGCCGCTCAGCAAGCTCATTCTCCTCCCTAGCTAACTCCCTTGCGCCTCACTGCAGGCCGTCCTCTCGGATTTGAAGTTTTTCCCCACCACCCGTCGAGCCGCAGTAAGCGTGCCGCCGACGAACTTCTGCTTCCACGCCTCCTCGTCAACGACAAGCTCAATGCCGCCCATACCCAATCCGAGATGAAGCTCCCCCTCCTTTTTCCCCATCGTTTCGTGCGTCTGTTCGTGCGTGTATGTGTTGACGGTCCCTAGACCCAGTTTTTGACCGTCAATTAGCTCTATAAATAAGGAAGAACTAACACTTGTTACTTGCATTTTGTTATCAAATAACCTATTTCCACGTGTACCTCTAGATTTGGATGTGCAGGTGGAAAACAGGGATTTCCAGGTGTAAACAAGGCCCAAGGCGACGATTCCAACACTCCCACCAAACGACGCTCGCCGCGGGAATATAATTCAAGGATTAAAGGCCCAGAACCTACCAGAATATCAACTGAGACCACGCACCTGGAAAAGAGGCTAAAAGGCCGAGGGGAGCCAACCTGCCAAAGCCCAGCCCAGGAGGGGCCAGGGCCAGGTCGGCCGACCCCCAACCCTAGGTCGGCCGACCTGACAGGGAGGCCCCCTGGGTCCACCTTTCTATGGCGGTTTGCAACCGACTTAAGGAGGTCGGTTCCACCTGCAATCAATGCCACCGACCTAAGGAACCGCCTCAATTCCACCGCCTTTGGAGGGCTATAAATAAAGGGGTACCCCCTCCCCTTAGAAGACACACAACACAAGAGGCTCATTCCCTCCTCCACACATCCAGAGCTAGGGGCTCTCTAGTTAGGCTTAGGCTGAGTAGTGGGCTGCCTTTTTGGCTCCCAAGTCCCTTGGAGAGTTTGGGGTATTTTCCCTTGTATCCTTTTGCTCTCTTTGTAAGACTTATTTATTTATCAATGGAATATCATCGTTCTTGTAGTAGTTATGTGCTTATGCTAGTTCATCGTTCATCCTTGATCTTGGATGAACGTTCTTCGTTCGTTCATGTTCGTTGATCGTTCATCGATGTTCGTTCATGATCGTTCGTCGTTCGTTCGTCGTTCGTTCATACTCAATCATCGGTTAACGATGATCGTTCTTCATCGTTCATCGTTCATCGCTCGATCTTGAGCGACGAACGCCTGTGCTTAACGTAGTGCTAGCTTTGATCCTTTGTCTAAGTAATCGCTCGCTGGATCTAGTTGTTCCTTTTGCTTAGTCATCGGGTCCATTGTCTTGCAAGAGTGCTCTAGGTTTATCGCCTTGCGAGGTGCCTCGAGGGATCTAGAGTTGTGGTTAGTTACGCTAGCATGGTGCTAGGGCTTCCTTTCCACCCTTGGATGCGTGTTCATGCCCCACGGTTTGTAGAGGTAGGCGGCAGGTGGTGACAGCCCTGCCCGTCCCTTGTAATCCTCCACGTTCGGGTATGGCGTAGGAGTATATATGAAATATCCGGAGATTGGGGCAGACTCTGATCGCTGGATCTCCCGATGATGGCTTGGCAGTAGAACAGCTTAGTCTTGGCTTGTGTGCAGCTTAGGCTATAGGTAGATGCTACGCACGCTACTTGACGATGTACATTAGGAGTAGCAGTTCTTCTTACTTAACCTTAGTCTAGCTTAGAGCCGCCTCTCGCCTTTTATCAGAGAGTGGAATTGCCTGCTGTGTGTGTCGCACTATCCTCTATCCTTTTACTGCCTTACCCCTGCATTTGGATATTGGTTATGATCTATCATTTGTAACACCATGAGTATAAGTACACACTTGTCAACCACGTCTTCCTTTGGGAAAATATAAATAACGATACCCTGGAATACTCTCGGGTGAAATGCTACAACGGGTTATCCGTGCGCTTGCGGATTATCTTTTATGATTAAATACTAATAATACATTTCTAGCACTCGTTGCTAGTTGTTGATTATTATGTATCCTAAGCAAGTAACTTAACCCCAGGTATTTCTGGCACCGAACCGGGAATATTCACTCTAGGCCTAACCAGCCTAAGGTGATGTTTTCTGTTTGGTGTAAGAAATACCAACAGTATAGTCGCCGAAGTTGGCTGAGCCGCCATGCTCGCCGTCGGCCACTTTCCGGTGGTGCTAGTCGACCCTAAACACCTCAAACGGATGCTAAATACGACGTGCTTCGCTTCCGTATTTTTTTTGGGAATTTTTGGTGGCCTTTTGACCCCGCTCCGGCAAGCCGGCGAAGCTCCGGCGAGCTCCGGCGAACTCCTGTCGCCCGTCCTGCACTCCTGCTGGAGTTCGATCCAGCCAGGATCAATCTATGGCCAGGCTCTGATCCAATACGGCCACGACTCAGTGCCCCCTTGTGTGGCTGCGATCTCATTGGCCGGATCCTTTTCTCCAATTTCGATTTTTTTCCTTTAATTCCCCATAATCACAGAAACTTGTAAAATTCATAGAAAATTGAAATTAAATCCGAAAAATGTAAATCCAACTTTGTTGGACTCCTTGCACCAAGATCTACCAAACAAAGTTGTCAAACAGCACAAAATTATTTATCTGTTTTCTGTAAATTCCTTTAAGCAATATATCTTGTTTAAATCATCTTGGATTCCCTGTACATCGATAAATATTGAACTCTTGTATGCTTATGATCAATCTACCAACACACCTACAGAGCATGTCTCCACTGTCAGATCTTGCTTAAGTAATTTATTATTATTTAATCCTTGTTCTGCACTATTTAAATCGTTATAATTAATCCACCTTACAATGCATCGTCAAACTTCACAATAAAATACTTCCAGTGGTGCTCTTCACCAGAAAAATGCCACTGGACATAAACTAATTTTCAAAATTAATTTAATCTAATTAACCAACTTAAGTTAATTTATGTAATTAACTTAATCAAGAGTCAATGAAGGAAATACTTCAGACAAAAGTATAATTAAACTTAATTGCATCATTTTATTTCATCTAACTTGCATCCCTTGTCATGTCGCATAGCTCGCGCGGTGATCCAGGAGCAGATGGAGGACTATGATGCGGAGCAGCTCAGGAGGAGCCACTGACTGATCATTTTGCTGACTGTGCTAGTTCTAGCGTCTTCCCTGAGCCAGGCAAGCCCCGGTGCATGCCTACCTATTAGATTTTTACTTTCTCACTTGATTGGGGCTAGTAATTGATTGTGCATTAGGTTTATTAGGAGTTGATGTGAAACCATAGAACTGCATTAGGACCCACTTCCATATTTACCTTGTGTCCTATTTTTGTAGTAGTTGGTTCTAGATTATCGTTAGAATCTGCTATGCTTAGGGTCTAGCGGACGGTAGAAGACGAGTGGTAGGTCCCACTCGCATGATAGGAATTACTCTAGATTGTACTAGCAGAATGTAGTTTTGTTGCAGACCGGACGGGGATTGTTGTGTAGGATGGTTGGAGAAGGCTGGGCCTTCACGGTGGTAGCCCCGTCTGTGTCGGTTAAGGACCGTTCGTTGTTGGCCCTATTGAGCAAGCTTGAACGTACTGATTCACATGCTGGTGTTTATGGGCCCAGTAAACCGACGTAGCATAGCAACCGTGGGGACGAACCTTATCCTGCTGCTACGGGGGAATGGGACAACCCGCGGACAACGGCGGGGCCGGGTGTCGCGTGGGGGTGGTCCTCATATTTCGCCGGGAGCAGCAGCTAGATTTCGGCCTTGCGGGGGCTTTGTGAAAAGTTGCCATATGTGGTCTGTTCGTGGGCGCATATGTCGTGTGGTCAGGTTTCTCCTGCAGGATGTACATCGATGCCGCCGCTCTCGGAAATGAGCACCCACTTGTTCAGTGCGCCACATCGTAGTGTGATATTGATGATGATGATATTGTTGATGGCTTCATTATTGCTATATTTACTTACTCTTACTGTTATACTATATGTATGTTGTATTGTTACTTTATCTGCTTTAGTGGTAAGTGCACCTTATTTCTGCTAATTACTTAATTTGAGTTAAAAATTTGAAATTAGGATCAAGTAATTAGCGCGGATAGATGCAAGTGAGTCAGCCTGCCCTTTTTGTAGCCTTTGCATTCTAGGAGTCGGCTGTAGTTAGCCACGTTGACGGGTAAGTCTTCCTGAGTAATTAGTACTCAGGGTTTGGCTCTTTACGTTTTTGTGCAGGTATCGTTTTTGCTCCCGCTGTTGCTTGGTGGATTTTCTCAGCAGGTCCACATCGCAGGGCTTCGATGTGCGGCCTTTGTATCGTCGAGAGTAGTAGTTGTTTTAGGTATCTTCAGACTTCCGCTGTGTTACTCACGTGTTTAAATCATTTGAGACTTGTAATAACTTAAAGATGTAAACATTTGTGCTTATTTATGTGATGTACTGTTGTGTCTGTTCATCAGCACTTCCGACTCGATCCTGTGAAAAGCGGAAACGCTACATCTTAATCCCTAATTTACATTTCTTGTGTGCTATGGATTGCCCGAAGTTGAAGTTTGTGCCTTATCCTCCAAGGAGCATGGCCTGGTACACAAGTAATAGCGATCAGGTGTGGCCAGAACGTGGGTTTGGGAACCTCTCGTCTATCACTTCTCCATTTTATCTTCATATGTCGAGTACATTCTCGTCTTCTGAAGTGTGGCGTAGGATCCAATACCTCTCTTCAGCCGAAATTCTTGAGAAAGAATTCGATTAATATAAGCTTCCCACCTCAACTTCATGCCAACTTGCTAAGGTCCAGCATGGTGAGGTCTCTTTCGCGGCAATTTTCTTCTTCCTCTTTTATACGCAGTTAGATGACATACTATGCCTGTTTTCTTAGTTTGTGTCCTGTCTGCTTATAGGGTGGCAGTCTTAGTGTAAGGTCTGTTACAGCAAGGCAAACTTTAAAGGTAACTAGTCCTTTTTGTTTTTGGAGAATTTAAAGGTATGCTTGTAAATCACATGTAAACACACTTATAGAGCATTTTTATACTGTGATATCATGTATAAATAATTTCTTATGCTTTACCTAGTGTTCTTCTCCGTTTAAATTATTAAAAATAATCCAGAAATTAATAAATATTCAAACTTCACAGTAAACCACTTCCAGTGATGCTTAATCCAAGAAAGATACCTCTGAACCTTAACTAATTTTCAAAATCATGTTAATTAATTAACCCACTCAAGATAATTTAATTAATTAAATTAAACAGTAATTTTAATAAAGGAAATACTTCAGACGAAAGTATATTAAATAAAGTTAATCACTCACAGCAGAACTCCGCCATTTTGATTAATGAAATTCACTTTTCTAATACAGTATAAATGATTGTCCCATTAGATAATTAAATCTTAATTGCATCATTTCATTGCATTTAACTTGCATTGTTTTCTTGTCATGATGTATAGTTGCAGAGGAGACGCCGGAGCCGTGGGCCTTCCGGCTGCCGGAGCAGGCTCAGGAGGAGCCACAGACTGACCCTGCTACTAACCCAGCTAGTGCAGCACCTGAGCCAGGCAGGCCCCGGTCCATCCCGCCCGTGTTTTTGTATTCCTTTATCACTATGATTGGTGTCGATAGAAATGTTTGTGCATTAGGATTATAGGAGTTGATTGGAACCGTAGACTCCATTAGACTTATCCTTCCTGGTTATCCTTGTTAGTCCCTGTGTAGTGGTAGTTGGTATTTTGTCGGTCGTTAGCACTGCTATGCTTAGTTGCTAGTGATCGGTAGAAGTCGAGTGGTAGGCCCTGCTCGCATGGTATGACCATGACACCCTGTATTGTGCTAGACGAATTGTAGGTATGTTGGAGACCAGATGTGGATGTTTGTGGGGCGGATGGAGAAGGCTGAGCCTTCACGATGGTAGCCCCGTCTGTGTCAGTTAAGGATCGTCTGTTGTTGGCCCTGTTGAGCAAGTTTGAACGTACTAGCCGCATGCTGGTTTTTATGGGCCCAGTAAACTGACGTAGCCTGTGTCGCCCTGGATGTCTGGTGGATAACCCTACTCTTTCTATCTTGGTACTCGGATAACTAGCAGTTACGCCAACTCGAATCATGGACAAGTCTACATGACGAAATTGACGCACTTGCCTGACGAAATCCAAGCCGAGACCGGAGCCCCGATGGGCGACGGGTGGTGATGAGGATGCCGTCGAAAAAGGTGGCGATGCGCCGAAGTTGTATATTGATCGAGAGATGTTTACAATTGCCGTGACCCTTTATATTTATAGGGCTGCTGGACTTCGCGTACAAGAAAGGACTCTGACATTAAACCGACTAAGATCTAGCTAAATAATATAATATTGCGGCAACGGTGCTAATGTTACAATGAAATAATGGAAACCTTGTACCGTGCGTGCCCTCTCAAGATAATCTCACGTGATGGCCTTCCGTGTATCCATTGAGCTATGAATAAAATATTGCGGCCACTTAGCATACCATATAATAAAAATCTCCTTTGATTTGCTTTACGGCACTTTCTTCGTGTAGAGATCACGAACCCTTCCTTGAACTCATTGGACTCCTCTGGACATACGTCTTGCAATAGACATGAAACCTCGTGCTAAATTCCGGTGTCAACACATGCCCCCCAGTTTCGAAATATGAGATATCATGTTTCGAAATTATTCCTTGAGCAATCTTGAATGCCGATGCCCCCCAAGTATGATGGGAGTTGCCTACCAGAAAGGAAATCGGCTTATCCCTTGTCATCCACCATATTAGTTCTCTGTTGACACCATAATTTGTCATGATCAGCAAATTCTGTTATCAACACGGATATTCCCCCCAATTTCAGAATATAATATATGATGTTCTAAAATTATTTTCTCAAGCAATCTTTAGTGCCGATGGCCCCAATCAAAGTTGGCTACTAGTGGCAAATCGGCTTCTCTTTGTCATCAAGCTTGATCGGCACATTTTAAACAATCCATCGTCTTGATGCCTTGATCGCCACATAAGGACTCCATCAGCTTAATCACCAATTAGCTTTTCCAGCTATATATTATTTTAATCCTGGCCATTGAACTCCAACAGTCCATACACTTGCCGATTCCCATTGCCGATGCATTAGGCATAGGTTGGTTTCTGCCGATTTTTGATCAACACATTAAGCCACCGCAGGCCTCCTTGCAGCTCCACTAGCCGATACACAATAATCCAGTGGCCGATACACTAGCAATATAAAATAATCAAAAATAGTATTTGCCTTCTAAATGAGTCTGCCGATAAAAAATATCAACAGCCGATACACCATAGAAACAGACTGCCGATTCGCTTCAGCCGATGAATATTGCCGATTCACTTCAGCCGATGAAGATTGCAGATAATGAAATGTATAAGGCTAGATGATTGCTTGCCGATTCATCAGCCAATGACTATTGCCGATGAATATCGCCGATGAATACTGCCGATGTTAGTCTCAGCCGATGTCCCTTTGCCACAAATATATTGCACGGCAGCCTTCCTCCCTTGTGTAGATGAGCCAAAAAATATCTCCTTTCACGCTGACCCTTGATTTTCCTTGCAAACTATTCTGCCACAGCGTATACCGGCCAATACGAAATAAATCCAAAATTTGCCCCCCCAGCCAAAAGATCGAATATTAAGACATCCTTAGGCCTGAATAACTCCATCAAAAGATTGCCTTCTTCTAAATTATCCAGCCGATAGTAGATAATAACACTAGCCAATAGCAGCATAATTATCAACAAAAATTAATATCTTCAGATATATCGATTGAATCTCCTGCCCCCCAAGTCGATCAGAGTTGGCCGAGGAGGAAAATCGGCTTCTTCCTTAACATTGGTCCCCATCGGCTTGATAGCTTGATCATCTTATCAACTTCATCGGCTTGATTAGGAGAAAAAGGCTCCATCGGCAACATGACTTGATCACCATATAAAAAGGCTCCATCGGCAACATGACTTGATCACCACATAAAAAGGCTCCATCGGCATTGAATATTCCAATCTTCTCATGCGTCACAGTGCAAGCCGATAGAAGACCAACAGCCGACACACGTTAGCAATAAAATACTCCAAGAGCCAATGCGCCAATAATCCAATAACCGATACACATCCCACAACAGCTCGTGTACTAATCAATATAATAATCCAAATAACCCACTGATACCTTAATACTCCAGCCGATGCGCTATAGCAATATAATAATCCAAGCCAGGCCGGCAATTGATGATAAATCTGACTTCTAATCAAATGATTGTAAAATAAGGGTACCTCCAGATGATAGAAGACGTGTCCCACCGAGCGTGCCATAAAGTGTGTTGACAGCAAAAAAATCATCGTATGCCGTCGGAGCTGATTTCTTCGTGCGCCGCACACACGCGGCCTGGGAGATCTGCTTAACTCCAGTGCAGGACCATAGGTCTTTGAGGTTTGTGGCGTGCCAGTCAGTTTGATCCCGCAACTGACAAGATATGAGGTTACGTCGCATCGGCCGGTTAATAGAAATAGAATGCCGAGCCGATACAACGAAAAATACATAATGATGTCGCATCGGCCACAGTTAATAGAAATAGGATGCTGGGCCGATACAACCAAAAAATAAGTGATAAGCTACCAGCTAAACACCCTGGTAGAACTGCTAAGCTAATAGAACTAACCAAATCGACATGCTACCAATCGTTTCATCTAGGACAAGTAAAACCAGATGAGGCAGTACAGGACCATGTCAAACCATACCACCCGATCGGCAGCAATAGATCTAATCGATTTTAGTTCGCCTAACAGTGATTCGAATAACCAGATCAAACAGGAAATCAACAGCAGCAATCGGCTACAAGGTCACGGCCATGACAAGTCAACCAACCGCAACAAAGAATAGGACTAGGTCTTAAACAATTCCAAGTAGTCGATGCAAGATGTCAATCCCTAGATTGATCTGAATTACCGGATAACTAGCAGTTACGCCAACTCGAATCATGGACAAGTCTACATGACAAAATTGACGCACTTGCCTGACGAAATCCAAGTCGAGACCGGAGCCCCGATGGGCGCCAGGTGGTGACGAGGATGCCGTCGAAAAGGGTGGCGATGCGCCGAAGTTGTATATTGATCGAGAGATGTTTACAATTGCCGTGACCCTTTATATTTATAGGGCTGCTGGACTTCGCGTACAAGAAAGGACTCTGACATTAAACCGACTAAGATCTAGCTAAATAATATAATATTGCGGCAAGGGTGCTAATCTTACTATAAAATAATGGAAAACTTGTACCGTACGTGCTCTCTCAAGATAATTTGTATCCATTGAGCTATGAATAAAATATTCCGGCCACTTAGCATACCATATAATAAAAATCTCCTTTGATTTGCTTTACGGCACTTTCTTCGTGTAGAGATCACGAACCCTTCCTTGAACTCATTGGACTCCTCCGGACATACGTCTTGCAACAGACACGAAACCTCGTGCTAAATTCCGGTGTCAACATGCGCCGATCGTACGTCTGGGACGGGGTTCACGGCGGGAGGCCCTTTGCCGGGAGGGTACGATCTAGTACAACTTCGGTGGTGTACATTTTGAACCATATGGCGTAATGTGCGTATGTGTCATGTGTGTCAGGTTTCTCCTGCAAGATGTATATTGATGCTGCCGCTCTCGGATATGAGCAACCCCTTGTTCACTGAGTCACCTCGTAATGTGCTTATTGATGTTGATGTTGTTATTTGGTTATTGTTGGCGGTTCTTATACGATAAAATTAAATTCATTAATTCCGCAAGCGCACGGATCACCATTGTAGCATTTCACCTTGGAGTATTCCAGGGTTATCGTATTTATATTTCCGAGGGAAGTAGATCGAAAGGGAGCTGAATAATAGCAATGCATTGAATAATTTGGAGAAGAAATAATGTATCAACCATACTTGAGACGGGGGTAAGATAGACATGATAGATATGGGTGGCACACACATCCTCAAATCCGAAGTGATAAAAGAAATAAATCGTAGTATACCTTTGGGAGAGCAACGTGATAGAGTTAAGGCTACCTGTATGTTCATCTATTATTTACTCTTCCTAGCAGTCAAGTCTACAAAGATTATCTACTCTAGCTAAGTTCATACACAAACAAGTCATGTCGTTTCGGGGCACACACGAGCTAGGTTAACCGATGATGCTAGTTCAAACCTAGGGAACCGTATGCTATAATTAACCCTGCTGAGACCAACCCGGACGTGGTGGATTACAGAGACCAGTGCAGCTGTCACGTACAGTCGCGGCTACCATCCTCCGTGGGGTTGGGTGCCAAACGTGCATAGGCCAAGCTCTAAGCGCCATGCTTATAACCCGCCTAGAGGAACCACTCTTGATCAACGGAGTAGCCCTATCTAAGAATAAACAAGCACAGATTTCACCCGACGTCATCTCGACGAAGGTACTCTCTCGTACTTGCGTACTCCAACAATCACGAATCCCACAACAAGACTTCTACGAGTACTTACTTAATGGAATAAATAAACTAAATAGAAAAGAACTACTAAAAGAAATAAATAAAGATAAATCTAAACATATTAAATAAAATAATATCTCAAGAGTAAAGATACAAAGAACTATACCGAATTCCGAGAAGACTCCGGAAGCCCGAGAGAGCTCTCACTCTACTCTACTCTACTCTAACTCCCAAAGCTACTACTAAACTAAACTAGTGAACACTTGGATGAAGTGTGATGGTGCGAGTTGCTTCTGAGGCCGGGAGGTCCTATTTATAGCTTGTCATGGCGGTGGGAGCCCGCTGGCCGAAGCTGGAGAGGCGGTGGCGCCAAAGTCGGCCGGCCGGCCTAGGGGGGTGGCCGGCCGGCCGTCCCCTGTGGCGGTTTGCCACCGTCTTGCGCCTGGACGCTCCAGATCACTCTCTGAAGGCGGTCTGAAGGTCCGCTCCTTGCTGGGGTCGGCAGAATTGCAGTAGGGGCCAAGTTAAGGCCCAAATGGCCCACCTTCTAGAATGGCGGTGCAAATCTGCTGGGCTGGCCTTGAATTATGCGTTGTGGATCAGTTTCCAGCCCACTGGAGGAAGTCGGGGGCCTGCGGCCACCAGGTGGGGCCGGCCGGCCTAGGGTGGGGCCGACCGGCCAGGGAAATTCCCTGGCTGGGCCCACTTTCCTCCATTATTCACTCCTGCATCCAAATATCCACCAAAACTTGTGGAGTAGCATTATTCCTATCTACTATGCACAAAATCTTGGTGTTATGCTTTTATTTACCGGTAGGGTGGCGGTCAAATCATGGTTTAACGACCGCCAACAACCTCCCCAAGCTTAAACTTTGCTCGTCCCGAGCAAATTCAACTCAGGGTACCGGCGGATCAGGAGTTACAAAGAAGCGCCCCATGGGTAATAAAGATGCAACAACATACTCCCTAAACAGTGGTAAGTTTATGAGAGCACAAAATATTCATGAGTGTTGCAAAAATCGTGGGGCTTATATGATACACCTTGTCATGCAGCATTGAAGACTAGAACGGCATTTTCGGACAAGTACACAATTCTAGTAGGTATGCATCCAGAGTTTTTATGTGCTGCAAGGTAACGTACAAAAAATTCTCCTTTGTTTTGGCAGGCACTTCTCTTACCAGCCAATGTGAGTCTATTCCTACAAGCTTCACTTATCCTACCTTCTACCAAATGAGGCTTTGTATGTGGAGCTTGGTAAGGAATGCACAAATGTCATGCATTTATTGTAAAGCTAAAGAATGAGTCTCAATCAACATAGCAACTCCATTTATTTTGGTCATAGGAAATGATGTGATGGAGGGGGGAGAAAATGAACTCACACTTGTGGAAGGGGGTTTTGAAAACTTTGGTCCTTTATTTTGCTCAAGATATTTATGATAAGAACCATATAGCCTTTGACTTTTGTCACGCAACCATGGAGTTTTTTTTTTTTTGACTACTCCATGGTGTAAGGCCATAAATTTTGCATGGTTCAAAGAAACATTTTGAAATATTCTTGAGCATTTTGGATGGACCAAAAGTTTTGCAAACTCTGAAAAATGTTTGGTTGATTTATCCAAACATTCCCCTTTTTATTTGGTGGAGAGAAATTTTCGGAAACACACGCGAAGGGATTATGACCAAAATTAGGAGTGCTTAGTTTCAAGAGTACATCAAATCTTAACAAAACTCAATACATAAACAATTGGCTATGAGTGGGGCTGTTTCGAATATTATGATGTGGCTCTGGTAGGTAAATAAATCCTCACACTAGGAGAAGTGTGCCAAAACAGAAGGGTTTTAGGTACTTGTAGCAATTCAAGGAAAACATCTCTGGATGAAACCATACTAAGAAATTGCAACAAGTCCTAATCATGCCATATCACAATCCACAATGCTCAGACTTGGTGTAACAAATGCAACCCACGGAAATAAGCAAGACTCATGATGTGATCATGCTCAAATAAAAATAACACATATGTAGGAGTAGAGGTTGCATCTATGCGACACATGGGAAGCTAATTTGTAACTCGATCATCATTTCCCTTAAGCGTAACATAACACCAAGATTCTAGCATTTATTCGAAACAGGGAGTTTATTTATTTATTTATTAAGAAAGTTAGGAATACTTACCTGGGGGTCCTCCCCAAGCTTGAGTCTTTGCAAGACTCGAGCTAGTGTTGAACTCCTTCTTACCTGGGGGCCCTCCCCAAGCTTGAGTCCTTGTAAGACTTAAGCTTGATTCAGGCTCTTCCTCCTCCTTCTTGACCTGCAAAAAAGAGTGAGGATGATACAAGTGGCTCGCCCCTAATGAGCATCGCCGAGAATCCTATTATTTTTGTTATTTTTAATTTTTCAAATTTTTATTTTGTTTTTATGGTTTATGAAAAGAGAAACAAGTGCTAGGTCTAGCTAGGATAACGATTGGGATGGCCTCCCCAATCGGAGGGCTCTCATTTTTACGTCTTTGAGCTAGACGTTCTCCATGTCTTCAACTTGTTTGGACCTCGCTCGCTGGAGAATCTGGCGAGGTGGAGGTTCCTTCTTTCTTCCGCCACACTTTGGTTGTCTTCTTTGTGTTGGTGGTGGCGACCTTTTCTTCATTAGGCGCCTTTGTTGTACTCTCATCGGTCGATACCGTAGCTGCCTTCTTCTTTCGTGAGCGCCTCGCTCTCCTCTTCTTAGGCGATTGTGACTCGCCTACTCCCTCTTGTGGGGGAGGAGTAAGAGGGGCTTGCGGTGCTTTTGGTGGCTGAGGCATCTTCCTTGGAGTCCTCCAATAATTTGCTGGCCTTCTTGCATTCTCTCTTACCAGATAGTTTCTCATGTATGCAATGAGCTTGTCTGGTTGTGGCAGGGGCGGAGTAATCTCAATCTCTTCCACTTCCCTTGGGTCCTTTCCATATATGACCCGTACTTGCTTGCATTGCTCAACCTTGGGCTTGAAGTTGAACGTTCCTTCCCTGCCGTTGAAATCCAGGTGGATCTCTCCTGCCCCCACGCCGATGTTGGCGTTGGTAGTGCTCAAGAATGGCCTCCCGAGGATGAGAGGGGTCTTCACATCTACTTCCATGTCAAGCTCAACGAAATCAACGGGGACGAAGAGATTTCTGATCTGCACGGGAACTTCTTCGACAATCCCCAAGGGCAGGCGTAGTGACCCGTCTGCAAGCTGGAGCTTCATGGTCGTTGGAGATAATGGATGGTTTAACCCATCGTACATTGCCTTCGGCATGATGCTCACGCTCGCCCCTAAGTCGCATAGTGCCTGAGCGAAACACCGGTCGTTGACCAAACACGGAATGGTTGGCCATCCGGGATCTTTTCTGATCACATCCCTGGGGAGTGCGGCGTTCAAGTCGCTTTCTTCACACCTGATGGTTATTGCATTTACACTCTCCTTGGGGTCAACCTTTGGTTGCCCAGGAAGTTTACCCGCACGAGGAGACTGCACAGCTGAAGCTATTTGCGCGATTTGCGTTTTTAGCATTTTGTTATGGCTTAGCTGATTTTGCAGAGTAGTGCTGAACGACTCTAGCTTGGCATCTATGCTCTCTAAAGCCTTGTCCGTAGTAAGAAATTTCTTACTAATGCTGTCATTGATCTTGACCTGGCCGAGTACTAGATCCTTGATAGAGGGCTCATAACGGGAAAGATTACCATTGTTACCTCCCTGATTTTTGCTCAAGGAGAGGTCGGGCCTGGAATTCCAGCCGTAGTTGTTCTGGGAGCGGTACCCATTGCCATTGTTAAGGAAATTGCATTCCTCTCTCGCATTCGGGCAATTGATGCCCATATGCCCAACGTTGCCGCATTCCTCGTACGTCATGCGGGAGTCCGCAACTTGCAGGTCCTGTGGAGACTCCACCTTGCGGAGTAGCTGATCGAGCTTGATGGCGAGCATGTCCATCGTCTCCACTTGGTGCACTCCACGGGTCTTGGTGCTCGCCGCTTGGCGTTCACCATGAGTCTGGTTAGCCGCCACCTTCACTTCTTAGCGTTCTTCACGCTAAGAGAGAAGAAGGAGCCGCCTGCCGCGGCGTCGAGGTGCTCTCGAGCGGACGGCCTCAAACCGTGATAGAAACTCTGTATGAGGAGCCATTCCTCCATGCCATGGTGTGGGCATGAGAGAACGTACTCCTGCATCCTGTCCCAGGCGAGCTGTTGGAAGCCCGATATCTTGTTCCGCAGGGCAGTCGTCTTGCCCGGCGAGAAGAACTTGGCGAGGAAGGCATTAGAGCATGCCGTCCACGTGTCGAGGGACTCTTGGTTCACGTAGAACCACTGGAGAGCCTCCCAACAGAGAGAATGGGAATAGCTGCAATCGGATGGCGTCCTGAGGTGCATCCTTCATGGCGAAGGTGTTGCACGTCATCAAGAACCTTTGGAGGTGAGCATTTGCATCCTCCGACGGCTTCCCACAGAAAGGACTGGCCAAGATCATGTTGATCAAGGCTGGCTTGAGCTCGTAGTCCTTGTTGGTGATGCGCGGGTTAGGTCCCACGCGGATGTTCTCCGTAGTTGGCGTGGAGAAGTCATTGATCGTCTTCTCGACCGGATCACCCATGTTGTTGTTCGTTGATGAAGGTGGAGGGTGATCGACAATCATCGGAAGGGATCCTTCAAGAGCCAGAACTTTCGATCGAGCGTGGGTGGGAGGAGGGGTAAGCCTGGCCCTCACCCTTCTCAAGAATTGTTCGGGATCTGAGTGGAAGTTTTCTGGTAGGTCGAAACCAGTCATGCACAGTCCTGTTTCAAATTTCCACAAGAAGAAAAACCAGGACAAGGGTAAACCCACAAAAGTAAGTGATAATTACTCTTCTCACAAACTTCAATGCATTTATTCAGTTTCCTACATGGAAATGTTGGTCACATCAATATGGTCACCCAATCACCAAAACGTTTATACCTTTGGGGTTTCCGAACTCCAATGGTCCTGAAGCTTACAAATGTTTGAAATTCTTATCCTATTTACCCCTAGCGAAAGAACATCTTGCAACAAATGATAATACATCTAATAATTTGTGCAGCAAAATGTACAGGCCAAACAAAGTACTGTATTATACTGACAGGATTTTTACCGGCTCAATAGATCCTGGATAACCTCGCTAACCATCGTGTCATGGCACTATGTCTGAGGTACTTCCTTGCTATCTTCTTGCTTTGCACAACCTTCCGATAACATCATGTTCGATGGCTCCTTCGAGATATCGCCATCCTCTCCCGTGGCATGATGCCTTCCTCCGATGCGTGCGTCCCTGAGGCCTTTCCAATATCCAGGAAGATAACCACCAAGCTTAATATCCTGAATGTACGTGGTCTCATAGCCTCAAGCATATTGTATCCAAGCCTCTACGCAAACCTACGATCACAAAACACTATCAATACTCTTGCATTCAGGTTCCTAGAATCTACAATGATCTCTCTCGCTTACTCCTTTTTAGGCATTGTGTTCAAATCCATGTTCTTTGCTTCTCGCTGTATGGCTATGCTGGGTAGTTCTAACGTTCTAGATTAACACAGGACAGCGCCCTTCCCTTCAATCTTCTTGTAGTCGTCGGGCGAAGCTCCTCTGTCTTTTATTGTCGATTGTCAAACATAAATAGTTTGGTGCTGTTTCATCGACCATATGCATTCAGCAGAACAGGTCTTCTTGGTCAAGCAGCATCACAATCTTCATCTTAAAACATGCAGAACCCAAATTTTTGCTCCATCTGCGCTCCCCACAGTTAATATTACATCTTCGCTTGATGAGTCCAGCACAATTTGGTGAAGGCGGAGACTTGGAACACATCTTATGATGGACCATATGCATTCTAAGTAGCTGAAAGGATCAAGGGCACCGAAAGGGGGGGTGAATCGGTGTATCAATAATTTCCCCCAAACGTACTAGAGGCGTGAAGCTAGCAAGATTAGATATGGTGATAACAAGAAGCTAGCAATGCGCGCACACAATCTAGTCTATGCAACAAGCAACACCCTAGCAAGCAATTCTACTAAGTAACAAGAGACAACCTATCAAGCAATTCTACTAGCATGAAAGTAAATGCGGAAGCGTAAATGCTAGTAAGTAAAGGAGATAGAGATAGGAATGCTCATGATTTTTCCTGTGTTCTCGGAAGGATGGCGCCTTCCCCTACTCCACGTTGGGTCACTCCCATCGGAGTCTCGACCCCGTCCCTCCGTTCGAAGGCGATCCCTCCTAGAGCACACTTCACCCTCCGAGTGAAGTCGCGGGCACGTCCCGCCGGGCTCGATCCCGGGTACTCTTCCGGAGGTAAGGCTCCGCACTTGATGCGTGCTAAAGGACGCTCCACTAGTGATGCTTCTTTCGCACGGGAAGCTCTAAGACCGTGAACAAACTTGTGTCGGCTTCCACAATCTCCTTGGACAGCTCAACACCAACGCCTAACCGGTCTAGGCCTTGCCATAGACCAAGAGTAACAAACCGAAGTGACTCTCTCAAGCTCACACTAGCCTAGAGATCAAGTGGATGCAATTGCTACTCTCTCAAGCACTAGGATCACTCCAAATCCTTCACAAGTGCTTCTCTTCCTTTCCCTTGGCTTCCTCTGAGTTTCCTGTACTCCTACAATAGCCAAGAGACCCCTCAAGGGGCGAGCAACCAATTATTTGTAGGCTACCAACTCAAAACTAGCCGTTGCCCAAAACTGCCCTGGAAAACTAGAGACCGTACAAAGGACCGTACTGTCCGGTCTCCATTAGACCGTACTGTCCGGTCTCTATTTCCAGACGCTTCTCCATTTCCTTCTTCTCTGTCTGATCATCTCCAATGAAGACCGTACCGTCCGGTCCCTAGGACCATACCGTCCGGTCAATTGTCTGGTCTTCATTTTCTTCTCTTCCAGAAACTTCAGCTTCTCTGTCTGGAAATCCTCTGATGACCGTACCATACGGTCCCTTGACCGTACCATCCGGTCAATTGTCCGGTCTTCATTTTCTCAGCATCCCGAGACTTCACTTCTCTGTCTGGATCTTCAATGAAGACCGTACCATACGGTCCCTAGGACCGTACTGTCCGGTCTCTTCTGCATAAGCTGAAAACTTGATCCACTTCTTGATCTTTTGCTTCCAACTTCTCCATTCTTGGTTCCTCTTCTTCTCTTCAGCCACCCTAGCCCTCAAGAGACTCACAATGCATCCATTTGATCTCTAACCTAGTGTGCTCTAAGAGAACCAATTCGATCCCTCTTGATAGTCCGGTTTTTCCTATGGACTCAAGCTAACATCTACACCAAGCCAACACTTGCTTGGTCTATCATGTCCTTAGCCTTGATTCATCTTCAATCTTGACTCCATCAAGTTCTCGATCCGAATTGTCGAGGCAACCAATCACCAAGTCGTCAATAAGATAGAATTTGTGAGACGACGCTTCCATTGACATGACCATTTGAATATCCTACATGAAAATGTTAGTCACATCAATATGGTCACCCAATCACCAAAACATTCATACCTTTGGGGTTTCCGAACTCCAATGGTCATGAAGCTTATAATCTCCCCCTTTTTGGTGATTGGTGACAACACATATCAAAAGATAAAGAATGGAATGCGTAAGTGTGATCGAGAAGAGAAAAGGAACAGATATCAAGGTAGTCATAGCTCTAAAGGTATCACCTGCAAAATAGAGTTAGAGCACATGGGTGATATATATAGAATAAAAACAAGAGCAATGACTACAACGCTTGTGATGATAAGTTTATAAGATGATCCTGCAAAAGCAAGTGAGTGCACATATCATCACAAAAAGAGGAAATCTGGCAAGATAGATGTATAAAGAAATGCACCCAGGTAAGCATACACAAACTCAGAGCAATATACAGGATATATAGATAACGAGCAAGTGTATGAAAAGAAACCAAGTGCATTCTTGATAAGCTAAACACAAGCAAAAGAAATCCAAGCTCAACAAGAACCACGAAGTACCAAAAGAATATTTAAACGAAGTCGCAAAAGGTCTCCCCCTAGACTGACACTCTCTCAAACTCCCCCTGAACACAAGGATCACTCCACTACTCCCCCTAGACCTATACAAGATCACTCTATCTTTCTCCCCCTTTGGCACCAATGACCAAAAAGAGAAAGAAGGAAAGAGAAAAACTGCTATCCTACGCGTCGGAGGCTGGAGGAGGTGGTGCAGCAGTAGTGGTCACTGAAAGCTCTGGAGCTGAGGTGGTGTCCTGCTGCTGCTGCTCTGGAGAAGTGTCTGTGTCGAGAGCCTCGTCTATCTCCTCACGAGTATACCCAAAATCAGTGAGATCTACTGCTGCTGTCTCAGCTGAAGTAGACACGACCTCTGCCTGTGAAGCTGTAAGCACTGAGTCTGTCTGTACTGAGGCGGTCTGTGCTACTGTGTCGAAGTCAAGAGTACGAGCTGGCAGTGGTGACACAAAGAAGGGACTCGTCAACTGTATCGGTGAGAAGCTCGGAGCTGTAGTAGCAAGAAGAGCTGACGGAGTCATGGAGAGGCCCGGTGAAGACAAGTACTGGTGTGAAGGTTCTGCCCCTCCTGTCAATCCAGCAAACGTGGACGTCGACGGCCCCACCGTAGGTGCACCAGCAGGTGAGATGGGAGCCGTGAGTAAAGTGCTGAAGTACTGTCCCTGGCTGGATGACTGTCCCGTCTGTGTCTGAGCAAATTGCAACTGCTGCTGCTGTAGCTGCTGAAATTGAACTGTATCTGGTGGCAGCACACCTGGGAAAGTGATACGGGGGAACGACGGGAGACCTGGTACTGCCTGTCCAAGGAGACGTAGAGTCTGACCAATCATCTCAAAACCTGTGAACATCGAGGACAGACCAGTAGCCAACTCCCTCTGAGTAAAAATGACACTGTCCAGCATCTGTCGATCCCTCTCTCTATCCTCTCTCTGACTCTGGAGCTCTCTACGGATAGCTGCAAGCTCTGCACGTAGTAGAGAATCTGTCTGAGCTGGTGCTGTAGCTGAGCCTGAAGGTCCTGCTCTAGAGTCCGGAGTCACGTCCTCGGGAATAGACTCCATCTGGCTACCAGTCTGTATATGCTGCTCTGTCTCTGTAGCCATGTCACCTAGCCCCTGTGAAGAACTCCCCTGTGAAGCTGACTCCCGGTCAGCAACCCGTCTGTCGGAGGCAGGTAGGGGTGTGTACGCTGTAGTCACCTTGGGCAGGTCACCGTAGTCCTCCTGAGTCAACAGACCTAGCCTCCTCAGAGTGTAGCAAATCAGAGGTCCGAAGGCTAAGTGTCTAGCACCAATACTCTCAGCAATGACGTCCTCCATCTGACACAGTATCAAGTCAACCAAGTCAAATCCCCTGTGCCTCAGCATCATCATGACAACCCACTGTGCAAGGATAGAGAACTGATCCCTGTATCCACTCCTGGGAACTATCGTCCTGCACAGTATGCTCCTGAGAACTCTGCCCTCGTGTGTGAGTCTAGTGTGAGCTCGGCTGAAGTTCTTCGGGTGAGGTGGAGGGAAGGCAATGCTCATGTCATCATCTGTCGGTAAGTGTCCCCCAAGAGGTCTGCGGGGAGGCTCCATCCCTGGGTGAGCAAGCGGAAACACTCTAGTCTCGTGCTGGATGGTCTCAAGGGCCTCAACGAGGTTCTCCCTCGTCACTCTGTGGGGCTGTCCTCTGAGCATAAACCAAATGACTGAACGGTCTGGCGCAATCCACAGAGAAGCATAGAAGTTCATCACAATATCATAGTCCCATCTCATCGATGTGGTGATGATCTCCTCGAGGCCCGGGATATAAGACAAGTGCTGTGTGAAGTCTGTCCCGGCACCTCTGGTAGCAGCCTCTATGCTGCAGTGCTGGTGAGTGACAAAGAGCTTATCAGCTCCACCAGTACGCAGTCTACTCCTCAGTCCTGCTGCAATCCTCTGCTGAAGTAAAGTCCAGAAGCGACCTCCTGCCTGTGGGTCTCTCCTAGCAGGTGCCCAAGTCTCCTCTGTGACTCGTCTGAACTTCTTGAGGACTGGGCCTGGCAGCCTGAGAGTGTCCTCACTAAGCACGTCCTGTAGAGTGGCAGTCCTGTTGAGTGCACAGAACTTCACTCTCATCCTCTATCTGTCCTCCTCAGTGACAAAGTGAGGGCCGTCACCTGAGCTGGAGGAACTCTCCTCCTCCTCTGACTCTGGCTGCACCTGCTGCTCCTGCGCGGTCCTCGACGTACCAACCTCACGGGTGGACGGAGTCCGCTGCACTGTAGCTCTCTGCCTGGAAGACCTCCTCGGAGTCACCCCCTGTCCTCCTGCAGGTGTGTCTCTGATCCTGAAGCCTGTGTCTCTGCCAGAAGGTATGTCTATATCTGCTGCCCTGAGAGTCTGGTCCCACACTGGATCACCAGTCTTCTGCTTCTTCTTCTTGGGCTGCTCAACGACCTTTGCCTTTCCTGTGTCACGATCTCCTCTGCCCCTGCCTGTGCCTCAGAACCTCCTGCCATCTCTGCTGACTAGGCTGCAGACAAGATAGGGCGAGTGAGCTTGGCTTACCAACCCGTCCACTGACGGCTGACTGCCAAAGATAGGACTAAGGGCTTGGCCCTCAATCCATCCACTGACTCTGCTCTGCTGTCAACTGCCCACTGTCCGCTAACCACTGCCGCTGCACGGTAGGAATAGACAGGGTATATGAGTATAGAATAACCTACTATAATCTATAAGCAAGAATCGTAGGTAAGCGCGTAAATCTAGATGAAGTCCTAGCGCAGAGGTGAAGGACACAATGCCAGCAAATATGCAATGGGGAACTACGGCATTGTTGGTTATGGTGGAGATCAACTAGTGTCATATACATGATAGCAATATAGTAATACAACACTAATCGAGGACATTCACACTAAGAGTCGATCTAGAGAGCATGTCATAAAAAGGCGATTCAAAGTGACAAAGGATCAACAGACAATCCTAAATTGCGAAGATTGGATGGCAATGTTCATCAATTCGCAATAAAGAGATGATTTTGAATCAATTTTTCTAGGGATTTAATCGACGAAGGATGAAATGCTCAAACCCTAGGACTGAGATTGAACGAGGCTACTATGCAATTCAAGTCACCAGAATCTCACCGGAGCAATCCGATCGACGATGATCGTCGGAGTGAAGGTGCTCAGGTCCGGTGAGGCCGCCAGGGAAGAAAAACTCCACGCGCGCGAGCAGAAACTTGGTGGCGCGCGCGGGTGGTGCAGCTCCCCTTCGTGGTGCTTGTCGACGGCGAGGTCGACGACCTCGTCTCCGGCGACGGCGGTGCGCGGGCAGGCGAAACGACGGCGGCTCGGGTTGGAGGTGCGACGCGGCGCTAGGGTTTGCGAGGGCAAGGTGCGTGGCGGCGCGCTGCTGCGATGTGGTCGAGGCTGAGCTCGTCGGCGAGGCGCGCGACGGCGGTGATGGCGAGGGCGTACGGCGGCGGCACGCGCGCGGGAAGGTGGAGGCGGGAGCTCGGCACGGTGAGCGCGAACGGCGACGGTAATGTGGGAGAAGCACAGTAACTCGGTGGTCTGTTAGGATTAGGTTATATTTGAAACAACGGCCACGATTGATTGGACAAGGAATCAACGGATCGGATTGGAACCATTTTCCCGATGAACTCAACCAGACCGTATGGTACGGTCCTAGAGATCGTATTGTACGGTCTCCTTCTCAACCCTGACAGTTAATCTATAGAGACCGTATTGTACAGTCTTCAGGACCGTATTGTCTGGTCTCCATTCTGCCTCAGGTTTTGAAGGATCTCGTGCAAAAGCACACCGTATTGTACAGTCCCTTTGACCGTATTGTACGGTCTAGTCCAGAAAAGCTGATTTTCAAGGAATTTCCTTCTAGGTCCAAGTTTCTCACACAAAAACCAAATAAACACCAAACATGGACTAGAAGGGGAACTCTCAAACACTCTTTTGAAAATAAACCAATATAGGTTGCGCATAGGCTTATAGTAATTTTTCAATCGGCAAATAAGAAGCATCTAATAAGAGCCAAAAGAGATAAAACCAAAGAAGGGGTATGTATGAGCCCTTTGCCTATGATCCGTGCAAGTAGATTTAACCTTGAGGATCTAGCAAGACTCAATGGGCATGAAGCGCAATTCTTTTCTTTAATCACACTTCTATGAGATGTGAGATCATATTGCGAATGAAGCACTTCCTCATAGTGTGACCACTCCCTTGTGATTTCCTATATGCAATGCATGAGACAAGCATATCATATAAATGCAAGGGTAATTTAAACATGCCATGTGATATGCAAGCAAAGTTAAGACAACGCATAAAGGAAACCTACTCAAGGTCAAGTTTGAGCCTTTCTCAAGCTTACTCACTATGAGCCAAACCTTGCCTTGAGTCCTTCGGTCCACCAACTCAAACATCCCCCATGCTCATAGCTATCTTGAGAAAGTTAGACCTTGAACTAATTTTTTTTGTTCTTTTCTTTTAGTTATTAACATATGCACGGATGCAAACATACTAGTTCACAAAGGAGTACCTAGCTACCATGCAAGCAATGCAAGAAAAGAAACTACTATGATACAAGTTACCTCCTTAAAGAGTAGATATGTCGATGAAGCACTCATTGCTTGTGGTGGACTTTCATGATTTGACGTTGCGGCACACGGTCCACCACCATCACCCTTCTAGGTCTTGTTCTTGGGAGCCTACTCGCACTTGGTCGGCCTCTCAAGGTCAACTATGCATTTGGGCACCCAAATCTTCCTCATCATCCTCCTCTTGTCGGGTGATCCAAGAGCCTTTGCCTTCACTCTTCCTTTCTTGTCCCTAAAGATCTTGTAGTGTGTATTCTCATGGAACAAGTTAGCGTTAGGCAAAACTTGGGAACTTCTCACCTTGGGACAATTCTTGCTAGTGTGCCCGTCACGGCAACACTTCTCACAATAGCAGTCGTCCGCCATGAGAGGGACTACCCAAGGTGGAATGTCATCGTCCTTGCCGACGAGGTTGATGGCGGCGGGGTTGGAGCCAAGTCCCTTGTGCCCAGGGTTGTTCACAAGGTTGCGACCAAGTATCTCCTTATGAATGGTCCTTCCCCTTGTGAGCCTTTCGAAGCCGTCCATCACCGAAGCTCCTCCTTGAGTTGATGATATTCCTTCAATATGTTCTCATCAAGAGAGATGCTCTCAAGAGAGGGAGTTAGTCCATCACAAGTAATACATGAAGAATAGGAAATAGATGAACTAGAAGAAGAAGTGTTACTCTTTTCGAGGATGGATTGATGTTCTTCCTCAAGTACCTTGAACTTGTCGTTGAGCCTCTTGTGATCGACCTTGAGCTTGTCATAGCTCTCATCCAAGGTTATGAGAGAAGTGGAAAGGTGCTTGAGCTCATCCTCTAGTAACTTGGACTTCTCCTTGAGCTTCATGTGATCCTCCTCAAGCTTGTCATAGTCCTCATCTAGAGCCTTGTGGGAGATGGATAAGTCTCTTAGTTCACCTTCAAGTTGACGGACTCGGAAAGCGGCCACTTCATGTTCCTTCTCCAACCTAGCAATGGTCTTGTCCTTTTTCTTGATCATCTTGCCGGTTAGGAGAATGCTATCCAAGAGTTCCTCATATGTGGGCTTATCCTCCTCACCAAACTCTTCCTCGGACTCGCTCTTCTCTTCATCACTACTATCATCATCTTTGGCCATCAAGCAAGTAGGAGGTGCAGGTAGAGTCACGGAGATGTTTGTGAGTGCTATACCGGCCATTTTCTTGCCCTTGGAGGATGAGTCATCACTTTCTTCTTCATTACTATCATCATCGTGACCCACTCTCTAACAAAGAGACCCTTACGAGATGATCTTCTCTTGTCTTTGCCTCTAGAGCTCTCCTTCTTGACAAACATCTTCCTTGTCTTGTACTTACTCCTAGAGTCTTCTTCTTCATCATCGCTTGACTCTTGAGTCTTCTTCTTGCCCTTCTTGATTGGTTTCGTGCATTCCTTGGCAAAGTGACCCTTCTCCCCACAATTGTAGCACTCAGCATCTTTCTTGTTTATGAACCTTCTCTTAAAGAAGTTGCTTCTCTTCATGAGGAGTGCTAGGTCATTTGGATGGAGTTGCAATAAGTCTTCATCATCTTCCTCAACTTCTTCATCACTTGAATCTTGAGGCATCACCTTCTTCTTCATCTTCTTGCTTGAACCCTCGGATGCAAAAGCAAGATTCTTGGAGGGCTTCTCATCAAGCTTCTTGTCAAGGTTGTAGCACTCGAAGGCGGTGATCTTCCCAAGTAGCTTGGGGTTGTGAGGCCTTGAATGTCGGTGTTGAAAGACTGTGATGAGTGCTCCATATTTCTCCCTTGGGAGAATCCTCATGATCTTCCGCACAAGGTCACCATCATCAATCTTCTCCTTCACACCGAGCGAGTTGATATCCTCTACAAGCACATTCAAGCGAGAGTAAGTATCATTGATTAGCTCATTTGAAGACATGGTAAAGGCATCATATTTGTCCTTAAGGACATAGTATCTTTCCTTTTTCACATCCGAGGAACCCTCATGAACTTGTTGAATTTGAGTCCATACTTCATGAGCGGTACCCGCGGATTTGACTCGAGCAAAGACCTCTTTAGTGATAGTTTCAAACAAGGCATTTTTAGCTTTAGCATTTGCCTTTGCGAGATTCACATCAAGAGTACCAATGGGAGTTCTTAGAGAGATACCGGAACTCGTCACCTCCCACGCGATAGGATCGAGAGCCTCGAGGTAAGCTTGCCTGCGAGCTTTCCAATAGGCATATTCGGTCCCATCGAACGGGGGTGGTCCACTTCCTCCCGGCATCCTTACTCATGGCGGTTAAGCCCTATTTGAGCAACGAGGCTCTGATACCACTTGAGAGGATCAAGGGCACCGAGAGGGGGGGTGAATCGGTGTATCAATAATTTCTCCCAAACGTACTAGAGGCGTGAGGCTAGCAAGACTAGATATGGTGATAACAAGAAGCTAGCAATACGCGCACACAATCTAGTCTATGCAACAAGCAACACCCTAGCAAGTAATTCTACTAAGTAACAAGAGACAACCTATCAAGCAATTCTACTAGCATGAAAGTAAATGCGGAAGCGTAAATGCTAGTAAGTAAAGAAGATAGAGATAGGAATGCTCATGATTTTTCCCGTGGTCTCGGAAGGATGGCGCCTTACCCTATTCCACGTTGGGTCACTCCCGTTGGAGTCTCGACCCCGTCCCTCCGCTCGAAGGCGATCCCTCCTAGAGCACACTTCACCCTCCGAGTGAAGTCGCGGGCACGTCCCGCCGGGCTCGATCCCGGGTACTCTTCCGGAGGTAAGGCTCCGCACTTGATGCGTGCCAAAGGGCGCCCCACTAGTGATGCTTCTTTCGCACGGGAAGCTCCAAGACCGTGAACAAACTTGTGTCGGCTTCCTCAATCCGACAGCTCAACACCAACGCCTAACCGTCTAGGCCTTGCCATAGACCAAGAGTAACAAACCGAAGTGACTCTCTCAAGCTCACACTAACCTAGAGATCAAGTGGATACAATTGCTACTCTCTTAAGCACTAGGATCACTCCAAATCCTTCACAAGTGCTTCTCTTCCTTGCCCTTGGCTTCCTCTGAGTTTCCTGTACTTCTACAATGGCCAAGAGACCCTTCAAGGGGCGAGCAACCAATTATTTGTAGGCTACCAACCAAAACTAGCCGTTGCCCAAAACTGCCCTGGAAAACTAGAGACCGTACAAAGGACCGTACTGTCCGGTCTCCATTAGACCGTACTGTCCGGTCTCTATTTCCAGACGCTTCTCCATTTCCTTCTTCTCTGTCTGATCATCTCCAATGAAGAACCGTACCGTCCGGTCCCTAGGACCGTACCGTCCAGTCAATTGCCGGTCTTCATTTTCTTCTCTTCCAGAAACTTCAGCTTCTCTATCTGAAAATCCTCTGATGACCGTACCATAAGGTCCCTTGACCGTACCATCCGGTCAATTGTCCGGTCTTTATTTTCTCAGCATCCCGAGACTTCACTTCTCTGTCTGGATCTTCAACGAAGACCGTACCATACAGTCCCTAAGACCGTACTGTCCGGTCTCTTCTACATAAGCTGAAAACTTGATCCACTTCTTGATCCTTGCTTCCAACTTCTCCATTCTTGGTTCCTCTTCTTCTCTTCAGCCACCTTAGCCCTCAAGAGACTCACAATGCATTCATTTGATCTCTAACCTAGTGTGCTCTAAGAGAACCAATTCGATCCCTCTTGATAGTCCGGTTTTTCCTATGGACTCAAGCTAACATCTACACCAAGCCAACACTTGCTTGGTCTATCATGTCCTTAGCCTTGATCCATCTTCAATCTTGACTCCATCAAGTTCTCGATCCGAATTATCGAGGCAACCAATCACCAAGTCGTCAATAAGATAGAGTTTGTGAGACGATGCTTCCATTGACATGACCATTTGATTATCCTACATGGAAATGTTAGTCACATCAATATGGTCACCCAATCACCAAAACATTCATACCTTTAGGGTTTCCGAACTCCAATGGTCATGAAGCTTACAGTAGCACCGTTTTCTTCATCGAGCAAAGGACAATGATCATGACTGCCGTTGCCGGGAAAGTCACCGTGACTGGAGAACTCGAGCAGGGAGCTCGCCGCCCCTAGGCGCACCGCACGCGCGGCGATTGCTTATGGACGCAGGGATCTCCATAACGATGGCCACGGCGGCGAGGGACGACGTCCGCCGCGCACATTACTCCGCAGCCTCGGAGACCGGCACGTCGAGGACTCGAGGGACATGGGGTGTGCGAGGCTGCGAGCTGGCCGTCGACGGGAGGCAACGGAGGCGGCGATGGCGTTGTTGAGCGGAGCCGCCAGTGCGGTCAGTCGCGGCCACAGAAGATAGGGACGTGTGCAACGGCGTCTCGCGTCATTGGAGGCCAGTGTCCTGCTTCCTTACCTTGTCCAACGCGCTGATCCATGCATGTCTAGCGAAGGGACGAACGGGAGTCACATTCAAGTGGACGAAGCGGCAAAAGTCACCGTGGCCATTGGATGCATGCAGCAAACGGCTGATATGCTCGTGTGCGCACATCGCCTGGCTGCCGAGGATCTCAATCGCCATTGATGGCCTCTTTAGTTTTGGAGTCCCGTTGCATGAGACGCAAAGAGATAGAAGACGTATTTTTATTACGGATTGTATTCAATATGGTCGGCTTAGTTTTATTTCGGCTTTCAATCGCAGGGGGCGCTATTTTGTGTCTGGTGTGGACTCCTTAGTTAATCTAGACCGTCAGATGTTCATAAAATCCTATGCCTCATAGCTTTTCTTTTTTCCGATTAACGTGGTAATTTCGTGATCTTGAGAGCGAACGTGGTGGCTTCTTTTTCTCTTCAAATACTAAGAAAATAGATATCTACAACATAAAAATTAGGGTGCCTTACATTTCAATTAGCTTGTATAATCTGATACATTTTGTTATATTGCAACATAGGTCAAAGGATTCCTCCTGGTTCTTGGTTGCATGTCTTCCTTCTGTGTATCTTGTGTTAGTTGCAGAAGAACCGGGCTCTTCATTCAGAACGCACTGACGCATAACAACATTAAGAAGGCATAAACTGCGGGTTCATTTCCGCACTGTACCATGGAAATCAACAATTTGTGCTAGAACACGACATCGTCAGTAAAACATTAACAAACGAAAACAATCTTCTATGTCGCAAAGATGACGAAACTCTGCTAGTGCCACCAGAATTTCTCACTAAAACAAACATGGCAGAGGTCCGCCTACCAAGAATCACACAAGCAGAGCATAACCAGAAACAAACACGTCAGAGGTCTGCATAATGCACAAGCTGTGCTCCAAGACGGCAGCATAAGCTGACGTTTGAACAACCAACAATCTAGCAGGCCACAGCAACAACAAATTTTGCAAATGCCAGCCGAATGTACTCATACAACAAATATCGCTGCAAAACTGCCCAACAAGGAGCACAAATGCAGCAAGCCAAGCATGGCCACTGAAACAAAGAAGGCGAGTGGTTTGAAAAGCAAGCCAAGCATGACCAGTGAACCAAAGAGAAAGAAGGCCAGTGGTTTGAAAAGCATAATACACATAAATACAGACACCATGAACCGTGGCAGGGATATGATCATAGTTATTAAGGCGGTAAGGCGAGGCGTGGCGACGGGCTACCGCCTTACGCCTTACGGCGGTAAGGCGCGAAGCGTGGCGACGCCATATGGTACACTATATTTGTTAATTTATCTTATAATAAATAGCTGAAAAGAAAAAAGAAGAGAAAAAATGAGGGGAAAAAATCAAAAGATAGTACACTTGGGCCATACGGAGTAATAGTCAACGACTAAAGGCCCAAAGGCCCATAAGTGACCAGCCTGTTCCCGTTCTAACCCTAGGACGTCACCAGCATCCCTCCACTCACCCGCCGCCTCTCTCTCTCTCTTTCTCTCTCTCTCTCTCTCTCTCTCTCTCAGAAGCCGCAATGCCTCCGCCAATCCTGGCCGTGTCGCCGCCGCCGCCGCCCCTCCTTCCCTCACGGCCGCGCATCCGGCGGCGGCGCCCCTCCTCCCCTTCTGTCCGCGCCTCCTCCTCCATCGCCGGCCCTCTGCCCCTTGCGCCGCCACGCCAGCTCCACCTCTTCATCAGAAACCAAGCGTTCGACGGCGGCAGCTGCAGGCCAGCAGCGGCAACGACGGAGAAGAGCGGCCTCTGGTTAGATCTGCCTCCCCGACCCCATTTTCGCCTTTTTTTTGCGCTCGATCTGCTTTTTCCCGGTCTCCTCCCCTGTTCTTCCTCCCGTAAGGCGAGTCGTCGTGCAAGGCGTCCCCGTCCGACCGCTCCGACGCTTAGGCGTCGCTTCAGCGACGCTTAGGCGACGCCTTAATAACTATGGATATGATCCTTGAAACTGAACAAAACTGATGGAAATCAATAAACAAAATACATTAAAATAAGATTGTTCCTGCATTCTGTTATACACTAGAAGCCTGAAACTAGATATCGGTGCTGAAAAAGAAAAAGAAAACTCTCTTCTCCCTGTCCCAAAGAAACCCACTTGTTACCTTACTTTTGCAGTAACCACGCAACTAAGTTTAAACTGACCCCTTATTCATGGGCCACAATATCCTCTAGTTTACCAACTCATCAGGCATATTCACATCTGATCTGATGCTAACCAGAAGGATCAGAATGGAACAGACACAGACAAAGTTAAAACTTGACTCCATTTCCCTTCCGTCGAATGCTTTGAGCTCAAAGCAGCATATCAGATTTCGCAGGCAATCTCCGGTAGAAGTTGAAAGGCACAGAGGGCATCCTGCTTCTGAACCGAGGATGACGCAACAGGTACAGCATAGTTATCACCATCAAAACCTGGAACGGTGTCACATATAGCACAACGGCGACAACCAGGGACAAGAATACGAAGATGGCAGTGGCCCGAGGGTCCCTCCAACTCAGCAATGCATGGGCTCTCTCACCTTGCGTCGCCAGGTCCCCAACCACGATCTGCACACGACCTCCGACGCTCCTCAGCCTGTCATAGCGCATTCTTACAATGTCAGCAGGTCTGGAGGTTGGGAATGTGTCAAATTCCTCATCAAGCTCATCGGGGTTTGTCATTTCAGCATGTGACAGCTTAGTATCCATGTGCGACGGGTGCCCTGGCCTGTAACGGTAGTTCCAGAGACCAATCAAGAACATATAGAGGAAGATGGTAGGCAGAATGAGCTCCGGGTAGCAGATCAGTATCAGAAACAGCATGTGAACTAGCATTGTCGTAATCGGGTTCCGCCAGCTCCTGATGCCATCAAACCACTTGACCATTGCCGCAAAGCCACAGAACGTTGTCATGATACGATTAAAGTTAGCCTTGCTGCGCCGGAGACTAAACAAGTGTGAATCCACATCTAGCATGTACTCCACAACCTCCCTCCGCAGCGGGGGCTCAGCTCGGCTAAGCCTTGCCGCAACAATCTGCATTGCCTGGTGCCTCAGGTAGTCCACTTGCATCACCGAGATTGGCTGCGTGTAGTGCATCTTTGGTAGCAGTGGGCGACCATACATGGCCATCATGTTCACCCAAGCTGTACAAGTAAACCGCACAGCCAAATGCAGCTCACCAGTCTTCTTGAGCCCACTAGGATGCAGAACCAGCAAAGGGTAGAAATGTGTGTACACCCTGTCAGTCTCCAGTGTCGAGAGGCGGATACGGACTTTCCCGATGCGCTGATCTGGGCCACCGCCATTCTTGCTCCCAATCTGCCCATTGTCAAACACCACCACTGTGATCACCGTGCAAGGATCAAACACCTCCCAAGTATACTGCTCATTCCACTGGGGATTCAGCGTGTCAAGGATAGTTCTTGTGCGCACCCACTTGGGGCCATACTTGGCGATGCAGTAGGCGTCGGTCGTGCGCCCGTCCTTGGGCTTCATCGGTATCAAGTTGCGAGCACCCAGAATCCCCACCTCAAGCATCCCAATGCTCGGCTTCCTTGCGGGCTTCGACGACGGCTGGAGGTCACTGCTGTAGTAAGTGGACTCGTCGAGAACATGGTACCCAAAATCCAAGGACATCCGAAGCTGAATCTTGCTGGCGAACTTCGCCTCCTTCTTGTCCGGATCGTCGGAGGGGCGCGCGAGGCTGTACCAGCGCGGCTCGACGTGCTTGCCGAAGTGGTCATGCCGCGGCATCGCCGCCTGGAGGGGCAGGATGACGCGGCCGAGCGGGTCGTCGCGGCCCGGCGCGACGCGGTCCTCGACGGTGACGACGAGCGGCTCGTCGAAGGGCTCGGACGCGACGAACATGAACTCCTCGTTCCACATCGGGTTGGGCGTGGCGCCGGCGGGGCGCGTGCGGCGCACCTGTCCGGCGAGCTGCAGCTTGACGCAGGTGTTCATGGGGCGCGAGGCGTCGTGCGGCACGAGGTCCTGCGCCCCGACGGCGGCGACGCGGAGGTACACGAGCTTGGGGGAGAAGTAGACCTTGGCGCGCGTGGAGGCGACGGCGGCGGGGCCGGCCGCGGCGTGCGCGTCGGAGTGCCAGGCGTCCGGGAACGCCTCGTCGGCCTGGGTGCCGAGCCAGACGGAGAGCATGAGCTCGCCGCGGGGGAGCTTCGCCTGGTCCCCGCGGCCCCGGGCCTGGAGGCGGTACCACTGCGGCGCGAGCGGCGAGTCCGGGGGCACGCGGACCGGCACCTCGGCGAGGTCGAAGGCGACGACGCCGAGGACGCCCTCGCCGCCGGCGAGATCCCGCGCCCGGACGGCGACCTCGAGCTGGTGCGCCTGCAGGTGCGCGGCGGAGAAGGCGAAGACCTGGCGCCAGGCCGGGTCGCCGCCGGCGCCGACGCCGAGGGCCGGGGTCGTGCCCCGGAAGTTGCCAAGCTTGACCTCGACGAGGGCCTCGACGGCGCCGCCGGCGGGCGACGCGGCGGGGAGGTCCCGCGCCTTGACGACGTGCACGTAGAGGAACCGCATCGGCTCGACGAGGTCGTAGGTGGACGCGATCTTGCTCCCCGCCCCGCCGGCCGCGGCGGCGGCGGCGGAGGCGGAGGGGTTGAGGCCCGGGATGTTGAAGCGGGGGCGAAGCACGGCCGCCAGCTGCGGCCGCGTCTCCACCAGCCCGAACTGCTGCTGCGGCGGCGGCATCATCGGGCCTCCCGGGCCCATGATCGGCCGCGGCGGCATTCCCCCCTTCATCGGCGGCGGAAGCGGCGGCGTTGCTCTGCTCTGCTCTGCTCGGTTGGGGAGTGTGGCGAGTTTGCAGCCGAAACAAAACAAAACTCAGCAGCACCCAGTCATGTGAACGGAGCCGAGTGGGTTACATGTGTGTGCGTGTGGGAGGGAGTACGGCACGGCACAGATCTGCCGCCCGTGTCGCATTGTAACGGAGCGCGCCCACACGCCCATGCTCACTGACATGTGGGCTCGGATGAAGTGGGACCGCAGTGTCAGAGTGCTTTGCAGTGGTGTGCTGTGTGCATGGGGAGGCTCGTTGAGAGGTGGATGAGGACGGTGGTCGGCCTGGGGAGCCTCCTCGGTTTGGTGGCCAGCTTGGTGCGTTCGGATTCTCTGTGCTCCGTCGGAACTGGGGGAGATCCGGAGCTGCCTTTTTTCCCTTGTTTTCTTATCGCCGGCTGGCTGCCTTGACGCAGCACCACCGTGGGAGGGAGATGGACCCAAGACGACGGATGTTTCATTCTCTGGTCCCGTAAAAGTTCGTCATTCACTGATCGTGGGTCGTGGGTGCGGAGTCTCTGGTCTAGTCGTGGTCTCTGCCAGTGAGCCAGTGTGACTGAACTGGAAACGGAAGGCATGTGGGAGTGCGATGTACTCCTACTATGTGCTCCCGGAAAGCATAGGTAAGCATTTTGATCAAAGATCTTCTTATATTATGGTGTAAATATTATGAAATACGACTCGTAACAAAGTAGTATGAATGTGAATCAAATGCCGTCAAATGCCATCAAAGTAGTAACATAACTGTCTGGTAATTTATTTGTTAAATCCAGACTTCGAATATGTTTTTTTTAGTTTCTACACTAATGGAGTGCAGCTCTCTACATTCTGGAATTTTTGTCGTTTTCAGAAGAAATGAGCTATCTGCTCATGCATGAACGTCAATAATAAAAAAAATTATGGAGGGAGTATTGTATAATTTGGTTGAAAGATGTGGCTTTGGATGTTGATTTGTTACCAAAGATCGATTGTCTATTTTGAATGAAATCCATGGTTATGATGAAGCATAACATACTCTAATCATGTTCGAGAATATCAACAATTCGAGCTTAGAAATATCAACATGAACTGATTTTGTTGTCCTTGAGCTAGCTTCAGCGACAACAAGGTTATGACCTGGGTGACGAGATTATAGGATTAAGGTCCTGTTCCAAACCTCTAGGGATAACAATTAGCAGCTAAAATTAGCGGTAGAGGTTTGGAACGGGTACAGCTAATGCCTTAGCTAACAATTAGTGGATTCTCAGCTAACAATTAGTTCACAAGCTGCCTGACCCCTGCTAAACTCAGCTAATTCTTGTCATTTGACCTTTTTATCCCCGCTCTTCAACCCTATCTCGCCCAAACATAAATAATAAAAGCAGTTGTTTTGGCGGTAAAAGAAAAGACAAAAGTATGAGACACAAAGTAACAATTAGCTACCTTATTAGCTAGAGATTTGGAACACCCTCCATCTAATAGTTAGCTAACTAAAAGCTTAGCCAATTAACTATTAGCTATAGAGGTTTGAAACAGGGGCTAAGACGCTTACCCAAGGATGGGACGACATTTGGGTGTCGCAACAAAGACAACGTCCACACGCGATCAAGTAGCCTAAGATACTGGCTGTTGACACCGATGTTTAAGCCCGGTCCTTGTCAAGCTGCCGTTCCCAGATAAACGCGCTAGCTGGCTAAGCTGGTGATGATGGCTTTGACACGCCTTAAGTAGCCGTTGGTTTTCCATCATTTGAAACGTCTCTCGTGCGTGACACTGACACACCATACATAGCTACGACATTCAGCGAGGAGACCTGAACACAAAACGCGCTTCCGTGACGTGGAACGTGTACTGCATAGCCATAAGATATTTCCTTCGCCAAAGAAAAAAAAATAGCCATAAGATATTTGCTACGGAAGCTTTTCAAAAGTGGCTCGCGCGCGCTCTGAGTACATAAAAAAAGTTACCCCTGCCGTTCGTGTTTCCCGCGAAAGTCGACGAGACGACGAGAACAGTTCACCTCCGACCTCAAAGCGGCGGTGTGCGTCGTCCATCAGCTCTGAGAAAGTGGCGCAGCACACGAACACGCAGTGAAGAGTGAACCAAGCAACGACATGCATGCAGTGAGAGGAGAGACTTGAACATAAAAATGCTTTCTTTTGTGACGTGGAACGTGTACTGCATAACCATATAATATTTGGTACCGAAGCTTTTTCAAATCAAAAATCTTCTCTCTCTCCTCCTGGTACATAAAGTTGCCCTTGCCGTTTGTGTTTCCTGCTAAAGTCGCCGTGACGGCGATCGCCGTGATGGCGAGAACAGCTCTCCCAACAGTCCCACCTCAATGCGGTGCTGCGTCAGCTCTGAGAAAGTGTCCAAGTACACGAACACGGCTAGGACGTGTTTCTTTTTTCCCGGTACAGAGTGTTACGCGAGGGCCGAGCAAGCCTATCCCTCCAGACGACTCTGCCATGCACACATTAAAAAACATGTTGTCACAAACACTAATGTTTTTTGTTTTTGCGAAAGACAAACACTAATGTTTGTTGTCTCTCAGTAACCAGAAGAAGGGTTTGATATGATACTTGGGCGCTAGGGATGTAAGTTTTCAGATTTTTGAGTCAAATGGATTGACCCCCGACAGGCTCGTGAACGCGCGCGACGTGTGGCTCGCGCTGCGCCGCGTCTCGTCTCGTCTCGTCTCGTCCCGTACGTGTAAGCCGGCCGGTGGTCGTGGTCGCACCGCATGCGGCGTTGGGCAGGCCGGCGGGCCCCGCGATCGAAGAACCGGAAACGGAGGCGCCGAGTAAAAAGCGCGCGGCCGCGGCTGTGGAGGGAAAGTTTGGTGCCTGCCGCGCCTGTGGAGGGACCGGGAGCGCACATGCATGGCGTCAGCTCTGTGCAAAGGCGTTCTTTGATCACACCCCGTCATGCCATACCAGCGTTAGCATTGTAAGTTTTGGTGAAAGCTTGCGCTGTTGCACATCGATCGTGCAGGATGGACGTTGATTTATGATGAGTAGCTAGCTAGGCAAAGCCCACAGCACCGTTCACGGTGATTGAGTCATACAATGTACAACCGAGCACCCAAAAAAAAAAACTTCGTTATCTTACTTTGTGTTATCACGAAACAAACTGTTACTATATGAGACATATAACTAAACAAACTACTCCGGTCCCTCTATTCTCTTTTTTGCTTGACGTTGTTGTCAGACAATCAATTTGCACTAGCTACATGTCAAAAAAAAAAGTCACGAAACGAGAGAGTGTATATATCACTAAGGGTGTGATTGGTTGCTCGCTTCCACCTGGCCTGGCTAGGGAGGGGATGCAGGCCCAGCCGAGCCAGCATCCATAGATGCAAGCCGGCGTGATTGGTAGTTGCATGTGTGTTGACCTGGACAGACTGTTCTTGTGATTGGTATCCTGCATTGCGGCCTTCCCTGGATGTGTGCGTGTGTGCAACGCACCCACGTGAGCCTCAGGCTGCATCAACGCGGCCAGGCTGAGCAGGGAACCTCGCCTCCCACTTCGCTACCCAGCCAGGCCCTGGAGAGCATCTTGCATCGGTCCAGCCAGGCTATAACGTCGATTCAGGCTACCAAACATGTCTACCTTGCACCAACTCCACCTGGCCCAGGCGGATGCGGGCTACCAATCACACCCTAAGAAGCATAACATTTGAGCTTGTATGGAGTCTAGACGTGGTTGGTGCCAGCAACGGATACAGATGCCGCTTCCAGTATTGGACTGTATGGGGGTTTTCAAGCTTACAGATGGTTTATGTGAGGATCGCATGAAGAAAATTCGTAAATACTGGTGGGGTGCAAAGAACGGGAGGAATTGTGTGCACTGGTGTACTTGGGAGAGAATGTTCCAGACCAAAGGAAAAGGCGGACTTGGTTTTCGGGATACGAAATCTTTTAATCAAGCGTTGACACGCTTTGTGCCAGAATTATGAAGGCGAAGTATTACCCACATAGCCACATCCTTGAAACAGTGTTTTCTAGTAATCAAACTGTTCGGCAGGCTATTTTGCAGCCGTTTTACTGTAGCGGCTGCTAAAGAAATAACACCGAACACTGTAGCGACTGCAGAAGAAATAAATACGAACACTGTAGCTGCTGATAAGCAGTAGGCCAGGCGAACAGGCTGAATGCTTCTGTGACTTGGCGTGCAGTGGTGCATGGATTGGAGCTGTTGAATAAAGGTATTATATGGCGCGTTGGAGATGGTAGTAGCATACGCATCTGGCGTGATAGGTGGATTCAAAAAAAAAAAAACTCAACCTGCGGGGGGTATGACGGCACCCGGGCATTATCTAAGGAGAATGATCTTCTCACACAGATCGAGAAAATCCCCGAACCCTCCTCCGCACGCGTACACAGGGACTCAGCTGGCCGGTGAGAATCGGCGCGAGTGCTTAACCTGAGCTTTGCGTGCGGAGAAGCGAGGGGGTTTTTTTCGCTGGGGAAAAATCCCCAGTGAGGCACCCGCGCGAGCCAGCGCTCGAACGCGGGTGGGCGCGCTGGGAACGACCCGCGCTGGCCAACCGAGCCCCCGCTCGGTTCTCGTGATAGGTGGATTTTGAATCCACCAGAGTTGAAGCCGTTGGGTAAGAAGAATACAAGAACGATAATAAAATGGGTGTCAGAAATGATTGACCAAAGATCAAACTCCTAGGACTTGGGGATGTGAAAGTGCATCTAGGCCTCTAATTATTGTTTTGTGTGATTGACGTCAAAACGATCCAAAAGGACTAACGTTTACATTGAGAATATACTCAGCTAGGTCCTTCAATGGAGATCAAAAAGATACATGTGGATATGATCCCTTGCTTTGTTGAAAAGAAATGGCATGAAGTGCTCAATAGACGGAAATATCATGTTTTTATATTTTCATTGAGTATAGGAATGCCGTACTATCAAGAGGGATGTTAATCATGTGTCTACTGATGTCACAAGAGCTTTTGAGAGAATCAAAACCAACCTAAGATGAGCGTTGAGTGAATGGAAAACTTAGAGTACAGTTTACCCCCATCAGAGTGTCCGGCTATGTGCCGGAGTGTCCGGTGGTGATAAAAACCGAGTTACAGTTTCCCCCCACCGGAGTGTCCGGCTATGTGCCGGAGTCTCCGGTGTAGTTCAAACCGGATTACAGTTTACCCCACCGAAGTGTCCGGCTATGTGCCGGAGTATCCGGTCGTCTCCAGCTCGGCCAAAAACCCAAGTCCCACCGGACTATCCGGCTATGTGCCGGAGTGTCCGGCAAGACCTAAGTGAGCAGGATAACGGTTCGATTTTGAGGGACTCTACATATACCCATCCATCTCCAACGGCTCACTCTCTCGTCTCAGCTCACAAGAACACGACCAAAGCTTTCCCCTTCACATCTCTACTCACTCCAAAGCCAAAGATTTGTGTGGTTCACTCTAGGGAGTGTAAGAGACCAAGAGATTCGTGTTGAGACCAAGCATTCCACTCTTGAGCTTCTTGTGGCATCATTCTCGCATGATTCATTTGTTACTCTTGGAGCTTTGTGCTCCTAGACGGCTAGAGGTTGCCCGGGAGCTCCCAACTCGTGTGGTGACGCTCCGGGAAGTTTGTATTGCCCTCCTTGCAAGAGGATTTGATAGTGAGCAACTCGAGCTTGATCTTGGTGATCGCTTGAGTGAGAAAAAGAGTTGAAAGAGACTCGGTCCTTTGTGGACTCCTCAACGGAGACGTAGGGCACTTTGTGGGCCTGAACTTCGGGAACAAATCTTGTGTCACTTGTGCTTATTTCGATTGTTCTTGTAGTTCATACTTGTTCTTGTTGTTCTTGCTTATATATCACTAAATTTCTTCGATCTACTTGTGTACTTGTTTACTTCTGCATGTTTTGTGTAGATTCTCTTTATAGCATCTATACAAGTCTTTTGATTCAAGTAGAATTGCTAGAAACTCTGTAGATTTCAAATTCTGCAGATTTAATCCTAGGTCCGGACTGTCCGACACAGTACCAGGTACTCCGGCAGTTCTAGGCCCGGAGCATCCGGCAGTAGTTTTTAGCATTGCCTATTCACCCCCCCCCCCCCCCCCCCCCCCCCTCCCCCCCCTCTAAGCAACTTTCAGGATGTTGCGAAGTCTGTTCCATGAGCCTGATGTTGAGGAAATCCAGAAGATAAAGCTTCCGTTGAGAAGACAGTGTGATTTTGTCGCTTGGCATTATGAGAAGAGTGGCATGTTCACTGTCCGGAGTGCTTATAAGCTGGCTTTTTTGGAAAATTTTGTAGATCATGCGCAACTAGCTCGGCACCAGATGGATCGCGTTCTTTGTGGCAATTGATTTGGAAGTCTGGTGTTACCCCAAGAATCAAGCACTTTGCTTGGCGTGTTGCAACTGGAACCCTGCCTACAAAGAAGAACAAATTTGTGCGACACTTAGAAAATGATGGAATATGTGTGGTCTGTGGACAGGAAGAGGAGACGGAGGCGCATGCCTTGCGGAAGTGCCCGCTTGTGCGCGCACTTATGCAAGCTATGCGGGATTAATTTCTGGCCTATCCCAAAAATTTGGAAGACGTCGACTTTGCGACAGATTGGTTGCTCGTCATGTTGCTTGAATGCCCGAGGGACATGCTGCTACTTATTCTATGGCGGGCATGGTTTGTGCGGAATCAAATCACACATGATGGCCAGGAGATTTCAGTTATGGGTTCGGTGCAGTTCTTGTTGAGCTATCGTGCCACACTGTTCACCAGCCGACAAATTCAGAATCATCAAGATGGGAAAGGGTTGAAATCAGTAAGTTTACATTCCATTAATGAAAATGATCGCATAATGTAGAAGTGGGTAAAGTCATCAAGCGGGAGAGTCAAGATAAATGTTGATGCTGCTTTTTGTGTTGATTCTGGACGGGCTGGTGTGGGGGTGATCATCAGAAACGATCGCGGCGAGTTAATCCTATGTTCTGGCCGAGTCGTGTTCAACTGTGTAAGTGCGGAGGAGGCGGAGCTGCTGGCGTGTAAGGAAGGATTAAACCTTGCTTTACAGTGGGTAGCATTGCCATGTGATCTGGAGTCTGACTGTCTGGTGGTGTGCAATGCGTTGAAGTCAAATGAAGAGAATCGATCGCAATATGCTATGCTGCTAAGGGAGGGTAAAAAGCTCATCGCTGAGCTGAGGGAGGTGAGGATTACATATTGTAATAGTCTAATAGAATTCAGAATCGGGTTAGTCACATGTTGGTGGTAAGGCATCTAGAGAGATGTTCTCTAAAGTCTGGTTACTATTGGGCTCACGCCCCCCACTTTAATAGAAAGCAGGTTCAGAGTTTTACAAGAGGCCGAATGACGACACCCCAACCAAAATAGAACCTGAAGTCAAGGCAGCTTACTATCCTATTACAATCAGGCAAAACAGACTTTGACATTCTGACAGCTAAACAAAAGAGAAACAGCCACGCACCCGCAGCTCCAACTTCCATGTTACGAAGTAATCCGCCTTGTCGCCGGCGCCCATCCTTGCGTTCTTTTAAAAGCTTCATTTGCCACCCTTCGGAGGATCTTGCTTCCTTCCTCCACCATCTTTCTTCGACCCTTTTTCTGCAATATAGTCCACTTGTCAAGCCAGGCACAAGTGCTATAGATCAGTTCTGATGGGTCTATTAGTCGTCTATCCCTGAAACATGCATCCTTTCTGCATTTCCAGATTGACCAGACCAACGCCCCACACCCCAATAATATCAAGGATTTGAGTTCTCCTTTAAAGCTATCAGCCCAGGAACCCACCAAATCCTCCATATTACTGGGGCTTGTTGATATGTTCAGAGCACATTTGATAACTAGCCAGGCATATTTAGCCACTGGACAGTCAAAAAAAAGATGTTGTGTTGTTTCTCTTACTCCACAAAACATGCAATCCGTATTACCTTTCCAGTCCCCCTTTTGTAGATTTTCTTTGGATAAAATGCTATCTCTTAGCATAAGCCAAAAGAAAATTTTTATTTTCTATGGAATTTTTACTTTCCACATATAAATTTATATGGGACCGGTACCCCCAAAGTATTCAGCTTTTGATACAGCGAACTTACGGTGAAGCCTTTCTTTCCTATCATCCATACGGTTTTATCCTTCTCTTGTTTCAAGATCACGTTCCCACATATATGAGACAACTCCTCAAACATTTCAGGTTTCACCTAATAATCTCCTTCTGAACGTTATATTGTTCACTCCTCCTGTCAGAACTTTATTCACTGTCACCTTTTTATCAAAGGTAAGTGTTGGTCGTTTGTACGCACCTACTTATATACCGCAAGTGGACGGTGTACAGTTGTAGCACTTTCCCTTATAGTATTCTAAGGTATAATATCGAACCACAGAGAACAAGCGGGACCTAAACTATTATTTAAACTACTAAATTAATAAAGCAGAAGTGTGTGTGAAAAGGATGATTAACAACTAGAGGTGAAAGAGCCTGTGGTTGTAACAAGGTTATAAAAGGGATTCTCTCCTATGGTTTGGGACGCTGGCATGCAACTCGGAGTATTGTTCAATTGGTAGGTTTAGTATTCTATAAGACATGGTGGTTTCGTTCGTCTCTCGCCCTGTCACGACAAGGATTAGTAGCTCCCCACTGGTTTCTTGCATTATGTGATCATCGATAGCGTAACCGTTGCAATAGCTACACTAACAACTTCATGTATTGATCAGATACGGAATAAACGCATCCACATAGACTGAACGCATCAAAAGAGTTTCGTAAGTGTGAGAGTTACATAACCAGGTTTCCCTCGCCACGGAGAGAATATGAGTTCTACTCACGCATCATACTGCAATACATGAACATGGCTACAATAAGACACGGAATTTTGGCGTGGACCCACAGGTGCCGATCGGCACGGCGCTGTGCCGGTCGGCACGTTCTTCCTTTTTGGTGGTGATGATCGGTGATCGCCGTCTTCGCCGCCACAACCTTCAACCTAGGTCAAAACTTTTATCTGTTCGCCCCCCTCTTTCTCCTTCGCGACCAAGATCTTATTAATAAGGTATTAAAAACACCATATTTGTCATATAAAATGGGTACATAGAAAGCGCCAACAGCTCCCCACACTCAAATCATTGCTAGTCCTCGAGCAATACAAACCATGAAAATCATCACCGTGCCTTCATCATGCTAAGAGACAAAAATTCTCACAAAGCTTCAACTCAGCTATTGTTAATCATCTCATCGAATTATTATTCCTCCACAGGACTTTCTCTCAATTTTGAAAACAATTTCACCTCAAAACTTGAGTCGACCAAGCCAATCACAAGGCTTATCTCAAACATATATTTTTGTCTCCCTTCATATCACGTAAGATGAAAGCAAAAAAAAAAAACCCCTTCAGATTTCACTCAATCGCTCAAATGTGTTTCCTTCCCTCTCCTATTCTATAGTATAAGGCTTATTTGTGGGTCTCAGAGAGTAGTATAACCAATTCGAATCGAAAAAGCAACTAGGTCAACAATTCGCTCAATCATGCCTTCTAAAAGGGAGTTTTCATCATGAGAATACAGAATATAAGCATAACGATCGAGGGGGATAGGAAATAAACAAGAATGAACGAAATAGAATCAAGATGGGATCAAGCCTTGAAGTATATACAGATCTTTTGAAATTCTAACTCTTCCTGCAGTCTGCTTCCTCTGATATTCGTTTTTCTCTTTCTTTTTGGCGTATTTTCTTTATTTTCCTCCTGTGCCGATCGGCACAAACCCGTGCCGGTCGGCAAATTCTTCATTTTTTTTCTTTTCTCTTCTTTTTCTTCTCTTTTTATTGCAGACTGCTATCAGAGCACTTTTTGAATCGAAATGTGACTTAACTTCATATTTGCTTGTAGGTTGTATCAAGGAGGAGGGAGAAACGATGAAGTATCGGTTTTCGGATAGCAAGAATTTGAAGATAGATGGCTAGCAAACTGAGATAAACAAATGAAACTACTCCCTTCTAGCTTAGTCGTAATCAAGAGCAAAGAGTTGACAAAGATGTTTTCTTATCAAAAGGCTTATGTGTAGGCTTTTCTCTTCTCATTTGGCTTAGTGTAATAGGCATAAAATTAAATCTTTAGCTAAATGCTTCAACTAGGATGATAGAAGGGGTTTTCGAAAAGAGCTAAATGCTTCAACTAGGATGATAGAAGGGGTTTTCGAAAAGTTGGTATATAAAGCCAAGCGATGATTCAATAAACTCAAGTAGATTGGCAAAACGATTATCAAAAATAAAATCAAGGATATAGGGTAACGCATCGATTTGACAACTAACACCAACTTTATTCAAGACATTGCAATCATTCTTGACCTCGAAGCTTAAATTAGCACAACATCTCAAAACTCTCTAAAGAAACTCTCACACTTTCACACACTAACTCAAACCATACTAAATCGAAGCAAGCGACCTTAAGAAGTGTAAGGGCGAATCCCCCACACTCAAACCGTGCAATGTCCCTATTGCAAAAGAAAAACAACTAGACCAACCTAATCGTAAATGCCATGCCTCCTCAACATGCCAAAGATGCTTCGAATGTTCTGCAAAAGAAAGGAGTAATCCTCCTCGGCCATGCTCATCATGTCTTCAACTCTTCTATCAATGTCCCGTTGATACCTATGGCGCCTCTCCATGTCATACTGAATACGTTCGATGTTTCTTCTGCAGACCGGGCAACATGTGGCAGGACGATCATGACGCTCATCTTGCAGAGGCGAATTTCTGTTAAATCCTCTTTGTGCCGGTCAGCACAGCCTTGGTGCCGGTCGGCACGAGACACAATTTACTTGATAACGCGGCCCTGCACTTCCTTGAGCTCCTGCAAGGCTTCCTGTAGCTCCTCCAGCACTAGTTGGTTCATTATCAACAGGTTCCGGCACATCTCCTTCGTCTTCTTCTTGTTCTTCCATTGGTTCTTCCTCGGGATCTTCTTCCGAATCCTCCTTTACTTCAACTTCATCCTTTGCAACAAGATTAGCTAATGGGTGCTTGTTGGCGTCGCTTAAACGCCAATATTTCTGCACTAAATCCGGGAATAAAAGGGTAAGAATGCAAGGCTATAGGCATAGTTTGTTTATTTACTAATCAAATTCCACGAGTTGTGTATCCGCCATTGTTTTGCAGGGTTCAAGGCAATTTGGCGTGATTTTAATAAAGAAATGGTGAAACCCCAATATCATGAAGATTGGACACAAGTTATGAAGCCAATTCGTTCGGTCGAAGCTCGGGCGACGTACACATCCATACATCACCCGATCCAAATCAAGTCCAAATGGTCAAGTGGCTATAGAAATGTGCTACACAATGACAACACGACCATCCCCGTCAAGATTAGGAACTTCTTCATACCCGTCGACTTTGTCATTTTGGACATGGAAGTGGACAACAAGACCCCTCTCATCTTGGGTAGGCCGTTCTTAAGCACGGCCAACGCCAACATTGACGTTGGGACAGGGGTCATCCACCTCAACATCAACGGGAAAGAAGAATCGTTCGACTTCAAGCCTCGCGTAGAGCAATGCTCGCAAGTGAAGACATTTCAGCACCATGTCCCGAAAAAAGTACACACCAATCGGCCAAGTGATGCCCCGGCTTGGAGGAAGGTCGAGCCTCAAGTGGCCGTGAACAAGGACAAGCCGAAGAGCGAGTCAAAAGCGCCCGAAAAGAAGACCGCGCCAAAGAAATATGTACCAAAGAAGCCATCCACCCCGAAAAGCGTAGATGCCCCGAGGTGAGAGAAGAAGGAGAAATCCGCTGCCCCAACATGTACAACTCAAGTATGGCGGAAGAAGGAAGTTGCCACGAGCACGACGCCCACGCCCTCTCCTGCGACAGGCGTCGACAAAAAGCACTAAAAGGTATGGAGAAGTCGAGCCTACCAACTTAAAACGAAGGGCACTAGCTGGGAGGTAACCCGGAATTTTCCTATCTTATTTCTCATTCAATTTTTCCGTGCTTTAATTCCTTTCCGTAGTGTAAATTCACTTTGAAGTTAATCTAGGAGTTAAACTAAAACAAAACAAAAAGAAGAAAAGGATAAAACCATAAAAAAAAAATGGAGGATTGAGCGTCGGCCGACCAGGCCACGTCGGCCGACCTGGCCATCATGGTCGCCCGACCCAGCCACCAAGTTGTCCGACCCCGCCACGATGTCGTCCACCTTCTTCCTCCTCTGCACCAACAACCGGCAAGACAAGACACATGAACAGGCGCCGGAGCAAGCTAAGCAGCTGGCGTCCCGTCGGCCGACGCTCTCCACGTCGCCCGACGCCACCACGGCGCACTGCAGCGTGTCCTCCACCGCACACGTCGCCCGACGCCTCCACATGGTCGCCCGATCCCGCCGTCGCGTCGCCCGACGCCTAGCCAGGTCGCCCGACCAAGCTGGGGTCGGCCGACCCTCAGCTGCGCGTCGCCCGGTCATTGCTCGCTCCGGGAGCTCCTCCTCCATCTCCTATAAATGGAGCTCGAGTTCCTCTGCAGCAATCCGCACCAGAGCAAGGGATTCAACGAGCACGCCGGGGCCGGTTCTTCGCGCGAATACGAACATCAAGGTGCGTACAATGAAGGGGAATATTATTATGATCCGCAGGAAAGGCGTCGATGGGAGGAAAACATGGAGCAACAAGTCTACCTCAACGCCCACGAAATTGAAGGAAATCGCCTTGCCATTGAGCGCAACAATGAAGAACTCACCCGTCAACAACGGAGAACCGACTTTATGCTAGAGTACCATGGAACCTCACTCTCCACGCTATTCAACAACCTTCACATCGAGACCGCCTCCACCCCATCGACCGCGGCGTGACGACGACGTCGAATGGTAGAGAGCCGCCATAAGCTCTTACCTTGCACCAATGTGCAAAGGTTCGAGCTTAGGGGGGGAAGGTATGTCCATGAAACTCCACTCTAGTCAATCTCCGTTGCTTTGCTCGTTATCATGTTGCTTGCTGGTCATGTCTCGCTGCCCGTTTCACTTGTCAATTGCTAGTCCCGTTATGCTGTTTGTTCGCTGTCCGTTGGAGAAGTGCCGCACCTTGTATATAAATAATTTCTCACTTTAGTTTTCCTTTCTTTCTTTATTTCCATATGACAAAAACCCAAAAAGATTTCTGTTTTTATATGTTAAGAAAAGCCATAAAAATTTGCATAACTTAAAAACCACCAAAAAGAAATAAATGGTTTGTCTTGGTTCTACCCTTGCTAAAAGGAGATGATGAATGGTTGCTCTGTTTAATTGCCCTCAATTGCTAAGTTTGCTTTATCATGCTCTCACAATAAAAGTATTTATCGGCCTTCCCTTGCGCTTAGCACTCAAATTTTCACACCTTGTGGGATGCTACATGATATAACCAAGTCTAAGTGGTTGAGAGCGTGTGATATGGTAAAATGGGCATTAATTCACCTCCCCCTTATCATGATAAAACCTTGGAGATGTTTTCATTCAGTCGCATATATCAAAACCCCAAGTTACTTGTTCCCTTTATGACAAATAAAATGTCCTACCAAAGCTGCATATGAGCTGAATTTATTTAAACCCACACATATGCTACTTACTTATGTATTGAGTTTTGTCAAAGTTTGAGTCCTTATGGAGTATGGCTGTTCAAAAAAAAAAAGGTCATTTCCTTCGCGTTTATCTTTGCTCTCTTCATCACAAATAAAAAAAAACTTTGTCTTCGAATTGCCCCCATATTTGTTGATCCTTTAAGCATGATGAAAAATAGACATGAGAGCTATCAAATTCAAAAGCAAAAGAGCGTGCTTTGTTTTAAAAAAAAAGAAGAAGAAGAGAGAGAAGCACGAATTTCATGTAGCTCTCATGATCTTTATTCAAGCAAGGATCTAGTACTTCAAAAATTTTGGGCAAAAGAATGACAAGTTTTTCATGACACAAATTCCGACATAATGGACTAGCTAGTACCTTATGTCATTGCCTCTGTGTCATTTTTCCAAAATCCTTCGCGTGAGTCCATTTTCTCCCTCATCCCCGAACATTTTATTCCAACGACCAATGTGCGAACAGCCATGTCTTTTCAATAGGACCATTCTTTGACTTAACAAAATATACATGGTAAGTATGCCTTTTCCTTGCCGAGCTCCACTTTCAAGCCTATATAGAGAAGGAAAAGAACTTTGGTGAGGAAACACATATGAGTGAATGAGAGTGTCATTCGAGGAAACAATGTTAACTTGGGAGAAATTTTTCATGCTCATCACAAAAACTCCAAGGAATAACCTCCTAAGGGGTTGGTTTTATTTCTGAACCATTCCATCTCTCAACCGCCCAAGACAAGGTAATCTTATGCCCCATGACAAAAATAACGAGTGCAAGGTTACGCCGGTTTATATTTGTAAGTTTGAGCATGTCTTGCAACCTTAGCCCTTGAACTGTAATTGGCATAGTAGCAACTCTTGATCCGCCTGATTTAGAGTCTTGATTTGCTCGGGACGAGCAAAGGTTTGAGCTTAGGGGGTTTGTTGGCGTCGCTTAAACGCCAATATTTCTGCACTAAATCCGGGAATAAAAGGGTAAGAATGCAAGGCTATAGGCATAGTTTGTTTATTTACTAATCAAATTCCACGAGTTGTGTATCCGCCATTGTTTTGCAGGGTTCAAGGCAATTTGGCGTGATTTTAATAAAGAAATGGTGAAACCCCAATATCATGAAGATTGGACACAAGTTATGAAGCCAATTCGTTCGGTCGAAGCTCGGGCGACGTACACATCCATACGTCACCCGATCCAAATCAAGTCCAAATGGTCAAGTGGCTATGGAAATGTGCTACACAATGACAACACGACCATATGAAGAAGAGGTTCGAGGCAGAAGACCATCGAAGAACCGGGTGACGTGATCACCCATAGGTCACCCGGTACCAAATGAGGTTCTATGGCCGTGGAATTTAGCCAACATACTCCACCAAGTCACCATGGCCATATGAATCGAAGAAGTGAAGCAATTGGACGCGGGAAGCACCGGGTGACGTGGGGGTCAACCCTCCAGCAGGGTCGCCCGACCCCCTACACGTCGACCGACGTGTCAACCACGTCGCCCGACCCAATCTACGTCGGGCGACGTCCAACTCAGCTCCCCATCAAGCCATCCAAGTTCCACCGCCTCAATCCAACGCTTCGGAGGACTTTTCGACTAAACCGACATATCCAACCGCCAACCAACCGCCTCTGGGAAGGGATCCAAGCCGTAGAGGGGACAACCGACCCTGATCAAGGGTCGGGCGACGTCCCTGGGTCGGCCGACCTACTCTGACAGGTCGGGCGACCCCCCAAGGTCGGGCGACCCCCCTCAACCGCCTCTTCCACTCTATAAAAGGGGTGCAAGGCGCCTGGAGGCAGGACACACGAAGATCCACCAGAGAGAAGTCCAGTTCTTGTCTTGTTCGCCATTTAGAGTCTAGGTAGTAGTCTATTTGGAGTTAGAGTCGAGTCGGGCACTCGCCCCGATTCCGGAAGTTGTCTCGGAATTGGTAAGCAAGAGTCCATTGTATCTTTCTTTCCGATTTCCGTTGTATCAAGTACTTAGTGAAAATCAATATAAGTTGGTCCTTGTTTATATCTTGCAAGTTCTAGTTTATGCCTTGCTAGAATTAGAACAAAGTCCTTAAGTTATCTTTAGCGGGTAATTTCGTCTTGTGCTGAGCATTCCTCGGTGGGAACTTCTCTTTGTCAATTAACACGAAGAGTCGTTCGACTATCTCGCTTTGCTTAAGCACGTGCTAGGTGAGGTACTAGTTGTTAGCATAGGCGTGGTGCCTAGGTTAGCGCTAGCTGCGGAATACGGCGAAGCCCACGGGGGCCATAGGCGGCAAGTGGTGACAGCCTTGTCCGTCCCTTGAAGTCGGCCACGTTCGGTTAGCCCAGTAGGTGTACCGTAAATCCCGACAGGACTAAGACTTTGCCTCAAGTGTAGAATCGGATCGTGGTGGTGACAGCACCTCGTGAGATCGACATAGCTTTAGAACTAACTTAGGACTTGAACCTCTTTTTTTTACCAACACTTAGGAATCGTTGTACTCGCTCGTTATACCAAATAGATTTACTTACCTACGACTTGGCGACTTGATACCTCTTTGATAGTGTGAATCACTCCTATCTTATTCTATCATTGAGTTTACCCCCGTCATTGGATTAGTAGTATTCTTGTAGCTAAGTCTTTATCAAGTAACGATATACTTTATCCGAGTTGCTTCCCTGAGGAAATTCGATACCCCGGAATACTTCGAGGTGAAATGCTGCAATGGTACACCGTGCGCTTGCGGTTTAACTTGAATTAAATTAATAGGGCATAGCGATCGTCAACAAGCATTTCTGGCGCCGTTGCCGGGGAAGCAATAGGCTAGAGATATCGTTCTTGATAGAAACTTGCTGCACGTTTACCGCTATCCTTTGCGGGATCACCCTTTTCGTTCTTGCTCTTGTGTTTGAACGAACAGGACGTGCATGTCCGGTTTCTCGCTTCCGGAGAACTACACCGATAACCCCGAGCAGATTTTGAGGCGAGTTCGTCAAAGACTCAAGTCTCCAACTCGCCCACTAGCATTGCCCGAGGTCAGTTCTTCGAGCGGCGAACCCGAGGGTCGTACTCCTTCACCAACTCGACCCGTTGACAACATGGCTGACAAGACGATCCGAGAGTACTCCGTTCCAAGCACCAACAACTTGCCCGCAGCCAAGACTGCGGCAAATGGTGCGAACTTCAAGCTGGATCCGTCCTTGGTCAGCATGGTGAATGGCAACCCCTTCTGCGGAAAAGCTTCGGAGGACGCCAACGCGCACCTCCAAAATTTCCTTGAAGTTAGTGGCACGCTCACCATCAAAGACGTGTCCATTAACGACATCCGCCTTCGCCTTTTCCCATTCTCGCTGTTGGGAAGGGCGAAGCAATGGTACTACGCACTCCCTCCCGACGTGGTGATTGATTGGAAGAAAGTGTCCGATGCCTTCCTCAACAAGTTTTTCCCTCCCGGGAAAACCAATGCACTTCGGAACCGCATCGCAAGCTTCACGCAGCTCACAGAAGAAAATCTTTCGGAGGCGTGGGATCGCTTCCAAGATTATCTTCTCACTTGCCTGCACCACGGCATGGAGGAGTGGCTGCGCATTCAAAGCTTCTATAACGGGCTGCTGCGGAACTACCGCGAACATCTTGATGCTGCAGCAGGAGGCGCATTCACGTCTCTCACCGTCCCTGCGGCAAGAGAATTGCTCGAGAAGATGACATCCAACCAAGGGTACAAGAACAAGCGTGAACGTCCAGCCCCGCAACCCCGTACACGCGGCGTACACCAAGTCGACGCCCAAGATGGTACCCTCGACATGCTCGCAGCCAAGATGGACCTTCTTTTGAAGAAGGTAGAAAGCCAAGAGTCGTGCCAAGCCCTCGACTCAAGGATGACGTGCGAAGTGTGCGCTAACATCGGACATTCCGGGGCTGCCTGCCCCGAGACTAGGGATGAGGAGGCCAACTTTGTCGGCAACAACAACAACAACGGCAATGGAGGTTTCCGTCCCCGTGACAACTTCGCACAAGGATGGAACACACGCCCGAACTTCAACTTCGACAACCGCGGTCAAGGTAACAACAATTTCGCCCCTCGTAATTCCGCTGAACCGAACCTTAAAGAACTTGTTCTAGGCCAAGCTAAAATTAATGAGAGCATTAGCAAGAAGTTCTATGTTAATGATAAAATCTTAGAGAACCTAGATCACAAGCTCGATGCTCTTTCCTCAACTCTCCAAAGTCAGCTTAGCCACACTAAGATGCTTGAGACCCAAATCGCACAAATTGCTGCATCGCTTCCACGCACAATATCGGGGAAACTTCCGGGCCAACCGGAGGCAAACCCAAAGGAAAATGTTAGTGTTGTGGAAACCAGGTCGGGAAGGAAGATGCAAGATCCACCACGACCAAAGGTGGCGACCAAGGAGAAGGGAAAGGAGAAAGAGAAGGAGGTTCAAGTTGCGGACGACGAAGAAGAAGAGGAGGCGCCGGAAGAAGAGCCCATGCCTAAAACGGACCACACGAGTACTACGACACTACGATCCTGCCCTTCCCTCGAAGGAACCGCAAGCCAACCGTCGACGAGCAATTCGGCAAGTTTGTGGAGGTAATTCAAAAATTATATGTCAATATTCCACTACTTGATGCGATGCAGGTCCCCACCTACGCCAAGTTCCTAAAGGACATCCTCCTCAACAAACGGCCGCTGCCCTCGACCGAAGTGGTAAAACTTACGGAGGAATGTAGTGCCGCCATCCTCAACTCCCTTCCGAAAAAGAAGAAAGACCCTGGCTGCCCCACAATTTCATGTTCCATTGGGCAACATCGCTTCGAGCACGCTCTCTGCGATTTGGGGGCGAGCGTGAGCGTCATGCCAAAGGCAGTTTTTGATCAACTCAACTATACTACCCTTGCCCCTACGGCCATGTGCTTGCAGCTCGCGGACCAATCCGTGCGGTACCCTGCCGGAATCGCCGAGGATATCCCCGTCAAGATTAGGAACTTCTTCATACCCGTCGACTTTGTCATTTTGGACATGGAAGTGGACAACAAGACCCCTCTCATCTTGGGTAGGTCGTTCTTAAGCACGGCCAACGCCAACATTGACGTTGGGACAGGGGTCATCCACCTCAACATCAACGGGAAAGAAGAATCGTTCGACTTCAAGCCTCGCGTAGAGCAATGCTCGCAAGTGAAGACATTTCAGCACTATGTCCTGAAAAAAGTACACGCCAATCGGCCAAGTGATGCCCCGGCTTGGAGGAAGGTCGAGCCTCAAGTGGCCGTGAACAAGGACAAGCCGAAGAGCGAGTCAAAAACGCCCGAAAAGAAGACCGCGCCAAAGAAATATGTACCAAAGAAGCCATCCACCCCGAAAGGCGTAGATGCCCCGAGGTGGGAGAAGAAGGAGAAATCCGGTGCCCCAACACGTACAACTCAAGTATGGCGGAAGAAGGAAGTTGCCACGAGCACGACGCCCACGCCCTCTCCTGCGACGGGCGTCGACAAAAAGCACTAAAAGGTATGGAGAAGTCGAGCCTACCGCCCTCTCCTGCGGCAGCATCTAAATCCAAATTCATCTCTTTGATCGCCCAATATGCTCTATGTTCTAACTCCACAGGCAAATGACAAGTCTTTCCATAGACGAATTGATAGGGTGTCATACCTATTAGTGTCTTGAATGCTGTGCGATAAGCCCAAAGTGCGCCATTCAACTTGTTTGACCAATCCTTCCCTTCTCTTGTAACAATTTTCTGGAGAATTCCTTTCAACTGCTTATTAGAGGTTTCTGCTTGACCGTTGGTCTGTGGGTGATAGGCTGTTCCAATTCGATGCTCAATGCCCATCTTTTTCAAGGTTTTAGCAAACTCGCTCCCAGTAAAATGAGTTCCACCATCTGTTATAATAACTCTAGGAACACCATATCTTGGAAATATGCACTCATTCAACATCAGCTTGGATTCATGAGTTGTACTAACTTAGCATGGCATTGCTTCTACCCACTTTGACACATAGTCACAGCAACCAAAATATATTCATAACCATGAGAATTAACAAACGGTCCCATGAAATCCATGCCCCAAACATCAAATATATCAACTTGTAGATTATACTTCAAAGGTATAGCATTATGAGCGTTAACATTTCCAATTCTTTGGCATTGAGGGCATCTAGCAACATACCTTTTCGCATCTTCATGCATCGAAGGCCAATAAAATCCACTAGCCCATACCTTTGCTTGCGTTCGAAAGTGCCCATAATGTCCACCATACTCAGATGAATGGCACTTTTCTAATATGCTTTCGCGTTCCTCGCGAGGTACGCATCTTCTAACAGCTCCATCTTCACAATATCGGTATAAATAAGGATCATCCCATATGAATTTCCTCATTTCACTGACAATCCTCTTTCTTTTATTGTTGCTACAATCATTCAGCTTCCCTTTGAATCCATTTATGATATCTTGCATCCATGATTCTCGATAATCCTTAACTCGAAATAGCTGCTTTTGCGCCATAGCATCACCAATACATCCTTCCGTGTCCTCAATCATCAAACGAGATAGATGGTCTGCTACTGAATTCTCAATCCCTTTCTTGTCTCTAATCTTCAAATCAAATTCTTGCAACATCAAAACCCAACGAAGCAATCTAGATTTCGACTCCTTTTTAGAGATAAGATATCTAATAGCAGCATGATCCGTATAAACAATGACCTTAGAGTTGAGGATGTAGGATCTAAATTTCTCAAATGCAAATATGACAGCTAGCATCTCTTTCTCTGTTGTTGTATAATTAATCTGGGCTTCATTAAGAGTTTTACTAGCATAGGAGATAGCATGCACTTTACCTTCTTTGCGCTGTCCAAGAACCGCTCCTACTGCATAATCACTTGCATCGCACATAATCTCAAAAGGTAAATTCCAATCCGGAGGTTGCATAATAGGTGCGGAGCATAAGGCTTCTTTCAACTTCCGAAAAGCGGTAAGTCTGTCATTATTCATCTCAAATTCAACGTCCTTTTGCAACAATTCCGTCAATGGTTTAGCAATCTTTGAATAATCCTTGACAAATCTGCGATAAAAATTTGCATGTCCAAGAAAACTTCGCAGAGTCTTAAGTTCAGTGGGTGGTGGCAACATTTCAACTGTGGATATTTTAGCTTTGTCTACTTCAATGCCTCGTTTAGAAATAACATGCCCCAAGACAATCCCTTCGGTTATCATGAAGTGAAATTTCTCTCAATTAAGAACTAAATCAACTTCTACGCATCTCTTTAGTACTTTCTCTAAATTTGCCAAGCAATTGTCAAAATTAGTTCCATGAACAGAGAAATCATCCATAAATACCTCCATAATGTCTTCAATAAATTCAGCAAATATAGCATTCATGCATCTCTGAAATGTAGCTGGTGCGTTGCAAAAGCCGAATGGCATTCGTCGATAAGCATAAGTTCCATAAGGACAAGTGAAAGTGGTCTTGTGCTGGTCTTCAGGTCGAACAGGAATTTGAAAGAAACCACTATAACCGTCGAGATAGCAAAAATAAGAGTTCTTCGCTAACCTTTCAAGCATCTCATCAATAAATGGTAATGGATAATGGTCCTTCTTTGTAGCGGTATTCAGTTTCCTGTAGTCAATGCACATTCGCCATCCTGTAACTGTTCGTTGAGGGATTAACTCATTATTCTCATTAGGCACAACTGTCAGTCCGCCTTTCTTTGGTACGCAATGCACTGGGCTCACCCATTCGCTATCAGCAACAGGATAAATCATTCCTGCATTAAGAAGTCTCAGCACTTCTTTCTTTACAACTTCCTTCATGCCTTCCTTCAATCGTCGCATGCCTTCAACAACTGGTTTGGCTGATTCTTCAAGATTGATCTTGTGTGTGCAAAAAGCCGGGCTTATTCCTTTGATATCATCAATACTATATCCGATGGCTTTCTTGTATTTCCTCAGAACAGCAAGCAATCGTTCTGTCTCTTCTTTATTCAAAGCACTGTTGACGATGACGGGATAAGTTTTATCTTTACCTAAGTACTCGTACCTCAGACCGTCAGGAAGTGGCTTCACTTCTACTTCCGGTGCTGCACCAGGATCCAGATTACCCAAAGGCTCAAATTGAGACTTTTCGCCTCTGTGCCGGTCGGCACCTCCGCTGTGCCGATCGGCACAACATGTGTGCCGGTCGGCACTGGCTTGAATTCCCACCTCTTCCCTGTCCGATTCTTCAAACAGTTTATTCAACGGATCTGAATATACTGATTTCTTCATCTTTTTCTGAGAAGAATTCTTGAAGAGAGGGTGGGTCTTCACTTTGTTGAATGACGGGTGGGTCTTTGAATTCAAAAATGACTTCCTCTCCGCCCAGAGTCAACTTGAGATGACCTTTTCCAGCATTAATGACAGCTTGTACAGGCTTCAAGAAGGGTCTTCCCAAGATAATATCTTCAACTCCAACTTCACCTTTATCAAGAACAAAAATATCCACTGGTATAGCATTCTTTTTTACCTCAACGTTAATATCCTTGATAACTCCCAGTGGTTTAGTTCTCCTTCCATCCGCCATGATGAGCTCAAGCTCGGTTCCTAGCAGTCTCCCTTTTATGTCATAAGGCATGTCCATGAATGCTTCATACGTCATCAAACTGACGCGGGAGCCAAAATCACATAATGCTTTAGAAAAGTCTCTATGCCCGATTTTGCATGGTATGTAAGGATCAATTTCAGTTTCTTCTGTAAGGCCAACTGCATAAACTCTGCATAATCTTTCATACGGCGACGGGACAAAACAACTATCAAATAGCTTATTTGCTTATTTAACCTCCATCTGATCGATTTCCATATCATCCTTATACAGCTTCCCCAATACTTCACCAATGATAACATTGTCTAGGATTTCTGAAGTTCTAGTGTATTTAGAGAAGTTATACTGAACTCCTTAGTAGAGGCATACCTTGGGTCATATGTTCTCCTCATATTTAGCAGATTTGAGCTGAAATCGATAGGAATCCAATCCAACGGTTCAAACTCGTCCAACGGTTTAGCATTGCTCAAGGTTGGATCTCCTACTGGTCTTGAAAATTTATTCACGAAGCTGTTTTTCTGCTCCTCTAATATTGCAGTTTCAGTTTTGGAAATTCCCTTAACAGCGGGCCTCGTGCTGGTCGGCACAAGGTTTGTGCCGATCGACACGCTCGGCTCAAGTGTGCCGATCGGCATAGCAGCAGTGCCGGTCGGCACCTCCTCAGATTTTGGTCTTTTCAGATCATCTTGCAGTGGTTCTTCTGTCCTTACTGTTAATTCAATTTCGGACACTGTACAGCTTTCCGCTCCAGCTTTGAGTCCCAAAGAACCTTTGACTAGCGTCGACCTTTCAAGGGGAATTGGATCTTCTTGGAATTCTTCCTAATGTCTATGCATAGCTTCAGTCTTTAATATCTTGCTCAAAAGATCCAGACCTGCAGTAGCAGTTAAGTCGAGGAAACTCCCTCCAGCCGAGCTGTCCAGATGCATCCTGGAGGTTCCTTCGAGAGACATGTAGAATGTCTGTGCAGTCAAATTATCATCAATGCCCAAGTCGGGCCCCTGCTTCAATAAAGATTGAAACGCAACCATGCTTGCGTAAGGGTTTCTTCCTTCATTTGCTCAAAGTTAACCACTTCTCTTCTCAATTTCTGCACCTTCGGAAGCGGGAAGAAATGCAAACAGAAATTTCCTACAAGTTTGTCCCAGTTTCCTTTAGCTTCACGAGCTGCAGATTTATACCAATCCTTGGCCCTTCCATCTAGAGAAAATGGAAATAGCAACCATCTGTACCGATTCTGAGGCTCTCCTTCATGCTTAAAGGTCCGACAGAGAACTTCTAGATCTTGCAGATGTGTGTACGGGTTCTCGTCCTTCATCCCTGAAAATTTGCTGTTCTCGACCATGCTGATGATGGTCGGGTTGAGAACGTATGACGAAGCAGTGACTTTCTTATCGGAAGTTTGTGGGATCAGCAATCCTGGAGACGGTAGTGAATGCTCCCTAACCATATGAGTCGGTTCAGGAGTACTCATCCTGAAAACACAGAAAGAAAACACAAAAACAACTAGAAAAGAGAGGATTAGAGGTTAATAGAATAAATAAATAGTAAAAGAACTGGCTTGTTCTCCGGTAACGGCGCCAGAAATGTGCTTGTTGGTCGTTTGTACGCATCTACTTATATACCGCAAGTGGACGGTATACAGTTGTAGCACTTCCCTTAGAGTATTCCAAGGTTTAATATCGAACCACAGAGAACAAGCGGGACCTAAACTATTATTTAAACTACTAAATTAATAAAGCAGAAGTGTGTGTTGAAAGGATGATTAACAACTAGAGGTGAAAGAGCATATGGTTGTAACAAGGTTAAAGGGATTCTCTCCTATGGTTTGGGACGCTGGCATGCAACTTGGAGTATTGTTCAATTGATAGGTTTAGTATTCTACAAGACATGGTGGTTTCGTTCGTGTCTCGCCCTGTCACGACAAGGATTAGTAGCTCCCCACTGGTTTCTTGCACTATGTGATTATCGATAGTGTAACCGTTGCAACAGCTACACTAACAAATTTATGTTTTGATCAGATACGGAATAAACGCATCGCATAGACTGAACGCATCAAAAGAGTATCGTAAGTGTGAGAGTTACATATCCAGGATTCCCTCGCCACGGAGAGAATATGAGATCTACTCACGCATCATACTGCAACACATGAACATGGCTACAATAAGACACGGAATTTTGGCGTGGACCCACAGGTGCCGATCGGCACGGTGGTGTGCCGGTCGGCACGATCTTCCTTTTTGATGGTGATGATCGGTTATCGTCGTCTTCGCCGCCACAACCTTCAATCTAGGTCAAAACTTTTATCTGTTCGCCCCCCTCTTTCTCCTTCACGACCAAGATCTTATCTTTATAGTTCCTTCCGATTGTGGGCTGGACTTCACCGACTCCGACTCTGATATTTATTCTGGGCTTCATCTTCTTCTGAGCGAGTTTCATGTTTGGGCCTTACCCGTGCGGTGCCGGTCGGCACGGGGTCTGTGCCGACCGGCACGGCCTCTAATTTCTTCGTTCTTCGGGCCTCCGGTAGCTCTTTATCCGTAGTCTCTTCATTTTCACCTGTTCTCTACAAATGCTTCCAAATACACAGAAACTACGATATATATAATAATAGGGTTAATTGTTAGCAATAATGACATAATAAGGTATTAAAAACACTATATTTGTCATATAAAATGGGTACATAGAAAGCGCCAACAGTAAGATCATAAAGTCTGGGGAAAAGATATGCAAAGGCAACACCATTGTGTCATTTATCCTTCGAGAAACTTGTACTCATCCCATCACCAACCTGTTTAGCACAAAATTGTTGATATAGTTTCCCTCCACCAAACCCTGCCAGAAATGCGATGTACCTTGAGACTTGTTAATCAGGGACATGGGTCTATCTTTGACATATTTTTTCCTCAAAATCTCCTGCCACAGCCTCGAGGTATTTTCTAACCTCCATAGTCATTTGCAGAGTAAACTGATGTTCATTGTTGTAAGGTCAAGGACCGCCAGCCCTCCTTGATCCTTACGCATACAAATCTATCATGAATTAATAAAACTCACCTTTTCCCCTTGCAAAAAAAAAAAAATGCCGCTTCCAGTATGGCATGGGAACAGTAAACAGCTCCTCCACATGCGCGCGCGGGGACGTCGAGCCGAGAGGAGAGCGGATCAGCCATCCACGTGTTTCACCGCTCAAGTGATGAATGGAAACCGATTAACAAATCGACCTCCCCCGCGCCGCGCCACTGCTGTCTGCCGGACCTGCCCGATCGATCCATCCAGTATCGCCTCTGGGGCTGGGGCAGAGGAGAGAACGGGGATGCGAGAGAAGGTGACCACCAAGCGAGAGCAGAGGAGCAGGGGATCGATCCATCGCGTACCCACCCATGTGAACTGGTGCCTCGCGGCGACAAGCTCGTGCACAAGCCTTTTGTCCGTTTGCGTGGCTCATGGAACTCGCTCTCGCGGATAAAAGTGAAGAGGACTGCAGTATATTTTTTTAATGATAAAAAAAACTAAATTAATCTCGGCCTTGGCTTTCAAAGAAACTGCAACCAAAATGAGAACTACAATACAGTAAATAGATATTGGTTAATGCAATGTTACAAATATAGTGATTTGTGATACAGCAGTCTTACTATACACTGTACTACAATGAGAATAGCTTAAACGTAGGTGCGCATACAGGCAAGAGACATCACGCTGTGCGTAGGTTTTTTTGAGGTAGAGGAATTTAGTAGGTAGATGAATTATGAATAGATTTTGCTGTTTTTATACACATCGAGAGGGCAAAGTACTTCAACTGCAACTGCGGCAAACATTTGAGTATTACACGAGGAGCACGGCAGGCCCAAACCTTCAGACTCCACTGCAAGCCTTTTTTTTCTTTGCCCCTTCTCTCTTTGTTTTTTTAACCACTTGTCAGATTTACTGAATGTACTCTCTTACTTATAAAATTCACGTGTATTCACACCATTTATTATTTTTTTTAGCTTTCTTGTGGGGGTAAATTGGAGTTCTTCCATAAAAACTATTTTAATCATCTTATTATCCTACTAGCCATTTTTCTACAGCCCGATCCGAAAGCAAATGTGTTTGGTTATCATTTTTTAGTACACATGTGACTGTGTATATTTCAGCCTAGATGCTAGTGTTAACCATATAACTCAATATACGCCAGTCATCAACCACTGGGATTCGACTCACATGCAATGAAAAAAAATTGGTCAACTAATAACTGGATACAGACCCTCTAAGGGCATGTATAACGCTATACGTAGGCAGTTTCATAGCCCGTTTCATGCGTTGTCATATGGAATTTTTGATGACATAGAAAAGAGAGAGAGATGTGAGATAAAGAGGCGGTTGTTTCGCGAGGCAACCACCTCATGCGCTAAAATTTATGAGTATGAGACGGTTTTCACACCATTGTAGGAGTTGTAGTTGCCATGCAATTCATAAATATTCCTTTTTCATCCACAAATAAAGGAAGTATGGTACTCCTTTGAGACAACTAAAACAACCATCTATGTATATATGATCTCATAATTGTTTTATAATAATGAAACTATCTAATAAGACAACACCTTTGTACTTGCCTTAAATACGTAAAGCAAGTTCAGTCGGTTGTTGACCGAAGCTCTACCAAGCTGATACTATTGGTCAGAAAAGTTCGACTGCATTCCTAACAAAATTCAGCTCTCCCAAAATTTAAACCATCGGATATGACAAAACAGTATGGGCCCATTCTCCTTCCCAGTGCACATCGCGGCCCATTTCACAGTAGCTGCCTTTTTTTTTTTTGAAGGCAACATGCCCAAAAGGGCTTCATTTCATTTAAATACAAGTTACAGTACAGATAGTGGCCCAAGAAGGCAGATTACATATTTTCTCTTGTATAGGACAGCCTTCGTTGTGCCTATAATTTGTACATCTGAAAGTGATTTTGCCTTGATTAAGATCATGGGCATTCCTAGCTAAATAATCAGCAACAACATTTTGATCTCTAGGAATGCACTTAACAGAGCTTTGAGTTTTGTCAAGAAGGCTAAAAATGTCTTCGGTAGCATGTAAAATTCTCCAATCCGGCAAACCTCCTCTTGGATTTTGAATGTAAGAGATAAGAGGTTGACAATCCGAGAGGAAATTGCAGTTAGTGACCTGCAAATCAGAACAGAGTATTGCTCCAAGATTCATGCTCAATGCTTCAGCATGAATCGCAGATTGAGCGATATTTGTTTTAGCCTGAACTTGAAGAGACCACCGATGATGGTCACTTGAAAATGATATGAAAATTCCAAGTCCAGCATGGGGCTCTTGAAAGAAGGAAGCATCAGACCTGCAACAGCAATTAGGAAAAGAAACATAGATTTCCTGCCTTTTAGAACAGGGAGAGTATTTATTATTGTGCAGGTTTCTTCTTCAATTTCAAAAGCATCATATTGTGCTTTTTGCGCAGCTTTAGCCTGCGATATAACTGAGTGAATAGACCAGGATTTATTATTAAATCTGTGATCATTCCTGGCCTTCCAAAGGAACCACAAAATATAAAGGGCAAGATCAGTTTGCTCATTCGAGATCAAATTTTGAAGCAGGAAACTTAAAATTTGGGCACAAGAACCATGAAGACAATCAGTTTTGATGCCCATAGGAGAATGAAACCAGACTGCTCTAGCAAAGTCACAATGAAAGAAAAGGTGTTCATCATTTTCAATATTTCCACATCTAGAGCAGAATTTAGAAATGGATTTTATTCTACTATTAACTCTTTTACCAGAAGCAATGTTTCTTGTAGCAAGTCTCCAAATAAACATCTGGACTCTTGGAAGAATCTTTTTATTCCTCCAGATGTTTTTGATAATGAAATGAGCATCATTAGAAAAGTTCAAAGAACTCACCGTTGATTGAATGTTGTCCTTGTGAATGTATTTATAAGCGCTTTGAGCTGTCCATTTACCTGATTTGTTTGGCTTCCATATGAGCTTGTCTTGACCGTCTGATTGTGAGAGAGGAATTTGCACAACCTGCCTAACAAAATCTGAACTAAAAATAAAATTCAAAAGCTCTGTATTCCACCTTTTTGGATTTGGCAACCAAAGGTCAGAGACCTTAGTGGGTAAGGTGGAATTCATTGCTTCATCTGATATAAAATCATGAATATTATGCCACATGGGACACCAAGGTCCGTTCCAAATGGAAACATTGCCGTTTAAGAGATTCCATTGCACTGAATTGAACATGATCTCTCTAATTTTGAGGATAGAGTTCCAAGTCCAGGATTTAGAACCATAAGAGCTAGCTCTCCAAAAAGAAGTGTTAGGAAAATACTTACCTTTCAACACTTGGGCCCATAAGGATTCCGGATTGGTGATCATTCTCCAAACAAGACCCGTAATGAGAGCTTTATTTAAAGCATGCAAATCTCTAAAACCAAGTCCTCCAGCTCCTTTTGGGATACAAAACTTTTTCCATGCTGAAAGACAGAGTGGTTTCTTACTATTGTCAGGATTGTTCCCTCTCCACCAAAAGTGCCTGATGATACTTGTTAGATCAGCAATGAAAGGCTTAGGAAATAAAACATGAGACATATAGTAAATGGGAATAGAAGAGAAGACTGATTTAATGAGAGTAGAGCGGCCTGAGTGAGAGATACTATCAGCTTTCCAATCACTGAATTTAGCTTTGAATTTGTCCTTGAGGAAAGCATAAACTTTATTTTTTGGCAAATGTGAGAAGAAAAGAGGATGCCCAAGGTGTGTGGCATCATTAGACATGAAAGGAACCTGGAAAATTGAGCTAATATAATTACTAATATGAGAAGGGGTATTAGCGCTAAAGAGAATTGCAGATTTATTCCAATTAGGAGTTTGGCCAGAATCCAGACAAAACTCCTCTAGGATATGTTTAACTGCCTGTGCTTCCTGAATGGTGGCTTCACCACAAATAATAACATCATCTGCAAAGAGAAGAGAGTGAATAGCTGGGGATTGGTTAGTAAGTTTGACTCCAAAGATTCTCCCTTCTCGAGCAGCATCCTGCAACCTGCAAGTTAATTCATTTATTGCAATAATGAAAAGATAGGGAGACAACGGACACCCTTGTCGAATTCCTCTCGTACTTCTGAAGCTGCCAAAAGATTGACCATTTACTATAACAGAGAATGTTGGATCTTCTATGCAAGCAGCGACCAAGTGAATAAAATGCTAGTTGAAACCAATACGTCGCATAGCAAATTTAATAAAACTCCATTCAAGCCTGTCAAAAGCCTTAGCAAGATCAAGTTTAAGAGCAAAAGCATGTTTGTCCCAATTTTTAAGCTGAAAAGAGTGAATGACTTCATGGGCAATGATAATATTCTCAGAAATTCGGCGCCCTTTAACAAAAGCATATTGAGAGTCATTAATGCAAACTGGTAAGTGTGGCTCCATCTTCAGAGCAAGGATTTTAGCAATGATTTTGTAAGCCACATTACAAAGACTAATAGGTCTGTAATCTAAAGGAGAAGTACAATGGGCTTTTTTCGGAACAAGAACTATATTAGTCTTTTTCAAACTTGGAGAGAGTCGTTTGTTACTGAAGAAAGATTCGACCAGATTGAGGATGTCATCTCCAATCCAGCTCCAAGAGAACCTGTAGAATTTCACATTTAATCCATCGGGGCCGGGGGCTGCATTGGCTCTCATCGAATTCAGGATTTCAAATATTTCTTCTTTCGTTGGAATTCTCAAAAGGTTCTCATCTTCAATATGATTAGTAGAATAAACCTCTGAGAAAGTGTTTGTAACCTGCAGGTTAGACCTGAAAAGATTGCCAAAATATTCAATAAAACATTCAGCTATATTTTCATCAGAGGTGACAGTTTTCCCTTGAGCATCAACAATAGAATTGATTCTATTCTTTCTTCTCCTTTTGATGACACTCTTGTGAAAGAAGGAGGTGTTTCTATCTCCCTTTACAATCCAGTCCTTTTTGCAACGCTGCCTGTAATATTCAGAAATCTTATTTAGAGTGAGCTCATACTTATGAATCAAATCATCTTCCAAAGCATAGTTTCGATTGGTAGAAGGTAAAGCTTGCAGGTTAGCTATTTCAGATTCAAAGTGTTTAAGCTGATTGTTGAGAGAAGATTTGTTCTTTTTAGACCAAACCTGTAAATGATGACCTAATTGCTTAGTTCTTTTGTGGAAGGGAAGATGGGAGAATTTGGACCATATATTTTTGCTTACCTCATGGAAGTCATTTTCATATAACCACCAATTTTCAAACTTAAAACTCCTTTTCTTGCGCTTAAAATTAGAGAGAGGGATAGCAAGAATAGGAGCATGATCACCAAATAAGAGAGGGAGATGATAGACATTAGTGTTAGGAAATAAATCGCACCAAGCATGATTAGCCAAACACCTGTCCAGTCTTTGAAAAGTAGCTTTGGAAGCTGATCTTCTGTTGGTCCAGGTGTACGCAGGCCCATTATGACCAAGATCAATCAAACCACAATTATTAATGATGGAACCAAAAGAAGAAATCCTGCTACGATTAGGAGGCCTGTAACTTAATTTTTCATTAGCATGCAACAACTCATTAAGGTCACCCATACAAAATAAGGGACTGTTATCACTACCAACAAAATTAGCCACATCTGACCAGATACTACTAGTATTGACATGATAAGGATCACCATAAATACAAATTAACCTAAAGACTAAACCATGAGCAGAAGTAACAGTAGAAAAAATATAGTTAGGATTAGACTTGATTACAATTATATTAACATCATCAGTCCATAAAAGCCACAGACCTCCTGATATGCCTTGAGCTGAAACGATGTAGTCATTTTGCACGGGAAAGGCACGAATTATATCAGCAAGAGAGTATTTATTAGTTTTTACCTCAGAGACGAAGATTATTTTAGCTCTTGTGGAAGTGACAAGCCTAGCAAGGTGTCGCATCCTAGAACTGTAGAGGGAGCCTTGTGTTCCTCGACAGTTCCATGAGAGGAAATTCAGAGAGAAATTGGATAAGATAGACTGGAAGGCAGAAGATTGGGAGGGATCGTTGGAAAGAGAAGGGAAACAAGGCATCTCGCCTACATCCATTCCGGGAAGACAAGTTCAGAAATTCAAAAGATTAGAGGAAAATGAAAAACTAGCAAGGCATGACGCCTACATCCATATAGGAACAAAGAGGCACAAGCTACAAACAGGGGTCAAACAAACTAGCCACTGCTGAGTACAGAAGCTAGAGAGCGAAAAGGAAAGAGGAAAGATCACAGTGAGGGGATAGTTGGGGAAAGATGGAGCAGCAAGAGAGAGCCAGCAGCGGGAGTGGAAAAAGGAATCACAACAGGCATAGATAGATAGCTAACTAGAAGCAGCCTGTAGGAGCAGCATTGCTAGGAAAGAAACCAGAGGACTCACATTTTGCCTCCCCTCGATGCTTTGAATCCTACTAGAAAACAAACCAATCAAGGCCAAATCTGAGAAAAGGAGGAGCTTCAGAGCAAATGGATTTGATTTCTAGATCGAATCGAGAGAGCTAGCTGGATGGATTGATGGAATCTGAAAGGGGGAAGAAGGAGCTACAGTAGACAGAAGACGGTTCGAGAGTTCGGGTCGGAGCTGTTTTTTTCAGAAGAGTTAGCTTCGTCTTGTTCACAGTAGCTGCCTTAAAAGCCCTTCCTATCGGCGACAGTTGGGGCTGTCTGTTCCCAAAAAAAAAAAAAAAGGTTGGGGCTGTCGGCCGAAACCCTACCCACGGCCACGGCGCACTCCGCCGCGCGCCGTCATTTCGCCGCCGAGCCTGCCGGTGGCTTTGCTGCCGGAACAGATGGCCCCTGGGGATGCGTGCCATGAATGCCGCAAAGATCAGGAAAGCTCGCCGGGCTGCCGCGGAGGGCTTCCCCGCCGCCGGCGTCGCGGTGGCGGCGAGGAGGAGGACCGCATCAGCTCCCTCTCCGACGACATGCTGCTCCAGATCCTCGCCCGCCTCCGCTGCGCCAGCACCGCCGCCCTCACCGGCCTGCTCGCGCGCCGGTGGCGCGGCCTATGGACCCGCCTCCCGGAGCTCACCTTCCACAACACCGCGCCCGACCGGCTGCTCGCCGCGCTCAGCCAGGCGGCCCAGGCCGCCTGTCCGGCGCTGTCACTCCTCGAAATCCGCGTCAACAGCCACCACACTTCGGAATTCGCCTGGGCTGTTCCGTTGCTCAGCACCGCAGCGGGGCTGGCGCCCAAGAAGCTCAATATCGTCATCGACGGTGACTGGCGGCACCCCTACATTGCGGGTGCCGTCCAGCTGCCCTGCTTTGACCGCACCATTTCGATCTGCCTGGAGGCCCTGCATATGTTCCACCTCGACCTCCGGTTCGCATTGCCACCAGCAGGACGCTTCCAGGCGCTCGAATGCCTCTCACTCGCTTCATGCCTGATTGATCTTCCAGCCCTGCTCCCGCTCTGCCCCCATCTGCGCAGGCTTCGGATTTGCAATCGGGAGTTGGACTTTTTAACAGTCCACTCGCCCTTGCTTGAGGAACTAGATGTGAAACTTGAGAGGGTTAAGCGTATCGACATTCTGACCCCTTTGCTTAAGAAGTTGAAGTTTTTTGGTGGTTGTGGCGATCTGTTGAGCTTGATGTCGACAGCAAACGTCGATGATTATAATTTGACATACACAGCGCCAGTTGTGGAGGAGCTCTCATGGGAGTATCAGAACCCGGCCTCAATTTATTGGTTTGGTATGGATTGGCTCTTGGACAGCCTCAAGTTACAGTCGTTGCAGCCGCAGCACTGTCCCCGCGATCATATCCTGTCACTAAAAGTAGCGATTGATGTGCGTCTTCTACTAATTGATTTCCTATAGCTTTTCATGCTGCCAATTTCATGCGGTGCAATTATTGTGCAGGGTGGTTCTTTTATTGGAATGTGGTCCTTTGAAGAGGTGATATCCTCCCAAATTCCAGTTACCAGATTTTCTATTCTGAAGTTGGATTTCATATGTAAAGGGCACGTCTATGGACCAATGGTGCTGTTTTTGCTCGGGTTTTGTACCTTTATTCAAATGCTGGAGCTGAAGCTGTCTGAGGTAGCTATTCTATTTGGTCTGTTCTCTTTGCCTAATATAAACATTATGAACAAATTTCTCCAGATACATGCTTGAATCTGGCATTTTTTTAGTTTCACATTGTACTTTATTTTCTTTTAGGTTGAAGATGAAGAGTGTGCAGTAAATTGCCCTTGTGATCAACCTAACGACTGGAGAAGTCAGAATCTCTCCTTGACTAATCTCAAAGAAGTAGATATCCAGGGATTCAAAGGAGAGGATCACGAAATTGATTTATTGAAAGTGATATTTAGAAGCGCAGCAATGCTGAAAAGAGTGGCGGTGAAATTGTCCTCCAAGGTCTCAAAAAGAGATGGATACATCGGAATCCAGAGCATTTTAGAGGCATATCCTTCTGTAGAATGCAAGATTTATCGTGATTCTGGAGCTTGTTTGGTTGACATAGATGCTTAGCTGTTACCAGAGACGGTGTCCTTTAGGCTGACCCTGAACTTATAATACCTCTCGCTTGTATTTTGGTGAACTCATCAAGACGTTGTCATCTCTATGGCTGTTGTTTAGTTGATTTTGTATTCATAGTATGGCCATGGTTTTTCTTGTGTTGTTCTTAAATTGGCCATAAACAGTAGGATGTAAAATATGTATTTCGGTTCAAGCCTAATGAAATGGATAATGCTTGTATCCATTCTTTCTTAAGTTCTTTACTTCTTTGCTACAAAGGCAGCCTCTCTCTCTTTTTCTTTTTAAATTCATTTCTTTTTCTTCTGAAAGTTAGTGCTGCCTACCCCAACTTGCTTGGGATAAAAGGCTTTCTTCTGAAAGTTGTGCAGCCTCCTAATTGTGCCATTCACTTACAGAGGAATTAGTTTAGCTTCTGGGGAGCCATTCGGTAATTGATGCATGCTAAATCTTTCCCTCTTTAGTCTTTATGAACCGTCCTAGTTTTAGTTCAGGTAGAATGTTGTTTCACCTGGCCAGTATTCGATATGTCTGCCATCTAGATGGAGTTGCATTTGGTCTCATATGCTGTGCGCATGCTCACTAGGTTTGGGAAACCGGCTAAAATGCTTAGTCAGAATTGGAATGTCAGCTCTGATTTTGGTTGCACGTAATGTTTGTTTGAACGGAACCAGTTTAAGACATCTAACCAACTAGGTCGTTAAGGCGCTTTGCCGCGCCCTGCTGTTTGGCTGATAATTCTTGTTGTTGGGCCGCAGCGGGGTTCATTCAGAAGGGCTACCAAGAATTCTGTTTTGATGCTATTTGTGATTTATACATCAGGCTCAGCTACGTCAGTTCTCTTGGTTTGGCTGAATGGGTTCAGTCAGTGCTTTAGGAACTAAACTGATATATTATATACGGATATGGTTTAGCAGGGTTCCAAGAGTAGTTTTTACGTTTTTTGGCATACCAGATACGTGCCGTAGATATATCATACTAGTACTAACTATGCTTGTAGTAGCCTGCTGCTTTGTTCTGTCTCCAGAGAGCACTTACTAGAGGTGAACCAGACTGACGGTTTCATCCCTTGATTTCTGTGGTGGTTCTCACATGTTGCAAAATAGACTTGCTCCATCGTTTCATATAGATCAGTGGTTGGTTCCATTCTTCGTTCGCTGTCTGCATTTCTTCTTTGCTTCCACAAAAAACTATGCATTGTACTTATTAGTCATATATGTTCATTGTCATAAATGGTTGTTTCATTGTCACCTGTCCTGTCGTTTGGAACAGGGAGATCGATCTTAAACCATCCTCTTATCATATTTGGCCCTTCTTCATAAGCTCCTGAACCATGCATGATCAGGCCCAGTTTCTTCATTATTTCAGGGAGCATAAGAAGCCTTGCTAGTTTAGCTATCGATGTGACCTAGACATAAGGTTATGTTAATTCTGACTGTGTTTGAACTACGGATTAATATATAGTTAAAGCCAGTCTTATTTATTATATACCTTAAAGTATTAGGAGTTGTATGTGTACATGCTATATGGAGAGATGTGAAATCAGAACGTAAATACTGTAATGATTGGAACTGCTTCTTCCTTTTTTTTTCATGCATCTTTTTCTCTCTCTTTTTTTAAAAAAACCAGGAACTCTGTAAGTTCTATGTGTGTGTCTTTTGTGGGTTCCTAAAATCAGAAACTAAGATATTGTGCAGTGTCGATCTCGCTGGCCTGCTTCCCCTCTGCCCCCGCCTGCGCAAGCTCAGGCTTTTGGTTTGGGCGCCCTCGATACCTGTCCATTCGCCCTCGCTCGAGGAACTAGATGTGGAATGCGGGACGGTTCAGCGTATCGACATTCTGACCCCTTCGCTTAAGAAGCTGAAGTTTCGTGGCTTCAATGGTTTTGACAACGAGTTTAGCTTGACATACTCGGCTCCAATTGTGGAGGAGCTCTCATGGGTCTGGAAGTATCCTTACCTTTCCACAAGTGATCGGTTTGGTATAGTTTGGCTTTCGAACAGCCTGAAATTGAGGTCGCTCGAGGCGTGTCGACACAGGCTGTTCCCCAACAATAACAGGGACAACACATGTTTGCAGCCGCAGCACTGCCCCCGTGTTCACATCCTGTCGCTGAAGATAGTGCGTCTTCGATCTTCTGCTAATTGATTTCCTAAAGCTTTTCGTGCTGCCTAATTAATTGTTGTTGTGCAGCTGCGTGGTTTGTTTGATGCAATCTGGAGCTTTGAACAAATGTTATCCCACATCCCAGTTACCAGATTTTCTATTTTGAAGCTGGATATCGAAAGAAACTGGCACGTCTATGGACCAATGGTGTTGCATCTACTCAGGCTTTGTACCTTCATACAAAGGCTTGAGCTGAAGCTGTCTAAGGTAACTATCCTCGGTCTGTTCTCTACTTCTCTTTGCCTGGTACAAACATCATGAACAAATTTCTCCAGACAAATGCTTGAATCTGTCCTTTCAATTACTCTAGTATCCAGCATCAATGCCACATTACACTTTAATTTTCTTTTAGGTTGAAGATGAGGAGTGCGCAGTAAATTGCCCTTGTGAGCAACCAAAGAACTGGAGAAGCCAGAATCTCTCCTTGACTAATCTTAAAGAAGTAGATATCCAAGGATTCAAAGGAAAGGATCACGAAATTGATTTATTAAAAGTGATATTCAGAAGTGCAACAATGCTGCAAAGAGTGACTGTGAAATTGTCCTCCAATGTCTCAACAAGAGACGGATACATGGGAATCCAGAGCATTTTAGAGGCATATCCTTCTGTAGGATGCAAGATTTATTGTGATTCTGGAGCTTGTTTGGTTGACACAGAGGCTTAGCTGTTAATAGAGACAGTATCCTTTAGACTGATCCTTACGGTCCTGAACTTCTGCTACATGCTGCTTGTAGTTTGCTGAACTCATCAAGATGCTGTCATCGCTAAAGTGTTGTTTGGTTTACTTTGTAGTATGGCCATGTTTTTATTTTGTTATTCTTATTTTGGCCATACAAGTAGGATGGAAAATATGTACTTATGTTCAAGCCTAATGAAATGGATCTTGCTTGTGTCCATTCTTTCTTGAGCTCTTTTACTTCTTGAGTTAACATTCACCAAGTGCTAGCGCGCATATACACCTTTATTTGTGGACGCACACGAGGTAGACCATTTTTCCATACATTGGGCCAAGCACTATTGAAAAGCAATGGCTCTACTAGAAACAAAGCCAAATACTTTCAGCTATGAAGAAAAATACTTATTTTATCATTATCAAATTTAGGTCGGTATGCCTATGAATTTTTAACGCTCTCAAATTTCTATTGTATTAAATTTTGGGCTATCCACTTTTTTGTTTTGATCTCGGCTATCCACTTAATAAAGAGATTTGCATGAGAACATGATCTGTTGAGAATAAACGGACGTGCACAGATAATGCCATCCACTGGGTCGACTTGTACTTGCTCTCTAGGCAGAGGCATCTACTTCTTGCTTGACGCACATGGGTGGTCCCAGAATTTTTTTTAAAAAAAACTAATTCTATTCTTTTTTGGCATTTCTGTGTTCATTTTGCAATTTCATAAAAAATTGAGTGTCAGTGTGCTAAAAAAAGAAGTTTTATACGGGATATTTTCGTTGCCTACCGGCAAGAATGTTGATTTCTTTTTTTTTGCGAAAGGGCGGATTATATATTAAAAGGAAGCACAGTACATCCACACTTTACAGGGACACCCCTGGAACTTTACAGAAAGGACCTCGAAGAAAAGAAAATTACAACGAACTCCCTTATCCTCTCGATCCTTCCCGACACCCAAACTTCTCTCCGCCGGCGAGACACCGCCGAAGAACAGCCGGATTCCACCCTCCTTCTCCGTCGACGACACAAACCATTGTAAACGCCGCAAGACCCAGCGTCCGGACCACCTCCAGAACACATTAGCAATAGCAGAACGACCATCGGCCATCGTCGAGCAGAGAAAGGAAGAGGAAAACGCACCACCAGGGATGCAAACACCGGAGAGATCGACGCCAAAACTCAACGGCGACCACCCGGGAAGATCTTCCACCATCACCAGCAACGCCGGCATCACCCGACGCAACACCAGCAAGGGGGAACACCAACCCCCATCACCAGCAACATCGCCGGAGAGGGGTACCAAAAACTTCCACCCTTTCGCAAAAGAGCCGAAGGAAACTAACCTCCACAGGACTTCACCGGTGTCGCCTTCGCCGCCATGGACTCGAGCGCCGCCAGATCCGCCACGGAAGGGAGCAAATCCGGCCGACATGCCGGAACCCTAACCCTAACCGGGAAAACTAAACTACTACCTAAGCTAAAGCTAAAGGGAGCAGGAAACGGCTCCGGGCGACGATTCCCCAGCTCTCCCCGCTCTCCGGAGCACCGCGGCCACCGGAGAGGAGGAAGAGCCGACGGAATCGCCGCCGGAGAAGAGAAATCGCCTCGGTGTCGCCCTCTCTTTACTGTAGAAAGGGATAACGTTTCGAGCCGAGCTGGAAGAACACTATTCTAATCCGGTGGCAAGAATGTTGATTAAGAACATTTGATAGTTGCCGTTATATTTTTCCTCAGAAACAATGTGAACCACCGCAAAAAAAAAAAAAAAAAAAAAGAAGCAACGTGAACAGTGGAACATACTTCCCTCCGTTTGGAAATACTTGTCACCCGGAAAATCACTGTAGCAATTTTGACTACATGTCTTTTTCTCTAAAATATTTCAAGTTACTTCAAACTTTCATATTGTTTGGTAGGTTTTGAGGCACATTACATTAGCATTATATACTTTCAAATATATCTAAATATTTTGTAGAAAAAAACGTAGAGTCAAAGTTGCTACAGTGATTTTCCGGGTGACAAGTATTTTCAAACGGAGGTAAGTATGATACAACACCACCAGATCATGCGAAATGTAAGTTACCGGATATTCCTGTGGGGCTCTGTTTCTTCTCAAATACAAAGAGGGTTGACTGTAAATTTTCATATCTGGTTCGTCAACTAGCTTCTTCGCCGGCCGCCAGCAGGGGGAGAGAGAGACGACTCGAGCATAAAAACACAGGCGACGCCGCAAGGCGGTTGGGATGGAAGCTGCTGCGAAGACGACGACGCGTCTCCCGTTTGCCGCATTGTACTTCGGCGATATTCCCAAGATCTGCTCCTCGCTGGTCGCCGTCCCGGCTCCACGGTGCTCGGTGCCGGCGAAAGCTCTTGCCTTTGATTCTTCGCGGCAGTGTCGCCTTCCTAGATCAGGATTCGAGTGGGGTTGGAGGCGCATTGCTACGGCCTTCAAGGTTCCCAAAAGGTACGCCTGGTGCAGCCTATCTTTGATGCCATTTAGCTCTACGTTCCAACAAATTTGTTGGGGACTTTCACCGAGTTCACTTTTGTGGCATTAGAATCCCGCTAGAAGTTCAAGGAACGATTCAGGTCAACTCATTTTTCTGGATTGTTTAGGACATTTTCGCAGTGTAGGAGCCCTGAAATGCCTCTTGAATTGCTAGGGCGTGATTATTCTATTAGGTTAGTTTTAGTTGTTACAGGACTTCACCAAAATAAATTCTCCCGCATCTAAGCACAAATAGTTGAAATAAAGAAAGTACTTATAAGGACAAATCTGTATTGGTGTGCGTGCTCTTGCTTCCATTCACAATTCGAAATCTGATGCAATGTTAAGCGCACATCAAATCAACAAGCAGAGTGGAACAATGGGACAGCCATCCTAATTCACCAATCATTTAAACATGAGTCGTTGTACCATGTTGATATTTTGGTTATCATATTCAGATTCAGATATTCTGATTCCAAGTGATAATAGTCATATAGCTTGGTTATTGAACATAATTGCTACAAGTTTTTTATTTAACCTTTTCCCAATGATAGTGAGCAGTAGGAGAGTCTTTCTGACATAATGATGCTTTGATATTTTCCAGGGAAGATCGTATCTGAATACCTTCAAGTGAATTTGATGGAGATGGTTGTATCTGAGTTCACAAAACAAGTTATCAGCTCACTTTTACATTTATCCACTAATGAAATTGCCAAAGTTCTATGCGTAAAAAATGAGATCACCAGACTGACGAGAAAACTTGAGAGTATGGAAGCTATCATTAGGCATGCAGAGCAGACAGTTGTGCAGTATGAAACCACTAGGGACTGGCTGAAGAAGTTGAAGGAAATTACTTACGAGGCAGAAAACATAATTGACCGCTGTAGGATTGAAAAGGAGAGGCTCCAAACATTACAACCACAGGTCAGGAGATTTCTTAAAACTGAAGTTAATTAATTTTCTTTTCGCAGCTTCATTTTTCAAAATATTTGCATTATGGTTTCGTTTTGGGTATTTTGAGAAGTCATTAGGCACACAGTTAGCCCGATGCTTGTACAGATCCTTGTGCTCATGTAAACTATAACTTAATCTCCTAGCTTTCTTTTGCATGACTAGTATACACCATGGTTTCATGCTGATTCATCTTTGAGATAGTAAATTTTGAAGCTATATCTTTCAACTCATTCCTAGTCCCGCACATTTCGTACTATTTGGCAGTTTTGTTAAGGAACTAAATTTCTTCTTTTATGTACAGGAATGCAACCCTTCATCTGTTTTCAAGAGCTGCAGAGATGTTGGTATTCAGTACATAATTGCAAGTGATATACATGAACTGAATCAGAAACTGGATGACATTGAATTGGAGAGTGCAATGCTCCATCTAAATCATCCAGTGATAGAAGATCAAATAAGATCGGATCGTGATGTTGCTCCATATCTTGAGCCTGATATTGTGGGCAGAGATGTAGAAAATGACTGTGATAGTCTTATCCAACTACTAAATAGAGATATCCATGTACGAAACAGAGAAAACAATAGTAATTGTGCATTGATTGCTATAGTAGGAACTATTGGAGTAGGCAAGACTACTCTTGCTAGAAAGGTATACCGCAGGGCAGCGTCCATTTTTCAGACCCGGGTATGGGTACATGTCTCCAAAGATTTGCAGCATCTAGCGATGTGGTCTGGTGGGACGTTCAGCAGAGGAGAGACTGCACGACAACAAGCACAGCTGCGCACATGGTTACGGGGTAACAAGTTTCTGCTGATCATTGATGATGTATGGGGAGAGAATGTCTGGGATGGTCTGCTAGAGATACAAGCACAACATGGCAGCCGTGGCAGCAGAGTCCTTATAACCACACGAGATGAGCATATTGCGAAGAGGGCTGGAGCAATTCATCTTCACCGTGTGAAGGGACTGAACGAGGATGATGGTTGGTGGCTGCTTCGTACAAGGGCTTTCCTTGATGAGAGCACTGGAGACTTGCAGGATGTTGGAAGGCGAATCGTGCGTAAATGCAATGGCCTTCCAATGGCGATAAGGAGAATTGGATGCCATCTTAGGGATGTGGAACCTAAGGAAGATGATTGGGAGAGAATCTGTTCCAGTGATTTTTGTGGCATTTCTTCAAGGATAAGAAGCTCTATCAATATGAGCTACCTTGAGTTGCCATATTACCTGAAGAGATGTTTTCTTTATTGCTCATTATATCCAGAGGGGTCTGTCATTGATCGGCAGCGTATCACCCAGCAGTGGATTGCAGAGGGATTTATCGTGACCCAACAGAACACAGCACACTTGTCATGTACAGCTGTTGAAGAAGAAGCTGAGAGATGTTACGATGAATTGTTAGGTAGGGGCCTTCTTCTGCCAGAAATTGAAGCTTATGGTGCAGGAGGATCAAAGCTGCCTCATCTTTTCCGGTCATTTGCACTTCTCCAGTCACAAGATGAAAACTTTACTGGCAATCCTCAAGATATAGGTGACGTTTTGAAACCATGCCGCGTCTCTATTACAACTGGGGGTATAGAAGCCATAAGAAATGGTATAAAAAAGTTGAAGAGATTGAGGACAATTATCCTGATTGGGGGCCCACTAAATGACAGGGTTTTGGGCGTTATGTTTCAAAAGTTCACACACCTGAGAGTTCTAGACCTTCAGTATACACAGGTTGAGTCTGTTACTGGGAGTTTGGGACGAATGATGCACCTTAGATATCTTAGCTTTGCAAACACCCACGTTAGAGAAATTCCAGCTACTATTGAGAATCTGAGGATGCTGCAGTTCTTAGTTCTCAAGAACTGCACTCGTCTGAATGTTCTTCCAGAATCCGTTGGCCGCCTTATAAACTTGAGAACCCTTGATATTTCAGGAGCTGGATTGAAACAGGTGAAATTCAGGTTCTCCAGAATGAAAGAACTCAACTGCCTGCATGGTTTTTTGGTAAGCCCAGGTGGTGCAGAAAATAGAAAGGGTTGGCCACTACAAGAGCTGTTTTCCTTGTCTAAGTTGACAAGCCTCCAGATACTAAGGTTAGAGAGGATATTAACTGTGGAAGATGCAGTACAATCAGCATTACAAGAAAAATGTTATCTCAAAGAGCTTGAGTTATGGTGCAGCACTGATGATCGAACAACAGAAATTAGCAGAGCCAGGAATATTAAATATGTGTTTGAAGCACTCAAGCCAGGACCTTCTATTGTCTCTGTGAAGCTGAAAAATTATTATGGCCATGGATTCCCATATTGGTTAGCCCCGTCTCATCTACCACAACTTCAGCGGCTGACCCTTGACGGCTGCTGGCATTGCCAACATTTCCCATATCTAGGCCAGATGAGCTATCTGAAATTCCTAGCAATAAATGGTTCCGATATGCCAACTTACATTGGCCCTGAGATTCGTGGAATTCCAAATAATGAGGTATCATTTCCAAAGCTTGAGCAGTTGCACATAAGCAAGATGAACAACCTGAGGTCTCTGTCTGGCCTTGAAGATGGGGATATGCCTCTACTCATGAATTTCAGGATTGTTGAATGCCCCAAGCTTGACTCACTCCCATCCTGGCTCAAGAATTGTATGGCATTGACAACATTGCACATAGAACATGCTGATAGCCTGGAAGTAATTGAAAACATGCCTGCACTTAGACAACTTGAAGTTCGTGAGAACATTAAGCTGAAAATGATCAAGAATCTTAGGAAGCTTGAAGAACTAAAAGTAGTGAATTGCTTTCTTTTGGATGAGGTGCAGGATGTCCCTTCATTACGCACTGTGCTTTCAAATGGAACAAATTCAGCTGAATTTCCACAATGGTTGCAACCGGAAATACCATTCATCCTCAGGAGATTGGAGATAGTTGGCACTGAGGTGCTACTGGATAGCTGCTCCTCTGCTCTTGCTCCATACTGGCCTGTCATCCGAAATGTTGATCACGTATATGCAAATCTGCCAGATGACTCCTTCTACTTCTCCTACACCAAAAGCACTGGCAAATTTCACAGAAGTGCACGGTCTCTTGCACAGTCTTCTTTACACAGCACGCCAAGCTTCACTATGCCTATTGCTCCACAAGTTGATGATGTTGTTTTGACAGATGAAATCATAAGCAGCAACAGGCAAACTGGTCAATCCACAAGTCGTCCATGGATGAGGACTGATCTACTTTTCACGGCTCTCCTATTTTTTGCTGCCATTATATTTTCCTTGTCAAGTGGATATTGATCACCAGATAAAGTTTGTTGTTCTTGCAGGCTTGATGTCGATAATAACGCTATGCTCTCTCTCTCTCTCTCTCAGATTGCTTGTATGTTTACCTTTCAAATAAAATATAAAATAAACTTTTACCTTTAGCTTCTTCATCCTCTTGGTGAATGAAGCAAGAGGCACGATCCTGTCAAGCGTCAGCCTTTTCCCATCTTTAAGTACACCGCGAAGTATGATTGCAGTTCTCAATCTTTTGTTACTGGCTTAAATTTGCAGTTGAATTAGTTTATTCATGAAGCCCGGTTAATATGACAGAATTCTCGTCATGAGAGCATCCCAAAGAGAGCCAATTTGTCTAAAGGGTTTGCTGCAAACTTTTTCTGAATCTACTGAACTAGTGTAAATTACAACAAATATATGATATCCCTTAATATCAGTAGCGAGCAGACCACAATTCTTGATGGAACTTTTGGCTGCCAGTTGGGAACTCTACCTTTCACATACGTTGGATTGCCCCTGGGAACAACAAAGCCAAGAGCGGATGACTTCATGCCTCTCATGGATAGAAGTATAGAACAGAAAGATGACTAACATCAATTTCAGCAATGCTTCACAGCAAGTTAATTCAGTTATATCCTCGCTAGCAACCTATGCAACGTGCAGCCTCAAAATCCCAGCAGCAGAGAAATGAAAAGATGTTCAGTGGAGTGGCCCTTCCTCTCAGTCTTGGAAAACTTGCTTTGTCAGAACAATAAAACAGCAGATGTACAGATTAAACATTGAAGACAGAGACTTAGCTACTCTTTGGTTAAACACCTTCCTGTAAATTTTCAGTTTACTCTTGTTCTTTTGCCGGCCTCACTAAATAAGGGTTCGGCCTCAGGTTTGGTTTTTCTTCCCTTTCTTTTGCGGGTTGCACTCGTTCCTGCACCCCGGTATAGTTGGGCTTCAGCCTTGTACTTTGTTCTTTGGCATGCCTTGTTCTTTTCGTTCGTTTTTTATTAATATATATCTACCACAGTAGGGGCTTCCCCTACTGTATTTCCCTAAAAAAAAATCCCAGCAGCAGTATTGGAATACATAGAAAGAGCAATGAAACAACTTATATGGAGAGGCAAAGATGTCAATGCAAAAGGTAAATCTACGGAGACCAAAACACAAAGGTGAACTGGGAGCAGTGGATCTCAGGTCACAAAATAGTGGCTTATTTATTAAACATCTGGATAAGTTTTACAATAAAAAGGATGTCCCATGGGTCAATATGATCTGGCACCCAGTTGGACAACAAAATACCCAAAAACTTTATGGCTTCCTCTAGCTAAACCCACTTCAGATCATGTGCAAATTGGTACATCAATTCCAAAAGCTCAAGTATTCAGATTTGAAAACTATTGGGTGGACATTCCTGGTTTCTTTGACCTGGTTCATACCATTTCGAACATTGAAGTTGATGCAACAAACAGTGCTACAAGGATCTCGGCCAAGCTGAAATTGTTAAGAAAGGCTATGAGGAAATGGAGCAAAGAAACTGAAAACATCGCCAAACTGATTAAGTCATTTGATGATATACTAGCTGTCCTTGACAAGCTTGAAGAGCAAAGAGCTCTCTTCACCCAAGAATACAATTTCATAGAGATTCTGAAAGCCCACATTCTCAAACTCCTCAAGTACAAGAATGAATATTGGAAAAAAAGATATACTGTTAGATGCATAAAATTTGGGGACCAACCTACGAGACTCTTCCATGCTGTTGCAACAGAGAGATATAGAATCAACACTATCACCTCCTTGGAAGCATCAGATGGCAGAACTGTATATGACCATCATGAAAAAGCTGCTGCCCTTTGGGAAGTTTACAAGGAAAGAATGGGAACCACAACTTCTCCTGAGATGCTATTTGATCTAGATGATCTAGTACAAAGCCATGACAGCCTGCAAAACTTCTCTATGCCATTCAGCCATGAGGAAATTCATAAGTCAGTGAAGCAAATGCCAAATGATAAAGCTCCAGGTTCAGATGGTTTTAACGGAATGTTTATTAAGAAATGCTGGCCCATAATCAAGCATGACTTCTACGAACTCTGTGATGATTTTTTCAATGGATCTTTAAGATTGCAAGCAATTAACAGCTCCTTGATTACCTTGGTACCAAAGATAAACAACCCTACCACATGCAATGATTTCAGACCTATATCACTTCTGAATTCTGTCTTAAAGATCCTCACAAAATTAGTGGTAGATAGACTACAAGGAGTGGTCATCCCAGTCCTCCATCAAAACCAATATGGGTTCATAAAAAATAGAACAATACAAGATTGCCTTGCATGGGCCTTTGAGTACATACATCAATGTCAACAGTCAAAGAGACCTACTGTGATTCTAAAGTTGGATTTTGCCAAAGCCTTCGACACCATAGAGCATTCAACCATTATCTCAATGCTAAAGCATCTAGGCTTTGATGACACCTGGACAGATTGGACACACAGGATTCTGAACTCAGGCTCATCCTCAATTCTTCTGAATGGGGTTCCAGGAAACCTTTCCAGTGTAAAAGAGGAGTTCGACAAGGGATCCCCTATCCCCTCTCCTATTTGTGTTGGCTGCTGAGCTTCTGCAATGCATAATTAACAAAGCACATCAACGAGGTCTTTTGTCAATGCCTATCCCAGCTCGCGCTGGCCCTGACTTCACATAGTACAATATGCGGACGACACTATCATTATCACTTCACAAAGAGAACTTTATTGTTTGAAAGTACTGCTGCAATCCTTCTCACAATCTACGGGCCTGAAAGTAAACTACAAATCATGCATGGTTCCCTTAAATGTGGTGGAAGAAGAAATACCACGGTTGACAGGTGTCTTTGGGTGCCAGCTTGGCACTCTTCGTTTCCCCTACCTTGGACTTCCTCTAGGCACGATAAAACCCAGGGTGGATCACTATGCACCCCTCATGACTTGAGCAGAAAGAAGAGCACTGTCGTCAATGCCAAACCATGCTGGAAGAGTAGAAATGGCAAACTCAGGAGTCACCTCACTGGCTATCTACACAATGTGTACATTGCTTATGCCTGTCAAGGTCATTGATACTTTTGATGTCTCTAGGAAAAACTGTCTTTGGCAAGGATCTGATGTCAATGCCAAGTCAAAACCCCTGGTGGCATTTAAAAAGTGCACCAGGCCAAAACTGAAGGGTGGGCTTGGACTCACTGATCTCAGAAGACAAAATGAAGCACTACTTATCAAGCATCTGGACAAATTCTATAATAAGAAAGATAGTCCTTGGGTTAACCTTATCTGAAACACTTACTATACTGATGGAAAAATTCCACATGCCACAAATGGAAAAGGGTCATTTTGGTGGAAAGATATCTTAAGGTTAAGTGATCAGTTCAGAGGAGTTGGTGCTTGCAAAATTGGTGATGGATCTACAGTTCTATTCTGGTCTGATGTTTAGAATGAGCTGCACCTGGAGACAAAATTTCCCAGACTATTTTCCTTTGCAAAAAACCAAAAGATCTCAGTGAAGAATTTCCTTACAAACCAAAATATCAACACACATTTCCATCAACCTCTGTCTGTGGAAGCTGAACATGAGCTCTTTGAACTTCAGCAGACCATTCAAGGTATTCAAGTCCAACCTGGCACAAAAGATGTATGGTCATACATATGGGGGAGCCAGAAGTACACCTCCACGAAATATTACAACTTACCTTACAGAAACTTTCAGCCCCCTGCACCCTTTGGTTGGATATGGAAATCTAAATGCAGTAACAAGTTAAAGGTTTTTTCATGGCTACTAATCATGGATAGATTGAATACAAGAAATATCCTCAGAAGAAAGAAGCACAAAGTTGAAGGAAATAATTATGGATGTGTGCTTTGTCAGGCATGTGTTGAGGAAACTGCTATGCACCTTTTCTTCACATGTCCTTTCAGTAAAAGATGTTGGGAAGAGGTTGGAATCCAGTGGAATTATAATTTTCTTTCTTTAAAGCAATACTTTCAAGGAAGTTTCTTCATGGAGATTACCATAATAGCAGCCTGGAACATATGGAAGCAAAGGAATTGAATTTTTTTTGAAAATCAAACTCCGAGCTAATCCGGCATGGAAAAGAAATTTCAGAAATGAGTGCACACTCCAAAGCCATCGCTTCAAGGAGGCTGATCTACAAATCTTTGAAGCTTGGCTAGATTCCTCTCTGTAATTGCTCTGTATAGTTTTCTTTTCCTTGTCTTGGTTTGTACAGTTCTCTTTCCTTTTGTTTGCTCTTTTAAGCAATAAAAATTTACACAGTAGGGGCCTCCCTGCTGTAGTTCCGTTCAAAAAAAAAAAAAGTTCGGCTCACAAATTATTCCCAAGGACAAATTCCTCATGAATCCGCAGAAAAAGGGTCATTTTGGTGGAAAGACTTACTTCACTTGTGTGACAAACTCAGAGGAATTGCATCGTGCACAATTGGCAATGGCTGTACAATGTTGTTCTGGTTGGATGTCTGGAATGGATATTATCTCAGAGAAAAGCTGCCAAGGCTATTTTCTTATGCCAAAAATCAAAGGTCTCGGCTGCTGCTTTCCTAACGCAAGACAACATATTAGAGCACTTGCCTCTATCAGATCAAGCTTTTGCAGGACTATCAAGAACTTCAACAGATTATTCAAAGCTTGCAAATATAAGAACATCAGAAGACAAATGGCATTATATTTGGGGATCCCAACAATATTCAGCAAAGAAAATTTACAACTTTCCATACAGGAACATACAACCGCCAAGACCTTTCTTTTTGAATCTGGAACTCAAGGTGCTGCAATAAGCTCAGAGTGTTGTCATGGCTTCTACTCATGGACAGACTTAATACCAGGACCCTACTGAAAAGAAAGAACATCAAAATTCAAGGAACAAATGACAACTGTGTACTGTGTTTAGCACAGGCTGAAGAAACTGCATTGCACTTGTTTTTCAGCTGTCGCTTCGCAAAAGAATGTTGGCAGAGAATTGGCTTCCAGTGGCAAATTGAATCTTCCTTTCTTTGAAATGAGGGAAACAGCCAAGCAGAACTTCAGTAAAAGCTTCTTTGTGGAACGCTTCATCGTTGCAGCATGGCACATATGGAAGCAAAGAAACGGTGTTATCTTTGATAACCATCCAGCAACTCTTAATTCATGGATGAGAAATTTTAAATATGAATGTTATCGGCAAGCTCATCGCATGAAGCTCCCTCCTAAATTAGGGTCAATAACTTACTTAAACTAGGCTTCCCACAGTCCCTGCTGCTGAGTTTATCTGTTCTGTTGTACAGTTTTCTTAGTAGCTGTTTGCTTTCTCTCTATTTTTTTTTTCCCTTTTTGGCTATGTACAGTGTAAGTTTGTCTCTTCTTTTCTTTTCGCTATATTAATAAAATACCACAACGGCCTGTTTCCGGGTAAAAAAAATGATGTCAGCTAAGTGAAAATTTGATGCTCAGTGGTAATTACTCCAAAGGAAAAGGTTTAACCTACTTTGGATCCATGTTAAAGGAAAACTCGAGAAAGCGCACCGCTTTCTTTTCTTTTTAAAAAGAGTTCACCTGTAGCTCGGCTCGGCCGAGAAAGTTTCGCTACTGCTAATGTGGGTCACAGTTTGAGAAAAGGACACATAACTTGGATAATCAGGGCAGCACGCATAAACAAATTAAAGTTTAATTCAAAATATGCAATAAAAATTGATTTCTTTCAATTCTCAGGGTTATAGAAAAGACCACTAGAAAGTCATTATATGGTTAATCGATACAAGCGTCTGTCTTTCTTTGTACAAAAATCCTGCGTTTTCGAGAAAAAAATTCTTTGTACAAAGATAGGCCCCAAACAGATTAAAAAAAGATAGGTCCCAAACAATGCAACATCATAATTTAAATGTGCATCTATGTTTTCCTATGCATCACAATACCAATTGAATCTATCTTTTCCTACTACCTCCGTTCGTTAATTGAAGTCGTCTCCGACAACAGAAACCAACTAAAGCTGAACTACGCCGCCATGTCCGAACGTCAAGAAAAAGAATGGAGGGAGTATGTTTATAGTTCTGACATCACAAGGAATATGTCATCTGCAATATATCAACATCCAGAACTTATATTGTAGCAATGTGCACGATAAAGATACCTGCAACAACCTCAAGAACTAATGTATAATGCTTCAGTTTTAAATCCTATCCTTGTTAGCATCTTTGTCATGGTTTATTTGCAGGTAAGAGCTTCAGTATTCAGACTGCAAGTTTCCTACTATATTCTCCAGAAAATGGCAGTGCTAATAGATCTTTTGCAGTGAAGATAGGTATACATATATTATATATTAGAAAAAGGACAGTGCAAGGATGCCAACTGAACTGAGCAGCCTTTTTTCTCCAACAAGCAGGAGAGCAGTGTGTCATTTCAGTAAACAGTCACCTTTTCCTCAAAAGAAAAAAGGTCACCAACAAGTAGGAGAGCTATGCGCCATTTCATTCAAAAAGTCACTAGCTACAAAACCAAACTGGTTACTTCATGATCAGGGAATCGATTTCACACATATTTGATGTTCCAATATTTCTTTCATCATGCATACAATGTTCCAGTTGATCCAACTATAAAACCTTGATTAAATCCCTCCTATACGGCCACAATACCCATTTCACAATAGCTCTCCAGTCTGCCATCATCCACACTTGCATTCTGTGGACATTCAATGCTATAGACAATGTAACTATCTTTTTTTTAATGTAAACAATGTAACTATCTTTGGACATAACTTCTTGGTTTTCTGCCAGTTTCCCTTCAATAAGAAAAATAACTTCTTGTTTTTCATCTGGACGCCGGTTTGAAGAAATCCTTAGTCAAGAAATACAAGCGGCAACAATAAAACTATTGTGAAGAATATAAAGAGGGACTGAACGAGCCAAATCTCTTTGTATGTCCGATTCTGCAGCAAATAGGAAAACACTTGCATAACAATGATAACCATGATAAGATATGGAACGAGGTAGCGTTTTATGGCCCTCTTCACTGTCGAGGCTCGGCTGACAGGCACTCTCGGTAAAGCCATTGGATAGACACTCTCAAAATTATTGTCGAGTGAAATGCTCAGGGTTTCATGAGCAATTCCAGCTGGCAACAAAACAGATGGGCTTCCTCGTTCTCCAATCCTTTGATCAACATGGAAATCAGCAGAGCTCTTTGTGTAAGTGAAGAATGGAGATTCATCAGGTAAATTTGCATAAACTTTTCCGATGTGACGAATGATTTCCCAATCTTCTCTGTTGGGAACTAATCTTTCAAGCAGTTCTGCTGTGGCAACTATAGAGAATGTCTGCAACTTGGTTGCATGAATTGCAAGCCAATCTGGAAGTTCTCTTAGTTCTCTATCTACAATACGGACATGACTAAGCATCTGGACTTTGTCAATATACTTCAATTGGGAACAACAGGTAATTATCAGAACTTGAAGTAATGGAAGATTTGAGATTCTTTCAAGTTCGTTGCAGGCTTGTAGAATCAATTTTTTGAGCATAGGCAAGTTTTCAATGACTTGCAGGCTATCAACATGGTGTATTTGCATGCTTGTCAGGACTGTTGAGTACTTGAGCCCAGATGGAAGGTAACACAATTTAGGGCAATTCTCCAGGCGAAATTTCACTAGCGAAGGCATGTCACCAGATGCAAATCCTATCCATGATTCAAGATTTGGCATGTCTCTAAGGTGCAATTTCTGTAGCTTAGGAAATGCCTGACTGGCATTTGTTTGTTCTTGCTTAATGGTAACTAACTTGGAACAGCCGATTATGGTGAGGAACTTGAGTTCAGAGAGCTGGCCCAGGTTCGGCAGCTGCTCACAGAATTTGCAATCAGTAAGAACAAGGCGCTGGAGGTTTGGAAGAGTAGATAGCCAGTCAGGGCAAAGTTTTCCATAGTAGCTCACTATTTTGAGAGATTTCAAGCAATCTGGAGGAGAGAGCTTATCAAATATGTCTTTAAGTGTTTTAGCATCTTTTTCTTGTACTTCATCCTGTCTATCATCATTGCTGCAACATAGTTCAAGCTCCTTAAGGTGAGACTTAGTTTCCAGCATGTTTTCTTGCACCCTCGAACAATGTGAGATTCTTTCCAGCTTCAGTATTTGGAGGCTTATCAGTGCATCTAGAGATTTTAAATCTTCCAAAGGCCACCCAGTTGGATCATCCTCCCGATTGGGTGTACGGTTTACGACAAAACCATGTAGCGTGGAGAGTTGCTCCAGATTTTCCAAACTTGGTAGTACTTGATGCAGGCTAGTTCCTCGAAGATCAAGATTTCTCAGATTTTGTAGCTTGCCAACTCCATTTGGAAGAGTATGCAGCCAATTGCAAAATCGTAAACCCAAGAATTGCAGATTTCTGAGACACTCAACGGACTCGGGCAGCTCTTTTATTCGGGTCAGTGAAAGATTTAGAAGCCTAAGCTGGACTAGAGATTCCAGTGTCCTTGGAATATACTTAATTTCAGTACCACCAAGGTCCAACACCTGCAAATATCTGAGCCCCTGAAATAGCTTGTCTAAGCCGCGATTGCCCACCGGGTTCTTGTAAAGAATAACTGTCTTCATGCTTGCTACAGTTTCTATTTCTTCAACAAGGGTCGTTGGTTTGCTACTCTGAATCCACACATGTCGTAGCTTGTCAATTGATAAACCATCCGTGCTAGGTGTCAGTTCACCAGCGAAGATTTTATCTTCTGCAAAGAACTGCAAAAGGCATCTGATTTGCTCATGCATAGTGCCTCTAGTTATGTCATCGTTTCCAATTTCATGTTGCAGAATATTTCTTGATAATAACTCCCTGTAATACTCCTCCGCAATCTTTTCGAGACTGCAATTATCTTGTTCCTCAATCAAACCCTCTGAAATCCACAGTTGACTAACAAACTGCTGCCTGATGACAGAGTCTTCAGGGAACAATGATAAATAAATGAAACATTGCTTCAGATGCAATGGCAAATCATGGTAGCCCAAATAGACCGCCCCATTTAAGCCATGCACATCAACCCGAGGGTCTTGGAAAAACCATCCTTCACTTTCATACACTCTCTTCCAGGCCTCTTGGGTTTGTTCCTTTGTTCTTAGGACAGCACCTACAATTTTTACAGCCATTGGGAGCTTGTTACACTTTTGAATAATCATAATTCCAATATTTCTTAAAGTGTTTTCACAAAGGTTCTCATCCAGACAAGCATTACGACAAAGCAAGGACCAGCAGTCCTGAAAGGTCCATTCCTTGATCCAATATATGTAAGCATCCTTCACTTTTGTCGCAACACTCTCATCACGAGTGGTAATCAAAATCCTACTTCCATGACCACAAATATGCCAGTGAGCCTCTAGGGAATCCTCACAAATTTGATGGCTGCACACATTGTCAATTACGAGTAAGAATCTCCTTCCTTTAAGAATGGCAGCCAGCATGGACTCAAGTTGCACCCTGTTTTCTTCTCCTCTTGGATTTCCTCCAGCAGCCCTTACAATTGCAGACAGTAATCCAATATCATTGAAGTGACTGAAGATGCTCACCCACACAACATTACTGAATGCATTCCTTATGCGATCATCCTCATGAACTTTCCATGCCAGTGTGGTTTTACCCATTCCACTACCTCCAACAACTGTCACAACTTTGTTTGCACTCTTCCTGTCTGTCAATAGATCGATCAATTTGTTTTTCTCATTTTCAATATCACCCAAAGTATCATCATCCGGAACCACCTCCCAAGAAAATTCAGGCCTTCTATTTTGGCCTTCCTGGTTGATTGATACAAGTCCTAGATCGGAAGCTTTCAGTAGAATACTATCCATTTTTTCATTCAGGCTGTTGATACTGTTTTTCAAAGTCTTGTATCGGATTCTGTCGACATTGGATGGTAATGGAAACCAATGGCGGAACTGTTCACATGAAGATTGTATATGCTGTAAGTAAGCCAAAAAAACTTGGCGAAATGTATAGTATTTCATATAAGTAATGTTTCTGCTACAAATAAGTTGCGGATTAGACAGAATTGAAGTACAATGTTTATGCCATTACTTGTAACCTGGTTGAGTTCTTTACTTCTTTTTGTATTGAATAGAAAAAGGCACTGAAATATTACAGTACAAAATAATTGTCAGTCAAGAAGCAATTAAAGGCTAGTCCCTGGCATCGGCTGGACAACTGCAAATGTTGGGAGTTCGATACAATTCAACTGAATTTTGCTAAAGTTTCGTTCTTTTGTTTTTCTTTTCAGCGTGAATAATCTTTTTTCAGGAGCATAACCGGACCCACAGAAGCAGAGTGCGTGCTCACCGATCTCCGGCCCTCCCGCTGCCGCCGGGCGGCCTCGGCGGCGGCGCGTCGTGAGTCGTCGACGGCGTCGCCGAACTCGTAGAGCGCGTCCCGGAGATCCCGCAGCCACGCCCTGGCGCTGGCGTCGCGGCCCTCCTTCGCCTCGGCGTCCACAGCCAGGCCCCGCGCGGCGAAGAGCTTCCGCTCCAGCCGCCGCAGCTCGTCCGCCGGGACCCCGCCGCCGTCCGCGAGGAGCGATGCCACCGAGCGGGCTGCAGCCGGCAGAGCCGCGGTCGCGATCATGGCGGCCATGGTGGCGTCTCGCCTGTCACCTCCCTCTGCACGGAGACGGACCGTCCGAGGACAAGGAAACGAGGAGAGCTTCGTTGGCGCCGGCCTCGGCAAAGTCAACGAGGCGACAACGTGGGGTCGCCGTGGACGACGTCAAGCTCACGCCAGCAAAGCCAACTCAAAACCAGCCCGGTCAAGCACTTGCAACTTGGCAAGCGGGCGCAGAATAAATTGGTGATCAAGCAGCATTATTTTTCTTTTTCAGGTGGCAGATCTGCATCTGAAAATCCCCGTCAACTTTTCTTCATGTACAGAAAATAGAAACGCACTTCCACCCTCAACCACTTAATATGTTTGCATCATTTATTCGAAATGCTAGGCATGGCATTTGCAGGGGATCGTGTACTTTCGAAACCACAGTTCGTCATCGTAGCACCACCAGTTAGTGGGATATGAATTTGCAACCGGAGGGCAAAATTATTCATTGATTATTGGTGTATACTCTCACATTCTCTACAGTGATCTAAATACCCCTGCACTGATGGTTCCTACTGTACACTTCCCTTCCGTCACCAGATCAAGGTTTGAAAACAGACTTGAAGAGGTGGAAAGATCACCTACTATTCAAGAATCAGCTTTGCGTGAACTAGTACAATTGTTTCTAATAATTCGCAATGGTTTGATTGGGAAGATCATTTTCGTGGAACCATTTGCCCTGATTCATCCTTCTCGAAAACCCTTGCGATCCATTCGTCCCAGATCGCCCTGCGCCTGCCGCTGTCTGTGAGTAGTGGAGAAGCCTCATCAGCTTCAGGGGTTACATTTTCATCGAAAGTACCATATGTCGATGGCACGTTGACATCAGCAACCCCTAAGGCAACTGCACGCCTCAGAGCCGCCTGCTGCTCCTCGTCGTGGTCCCTTGCTATGGTGATCTCATCATCCATCCTCTGAATTTCAGGTGCTTCAGTGGTCCTCTCATTCTCAAGCATCATCTGAAACAGTAGGAACTGTTAATTTGGATGCTATTTTGCGCCTCTGAAATACTCATCATGAAAAACTCTCTTTTCTCAGCCAAAATGCTATGCGTTGCAAACAGTTTTTATGAATCGTTCAGAATAATGGCCAAACTGACCGATGCTAAAAGTGTAACAGCAAAGAAGGAAAAAAAAAAGATAAGAAGTTCTCACTCATGAGAAATTGAAAAGGGGGAAAACATCTGCATTGAAATCATCTAGACTAGTTGCGAATGGCCAGATTCTACTTACAACAAATCGTTACCACTTCTCTTAAGCATTACAAGCAAATGATATTAATCAGTATGCCATGGCACATTATTCAAGTGAGAAAACAGACAGAATCATACTTACATCCAGTGCCCTTTGGCCTTCTCTTTCAATCCATATAATGGCATGGTCAGATATCGCATTGCAAGAGAGAATAACATGCTCGAATCGGCCGTCCACCGGTACAGCTGTTCTTACAATAGGGGGATATCTTCCACATCTGCAGCAATCAGCTGTTGTTTTAAGGAAAAAAAACTCAAATAATTGTATGATTGTATCAAACTAGCAAGATACCTGAAACACAACCTTTCTTTTTTTTTTAAAAAAAAAAAAGAACTTCCTTCTATATATGCATGGTTACTAAATTATTTAGTTACACAAGCTGCTGAAAAAATTGAACAACCTTTTTTCTATATTAGCAAGAAAATCATCTATAAAATAAATAGCTGCAAGATCAATGGTGGAATATATCGTACTTTTGAAGATGATATATCTAAGTGCAAAGATGTAAGATACTAAGATCAATTAAATAGCTGCAAGATCAATGGTGGACTTTTCGAAGATGATATATGGCAGTGCAGTGCTGTAATTACATGGGTTGCAATGATCAGAATATTTTGAAATGCAAAGCAAACAAATACCTGAAAGGTTTCCTTTCAACTATGTGGTAGAGACGGCCTGGTGCATAGAGGCGCCTTGGATCTCTCAGCATCGCACTTTCAGGTATACATGTGTCTATAAGGCACCTTCCACATAAAAGGCATGGCAAACTGTACAAAGAGGACTACATCAGGTACCCTGAAAAGATGCGGAGATCATAACCCCTACAAAACGAGTTGCCATGTTGATTAAAAGATAATACAGAAAAACAAGTCTTATTACCAGAAGAGTGACTTGAAGATGTCTTCCAAAGGAATGTCAGTGCGAGGCAAAAAATCATCCTGTTTTAACAAGTTTGTATATTAGAAGAAACATAAGAAGAATTCAGTTGGACTTCTTGATCTTAACAACTACAGAAATGCTACTCTTTTTAAGAACACGAAGAAGTGTGTGTCTATGTTTTAAGATGACAAAAACGTCCAAGTCAAATTACATTAAAACCCAACATGAACAAACAAAACAAACCGACTGAAAAACAGACTGAAGAAATACGCAGGCTATATCTGAGACAGCGCCATGGCAAGACAGTTTAGTATATATAGCATCATAGGTTGTGAAAGGGACATGGCAAGAAATACGCAGGCTAGATCATGAACAAACAAAACAAACCAAATGAAAAACACACTGAAGAAATACGCAGGCTAGATCTGAGACAGTCGCACCATGGCAAGACAGTTTATATAGTATATATAGCATCATTGGTTGTGAATGTGAAGTGCTAAGAAATAAATAAAAGGAGGATTTATTTTCGCCTTTGAAGTGGTAATAACTAATGATACAACTGAACTTTATGCCGGCACACAATTCAATCCTGATATAGCTGCAAAGCAGGTATATAATTGAAGTGGTAATGACTGCAGATGAACCTTACCTGAAGAACAACAGCGTTGATGACATCCGCATAACGGACAGCAAGGTTGAGCGACATACACCGGGCAGGTGCCATTGCAAAGCATCGTATCATCTTCCTGTCTATACCACCCAGCCGATCCCTATTATGAACTGCCACCAGCGTGAGCATCGCCACAACACCGGAACCAAGAGAATGCCCGGCAAACGTGAGTGTGTAACCTGGATTCCTCTGTAGAAGGTCCCTCAGAACATCACACTCAGCATCAAACACCCACTCAGCGGACTTGAGCAAGCCATTGTGCACATAGCCACCATCAAACCTCTTCTGGCCAAGCTTGTTATCTAGCAGCACCGCATAGTCACTTTCTTTGGCCATGTTCATGCCCCGAACGGCAAGCACGACATCTGAATGCTGGTGGTCGACATAGATTAGGTATGTCGGAGCATGACCGTGTGTGTCCTCATATGTCCTCCGGTGCACCACCCACTGTGGCTCCATGCCGTAACCCCCTGGGGGCGCCCATTGCGGGTTCTCCAGGTCATCCTCATAGACTGAGAGGATCAACCGACACATACGAGGCACCGGCTCAAACTCTGTTGCCGATGCAAGCCCCCACGTCTCGCTGTCGTAACCTCCAGAGTGGAGGCACCTCTGCCAAGTCCACCGTGCACATGCCAGGCAGTACACGCACTCGACAACCGGCAAGCAGCATGCAATTGACATCACACTAGTGGAACCTCAGAGTTCAGTTCTGTAACACTGACTAACGGATATCCTGAAAATGGGGAAACAAACAAATGGTTGGGTCATTCCGTGTTGTTTCCCATCCAGGCAATGATGAGATTCAGGTTCAAAAATTGACCGAAGAACTGCAAGATTAGTTGAGGAAAAACATTCAACAACAAATTTAACCGTAAAGAAAGGGATTGCTAAATCTTCTTATTGTGGTAGCTGGTAAGTGATGGAATGAAACGGTGGGTTGAAATGAAGTTTTAAATTGCAACAACAGAGCTCCAACAGACAGGCTCAGCAACTAAACCTGAGACTCGCTCAACTGAAGCAATTGTAAAAGGGGACACTAGCCGGCAGCTCCAAAGAACAAGAACCCATACCAAATCGCACTAATTTTACAGGGCTCGCAGGGGCATCCGTACTCCTTGATACACTCCTATTCTACTACTCTTCCAAAAACTACCAGCATATTACTAGAGCAAGAAATTACTCTAAGAGCTCTAAGTTCTGACTTCTGAATGTATTCAGAGGAACTGAAGAAGTGAAGAGGAAATGATGGGGCGAAGGAAATCTCACCCTGAAGAAGGCGCAGGAAGGCAGGCATCTGAGACGAGCAGGTGGACAGGTCGAGGCGAGCGAGGGGCAAGTCACCGGGAATCGTCGGCAAGCCCGTCTCCCAGCTGCCTTTCTTCGCGGCCAGGTAAGAACTCCAGAAGCAGCGACCTGCGGTTGGAGCGGCTAGTCTAACAGGCGAGAAGTGGAGAAGATGACGACATGTGGTTGCCTACATTTTTGTCCCTTTTTGCGCTCTCTGATTCCACGTGTGGGTTGCCGCTTTCCTTTTCTTGGAAGGTCCTCTGATTTCAGTTTTCTCGGAGCGTTCGTTTCTCCAGGTCTAAAGGTCACATCAAAACTAATCTTGTTATTTAAACATTTTAAATAAGTCTAATTAAAAAACTAACTGCAGAACCTTGTACTAATTTGCGAGACGAATCTAATGAGGGTAATTAAGCCGTGGTTAGACGATGGTTACTGTAGCATCACTGTAATGAAACATAGATTAATTAGACTCGTTAGAATCGTCTCGCAAATTAGCCTACATCTGTAAAAAGGTTTTGTAATTAAACTTATTTAAGACGCCTAAATAGCAAGATTAGTTTTGATGTGACCTATAGGCCTAAATTGCCGAACAGGTACTGAATCTGAGGATGACTGATGCGAGAACGTTAGCTAGATTTTTTTTCTTGTTAATTATTTAATAACAATTCTCTCAGCAGAATTTGAATGTATCTATACATATTAAACAACTTCAACATTTTTTCACATACTTCAACAAAGTTTCAAAAATTCCCAAAACATTTCATCAATATTATGGCCAAAAAAAGAAAATTTTCTATCAGATGAAAATGAAAATGACCAAAGATAGAAGGGATAACAAGATCATGATGATATAGTTAACGTTAACCACTTTCTGCTCTTCTAAATCTGAACTCTCTCTTTCTAAACCATGCTCTTCCCAGTTCATAAATCGTAACAAAATAGTGCAATACTTTCTCCACCTTTCCTCATATTGTTTTGTACAACACTAAAATATGCGGTTAGAGTGAGGTCAACCAATAATGTAACGCGGCCAGTGTACCATGTGGCACATTATATATTGTTTGGAATTTCAACCGAGTACGAAATTTGAATTGTTTATTCTGGGGGTGCTAGGAAGTTTACATCTTAAAAGCTCTCATCCTTTTCAGCTTGTTCGCCTTGCCTGCTGCAATTCAGCAGCTACAGTGTTCGCAGTTATTTCTTCAGCATCCACTACAATGTTCGCAGTTATTTTTTCAGCATCCGCTACAGTATTGTGGTGCAGCCGAACAGGGCCTTTGTTCCAAGACCAAACGAGCAAGAGTGCAAAAAATTTGAGCTGTTCTTATCACAACAGGGAAAACTGAAAAAGTAAATATAAAACAAAAGCAAAAAAAAATAATTAGAGGAAGTTGAGGAGGGTTTTATTTTTTTTAAAAGAAATTACTGAGGAAACAATAGAGGAGAGTATTTACTTTTTTTTAGAGAGAGAATCAGGATATTTACGGGCACAGCCAATTGTATGTAACGGCTCGGTGCGGCCAGCTGGGCCGTCATCCAGACGTGCCGAACCTTTGGGTCCATACCTTTTTTTTCTTTGGCTAAGAGTCAGGGACCGGACGTTTCAGGTTCAAAAAAATTCAAATGAGAAAAGGCGGAGAGGGTCTCGGCCTCTCGGGAGTAGGCGCCATTACTGCGCCGACGACTGTGGCCAACCAGACGCCGCCGGTCAGTTTTTTTTTAGCAATTCGCACAAAAAAGAAAAGAAAAAAATAAAAAAGAAAGGTTTTTGGGTAGCCCACCAAAGACAACCGAACGGTTCCACCGGCAAGGCAGAGGGGGTGTGACCGGAACCCTAGCCGCCGGTGAACCGTGTTGCCGCAACCTGCTGGGGACGCTGCCGGACGGATCCATCCCGGCATCCGACGATCAAGGTACTGGCCTCACTCCACTCGGTTCATATGTTTCCGGAAGCTAGCTGTTCACGCATCGATCTTTTTTTTATGGCCATGGATGGATGGATATGCTCCCGCTCCATTTCTGATTCGTTTGCTCGTCCGCGTCTCCTCTCTCTCCGCAGTTGGGCTCCTCCTTAAGCTAGCCATGGCAATGCAGCTCCGGTCAGGCCGTCGCCTGTTCTCGTCCCCGCCGGCGCCGCGAGGAGATCTGTTGAGTTATGATCCAAATTCGGCCGACTTCTGACGGAGCGAAGCGGAGGCCCGTCGCCGGAGGCTTGGGCCGTAGCGTGAGATTATCCTCTTGTAAGCCGCCGTTCGGCGTTGTAACCCCAACTCTTGATAGTGAATTATTGCTGGCTGGCGCCCGTGGTTTTTCCCTTCCGCATTGGGAGGGTTTTCCACGTAAAACTCTTGTGTCCCCTGTGGTTTGATTTCTCGTTCTTCATCGTCGTTTTTCGGTCATCGGTTTATAACAAGATCTACGTCGCGGCCGTCCTCGGCGCGTCCCGAGTGGCGGTGGCAACGGCGACAGAGAGGACCGGATCAGCGGCCTCCCAGATGAGCTGCTCCTCGACGTGCTCCGCCGCCTCGGATGCGCCTATGAAGCCGCGCGCACCGGGGTCCTTTCTCGCCAGTGGCGCGGCCTCTGGGCGGAGCTTTTGTATGTGAATGCGGGTTTTACATTCTTTGAAGGCTGTTTACCGTTCCATTTTCATAGTTAAATAAGGATGATTGTGAATGTGGGGCGTAGGAGGTTTTGTATGTGTTTCCTAGCTTACAACTGTCTTGGCTAATTAAGCTGTTAGACTCGGGTGGAGACAGGTCGGAAGTCTGGGCACTGATTCATAATGCTCTAGTACAGGAGAAGCACCATCGATCTGCGGGAGTTGAGGTTTGTGAATGTCAGTAGAGGGCAAATAAAGTAGCTGTTAGAGAACATCAGAGTCGAGTTTGTTTTAATTCCATCCATGAGTGTGTTAGAACTCTTGTTAGTCGTGAGTGTGTGGACTCCTACGTACGAGGTCCAAGTCTGACATTCCTTAATCAGTTAATAATCTCTAATAAAGCCCTTAACTTGGCCACAGAAGAAATATAATAAACATCGATAGCATCAGCTGGACAACCATGCATATGGCATGTGCACTGCTGCGCATATCTTTGTCGCCCACTCGCATTCCTTTTCTGCAGAAAACATGGGCAACGATCGATAATGCAGCTTCTGTGACTCAAGAAGAGGTCCCTCAACATCGCAGCCAGATGGTTTGGTCACGAGTGTTCTGTCACTCGTGTTGTCGAGTTGTTCCAAACCATCCGTAATGGATGATCGGCAAATCCTCTCCGTGTCGAGGGGGCCAACGAACGGACGATTCGGTCAGGTGCGACCAGCCAGGCCAGGCCAGGCCGTCATTCATTCATACGTGCCCAACCTTTGGGCCCAACCCAAACCGTTTTTGGCTAGGCAGGCTCTGTCAGGTTCAAAATTCAAACGCTTCTCAAAAAAAAAAAAAGGTTCAAAATTCAAACGAGGGGAGGGTCTCGGGAGCTGCCGCCATTTAACGAGACCGCGGGGGGAGCAATGAATGGGATTGACTCACTCGCCGGCTCGCCTCCCGTCATGACCAGTCTTGGGCTACAAATGCAACACCAACAGAGGAGCGTTCGCTCGCCGTCCCCGGTGAATCGTGTCACCATCACCAGGGAGGCAGGGGCGAGACGCCGCCGCGCATGATCCGTTCCCCGTACATCTGACGATCAAGGTTGTGGCTCGCCTGCCTCACTCCTTTGATTTTTCTCTTGGCGTCGATCGATTAGCTAGCTATTCACGCGTGTTGATGATATTTTAATTCAATCGCCGTGGATGGATGCTTCTGCTATGTTTCAGATTCTCTTTGTCGTCCACATATCTTCTCTCTCTCCGCAGCTGGGTGGGCTTCCAAGAAGAGAAGCTAGAGATGCAGCTCCGGTCAGGCCGTCGCCTGGCCTCGCCACCGCCGGCGCCGCCGCGAGGAGGAGACCTGCGTCGCGGCCGTCCTCGGCGCGTCCCGGGCAACTGCGACGATGGCGAGGACCGGATCAGCAGCCTCCCCGAGGAGCTGCTCATCGACGTGCTCCGCCGCCTCGGATGCGCCCGTGAAGCCGCGCGCACCGGCGTCCTTTCTCGCTGGTGGCGCGGCCTCTGGGCTGAGCTCCGTGAGCTCGAGTTCAAAGGCGCAGACGCCGACGTGCTTGCGACTGCGCTCGCTCGTGTCCGCCCCAACCTCAACTACCTTAACATCAGCGTCTGGGACGGCAATCACACCGGCGCGCAGATCTCCTCCCTGCTCCGCGCCGCCCATCGGCTTGCCCCGGCGAAGCTCTCCTTCTCGGTGTGGAAAAATAGCTACCACCCAACGGCCGACCCTTTTGAGCTACCCTGCTTCGGAAGAGCCAGGTCGATCGATTTGGTTGTCACGGGGCTCAACTTCACGACGCCGGCCGGCGAGTTCGTCTGCCTGGAGGAGTTGACTCTCACGCTTGGTTACAGCGTCGTGGACCTCGGTGCTCTCCTCGCTCGCTGCCCGCGGCTGCGCAAGCTCGCGATGATTCTGCCCGTCCCCGGCTGGATCGACACGATTGCGGTGGAGTCCAAGTCGTTGGAGGAACTCTCGTGTTTCGTATGGTCTGCAGATGTTGTCGTCGTGGCCCCGGAACTAAAGAGGCTCTGTTTGTCCGACAGTGTGTTGGGGACAGTGACGCACTCGGCGCCCAAGTTGGAGGAGTTTCTCTTGTGGTACACCTGGGAACATCCTCGCGTTGGGTTGGGTCACAAGTGGCGCCTGGACAGCTTGAAGATGGAAACACAGTGGAGAGACAGCTCTCGTGTCCGCGTCCTGTCTCACCATACTCAACAACTCAGTGCGTCTCACTATTTCCTGCCTTCATTAACATTCTATCGGGTTTTATTACAAAACCAAGTCGCATCATATCCTTTGAATTACTTGCTAATTGCATTGTTTTTTATTCGTGTGCGTGCAGGGTCATACACCTGCCGGGAGGTGCTTCGCTCAGGAAGTAGCACGGCTTCCAGTGAATCACTTCTCAGTCTTGGACCTGTCAATAACAACGGGCGGCCATGTGTTTGGACCACTGTTGTTGCATCTGCTCCTGATTCGAACTTCTATACAAAGGCTTAAGCTGGTCCTCCAGATGACAAACCATGTAAGTTCTCCATCATATCTTTTTGTGAATCTTATGCAAAATTAATTCTCAAGTTACCCACCATCCTTTCAAGTAAGAATGTGGCATATAATATAACATGATTTATATACCCGCTGTAGTTACCAGAGTGCTCAGAGAATTGTGACTGCCATCAAGACGGCAATTGGAGGAATGAACAAATCTCCTTGCCTTATCTCCAAGATGTGGAAATTCAAGGGTTCAGTGCATCTGATCATGAGTTGGATTTCCTTCAGCTTGTTTTCAGATCGGCTCCAAATCTGAAGGGAATGAATGTCAAACTTTCTGAAGAGGTTTCACCAAGTGACGGAGGATGCCAGAAACTTCGCAGCATCTTCGAGGCAAATGCTTCTGTGGAATGCAACATTTGTGAAAAATTTGGTGAGAAGGTTTCGTTTGCATGACTAGCTAGCTCCTTAGCTAGCATGCATCTGTCTCGATATATTAAGTAGTATTATCGGAATCTCCTACTGTTTCGTTTGCCAGAGGAATAAACCTTGTCTGTTTGACATATTGAATTGTTGCTTAAGCTTATCTAAGGATCTAGGAGTTGCGGCAAGTGTGTTTACATAGATGATTACCACTCGTTGCTATAACAGGAAGTATGTGTTACCTGTCGGAAACTTATTTAATGTTGACTTTTGCTGTTACATATATTTTTTAAACTTTACTGAGCTGAATCAATATGAAGAACATAGTCTTTGTTATCGTTAATTTGTGATCATGTATGTCAACATATTATTTTTCCGTTCTTAAAATAGAAAATCGTAAGCCCTATTGCTAGAATTAGTGTGCCTGTGCTGTGTGGCCTGTGTGAGATGGGTGGATGATTTCACAAGTCGCATTCCTCCAATTCTGATCATGAGGTGGATTTCCTTCAGCTTGTATTCAGATGCGCTCCAATTCTGAAGAGAATGAATGTTAAACTTTCTGATGGGGTTTCACCAAGTGACGGTGGATGCCAGAAAGTTCGCAGCATCTTCAAGGCAAATGCATCCGTTAAATGCAATGTTTATGACAAATCTGGTGATATGATTTCGTTTGCATGACTAAGCTAGCATGCATCTATCTGAATATAACAAGTAGTGTTATGGTTATTCTTTGTCTGCCTATTTGACAGATTGAATTGTTGCTTAAGACTTCTAAGGTTGTAGGAGATGTGGGAGTGGATTCCATTTACTTCGCATAGTAACATTTATTAGTTCCACCTGTTATATTTATTCGTTCAACTAGTTACATTAATTTGATCTATATATTATATCATTTACTTCGACGAGAAAATTATGTGTTCCACCACATATATTAATTGGTTCCATGTATTATATTTCTCTCTACCATAGGAAAAATAATATGTTCCACTCAGTATATCTCTTTGTTCGAGTCGGTTGATCCATTTGTTCCCCTAGGTATATTAGTTTGTTTCACATATAACATTTGTTTGTTCCATTAGGTTTCATCATATGGACGCATTATAAGTCACAGCCATCCAATCGTTTACATCCACAAATGTTTAGATAATCTCATAAGTTATATATTTGTGCATTTAGTTGCCCCATATATGTATTATACAATTAGATTGAATGATAATACTACTTATATTCACCGACTGCTTTATATATCTTATTATGGGGTCGCCGCCTTGCTTTTAGTTTGAGTACTCCCCTTTGTAGTCTTCTTTCTAGTAACTTTCTCGGCTGGTGGTCGGAGCATGTTCCCCTTGTTCACACTCGTAGCCTTTGCAACAAGAGGATCTTTGCATACTGCACATTCAACGCCTTGGTCATATCCATGTGCTCGAGCTACTGCAAGAACTCTTTCCTTTTCTTTTTTTTAAATCTTTGCACATATTTGGACAATTTTTTACAGCCTTAACTATTATCATTGCATATCTCATGGTAACTTGGGAGCTGTCAGTGAATAGTGTTTTCTTTGTGCGTTTTCAATTGATCCTCATAAAGTTCTTGTTCACACTTTGTTCCAGCGGTGGGATCCATTTGTTCCAGTAGATTGGCATGCAAGTTAGTTATTTGCTTTAGCAAACTGAGATTTCGTGGGAATGAATTAAAATTCTTCCAGTATCATATGTGCTATATCGATATTATGCCGAATTAATTAAAACTAGCAAAAGTGTCCGTGCGTTGCCACAGGCTATCTGGAAAAAAATACAAATAAATTTATGAATCTTATTTTTTAAGCAAAATTGATTTGGAACCATTCAAGTAAATGTCCGAAGAGGCCCATGAAAAAACTTTTGATTCCACTGAAGAATTCATTCCCATAATGCGCATCACAAGGTATAATGTTTGTGATTTGTACAGATTTTTATCAAAACAGTTAAAGTTCATAATGAATCAGCCTTGTTAAGAAAATTTTGTCACGAAACAGAGATAAAATCAGTTAATCTAAAAGAAAAGTTGTTTTTTTTGTCCATCGCCACACAAATTTCACCCGATTGATATATAAAACATTGAAATTGTTGAGCTGAAGTAACTCGATGCCTTCAACAGGCCTTTGTTTTTCTGTTTCAGTCTCGACGATCACGTTCGGTGTATGTTTTAATAGACGAGAAGCTAATCTGTTGACAAGAATTTGATATGAAGAAGATGACCTAAATGTACCAATCTGGTTGCAAACATTGCGAACATAGAGTGTTCAACCCCAGATGCATTTTCACTGCTGGGTATCTTGAAACAATAGCAGCAAACATATAATTACACTAACTTTCCTATAGTACAGAACTGAATATGCATATGAAGCCAACCACTCATGGTGTATAAACGCTACATTTTACATGTACAATATTATCTATGCTAAACCAGGTCAGGCATGAGATATAAAAATTCTTTTGCTATACAGATCATGGTAATTAAGGATGCAAAGTTTACTATCCTTCCTACTTTAAAATGAAATGGTTCAGTCTTCCATGTGTTCAGATTGCAGTTATGTTCATCGTCCATATCAGAATGCTGCAAGCGAAGATGCCTTAAAAGCCTTATCCTAGTGCGGAATAGTGGATATAAAGCAGACATTCAAAGCAATGGTTGATGGAATTTCACGAAACACCTGTGCAAAGAGGAATAGAATTCAGACAGGATGTTAAAATAAATCTAGTGCGTGTAATAAAAATATGTAAGAAGCACACATGCATTTTAATTCTCAGACATTTGAGATGGAATAGCCAGGTGATCCAAAAAAAAAATAAATAATATGTCAGATCTCAACTCCGGTGGGGCAAGCCATTTATCAGCATTCCTTTTTCAATCATTGCATAAAAGACAATTAGATGGACTGTATTATATTTGACATAGCTAAGCTAAATGTGACGATATCAACTGAATATAAAGATTCATTAAGCTCCATCAATGCTGTTTAGTGTTAGAATGTATATGCTAATGAATCTAGCAGCTGTAAGCTGTGAGAAAAGTGAAGGAACATAAACTGATCAAAGTTTTTATTTCATTCAAAATGTTAGTAGCTGCATACATCAGGAGATATATGTACACAATGAGAAATTCAATATATGTGCTACTCTTCAAATTTTGTCAATGCACAAAACAGTACTGAACAGACAATCATCATCACATTATTGAGGTATAGCTGCATTTTGTTACGCTATTCATTTACTTTGAGTTGCATACACTGCACAAACAATTGGGTACTCTTGTTTTGACTATAGTTTCATATTCATATAGACTATAGTTCTGTTTTCTTATTTTTATCCTTGATCAATATGGTACTGTTGTTTTGAACTGAACAATTCTTGCACCATTCAATCTCACCACTTTTTTTTTTTAAAAAAGTTTATGCCAAGATTAACTAGATGGAACTGATAAAGAACATCTCAGGGACTGCCCACAAACTACAATCATTTTGGGAAAAAACTACAATAACTATATGATTAACATACTGTGAACATTTCTTAAAATGACAAGGAAAATCGCTATTATCTCAAGATCATTTCATCCATATGCATATATATGCAATGAGAAATCACCGAAGGAACTGAGAAGTGATATCGCAGAAAGAAAAAAGGAAGTGAGATAGAGACCAGTTTAAACTTTCGAAGAAAAAAAAGAAGCTCACCGTCAGTTAACAACAACTTCATGGCAGCTCATTGAAGTTAATGCTTGACAGAGGCATATCATCGTCTCTGGAAGGAGAGGAGCAATGCACAATGTTACACCGAACCATATACATGTAGAACAAAAATAATTAGGAAAACATATATGATTGCTAATCATAAGTGCATGGTCATTCAGTATATTTTGCATTTGTTTCTCCACATCTACAGCTGCTCCTGGTGCTTACTCATCGTTGGGCTTTTGCTGAAGTCAAGGGCAATATGAAAGTAGGTCATAACGGACTATCTGAAATTCTTGTATCTCAACTCACCTGATGACATCCTGTTGAAGCGGTCATCAAGCAAGTGCTTTTAACTTGTAACCAACCCTCCTTGGACATACTTTTGCCATAACCCAAGTAGCCCGTTGATTGCTGCCTCTGCACAACAAAACGAAATATTGTTCGCTGGTATCTTAATACGCATTATATTATTTGGATGAGACAAATGAAAAAGGCCATATGCATACAATCCTGCAACAAATTATCGCTAGGAAACAAACTATGTGCTTGGCCATTGAGCACATATATTCGGTTACCATGCGCAAAGATAAGCCAGGTAAAAGGAATTGCTGTCAATCCTAAATCGACTTTTTAAATATATTTCATGGTTCTGCTTGAGAAAAGAAGGTATGTGTTGTGCATGTACCATCAAATTACTCTTGAGAACAGAAATAATGATCATCAAAATAAAAAGAAACAGAAATAATGCAAGCTAGATTGGTTGATCCATGAGAGCTAGACCTGGGCAAGTGAACGATGGTAGTGCCAGTTTCAGGCTTTCCAAGATTGATGGTCATGGACCCATGGTGCCTCCAGCCAATGCATAATAACAGCACTACTTAAATTTATTTTGTCGAATTCGAACAAAGAAGCGATTAAATATAAAGTGTGTTGATGAATTGTATGTTTTCCGGTCCGAAATATTTTAATTGTGAAGCGCGGGTGCGGGCAGACGGCAGACTCGGATAAAGATTTGATGTATTGTATGTTTTCCGGTCCAAAATATTTTAATTTCGTATCGAAGCATTCTTTTTTTTTCTAGAAAAACATATTGAAACATTTGACCTCCACCTATTTATATATAAAAGGAGATGGCCTTCCCACCACAGTGTGCTGAAAAAAAAAGAGAAATAACTCTAAAATCTCACGAAAAAGCAAAACATCTAACCCTTGTTTCTATCAAATCCTGTATTAGTATCCTGTAGCTCACGTGCCTCCAACTATGTTTTACCCCTGCACCGTGGAATGTTGGAAGCATATCACGCACAGATCGAATCCCAGCACACACAAAAGAAACAATTAATTTTATCGTTGGCAACGAAATAATAATAACGCCGACTGTGACGGTACATATCCATTACACCTCCTACTATCAATTGCCCTTTTCCTGAAAGAATCAGGGGGTCACGTGCCTACCTGAGACTTAAAAAATATATCTCTATATTTAATCTAAACTAGACTCCCTAAGCTATCTGCAACTATCTGCCGTTTTATATTTGCTTATAAGTTATAACAATGACGCTGAAACATCAAAGGCTAAAACTACATACCCTCGCAACAAGGGCGGCGCCTTCAAAACTACACCACAATGGCATTAAGCTTCTATACCAGTTGGCGGCTGTGTTCTTCAGCATAGACAGGTGTTCAACATCCCACGGCCATCCGACCATCTCCATCGTAGACAAGTGATCCCGGCAGCCGCCGTGCAAGTCGTCCTCTCATCTATGCGATTCCACGACCTGTTAGCTCACGGTGATGATTATTATGACGGCAGCAACAACATGGTGCTAGCTGCGACAAAAGTCTTCTACATGCTAGCGCTATGCCAAGGATTACTCTACATTATAGCAAGTACACTCGGAGTCTTCTCCTTCTTCCCACGCAGATCACTTGTCTGTCAGTCAAAATTCTATGGTCGACGGGGAGCAGAAGCCATCAGTCTATACTACCAACGAGCCTACACAAGGTACATGGATACCGGTTTGTTTGCTGCAAGCAAGACGATAAGCCTCGCCAGCTTCGCCATAGAGTCCCTGTAACAGCCCAAATTTTAAAATCAAAGTTTAAATGGAATAAAAATCACTCCGATTTTGAATTTTTGTTTATTTCTTTCCTCCTCATCAAATTTTAGAAATAAAACTAACAAAAGTAATTCAAACTTAGTTGAATCTGAAAATTTTAAAATATAGAATCTATGCTCAAGTGTTTGTTTACATTTAATATTTACTAAAAGTTTGAACTTTGGAATTTACAACAAATTAAAATTTATTTGCTAAGCCCTAACAAATTCATCTTGAATTTAAAATTTGCACAAATGACACCATATGCATTTTTGGATTTACTGGTTTTATTTGGTGTATTTGTTGAAGTTGATTCCCTTTTCAAATTTGAATTTCATTCAAATTTGAGGTTCCCCAAACCCTAGAAATGTTTAAACCTAATTCTAATTCCCTAAAACCTCTCTGGGCCAAATCTTCTTCTTTTCCCTCGCTGGCCCAGCCCACTTCCCCTTTTTCTCTCCTCTTTCTTCCGAGCAGGCCGTCCCTTTCTCTTCTTTCCTCCCGGCCCAGCTCGGTCCGCTCCGGCCCAGTCCGGCCCGTTCCCCTTTCTTCCACCTCCAGCTCAGCAGAGCTTCCGCGTGCCGCCGCCGCCGTTTCTCTCTCCCTCCTCACTCTATCGCTATCCTCCTTCCTGTGCAGCACTGGAGCCATGCCAGAGTGACGCCAGGGACCTGCGCTTGAGGTCAGCGCGCGCAGTGCGGCGCCCTAACCTTTTCCCGCGTTCGCCGCTCTCTCAGCAGGCCGCCGACCTCATCGTCGCCGTCCAAGTGTCGAACACCATGCATCGCCGCCGTCCGACTTGCGGCGCCGACCTGACAATCACGTGCCCGCCGCAACCCCCCAGCCGCGTTCACACCACTAGCTAGTCCATGTGAATGGCAGGGCGGCGCCCGCCATGGTTGACCACGCCGGGAAATATCGCCGGCCCGATATTTTGGCCACCAAACCGCCTAGCTCCGCCGATAAGAAGGACGCGCGTAGAGCTCCTCCCCCTCTCTGAACTCTCCGTTGCCTTTCCCGAGCACCGCGCAACCCTAATCCCGTCTTTTCCCCAATCTCTGCCGCCGCGGTCGCCGGCCAAATCCGCCGCCGCGAGGCATCGCTCGCCCTTCTACCGAGCGCGCTAGCCCCTCCGTGCTTCCCCGATTCGCTCGCACCCCTTATCGTGGCTCGGAGAGCACCGGAGTAGGGTTCCCGTCGAGCGCCGCCGCCGCGCTCAGCGCCTCGTCGTCGCTAGCCTTCTCCACCACTTCCTGTCGTCTACAAGCTTCCCTGGTGAGCTCCCCTTCCTCTCCTCTCTCCTTCGCACTCCTTCGCGTCGAGTTTGGCCCACCGGAGCACCGGGACGGCCGTTCCGGCGAGCCACTGCAATGGCGCCGCTGTCGCCCTCACCGCCGGCCGCCGCGCGCCGCTCTCCCTCGTTTTCCACCGTTCATCGCGCAATCGACGCACCAGATCGGCTCGGTCCACCGGGAACGAGCTGTAGACCCAGTCCACGCCCCATGGACTCGGTTCATGGGTTTTCCAATAAGAAAATAAATCCAAAAGTCCCAGAAAAATCCCGGCTCCTGTACATTTTACAGATAGGCCCCTCTAATTTAATTTAATCCCGTTTAGGTCCTGCCATTTTACAGAAAATCCACTGTACTTTTCTGTATTTACCTTTTAGTCCCTACCTTTTTACATCAAGGTCCTTCAACTTTTCCATAATTACACATAGGTCCCTAAAACTCTTCTGTTCTTGCAGATGGGTCCCTATAACCTTTCTGTAATTGCAAACAAGCCCCTAGAATCCTTAAACCTCCGTATCTTTTCATCCGTAACTCCGTTTTGAGCGATTCTCGCGCTCACGCGTTCGTAGAAACGCGTAGTATCTTTTGGTACTGTCCTTGGAGCCCCACACCACATCCGCAAGCCATCAATACCCCATGTTTTTCCCCTCGTTCGATAAATCCCATCTCGACGAATCATTCTTCGCTGATCTCGCATAGCGCAACTGTTCTTTCACCTGTTAGTGTTGAACCTAACCCCTCTTGTGGAACCATTCCACTTCTTCTCGTCGTATCGTCCCACCTCAAGTATAGTAACCTCTTATCATCACGACCTAGCTTTAACCCTAGCCTGGCTCAGTTATCGCTTAATCAAACCTAATCTAATGTTGTCCTCGCTGTTTATCTAGTCTATTGATCTATTCACCTCTTTTATTTGGCGTCAGTTATTTGAGAATTTTATTGGTATTTCATTCGCTGTTATTTGAGGTTATCCTCTCATCATTTATTTAATTACTTTGTAAATGCATGTCATGACTTCAGCATGTAGCTTTGCACCATCATGCATTAAATCTTATGCAAATCTTTATCCTTTTAAATGAACAACATCTCTAATCTAGTAGGATCATCTGTTGATAAAATAAAGTTTATTTGCTAAATAATTCTGTAACATATTGCATGTTGCATACAGCATTGCATGCATAAGTATAAGCTGCACAAGTACTTTAATATATGCATGTAACCATAATAGATTTAAATGAATAACTTTAGTTATGCTAATAAACTCATCAATGCTTGCAAATAAAATATAATCTTTAAACAATAGGTTGTGTAACCCATACTGCATGCATGCATGTCTAAATGTATATACATATCTGCATTCGCATATCCTCTCTTCAAAACTACTCATGTTCTTTAATAAGAAATAACTCAGAGTTTATATAATAGATATGCACGCAATCACCCTCAATGCAGCATGTGCATCTCATCATCCTCACTCTAAGGCTTCAGTAAATAGAGTTTCATGCCAAACCCTGCACCATGCTTCTTTTAAGAGAAATTAGATAATTAATAGTTTGTCTAGGTGAATATGGCCCTCATAAGGCCATGAATAAAACTTGCAGTAAATAATCTTTCATAAATATATATGCATTGCATAAGCATAGCCGTTCTTCTTGGGGTTTTATCGATTCTTATTGGAATTAATTGGATCTTATTCGGCTCTTTTCGTTCTTTATTTCTTTTGCGATAGTTATTTATACGTTATATTCCTATGCGCTAGCTTACGCGAGATTCGAGGAAGAGCCAGGAGAATTCAAGAAAGATCTAGAAGATCCAAGCCTCGAGGACGAGTTGAAGAACCCAAACCCGAAGACGAGTTAGAAGATACAAGCTTAAGAGGAGGACTCGAAGACATCAACTTCGACAGAAGATTCGAAGATCCAGAATTGAAAGATTAGGATAGCGTTCTTTCAGGCAAGCTCTACTTCTCCTTGATCATGATTGAACCTACTGATTTCTCAAAGCACCTATATGGCCTACTCTCGTATTATGCATTACTTGTTATTTTACTGCTTGTGTAGTTACTATCCTACTTGCTTATTGATATTGATGTCTGTTACTTAGGCGTTAATATCTAAATCCTTGTTTATCCTTTGCTTTACCTGTCACCTTGATAACCTTAGGATAGCTCCATCATTTCTATGATGGCACGTTCACCTTGTTACTAGATTGCTTAGGACCCCTCGCAATGTTTCTACATTGCCACACCTTACTCACTTATATACTTGTACAAATGCGTGAAATGAGTTTGGTGGTGTGCGTGATATATGGGATTGGGAGTAGAACAACCGTGTTAGGTGATAATGATGGAGACAGTGATGGGATGGTTGGATTGCGGGCAAGGCCATTAGTAAGTGATTGATGGCGTGATGGATTGTGTGATAGTCCCCTAGTGTGGGAGACATGGCGCTTGCCCGGCCACATAAGGACCGGTTCATTCAACCTTTAACAAGATGATTCTCGTACTACCACGGAACCTGTATGGGAAGGACTTACCCTACCTTCTTGGTGCCTACCACTTTGATCCACCTGGAGGGCAGTAGCGCAAACGAGCAACCAGGAGAAGACTCCGGAGTTTGTATTGCTTAGGAGATCTGGCCTGTGATCCGCACATCAATGTGCAGTGGGTCTGCATGTTGACTATTGTAGTCTCATGAGAAGCCCCTGGGTTGTTTCGTAGGTGGCATTGTGTGTGGTACTCGGAGGAGATGGATTGAGCGTTATGTTACTCTCCGTACAAGAGTGCATAGCCCGTGGGAAAAGATGTACAACCTCTGCAGAGTGTAAAATTCATCCGGATGGACGTTGTCACGGCATATGACGCATCTTTGTTGAGTTCGATATGATTAGCCACCTCTGATTCCTTGAAGTGTGAGTGAGCAGTAGTCTGCTCGTGTTTTGGAAGTGATGGCATGGATGCCGGGTCGGTATGACCATTGAGGTCAGAAGGCCCAACTAAAACTTGGGAACTGGCGGGAATGCTTCATACTCCCCCAGGGCCAACCAACTAAAATATTGACAGTACTTATCTGCTCTATCTAAAAATTTCTTCATATGCTTTAGTGAACCTTGCATAAAACTTGCTTGCTGCAAATGAACTATACAGCATATCCCTTGCTAAGACCAAATATGCATGTATATATACCCTTGTGTAGTGTAGGGCTTGCTGAGTACCTTATGTACTCACGTGTTTGCAATTGTTGGTTTAGTAGGAGAAGACTTCGTAGAGAATGACGACGATTGGGTTTTCAGTTCTGCTTCTCAAGTTTGCTTGTGGCGTTGGGCCATGTTTTCCGCTGTCTGCTTCACCGTTAGTTGGCCGTATTGACTTGGATAGTTTGAATCCTTGTCATACCGCCACTAAGGGTCTTATATCAGGTATCCTACTTATTTATCTATTCGAAGTATGCTTTTGATTATCATATCTGTGTTCTTGTGCGTATCAGCTACTGATCCAGGGACTGATACAGGATGCACAGTAGATTCCAGAAATGGGGTCTGACAGATTGGTATCAGAGCATTACTTGACCGTAGAACGAAAACCTAGGATTTGTCGCGTTCGAAAACAACTATTTTCAAAACTAGTTACAAAATCCTCCATAGTACCTCTCCCCCGATCTTTGAAAATCTTCTGTTCCTCTCCTGACCATCCGCTGAAGTCACTCCTCACCTCGCCAAGTCTGCACAGGCACAGTCAACCCAATGGGCGACTCCGACTACTAGACTATAGAAGTGGAGAACATATTATACCAGGTTTACTGCAAACCATATGTGGCTCCCAAAAGAAAGAACAAGGGCAATGCCGCTACGGGCACCAAGAGGACATGTTTCAATTGCCGCAACCCCGAACATAAGTTCGCTGATTGCCCCTTCTACAAACCAATCAAGGAAACAAGAACTGCAGATACTAATATGATAAATGAGGACTCACAGATCTCAGCACCATCTACTGAGATTCAACCTTCAGTAAAAGAAAAGCATCAAGAGCAAGGAGTTTGGAATAACATGGATGATGCATACATGACGTCGCATTCTGTCATCACCAATATACTTGAAAGGTTGAGTAGCCTGGAAGAGTCAATGAAGAAGATCAGTGATAAGGTTGCCAATCACTCTAAGTTCCTGCAACCCAAAGACGACAACGAGAGCAGCAACACGAAGAGAAAGTGTATAGTACAAGGATCTAATCAAGTTACATGTGGAAAGATCAAGAAGCCAAGAGACACGAAAGAAGAACCTACCCTTCGCCAATTGACCAATGTACATGAAGACCCAAGTGGTGCAAGTCTCCCATCAGAGGTTCTCTCGAGAGAAACCTCAACCAAACCAATCAAAAGGCCAAGACTTTGTTTCCACTGCAGACAAGAAGGTCACATCAGAGCAAATTGCCCCAACATCGATCCAGTATGAGAAGTTTATAAAGGACAGTTGCTTCAGAAGCACTAGTGATAACTAGTAAGTTGTAATCCCTGATGATCAAAATTGTTTTGAGAATGTAATTCTGTTTGAGAGCACAAGATGTATTGGAGTTGCTATGCCTCGAGCTACCTTCGAGCAAGGAAAGAACATAAATTTTGGATCTCAACCTTAGTTGAATGCAATAACCATGGTTGCATGTGCCTGGATAACTCTCAACATCAAGTCAACGAAGCACCTCCAAATGCAACAGGGTTTTTCTTTATCCGACTAAGTCATGTGACCCTCTCGATTTCTTTTTGATCAACGGACTGTTGGTCGAGTTTTGGGGACAATCAGAAATCGATAGTCATCCGACCTTTAAGCCTTCAAACCTCGTTCTTAGTACGCTCACGCATGAGACCACAACAAATAAATCACGTTGTTTGTGTGATTCGATGATTTTGTTGATTTTGCTTCTTTATTCTTCTATGATTGTGTGCTTTTAATCGAACTAAATAGAATAATAACAATAACAACAGTAAAATAACTAGGATGGCAGCTTAACAACAGCTTAAGACCAAAATCTTTTTCCCTAACCACTGCCTAAATCCCTGCGGGTGAAACCAGGATGCCGCCAAAGAAGTCCGCCCGAGTTCAGACTCGTCAAGAGTACAATGCAAAAACAACAGAAGATCTCGATCCTACGGGACGAACTACAAGAAATGGAACCAACAAAAGGAAGAAGCCAATCACTCAACAACATCATAAAGCAAGCAAAAGAAGATCCTCCAATTCCCATAGCCTGGAAGCTGAGGCAGGTCACAACGACGAAGAAGAAAACAACCAAGAGACCGAAGGTAATAACAACCAAGGTAGTAACGAGACTCCTGAAGCACCAGCAGTCAACTTCGCAGAAGTAATGGCCATGCAAGCCCAACTGTTGCAAGTTCTTTCGCAAGAACAACATAACAATCAGGGAATCGGTTCTAAGATAATAGAATTTATGAAACTCAGGCCACCTGTCTATGACAACACAGATGATGACCCGTTGGCAGCTGACGACTGGCTCAGAAACATTGATAAGAAGCTCAATGTTATCAACGCTAATGATCAAGAAAAGGTAATGTTTGCATCACATCAACTAACTGGAGCAGTTGCTGAATGGTGGTACAATTTCCTCGAAGCAAAAGCAGAACCAGACACCATCAGCTGGGAAGAATTTCAGCATGCATTTCGTGACTATCATATCCCCGAAGGAATTATGGAAATGAAAGCGGATGAATTTCGTTCCCTGAAACAAGGTGCTATGACAGTGCAAGAGTATATTCGCAAGTTCATGGAGCTTTCTCGCTATGCTCCAGAAGAAGTATCGACTGATAAGAAAAAGCAAGATTGCTTTCGGAAAGGACTTAACCATAGACTGAATGTTCAGCTGGTCACCCATGTTTACCCAGATTTCAATACTCTGATGAACCGAACTATATTACTTGAAGATGCTTGGTCAAAATGGGAAAACGACAAAGAACAGGAAATCGCTGTAGATAAGGCACAAAATATCGTTATGGACGAAGAACAAAATATCATTGTGGATCAAGAGCAAAATATCAATGTGCATAGGCTCAAACAGAAAGAAGAATCTCGGAACCTGAAAAGAAATCATCGCAGAAGGCGACGATATCAGAAAGCAAGGCACAAGAAGCCCCTCGGATCCTCGTCTTATGGTAAAAGCCCGGCTACTCATCATGCGAAGGACATGAGCCAACAATCAGGAAATGGTATGAAAGCCCCACGAGGACATCGGAAATGTTATTTGTGCAAGCAGAAAGGACACTACATAGCAGACTGTCCTCAAGCCGACCAATACAGCATCGACACTCATACCAATTCAACCGAAGCTCCCCACCTCAATGACCTTTGAAGATGATCACAAGATACCACAAATCTCTATCTGGACGGAGTAAGTCACTGGAATAGTAGTAGAATCTGTGCTTGTCACGTTTGTACTTGGAAAACCTTAAATGTTTGTAGTGAACCACTATGTAAACGGGTTTATGGAATAAGATATGATGAAATGATGATGTTTAATACCTATTCAGTGAACTGCAATATGCGACAATGCATGATTTGCAAAAGAAACCCTGTAACCCTTCTCTTTCGGATTCAAAGATGTTAAGATGAAACTCCCTAAGATAAACCCTTTTAAGTGGGGTAGTCCACCCACTATATCTTGGAATGTCGTACCTGATGGATTGGAAGTGCCGCCAAGATCTATAAGTGAGAACACGATAGGATGGGACAATCGAAAACATGATGGTTTTGTTCATCCCTATGTCTTCTAAAGAGAATCATGACTCAGCGAAGAACAGACTTCAAGCTACGCCAATGGAGAAGATTTTACCTCCAAAGCTGGATAAGAGACTTAATACACTGACCTTTTGAGGATAATTTGGAAGTAAAGGCATTTGGAGAAAGTAACCCATGGAATACTAAGAAAAGCCTAAATTCCTTGGATAAGATAAACAGAGCAACAATGGATCGTTATCTTCGGAAACCCAGGTCAGATCCTTTTAAGTGGGGTAGGATCCCCATACACCCCTGAAAAAAAAAAGGAACTTCGCTACATCGATCTGTAGTACCGAAGACCACAAAGAGAGAAAGAATCTTCTATCGGAGCTCGCAGCGTCAAGAAGCCTCTAACAAATTTGTACGTTACCATCGTCAAGCAAGAAGACGCAAGACAAGTTCTACACAAACCAGAAGACCGTTCGAATCTCGAGGACGAGATTCCTTTTAAGTGGGGTAGATCTGTAACAGCCCAAATTTTAAAATCAAAGTTTAAATGGAATAAAAATCACTCCGATTTTGAATTTTTGTTTATTTCTTTCCTCCTCATCAAATTTTAGAAATAAAACTAACAAAAGTAATTCAAACTTAGTTGAATCTGAAAATTTTAAAATATAGAATCTATGCTCAAGTGTTTGTTTACATTTAATATTTACTAAAAGTTTGAACTTTGGAATTTACAACAAATTAAAATTTATTTGCTAAGCCCTAACAAATTCATCTTGAATTTAAAATTTGCACAAATGACAGCATATGCATTTTTGGATTTACTGGTTTTATTTGGTGTATTTGTTGAAGTTGATTCCCTTTTCAAATTTGAATTTCATTCAAATTTGAGGTTCCCCAAACCCTAGAAATGTTTAAACCTAATTCTAATTCCCTAAAACCTCTCTGGGCCAAATCTTCTTCTTTTCCCTCGCTGGCCCAGCCCACTTCCCCTTTTTCTCTCCTCTTTCTTCCGAGCAGGCCGTCCCTTTCTCTTCTTTCCTCCCGGCCCAGCTCGGTCCGCTCCGGCCCAGTCCGGCCCGTTCCCCTTTCTTCCTCCTCCAGCTCAGCAGAGCTTCCGCGTGCCGCCGCCGCCGTTTCTCTCTCCCTCCTCACTCTATCGCTATCCTCCTTCCTGTGCAGCACTGGAGCCATGCCAGAGTGACGCCAGGGACCTGCGCTTGAGGTCAGCGCGCGCAGTGCGGCGCCCTAACCTTTTCCCGCGTTCGCCGCTCTCTCAGCAGGCCGCCGACCTCATCGTCGCCGTCCAAGTGTCGAACACCATGCATCGCCGCCGTCCGACTTGCGGCGCCGACCTGACAATCACGTGCCCGCCGCAACCCCCCAGCCGCGTTCACACCACTAGCTAGTCCATGTGAATGGCAGGGCGGCGCCCGCCATGGTTGACCACGCCGGGAAATATCGCCGGCCCGATATTTTGGCCACCAAACCGCCTAGCTCCGCCGATAAGAAGGACGCGCGTAGAGCTCCTCCCCCTCTCTGAACTCTCCGTTGCCTTTCCCGAGCACCGCGCAACCCTAATCCCGTCTTTTCCCCAATCTCTGCCGCCGCGGTCGCCGGCCAAATCCGCCGCCGCGAGGCATCGCTCGCCCTTCTACCGAGCGCGCTAGCCCCTCCGTGCTTCCCCGATTCGCTCGCACCCCTTATCGTGGCTCGGAGAGCACCGGAGTAGGGTTCCCGTCGAGCGCCGCCGCCGCGCTCAGCGCCTCGTCGTCGCTAGCCTTCTCCACCACTTCCTGTCGTCTACAAGCTTCCCTGGTGAGCTCCCCTTCCTCTCCTCTCTCCTTCGCACTCCTTCGCGTCGAGTTTGGCCCACCGGAGCACCGGGACGGCCGTTCCGGCGAGCCACTGCAATGGCGCCGCTGTCGCCCTCACCGCCGGCCGCCGCGCGCCGCTCTCCCTCGTTTTCCACCGTTCATCGCGCAATCGACGCACCAGATCGGCTCGGTCCACCGGGAACGAGCTGTAGACCCAGTCCACGCCCCATGGACTCGGTTCATGGGTTTTCCAATAAGAAAATAAATCCAAAAGTCCCAGAAAAATCCCGGCTCCTGTACATTTTACAGATAGGCCCCTCTAATTTAATTTAATCCCGTTTAGGTCCTGCCATTTTACAGAAAATCCACTGTACTTTTCTGTATTTACCTTTTAGTCCCTACCTTTTTACATCAAGGTCCTTCAACTTTTCCATAATTACACATAGGTCCCTAAAACTCTTCTGTTCTTGCAGATGGGTCCCTATAACCTTTCTGTAATTGCAAACAAGCCCCTAGAATCCTTAAACCTCCGTATCTTTTCATCCGTAACTCCGTTTTGAGCGATTCTCGCGCTCACGCGTTCGTAGAAACGCGTAGTATCTTTTGGTACTGTCCTTGGAGCCCCACACCACATCCGCAAGCCATCAATACCCCATGTTTTTCCCCTCGTTCGATAAATCCCATCTCGACGAATCATTCTTCGCTGATCTCGCATAGCGCAACTGTTCTTTCACCTGTTAGTGTTGAACCTAACCCCTCTTGTGGAACCATTCCACTTCTTCTCGTCGTATCGTCCCACCTCAAGTATAGTAACCTCTTATCATCACGACCTAGCTTTAACCCTAGCCTGGCTCAGTTATCGCTTAATCAAACCTAATCTAATGTTGTCCTCGCTGTTTATCTAGTCTATTGATCTATTCACCTCTTTTATTTGGCGTCAGTTATTTGAGAATTTTATTGGTATTTCATTCGCTGTTATTTGAGGTTATCCTCTCATCATTTATTTAATTACTTTGTAAATGCATGTCATGACTTCAGCATGTAGCTTTGCACCATCATGCATTAAATCTTATGCAAATCTTTATCCTTTTAAATGAACAACATCTCTAATCTAGTAGGATCATCTGTTGATAAAATAAAGTTTATTTGCTAAATAATTCTGTAACATATTGCATGTTGCATACAGCATTGCATGCATAAGTATAAGCTGCACAAGTACTTTAATATATGCATGTAACCATAATAGATTTAAATGAATAACTTTAGTTATGCTAATAAACTCATCAATGCTTGCAAATAAAATATAATCTTTAAACAATAGGTTGTGTAACCCATACTGCATGCATGCATGTCTAAATGTATATACATATCTGCATTCGCATATCCTCTCTTCAAAACTACTCATGTTCTTTAATAAGAAATAACTCAGAGTTTATATAATAGATATGCACGCAATCACCCTCAATGCAGCATGTGCATCTCATCATCCTCACTCTAAGGCTTCAGTAAATAGAGTTTCATGCCAAACCCTGCACCATGCTTCTTTTAAGAGAAATTAGATAATTAATAGTTTGTCTAGGTGAATATGGCCCTCATAAGGCCATGAATAAAACTTGCAGTAAATAATCTTTCATAAATATATATGCATTGCATAAGCATAGCCGTTCTTCTTGGGGTTTTATCGATTCTTATTGGAATTAATTGGATCTTATTCGGCTCTTTTCGTTCTTTATTTCTTTTGCGATAGTTATTTATACGTTATATTCCTATGCGCTAGCTTACGCGAGATTCGAGGAAGAGCCAGGAGAATTCAAGAAAGATCTAGAAGATCCAAGCCTCGAGGACGAGTTGAAGAACCCAAACCCGAAGACGAGTTAGAAGATACAAGCTTAAGAGGAGGACTCGAAGACATCAACTTCGACAGAAGATTCGAAGATCCAGAATTGAAAGATTAGGATAGCGTTCTTTCAGGCAAGCTCTACTTCTCCTTGATCATGATTGAACCTACTGATTTCTCAAAGCACCTATATGGCCTACTCTCGTATTATGCATTACTTGTTATTTTACTGCTTGTGTAGTTACTATCCTACTTGCTTATTGATATTGATGTCTGTTACTTAGGCGTTAATATCTAAATCCTTGTTTATCCTTTGCTTTACCTGTCACCTTGATAACCTTAGGATAGCTCCATCATTTCTATGATGGCACGTTCACCTTGTTACTAGATTGCTTAGGACCCCTCGCAATGTTTCTACATTGCCACACCTTACTCACTTATATACTTGTACAAATGCGTGAAATGAGTTTGGTGGTGTGCGTGATATATGGGATTGGGAGTAGAACAACCGTGTTAAGTGATAATGATGGAGACAGTGATGGGATGGTTGGATTGCGGGCAAGGCCATTAGTAAGTGATTGATGGCGTGATGGATTGTGTGATAGTCCCCTAGTGTGGGAGACATGGCGCTTGCCCGGCCACATAAGGACCGGTTCATTCAACCTTTAACAAGATGATTCTCGTACTACCACGGAACCTGTATGGGAAGGACTTACCCTACCTTCTTGGTGCCTACCACTTTGATCCACCTGGAGGGCAGTAGCGCAAACGAGCAACCAGGAGAAGACTCCGGAGTTTGTATTGCTTAGGAGATCTGGCCTGTGATCCGCACATCAATGTGCAGTGGGTCTGCATGTTGACTATTGTAGTCTCATGAGAAGCCCCTGGGTTGTTTCGTAGGTGGCATTGTGTGTGGTACTCGGAGGAGATGGATTGAGCGTTATGTTACTCTCCGTACAAGAGTGCATAGCCCGTGGGAAAAGATGTACAACCTCTGCAGAGTGTAAAATTCATCCGGATGGACGTTGTCACGGCATATGACGCATCTTTGTTGAGTTCGATATGATTAGCCACCTCTGATTCCTTGAAGTGTGAGTGAGCAGTAGTCTGCTCGTGTTTTGGAAGTGATGGCATGGATGCCGGGTCGGTATGACCATTGAGGTCAGAAGGCCCAACTAAAACTTGGGAACTGGCGGGAATGCTTCATACTCCCCCAGGGCCAACCAACTAAAATATTGATAGTACTTATCTGCTTTATCTAAAAATTTCTTCATATGCTTTAGTGAACCTTGCATAAAACTTGCTTGCTGCAAATGAACTATACAGCATATCCCTTGCTAAGACCAAATATGCATGTATATATACCCTTGTGTAGTGTAGGGCTTGCTGAGTACCTTATGTACTCACGTGTTTGCAATTGTTGGTTTAGTAGGAGAAGACTTCGTAGAGAATGACGACGATTGGGTTTTCAGTTCTGCTTCTCAAGTTTGCTTGTGGCGTTGGGCCATGTTTTCCGCTGTCTGCTTCACCGTTAGTTGGCCGTATTGACTTGGATAGTTTGAATCCTTGTCATACCGCCACTAAGGGTCTTATATCAGGTATCCTACTTATTTATCTATTCGAAGTATGCTTTTGATTATCATATCTGTGTTCTTGTGCGTATCAGCTACTGATCCAGGGACTGATACAGGATGCACAGTAGATTCCAGAAATGGGGTCTGACAGATTGGTATCAGAGCATTACTTGACCGTAGAACGAAAACCTAGGATTTGTCGCGTTCGAAAACAACTATTTTCAAAACTAGTTACAAAATCCTCCATAGTACCTCTCCCCCGATCTTTGAAAATCTTCTGTTCCTCTCCTGACCATCCGCTGAAGTCACTCCTCACCTCGCCAAGTCTGCACAGGCACAGTCAACCCAATGGGCGACTCCGACTACGAGACTATAGAAGTGGAGAACACATTATACCAGGTTTACTGCAAACCATATGTGGCTCCCAAAAGAAAGAACAAGGGCAATGCCGCTACGGGCACCAAGAGGACATGTTTCAATTGCCGCAACCCCGAACATAAGTTCGCTGATTGCCCCTTCTACAAACCAATCAAGGAAACAAGAACTGCAGATACTAATATGATAAATGAGGACTCACAGATCTCAGCACCATCTACTGAGATTCAACCTTCAGTAAAAGAAAAGCATCAAGAGCAAGGAGTTTGGAATAACATGGATGATGCATACATGACGTCGCATTCTGTCATCACCAATATACTTGAAAGGTTGAGTAGCCTGGAAGAGTCAATGAAGAAGATCAGTGATAAGGTTGCCAATCACTCTAAGTTCCTGCAACCCAAAGACGACAACGAGAGCAGCAACACGAAGAGAAAGTGTATAGTACAAGGATCTAATCAAGTTACATGTGGAAAGATCAAGAAGCCAAGAGACACGAAAGAAGAACCTACCCTTCGCCAATTGACCAATGTACATGAAGACCCAAGTGGTGCAAGTCTCCCATCAGAGGTTCTCTCGAGAGAAACCTCAACCAAACCAATCAAAAGGCCAAGACTTTGTTTCCACTGCAGACAAGAAGGTCACATAAGAGCAAATTGCCCCAACATCGATCCAGTATGAGAAGTTTATAAAGGACAGTTGCTTCAGAAGCACTAGTGATAACTAGTAAGTTGTAATCCCTGATGATCAAAATTGTTTTGAGAATGTAATTCTGTTTGAGAGCACAAGATGTATTGGAGTTGCTATGCCTCGAGCTACCTTCGAGCAAGGAAAGAACATAAATTTTGGATCTCAACCTTAGTTGAATGCAATAACCATGGTTGCATGTGCCTGGATAACTCTCAACATCAAGTCAACGAAGCACCTCCAAATGCAACAGGGTTTTTCTTTATCCGACTAAGTCATGTGACCCTCTCGATTTCTTTTTGATCAACGGACTGTTGGTCGAGTTTTGGGGACAATCAGAAATCGATAGTCATCCGACCTTTAAGCCTTCAAACCTCGTTCTTAGTACGCTCACGCATGAGACCACAACAAATAAATCACGTTGTTTGTGTGATTCGATGATTTTGTTGATTTTGCTTCTTTATTCTTCTATGATTGTGTGCTTTTAATCGAACTAAATAGAATAATAACAATAACAACAGTAAAATAACTAGGATGGCAGCTTAACAACAGCTTAAGACCAAAATCTTTTTCCCTAACCACTGCCTAAATCCCTGCGGGTGAAACCAGGATGCCGCCAAAGAAGTCCGCCCGAGTTCAGACTCGTCAAGAGTACAATGCAAAAACAACAGAAGATCTCGATCCTACGGGACGAACTACAAGAAATGGAACCAACAAAAGGAAGAAGCCAATCACTCAACAACATCATAAAGCAAGCAAAAGAAGATCCTCCAATTCCCATAGCCTGGAAGCTGAGGCAGGTCACAACGACGAAGAAGAAAACAACCAAGAGACCGAAGGTAATAACAACCAAGGTAGTAACGAGACTCCTGAAGCACCAGCAGTCAACTTCGCAGAAGTAATGGCCATGCAAGCCCAACTGTTGCAAGTTCTTTCGCAAGAACAACATAACAATCAGGGAATCGGTTCTAAGATAATAGAATTTATGAAACTCAGGCCACCTGTCTATGACAACACAGATGATGACCCGTTGGCAGCTGACGACTGGCTCAGAAACATTGATAAGAAGCTCAATGTTATCAACGCTAATGATCAAGAAAAGGTAATGTTTGCATCACATCAACTAACTGGAGCAGCTGCTGAATGGTGGTACAATTTCCTCGAAGCAAAAGCAGAACCAGACACCATCAGCTGGGAAGAATTTCAGCATGCATTTCGTGACTATCATATCCCCGAAGGAATTATGGAAATGAAAGCGGATGAATTTCGTTCCCTGAAACAAGGTGCTATGACAGTGCAAGAGTATATTCGCAAGTTCATGGAGCTTTCTCGCTATGCTCCAGAAGAAGTATCGACTGATAAGAAAAAGCAAGATTGCTTTCGGAAAGGACTTAACCATAGACTGAATGTTCAGCTGGTCACCCATGTTTACCCAGATTTCAATACTCTGATGAACCGAACTATATTACTTGAAGATGCTTGGTCAAAATGGGAAAACGACAAAGAACAGGAAATCGCTGTAGATAAGGCACAAAATATCGTTATGGACGAAGAACAAAATATCATTGTGGATCAAGAGCAAAATATCAATGTGCATAGGCTCAAACAGAAAGAAGAATCTCGGAACCTGAAAAGAAATCATCGCAGAAGGCGACGATATCAGAAAGCAAGGCACAAGAAGCCCCTCGGATCCTCGTCTTATGGTAAAAGCCCGGCTACTCATCATGCGAAGGACATGAGCCAACAATCAGGAAATGGTATGAAAGCCCCACGAGGACATCGGAAATGTTATTTGTGCAAGCAGAAAGGACACTACATAGCAGACTGTCCTCAAGCCGACCAATACAGCATCGACACTCATACCAATTCAACCGAAGCTCCCCACCTCAATGACCTTTGAAGATGATCACAAGATACCACAAATCTCTATCTGGACGGAGTAAGTCACTGGAATAGTAGTAGAATCTGTGCTTGTCACGTTTGTACTTGGAAAACCTTAAATGTTTGTAGTGAACCACTATGTAAACGGGTTTATGGAATAAGATATGATGAAATGATGATGTTTAATACCTATTCAGTGAACTGCAATATGCGACAATGCATGATTTGCAAAAGAAACCCTGTAACCCTTCTCTTTCGGATTCAAAGATGTTAAGATGAAACTCCCTAAGATAAACCCTTTTAAGTGGGGTAGTCCACCCACTATATCTTGGAATGTCGTACCTGATGGATTGGAAGTGCCGCCAAGATCTATAAGTGAGAACACGATAGGATGGGACAATCGAAAACATGATGGTTTTGTTCATCCCTATGTCTTCTAAAGAGAATCATGACTCAGCGAAGAACAGACTTCAAGCTACGCCAATGGAGAAGATTTTACCTCCAAAGCTGGATAAGAGACTTAATACACTGACCTTTTGAGGATAATTTGGAAGTAAAGGCATTTGGAGAAAGTAACCCATGGAATACTAAGAAAAGCCTAAATTCCTTGGATAAGATAAACAGAGCAACAATGGATCGTTATCTTCGGAAACCCAGGTCAGATCCTTTTAAGTGGGGTAGGATCCCCATACACCCCTGAAAAAAAAAAGGAACTTCGCTACATCGATCTGTAGTACCGAAGACCACAAAGAGAGAAAGAATCTTCTATCGGAGCTCGCAGCGTCAAGAAGCCTCTAACAAATTTGTACGTTACCATCGTCAAGCAAGAAGACGCAAGACAAGTTCTACACAAACCAGAAGACCGTTCGAATCTCGAGGACGAGATTCCTTTTAAGTGGGGTAGATCTGTAACAGCCCAAATTTTAAAATCAAAGTTTAAATGGAATAAAAATCACTCCGATTTTGAATTTTTGTTTATTTCTTTCCTCCTCATCAAATTTTAGAAATAAAACTAACAAAAGTAATTCAAACTTAGTTGAATCTGAAAATTTTAAAATATAGAATCTATGCTCAAGTGTTTGTTTACATTTAATATTTACTAAAAGTTTGAACTTTGGAATTTACAACAAATTAAAATTTATTTGCTAAGCCCTAACAAATTCATCTTGAATTTAAAATTTGCACAAATGACACCATATGCATTTTTGGATTTACTGGTTTTATTTGGTGTATTTGTTGAAGTTGATTCCCTTTTCAAATTTGAATTTCATTCAAATTTGAGGTTCCCCAAACCCTAGAAATGTTTAAACCTAATTCTAATTCCCTAAAACCTCTCTGGGCCAAATCTTCTTCTTTTCCCTCGCTGGCCCAGCCCACTTCCCCTTTTTCTCTCCTCTTTCTTCCGAGCAGGCCGTCCCTTTCTCTTCTTTCCTCCCGGCCCAGCTCGGTCCGCTCCGGCCCAGTCCGGCCCGTTCCCCTTTCTTCCACCTCCAGCTCAGCAGAGCTTCCGCGTGCCGCCGCCGCCGTTTCTCTCTCCCTCCTCACTCTATCGCTATCCTCCTTCCTGTGCAGCACTGGAGCCATGCCAGAGTGACGCCAGGGACCTGCGCTTGAGGTCAGCGCGCGCAGTGCGGCGCCCTAACCTTTTCCCGCGTTCGCCGCTCTCTCAGCAGGCCGCCGACCTCATCGTCGCCGTCCAAGTGTCGAACACCATGCATCGCCGCCGTCCGACTTGCGGCGCCGACCTGACAATCACGTGCCCGCCGCAACCCCCCAGCCGCGTTCACACCACTAGCTAGTCCATGTGAATGGCAGGGCGGCGCCCGCCATGGTTGACCACGCCGGGAAATATCGCCGGCCCGATATTTTGGCCACCAAACCGCCTAGCTCCGCCGATAAGAAGGACGCGCGTAGAGCTCCTCCCCCTCTCTGAACTCTCCGTTGCCTTTCCCGAGCACCGCGCAACCCTAATCCCGTCTTTTCCCCAATCTCTGCCGCCGCGGTCGCCGGCCAAATCCGCCGCCGCGAGGCATCGCTCGCCCTTCTACCGAGCGCGCTAGCCCCTCCGTGCTTCCCCGATTCGCTCGCACCCCTTATCGTGGCTCGGAGAGCACCGGAGTAGGGTTCCTGTCGAGCGCCGCCGCCGCGCTCAGCGCCTCGTCGTCGCTAGCCTTCTCCACCACTTCCTGTCGTCTACAAGCTTCCCTGGTGAGCTCCCCTTCCTCTCCTCTCTCCTTCGCACTCCTTCGCGTCGAGTTTGGCCCACCGGAGCACCGGGACGGCCGTTCCGGCGAGCCACTGCAATGGCGCCGCTGCCGCCCTCACAGCCGGCCGCCGCGCGCCGCTCTCCCTCGTTTTCCACCGTTCATCGCGCAATCGACGCACCAGATCGGCTCGGTCCACCGGGAACGAGCTGTAGACCCAGTCCACGCCCCATGGACTCGGTTCATGGGTTTTCCAATAAGAAAATAAATCCAAAAGTCCCAGAAAAATCCCGGCTCCTGTACATTTTACAGATAGGCCCCTCTAATTTAATTTAATCCCGTTTAGGTCCTGCCATTTTACAGAAAATCCACTGTACTTTTCTGTATTTACCTTTTAGTCCCTACCTTTTTACATCAAGGTCCTTCAACTTTTCCATAATTACACATAGGTCCCTAAAACTCTTCTGTTCTTGCAGATGGGTCCCTATAACCTTTCTGTAATTGCAAACAAGCCCCTAGAATCCTTAAACCTCCGTATCTTTTCATCCGTAACTCCGTTTTGAGCGATTCTCGCGCTCACGCGTTCGTAGAAACGCGTAGTACCTTTTGGTACTGTCCTTGGAGCCCCACACCACATCCGCAAGCCATCAATACCCCATGTTTTTCCCCTCGTTCGATAAATCCCATCTCGACGAATCATTCTTCGCTGATCTCGCATAGCGCAACTGTTCTTTCACCTGTTAGTGTTGAACCTAACCCCTCTTGTGGAACCATTCCACTTCTTCTCGTCGTATCGTCCCACCTCAAGTATAGTAACCTCTTATCATCACGACCTAGCTTTAACCCTAGCCTGGCTCAGTTATCGCTTAATCAAACCTAATCTAATGTTGTCCTCGCTGTTTATCTAGTCTATTGATCTATTCACCTCTTTTATTTGGCGTCAGTTATTTGAGAATTTTATTGGTATTTCATTCGCTGTTATTTGAGGTTATCCTCTCATCATTTATTTAATTACTTTGTAAATGCATGTCATGACTTCAGCATGTAGCTTTGCACCATCATGCATTAAATCTTATGCAAATCTTTATCCTTTTAAATGAACAACATCTCTAATCTAGTAGGATCATCTGTTGATAAAATAAAGTTTATTTGCTAAATAATTCTGTAACATATTGCATGTTGCATACAGCATTGCATGCATAAGTATAAGCTGCACAAGTACTTTAATATATGCATGTAACCATAATAGATTTAAATGAATAACTTTAGTTATGCTAATAAACTCATCAATGCTTGCAAATAAAATATAATCTTTAAACAATAGGTTGTGTAACCCATACTGCATGCATGCATGTCTAAATGTATATACATATCTGCATTCGCATATCCTCTCTTCAAAACTACTCATGTTCTTTAATAAGAAATAACTCAGAGTTTATATAATAGATATGCACGCAATCACCCTCAATGCAGCATGTGCATCTCATCATCCTCACTCTAAGGCTTCAGTAAATAGAGTTTCATGCCAAACCCTGCACCATGCTTCTTTTAAGAGAAATTAGATAATTAATAGTTTGTCTAGGTGAATATGGCCCTCATAAGGCCATGAATAAAACTTGCAGTAAATAATCTTTCATAAATATATATGCATTGCATAAGCATAGCCGTTCTTCTTGGGGTTTTATCGATTCTTATTGGAATTAATTGGATCTTATTCGGCTCTTTTCGTTCTTTATTTCTTTTGCGATAGTTATTTATACGTTATATTCCTATGCGCTAGCTTACGCGAGATTCGAGGAAGAGCCAGGAGAATTCAAGAAAGATCTAGAAGATCCAAGCCTCGAGGACGAGTTGAAGAACCCAAACCCGAAGACGAGTTAGAAGATACAAGCTTAAGAGGAGGACTCGAAGACATCAACTTCGACAGAAGATTCGAAGATCCAGAATTGAAAGATTAGGATAGCGTTCTTTCAGGCAAGCTCTACTTCTCCTTGATCATGATTGAACCTACTGATTTCTCAAAGCACCTATATGGCCTACTCTCGTATTATGCATTACTTGTTATTTTACTGCTTGTGTAGTTACTATCCTACTTGCTTATTGATATTGATGTCTGTTACTTAGGCGTTAATATCTAAATCCTTGTTTATCCTTTGCTTTACCTGTCACCTTGATAACCTTAGGATAGCTCCATCATTTCTATGATGGCACGTTCACCTTGTTACTAGATTGCTTAGGACCCCTCGCAATGTTTCTACATTGCCACACCTTACTCACTTATATACTTGTACAAATGCGTGAAATGAGTTTGGTGGTGTGCGTGATATATGGGATTGGGAGTAGAACAACCGTGTTAGGTGATAATGATGGAGACAGTGATGGGATGGTTGGATTGCGGGCAAGGCCATTAGTAAGTGATTGATGGCGTGATGGATTGTGTAATAGTCCCCTAGTGTGGGAGACATGGCGCTTGCCCGGCCACATAAGGACCGGTTCATTCAACCTTTAACAAGATGATTCTCGTACTACCACGGAACCTGTATGGGAAGGACTTACCCTACCTTCTTGGTGCCTACCACTTTGATCCACCTGGAGGGCAGTAGCGCAAACGAGCAACCAGGAGAAGACTCCGGAGTTTGTATTGCTTAGGAGATCTGGCCTGTGATCCGCACATCAATGTGCAGTGGGTCTGCATGTTGACTATTGTAGTCTCATGAGAAGCCCCTGGGTTGTTTCGTAGGTGGCATTGTGTGTGGTACTCGGAGGAGATGGATTGAGCGTTATGTTACTCTCCGTACAAGAGTGCATAGCCCGTGGGAAAAGATGTACAACCTCTGCAGAGTGTAAAATTCATCCGGATGGACGTTGTCACGGCATATGACGCATCTTTGTTGAGTTCGATATGATTAGCCACCTCTGATTCCTTGAAGTGTGAGTGAGCAGTAGTCTGCTCGTGTTTTGGAAGTGATGGCATGGATGCCGGGTCGGTATGACCATTGAGGTCAGAAGGCCCAACTAAAACTTGGGAACTGGCGGGAATGCTTCATACTCCCCCAGGGCCAACCAACTAAAATATTGACAGTACTTATCTGCTTTATCTAAAAATTTCTTCATATGCTTTAGTGAACCTTGCATAAAACTTGCTTGCTGCAAATGAACTATACAACATATCCCTTGCTAAGACCAAATATGCATGTATATATACCCTTGTGTAGTGTAGGGCTTGCTGAGTACCTTATGTACTCACGTGTTTGCAATTGTTGGTTTAGTAGGAGAAGACTTCGTAGAGAATGACGACGATTGGGTTTTCAGTTCTGCTTCTCAAGTTTGCTTGTGGCGTTGGGCCATGTTTTCCGCTGTCTGCTTCACCGTTAGTTGGCCGTATTGACTTGGATAGTTTGAATCCTTGTCATACCGCCACTAAGGGTCTTATATCAGGTATCCTACTTATTTATCTATTCGAAGTATGCTTTTGATTATCATATCTGTGTTCTTGTGCGTATCAGCTACTGATCCAGGGACTGATACAGGATGCACAGTAGATTCCAGAAATGGGGTCTGACAGTCCCTAAGCTCCAGCGGTTCACGTGAGGTGCAACTTGCTGCGGTGCTTCTTCTTGACAGACTCCTCTTGGAAGAAAATGATTCCAGCGAAGACCTCAGGTCAAGAATCATCGGCTCCAATGAAGCACTGTCCAAGCTGACCAGCAAGCTCCGCTGGTCTGATGTACGAGACAGAGATATCAGGCTGTTCGCTGCTAGGGTCACTGCCAAGCTTGCCGGCAGCATCAGAATTGCCGAGATCCCTGGCACAGTGAAGTCGGTGTCTTCTCTCCTTGATGCTTGGAATCAACCGGATGGAGCAAGACTCCCTGCTAAACCGTGCACAGGTCACTCCTGACAGCGCCACAGTTGCCGGGTTGATCAATGGTGGGAGTGTTGTGGCTGATCAACGACCGGTTCAAGAATCTTCAGCACAAACAACTTTGGGTACAGGAGAGAATGCAGGTAGTAGCCAACCAAAAGATGGTCGATTGGAGCATGGAGAAAGCTACAATAACAGAGGATGCTCCATGGTACGCCAGTGCTGGCAGCGGATGAAAGAGAGGTGGTCCATTCCGGAGGAGCCACCCTTGACTAATCAAGATTCATTGCCCGTCCTGGCCATGGTAATCCTCGAGAAACTTGCTTGTGATCCTGATAACTGTGCAGAAATGTTGAAAGCCAAAGACCTTATCTCCAAGGTCATAGGGCTTATAAGCTACGCTACCGACAAAGAAGCAACAACTATGAGCAACAGAATGCAGTGACATGTTCGTGGCTGCATTTGGTGAGGAGGCTTGCAACCACTGGAGGGAAAATTGGTGTAACTGTTCGGAAAAATCTGTTGGATAGCCCCATCTTGATTGACAACCTCGCAGGTATTTTGGAGGACAGCGGCAGCAGCCCTGAAGTGAGGACGCTGACGATAGATATCATAGCCAAGCTGTCCTTGGATAACGATGCGAAGCAAGAGATTGGGAGCACGAAAGTGATAGTTGGCAAACTCATCCATACATTTCTTGGGCGAGATGAACCAAATGATCAGTCACTGAGGATGGCTGCAGGGGAAGCGCTCGTAAACCTTACTATGGAGAGCACTGATAATTGCTCAGCTATCCTGGAGGAGCCGGGATATGAACTTGTCAAGGATCTCAAGGACATGGTTTGTGAAGATGAGTGCAGAATATACCTATATGTGGGCGCAAGTCTGCTGCAGGACCTTTGTGCGGACTCCAGAGATAAGTTGATCAGCCATGCAGATGCAAGTGAGCACCTGAGGTCTACCTTGCTAGCAGTAAGTCTCTCAACTGCTGCTTAGTAAAACCATTTTTACATTTAAATTTTGCTCATTATGTCTTGATTGTATAAGCGTACCTGAGGTCTACCCTGCTAGCAGTAAGCTGGCTATGTTGCTGTTGTTGTTGTTGTTGTTGTTGTTGTTGTTGTATGTCTTTATTGTATAAGCGTAAGTACAGTCTATTTACACAGGTAGACGTAACTATTTATACATGTATGGTTGTTCATTATGCACATATGCATACATAGCACCTGATGAGAATTACCTGAAATTGTTATCATACCATGCAGGTGATGGAAAATATTGTTTCTGCGGAGGACAAACAACTGGAAATCTTAATCGGACTGGCTTCACAGATCTGTCGTTGCTTCCCTGGATGCTTTGTCTATGAGCTTGAGTCAAAAACAAACATAGAACTTGTCAGAAAGATGGTAGGTACACTCAACTCCAATAGAAAACCAAGCCCTGACTATCCTAGGATGAGAAGGGTTATCGTTGATATGGTAATATCCTTGGTGGAATCCTATCCTGGCTGCCGAATCATGCTCAGAAAAGAAGGGATTATAGAAGCACTGTCCAAGACAACGAGAATACCATCCAAGGTGGAGAACTACAGGGTCTTCTATGGCGACGAGGGAGTGGTTGTGGGCAACGTTAACGGCGAATCTCTGCTCCAGCTTGTGGACAGGGCAAAAGGGCTGATTGGTTCTGCAACTCCAGCATGATTTATCATTGTTGCGCAGTGTCTATTCAGATAGCCTACTCCCCGAAAAAAATTAAAAGGCTCTGTCGACCCTCAAGTTTTTAGCCTAGCGCAAAACCCGGTTCAATGTTTTCTCTTTCCTGGCAAGTCCATGTGTGTCCTATTATAGATCCTCTGATCTTTATCTTATTACTGGCCATATTGTTTTTTATGTTGTGTCGTGAGTTGTGGCCTTTGTGGCCAGACAGACCATCCAAATCAATAAAAATAAGAACTTTTGATCTAATCTTTAAGAACTCAACGATCTTCAATCGAAAAGAATCCGAGGAATGGCCTTGTTCCGGTTGTAATGCTTTACTTTGAAATATCTCAAAGATAAAGGCACGAACCTATCTCCCGGCTATAGGCCGTTGTTGGCACGCGCTGGTTATCGTCCTAGCTTGTGTTCCGGTTTTGCCTTCTCATCACACCACTCAGCTACACTACCGCTTACTTGCGTGATTTTCATTAAAAATATTATGCATAAAATATGTAGAAAAAGAAAATATAACAGGAATATATGCTCATGTTTAAAGATGCATTGCTAATACGGGTAATGGTAGGAAATAGAAAAAGTAATATAACTGTTTGTACTGTTTGCTACGTTTGGAAATTAGAAATTTGGAATGGAAACAATGAGGCGTTGATGATGAGAGCAATCAAAAACCGGATTTTATGTGGGGTTGGTCGGGGCGGGCGGGTATCGACAATGGTAGCATTTTTCTTTTTCTACATATAAACAGTTACAACTGATCACGCTGCCCAACTTGTAATTTACACACTGTAGCAGTACAAATAGTAGCATTTTTCTTTTTTTCTTTTCGTTTTTCCCTTCTTCCGGCCCACCCTCATGAGCTCGGCCCACCCTGAGGCCCAAGGCTAGACTCGCCACTGCCAGCTTAACATGCTTTCGATACCTCCTGATTCACTCACCTCGGCATTCTATGTTGGGGGAGCTGAGTCCCGTGTAAAGGTTAAATATAAGATTATTTTTTCTTTGAAATGGAACATGGCCGTATATAAAGACAAGCAAACATGTTTAAAAAAAAATCATGTTGTTCATTCCTAAAAACACTACTTTAAAAATATAATGTGTTTTACTCAGATTTAGGTTTCAAGAAGTAAATTTTTTGAACATCAATTGAGTCAAACAAAATAAAAGGAGAGATAAAACAGTAGTGCATAATAAAATTGAATTTTACATAAATAACAAAACACAAAATGTACAAAAAAAAAGCCAAATGCCAGTAGTTTACCTCACAACATGCCCATATTTAAAACCAAGTAGTCACTACTTAGAGACTAGCCCGCGCAATCATGCGGGTCACTTGGTCTAGTTGTTTTAAACGTGGAAATAAAATCCGCTCTTGCTTTCGTACGCGCCTGGGCCATGAAGTTGATTCCGTGTTAACCGGCTTGGCCCATCTCGGAAAAAATCACAGCCGCGCTCCCGCGTGCGAATCGGGGGTGACTGGTGGTGGGAGGCATGGGGTGGGCGAAACGGATTGAAATCGTCTGCCGTCGCTACTCAAACGGCACGGACACGCCGTCGTCCATCTCGAGCGTCCGTTTCAGATTTAACGATGACTGTTCGTCTGATCGAAAAACAGCCCGTCTTTTCCAGGCCTTTTCTGGCCCACATTAGCCCAAATAGCAGCCGTCGTTCTCTGCTAGCCTTGTTATTTTCCCTAGGCGGCTCTCTCTCACCATGGCGAGAACAGGAAACGATTCCTCTCGCCTAAACCCACAAATCTTGCTACCGGAGCACTGATGACGGGCAGAGGCGTGATGCCAGAGCACCGACGAGGAGCGGATGAGCTGCCTTTAGCTCATGGAGTCAGCTACAGGCAGGAGCTTATTCCCTTGCGATGGTTGTCTCCATGTCTCTGCATCTGGTTAGTTTTTTGTTGTTTGCCGCCTTTTTCCTCTTAGAAATAATCATTACCGCCGGCTAAATTACCATTCTAATGGGCCTAATTAAGTGCTTTGGACTATTAACATCCTGGAGAGAGTCCAGGGAACTCCTATCGTTGAAACGGCACGCCGTGCCGTTTGAGTAGCGATGGCAGACGATTTCAATCCGGGCGAAACATGGTTTCCATTTTCCCACTCCCAGGCTACGAGTAACGGCCCCCCAAAGACAATCGGATCCCTAGCCGCTTTGGCACCGGGAGACGCCGCCGGACGTACGGATCCATCCCTAGATCGGACGATCAAGGTACGGGCCTCACTCCTTTGATCTTTCTTAATCGCCATGGATGGATGGATATGCTTCCGCTCCGTTTCTGATTCGCTTGCTCGTCCGCGTCTCCTTTCTCTCCGCATGCAGTTGGGCTTCCCGGAATCAAGCTAGCCATGGCAATGCAGCTTCGGTCAGGCCGTCGCCTCCTGGTCTCGCGCCCCCCGCCGGCGCCGCGAGGAGACCTGCGTCGCGGCCGTCCTCGGCGCATCCCAGAGGACAACGACGGCGAGGACCGGATCAGCGGCCTCCCGGACGAGCTGCTCCTCGACGTGCTCACCCGCCTCGGATGCGCGCGCCAAGCCGCGCGCACCAGCGTGCTCTCCAACCGGTGGCGCGTCCTCTGGACCGAGGTTCGTGCGCTGACGTTCCGCCGCGTCCGTGCCGACGCGCTTGAGGCTGCGCTCGCTCGTGTCCGCCCCAACCTCAACTACCTCAAGATCAATGTCTGGGTCCCAAGGGACAGCAACCTCACCGGCGAGCAGATCTCCTCCCTGCTCCGCGCAGCAGATCGGCTCGCGCCGGCGGAGCTCGTTCTCAAGCTTAAAGGCAGAACCATCGATGACGTCCCCTTTGAGCTGCCCTGCTTCGGAAGCGCCACCTCAATCAATTTAGTGGTGTGGTGGCTCAACTTTACGCTGGCGCCGGCCGGCCACTTCGCCTCGCTAGAGCAGTTGACTCTCCGTGTTGAGAGCTGCCGCGTTGCTGTGGAGCCCAGTGTCCTCCTCCCCCGCTGCCCACGCCTGCGCAGGCTGCGCATGCCTTACATTTCTCCATCGAGTACCAACACAATCGCAGTCGAGTCGGTGTCGTTGGAGGAGCTCGCGTTTTTCGTGTTCGGTGGCCTCCGAAAACCTGCAGATGTTGTCATCGTGGCCCCCGAACTAAAGAAGCTCTCTGTGGCATCCGAGATATATGACCAGTTCACGGTGTCGCATTTATCTGCGCCCAAGTTGGAGGAGTTTCTCTTCACTTATACTAGCGATTCTTCACGTGCTGGGTTCGGCAACAAGTGGCGCCTCGAGAGCTTGACCGTGGAAACAGAGTGGAGCGACGGGAACGGGAATCACCCTCCTGTCCGTGTCCACGTCCTGTCCCTCACGATAATCCCCACCGTGCGTATCCTCCTCCTCTGGTGCATATAATTATTTCCTTCCTGTGTTTAATTAACAGCTGAATTAACATTCTACCGGCTGGGTTTCATTACTAATTAATTGCGTTGATTTATTCGCAGTTTATATATCCTGTTGAGCGGAGCTTCGCACAGGAAGTAGCACGGCTTCCAGTGAATGAATTCTCTGTCCTGGAGCTGTCGATCAAAACAAAGGGCCATGTCTTTGGACCACTTTTGTTGCATCTGCTCCTGATTCGAACTTCTATACAAAGGCTTAAGCTGGTCCTCATGAAAAGCTATGTAAGTTCTCCATTTTTTCTGCAAATTTTTCAGGTTACCTTCCTTGAGACATACATCTAGGTCTTCAATCAAGCTAACATTGCCTGCATCTGAAATATAACATGCTTTAGTTATTTTCTATATATATAGTCACCAAAGTGCTCAGAGAATTGTGACTGCGATCAAGATGGCAATTGGAGAAATGAACAAATCTCCTTGCCTGATCTCCAATATGTGGAAATTGAAGGGTTCAGTGCCGCTGATCATGAGGTGGATTTCCTTCAGCTTGTTTTCAGATCCGCTCCAATTCTGAAGAGTATGGATGTTGAACTTTCTGATGAGGATCCACCAAGTGACGGAGGATGCCAGAAACTTCGCAGCATCTTCGAGGCAAATGCTTCCTTGAATTGCAATGTTTATGACGAATCTGGTGATATGATTTCGTTTGCATGACTAATTAAGCTATCATGCAGCTAGCTGGATGTAGCAAGTAGTGTTATGGGGCTTATGTATGCTTTGTCTGTTTGACAGATTGAATTGTTGCTCAAGACTTCTAAGGTTCCAGGAGTTGTGTGAGTGGGTTCTCAGGATTACCATATTCCTCGCTTTAACAGGAACTTATCAATGTTGATGTTGTTGCTATATTTTTCTTTACCGTTATTCTTTGTTTGTTTTACGGATTGAATTTTTGGGTAAGCTTCTAATGTTCTAGGAGTTGTGGCAAAGTGGGTTTTACATAAATGATTACCATATTCCTAGCTATAATAGGAATTGTGCGTTACCTTTCGTAAGCTTATTTAATGCTGATTTCTCTGCTATATTTTTTTCTTCTAAAAACTTAATTGAGCTGAATCAATATGCAGAACATATTTCGTCATCATGTATGCCTATAAACCATTAACCGGCACCTTAGCTTTGATATATGATGTTCCTATCATACTATCATTCTTTCTTAGATTTGCACACAATGGACTTGGTGTCGTAAAATTTAGAAATAGTTGTTCCTTGATACGTCTGCATCTAACATACTTGGCAGTCCATCGTTTGGCCCTCTTTATGTGTAGTTGCTTTTCCAAGAGGCCATCGATCAAGGTTATCCACCTGTTCATACTTGTGAGCACAAAAAAATTCGTGGCACAACTTTTGCAGCTCCCTATAGGTTTATTCATCTGACAAAACTTGAGTAAGCTTTCACTGAATGTTGTTTATACTGCTCCAGTTTCATAATTGAATGATTGTAAAGATGGGATGTATGAGGTTTTGTAGTGATATTGGTATTTATAAAAAAAGGTTTTGTAGTGATATTTAAAGTGGCAGACATGCCAGGATATAGTTGGGTATTCCTTGTAATAACCTATAGACATGCCAGCATATAGTTATCGGTTGTTTTTATCCATAAATCTGCCACCAAATCCCAGCAACTTTTTTAATAGCTCCTACTTTAGTAGGCTCGGTCGCTTTCTTTTATGTTCCTTTCCTTTGTTGTTTGGGGTTTCTTTGTTTGCTTGTTTCTACGACATGATCGATTTCATGCCTTTTCTAAATAAAAAAATAGGCATGATTTCACGTTCTCGAATGTGCTTACCAAGCAAGTTTGTTATTTCATTTCCTCAAATCTGTTACTACCATGCAAGCCAATAAAATAGGGGAAAAGCTTATGAACGCTCGAGTGTTTCTGCACCTCCAATGCTCGATTGCTGTCTCATGTGGTTCGATTTCGGTTGTCATGTGAGCTTGCTCGTTTGATGTCGTGTGCTTCTTTGTTTTGGGCCTTTTTAATTCGTCCCCTTTTGTTTGTATTTGGGAGGCTGCGCCCAGGGGCGAAGCTACATGTCGCCGTTGGTGTCAGCTGACACCGATGAAATTTAGCAAATCAAGAGGGAATCTTTCAGTTTTTGCTACGGCCGGTCTTTAATGGAGGAGCTGACAACGGCGACGTTTTCGTCTGGCTTCGCCCCTGGCTGCGCCACAAATGAACCAAAAACATTTCGCCGCTCCTCATCTTGGTTAGCGTACCATGTGGCGCTGTTATATCGTTAGGAACCTCAAGCGAGTGTAAAAGTTGCATTGTTTATTCTGGGAGTACATTTCCCTGACGTGATTGAGGGAGTGCAAAGAAGTTTAGATCTAAAGTTCTCATCATTTTGTACCACGACCAAACAAGGAAGAGCACGAACATTCGGTTCTTATAATAACAAGGAAAGCTGAAATCTATATAAAATAAATATATAAAAAATATAAAATTGAGGAAGATGAGGAGAGTGTTATCTTTTGTTTATGAGAGTTTTACTGGTACAGCCAAAATGCGAATTGAATGGAGCCATTTGGCTCTCAACCCAGCCCACTATTCATAAAGCTTAAATGCCGAGCGGGCCGAAGCGAAAGAAATTTGAAGTCGTGGGATAGTGCTGAAAACGAAGCGCTGTTTTTGGATGGAACAATCTCATGCTTGTTAAAAACGTGAATGGGAGATTAGTGTGACGGTGTCTCCAAGAACTGAATCAGTTTCAACGTCTACTCTTCACCAATGAGCCTGACTACTAGTATACATGAAACACGGCCAGAGTGCTTACCACAAGTCTCTTAGATAAACAAAATATTCATTCGCAAAACAAGACCAACAGAATATTGATGATTCAACTGTCATCCTGTTTTAAGCCATGGTAGTACATGTATATCTACTTCCTCCTTCCCAGAAAGGCTGTCGCTCCGGGACCAAAATTTTTTCCCAAAAAAGTTGTCATCTGCGCCCCTGTCCTGTCCCGGTTGTTCCCCACTCCAGCTTTCCTCTAAATAAAAAATAATCTTTACTGAGGTCTCCTGACTCTTCTCGGTCTCTCCTCCACTCTCCATAACGGCAGGATAGAACCAAATCTTGAGGCCCCTTTACGATCTCCATGGAAACAAGCCGCGCGGAGGAGCTGCTCAAAGCTAAGCAGCAAACCGTCCACCCTGCTCGCGTCCACTGTCCAACACGGCCGAGCTCGTCGCAGCCATGGCCTCGCTGCTGCTGCCGTCTGCTCTGCAAGCCATGCAGCTAGTCGTGCCAGGCCCTTCCGCTCTACTTGCCACCGCGGACGCCGGAATCACGGCTGCGCAGCTCGTCACTGACAGCAACCCTCCCCAGTGTTTTTGTCTATCTGCACCAACACGGTCTTCGTCTTCGCACACGGCCGCGGGAACAGGACGGCACGCCATGGGGAGTGCTCCAACCTGCGCACACGGGAGATGGCGAGGTTCCAGCTGAGGTTCGTCAGCTGTCGGCTCCACCTAGACCTTCGATTCCGCGGCGCAGCAAGGTCCTCTTCTCTCAGCAGCGGCTCCCCTTCCCCAGATCCGGTCATGGCCTCCTCATCCGCCTCTGCGTGCGCTGGGGAGGAAGCGGCACCGCGGCTGTGCCGGGGTGCACGGCAACCACGGCAGCGGCGACCTCGGTGACGAGCTGGCTGAGCTCTATGGGGTCGTGGCGGAGGAGCTCCATGGGTCGACAGCTTGGTTGATGGCGGCAGCAATGCTTGAGCTTGTCCAACGCGGGTCGCGATGGTTCGGTGGCGGGCCCCACGGTGGTCGTTTCGTCTGCACGACCGCGTTGGGCCCATGGCAGTCAGTCGGACATACAAGGGCAAAAGTGTCATTTGCCCGATGCCTTGGGTTCGTGAGAGGAGGGCTAGAACGACATCCTTTCAGGAACGGAGGAAGTATGAGGCTTGATGATTCCACTGTCATCCTGATTTAATCCATGGTAGTACATGTATGAGACGGCTGTAATTTTCAAGTTGAGCATGTTGCCTATGCTAGTGTACATGACGCGGTTAATATGATCTACCATTTAAAGTGCGCTTAATCACGGAGTAGCTTATTTTCAACAATGTACGTACACCACGATATGCTCACGTACACACACATTAGTGCCTCGTGTGCTACGTTTGTCGTTGGAGACAGTTGTTTTGCGGGTGCCTAACGTGATATCCAATTAACGAAAATAGAAATGACTTAACTCCACACAGGCCAAACGTGTTTGAGAGCTAGTTCAACAGCTAGTTGCCTCATACTGGCTGCCCACTATCTTCTACGCTCAAAGGTCCTCATAACCATCTCAGTTCGTTGCCTACTTTTTTTAATAAATGTTTTCTAGGTTGCTGATCATGGCAGGCACGAAGTGTATATATAATATCATGTCGCTTTGCTTAGAAGGTTAAACGGATGGACCGGTATGGATTGCATGTCTGAGCGGCACCTTTCCCCTTCCAAAACATTGTTTAAGAAGAATGTTCATTGCCCAAAATAATATTCAACTGGTCAAAGCATTGGTACATAATGATAGAACGGGTCATAGAAAATTTTGTTCGGCAGCGGCAGTGCTTTTACAAGAGGCCTTGATCATGATGCTTGCATCTTTCCATATGCGTACAATTTTGTGCATGTCATGATTGTAATTCGGACGCGCATGAGCTTGCTAAGATGAGTTCTCTCCATTCCCCCATTTGTTTGGTACACTATATATCAATGTGCATTTCTTGAATTATAACGGTAAAGAATGCTGAGCAATAATCTTCCCAATGTAGCTCGTCAAGAGAAATGATAGGAAAGTGAGGGATGTATCCCCTCCAGTTTTAAATACTTGACCGTAGAACAACCTACAGCCTGTTCGGCATGGTTGGCTGAATGTACTGTAGCTACAGTACCACTGTAGCTACAGTACCTACGTATTATGTCAAAATACGGGTATTTGGGTCTATACAGCCACCAGCGCTACAGTACCAGCCGCTACAGTAACCAGCTGCTACAGTACCAAATCAGCCGCTACAGTGGCAAAATCCTCTCACAAAACACTATTCAATCAGCTACTACAGGAATCACCCCAGCCCAGCCGAACAGGGGGTATACTACTTCATTCAAGTTTGAAAAGTTGTACTAACGTCAACAATTAAAACCGGAGTACATTATTTTGAATGCGTGATGACTAGTGAAACGAGGAGGGAAAAGAGGCGTGGTACTTGCAATCATTACTGAACGGCTAGCATGCTGAATCAACTGACGCTCCAATGCTGTAACGGGTCAAGAGCCGCTTGCAGTTAGAGTTCCAAACTATTTGGGATGAGTGTTCTTTTTTGGTTAGCAGTGACAGACACATGCAACAGTCGTGAGCTGGGAGGAGGAAAGAAGAGTGCCGTTTATGCAAGGGGGAGACTAATCTGATGATCTACATGATGCCTTTGGTATAAAGAAGTGCGCCATAATCTGCTTATTCATGGCTGCCTCTCTGCCTGATAAGCAGAACCTACAGCCATGAATAAGCAGAATGAAAGCAACATGATGCTGCCCCTCTGCCTTGATTTCAACACTAGAGCGTACAAGTCCACTGTGCAAACAATAACCCATGCATTAAGATTGAGTCATTGCAAAGTTTTCTTTATTTTACTGATAACCTTTTTTGTTATCGAATAAACAACATTATATCAATGCAATGGTGCAGCCAATTTAAGACGAAATGTGACATGAATGATTAGTGCCTATTCACCACTACCAAGCTTACCATTTCTGTGTACCTCCCTCACAATTGACACAGCCATGAACTTGCACGACCAATGCAATTAAAATGTCCGTAATGTGGGGCAGATTGCTGACTAACATCCATCAAACGCCCAATGTCTAGGCAAGCCAGCCTATGCCTTATTATTGCTCTACAGAGTGACAACCATGATCGAAATCACCAACAGGACAGCAAGGCAAGAGCACACAAGACGCTCCTGCCTTCAGTTCTCGGCCCTTCGTTGCCATTCTCGTGTATGTCATCTCTCCTGCAGGTCTGAGGCAGCAGGCGTCAACGGGAAACAAGCTCAAGCACAGAAATGAGCGACAACAATTCTGGGTTCCCGGGCTTCCACAGCCACGGCTACGACCGCGACTACGCGCGCCCGCTGTTCCGCGTCGCCTCCTTCTCCGACAGTGGCGACGAGCAGGAGCGTCACGCGTCGTCGCCGCGGGGGCGCGGCCCCGGCCTTAGCCGCAGGCAGTCCAAGGCAGCAGCGGCGTCGCGCCTCTCGCCGTCGGTGAGCAGCAAGCTGAGCATGAAGAAGCTGCAGCAAACCGTCGACGAGATGTCGATGGAAGACGAAGGTAACGGATGGTTGCAACCTGTTTAGTTCATTGTGGTGTTCTTTTTTTCTGGTGCTTGATGACTTTTTTTCTGTTCAGAGATGGAGCTGATGAAGGAGAAGTACACCAAGTTGCTGCTCGGGGAGGACATGTCAGGGGGCGGCAAAGGTGTCTGCACCGCTGTGGCCATCTCCAATGCCATCACCAACCTCTATGGTATGTTCCGAAGATTCAGATGGATTCCTCCGATAAACTGATTGCGATGCATCAGCGATATGTTTAACTTCTCTGCTTATTCATGGCTGCAGCAACTGTGTTCGGGACCTGTCACAGATTGGAGCCTCTGCCTCCTGAGAAGAGGTCAATGTGGAACCGGGAGATGGATTGCCTCCTCTCCATTTGCGAATATATTGTCGAATTCTCACCGACTGTCCAAGCCATGCCAGATGGAAGCAAGCATGATGTATTACTATGAATTATGCCTTAAACATCACATCACAAACATTCTTGATAGGTTTCATTCTCTTGGCATGTCTGCTGAGGTACAGTTTGTGATCCCTGTAGGTGATGGCAACCTCACCAAGATCAGACATCCTGATGAACCTTCCCGCGCTTGAGAAGCTGGAAACCATGCTACTTGTGAGTCTCAACACACTTAATTCTGTGCGAATCCTAAGGATCTGTTTTCGTGCCACAGCCACACTGTATGACTGAACATGTTTGCAGGGTATATTGGACAGCTTTGAGAAGCCAGAGTTCTGGTATGCGGACCAGAGGAACCAATCCTTCAATGAAAAGAAGTCGTTCCAGCGCAGTGAGGACAAATGGTGGTTACCTGAGCCTTGCGTCCCAGATTCTGGCCTGTCGGATCGCATGCTCCGTGAACTGCAGCAAAAGAGGGACCAGGCAAGCCAGATCCACAAGATGGCCATGGAGATCAACAGTAGCATCCTCTCTGAAATGCAAGTTCCATTGTCATACTTAGAAACACTTCCAAAGGTACAACAGTTTCGTGATCTGATCAGCCGAGTCTAATTCTCCATAAAATCTGTCGAAAAGTTCCATTTACCCATCTGATAGATATATTTCTGTTACTATACAGAGTGGGAAGGTGGGTGTAGGTGATGCCATATACCGGTATATGTCTTCAGGGGATCAGTTCTCTCCAGAGCACCTCCTTAACTTCCTCAATTTGAGCTCAGAACATGAGGCCCTTGAGATTGCTGACCGCGTCGAGGCCGCTATGTATGTGTGGAGAAGAAAAGCAAGTACAACACACGTGGTGTCTAAATGGGAGAATGTTACCGAGCTGAATGCCGACGGGGACAAGAATCTGGTCCTTGCAAGTAGGGCCAGGAGCCTGCTCCTTTGCTTAAAGCAGAGGTTTCCAGGTCTGTCGCAGACTACCCTGGATACAAGCAAGATTCAATATAACAAGGTAATGGTTAATCTATATGAAAAAAACAAATTTCAGATTATTCGCGTGTTCATCTATATTGATCCTCATACCCTTTGTACACCATGAAACATCTGAGTATGCTAATGGATGTGTAGGCAAACAGAACTATCCCTGCTAACAAATACTTTTTAGACTTTCAATACACACATCTGTTCCAGATTGTGAAAGAACTATAATGCAATGTAATACTAACCTTCTTGCATCATAATTTTACCTTGTTACAGGACATTGGGCAGGCAATACTCGAGAGCTATTCAAGAGTCCTGGAAAGTTTGGCCCATAGTATAGTCTCATGGATAGATGATATTCTCACGGCAGATGAAAACGCGAAAAGGGGGCACAAGATAAGAATGCAGAAGCAAGTGTTCAGCCAGATTTCCCCTCAACGCTGAACATGAAAAACTGACATAAAAAACAAGTTTGTTATTATTGTGTGTTGAATTCTTTGTGATTGGCCTCATTGCTTTCCTGGAGTGCTTCATTACAAATATTCCTCACGATTCATGCATCCAATCCTCTTGTACTCCAAGTCCCAAAATATTTAAGAAATTGAAATCACCATCCCAAATGTCACCAGAGGAAAAAAATTTACCGACTTTTCAACATTGTGATATCCTTAAATAATCTTACATTCACTTTGGGAGGAGTTGGGTACCAGGTGTTACAACCCATACAAGCAATTTTGCATTTACCTTAAATACGGAGAATAGAGAGGATTCATCTGCAGTCTGCAGATATGTTAATTTCATGGTACCTTGTCTTCTAGATAAAGTTATATTACAGCTTTTCAGCAAGGACTTTCTCAATATTTCATGGCAGTACAAAGGAGAATGCTACATCCCAAATACAAAGCAATTCGAGTAGCATGGTAGGAACAGTGCACTGTTGTCCACTGCAATCGGCTGCCTGAAAGGATTTACTTGGATCTGTAAAAGAGATGATAAATTGTGAAACCTTTATTTGGCGCTCAATAGCTACAGTAGGAAAAAATGACAAAGGAAAATGATAAAACATACTGGGATTCTAAGAGGTTGACCAGTTATGGAGCTTATGCAGCAGGATGCTAGATGTGCGGCTTCTTCACAGAAGTCCGTAAATATTGCGGGAATCCCAGCTCCCCTGATTATTTCCTTCAGGAAGTGAAATATAACTAATAATAAACACCAGTAATCTAAAGCAAAATAGTATTATACTGGAAAGTTCTCAATGCATGCTTTGGCATCAAACTAACCTGATGAATAATAATATTTGGTTCCCTTAAAAAAACAGATTTGGACCAATAAAAGAGGTTGTTGATTAGGAATTAAATACTTACAATAGTCGGCATCCAGCTAGGATATGCGGCCACACCAGCATTTGGGGCAAAAATAAGGTGAGGATTTGAATCCTACCAAGAGGAAAAATATTAGTAGCAGTCAATCCTGTATGGAAGGGAAAAGGCATACTATAAAATCATAGATGGATGCACATCCAAAAATATCCGAAATATTTTAAGAACAGTTCTACTTGTCATCTTTTTTGTGAATTACTGCATTTTATGACAGAAATGATATTGGTAGCGAATGAGATCTAAACATTCCAGTAGTTTTAGGACTGTTGACAATAAATAAGAAATTCAAAATGATTTGACCACTATTTGCCTCACCCCTCATATGCTTGTACATACCTAACCACTCTCTTTTTTAAATGAACTGAAAGGGACTACCCCATAGTTTTACATAGCAAAGTAAGAATTCAAATAACATAACCATTGAGCTATAAGCATCTCCTACATCTAATCAAGCTGGACTTATGTGTAGAAATAGTCGTAGACGCCACCTCGTAATACAGAATGGTGTATGTTATGGCTTGTTCATGTCGTTTATGTATTTATCTAGATTTATTTGATCAGGGACATGCTTGATGCTGTTAATATAATGGGGGACTTCACATTGCTAACAAGAAAAAAGGCTACTGTAGAGAAAACCTTCATTATATCCCTATATCTCTCATGGTAGAACCCTTTCCATAGTTTGAGTGTCACTGGACTTGAAGTCAAATCTTCAGAACCAGACTTACAACAGCAGCTCTCATCAGAACAATGTGCATATCTTGGTACGCTTACAACCTCACCATCCCTGTCAGAAGGCATCAATGTAAGTACAGGAAAAGGAGCATGAACTCATTGTTACATATATTTTTTGAGCATATAGTAGATAACTTTCATATCTCTAGTTCAACCAAGATAGAAATAACAAATAAAACGTGGATACAATCACCAGTCAAATAAATTATGTGGTAAAATGTTGACAAAGTAATGTAATCCCGTTAAACTGTCACGCAAAGACCAGGAAATAAAAGTCTGTGTATAAACTTTCTCATTCTATAACATAGGGAAAAGTAATAATAGCATGTGTTGCTAACCTAGATTTAGGAACTGCTGGCCCCACAAGTTCAATGTGAACATGGACACCTGGAAATAATGCATGTAATTCCCCAAACACCGCAAGCTGAAGTAGCTCTTTCTCAGGCCCTTCAAAGACACAGTAGTTATGAACGTTGCAAAATCAGTGGCTGCTATCATATCTCATATTGACAGTAATCAAGACAGGTATTTCACAAGAAATATCTGACAACTCCAACAATGATTTACAGAAAAATTGGCTAATGGTGGCATGATTAACAAATGTTATGCTATGTACTGCTGATCATCCTTACTGACCAAATCACCATATAAATCCTAAGATTCTAAGACATCAAATAAACTCAATTAGGTTCCTTTCTTTCGCAAAATATTTCTCATGGCATAGCATCTAAATGTCTCGATGCCTGCTGCAATCTGAGTAATCAAAGTCTAACATCAAACATTTCATGGTTACTTTCATAAAATTATCATCAAAATGCATATTAGTCAATGGCCTGTGCCCAAATATTGATCGACAACTATTTTTAGAAGAAAAAGGAAGGCAACTCAATCGAGGCTTGTATTTCTTGTGAAATTCAGTAGGTGCCAAACAGTTCAGTGCCTATAAGGATTTTCCACATCAAATGTAGATAATATATTCAAGCGTAACAGCACTTGAAAATTGTACAAGAAAAGCAAACCATCCATGAATAGCCTAGCATAGAGCAAACATCCTAATAGCTTTGAAAAGACAGACTTGCATACTCCCTTTTTGGTTAGATACTAGCTCACTAATGTCTCGGAGAACCTTTTTCCTTCCACGAGAGAAGGAAAAAAAGAGTTATCTACTGATGATGCATGTTAAGAATAAAAGTACTCTGACATAATAGACAGTTTCACACAGCAGATTTTACCTAAATAGTGAATACACAGGGTGTTGAAGTCTGATCTTGAGGATGGGAAGTGAGATAGTTGAAGGCAATGATACAGAGTAAGTGGCTGCAAAATTGAGCCCACTGTAGTAACGAAACAGCCAAATAACATGATCAACAGATATTAGGAAAACAAAGTGTATTGCTACATTCAAAGTAATAATAAAAAATATACGACACTCTTCACTTGCAACAACAACAACAACAACAAAAGCCTTTTTATCCCAAGCAAGTTGGGGTTGGCTAGAGATGAAACCTGCAGGAACCAACAAGAGAGGCAAAACCAACCAAAACGAGAAAGGGCAAAACAGGATAAAAGAGAAAGGAAGCAAAAGGAAGCAAAATTTTAATATTGTGGAAACTTATTCTTGTAAATGCTCATAATGGTATTGTTAAGTGTGCAGAAGATGGCCAATCATGACTTTAAGGAGACTGAGGTATTGGACTGGGGAGATAAAACAAATTGGGTTGTGGGAACAGAGTGGTTGAGATATCGAATACAGGTGACAAGGCAAGAGCATTTTAAGTTTCTACCCTCAATAGGTTAGATAACCCTCCTTACTATAGGGCAGAACAGATCCATTTGGCCCTTACTCAAACATTAAAAGTTCCATCTGAACATTCAACCTGATTGGTTATTCTCCTACTCCCTCCATATTTGAGTTCTGGACATTCCGACACAGAAGCGTAGCTCATTTTTAGTTCATATCTATTGTCAGAAACGAGACCAATTGACAAACGGAGGTAGTGATTAAGCAAGTTAAGCATAACTCTAAACCTGATCGATCATTCTCATAATTTAGCATAACCCCTGTTTTAATTGAACACAAGAACCCTATCTATGACTGAGCCCATCTTAACTTGCTATATTAATAACTATAACTCCATGTCCTAATTATCACAGATATATTCCCGATCCAGGTGCTATATTGGTCTTGTTCTGCACCTGCCAATTGGTACTACCTCCGTTCGTTAATTGTTGACGTTCCCGACCAAGCAAATGAACTAAAAGTGAACTGCCAAGCCGTGTCGGAACGACTTCATTAAAAAAACGGAGGGAGTATTGGACTATATGTCCATGACACTTGTGGATTTACAAAGTGGACCAAGAATAAACTGTATGCTTCAGCAAAACGGTTCCCAGTAATGTCTTAAAAATGACACAACTACTGAGATGAATATAACAGATTACACCAAAGGACAATATCAAAACATTATCAAAATCATGACAAGAATCTTGCTTGAAAGTTGTTTCCATATATGAAAATTCTTTGCACTTTCCTTCCTTTCTCTTGACATGCATGTCTCTGATCTTTTTGTAAAATGAAAGATAGCCAGAATATGTAAAGGATAGGTACGTACGGAGAGTTCAAATGTATGTCTATTAAGTACTGACACACTGCTACATGCTAACCATAGTTGTTAGTGTCCAGTTATAGAAGGCTGTGACACGGTTACGTGAAACAGTAAGCAACTACCACTACCTGACTGATATGATGGCTCTGTAGCACCATCAGGCACTATTTAAGATAGTACTAGCATTTCCATTTTGTGAGGGCTTCAATTTTTAAACAAGCACTCTCCTGGCAACTCAAAGGTTACTTTTAAACTATTACAGTAAAGTTCAATGCCTTGTATGTGCAGCTTAAAAAAAGAAAGAAGAAGAAGGTATTGCCTTGTATAGCTTAAAAAAAGAAAGAATAAGAAGAATTAATAGTTAGTTCAGTGCCTTCATCTGGTTTCTTGAAGATGAATATCTAAAAGGTAAAAGATATATAATATATATCCTATACATATAAAATGTGTGTTCACTTGTTCTTGTTGCATGAATGAACGCTTCTAATGATAGAATGAAAGTATGTCTTTAACCTAATGCTACATTTTTTTTACTTTCAAATTATCATTTCTAGCATATTCGGGGCATAAAGCTCACACAAACAATATTTGACTAACCAAACCCAATAGAGGATGAAATGAAAAATAAGATATAAGATGAATACTGATTTTAATGTTTTCATAACATGTTAGAATTCACATACCCAATGAAGTAAAACTGCAACAGGTGAATCCAAAGGAAGGGATCTCCAATGATAGTAGTCTTCCCAACTTGACAGTGATGGGGGAACAAGATTTTCAGGCTCTGATATTAACAAAAAAAGAGACTAGTAAGTTTAATTACAGAGAGATAAATATAATGCTGGCAACCACACTATACCAAGTAATGCACCTGTACAAGGGCAGAGGGAGCTTTTTAAGTTCCATTCAGCTGCATTGCTGTTTAATATTCAGAGAAACGATGAAAAAATTATAAGATCTGCTGAGAACAAAATAAGAAGGAAAAAAGAAAAAGCTAAATCCATTTAAATGTTTAAAATATTCAAGAGGACATGTCTACAATAGCAGTTTATGATAACGAACGGTGAAGAACTTCATATAGAAAACAAGCATGTGCTCAGGACTACAAAAAAACTCGACCGGTGGGGATAAGACCGCCGCCACAGCTTTCTTATGATAGAGAAGCTCAACCTTCTCCGGTCGAGAAAACCCCCGAACACCGGCATCACCCTACAGTGCCGCACAGATACTTGTCGATGAACACCGTTGACCGTGCTGATGATTACTGCAACTACACCCAGGTAGGAGAGCCCAAACCAGCCCACGGCCCGGATTCATGAGACCCAAGTCGGCACGTCACCAGTATATTTAGGCTGCCAACGAGTTTTTTTTTTCATTCCAAATTGGTGCACACCAGGATTTGAACCCTGGTGGGCATGCCTCACAACTTGAGGTACTAACCAACTGAGCATGCAGAACCATGTAAAAGCGTACATTGATACCATGTTGATATCAAACAGGATGACTATGTGTAAAGCGCCTCTCTCGCAAAAGAATGAAATGAAAAGGAAAATGAAATAAAATAGAATAAATGACTGTAAAGTGCCTCAAGTTGGTTGGTATAATGTTTAAGATTTGAGATAAAGGAAACCTCAAATCCTCCAGCGAAGCAACCTCTGGGCCACATATGCATTCTGGTTTCCATAATCCTTTTTGGTGAAGTTTCATTGATTGTAAAAAGAAGCACCTTGTTGGCAATGCATGGTTCTAAAAAAATAAATAAAAGAAATTGTGAGGACTGAGGACTACAGATTCACTAAGCAAAGAAAACATATGTTCTTTGAACCACATCTACATTGAATAAATGGTTTGTATTGTATAAAATTAGCTGATAATTAAAAATTTAAAAGATTCATGGTGGAAAAAGTATGGGATAGGATGTAAAGCAGTTGAAATTCATGCTGGGTAAAATTGTTAAATTCTTTTTGGAAAGGTAATATAAAAGTTTTGCTTAAACGGAAAGATCAAAGTTTGAAGGAAACTAACATTCTATCTATGCATTACGTCATATGCAGAAATGGTATATTGCCAAAGATAAAATCAGAAAACTACCTGTGCAGGAGGTTCCACGGAAAAAGTGAAAGGAAACTGGCTCAGCGTATCAGCGCGGCTCATTTGTTTGGCAAGCCTTTCACATTCTTCTCTGTGAACTCTCCAATGTAAAATCTGAAATGGTTCAATATCATAATGCAGTAAAGTGGGGAAGAAAAATGTTAAAAAAGATAATAAAAATATATACTCAACACATCTAAGCAGTGCCTCAAAACACTTCGACATTGAATAAATCAAGAAACAAACATTCACTAATTAAACTAGCAGAACTTTAAGGAAATGTGATTGCCAGTAATATCCTATAGCCTAATCGGTAGTAACTGAAAATCTTCAAAGCTTAGTACTTAAAGTAGATCACTGACAACATTTAAATAGCCTACTAACTCCGCTTAGAATGGGACGGGGTGGAGTTCAATCATTGGGATATTTGTCGATAGGGTAAAATGAATTCAAGCTTCATTAGCATTAGTACCACCAATATCACAAAATGGATGGGCTGTCGCGCAAAACACAGCCCATCCACTTCCCCCTCCAATCTCTCGAATTTCGTACTAGACCCACAAGAGGCATAAACTGAAAAGGGTCCCCGATTTCGACGGATCCAAGGCGCTGTCGTTTCGTGATCGTCCTTCGATTTGGTTTCTAGAGGTATGTCAAGCTCCATTATCCAAGCCCAGGGAGAGAAACTAGAAGGGTAGGAGCTACCTGGTGGGCGCGGGAGCAGTATGCGACGGCTCCACAGCTTCCGCACCGGCGGTGGGCGCCATCGCCGGTGCACGGCTCCGCGGCCAGCCCCTTCGCCGCGCACTCCATGTCCGCCGCCGCACCTAGCAAGCCCTGCGTTTCTCTGCTGGACGGCGAAAGCGGAACGGGAGAATTCTTTTTTGGGCCGATGACAGAAAATGAAACCCTTACAGCCCATTAAGCCCGGATTTAGGGACCAGCAATCCAGGCCCAGGGGCTCAGTGTCTTTTGGGCTTAGCATTCACGCGGAAAAGCAGCCCCTAATTACCTTTCCTTCCAAAGCACCCAACCTTGACGACCTGCTCCCACGCTGCTCCCGCCTGCGCAAGCTTCAAATTTTTGCCTGGGAGTGGGAGGCTCGAGTCGCTAAAGGTCCACTCGCCTACGCTCATGGAACTCGACATTGAATTTCATAAGGCCTATGTTAAGGTTAGGTGCGTCGACATTGTGACCCATAAACTTAAGAAGTTGAGGATTGTTATTGCCTGTTTGTATGCTGCCGATGGCTTCACCTTGTCGCACTCGATGCCATTAGTGAAAGAAGTCCATTGGGAATGTTGGGGTTCGTCCGCTACTAATAGATTCGGTGTGCGATGGCTCTTGTTTTGCCTAACCTTAAAGTCGGCAGAGACAACCCGTGGGAACAATCACTTGCAGCTGCGACGCCGTCCTGGCGTTGTGCACACTCTGGCACTCTCCATATGTCACTCCTCCATTGTCAGTCTCATATCCTGCTCAAGTTCCCTGCAGTGTCCTTTGGTGCCACAATTTCATTTCAGATATTGACAGTGTCCCACCAAATTGTTTTGCAGGATTTTGGAAAAGAAGACAAGGATATTGGTCGAACGATATCCCAAGTTCCAGTCACCAAATTTCAAGTTCTGGAGATGGTGATTGAGACAGATGGGCATGTTTATGGAGCAATGGTCTTGTATCTACTAGGGATGTGCACCTTTATACATAGGCTTATATTGAACCTTTGCGAGGTAATTATTCCTTCTGTTTGTCATGCGTATGCACATCTAGCTAATTTTTTCTAGGCACATGCTTTTGATTATTAGGCGTCAACTATGAACCAACAGTAAAAACCCTTAATTTCCTTCCAGGTGAGTGAAGAATGCCCAGTGAATTGCCCTTGTGATAAGCCTAACAATTGGAGAGGTCAAAGTAACTCTGTGGTTCATCTCAAAGAAGTAAGAATACATGGCTTTAAAGGACAATGTCACGAAGCGGATTTTGTTGCAAGCGATATTCAGAGGTGCAACAATGCTTAAGAGAATGGCCGTGTACTCGTCCAATACGATCTGACCTTGTAACAATGGGTGGATGGACAGCATTTCAAAGGCATATCCTTCCGTGAAATTCGATATTTATCATGAGCCTAGCTCCTAAGTAAGCTTCTCCAAACGAATAGGATCCTATAGGTAATAAGAAATACTGTGTGTCTTCGGTCTTCCTAATGTTGTCTGTTTTTTTCCCCCACAATACACCTTTTCCTTGAACTTTGCTGAATATATTGTTATAGCCTTAAGAATGCACCTGTGCTTATCTGACAGTACGGTGGTCGTTGTAACGTGCCACTGCTAATTAATCGTATAGGAAGATTTCTTATGCGTTTATTGTTTGATTGAATCAATGAAACGGGTCATCCTTGTGCCTCAATCCCTCTCCACTGAAGAAAGAGCCTCTACTGTTAAAACGAAGCGATAAATAGCCTCCTAATTGATCTTTGTTTTGATGCAAGATTAAGTTTACTGGTTACATTTGCCAGTATTTCCCAAGCTTTCTTTGTGCCTTTGTGGTGATTTTCTTCCGCCAGCTGGGTTTATGGAGGTTGATATCTGATTGCTGGGGCCTGTTCGGGATGCTGCTACATTTCTGTAACTATGCTATAAGTTTTATCAATGTGACATTACATGGCCATAGTGAACCTTTGTATAATACTTCAGCGGTATATGAAAGATATGTAGTGCAGCTGTGCTACCTTAGCAAAATATATGCAACAGGAGTCCACTCGATTTCCATTGGCTCATCACTTGATTCTTTGTTTTTCTTGCCGATGGACTGTTTGCAGTAGTTCTGCAGAGATCGTCTACTGTTGTACACTCAATACTGTGGTTCAGACTTCAGAGTGGCCGAGTACCGTGAACGACTTGTATCAAAAGTGTTACAATTTTCTGCTTTTACGAAATTATTTGCGTAATACTTGGTTAACATTTCTCGTGTCTGGGGCGTAAGAGTGCTCCATCCACGGCCGGGGCCAGTCAGCTCGCCATCGATCAGTAGGCATTCGAACCTCCTGCAAGATCGAGCTGTCAAGCTCTGAATTGACATGTGACAAGTCTTTGGGAGCCTGCCGCATCACACGTTCTGCAGTTCTAGCACCACCTTCATTTGCACATGTATCAGCGACACGGTACAAGAAACTGAAAGAAGCAACCGATGCACTATTATATTAATAAACCATTCATTGTTTTGCTTCCTCCATAGGTTCAATTGGATTTTGAGCTGAGATTTTAGGTTGCATCCTGAAACAAAGGAACTAGTATGCATCTTGAAAAAGTATATTGAGGAATTACACTGGTGGGGAAAAAACAATGCAACTTCCTTTCAAAAAAAAAAAAAAAAGAGCAACGGGTAAAAATGCTCTGTTCCAACCAGACTATCCTTCTTATCACAGTGTATCTGTTCAAAATAAGAAATTCTGTAAACTTGAGTAGTGATTTCTTATATTTTTGTGATCTTTTAACTTGAATAATCTCTTAAACACGTATTCAATGGGAACTAAAATTGGTGCTGCAAGTATTGTGGCACTACTGGGAAGTAAATGATTTCTTAGGTCTCAGTCATCTTTCAACTTTGATGAGCTCTTAAACACGTTTTGAATAGTAACTAAAAGTTTCTGTGCTCTAGCACTGCTGCTTGGTACTGCACTACCGCCATGACTTGTGTGCTCTGAATTTGGTTTTGTTTGAGGGCTCTTCTGTGCTGCTGACAGAAAGGAATTAGTTTCGCTGTAATCTCTATTCGAAATTCTTGCCACAAATCTCATGGATGGAAGCTCAACTCTTAGCAGCTTGGATTGCTGCAAATACAAGATGTCAACCTCCTCACCAAGAACCACACGGTAGGCCACAGCGGCAGCTCATTCAGCTCAGGCAGCCCTATTAACATTTCAATGGGAGCCAGTGCATCCCTTTTTTGTATCTTGCTTAAGCTCAAATAAAGCCATTAGTCCCTGAAAAGAGTAGGATCTGGTCCTTTACCTATAACTAGTATTCTTCAGAGTACGGATTGCAAGGTGCAGATGTAGGACTGTTACCCAGAAAATTCAAAGAACAAGTAACACTGCTGACCATGATTCTTTCACTTCATATCAGACAGCAATTTGAACATTGCATCAATATACAGGGCACAAAATTAGTGCATAAGGTGATTCTGGCCGTGGCTGGTGGAGGAGATGCGGCAGATCTTGAGGGCCAGATCAATTTGAATGGATGGTTATAGATGTCTTTGGTACGTACTGTTAGAACAGTCAGCACTCAGGGGCTGCATGGTTGGTGCCTGCCGCAGCTTGCCTGGCGCAGGCAGCAACGCCAGCCGCAGGAAGCGTGCCTGGCTCCGGCGGATTTCACAGGGCGCTAACCAAGCAGGCTCTCACTTCTGATATATCACCTGTCACAACAGAAGATTTAAAGACATAAATATGAGCGTCTTTGACATATGAATGCTGAAGATCTTTTGTACCATAGGATACGATTGTAGCGTTAACGCAGATTGGCTCACTCATTGGCTGTGCTTATATATAGTAGTATGCATTGTCTCGCTTCCATATCATCCAGATACAGTGATGTTGTATGTACCAGGAGAAATAGAGCGATAGCCACATAGTGAAACTACTAGCTTGGTAGAGGACGCATGACCCCGCGTGTTGGGAATAGGTGGCCTCAGGAACGGAGACTCGTGATTCACGAAGCCATAACCTCCATGAAATTCCAGTCCGTGAGGAAAAATAATAAACCCTCACGCAGCATGGCAGACGTGTAGCTGGAGCAATGGCCGACATGGTGCGCATACTGAGTCTGAGATCTGCGTCGGTAGATACCCCTCTGCCGCCGCGAAGCATCCACCGTAACGGTGAACTGAGCTAGCTTTGGCCAGGTGCACACAAAGGGATGGTGTCTTAGAGCCTGTTCGGAGGCGCTTTTTTTTAGATGAGAGAGAAATTTTTTTTACCGTTTAGAGTACTAAACAAAGTCTAATTATAAAACTAACTGCAGAACTCCTGGTCTAATCCGCGAGACGAATCCAACGAGGGTAATTATGCGGCGATTAGAAGATGGTTACTGTAGCATCACTGTTCCAAAACATAGATTAATTAGGCTTATTAGATTCGTCTCGCGAATTAGAGGAGAGTTGTGACATAGGTTTTGTAATTAGACTTTGTTTAGTACTCCTAAATGGTACTGTTAGAACAGCCAGCACTTACTCCTGATATATATAATTTCACCTGTCACAACTGAAGATGCCTCCATAATTGAAAGACATTAATATGACCGTCTTTGATGTATGAATGCTTAAGATCTCATGTACCATAAGATACATTTTGGCGTTAACTCAGATCGATGGTTATTGGCTCGCTCGTTGGCTCTGCTTATATATAGAATGCATTGTCTCGCTTCCATATCATTCGGATACACTGATGTTGTATGTCCTTGTCATCCTGACCTGACCTCCTAACAGAACCAGGAGAAATAGAGCCATAGTCACATCGTGAAACTACTAGCTTGGTGTCGGACGCATGACACCGCGTGTTGGGAATAGGTGGCCTCAGGAACGGAGATTCATGATCCACGGAGCCATAACCTCCATGAGAATCCAGTCCATCAGGAGAAATGATGAACACACGCACACCGTCGCAGATGGGTAGCCAGAGCCGCGACCAACAAGGTGCGAATAATGAGGCTAAGATCTGCGTTGGTAGGTACCCTTCCACTGCCTGTAAGAGCAGGTATGACAAGGCCCAGTCAGCCGGCGGAATGGTTGTCCACGTCACAAAAATCTGAGCTGGACTGAGAAGCAAAGAGACAAAATGAAGCGGACGGTTCATCAGTCGCAGGGCTGAATCGCTCTTCTCGAGAGACAACCCGCCCTCTTCAAGCCCGCTGCGGGCGATTCAGCCGGCGCTTCATCTCGCCATATGCTACGACGAGATCGAGCGCGCCATGAACAGCCATGACCAGCGCCGGGCACCATGTACACGACGGCTCCGCGACAAACCGCTTCGTCACAATGATGCGTACTCTCTCCAGTTTTAAATTGTTGACGTTTGACTATTTTTGAATTACGTTTGACCATTTGTCTTATTCAAAATATTTTAAAAATTATCATAGATTTTGTTATGATTAGTTTTATCATTAAAAAAATTTAATATAACATATAATTTTGCATATTTGAGCTAATATTTTGAATAAGACGAACGATCAAACGTAACTCAAAAGGTCAACGATGTCAACAATTTAAAACGGGAGGAAGTATGAAGCAGCGCAACTGCGTCAGGTTCGAGCGCGTCATGAACGAGGTGAAGCTGGCGTCGTTCATGCACATCCGCATGGCCTGCTGCTTCCAGGGATAATTGCCAGGAGGCCACTCCCAATTAAAGAGCGCCACCTCCCAAAAAATTCTCTTATTTTATCCTTAGGCAATAGTTGTTATCTTCTAGAACACAACACACACTAATGGGGTCTCGAGAAAATGATGACGATAAGCTCCCGGCTGGAGTTACAGGTTTGGGACGGCGAGGCATGCATCAGGAACGAACTACATTCCCTCGTGAATTTTGGATTCTCTAGATGCAGCAATGAAGTAAAACTGCAACAGGTGAATCCAAAGGAAGGGATCTCCAATGATAGTAGTCTTCCCAACTTGACAGTGATGTGGGAACAAGATTTTCAGGCTCTGATATTAACAAACAAAGAGAGTAGTAAGTTTAATTACAGTGAGATAAATATAATGCTGGCAACCACACTATACCAAGTAATGCACCTGTACAAGGGCAGAGGGAGATTTTTAAGTTCCATTCAGCTGCATTGCTGTTTAATATTCAGAGAAACGATGGAAAAATTGTAAGATCTGCTTAGAATAAAATAAGAAGGAAAAATTAAAAAGCTAAATCCATTTAAATGTTGAAAATATTCAAGAGGACATGTCTACAATAGCAGTTTATAATAATGAACGGTGAAGAAATTCAAATAGAAAACAAGCATTTTCTTAGAACCTAGACCCGTGGGGGTAAGATCGCCCCCACGGCTTTCTTATGATAGAGAAGCTCAATTTCTCCATTCTAGAAAACCCCCCCGAACTCCGGCATCACCCTATAAGGCCGCGCAGATACTTGGCGATGAACACCGTTGACCGTGCTGGTGACTACTGCAACTATCCTCAGGTAGGAGAGCCCAAACCAGCCCACGGCCCGGATTCATGACACCGAAATCGAACTACCCCAGGTAGGAGAGCCCAAACCAGCCCACGAAACGACACCGAAGTCGGCACGTCGCCACTATATTTTAGGCTGCCAACGAAGGGATTTTTTTTTTTAATTCCACAAATTGGTGCACACCAGGATTTGAACCCAGGTGGGAGTGCCCCAAAACTTGAGGCACTAACTAACTGAGCATGCAGAACTACATATAAGTGAATTTGACACAAATGCACCATGTCAAAGCATACATTACCATGTTGATATCAAACAGGATGACTATGTGTAAAGCGCCTCTCTCACAAAAGAATGAAATGAAATGGAAATATGAGATAAAATAGAATAAATGACTTTAAAGTGCCTCAAGTTGGTTGGCATAATGTTGTGTAAGATTTGAGAGATAAAAGGAAACCTCATATTTGACAATTAAGCTGCATGTATTTTTCTCTTGTACTCTGAGTTACTCTAGTCTCTATTGCAGTCTTACTTCTATTTATACCTTTTTTTTTTCCTTAGATTGAACTGCAGATATGTGTGTTAGTACCATATACTACCTCAGGTCATGATCACTTTTTTTTTTTTTGAGATTCAGGTCATGATCACTTTGATAGTCAACCATCTAATGTTGCCTACTATGCACTAAAACCAGGGTTGTCACATCCTCTCCCCCTTAAAAATAATTTCGTCCTCAAAATTTATAGTGATAGATAAAGAGGAATTTCCACTTAACCCCTTTTTTAATCAAGCAATTCATTCAGACGTTTAGCTGGTTCATCTTTCTTTCATTTTTTTTCGTCCTTGGTTCTCTTACATCAAGGTATTCATGTAAATTCTTTTTGTGGGTTTTCACCATTACTTTCTTGGTTGATCCAGTTTATTGCTGTACAGTCATGAGGGGATTATTTCAGCACTTCAATTAATCAAGGTTGTTGTTGTACAATTTGATTGTCGTAAAATCAGAATGTCATGTCAACATATATTTCATATTCGATCAGGAACACTTCCCCTTTCCTTGGATGTACAATGTTCTGTTAGAGTTTCGTTCTGTTCCTGTAGTTCAGAACTTAAATTTATTTATTATTTTTCATATGCTGACTAAAGTTTTTTTTTAGCACAATTCCTATTCATTGTTTCTTGTGTACACTCTTTCTGTAGGTACAGCTCCGTAAATTGTAAGGATTTTGTATGGATGTGCAAATTCTTTTATTAAAGTGAATCAGGTAAAGCTTACCTCATTCATAGATTTTTTTTAAGTAGATAAACTATGGATTGCTACTTGAACTTCAAATTCTGCCTGTAGAAGTTATATGTGTACTTGCAGTACATAACCTGATGTCAACATCTACATTACTGTTGAATTCTTTTCTATAGTTTTTTGTATCGTTACACCTTCCATAGCTAAAAGCTTTAGATGAATGAACCAGTCCTAATGTGATTTCAATTTTTTCTTCATTATCAAGCTAAAAGTTCGACAGAGCATTCTTTTTCTGCTGGAGTGAACTATGCACATGAACATAGCTAGCCTCCAGATTTCTCTGTTAGCTTACCAAAGTAGCTTAGGCAGTATCCAACCTGTTTGATTCTTTTTTTAGTATAAATATATATTTTCTGGGCAATTTCTCTATTTCTTTTATTCCATTTCCAACTTACATTCCTGCTTGCCTGTGTGGCAATTGATCTACTTCACATTAAGTTTGAGAGTTCTCCCTGATTATGAAGGAAACTTCTGATATTCACACACTAGACTATCCTCTTTGCCTTCAAATTATTAGATAATACTTGTAGGTAATTTGAGAAGTATCTGGTCATATTCAAAGTTGAAATTATGATACTAGCCAAAGTTAGATTAGTGATTGAAACTTCGGTTCATTTATTCATATGTGTGTAGACATATGCTTTCACACTAACTCAACTTAGCTTTATAACAATATTAGTCATGTTATATCTCTTCTGTGTATGGAAAGTTGATTTAAACTGGTTGATAAGTATGACCAGGAATATTGATTAGAAAGAGCAATGATATTGTTCTTATTAGTTACAAACCCGATGTATCAAACACCCCTCGCAGCTCGGTCCAGAGCGAGGTGGTGTATCTTAGCGAGGTGGTATATCTTGTAAGGGACCGTTCACTCTTCTTCTTAATGCAAAGATACACAGCTTTCGTGCGTATTCGAGAAAAAAAAAGATAGTTCATTAGGTAATTCAGGAGCCAGTCAATGTTGGACAGGATATATGATGATGTAATGTGGAACTGAGATACACTAATGAGGGAATGATATGTCAGGCCTACCACTTAACTTCTTGAGGCATTGAAGTCACAGTGGTAAAAATTAGATAGATTCAGATTTAGGATTTCAGATCTTGAAGCTTCCAAGTCTGGCTTGATTCCTCTCGGTTACGCACTCCGGATAATGCGCCATCCCTAGAGAAGTCAAGTGAGTTTGGTCCCTTCAGTAGATTTCAATAATTAGGTGCTCATCCCAAGTTACAATCTAATTTTGGATTGCGCCTGGGCGAACCGGCACAATTCAAAATCTAGAATGTATTTTAGACTATGCACAAACCAACTAAAGATGAGAGCAGGTTTGAATTCATATGAGTAAAATCTTGGACCTCAATCGTTGATTTATTATTCAGACCATTTAATATTGAATAGGTAAAGATCAATCTTACATTGTGTAGATAATATTGGATGCCTTAAGATGGATTAATTAATGAGCATAGTTAACAAGTAAATTTTTGACTTGAGAAGACGAACTCACTGGAGAGATCATATTGAGACAGCCAAATCTTTGATATATCAGCAACTTAGATACGATTTTAGAGAGGTCATGAAAACCATAGATTGATAAGAGTAAATTGATCAATAATATATCAGGGAGTGATTCCAAGTACTCTAAGACAACTCTAGAAACATATTTCTGGATGCACAGGCTGATTGAAATTTCTTTGTAGGAACAGATTTGGGACATGCAGAAACTTTTGGTTTGAAATTAATATATATTTATATATTTTATTGGTCAAAATTCAAAAGTTTGAGTTAGGACAAAACTAAAAGAACACTACACTTGTGGACAGATCAAGTGTAAGTGAGGATGGTATAATCGAGAGTTTTATGACCAAGAGGAAGCGAATAATAGTGCTAGAGACTGAAGTATCATAATCTTCTATTTTGGAATCTGATAGGCAGTTTCTATGTAACTTTAAAAGAATTCTTAACTTCATGATATCTTGCATTGTTACTACTTGTACTGCAAATTGTGACAAAAAAAATCTTGGACATGGCCCAGGAGTACCCTTCCACCTGCTGGCTCCACCACTGATTAAGCTACAATTTATCTTAAAAGAGTATAAACACCTATCATAATTCATTTTGTATTTTATATTTCTATTTTTCTATGCATATAAGCTATAGAGCTATAAAATTACATTTTTTTTCTATATATTGAAAACAAAAATCTTAGGAGGGCCGAGTCCCACCCGTCCACCATACTAGCTATGAGTGTAATATTATGTGCCTTTTTTAGGAAGAAGGGAAAGCTGACACCTACCTAATTTTTAAAATAAAAGGGGTAATCGTGTTTTTACCCTTACTCTAGACTTTAGTTGTCGTTTTACTCTTAATTTTTTGACTTTGTGATTTTACTCTTGGTTTTTCAACCTGGAGCAAGAGTTTACCCCTAACGGGGATGCCATTTTACCCCTGCTTAGGGTAAACTTTGACTTCAGGTCGAAGAAACAGAGATAAAATCACAAAGTTGAAAATTGAGGCTAAACTCACAATTAGAGTTCAAAGTAAGAGTAAGAACACAATTGCCCCAAAATAAAAATAGTAGATGCATGACTAGGTGTTACTAATATGTGTGAGAGGAAAATAAAATCACATAATTGAAGCGGAACTAGGTAAAAGGAAAAAGAGAAATGCAAAATGTATGGAGCACACGCACATAATATTAGGTGTTACTAATATTAGCTGTTACGAGGTTAGCCTGGATGATTTCATTCTTTCAAGCCATAGTTATTTTGATGTGCGTCCCTGTTTAGATCCAAGGACAAAGATTAGTCAGTTGCATGCTTGGAGCACTCGCTAATTGTTAGTCCACTAGATGAATTCCCCGCGCGTTGCTACGGGAAGTCGTGATAAGTGTAGGCGATTCTTATATCTATTAAGAAAATATTTGTGTAAAACATTCTGAAATTATGTAGAACACTTTGGAAATATTCTGATAAATAGAAAAGTAAACTTTGGAAAATAATCTTAGGAACCATTGAATTGTAACTCTTTTTGAATATGATGCTTGATTTTATCACTTCGAACCTTTCATCCTGAAGGGTTAATTACTTTTCACTGGTCATATCTGTCAAAAGAAGATTCTCACAACAGGCTTATGGAAAATTCCCGTCCTAAGCAGTTCAGGGTCATCCTAATGAATCCCCATTTTGTCAAACCTGAGAAGAATTTAAAATTGATTGCTTGAGGTACTTCAAGTACAAAACAGAAGCAACAGCGCCTAGAGTACATCCATCCGAGCAGCGATGCTTACCAAGAAAGAATCCTGGCGATCGGCAGGTGAAGATGGCAACAAAAGGCATAATACATCCATTCCATTGGCTAGCCTTTGACTGCGTGAGTACCGTTCGGGCGAACAACAGGATGATCGATGGCATGTTGCTCAGGAGTCAGGAGACTCGAATGGCCACCTTGTGGTGGTGTGCTCACTTGTGAATGTGGCCACGAGAGCAAGAAGGAATTGGAAAATGAAGAACCTCACAGAATGAAGGTGAACCCAAAAGGCTGTTCACGACAATAGCAATAGGACTGGTTCTGTGAGGGAAGAGAGAGCATCTAAATAGCAGAGGCGGCATGGAGTGGGGCACTTTAATTTCAGGATTGGTAACCTCCATCTGTGATTAATGTCATTAGAGCCATTTGTGCAGCCTCGGCACCAATCACCATTTACTGATGGTGGAAGCGCTAGGCAAGGGGAATAAGATTTCCGGAGGTGGGTGCACATCAGGAGGAAGATCATTTGGTTGAAAGGTGACGGACGGGATGTATTGTAGATTGTGATCCAACGGAGGAAACTTTTTGAGTGACGTGGCTTCATGAGAATTGAGCTTTAGAATCATTAATGATAGATAGTGGGTCTGACTTATATAGATATTATAGATAGATGCCCTTAACTAATTGTTGCACGTGTTTGATTGCAAGGGATAAATGGCAACATCGGCTTTTTTTACGTTTCGTTGTAATGGTTAGCCCATATTAGTTCGGTTGGACTGACTAATTGAATTACTATTAGTCTTTTGAAAGCCTAAAAATTAGTCTCACCTATTAATCTTTTTGTTTGGAGTCCTAAAGACTAAAAATTAGTTTCTTGGATCAAACAGGGCCTTGTTCAGTTGATTGAAATCAATATCCATACTTATGTTCCTTCACTCTATCGCTCGCCCCTCGCATAATTGATGGACTAAATGGGGCCACTCGTTAGAAACAAGTCAGAGGCGTTCGATCCATCGGACGGTGGATTGCGTTTTCTTTCGCAATACATACTCCAATGCGTGCAAGGTGAGCGAAGAAGTACCCAGAAAACAAATAAGAAGAGAAGAAATATATGCATGCATACGGACCCACATGGCAGTGAGAAGTATACATGGCACACAGGGCCACTTTGCACAACATGCACCTGGTCCTGCAGTGATAGACGAGGCCGCATTCGATCCCAGTTGGGTGGCTGCAGGTTGCTCCTTAACTGATCCATGAAACTAGAAGAAAAATAGGAACTTTTTGACAAAAGGGAAATATGAAAACGGACGGAATGCAATCCCATCCATTTTTTCTCCAGGTTTCATGAAGGTTGATCCGTTTCTTGTGCCGTTTTCTCTCTTTTTTCTCTCGGGGGCAAACTTTCGACGACAAAAAAGTAGAAAATTTTCATCCACACAAGCTCCTAATGTAAAAAGCATGACCCATGGATTTCTTGCTACAGAGATGAATCTTGCATGCACGCTTGATGACTAATTTAATTTGGTACGAATGGAATATATAAATTGCAAGAGGAAATCAGGAATCAATTTTATAAGAGAAACAGTTTGCAAGAGCCGTCAGCTGTGGGGTTTTTTTTTATCTTTTTTTTTTAATACGGAGCCATCAGCTGGTGGGCAACCGTGAAAGGATTGTTGATGGCAAAAAGGTGTGGCACTTCATAGCCTAAAGATGTGACTCCGCCCTAGGTTTCCATATTTATTGATAACGGACGATCCCGCTCCAAGATATCAGCATGACAACTTGGCTGGGCGTCTGGCCCATCCCCGAGATCGGCACTGGAAACTTGCTAAACTAGGTGAATTCCCGCGCGTTGCGGCGGGACTTTTTCGTAAGTCACAAACATTAGGTAAATGATGCTTTACATGTAAATTATAAATTAGCAAAAAACTAAATTATGAATAAGTTAATATATTGGCAAAGGTGCATATATTTGTAGGCACGTTTATACCATATTTCTCACATTTCAGCTTCATATAAATTTCTCTTGCTGTAAATGGATAATTATGATTTCTCCAATAAGTTCTTGTATCTTAGGGAACGGATAAAAAATGAAAAAATGAGCACAATTGTGTGAGTCTGTTTAGTAGTATGTTGTTAGTACAGAAAACCAAGTAGAGACGCATGGGCTCTATTTGCAGTAAATGGATACTTCAGGAAACATGAAAACTACAGGGACTTTGTGTCTCAATATACAATTTTGCACACGTACAATGTAAAAAAATGATTAGGTAATTCAAGAAAATTAAAATATGTGACATACACGATAGTAGAAGGAACCTCCACTGAAATTATCTACCTTATGAAAAAGAGTATGAATAATATTATAGTAGGAAATCTAAATTTCTAAAGCAATGCTGCAATGAAACATTGGAAGAAATAAGATGAAAAATAATGGCACAAAGGAGGTGAAGCATCTTTCAGTTCTTCGGTATGACAATATTGTTGAAAATATGTAGCTGAAAACTCTAAGTGGCTCTGTGACGGTTCATTTCGTTTGATACCGGTCTGATGACAATATTAAGGCCTGAAGCCTGCATTACAAATAAAATCATACTTAAATGAATGTGCAATAGTTTGATGGAATTACTCAGTCATATGTACGGTTATAAACAACCGAACAGTATGTAGCTAACATTCACATGGCCATAAAAACATAAGGGAGATAGGAAAAGTAGCAAATCATTTGTAAAGGCTAAATCATGGACATGTGAGGCCTAGCTGCAGGTGGAAATCAAGAGACTGGTGCTAAACTTTTGGTTTGAGATTAGATGTAGGCTAGCCATAGGTGCACTACATGCAAAACAAATCACATTAGTGAGAAGGTCAGAGGAAATTCATCAATAATCCGAATCTACTAATTTGTCAAGGAAATCAGGTTGATGAAATGTGGAATTTTGCTAGCAACTTTCAAAAGAAATCAGAATAAGCAGCAGCCTACACATGACTCAAGGACGATCGGTGCAGAGACGGCAAGGGAACGGAATGATCAGGCACTATATATATAGAGAAGCATATGTGCAAGGTGGAGGAATTAGAAGAGAGGAATAGCACCAGCCCAAGGTATAAAGACTCTTGATTGTTGAGTAATAGTGGCAGTTTCTAGAAATATTGATTCATGATGGTGGAAGAATAGGGGGAGATTAGTGCTACTAATTATGCCAATTGCACAATTGTGGCGGGCGTTCTGTAGCAAGTAGCATGCACCGAGTAAAGATTAGACGTGGAGACTTCAATTGGATGGATTGGATGCGTTTGCAAACTGTGCTCCAATGGATATAATTTTTCAGGTGACGTGGCTCAACATGAGGGCAAAGAAATAGTAATTAAGGTTTAGTTGGTTGCACTTATAAAGAAGATATAGATAGATATAGATTAGTGGGGATGTGGCAATTTAAGTACACTGTATAATGGGAGATCCAACGGACATGATCAAATGAAGGATTAAGATCGGACGCATATGGTTTTGAAGATGATGTGGCGCAACGTGACAGCAGCTTTATAGCAATTATGACTTTGAGTGGGTTGCGTCTATATAGTATATATAGATTATACGAGATATAATAATTAAGAGAGACAAAAATATTAAAATTTTAATGAAATTTAATTACCGAGATGTTCGTAACCAAAATTGCCACAATAAATTCATTTAGAAGGCATGAATATATATAGCAGGAAATGATGACCATTAAAAACCCGGGAATTAGGGTGACCAGCCTGGCTGTTTTATTATTATTATTTTTATGCCTTCTTTCCCCACCCCTCTGCCTCTCCTTCTATATAAGATAGGTATGTGTATAGTTCAAAGCATTGCATCGTTCCATTCGATCAGAACACAACATACACTCGCAAGGAGCAGGAGCGTTGCGCTGCCTTTAGAGATGGAGAGGCACATCCATGCGCTTGCCTTCCTTTCGCTCCTACTGATTTGTTCTTTTGCAAATCAAGCGCAATGTAAGTGATACTATGTATTGAAATATACCATCTTTCATTCTGAGATGGTTACAGAGCATGCAAAGGTATGATCATGTAGATTTTCATTCATTGATGTTTTGTTTTTCTTGTTTGATAATCTTTGGCAAACAGCCCGAGGGATCGTTTATCCTCCATTGGGAAATTGCTTCAAGGGTAATATTCTAAATTGCCGTACGAATTTTCATTGCTATTGTTGTGATGGCCATGTGATTGAGTGTGCTCCGACAAAGGAAGAGTGCCTACAAAAGTGTCATTAGTTAATAGAATGTTGTAAGAGTGATAATAATAAGTGGCTGAATGATGAGAATAAGAAACAAATGTCGCGCACACTATTTGCGCTATTAATTCAGTTTTCCTCTTATTAGTTAACTTTCGATTGTTTGCTTTGTTTACATCGTCTGGGACAACTTTCGATTGTTTTCCTCTTGTTGTTAACTTTCCATTCAGGTGTGCGTGGGCTGGGTGAAAACTGAGACGCGGTGAAAAACTCTGGCTGGTACGGTTCAGCCGCGTAGCTAGCGTCTTCTGGCTTGCGCTTGCGGCACCATCGCTCCTCATTGGCCTAGCTCACATAAGATGGACTGCCAGCCCTAGGGACGGTCTCCACGACAACAGCGGGCGCGAGGCAGCCCCTCCTTCGTCCCTCTCCGTCGGCGGTCTGCGGGCCCCTTCTCTCTTCGTCTCCCTCCCATCTCGATCCGGCTTCGGGGTGGGCCAAGCTTGGCCGGTTGGGGCAACGGAGCGACCTCGGCCGGCTGGGGCACGGACAAGCGGCGCGTGAGGCTGTCGAGGTCACGGGACGAAAGCGAGCTCAACGACGTCCACGGCGGCGGCGCGGCCACGCGCGGCGATGGTGCTCATCTTTTTCGCCACGTGGAACCTAAGCGTCGTTGGGCACTGGAAGAGTGTTGGACTGGGGAGAAAAAAAAATTGGGTTGTGGGAATGAGATATCGACTACAGGTGACAAGGCAAGAGCAATTTCTGTTTCTACCCTCAATAGGTTACACAACCCTCCTTAATATAGGGCATAACAGATCCATTTGGCCCTTACTCAAACATTAAAAGTTCCATTTGAACATTCAACCTGATTGGTTATTCTCATACTCCCTCCATATTTGAGTTCTTGACGTTCCAACACAGAAGTTTAGCTCATGTTTAGTTCATATCTATTGTCGGAAACGACACCAATTGACAAACGGAGGTAGTAATTAAGCAAGCTAAGCATAACTCTAAACCTGATATATTATTCTAATAATTTAGCATAACTGTTTTAATTGAACACAAGAACCCTATCTATGACTGAGCCCATCTTAACTTGCTGTAATAATACCTTCATGTTCTAATTATCACAGATGTATTCCCGATCTAGGTGACGAGGGCTGTCGCATCTTGAGAAGTGCCCTTTATGTGATCAGGAGGAAGAAACCATTGATCATCTATTAGTTTCATGTGTGTTTGCCCGGCAGTTTTGGTTTCTATTCTTGAGGCAGGTCGGTCGCCATTCCCTCACCCCGCAGCCCCTGGATGATTCATTTGATGCATGGTGGGAGAGAGCTAATGAATCAACCAGTGGAATGTTACGAAATGGGCTAAATTCACTTATCCTTCTTGGAGATTGGACAATTCGGAAGCATCGCAACCGCTGTGTTTTTGATAGAGTGAATCCTAGTATTATTGAAACACTGATTTTGGCTGGGGAAGTACGTAGGTTATGCTCGATGGCAGGGGCTCAAGGAGTATCCTTGTTGACTGCCCAAGTGTCGGTGACTAGAGGATGGTGTGTACATATAGGTCGTTGAGTTTTGTAAAAGGCACGAATGTAATTTTGCAAATCTTTTAGTGTGTGGGAGGAGTGTTGTACTGGGCTTTGTCCCATTTTCTTAATATAATGAAGCGCAGCTCTCCTACGTTTTCGAGAAAAAAATTCCCGATCCACGTATTATATTGGTCTTGTTCTGCACCTGCCAATTGGTATATGTCCATGACACTTGTGGATTTCATGAAGGACCAAGAATAAACTGTATGCTTCAGCAAAACGGTTCCCAGTAATGTGTTAAAAATGACAACTGCTGAGATGAAAATAACAGACTACACCAAAGGGCAATATTAAAACATTATCGAAATCATGACAAGAATCTTGCTTGAAAGTTGTTTCCATATATGAAAACTGTAACCGCATATTCTTTGCACTTTCCTTCCTTACTCTTGGCATGCATGTCTCTGGTCTTTTGTAAAATGAAAGATAGGCAGAATATGTAAAGGATAGGTACATAAGGAGAGTTCAAATGTATGTCTATTAAGTACAGAAACATTGCTACATGCTAACCATAGTTGTTAGTGTCCAGTGAAGGCTGTGACACAGCTACGTGAAACAATAAGCAACTACCACTACCTGACTGATATGATAGCTCTATAGCACTATCAGACACTATTTAAGATAGTACTAGCATTTCCAATTTGTGAGGGCTTCAATTTTTAGACAAGCACTCTCCTGGCTACTCAAAGGTTACTTTCAAACTATTACAGTAAAGTAATGTTTTGTATGTACAGCTTCCAAAAAAAAAAAGCCTTTTACAGCATTGTGCAATATCCTCAAACGCCTAGAACTAATAATTAGTTCAGTGCCTTCATCTGGTTTCTTGAAGATGAATATCCAAAAGGTAAAAGAAATATAATATATTTCCTATACATATAAAATGTTTGTTCACTTGTTCTTGTTGCATGAATAAATGCTTCTAATGATAGAATGAAAGTATGTCTTTAACCTAATGCTATATTTTTTTCTTTCAAATTATTATTTCTAGCATATTCGGGGCATAAAGCTCACACAAACAATATTTGACTAACCAAACCCAATAGAGGATGAAATGAAAAATAAGATATAAGATGAATACTGCTTTTAATGTTTTCATAACATGTTAGAATTCACATACCCAATGAAGTAAAACTGCAACAGGTGAATCCAAAGGAAGGGATCTCCAATGATAGTAGTCTTCCCAACTTGACAGTGATGTGGGAACATTTTCAGTCTCTGACATTAACAAAAAAGAGAGTAGTAAGTTTAATTACAGCGAGATAAATATAATGCTGGCAACCACACTACACCAAGTATTGCACCTGTACAAGGGCATGGGGAGCTTTTTAAGTTCCATTCAGCTGCATTGCTGTTTAATATTCAGAGAAAAGACGAAAAAATTGTAAGATCTGCTGAGAATAAAATAAGAAGGAAAAAAGAAAAAGCTAAATCCATTTAAATGTTTAAAATATTCAAGAGGACATGTCTACAATAGACTCCAGTTTATAATAACGAACGGTGAAGAACTTCAGATAGAAAACAAGCATGTGCTTAGAACTACAAAAAGCCTCGGCCGGTCGGGGTAAGACCGCCCCCACGGCTTTCTTGTGATAGAGAAGCTCAACTTTCTCCGGTCGAGAAAAACCCCCGAACCCCGGCATCACCGTATAGGGCCGCGCAGATACTTGGCGATGAACACCGTTGACCGTGCTGGTGACTACTGCAACTACCCCAGATAGGAGAGCCAAACCAGCCCACGACCCGGATTCATGACACCCAAGTCAGCACGTTGCCACTATATTTTAGGCTGCCAACGAGGGGATTTATTTTTTTAATTCCACAAATTTGTGCACACCAGGATTTGAACCCTGGTGGGAGTGCCTCACAACTTGAGGCACTAACCAACTGAGCATGCAGAACTACAGATAAGTGAATTTGACGAAAGAACACAAATGCACCGTGTAAAAGCGTATATTGATATCAAACAGGATGACTATGTGTAAAGCATCTCTCTCGCAAAAGAATGAAATGAAAATAGAAATATGAAATAAAATAGAATTAATGACTGTAAAGTGGCTCAAGTTGGTTGGCATAATGCTGTTTAAGATTTGAGAGATAAAGGAAACCTCAAATCCTCCAGCGAAGCAACCTCTGGGCCACATATGCATTCTGGTTTCCATAGTCCTTTTTGGTGAAGCTTCATTGATTGTAAAAAGAAGCACCTTGTTGGCAATGCATGGTTCTAAAGGAAAAGAATGTGAGGACTGAGGACTACAGATTCACTAAGCAAAGAAAGCATATGTTCTTTGATCCACATTTACATTGAATAAATTGTTTGTATTGTATAAAACGAGCTAATAATTAAAAATTTAAAAGATTCATGGTGGACAAAGTATGGGATAGGATGTAAAGCAGTTGAAATTCATGCTGGGTAAATTGTTAAATTCTTTTTTTTTTGAACCAATTTGTTAAATTCTTTTTGGAAAGGTAATATAAAAATTTTGCTTAAACGGAAAGATCGAAGTTTGAAGGAAACTAACATTCTATCTATGCATTACATCATATGCAGAAATTGTATATTGCCAAAGACAAAATCAGAAAACTGCCTGTGCAGGAGGTTCCACGGAGAAAATGAAAGGAAACTGGCTCAGCATATCAGCGTGGCTCATTTGTTTTGCAAGCGTTTCACATTCTTCTCTGTGAACTCTCCAATGTAAAATCTGAAATGGTTTCAATATAATAATGCAGTAAAGTGCAGAAGAAAAATGTTAAAAAGATAATAAAATATATACTCAACACATCTAAAGCAGTGCCTCAAAACACTTCGACATTGAATAAATCAAGAAACAAACATCCACCAATTAAACTACCAGAATTTTAAGGGAATGTGACTCCCAGTAATACCAGCCTAATCGGTAGTAACTGAAAATGTTCAAAGCTTAGTACTTCAAGTAGATCACTGACAACATTTAAATAGCCTACTAACCCCACTTAGAATGGAATGGAGTGGAGTTCAATCATAGGGATCTTTATAGATAGGGTAAAATGAATTCAAGCTTCATTAGCATCGGTACCCACCAATTAACTTGTAATTAGTATCCTGATGGATGAAGCTCAAAGGAAGGTGTATGCTAGGTCCATCTTTGAAACTGTAACCATTCAGAGTAACTGTACAAGTGCCTGAACCTGAAGCGGACTAGCCTAAAAACCATTTCTTGAAATTCGAAGGAGATCCAACACCGACCCTTCATGAAACTTCAGAAGTTTTGGAAAACACTATACGCTGAAAGTAAACTGCAATCTTCACTTAGCTCATCTACCGTCAATTCAAAACAAGCTCACTACCACAGCGATGCCCGCAGGCATCCAAGAGAAAGGGATACTCGACATGTGTATTTTTCTTTTATTTTATTTCGGCTGAAATGAAATATCACAAAATGGATGGGCTGTCGCCCTAAACACAACCCATCCACTTCCCACTCCAATCTCCAGAATTTCGTACTAGACCCACAAGAGCCATAAACTGAAAATAAAAAAGCTACCCGATTTCGACGGATCCAGAGCGCTATCGTTTCGTGATCGATTTGGTTTCTAGAGGTATGTCAAGCTCCATTATCCAAGCTCAGGGAGAGAAACTAGAAGGGTAGGAGCTACCTGGTGGGCGCGGGAGCAGTATGCAACGGCCCCACAGCTTCCGCACCGGCGGTGGGCGCCATCGCCGGCGCAAGGCTTCGCGGCCAGCCCCTTCGCCGCGTACTCCATGGCCGCCGCACACTCCAACTCCTTTTTTTTTTTTTTGAGATTGCACAGTACAACTCAGACACTCACAACGCACGCACACTCACCCCTATGAACACACGCACACTCCAACTCCTGCGTTTCTCTTCCGGATTGGGACGGCGAAAGCGGAACGCGAGAGTTCTTTTTTGGGCCGACGGAGGAAAATGAGTAAAATGAGGCCCTTATACAGCCCATTAAACCTAGCTTGAGGGGCCAGCAATCCAGGCCCAGGGGCTCAATGCCTTTTGGGCTTCAAACTTAGCATCCCCCCCGCCGCCGCTCCAAACCCTCGCCACCGTCGGGCAGATGATGGCTTAGGTATGCTCAAAAAAAAAATGATGGCTTAGGTGGTGTTTGGATCTTTGCAGCTTAATCTGGATTGTAGAGGTAGTTTTAATAATTTGGCTTTCAAAATTCTTTTTGAATACGGTGTTTGGATCTTAGATTTTTTTAAAAATTTTCTGGCTTATGCAAAACAGCTTATCCAGAGAGCGAGCTGCAAAAAACTACTTTTTCTGCCTTACGCAAAACGGCTTATTCAAGCACAAATTTGTAAACGGCTTATTGCATCCTGTAGCAATAAGCTGTTTTGTTTTTTTCCTGTTTGGCGGGGCTTATGGCTTATAAGTCTATAAACCATAGAAAAGCTCCTTAATAAGTCTTGCCAAACACACCCTTCCATCTCTCTCTCATATAGGTACATGGAATAGTACTAGTAGCTGTCTTGCATATCTCTTCCTCGCTGCAAAGGCAGGCAGGCCGCAGGCAGGCCGTAGGCAGGCAGCATAAAAGCAAAGCAAGGAGATGGCAACCTTCGCCACTAGTGGCTCGCTCCTCAGGCCGGCCGGAGCCAGCCGTCCTCTCACCGCAAAGCAACACCAAACTCTTCTAAACGCGACCCGGTGGGGCCCCAACAAGTGAAGAATATCGTGCGAATATTGGCATCGACGTTCATGCCAAAAAGCCACCTTTTTGCCTTTTGATATGGAATCTATCTCAGATGATCAAAGCAGGTCATTTTTTAGGTTTTTTTCTTCAGAATTGTGTACTAACAAATTGTACTATATCTACTAGTCAAGCTAGTCAGAATCCTAGTCCAATCATGTTGCTAACAAAAACATGGGATCTTGCAAAAAATCCTTTTTTCCTTCTCTATAGTCAGGTCAGAATTAGAGCTTACTCGAGCAGTTCGTGTACTACTAGTACGTGACGTGTTGTTCCTTCTCTGTAAGCTCATTGGTGTACAAACAAATACTATTTCTACTACGTAACTGAAGTGTAATGATAATAAGAAAAATCAAAATGATCGATGCTTACTTTTTTACATATGCTTACTCTGGTAGACAAGATATCGATCGATCGCGTCCGGTGGTTGCCGTTTTAGGGATTACAGAAAAAAAGAAAAAGAAGCCACAACCTCATTCATCGTGTCCTAAATCAGGGCCGCGGTTTTGCTCTCTTCCTCGTTATATATCGCTTTACAAAGAGAGGAGGGGAGGCCGCACCAGTGGCACATGAACATCACTGGTGCATTTTCTTTGCTGTATTCCGTGTTAGCAAGTGGCGGATCCACCGAGGGAGCAGGGGGCTGGTGCGTTTTCTTTGCTGTATTCCATGTTAACAAGTGACGGATCCACCGAGGCAGCAGAGGGGCTCGAGCCCCCTTATGGCTTATAAGTCTGTAAACCATAGCAAAAGCTCCTTAATAAGTCTCGCCAAACACACCCTTCCATCTCTCTCTCACGTAGGTACATTGAATAGTACTAGTAGCTGTCTTGCATATCTCTTCCTCGCTGCAAAGGCAGGCAGGCCGCAGGCAGGCAGCACAAAAGCAAAGCAAGGAGATGGCGACCGTCGCCGCTAGTGGCTCGCTCCTCTAGGCCGGCCGGTGCCAGCCGTCCTCTCACCGCAAAGCAACGCCAAACTCTTCTAAACACGGCCCGGTGGGCCCCCAACAAGTGAAGAATATCGTGCGAATATTGGCATCGGTGTTCATGCCAAAAGGCCACCTTTTTGTCTTTTGATTTGGAATCTACCTCAGATGATCAAAGCAGGTCATTTTTAGATTTTTTTCTTCAGAATTGTGTACTAACAAATTGTACTATATCTACTAGTCAAGCTAGTCAGAATCTAGTCCAATCATGTTGCCAACAAAAACATGGGATCTTGCAACAAATCCTTTTTCCTTCTCTATAGTCAGGTCAGAATTAGAGCTTACTCGAGCAGTTCGTGTACTACTAATACGTGACGTGTTGTTCCTTCTCTATAAGCTCATTGGTCTACAAACAAATACTATTTCTACTACGTAATTGAAGTATAATGATAATAAGAAAAATTCAAAATGATCGATGCTTACTTTTTTACATATGCTCACTCTGGTAGACAAGATATCGATCGATCGCGTCTGGTGGTTGCCGTTTTAGGGAAAAGAGAAAAAAAGAAAAAGAAGCCACAACCTCATTCATTGTGTCCTAAATCAGGGCCGCGGTTTTGCTCTCTTCCTCCTTATATATCGCTTTACAAAGAGAGGAGGGGAGGCCGCACCAGTAGCACATGAGCATCACTGGTGCGTTTTCTTTGTTGTATTCCGTGTTAGCAGTGGCGGATCCACCGAGGCAGCAGGGGGCTGTGCGTTTTCTTTGCTGTATTCCGTGTTAGCAAGTGACGGATCCACCGAGGCAGCAGGGGGGCTCCAGCCCCCTTATGGCTTATAAGTCTATAAACCATAACAAAAGCTCCGTAATAAGTCTTGCCAAACACACTCTTCCATCTCTCTCTCATGTAGGTACATTGAATAGTACTAGTAGCTGTCTTGCATATCTCTTCCTCGCTGCAAAGGCAGGCAGGCCGCAGGCAGCCTGCGGCAGCATAAAAGCAAAGCAAGGAGATGGCGACCATCGCCGCTAGTGGCTCGCTCCTCCAGGCTGGCCGGAGCCAGCCGTCCTCTCACCGCAAAGCAACACCAAACTCTTCTAAACGTAGCCCCGTGGGCCCCCAACAAGTGAAGAATATCGTGCGAATATTGACATCGTCATTCATGCCAAACGGCCACCTTTTTGCCTTTTGATATGGAATCTATCTCAGATGATCAAAGCAGGTCATTTTTAGGTTTTTTTTTCTTCAGAATTGTGTACTAACAAATTTTGTTATATCTACTAGTCAAGCTAGTCAGAATCTTAGTCCAATCATGTTGGTAACAAAAACATAGGATCTTGCAAAAAATCCTTTTTCCTTCTCTATAGTCAGGTCAGAATTAGAGCTTACTCGAGCAGTTGGTGTTTTACTAGTACGTGACGTGTTGTTCCTTCTCTATAAGCTCATTGGTGTACAAACAAATAGTGTAATGATAATAAGAAAAATCAAAATGATCGATGTTTACTTTTTTTTACATATGCTCACTCTAGTAGACAAGATATCGATCGATCGCGTCCGGTGGTTGCCGTTTTAGGGAAAAGAGAAAAAAAAAGAAAAAGAAGCCACAACCTCATTCATCGTGTGATTAGGTGGGAGTTGAATAAGCTTCTCTTGTAGCAGCAGATCAAATATCTTGTCGGCTTTGTTGATGTCAAAGTCATACTTCTTTTCTTCTGCCTTCTGCTTGACCCATGGACAGAGAACAATCTTCTTATTCCTGGTCCACTCAGCAAGAGCAACTTCAGCTTCGTCATCAGAATCAGAAGAATAATCGGCATAAGCCGCTTGAAACTGTCTGCCACGTGTATTCTGGACACGTCCTTCATGAATTGACGCCTTCTGAAAGAGTTGTGCCAAGCCATCGACTTCTTGAGGCGCAAACTTGTCTCTAATCTGAGGCAGCAAACCTTGGTAAGTAATTTCAGCCATTTGCCGATCCGTCAGATTCAGGTTATAGCACCTGCCACGGATGACTCTGAACCTTTGGACAAAATCGGCAACTGACTCTCCAGCCTTCTGACGAACAGCTGTCAAATCTGATATGCTCAGCTCTGCCATGCCAGTGAAGAAATAAGAGTGGAATTTCTTTTCCAAATCGGCCCAATTCCGCACGGATCCCGCAGGGAGGGAGGTGACCCATGAGAATGCCGATCCAGATAATGACAGAGGAAACAATCGGACCTTCAATGCATCTTGTGCCGATGCCTCTCCCAACTGTGCCAAATATCGGCTGATGTGCTCCACTGTAGAGACATTATCTTGTCCAGAAAATTTGCCAAACTCTGGCAACTTGTATCGATGTGGCAAGGCAACTTGTTCCATCCACTCTGGATATGGACGTCGATACATGAAGCTCTGCTCCTTGGGCTTGAGATCAAATTGCTCCTTCATGACTTCAGCCAACCTGGCAACTATGTCTTCTGATGAATTCTGCACTTGCCCCCCAGCCATCTGAGACGATGGCTGCGGTTGTGACTGAACCTGAGCAGGTTGCTCCTTGTTGTAGTACTCGCTGTAATCTGCCACTCTGTGATAGCCTTGCGGTATCTCCTGGTTGAACAGTGCAGGATTGACATTGGGGGCCAAATGATACCTTGTCTGAGGTGTTTGACTAATCCTTGGCTCAGGAGTTGTACCACCTGCTTCTTTCTGCGTGGACAACGGCGCATCAATAAGACTTGGCGCCGATACCCGAGCAGCCCCTGCAGCCAGAGCTTGAGCACTTGTAGACCACAACTCTGGTGGCATGCCATATGGTTGCCTTTGCTGACCAGCAGCGCTTGTCTCTTCTTGAGCTGTGGGTTGACCACCATGAGGTGCAGGACGTGCTGGTGTAGCAGTAGGTAAAGTAAATAATGGCCCCATAAATCCGGAATCAAACTGCAAGGTCCCATCAGCAAATGCCTTGAGCATGTTGTACAGAGTGTTAACAAGCACCCCTGACTGATTAAATGAAAGCTTTGTGAACCGCAGTATTCACAACTTCATCCAACATAGCTTGATCTGGCATCTTCGCAGCTTTGATTGTAGCCAATTCTTCTGCTCTCATCACCACTGGCGAAGCCAACACTGATGTAATCTTGCCACGTGTCATCTTGATGGTCTCAAAGTACTTCACTTGGCAATCATACAGATAACTCTGGTATGCCTTTTTCTGATCCAAAGACATCTTCTCCCAAGCATTGAGCTCATTGTTGCCAGTGACTTCAGAAGCATCTTTGTCATCTCGAACAAATGGAGTGGGAATCATGATCTTGTTGCCCTTTGTATCAACGAGCAAAGTACCATCGTCAGCAACAGCTTGAACGAACGCCATCTGCTTCTAAGAACTTGATCTGTCCCACCGGGCGTGCCAAAAAGTGTGTTGACGGTAAAATGTGTGTTCTACCGCTCGCACACGCGGCCTGGGAGATTTGCTTCACTCCGTTCAGGACCAAAACTTGGAACACGGTGAATTCCGGAGCGTGCCAGTCGATTTTCCCTGCAAATCGACAAAGACAAGAAAAAGCGTGTAAAATTCCCGGACTATCGGCCCCGGACAGGCCGATGCGTAACCGCAGCCGATGTTAGTGAATAAAAGATGATAAAATAAACGCTCGGCTGACGGCTATAAACGAATCGACATGTCGCAACATTAAATACTCGCGCGATAGATAAAGCAAGGCATGCATCAGAATCGGCAATCGGCAAAGCATGCGATCGGCAAAATCTATCGGCAAGCAACACAGTAAGGTAAATCGACAATCAGCAAAAGGAGTTCAGGCTATACTTGAACAGGAGCAATAAGATATTTAAAGGCATGCAAGCATAAATCTGAACGTGGTAAGCAATCGGCTAAACACCCCGAAAGAACGATTAAACCAGTAACCACTGATTATACCCGTAATCTGACAATCGCTTCACCGAGGACACGTCGACTAAGTGAAGTAGAAAAGGACACGTCAAACTGCTCTACACGATCGACAGATACAAGTATAATCGGCAACTACCGGTCCCAGGTACTCAGTAAACTAGATCTAACCCTTAGCAACTGTTTCGCCGAGGACACGTCAACTAAGCGAAGCAGACAGGACAAGTCAAACTGCCTACCCAATCACCAAGGGCAGATCTAATCGACAAAATACCTTAACCGTGACTCGAGTAACCAAATCAAACAGAAATCGACATCAGCAATCGGCAACAAGGCTGCGGCGAGGACAAGTCAACTAACCGCAACAAAGAATTGGACCAGGTCTTAAACAATTCCATGCAGTCGACGCACGATGTAAACTCTAGATTGATCTAAATTACCGGATAACTAGCAGCCACATCAATCTTAATCATGGACAAGTCGACATAATCAGATCGATGCGCTTACCTGACGAGATCCAGTCAAGCCGGAGCCCCGATGGGCGCGGGTGACGAAGAACACGTCGAGAAATTGTGGCGATGCGCCGAAAGGTTGATTGTATTGGTTGTCTTTGATTACAAGCACCTGGGTTTATATTTATACACCCGAGGCAAAAGTCCGATTTGGACTTAAACACGACTCCTACTTGACCACAACTCGGTCAATCCTTTCTAAATCTAAAAAATAATTAAAAAAGGACACACCATCCCACACGGGCGCGTGCGGCTTCGAGATTTCTTTGGCTTCATGATAACCTGCGGGCCACCACTTCGGCACATAATCTTTTCCCACCCGTTGCGCACTCCATCTTCCACTGACAGCGGGCCCTAGTCCAAATTTTGGTGTCAACACGGTGGAGAGGAGCACGCTGTCCGAACTGTCCGAACCAGTTCGGACAGTATTGTCTCCGCCAGCCAGTCTGCCGTCGCCGCCCACATCGCCAGAATCGGCACGAGGCCCCAATCTCACAAGTCTCATCTGTCTAGGAAAGTAGGTTCGTGCATCGGAGCAGTGCGATCAAGTAGTCGCACTATCGAGCTCCTGCAAACGGGCAGGGTTAAAGACGGAGAGCTCACGCCGTCGGAATCAATGTGCCTGCTCGGGATGACTAAGGCACCATCCCTTTGTGTGCACCTGCCGCCTAAGCCCCTAAGCTAGCTCAGTCCACCGTTACGGTGAAAGCTTCGAGGTGGCAGAGGGGTATCTACCGACGCAGATCTCAAACTCAGTATGCGCACCACGTCGGCCATTGCTCCAGCTACACGTCTGCCACGCTGCGTGAGGAGTCATTATTTTTCCTCACGGACTGGAATTTCATGGAGGTTATGGCTCCGTGAATCATGAGTCTCCGTTCCTGAGGCCACCTATTCCCAACACGCGGGGTCATGCGTGTCCTCTACCAAGCTAGTAGTTTCACTATGTGGCTATCGCTCTATTTCTCCTGATACATACAACATCACGATGATATGAAAGCGAGACAATGCATACTATATATAAGCAGAGCCAATGTGCGAGACAATCGATCTGCGTTAACGCTACAATTGTATCCTATGGTACCAAAGATCTTCAGCATTCATTTGTCAAAGACGGTCATATTTATGTCTTTAAATTGCGGACGCATCTTCTGTTGTGACAGGTGATATATCAGAAGTGAGTGAGGGCCTGCTTGGTTAGCGCCCTGTGAAATCCGCCGGAGCCAGGCACGCTTCCTGCGGCTGGCGTTGCTGCCTGCGCCAGGCAAGCTGCGGCAGGCACCAACCATGCAGCCCGAGTGCTGACTGTTCTAACAGTACCAGAGATATCTATAACCATCCATTCAAATTCATCTGGCCCTCAAGATCTGCCACATCTCCTCCACCAGCCACGGCCAGAATGACCTTATGCACTAATTTTGTGCCCTGTATATATACTGATGCGATGTTCCAATTGCTGTCTGATATGAAGCGAAAGAATCATGTTCAGCAGTGTTACTGGTTCTTTGAATTTTCTGGGTAACAATCCTATGTTTGCACCTTGCAATCCGTACTCTGAAGAATACTAGTTATCGGTAAAGGACCAGATCCTATTCTTTTTCATGGCCAAATGATTGTAGTTGAGCTTAATGAAGATACAAAACCGCGATGAACAGGCTCCCATCGAAATGTTAATGGGCTGTCTGAGCAAGGCAAAGAATTGAATGAGCTGCCGCTGTGGCCACCGTGTTGTTGTCAGTGAGGAGGTTGACATCTTGCATTTGCAGCAATCCGAGCTGCTAAGAGTTGAGCTTGCCCTATCATCCACATGATTTGTGGCACGATTTTTCGAATGGAGATTAGAGCGAACCTAATTCCTTTCTATCAGCAGCACAGCAGAGTCCTCGAACAAAACCAAATGCAGTGCACAAAAAGTCAGGGCGGTAGTGAAGTACCAAGCAGCAGTGCTAGAACACAGAAACATTTAGTTATTATTCAAAACGTGTTTAAGAGCCATCGAAGTTGAAAGATGACTGAAACCTAAGAAATTATTTACTTCCCAGTAGTACCACTATACTTGCAGCACCAATTTTAGTTCCTGTTGAATACGTGTTTAAAAGATTATTCAAATTAAAAGATCATAAAAATATAAGAAATCATCACTCAAGTTTACAAAGTTTCTTATTTTCAACAGATACACTGAAAACAAGCATAGTCTGGTTGGAACAGAGCATTTTTACCCGTTGCTCTGTTTTTTCCTTACAGTGGAATTCGCAATATACTTCTTCAAGATGCATAGTAGTTCCTTTGTTTGAGGATGCAACCTAAAATCTCAGCTAAAAAAAACATGAATTATTTATATTAATATAATAGTGCATCGGTTGCTTCTTTCAGTTTCTTGTACCCTGTTGTTGCTGAGAACTGCAGAACGTGTGATGCGGTAGGCTCCCAAAGACTGTCACCTATCAGTTCAGAGCTTGACAGAACGTAGTAGCTCGATCTTGCAGGAGGCCGAATGCCTGCTGTTCGATGGCAAGCTGACTGGCCCTGGCCGTGGATGGAGCACTCTTACGGCCCGGACACGAGGAATATTAACCACGTATTACGCAAAACCGATACAAGTTGTTCACGGTACTCGGCCACTCTGAAGTCTGAACCACAGTATTGAGTGTACAACAGTAGGCGATCTATGCAGAACTACTGCAAACAGTCCATCGGCAATAAAACGAAGACTCAATTGACGAGCCGATGGAAATTGAATGGACTCCTCCTGTTGCATATATTTTTCTAATGTAGCACAGCTGCACTACATATCTTTGATATACGCCGAAGCTATTATACAAAGGTTCACTATGGCCATGTATGTCACATTGATAAAACTTATAGCATAGTTACAGAAATGTAGCAGCATCCTGAACAGGCCCCAGCAATCAGATATCAGCTGGCGGCAGAAAATTACCACAATGGCACAAAGAAAGCTTGGGAAATACTGGCAAATGTAACCAGTAAACTTAATCTTGCATCAAACAAAGATCAATTAGGAGGCTATTTATCACTTCGTTTTAACTATAGAGGCTCTTTCTTCATTGAAGAGGGATTGGGGCACAAGCATGACCCGTTTCATTGATACAACCAACAATAAAAGCATATGAAATCCTCCTGCGTGATTAATTAGCAGTGGTACGTTACAACGATCATCAAATAAGCACAGATGCATTCTTAAGGCTATAACAATATATTCAGCAAAGTTCAAGGGAAAGGTGTATTGTGAAAAAGAAAAACATGATTCAGCTTCCAAAACATTAGGAAGACACAGTATTTCTTATTACCTTTAGGATCCTATTTCGTTTGTAGAAACTTGGAGCTAGGCTCATGATAAATATCGAACTTCACAGAAGGATTTGCCTTTGAAATGCTGTCTATGCACCCATGGTTACTTGGTGAGATCGTATTGGACAAGTACACGGCCACTCTTTCAAGCATCTTTGCACCTCTGACTATGGCTTTCAACAAATCCACTTCGTGACCTTGTCCTTTGAATCCATGTATTTCTACTTCTTTAAGGTCAACCAAAGAGATACTTTGACGTTTCCAATTGTTAGGCTCATCACAAGGGCAATTGACTGGCCATTCTTTACTCACCTGAAAGGAAATAAAAGTTTATTGGAGTACTTTTCATTTAAGCTTGACACCGAATAATTGAAAAGCACGGGCCTATAAAAATTAGCTCAACGTGTTTATGTCAGACAAACAGATGGATTAATTGCCTTGCTAAGCTTCAACATGAGCTTTTGTATAAAGGTGCACATCTGAATTAGATACAAGACCATTGCTCCGTAAACATGTCCATCTGTCTCAATCACCAGCTCCAGAACTTGAAATTTGGTGATAGGAATTTGGGATATCTGTCGACCAAAATACTTGTCGTCTTCTCCAAAACTCTGCAAAACAATTTAGTGGCACGGTGTTGAAAACTGAAATGAAATTGTGGCAGCAAAGGACGCCGCATGGAACTTGAGCAGGATATTAGACTTACAGTGTAGTGGTATATGGAGAGTGACAGAGTATGCACAACGCCAGGACTGCGTTGCAGCTCAAAATGATTGTTCGCGGGGGTTGTCTTTGCCGGTTTTAAGGTCAGGCAAAACAGTTTCCATCGCACACCGAATCTATCAGTATCGGACGAGCCCCAACATTCCCAATGGACTTCTTTCACTAATGGCATCGAGTGCGAGTGCGACAAGGTGAAGCCATCGGCAGCACACAAATGGGCAACAATCCTCAACTTCGCAAGCTTAGGGGTCACAATGTCGAGACACACCTTCACATAGGCCTTGCCAATTTCAACGTCGAGTTCCTTGAGCGTAAGCGAGTAGACCTTTAGCGGCTCGTGCTCCCACGTCAAGGCAACAATCTGAAGCTTGCGGAGGCGGGAGCAGCGTGGGAGCAGGTCGTCAAGGTCGACGAGGCAATTACGGAGTGAGAGGCTCTCCAGCGCCGGGAGGTCTCCCGCCGGCGGCAGCACGAATCGGGCGCCAAACACCTGCAGCGTGATGGAGGTGGTGCGGTCGAAGCACGGCAGCTCGATGCCCCGCCCGCTGCTGCCGCGTACTAACCTGACATGAGTGATCACAAGCCTGGCCGTCCCCAGCCGCGCGGCGGCGCGCATCCATGCGGAGACGCGTGCGGTCTCGATCCTTGAGACCGCGATGCCAGCAGAGGTCGCCGATGTGGAGCAGGGACAGTGAGGGGTGCGCGGATTTCGCCAGCGCGGCGTCGATCCCGTTGGGGGCGATGTGGTGGAAGGCGAGCTCGGGGAGGAGCGTCCAGAGGCCGCGCCAGCGCCGCGCGAGCAGGCTGGTGTGGGCGGCGGCGCGGACGCAGTCGATGCGGGCGAGGATGTGGAGGAGCAGGTCGTCGTGCAGGGCGCTGATGCGGTCCACGCCGTCGATCCGGGATCTCTTGCGCCGGTGACGCCCTCCGGCGCAGCAACCTTTCTGTTCGCTGCGGCAATGGCGGCAGTAAGCCATCTGGACGGCCGCGGCGAGGGATTGGAGAGGCGGCGCGCGGGACACAGCCGACGGAGGAAGCCCCGTCCCCGTGCAAGCTGCCTTTCCGGGGTGAATGCTAATTTCAAGCCCAAAAGACACCGAGCCCCTGGGCCTGGATTGCTGGTCCCTAAATCTGGGCTTAGTTGGGTTTTTTTTTTAAGGAGAATCTGGGCTTAGTTGGTGTAAGACTGACTCCAAAGGGTGTCGTGTCACCCAAAATAGATTTTGCTCAAAACAAACCCCAAAATAGATGTTAAAATGTAAAAAACGCTCTCCAACGAAAGACCCCATGGACATACCCATTCTAGGGGCCGCGCCAGGCGACTTACAAATCGAGCAACTTGCTCCGCGACCCAATCCCTTCCGCTGTCGCGCCCCCCTCTCAGACAGCCATGGCGAGTGGGACGGTGCTGGCCCGCAAGCCCGCGTCGCCGAGCTCGCCCCTCTCGCCCGCGCCGCCTCTCCCCCTCCTCCTCTTCCTCACCACCACCGGCCGCCTCTCCTCCTCCTCCTCCTCCCGCACCCCGCCACCTGCCTCCCGCCGTCGGACGCCTCTCCGCCCCTCGTTTTCCTCTTCCTCACCGCCGGTTGGGGCGGGACGCAGCTGGGCGGCGAGGGGGTGGGCTGCGTCAGCGGCACGCGACGCCGGGGAGCGGCGAGGGGGCGGGGTGTGACGGCGGCGCGGGTGCCGGGACGTGGCTGGGCGGTGATCTGGACGACGGCACGCGACTGGTAAGACCCAGATTGAGACTTTCGTTGGAGATACATCTTTTTGAGTCTGGTATCTTAATGAGTATGAACACCCATTTGGCCTTTTGGGTCTTAATTTTCGGTCTTTAGGTTGGACTCAGTCTAAGTGTTCCATTTTCGTCCATCGGCCTAAAAGAAAAAAACTTTTGTGTCGCATTCCCTCTCCTAGAGAACATAAACGCAGGGCTTGGTCTCTCTAAAAAAACAAGAAAGAAATGCAAGGCTTGCTAAGTGCGGCCGGAAAACATATACACCGCGTGCGCGGTTGTAAATACCAATTATCTGTATCGATAATATCTATATAAGTACCCACACTAATTTTTCTAAATTCTCTAAAAAAATATAACTTTTCTAAAGCTCAATTCTCATTGCGCCACATCACCTCAATAATCCACTATCCGCGGGGTATGCTGCTAGTAAACTATAAAGCACACGGCTGATAAACTCAAACCACGCGAGCGGTATCATATCGATAAGGCCCCAAGTGCGGCGGCCATGGAGTGCGCTGCGAAGGGGCTGGCCGCGATGGCGTTGCGGAAGCTGTGGCACCGTTGTGTACTTAATTAACGGTACGTAGATGGGCTAACTAAAGATTTTCGTTTGCTTTTATATAGCATGGAGTGTTTTCCAAAAATTTCTGAAGTTTCATGAAGGGTCAGTGTTGATCCTTTGAATTTCAAGAAATGGTTTTTAGGCTGGTCCGATCCAGTTTAGGTTCAGGCACTTGTGCCATTACTCTGGATTGTAAAGATGACCCAACATACATCTTTCCTTTTTGCTTCATACTTCAGGATACTTATTACTACAAGTTAGTTGGTGGGTACCAAAGCTAATGAAGCTGTAATTCATTTTACCCACCTATGAAGGTCTCTGTGGAGAAGCTCCGTAGCGTGAACTGGCTAGCATCGTTGGGAAAGAGCTAGCGGACCAGCGTTCAAACTCTGGCTGTCACATTTATTCAAAGATGGACCCAACATACATCTTCCAAGAGCTAGCTAGAGCAAAAATACCAGCAGCTGCACCGATGAGAGGCAAAGCCATGCTGTTCCTGATGCCTCCTACGCCCAGAGCATGTGCTGTGTGTTGCACATATCCAACTCGCCGGTGGTGGTTTGCTCTCATTTCGGTTCTGGCTCTCCTATTTGTTTTGAGGTTGTGCAAAGGAGAAAGCAACTAGCCATTTATTATACTAGCCTATCAACCCGTGCACTTGCACGGGCTAGTAATTATCTAATAAAAACTATAACATTTCAGGAGATATATAGCATTGAGTGAAAGCTATTTATAACTTTATAACTTATGAAGTACATTGAATTGTTTTCTAAATATATAAAGCATATATATTGTCAAGAACGACTACACATGGACCATTTTTTTAAGTGGTAGATAGGTAGTTTCAAATTACAAATAACTGGAGGCTGGAGCAACTATACATTTCAAACTACCTTGATGTGCCCCTTTATGTGTCTTGCCTCCTTGCTTGGCTCCGTATTTCACACATTATCCTGCTGCATGGCTGCTCTCTTATCTACATCTAACAATAGTGGGTTGACATTATTTTACATCTAAATCTAAATAGACTAATGTTTGGGCTGCTCTGAGTTGTCACACTGAACCCTTATGTCTGAACTGCTTTAAGGGTCTAGATTTAATTTAAAGAATTAGATGACTGCATTTTTTTCGTAATACTGTTGATTTCCTATATTAAATTTGGCTATAGGACATGAATTTTTTCCCTAATGCCTTTAAAGTAGTATTAACACTGGCTTGATTAGTACATAAATTTTACCACTGGCAAAGCCATGTTACAATTTTGCCACCCTAATGATAATAAAAAAACACATAGGATATACTCTAGGACTACCTTTTGCATCATAGGTAAGTAATAGTTTTGTTGCACACAATCGTACTATCCAAACGTTGGTCATCATTCATTTACTGATGTATTCATTGATAATTTTATAAATTAAAAAATTCTTCATCCTATCATAATATTACATATAATTGCTTCACCCTCACAAATTGGAAATGTGGCCCATAATAATAAGATCTAAATTTGGGAGGTCGGTTGCCAAACCTGCTTTTGGTGGAAGTTAAACAGCTAGCTAGCAACAGGAGAAAATATAGGGCATCAAAATTTCCATTCATCCACATAGTTCTGTTTAAGAGGCCAACGGTGTGATAACCTGAAAAGCAACGTGAAAAAGGAACATGGTACACTTAATCACATTCATAAGTTAATTGATAAATAAAGTAGTACATCGAATAGTAGCACATCTTTACAAATAAGAAAACATTTTTTAGCACTGCTAGGAGCAAGCTGCAACTACAATTAATAAATTGAGGATAAGAAAAGGGACTTGCGAGCAACTCACCATATAAGGCGGAGATAAATAAATGGAAAGACATAGAAAGTGTCTTACTCTTCACAATACAGCAGGGTCGTCTAGGTGGTGGCTGCCGAGTAGGGATGAAAGCGGTCAGGAAACGGTCGGAAGAAGGCTATATCGTTTTCAGTTTCATATTTTTTCTCGGTAGCGAAACCGGTAGCGGTACTAGCGGAAATAAATACGGCGTCGGTATTACAGGAATATCGAAAATAGAATTACCACGATAAAAATATGCGGTATCGATCGGGAATCGATATTAATTATCGGTAACACAAATCACAGTTGTGTATTAGCTATATCACATCATGTATAAAAATATCAACTGTGAATATATTATTGGTACTTGAACTAGCTATAAATGTATCTAAAAGACACGAGACATTTGAAAAAAGATGTTCAAATAAAAATATAAAAAATATAAGTGACGACATCATTGCTTATTGCCTATTAAAAATATAATATATATTTAGTTGGCTAGAATAACATAAAACGGTAAAAATGTATGCGGTAATTTCCGGTCTAAAACGGAAATTGTCGGAAACGATCGGTAAAGTCTAAAATTGTTTTCATTTTGTTTTCACCAAATACTTCCATTTTTGTTTTCATTTTTCTGGTATTTCATTTTTCATCTACTACGGTCGGAAGAAGTCGAAAACGAGGCTCGGTTATCCGATAAATTCCGTTTTTGCTTTCATCCCTACTCCCAAGTGCCATAAACAGAAGGGAAAATGAAAATTTCAGTTTAAATGTCTCCGTTTTCACCTCATGTGCCCCATGTAAAAGCATTCAAGAGCAGCCAAGAGCAGTCAGTAGCACCATGGTCTTCGGTGCGTTAGTTTCACCACTGCAGTACATAATACCATTTTATTCAACAATCTATTAACATGCCTCATTTAAGGTAGTAATGAGAAAGAAAAAGGAAAACATGTAGAGAGAGCAGTTAATTATCTTTGTTAAATTAAAATACGTAAGTAGTTCTGCCAGGCAGAGTGGAAAACAACAAAGTTATAAATCTTTTGACAATCTACAGATTTCCCCTCATTTGATACAGTAGTGAAAAGAAGTAAACCTTTTGAGTTAAGAAAATGGGAAAACCATTCAAGTGGAGTAAAGAGTTTGCGATGGGTAGATTGATGATAGACATATAAAGAAATACATCTGCATACAACGAATTATCATGGAACCTGAAGTTGATTTACTTAATTCAAGAGGAATAAATACACCCACAGTAAAAATAAATAAATTAGTGAGATGGAAGCAACGCCAAACTTCGTAAAGCATGCTGAATTGCAACATGTAAATTCACTCGAGTAACTGGTCATCAACTAAAAACATTTATGGAGAAGATATGAACTCTATTGACCATTAAACTGTGCCACCAATTCTCTATCTCATTTAATGACAGAATGTTTGTACATAACCACACACACCGAAATCATTTCCTATTCAAAAAATAGTAATGATTTTAGCTCTCAGATCTAATTTAGTTATTATATAACACTACAGACATACACTTTTAAGAAATATATGTCCAACTGGATCGCTGGTTAGAGAGACCTGTAAGTAATAAATTAAAGGTTTGAGCAAAAATACATTTATTGTTTTTGCTTTTGTGAATAATAGAGGATTAACTCCTATATCAATGCCTCAACTAATTTGATTTGCTAGCGTTGAACCTTGCTTGATTTGAATCCAAAACCCTGCGGTCCTACATTTTCTGCACATCAAAATAAAGCAACTCATGATACAATGAGAAATCTTAGGAGGAACGGCACCTCTTTTATATGAAGGTTCATGCTTAGGCAAGAGGCAGTTGGTGGACACGAACGTGCTCCGCATCAACCTCATAGCTGAGCTAATCATACCTGTGTACGTATGTAGTAAGTAAAAATATAATGATCTGCAAACATTCACGTATTGAAAACATTTAAGACATCTTTGCTGGCACGGGTGAGATGAATCAATGAACTATTCAGCGTTTGGTTGACTTGTGTGTACTTTAATGTGTGTATGCCACGGCATGAATGCAAACATTTTGTGAAAACAAAGCATCCATAAACATTGCCTAATTAAGGTTAATTAAAGGTTTGATCTTATCTGAAAGAACAAAGGAAATAGCAGCAGTTCAGTTTGATCTCGCGGCACATTTGCAGTCCGATTTTACACCAACTCATGCAGCTAGATCCTTACGTAGGCGCGTGCATCGGACGGAGCGGTGCAATAAAGCAGCCGCGCAATGGAGTTGAGCTCCTGCCACCGGGCATGTCAACTTGTTCAAGGGCTTCTACCCCAGCATGTGAACGGTGCCGGCGCGGGTGTCTGGAGGACAAAGGTCGTGCTTGCTTGTCTGTGTGTACATCGCTACGACATGATGCGATGCGGCTCGTCTACATCGATCAGAGCACGCACTTACAGATTCACATCATTTTCAATGAAATCATACTCCTATATGTGACCGCTCAGGGTGTTTGAGCCACCATCCCATCGTGTGCAACTGACGCTTAAGCCCCTAAGCTACCTCAGTCCTGTCTGATACAGTGGTACGGAGGACGTACGCTTACATGCAGCAAAGGGGTTTCTACCAACGCAGATCTCAGCATCAACATATGCACCAAGCAGCTGGCACTGCCAGCTACCCATCTGCCACGCTGCATGCGGGCCCATAAGTTTTCCTCAGACTGGTTGTTCCTCTGTTGATGATGAGTCTCAGTTCCCAAGACCACCTATTCCCAACACGCTGGGTCGGTCATGCGTCCAGCACCAAGCTGATAGTTTCACGATGTGCCTATCACTTTTTTTTTTTGTAAAGTGCCTATCACTTATTTCACCTGGTTCTGTTAGGAGGTCGGAACAACAAGTACATACAACATCTTTTTTTTTTTTGGAAGTCACCGGGAGGGAGAGAATCCCCACCTGAATTCATTGATATAAAGGACAGGCCGAAGCCGGTTCATCAATGCTTACAAAGATTGTGGCAGACCACATAATACAACAGCATGACCAAGGCATAAAAGGCTAATAAAAGTGGAGGCGACAAAACATCAAGAACTATGAAAAACAACAAACTAGTCCTGAGTCTTGAACACAAGCTAAAAGCAACCACCATTCGTCAACAAAGCGCCACCACCGAACAACATGCTTGCATTCACCACAATAGTTATTGCACCACCACACCACCCCTCGTAGCTACGCCGCCTTGTTGTCACCCTTCACCTTCCAACAAGGGGAGGAATCCTTGAAGGACGAAAGGGCCGCCCAACAGGATGGGGACTCAAGTTGGGGCAGGCACTCGACCACTGCGACTTGGACAACGCCGACCTCCCTTGAAGCTAACAGAGTCACCTTTCCCAGCGCATCCGGTCTCCACGAGCCACCATCCGACGCCCTTTGTGGGGAGGAATCCTCAAAGGAAGGAGGGCCAGCAAGCGTGGACGCACACGGCATATAATTTGATGACACCATCAACAAGGAGTCCGACGACGAAGCAGAGGTGCCAGCAGCATACACCCGCCGAACCACAGTGGAAGCCAACAGCAAAGCCAAGACCATAGGCCAGCTCCAACACGATGAGAGAAGGGACACAAACAAAGATCTCCAGAACCTTGACAAGGGTGAGCACCTGGAGTGCGATGGTTAGGATTGCTAGACGTGCTGAGGCAAAGCACCTCCCTGCGCACCAAGCACAACATTTCGTTGCACGACATTTGATGTTCGCTGCTGTCTCGAGAGAGGTGGGTTAGGACTTAGGACGCTACGGCAACGCCTCCATCAAGGGGAACCGCGCCAAAAGGCGTCGTCATTGCTGGCAAAGGCCGCAGCCAAGCAAGGCTTTCGCCCAGCATCCCTCACCACCCCGTCGCACACGAGGATGCGGATGGCCATAGACTGGCATCTCAAGCGGCAGGTCACTACGCTACAAGCTCACTAACCACCGCATTCCTTACCTCCATCATCGAGCACCGACGAGCTGACACGCTGCGCCCATCAGGAGGCACCACTGCCATGTTGTGTTGCTCCGCGAGGAGGCCGGACGAGCAATCATGGCCACAGCGTGCACGGCACCACGCCATGACCACGCCCGCCATCGCGCCGTTTCCCGTGCGCCACGGCGTCACCACGGCAGCCCCGGCACCATAGCGTCGAGCCGCGAACTCGCCAAGCCACATCTTCGCTGCAAAGCGCGATCGAGCGCCACTTCCACAGGAACGCCCGCCGCCGCACCCAAAACGACGAGCCCCGCCATGGAGCTCCACCCCCGGCCCCTAAATCAAATGGGAAACTCGAGATCCGGTTTGGGGAAGCCCGGATCCGGTGAGCATAGGGCCGGTCATGGCTGTAGGGCCTCATCCTTTGCAGATCGATGGGAGGGAAAACAATGGGGAAACGGAGGAGACGAAACGGGCAAGGGGATGCGAATGGAGCCAGTTGTGCGGCTCCGCCGCTGGCCGCCGCCGCCGCTCGCGGCCTTGCGGCGGTGGCGGCGGCCGCCGTTGCCTTGCCGGCAGTGTGGTTTGGGTGCTTTTTTGTGTCGCCCCCGAGTCGCCTGCAACCAGACGACGCGAGGGCCTCAATAGTATAGTAGAGGATGACAAGTGTTACTCTACATACAACATCTGTATCCGGATGATATGGAAGCGAGACAACATAAGCAGAGCCAATGAGCCATCAATATGCATTAACGCCACAACGTACCCTATGGCACATGAGATCTTGAACATTCATATGGCAAAGGCGGTCATATTTATATATATCTTTAAATTACGGAGTGACTCCTGACCGTTCTAACATGTACCATCCATCCATTCTATCCTCACACGTTGCTACCTCATGAAAATCACCAGTTTTAGTTCGCATTGAAGACGTGTTTAAGAAATCATCCAAGCTAAAGGATTACAAAATCTAAGATCTCACTCTAGTTTGCAAAACTTTGTTATTTTCAAACAGATACTATGTGACAAGACACATAGAGTCTGGTTGGAACCGAGCATTTTTACCCATTACTCTGTTTTTCTCCCACCAGTGGGATTCGCATTTTACTTCTTCAACGTGCATAGTTCCCTTGCTTGAGGATGCGCTTAAGCCTGGCAAATAGAAGGAATAATTACCTTGCAAAGCTTCAATGTGAGCCTCTGTATAAAGGTGCACATCCCAGGTAGATACAAAACCATTGCTCCATAAACATGCCCATCTGTCTCAATCACCAGCTCAAGAACTTGATATTTGGTAACTGGAATTTGGGATATGTATCGACCAAAATCCTTGTCTTGGACGCGCATGCACATTGCCAATGGACTTCTTTCACCGATGGCATCGAGTGTGACAATGCGAAGACCATGGTCACCGGCAAGAAACTTAAACTTCTAAGTGCAGGGGTCACAAGGACGACACACCGAACATCAGCAAAGTTCAAGGAAAAAGTGATATGTGATAACACGAATTTCAGCATGGACGACATAACGAATACAGACAATGTGTCCTATTACATTCAGGATCCTAGCTGTTGAAACCTAGCTAACTAGCGGGCTCATGATAAATATCTAACTTCACAGAAGGATATGCCTTTGAAATGCAATAGATATCCATGCACCCATTGTTGCTTGGTGAGACCATATGGGACAAGTACATGGTCATTCTTTCAAGCATTGTCGCATTTCTGAATATCACTTTCAAGAAATCGAGTTCATGACCTTCTCCTTGAAGCCATGTATCTACTTGTTTTAGATCAACCAAAGAGATACCTTGACTTCTCCAATCGCTAGGCTCATCACAATGACAATTCACCGGGCAATCTTTACTGACCTAAAAGGAAATTAAAGTAAAATTTATTACTGTCAGTTCAAACTTGACTCCTAATAATCCAAAGCATGTGTATAAAAAAATTGGCTCAACGTGCTTGTGCCAGACAAATAGAAGGAGTAAATTGCCTTGCAAAGAATCAATGTATGCTTGAACTTCAATGTAAGCTTTTGTATAAAGGTGCACATCCCTAGTAGATACAACACCATTGCCCCGTAAACATGTCCCTTTGTCTCAATCACCAGCTCCAGAATTTGAAATTGGTAATTGGAATTTGGGATATCATTCGACCAAAATCCTTGTCTTCTTCTCCAAAATTCTGCAAAACAATTTGGTGGCACGCCGTTCAAAATCTGAAATGAAATTGTATGACACCGCAATGAACTTGAGAAGGATAGCTGACTGACACTGGAGTACTGGCATATGGAGAGTGACAGAGTGTGCACAACGCCAGGACGGCGTCGCAGCTGCAAGCGATTGTTCCCACGGGTTGTCTCTGCCGACTTTAAGGTCAGGCAAAACAAGAGCCATCGCACACCGAATCTATGAGTACGGGATGAGGGCCAACATTCCCAATGGACTTTTTTCACTAATGGCATCGATGCGACAAGGTGAAGCCTTCGGCAGAATACAAACGGGCAACAACCCTCAACTTCTCAAGTTTAAGGGTCACAATGTCGATGCCTAACCTTCACATAGGCTTTATTAATTTCAACGTCGAGTTCGTTGAGCGTAGGCTAGTGGACCTTTACCGACTCGAGCTCCCACGCCCAGGCAACAATCTTAAGCTTGCGCAGGCGGGAGCATCGTGGAAGCAGGTCCTCAAGGTCCATGCTTGTCTGGCCAACAATTTGGCGTTCGATGGGCTAAGTGAAGATTTTAGTTTGCTTTTAGCAGTGAGTGTTTTCCGAAATTTCAGAAGTTTCATGAAGGGTCGGTGTTGGATCCTTTGAATTTCAAGGTTTTTAGGCTAGTCCGCTTCAGGTTCAGGCACTTGTGCAGTTACTCTGAATGGTTACTGTTTCCACGATGGACCTAGTATATATGCAATTTCTAGACACAAATGTTCTTAAACAAGCTTGATGTTGATGTGTTCTAAATACCTTGGTTACTATTTCCATGAGAGGTTTGTGGAAACCGCCAAGAAAATATGTATTTTGTTGGCGGTTGTCGGATACCCTCAAGAATAATAGTACTTTTCTTGGCGGTATATGCCAACCCGTCAAGAAAATAGCTTCTTTTTTTGCGGTTCATATAACCACCAAGAAAACATGTTATTTTCGTGACGGTTTGAGGGAACACACAGAAAAAAATAATGCTTTCATGGCGGTCCGAAGACACCGCCAAGAAAATTCCATTTTTCTTGGCAGTCGCCATGGGACCCTCACTAAAATAATGCACCGCCAAAGAAATTCTGAATTCTGGTAGTATATACCCAATACCAAATAGTCCTACATAGCATGACACCACCCACTGCAGAGTAAAAATTGAAACTCGGTTGGTGGGGGAAAGACCGCCCCCATGATGTTCAAGAATATCTCAACCAGAGCCCGGCCGAGAAAGGTCACGAAAGCTAGCCCCCACAATATTTGCATGTAAGTAAAAATGGACAAAGCAGGAAAAAATAGAACCGAATTTAGGCATGAACTAAAGCTGTCATGCTCATTGAATTTAGGCATGGTGAAAAGGAAAATTTGAGCAAAAATGGAAATTATCAGAGCAATTTCAATTGCAAGATAAAGCTGCTATAAATTAGCAATTATTCAAACTTGCCTCTAACCAGACCAAATTCAGCTTGTTGCCGTTCGAATATATGAGAAAGATATGATATATGTGCCCCACTGCCTTTTTTCCCTTGGCTGGCTAACTATTAGCACAGATGTGAAATGAGATAAAAGTAGGAAAGTTCTATGTTATCGAGGACCACTCAATGTAGCTGACCGGTTATGTAAAGCTTTTTGCTCAATCCTAAATTTTTTAGAGTTCATCACTTGGACACCATAGGTTTCAACTTCCAAGTCAGCAGCATCACACATCAATTCATGAACAATTAGAGCTGGGAAGACAATGTCTAAAAATGACAATGCCAATCATTTTGACGGGAAGGAAGAAAAAACATGTTATCTGATATTATGCCCACAGTATTTCTGAACAAAACATGACAGTCAACATAGGCAAAATTATGCAGATAATTTTTATCAATAGTTAAAAAAATACAGCAGTTCATCCTTGAATAATGATAGCTTTCCGTCAAAATGCATAGAAAGAAGTAAAGTGGGGTAGCTTTCCGTCAAAAAGTAATTAGGCCTTCCCAAACTGCTTTTCTACTAGGTAGATATATCTTGGAAGGAGTAGTGTTCTCCATGAGACGATCCATGAAATGCATAGAAAGAAGAAAAGTGGGGTAATCCTTAAATTAGATTTTGAAAAAGCTTATGACAAGGTGAATGTAACACCCTGATTTTTCAAAATTTTGAATAATTTAAAATTTTCTAAAATTAAAATAGGGAGTTAATATTTTCTTGTGTAAAAGAGTTATTTTCTAAATCAAAATAAATGAATATAAGATATATTAAGGTGTTTGTTGCATTCATGCTGTTTAGATTTGCATTTAGGATTTTATTGGGTGCAAAAATGAATTTAAAAAATCGTGTAGAATTCGATTTACTTTAGCTTTGCAAAATCAGTAAAAGAAATAGAAAAGGAAAATTCTTTTCGGCTGCAATGGGCCAAACTTCCTTTCTCCGGCCCAACTTCTCTCTTTCTTTTTCCTTTTCTTTTCTTCTCCCTCAGCCTGGCCTGCCTTTTCTTCCCTGGCCCAACTAAGCTCGCGGCCCAGCCCAGCCCGTCGCCCTTCTTCTTTCTCACGCCGTGCTCGAGCCGGACACCACCGCCGCCACCGACATCGCCATCGTGCCGCCCGTGGACTCCGGCTCCGATCTTCGCACGAGAACCCGGCCGCTCCTATAAAACCGAGCCGCGGCCGCCCTCTTTTTCTCTCGTCTCAAGCCGCCGCATCGCCCCGTTCGTCCAAACCCTAGCTCGAACTTTGTCACATCCGGTTTTTATATAACCGCACATGTATGCCAGGATCAAGTCTCATACATGTAGTGACTCAAGTAAATAACCAAGAACAATGTATATTTAAGTATTACACCCTTACTTAAGCAAATGACTCAAAGTTCTCAAACGACTCGAAGACTCAATAACGCTAGCGGAAGACTTCTAAACTCCATCACTCCATAGGGACGTCGACCGGGGCTCCACAAGCTAGATGTAGTCACCATATTCGCCATCATAGAAGAATTCACCTCCAACTTCTGAGCAGCATTTCATGTTTATGGGGGAGATAGCAAGTGTGAGTACATATCGTACTCCGCAAGTGTGGGAAAGTATGACATGCAAGGTAATAATGAAGAAAAGCTATACATTGGTTTATTTGCTCAAATGCCAAATTATACTTAAATACATTTTTAAAAGCAACCTATATTTCTAGGTGTTATGATACAAGCAAACAAAATAAATAAATCATAAAAGATCATCAAACATAGTGCTCACAAAGCAAACCACTATTAACTAGTATTCTCAAAAGACCACAATTCCAGACTGATGCACACCAAGCATCCCATCAGCCCTCCAGTGCACACTAAGCATACCACTGGACACTCTGGTGCACACGAAGCATACCACCAACCTAAAGCACGAACAAGCACTGGTGCACACTAAGCAACCCACCAGCCTAACCGAAACAAGCTCTGGTGCACACTAAGCATCCCACTAGTCAATGATGCACACTAAGCATTCCATCATTATCAAAACAACCAACCACTGGTGCACACCGAGCAAACCACCAGTCCTAAGTTCCATGTTGCTAAAAAGATTATCATCATTTTATTGGGTTTAAGTAAACCATTAATCAAGATTAAATTAGTTTAGGTGTATGACTTCCCAAAAGCATGGCTAAGCATTTACTACCAACACATAGACAAAACACTCATCGGGCGACAAGGAATAATGAGGAACATGGTAAAGACTCATGGGATTCAGTATTAAACAAGCATGCATGTTTGCAAACAAAACATTTTAAACATAGGGTCAAAATGGTCAAGGACACTTGCCTGCCTCTTGCTGCTCAGTGATGACCTCGAACTCTTGATCTTGGAAATTCACAAACTCGTCTCCAATTTAACGCGTCCAAAGGAGAAGCACACAAATAAACAAAATAAGAAACAGTACACCAAACAATACTAAACTAGATCAAAAACAGTACCAAAAGATAGTACTCGTTCCTACGATCACGTGAGCGCAAGAATCGCTAAAAACGGAGTTATGAATAAAAAGTTATGCTAGTTTGAAGTTTTAGGGTTTAAAACATAAAAACAGAAACGTTTAAGGGTTAATTTGTAATTACAGAAAGGTTTGAGGACTTATTTATAAATATAAAAAAGTCTAGGACTAAAGTGTAAAAGTTAGGGACTAAACTATAATTTACGAAAAACTCAGGGTTGTTTCTGTAAAAAGTTAGGACCTAAACATAATTTTATAAAAGACCGAGGGCCTAACTGTAAACTGCCTTTCTCTGGAAATTAAATAAATTTAATTAAATCAGAAATTATTTTTAGAAAATAAGAAAAATCGTGAACCGGGTCTATGGACCAAGTCTACGGTTTATAGTGGACCGGGTTCATACCCGTTCATGGAAATCTAATCTGGACTGTTAGATTAAGATCAAAGGGCTTGGATGAATTGGGGAAAGATGACAGCGGCGCAGCTCGTCGCCGGCGAGCGGGGACGGCGGAAGGTCGCCGGACTTCGGCCGAATCAGCGCGCTGGCGGTCTATAGCTCGTCGCGAGGGCACGGGAAGCAAGAGTGGAACATGGCGATCTCACCTGTGGCTGCGCGATGCTCCGGAACGGCGTGGAGACGGCGCGCGATGGAGAGAAGCGGCGAGCGGCGGCGATAGTCGTTGGGGAGGTGGCTAGGACGGCGGAATCACGTCGAGATCAGGCGGAAGAGGGGCGGAGCAACACGGGTGTCCTCGGCGTGCAATCGGTGTCGTCCGGAGCGGCTTCTAGCGGCGGTTCGACGAGCTTCCTGCGGCAATGGCGGGCGGCGGCGCGAGCTAGGGTTTGGACGCACGGGGCGATGCGGCGGCTTGAGACGAGAGAAAAAGAGGGCGGCCGCGGCTCGGTTTTATAGGAGCGGCTGGGTTCTCGTGCGAAGATCGGAGTCGGAGTCCACGGGCGGCACGATGGCGATGTCGGTGGCGGCGGTGGTGTCCGGCTCGAGCACGGCGTGAGAAAGAAGAAGGGCGACGGGCTGGGCTGAGCCGCGAGCTTAGTTGGGCCAGGGAAGAAAAGGCAGGCCAGGCCGAGAGAGAAGAAAAGAGAAGGCAAAAGAAAGAGAGAAGTTGGGCCGGAGAAAGGAAGTTTGGCCCATTGTAGCCGAAAAGAATTTTCCTTTTCTATTTCTTTTACTGATTTTGCAAAGCTAAAGTAAATCGAATTCTACACGATTTTAAATTCATTTTTGCACCCAATAAAATCCTAAATGCAAATCTAAACAGCATGAATGCAACAAACACCTTAATATATCTTATATTCAATTATTTTGATTTAGAAAATAACTCTTTTACACAAGAAAATATTAGCTCCCTATTTTAATTATAGAAAATTTTAAATTATTCAAAATTTTGAAAAATCAGGGTGTTACAAGTCTACCCCTCTTAAAAGGAATCTTGCCCCGAGATTCGATAAGAAAGAAAAAGAGAGAGATTAGAAAGCTAGGTTCTCACTTGAGTAGACTTCCCATTATCCAAAGGTAAAGATTCTGCAACATACTCCAACTCCATCCCACTTTCATGAGTCAACTTAACCGCCTTTCTAGCACAATCTATTAGACCCTTGTGTCTAGTTAACCAATCCATGCCAAGTATCACATCTATTCCTTTAGTCTCCAATACTATCAGATGTGCAGTGAAATCTACCCCCCTTAGGTTAATGCTTAAATTCTTGCATCCAAATTCTGCTCTCACTTCCCCTCCAGGAGAACTTACTATCATCTTATTTCTTAACAAGGTGATGGGTAGACTATACTTAGCTATATACTTGGATGATATAAAAGAATGCGATGCTCCAGAATCAAATAATACGATAGCAGGATTTGAGTTGACAAGGAACATACCCATGACCACATCTGTTGCATTATGAGCTTCTTCAACAGCCACATGATTGACACGTCCTTGGACATGGTTCTGCTTGGCTGGAGTAGAGGTAGGGTTCCCATTACGGTTAGACTGAGGAGTTACACCTTGAGCAGGAGTAGTAATCTGACGCTTTCCAGGACACTGATTAGCATAATGACCTCTTTCCCCACAATTGTAGCAATTCCTACTTATCTGCCCAAAGCTAGATTTCTGAGAAGCTTGACCAGTAGGAGTTTGAACATTCTGTTGCTGATTCTGCCTCTACGGTGTAGAAAACCCTTGATCTTCTGTCTGAACCCTCTGTTGATTCCCTTGAGCCCCGGAGCGAAACATTGATCCTGATTGAGACGATTTATAACGAGGCCTAGAGTTGCTACTCCCTTGATTGCCTTGGTTCATCTTGCGCTTACGGTCCATCTGACCTCTCCTATTCTCTAGGATAAGAGCTTTGTCCACCATAGCTTGAAAGTTCTGGAAATCACGAGACTCAAGAGCATATGCAAGACCATCATTCAAACCTCCTAAGAAACACTCCTGCTTCTTCTCATCAGTATCCACCTCTCCTGGTGCATACCTAGACAACTAAGTAAAACGCGTGACATATTCATTCACAGACATAGCACCTTGCTTCAAATCTTGGAACTCCTTCCTTTTTAGCTTCATAACTCCATATGGCACATGATGAGTAGGGAAACTATCCCTGAATTCCTGCCAGTTGATGCTATCAGGTTCCTCGTGAGCATTGACATATGCTTCCCACCGATCAGCTGCAGGTCCAACAAGATGATGAGACGCAAACAAGACCTTCTCTCTATTGTTGCATTGCACCACTTGCAGCTTCCTCTCCACAGTCTTCAGCCAATCTTCAGCATCCATAGGTTCTACAGAATGTGGAAAAGTAGGTGGCTTGGTCCTCTGAAACTCTCCAAGTCTGCTAGGTTGGTGCTGAGGGGCTTGCACAGGACCTTGTTGTAGTTGAGCTAAATTCTGAGCCATAGTTTGGAGGATCTGAGTCTGCAAGGCGATGAATAGCTCCATATTGGGTTGCTGTGGCGTATGCTGCTGATTGTCGTTGTCGTTGTTGTTGTTGTTGTTGTTGTTGTTGTTGCTCCTCCTTCGGTTTGCCATCTGAGAGACATTGTGGATACATAGATTAGGCCAAAGACCAAAACTAACAGAAGAGTGAAGGTAGGATGGTTTTAAACAAGATAGGTTAGGCTAGAAAGAGAAAGATAGAACTGAAGGTAGAAAATCCTTAATTAAAATCAAGAAGATAGAGAGATAACCCATATTATGCTAACTATAATATATTATGATAAAGATGTGTTTACAAAGACATGCTTCTTCACACATCGACACACAAGCATAAATCCAACTTAAGCATGGCACACTCAAACACTTAAAGCAACACACTAGACTCGTTCGATGACGCTTAACCCATTACAACTCAACACACTAACGACTCTTAAGAAACTACTAAGGGACAATCCTCTTAATCTTCATCAGGATTTGGAATGTAAGCAGGGGGCGCACGGGTAGCATGCTTGCGAGAAGGCGAGTATGGAGTGTCTTCATCCGTCTCTTCATCAGAAGAAGGCTCCCAATCTTGAGGAAAATGGCGCTTCATTCCACGTATGGTCTTGACGGCTTCCTCATACTTCTCTCTCCAAAACTCAACTTAATTCCTCCCTAGTAGCATCCAAATCCTTAGTCAAAGCGGTAGTGAGCTCCACTTGACGCTTCAGCTTGTACTGTCCTGGCGCACACACTGGCTCCACATGAATGTAGGTAGATCCACTTGCTCGTTGAGAGAAATGAGCATACTCCGTTTGATCCAAATCATCACGAAAACGAGAGCGCGTAACAAGATAGGCTTGGCGTGCAGCGTCACGAATCCCACTGTTGAAGCTTGCTCTTGCAATAATGGCTTGATGTAGCTTCTCCACCTTGTGAACTCCATTGATAGGATGTGGAGCAAGGAGGCGCACTTCAACATACCACTTGGACGAGCCATCTTCAATCACTTGAGTGCCAAGATACTCCGGTCGTCTCTCATATCCCAACTCTTGAAGCATCTCCCAAAGCATGGTTGGAATTCCTCGAACATTCTCTCCATCAGAACTATGCACCAAAACCTCACGAAAGGGTGGAAGATTAGGCTGCTCTTGTACTTCTTGCTCCTCTGGATCATCATCACCATCATCATCTCCATCATCATCATTTACTTGATTAGGCTCCTCTTGATGCTTTTCATCCTCTTCATCCTCGACGGGATCCTCTTCTTCTTCCTCTTGGAGAGTGGGCTCTTCCTCTTGCACAAGCAACTCTTCAGCAATCACCTCCTTGTCCACTTCACGCTCAGGCGACGGCGTCGGTGTAGGAGACTCACAGAAACAACCTCCACTGCAGCACTTGTGAGCGGTCTGCTTGGTACGGGCCATCTAAAAGAGATTTAAACAAGAGTTGAATTAAAAACCATAAGAACAGAAATGCCTTAAAAGAAAATATTCAAGAGAAAGAATAGGCAAGAAGAGAGTACAAGAGAAAAGAATCCTAAAAGAAGTGTAAAATTTCCAAATATATTTTTAGTTTTAAAACCAAATTAATCCTTAAAGGCGACCATTCTGTCTAGGCTTGCGTCCTACGGTCAACACGGCTCTGATTACCACTTTGTCACCATCCGGTTTTTATATAACCGCACATGTATGCCAGGATCAAGTCTCATACATGTAGTGACTCAAGTAAATAACCAAGAACAATGTATATTTAAGTATTACACCCTTACTTAAGCAAATGACTCAAAGTTCTCAAATGACTCGAAGACTCAATAACGCTAGCGGAAGACTTCTAAACTCCATCACTCCATAGGGACGTCGACCAGGGCTCCACAAGCTAGATGTAGTCACCATATTCGCCATCATAGAAGAATTCACCTCCAACTTCTGAGCAGCATTTCATGTTTATGGGGGAGATAGCAAGTGTGAGTACATATCGTACTCCGCAAATGTGGGAAAGTATGACATGCAAGGTAATAATGAAGAAAAGCTATACATTGGTTATTTGCTCAAATGCCAAATTATACTTAAATAGTTATGATACAAGCAAACAAAATAATAAATCATAAAAGATCATCAAACATAGTGCTCACAAAGCAAACCACTATTAACTAGTATTCTCAAAAGACCACTATTCCAGACTGATGCACACCAAGCATCCCATCAGCCCTCCAGTGCACACTAAGCATACCACTGGACACTCTGGTGCACACGAAGCATACCACCAGCCTAAAGCAGGAATAAGCACTGGTGCACACTAAGCAACCCACCAGCCTAACCAAAACAAACTCTGGTGAACACTAAGCATTCCACCAGTCAATGATGCACACTAAGCATTCCATCATTGTCAAAACAACCAACCACTGGTGCACACCGAGCAAACCACCAGTCCTAAGTTCCATGTTGCTAAAAAGATTATCATCATTTTATTGGGTTTAAGTAAACCATTAGTCAAGATTAAATTAGTTTAGGTGTATGACTTCCCAAAAGCATGGCTAAGCATTTACTACCAACACATAGACAAAACACTCATTGGGCGACAAGGAATAATGAGGAACATGGTAAAGACTCATGGGATTCAGTATTAAACAAGCATGCATGTTTGCAAACAAAACATTTCAAACATAGGATCAAAATGGTCAAGGACACTTGCCTGCCTCTTGCTGCTCAGTGATGACCTCGAACTCTTGATCTTGGAAATTCACAAACCCGTCTCCTATTTAACGCGTCCAAAGGAGAAGCACATAAACAAACAAAATAAGAAACAGTACAGCAAACAATATTAAACTAGATCAAAAACAGTACCAAAAGATAGTACTCGTTCCTACAATCACGTGAGCGCAAGAATCGCTAAAAACGGAGTTATGAGTAAAAAGTATGCTAGTTTGAAGTTTTAGGGTTTAAAACATAAAAACAGAAACGTTTAAGGGTTAATTTGTAATTACAGAAAGGTTTGAGGACTTATTTGTAAATATGAAAAAGTCTAGGACTAAAGTGTAAGTTAGGGACTAAACTATAATTTACGAAAAACTCAGGGTTGTTTCTGTAAAACGTCAGGACCTAAACATAATTTTATAAAAGACCGAGGGCCTAACTGTAAAACTGCCTTTCTCTGGAAATTAAATAAATTTAATTAAATCAGAAATTATTTTTAGAAAATAAGAAAAAATTCGTGAACCGGGTCTATGGACCAAGTCTACAGTTTATGGTGGACCGGGTTCATACCCGTTCATGGAAATCTAATCTGGACCGTTAGATTAAGATCAAAGGGCTTGGATGAATTGGGGAAAGATGACAGCGGCGCAGCTCGTCGCCGGCGAGCGGGGACGGCGGAAGGTCGCCGGACTTCGGCCGAATCAGCGCGCTGCCGGTCTATAGCTCGTCGCGAGGGCACGGGAAGCAAGAGTGGAACATGGCGATCTCACCTGTGGCTGCTGTCGGCGGTCGTTAAACCATGTTTTGACCGCCACCCTACCGGTAAATAAATACATAACACCAAGATTTTGTGCATAGTAGATAGGAATAATGCTACTCCACAAGTTTTGGTGGATATTTGGATGCAGGAGTGAATAATGGAGAAAAGTGGGCCCAGTCAGGGAAATTCCCTGGCCGGCCGGCCCCACCCTAGGCCAGCCGGCCCCACCTGGTGGCCACAGGCCCCAGGCTTCCTCCAGTGGGCTGGAAGATAATCTTCAACGCATAATTCAAGCCCAGCTCGGCAGAATTCCATCGACATTCTAGAAGGTGGGCCATTTGGGCCTTTACTTGGCCCTCACTTCAATTCTGCCGACCCCAGCAGGAAACCGACCTTCAGACCGCCTTCAGGGAGTGATTTGGAGCGTCCAGGAGCAAGTCGGTGGCAAACCGCCACAGGGGACGGCTGGCCGGCCACCCCCCTAGGCCGGCCGGCCGACTTTGGCGCCACCGCCTCTCCAGCTTCGGCCAGGGTGCTTCCACCGCCTTCACAAGCTATAAAAGGGACCCCTCGGCCTCCGAATCAAGGCGCACCATCACACTTCATCCAAGTGTTCATTAGTTTAGTTGAGTAGTAGCTTTGGGAGTTAGAGTAGAGTAGAGTAGAGTGAGAGCTCTCTCGGGCTTCCGGAGTATTCTCGGAGTTCGGTATAGTTCTTTGTATCTTACTCTTGAGATATTATTTTATTTATTATATAATTAGTTTTATCTTTATTTATTTCTTTTAGTAATTCTTTTCTATTTAGTTTATTTATTCGTTAAGTAAGTGCTCGTAGAAGTCTTGTTGTGGGATTCGTGATTGTTGGAATAGCGAGTACGAGAGAGTGCCGTCGTCGGAGATGACGTCGTGTGAAATCTGTGCTTGTTCATTCTTAGATAGGACTGCTCCGTTGATCAAGAGTAGCTCCTCTAGGCGGGTTGTAAGCGTGGCGCTTAGATCTTGGCCTATGCACGTTTGGCACCCAACCCCACGGAGGATGGTAGCCGCGAGTGTATGTGACAGCTGCACCGGTCTCTGTAATCCACCACGTCCGGGTTGGACTCAGCAGGGTCTTAATTATAGCGCATGGATCCCCAGGGTGAACTAGCAGCATCGGTTGCCCTGGCACTTCCGTGCCCCGAAACGACATGACTTGTATGTGTATGAGCTTAGCTAGAGTAAATAACCTTTGTAGAATTGACTGCTAGAAAAGTAAATAATAGATAAACATACAGGTAGCCTTAACTCTATCTCGTTGCTCTCTCAAATGTATACTATGATTTATTTTATTACCTTGGATTTGAGGATGTGTGTGCCACCCATATATATCATGCCTATCTTAACCCCGTCTCAAGTATAGTTGATACATTATTTCTTTCTCCAAATTATCCAATGCATAGCTATTATTCAGCTTTCTTTTGCTCTACTTCCTGCGGAAATATAAATACGATAACCCTGGAATACTCCAAGGTGAAATGCTACAATGGTGATCCGTGCGCTTGCGGAATTAATGAATTTAATTTTATCGCATAAGAACCGCCAACAAGCATTTCTGGCGCCGTTGCCGGGGAAGTAGCAGCTAGGAACTGAATAAATGCATTGAAGTTTGTGAGAAGAATAATTATCACTTACTTTTGCGGGCTTACCCTTGTCCTGGTTTTTCTTCTTGTAAAAATTTGAAACAGGACTGTGCATGCCTAGTTTCGACCTACCAGAAAACTTCCACTCAGATCCAGAACAGTTCTTGAGGAAAGTTCGAGCCAAACTCACCAAACAGATCCGCAAGAACGCTCTGGCTCTCGAATCGTCTCCTCCACCGGTTGTCAGGGCCTCCTCAACGAACAGTACCATGGCCGACCCCGTTGTTGAGAAGACGATCAATGACTTCTCCGCGCCAACTACGGAGAACATCCGCGTGGGACCCAACCCGCGCGTCACCAACAAGGACTACGAGCTCAAGCCAGCCTTGATCAACATGATCTTGGCCAGTCCTTTCTGTGGGAAGCCATCGGAGGATGCAAATGCTCACCTCCAAAGGTTCCTGATGACATGCAACACTTTCGTCATAAAGGATGCACCTCAGGACGCTATCCGACTACAGCTATTCCCTTTCTCTCTGTTGGGGAAGGCTCTCCAGTGGTTCTACGCGAACCAAGAGTCCCTCGACACGTGGACGGCATGCTCCAATGCCTTCCTCGCCAAGTTCTTCCCGCCAGGCAAGACGACTGCCCTGCGGAACAAGATATCGGGCTTCCAACAGCTCGCAGATGAGTCGACCGCGGAAGCTTGGGACAGGATGCAGGAGTACGTTCTCTCATGCCCACACCATGGCATGGAGGAATGGCTCCTCATACAGAGTTTCTACCACGGTTTGAGGCCGTCCGCTCGAGAGCACCTCGACGCCGCAGCAGGCGGCTCCTTCTTCTCCCTTAGTGTGAAGAACGCTAAGAAGTTGATTGAGAGGGTGGCGGCCAACCAGACTCATGGTGAACGCCAAGCGGCGAGCACCAAGACCCGTGGAGTGCACCAAGTGGAGACGATGGACATGCTCGCCATCAAGCTCGATCAGCTACTCCGCAAGGTGGAGTCTCCGCAGGACCTGCAAGTTGCGGATTCCCGCATGACATGTGAGGAATGCGGCAGCGTTGGGCATATGGGCATCAATTGCCCAAATACGAGAGAGGAATGCAATTTCCTCAACAATGGCAATGGGTTCCGCTCCCAGAACAACTACGGCTGGAATTCCAGGCCCGACCTCTCCTTCAACAAGAATCAGGGGGGTAACAATGGTAATTCTTCCCGTTATGAGCCCTCTATCAAGGATCTAGTTCTCGGCCAGGTCAAGATTAATGACAGCATTAGTAAGAAATTTCTTACTACGGACAAGGCTTTAGAGAGCATAGATGCCAAGCTAGAGTCATTCAGCACTGCTCTGCAGAATCAGCTAAGCCATAACAAGATGCTAGAAACGCAAATAGCGCAAATAGCTTCAGCTGTGCAGTCTCCTCGTGCGGGTAAACTTCCTGGGCAACCAGAAGTTAATCCCAAGGAGAGTGTGAATGCAATAACCATCAGGTGTGAAGAAAGCGACTTGGATTCCGCACTCCCCGAGGATGTGATCAGAAAAGATCCCGGATGGCCAACCATCCCGTGTTTGGTCAACGACCGTTGTTTCGCTCGGGCACTATGTGATTTAGGGGCGAGCGTGAGCATCATGCCGAAGGCGATGTACGATGGGTTAAACCATCCATTATCCCCAACGACCATGAAGCTCCAGCTTGCAGACGGGTCACTGCGCCTGCCCTTGGGGATTGTCGAAGAAGTTCCCGTGCAGATCAGAAATCTCTTCGTCCCCGTTGACTTTGTTGTGCTGGATATGGAAGTAGATGACAAGGCCCCTCTCATCCTTGGGAGGCCGTTCTTGAGCACCACCAACGCCAACATCGACGTGGGGGCAGGAGAGATCCACTTGGACTTCAACGGCAGGGAGGAAACGTTCAGCTTCAAGACTAAGGTTGAGCAATGCAAGCAAGTACGGGTCATATATGGAAAGGACCCAAGGAGAGTGGAGAAGATTGAGATTACTCCACCCATGCCACAGGCAGACAAGCTCATTGCATATATGAGAGACTATCTGGAAAGAGAGAATGCAAGAAGGCTAGCAAAATATTGGAGGACTCCAAGGAGGATGCCTCCGCCGTCTAACACATCTCAAGCCCCTCTTACTCCTCCGCAAGAAGGAGTAGGCGAGTCACAATCGCCTAAGAAGAGGAGAGCGAGGCGCTCAAGAAAGAAGAAGGCAGCTACGGCATCAACCGATGAGAGTACAACAAAGGCACCTATTGAAGAAAAGGTCACCGCCACAAACACAAAGAAGACAACAAAGGTGTGGCGGAAGAAAGAAGGAACCTCTACCTCGCAAGATTCTCCAGCGAGCGAGGTCCAAATAAGTTGAAAAGACATGGAGAACGTCTAGCTCAAAGACGTAAAAATGAGAGCCCTCCGATTGGGGAGGCCATCCCAATCGTTATCCTAGCTAGGCCTAGCACTTGTTTTTCTTTTTATAAATCATAGAAACAAAATAAAAATTTAAAAAATTAAAAAACAACAAAAATAATAGGATTCCCGGTGATGCCCATTAGGGGCTAGCCACTTGTATCATCCTCACTCTTTTTTGCAGATCAAGAAGGAGGAGGAAGAGCCTGAATCAAGCTTAAGTCTTACAAAGACTCAAGCTTGGGGAGGGCACCCCCAGGTAAGAAGGAGTTCAATACAAGCTCGAGTCTTGCAAAGACTCAAGCTTGGGGAGGACCCCCAGGTAAGTATTCCTAACTTTCTTAATAAATAAATGAACTCTCTGTTTCGAATAAATGCTAGAATCTTGGTGTTATGCTACGCTTAAGGGAAATGATGATCGAGTTACAAATTAGCTTCCCATGTGTCGCATAGATGCAACCTCTACTCCTGACATATGTGTTATTTTTACTTGAGCATGATCACATCATGAGTCTTGCTTATTTCTGTGGGTTGCATTTGTCACACCAAGTCTGAGCATTGTGGATTGTGATATGGCATGATTAGGACTTGTTGCAATTTCTTAGTATGGTTTCATCCAGAGATGTTTTTCTTGAATTGCTGCAAGTACCTAAAACCCTTCTGTTTTGGCACACTTCTCTTAGTGTGAGGATTTATTTACCTACCAGAGCCATATCATAATATTCGAAACAGCCCCACTCATAGCCATTTGTTTATGCATTGAGTTTTGTTAAGGTTTGATGTACTCTTGAAACTAAGCACTCCTAATTTTGGTCATAATTCCTTCGCGTGTGTTTTCGAAAATTTCTCTCCACCAAATAAAAAGGGGAATGTTTGGATAAATCAACCAAACATTTTTCAGAGTTTGCAAAACTTTTGGTCCATCCAAAATGCTCAAGAATATTTCAAAATGTCTCATTGAACCATTCAAAATTTATGGCCCCTTGCACCATGGAGTAGTTTAAAAAAAAAAAAACTCCATGGTTGCATGACAAAAGTCAATGGCTAGATGGTTCTTATCATAAACATCTTGAGCAAAATAAAGGACCAATGTTTTTCAAAACCCCCTTCCATAAGCGTGAGTTCATTTTCTCCCCCTCCATCACATCATTTCCTATGACCAAAATAAATGGAGTTGCTATGTTGATTGAGACTCATTCTTTAGCTTTACAATATATGCATGACATTTGTGCACTCCGTACCAAGCTCCACATTCAAAGCCTCATTTGATAGAAGGTAAGATGAGTGAAGCTTGTAGGAATAGAACTCACATAGGTGTGGTAAGAGAAGTGCCACCCAAAACGAAGGAGAATTTTTGCACCTTTCAGCACATAAAAACTCTGAATGCATACCTGCTAGAATTGTGTACTTGTCCGAAAATGCCGTTCTAGTCTTCAATGCTGCATGACAAGGTGTGACATATAAGCCCCACGATTTTTGCAACACTCATGAATATTTTGTGCTCTCGTAAACTTACCACGGTTTAGGGAGTATGTTGTTGCATCTTTATTACCCATGGGGCGCTTCTTTGTAACTCCTGATCCGCCGGTACCCTGAGTTGAGTTTGCTCGGGACGAGCAAAGTTTAAGCTTGGGTAGGCTGTTGGCGGTCGTTAAACCATGTTTTGACCGCCACCCTACCGGTAAATAAATACATAACACCAAGATTTTGTGCATAGTAGATAGGAATAATGCTACTCCACAAGTTTTGGTGGATATTTGGATGCAGGAGTGAATAATGGAGAAAAGTGGGCCCAGTCAGGGAAATTCCCTGGCCGGCCGGCCCCACCCTAGGCCGGCCGGCCCCACCTGGTGGCCACAGGCCCCAGGCTTCCTCCAGTGGGCTGGAAGATAATCTTCAACGCATAATTCAAGCCCAGCTCGGCAGAATTCCATCGACATTCTAGAAGGTGGGCCATTTGGGCCTTTACTTGGCCCTCACTTCAATTCTGCCGACCCCAGCAGGAAACCGACCTTCAGATCGCCTTCAGGGAGTGATCTGGAGCGTCCAAGAGCAAGTCGGTGGCAAACCGCCACAGGGGACGGCCGGCCGGCCACCCCCCTAGGCCGGCCGGCCAACTCTGGCGCCACCGCCTCTCCAGCTTCGGCCAGGGTGCTTCCACCGCCTTCACATGCTATAAAAGGGACCCCTCGGCCTCCGAATCAAGGCGCACCATCACACTTCATCCAAGTGTTCATTAGTTTAGTTGAGTAGTAGCTTTGGGAGTTAGAGTAGAGTAGAGTAGAGTGAGAGCTCTCTCGGGCTTCCGGAGTATTCTCGGAGTTCGGTATAGTTCTTTGTATCTTACTCTTGAGATATTATTTTATTTATTATATAATTAGTTTTATCTTTATTTATTTCTTTTAGTAATTCTTTTCTATTTAGTTTATTTATTCGTTAAGTAAGTGCTCGTAGAAGTCTTGTTGTGGGATTCGTGATTGTTGGAATAGCGAGTACGAGAGAGTGCCGTCGTCGGAGATGACGTCGTGTGAAATCTGTGCTTGTTCATTCTTAGATAGGACTGCTCCGTTGATCAAGAGTAGCTCCTCTAGGCGGGTTGTAAGCGTGGCGCTTAGATCTTGGCCTATGCACGTTTGGCACCCAACCCCACGGAGGATGGTAGCCGCGAGTGTATGTGACAGCTGCACCGGTCTCTGTAATCCACCACGTCCGGGTTGGACTCAGCAGGGTCTTAATTATAGCGCATGGATCCCCAGGGTGAACTAGCAGCATCGGTTGCCCTGGCACTTCCGTGCCCCGAAACGACATGACTTGTATGTGTATGAGCTTAGCTAGAGTAAATAACCTTTGTAGAATTGACTGCTAGAAAAGTAAATAATAGATAAACATACAGGTAGCCTTAACTCTATCTCGTTGCTCTCCCAAATGTATACTATGATTTATTTTATTACCTTGGATTTGAGGATGTGTGTGCCACCCATATATATCATGCCTATCTTACCCCCGTCTCAAGTATAGTTGATACATTATTTCTTTCTCCAAATTATCCAATGCATAGCTATTATTCAGCTTTCTTTTGCTCTACTTCCCTGCGGAAATATAAATACGATAACCCTGGAATACTCCAAGGTGAAATGCTACAATGGTGATCCGTGCGCTTGCGGAATTAATGAATTTAATTTTATCGCATAAGAACCGCCAACAGCTGCGCAATGCTCCGGAAAGGCGTGGAGACGGCGCGCGATGGAGAGAAGCGGCGAGCGGCGGCGATAGTCGTTGGGGAGGTGGCTAGGACGGCGGAATCACGTCGAGATCAGGCGGAAGAGGGGCGACGCAACACGGCGGTCCTCGGCGTCCAATCGGTGTCGTCCGGAGCGGCTTCTAGCGGCGGTTCGACGAGCTTCCTGCGGCAATGGCGGGCGGCGGCGCGAGCTAGGGTTTGGACGCACGGGGCGATGCGGCGGCTTGAGACGAGAGAAAAAGAGGGCTGCCGCGGCTCGGTTTTATAGGAGCGGCCGGGTTCCCGTGCGAAGATCGGTGTCGGAGTCCACGGGCGGCACGATGGCGATGTCGGTGGCGGCGGTGGTGTCCGGCTCGAGCAAGGCGTGAGAAAGAAGAAGGGCGACGGGCTGGGCTGGGCCGCGAGCTTAGTTGGGCCGGGAAAGAAAAGGCAGGCCAGGCCGAGAGAGAAGAAAAGAAAAGGAAAAAGAAAGAGAGAAGTTGGGCCGGAGAAAGGAAGTTTGGCTCATTGCAGCCGAAAAGAATTTTCCTTTTCTATTTCTTTTACTGATTTTGCAAAGCTAAAGTAAATCGAATTCTACACGATTTTAAATTCATTTTTGCACCCAATAAAATCCTAAATGCAAATCTAAACAGCATGAATGCAACAAACACCTTAATATATCTTATATTCATTTATTTTGATTTAGAAAATAACTCCTTTACACAAGAAAATATTAACTCCCTATTTTAATTTTAGAAATTAAATTATTCAAAATTTTGAAAAATCTGGGTGTTAGAGTGAAATGGCTTTTTCTTCAACAAGTTTTGAGGTTGAAAGGTTTTTCACCAAAGTTCTGTGGTTGGATAGAACAAGTAATGTCTAAAGGTAGTGTAGGTATCAAAGTTAATGAGGATATATAGGTCATAATTTTCAAACAAAAAAGGGAGTGAGACAAGGCTGTAAGATCAATGAACCTAGAGCATGGTTCATAGGTTTTGGTGATTGATGTCAACATGGTCAATGAGACTAACAAGGTTTGCTAGTGTGCAAAATGTTTAGTCTCATGGATGTAGTGATATACTATTGGAGTGACAACACCTCAAAGGTTGCGAGGAAGTTGATAAAGAGAAGAAGTGAACATGAGGACTACTCTACGAGGTGACTACTACGCACATGAGGTAAGAGACAAGGTGAGTATGTCATGTGTTCCTCTATGTATCTTATACTTTGACATACTCTTAATCATCATGTTGGTCTTGCCTTATGTCATCTGCCATGATGATCTTGTCTATTGTATGATGATGTTCTTGTCGTATATCCTATGCACATTATATGATGCTTCGATCGGGTTGTCCTTTGTGACAACTAGATCATTGTGACTAACATCTTTGGATGTAGGAAAGGTGTTCATGCATATTCTTTAGGTCACAATGAAGAAGCTTCGTTGATGGATGATGACAAGGATCAAGGACTTGATAGAGGTCACGGTTTGAGAAGATGGATCAAGGCTAAAGACATGCTAGATCCAAGCAAGTGTTGGCTTGGTGTATATGTAGGCTTGAGTCCATAGGAACAACCGGACTATCAAGAGGGATCGAGTCGTTTTTCTTAGGTCACACTAGTGGTAGAGGTGAGTGGATGCTTAAAGAGTCTCTCAGGCACTAGGGTGACAGCAGAGGAGAAGAAGAGCCAAGTGTGATGAAGTTTGGAAGCAAGAATCGAAGAAATAATCAAGTTCAGCTTCAGCAGAGAAGACCGGACGGTACGGTCAAGGAGACCGTATGGTACGGTCTACATTGAAGATCCAGACAGAGAAGTGAAGTCTCAGGTTGCTGAGAAAATAAAAACCGGACTATAGACCGGACGGTACGGTCAAAGAGACCGGACGGTACGGTCCCTATTGGGAGAGCAACAGAGAAGACGGAGTTTCTGTTGGAAATGAGGAAAGGAGACCGGACGGTACGGCCCTCGAGACCGGACGTACGATCCCTAAAAGATGAAGAAGAACAGAGAAGCAGATTCTGTGGAAGAAATAGAGACCGGACCGTCCTATCCTAAGGACCGGACCGTCCGGTGGTCTTTTAGCCATGAAGATGTTAGAATCTGGAGATCAACCCAAAATGAAAGTTGTAGAGAATTTTAAGAGTTTTCCATCGGTATATGGTACACCTCCATCGGAGTTTGGAGCTAAGAGTTATGCTTGAAATACGACAGACTGTCTGGAGGAGACCGTATGGTATGATCTTGAGGACCGGATGGTATGGCCACCATATTGACATGAAGATGGCCGAATCTGGAGATCAGCCCAAAAGGAAAGTTGTGGGGAATTTCAAGAGCTTTCGATTGATATGTGGTCCACCTCCATTGGAGTTCGGAGCAAGGAGTTATCACCGAAATACTACAGGCTGTCCACTGATGACCGTACGGTACGGTCAGTTGTACGGTCAATTGTACGGTCCTCTCTGAGACTGGACACTTTCAGGGCAACGGCTAGTTTTGAGTGGAGGGCTATAAATAGCCGGTTGCTTGGCCTTTTGGGGTGCCTTTGGCACTTGTTATCAATGGGGAAACATAGAGGAAGCCAAGAGGAAGAAAGAGAGGCACTTGGGGAAGATTTGGAGAGGAATCTTGGTGCTTGAAGATTAAGAAGAAGAAGAAGCTTAGTGCTTGAGAGGGTTGAGAGCATCCATCCACCTCTAGGACTAGTGTGGTCATAGGGAGGCGGTCTTGGTTTGTTACCCTTGGTCTATGGCAAGACCTAGACCGGTTAGGCGTCGGTGTTGAGCTTGCCAAAGAGAGTGTGGAAGCCGACACAAGTTTGTACACGGTCTTGGAGCTTCCCGAGCGAAAGAAGCATCACTAGTGGAGCGCCCTTTGGCACGCATCAAGTGCGGAGCCTTACCTTCGGAGGAGTACCCGGGAGAAGCCCGGCGGGACGTGCCCGCGACTTCACTCAAGAGCGGTGGATGGTCCCAAGGAGGAGAACATTGCCAGTGTGCGGCGGGGTGAAGCCCGTGACTTCACTCGAGGAGTGAAGCGTGCTCTTAGAGGGACATCACCGGCTTAAAGGGTGGAGTGTGCTCTAGAGAGGATCGCCATCGAGCGGAGGGACGGGGTCGAGACTCCGACGGGAGTGACCCAACGTGGAGTAGGGGAAGGCGCCATCCTTCCGAGACCGCGGGAAAAATCGATGAGCAATCTCTTACTCTTACTCTCTACTACTTGCACTTACTATCTTGTTTATCTTATATGCATATAGTAGATCTTGTGCTTATCATATGATTGCTTGATGATTATTTCCGTGTGCTAGCTCTATATTATCTCTAGTGATATGCGCTTTCCTTATGTGTACTTACTTGCTCATAGCTCATACACTTGCTTGATATCATCTAGTGATCTTGTTATGCTTTATATTGTATCTTGTTATCATGATCACTAGCTTGAGCTTTCCCATGTGTTACTTGTATGCATGCTAGTTTGATTGCCTATCTATCTTATATACTAACATGTATAGGACTTACTTGAGCATATGTATGTGTTATCCATAAGCATGCTAGATTGCTTGATTGCCTTTACCTTAAACACTAGCATGTGTAGGACTTGTTGAGCTTATCTTGTATATCGTCATATGCTAGGTTGTTCTATATGCTCATGTATACCTTGCTCCTAGCATGTACAAGTCCTAGCACATGGTTATCCTTGCTTGATCACTATCATAGAGTGCACATGTACTCTCTAGTTATGTATCCTTTACTTCCGTAATTAGAAAGAGTAGTTAGAAGTGCAAAAAGTTTTAGTTCATGGTGTGCCCGATTCACCCCCCCTCTCGGTCACACGATCCTTACAAAGGCGATCCTCTCTCTCCAATTCTCTTTAGTCCAATAGTTGACATGCTGGCCATTCTTATTGCACGTGCAAAGGAGGACGGTCAATTTAGAGGAGTTGAAAGGATCAAGGGCACCGAGAGGGGGGGGTGAATCGGTGTGTCAACAATTTCTCCCAAACGTACTTTAGGCGTGAAGCTAGCAAGACTAGATATGGTGATAGCAAGAAGCAAGCAAAGCGCGCACACAATCTAGTCTATGCAACAAGCAACACCCTAGCAAGCAATTCTACCAAGTAGTAAAGAGACAACCTATCATGCAATTCTACTAGCACATAATAAGTAAATGCGGAAGCGTAAATGCTAGTATGTAAAGGAGATAGAGATAGGAATGCTCATGATTTTTCCCGTGGTCTCGGAAGGGTGGCGCCTTCCCCTACTCCACGTTGGGTCACTCCCGCCGGAGTCTCGACCCCGTCTCTCCGCTCGATGGCGATCCCTCCTAGAGCACACTTCACCCTCCGAGTGAAGTCGCGGGCACGTCCCGCCGGGCTCGATCCCGGGTACTCTTCCGGAGGTAAGGCTCCGCACGTGATGCGTGCCAAAGGGCGCTCCACTAGTGATGCTTCTTTCGCACGGGAAGCTCCAAGACCGTGTACAAACTTGTGTTAGCTTCCACAATCTCCTTGGACAGCTTAACACCAACGCCTAACCGGTCTAGGCCTCGCCATAGACCAAGAGTAACAAACCGAAGTGACTCTCTCAAGCTCACACTAGCCTAGAGATCAAGTGGATGCAATTGCTACTCTCTCAAGCACTAGGATCACTCCAAATCCTTCTCAAGTGCTTCTCTCTCTTGCTCTTGGCTCCCTCTGAGTTTCCTGCACTCCAACAATGGCCAAGAGACCCCTCAAGGGGCGGGCAACCAACTATATATAGGCTACCAACCCAAAACTAGCCGTTGCCCAAAAGTGCCCTGCGAAACTAGAGACCGTACAATAGGACCGTACTGTCCGGTCTCTTCCAGACCGTACTGTCCGGTCTCTATTTCCAGGCGCATCTCCATCTTCTTCTTCATCTCCAATGAAGACCGTACTGTCCGGTCCCTAGGACCGTACCATCCGGTCGATTGTCCGGTCTTCATTTCTTCCACTTCCAGAAACTTCAACTTCTCTGTCTGGAAATCTTCTGATGACCGTACTGTCCGGTCCTCATGACCGTACCACACGGTCTATTGTCCGGTCTTCATTTTCTCAGCATCCCGAGACTTCACTTCTCTGTCTGGATCTTCAATGAAGACCGTACCATACGGTCCCTAGGACCGTACTGTCCGGTCTCTACCGGATAAGCTGAAAACTTGATCCACTCTTGATCCTTGCTTCCAACTTCTTCATCCTTGGTTCCTCTTCTTCTCTTCAGCCACCCTAGCCCTCGAGAGACTCACTATGCATCCATATGATCTCTAACCTAGTGTGCGCTAAGAGAAGCAATTCGATCCCTCTTGATAGTCCGGTTTTTCCTATGGACTCAAGCTAACATCTACCAAGCCAACACTTGCTTGGTCTATCATATCCTTAGCCTTGATCCATCTTCAACCTTGACTCCATCAAGCTCTCGATCCGAATCGTCGAGGCAACCAATCACCAAGTCGTCGATAAGATAGAGTTTGTGAGACGACACTTCATTGACATGACCATTTGAATATCCTACATGGAAATGTTAGTCACATCAATATGGTCACCCAATCACCAAAACATTCATACCTTTGGGGTTTCCAAACTCCAATGGTCATGAAGCTTACAATCTCCCCCTTTTTGGTGATTGGTGACAACACATATCATAAGATAGAGAATGTAAAGCGCAAGAGTGATTGATAAGATAGGATATGAAATGAAGAACAAGTAAAACGGAGAACAAGGTAGTCATAGCTCAAAAAGGTATCACCTGCAAAATAGAGTTAGAGCACATGGGTGATATATATGGAATAAAAACATGAGCTATGACCACAACTCTGTGATGATGAGATTATAAGATATTCCTGCAAAAGCAAGTGAGTGCACATATCATTACAGAAAGAGGAAACCTGGCAAGATAGATATAAATAGGCGCATCCAGGTGAACATACACAAACTCAGAGCAATATATCAGAGCAATATATTAGAGACAGAGCAATATGCAAGATATATAGATAACGAGCAAGTGTATGTAAAAGAAACCAAGTGCATTCTTGATGAGCTAAACACAAGCAAAAGCAAATCAAGCTCAACAAGAACCACGAAGAACCAAAAGAATATATAATGAAGTACCAAAAGATCTCCCCCTGGACAAAAGCTGTCTCACACTCCCCCTGAACACAAGATCACTCCACTACTCCCCCTAGACCTATACAAGATCTCTCTATCTCTCTCCCCCTTTGGCACCAATGACCAAAAAGAGAAAGAAGGAAAGAGAAAAACTGCTGTCCTACGCGTCGGAGGCTGGAGGAGGTGCAGTGGTGGTAGTCACTGAAAGCTCTGGAGCTGAAGAGGTGCCCTGCTGCGGCTGCTGCTGCTCAGAAGAAGTGCCAGTGTACTCAAACTCTGGAAGTGGTGAAGGAGTCCTGGGGAGTGCTGTCTGCTGCTCTGGAGAGGTGCCTGTGGCAAGAGCCTCACGTAACTCCTCACGAGTATAGCCAAAGTCAGTGAGATCTGCTGAGGGCTCAACAACTCGAGGCGGAGTAGGTGTCCTGGGAGACTCTGTCTGTGCCACTGCTGCTGTCTCAGCTGTAGTAGTCACGACCTCTGCCTGTGAAGCTGTAAGAAGTGAATCTGTCTGCACTGAGGCGGTCTGTGCTACTGTGTCGAAGTCGAGTGTACGAGCTGGCAGTGGTGACACAAAGAAAGGACTCGTCAGCTGAAGCGGTGAGAAGCTCGGAGCTGTAGTAGCAAGAAGAGCTGACGGAGTCATGGAGAGGCCTGGTGAAGAAAAGTACTGCTGAGAAGGTCTTGCCTCTCCTGTCAAACCAGCAAACGTGGACGTCGACGGCCCCACCGTAGGTGCACCAGCAGGTGAGATGGGAGCCGTGAGTAAGGTGCTGAAGTACTGTCCCTGGCTGGAAGACTGTCCTCCCTGTGTCTGAGCAAACTGCTGCTGCTGTAGCTGCTGAAAGCGAACTGTGTCTGGTGGCAGCACACCTTGAAAGGTGATAGGAGGGAAAGACGGGAGACCTGGCAGTGCCTGTCCAAAGAGACGAAGAGTCTGAGCGATCGCCTCAAAGCCAGTGAACAGCGAAGACATGCCAGAAGCCATCTCCCTCTGAGTGAGTACGACACTGTCCAACATCTGTCGATCCCTCTCCCTATCCTCTCTCTGACTCTGGAGCTCTCTACGGATAGCTGCAAGCTCTGCACGTAGTACTGAATCTGTCTGAGCTGGAGCTATAGCTGAGCCTGAAGGTCCTGCTCTAGAGTCCGGAGTCACGTCCTCAGGAATGGACTCCATCTGGCTACCAGTCTGTATGTGCTGCTCTGTCTCGGTAGCTGTGTCACCTAGGCCCTGTGAAGAACTCTCCTGTGAAGCTGACTCCTGGGTAGCAACCCGTCTGTCGGAGGCAGGTAAAGGAGTGTACGCTGTAGTCTTCTTGGGCAGCTCGTCATAGTCCTCCTGAGACAACAACTGTAGCCTCCTCAGAATATAGCAAATCAGTGGAGCGAAGGCTAAGTGTCTGGCAGCTATGCTCTCTGCAATGACGTCCTCCATCTGGCTCAGTATAAGATCCATCAGGTCAAAACCTCTGTGCCTCAGTATCAGCATGACGACCCACTCACTACAAGAAAAAGGGTCCTGTTGGCACGCTCATGTAGCAATGCTTTTATAAGCGTGTCTATATTGATGTGTATAGATGCTTTTTGACACGATGTTTAGAACGTCTCAATGTGACACGATATTCGACACGCTTTAAGCGATGATAACCATGTAAAGACGTTTTTTGACATGATATTGACAACGCATCAAAGTGAAACGATATTTGACACGCTTTCATCGTCACTAGCATGTAGACACGCTATAAAATGTATCAAATCGGACATCGCTAAAAATCTAAATATGCTTTGTCTGTCACTAACCACATAGTGATGCTTTTTGACACGATATCAATACCGTGTCTAAGTAACACGATATTTGACATGCTTCAACCATCTCTAGCTTCTACAGACAAAGCATATTTAGATTTGGTACTGGAGACAAAGCTTCCGAAATTATTTGTTCGATAGTTTGGTACTGGTGTTGTCTTTTAATTAACTCATGCTATCTGTGACATGTTTTTCAGCATTACATAACTTTTGCTTCTAGAATTGTTACTGATTCCAAATGCTTTTGCGCCACTACAATGAACATATCAACTTTATCAGCGTGCTTCTAGAACTGTTACTAATTTCAGATGCGTTTCTCATGTTTTTTGGCCTGTTTAAAGACGAAGTTATGCCGAGGGAGCCTAGAGGATTACGAAACTTGAACTTTGAAGAGCTAGATGAAGAACCTGTGGAAGAGGACCTAGAAGATGTCGAAGAAAACGAGGAAAATTTGCAGGGTCCTCCAGATATTGATAACATATTAGCCGGGTTGCCTCAGAAACCAGCAGACCCGATTAAGATAATTTGTAAGGTCGAACCTTTTTGCATACACATCCACACAATGTGCAATTTATCAGATCCTACAATGTCTTATATTCAGGGCCTGATGGAAGGGTGGGACAAGTTGTTGGAGATTTCCGAGTCTCAAATCTGTTGCAATTGCAAGGAGGAAAGGTAGTTGTAGGAACTGATGAAAACGGTGTTCCAAATGAAAGGTCAGCTTCCATCCTTGGTCAGCACCTTGGAGATACAGCAAAGAGCCCAACATTTGCACCGTTGAACATTCCAAGATGGGACAATAAACTATTTGAGCCACTAAAAGTGAAAATCATCAAGGATGTTGAGGTAAATTTCCTTGACAATTATTAGTTACTCTTCATTTTGGCTTGTCAGCTAACAATTAGCTTTCTATTTCAAGGCTAAATTTGTCTTCCCTGCTGAGAAGAAAAAGCTTTCAAGGGACTGGATACTACGGACTGTTAGCACCAGGTGGCGAGCCTACAAATCCAAGTTGAAGAAACAATATTTCAATCCTGATGTTAGATCTCTAGATGAAATCATAAATGGCCGTCCAAAATCAGTCAATGCGCATCAATGGAGAGGTCTTGTTGGTATATGGTTTACGGAAACACACAAGGTGATGTATTATTAACTAATAATGCTTACATGTATTGAAAACAAGTTATGTGATAAAAGTGCCAGTATAATTATTTCCGTTGTTTCAGAAATTATGTGGAATAAACTCCCGATGTGCAAAAGAGCAGAAGAACCCACACACAACAGGGAGAAAAAGCCATGCCAGACTTAAAAAAGAAATGGTGATAAATATGCCTTTTCTGAGTTTTTATCTATGTAACAATTCCGTATTCATCTAATAAAAATGAGTTCTGCAGGAGGACCAAAGAAAAGAGAAAATTCACAAGATTGAGTTATATGATGCAGCTCATAAGAAAAAGGATGGAGAATATGTTAACAATAGTGTTAAGACAGTAATGGTATATTTTTCTGTTCTGATTTATTTTGTTGGATGTCAAGTTTATTTGTTAAGGTTATGATATATCTGTATGCATATTTGAATAGGACACGTCATTTGTTGAATTAGCAAAAAGGAAAGAAAAGAACAATGGTCATCTCTCAGCTAAAGATTATGCAGAGGTGTTTGATCAAGTAGTTGCTGCAGGGTCAACACCCCGAGGTTACTATAATCAGAAGTACTGGGGCGAAGAAAATGTTTCTCATGGTCTAACGTTTGTTTGTCAATCTGAGGAAGAACTAAGGGCCCAAAGTAGAGCAGAAGCAGCAGAAAATAAACTGCGTCACATGAATGAGATTCTGAAACAATGGCATGCTATGTTGAGACAGAAGTTTCCTGAAGAAGATTGGCCAAATGTACTAGAAGCAGCAGGAAATGATGACGTAAGCATCTACTAGCCCATCTGTCTTTTTTTTCTGTTATAGAATATTTTCTTATCATATCTACGTTTCATGATTATTTTTTTCATTTTCTTAGGTTGATAATGCTGAAAGAGTAGGTGACAACAGTAGTCAGCATGAGTCCAGTGATAATGTTGATTATGATCATAACAGTTCTGATAGGAACCATGAAGAAACAAATGCCAATGTGCACTCTCCCACTCATTCTGAGCAGGTGATACTATACCTAGCACATTGTGTTTTTCTTCTCATAATGTAAGTTCTTTCCAGCGTCTGAAAATTATTGTCATCACAATTTGCAGCGATCATGTGCCCCAATGTATGCAGAAACAGAGGAGGGTTATGCACAGCCATCTTTACCACGTGAGCACATGAATGCAAAGGTATGCTGCAAACGTTCTGTCGGGCTAAATATCTCGTCTCAATGTGCTTTGTTACCACAAAGAGAACTTCAATTGCAGAAAAAGCAGACTGAGAGTCGTAAGCAAGCTGATCAGGGCTATGCAATTGCAGATTTACCACGCCATAGCTTAGTAATGAACAAGGTATTTCATTTCTTTGAACTAAAATTTGTAATTGCAGCAATATCCTTTCATACAGAAAGTATGATTATTGTAAAAAAGTTTGAGCCAACACCTGATTATCAAAGTTATTTTTTGTTTAGGGATCCCGAAGAGTAAACCCACCAGGTCCTAGTCGATCAAAAACGGTATGTTTTATTTGGCTTCTTTCTGTATAAGTTGAACATTTATAGCTCAATATAGTTCTTTTGAATTGTAGGGGAATATTGAAGTCTATCTGTTTTCACTGAGAACTAAAGATAAAGTTTTGGCTAAAGGACAGTTGGTGACCACTGATAGTAGACGAGTGATTTTGGGACACATGCTTGGAAGTGATTTTTTTGGGGTTTATGTTGATGGTCTAGAAAATTTGACCAGAGGTAACACTGGAGAAGAGACGCTGCCTAGACCTTATGAACAAATTCGTACAATAAGAGATGCTGTTGGCTACGTTATTGCCTGGCCCCGGACACATGTAAGTTCTAAGTTCTTTGCACAGCTTGTGGTTCACTGAAATCGTGTACTTATTGACTGAATCATCCCACATTTTAGGTTAAAAAACTTAAGAGTTCAAGTCAGACTGGTAAAAACTTACATGGTAAGTTTCATAATTCAAATTTGGTTTATAATTGATTGAAATATCTATCCATTGATTATATATAGAACTTAATTTTCAGCATGATAGAAGGATCTCAATGGAATGAAGTTAGAGATAATCTACTGCTCTGGCCGTGAAGGACGATGCTCATGAATACTTAGGGAAAGCTTCTCTGTAGATTTTAGTTATTTGACATGTATTTAGAAATATTTGTTTAATATTTCCACTGATAGACATGGTTGAATGCGTTGGTGCGCTTTAATTACTACAAGTATTGCTTTTTCGGGATTGAAGTTTCCTATACAGGCCAAACTGTTGATGTCTTCATTTTTATAACCATGTTAATTGAGCATCGATTCAATGTAATATTTTTATGAGAATAATTTGGGAAGAACGTCTCTAAGTTTCATAAGTCGCAAAAAAGCGTTACTACCCTTCATTTTAAAAGTGTCTCTATGGTTGTTAACACGGTATAAAACTATATCACACAACGTATCTATGTTATTAGACTCGTTTTAAATGTATCTAGGTAACGTAGCTACATTTCATATTACGAAAAAAAGCATAACTATATAGCGTGTATGTTGCTAAACACACGAACTGAATCGTGTCTATGAAGATGTCTCTATAGCATTCGACACATTTAAGAATGACTCTATATTCCTTAACACGCAATATAAAACGTATCTACATTACTTGACACGTATCGGCAAAGGCGACTTTATGTTTCTTAACACGTAACACAACGTTGCTATAGAACGCCTCAATGTTATTAGACATGTACCTATACAAACGACTCTACATTCCATAATACGCAATAATGCGTCGTTACACAACGTGTCTACTCCACTATATGCGTAAAATTGACACGTACATGAAGGCATGTCTACATACATATATATGCTTTATAGCATCTCTATAGAACGTCTTGTACCTCTGTAGACACGCTTTCAAAAATCATATCTACAATGGCCTGACACGGCCCGTGCGGATACGCTTCCAACACGCTTTTTGAAAGCGCCTCTATATTTCGATAGAGATGAAATAAACGTATCTAACTACTAAATAAAGCGTATCTATAGGGGGTGTTTTCTTGTAGTGACTGTGAGAGTATAGAAAACTGATCCCTGTATCCACTCCTCGGCACAATGGTCTTGCTAAGAATGCTCCTGAGAACTCTGCCCTCGTGAGTAAGTCTGGTGTGAGCTCGGCTGTAGTTCTCCGGGTGAGGTGGAGGGAAAGCAATGCTCATATCCTCGTCTGACGGTAGGTGTCCTCCAAGAGGTCTGCGGGGAGGCTCCATCCCTGGGTGAGCAAGAGGAAACACCCTAGTCTCGTGCTGAACAGTCTCTAGGGCCTCTACTAGGTTCTCCCTCGTCACTCTGTGGGGCTGCCCTCTGAGCATGAACCATATAGAAGACCGATCTGGGGCAATCCACAGAGAAGCGTAGAAATCTATCACTATATCATAATCCCAACGCATCAGTGTAGTGATGATCTCCTGGAGGCCCGGGATATAAGACAAGTGCTGAGTAAAGTCTGTCCCGGCACCTCTGCTGGCAGCCTCTATGCTGCAGTGCTGGTGAGTAACAAAGAGCTTACTAGCTCCGTCTGTCCGCAGTCTGCTCCTCAACCCAGCTGCTATCCTCTGCTGTAGTAAGGTCCAGAAGCGACCTCCTGCCTGTGGGTCCCTCCTGGCAGGTACCCAAGTCTCCTCACTGACTCTCCTGAACTTCTTGAGGACGGGGCCTGGCAGCCTGAGTGCGTCCTCAGCAAGCACGTCCCTAAGAGTAGCAGTCCTGTCAAGAGCACAAAACTTTACAGCCATCCTCTGCCTGTCACCCTCGGTGACCTCAGGGGGTCCGTCACCGGAGTGGGAACTCTCCTCTGCCTCTGACTCTGGCTGCTCCTGCGCGGTCCTCGACGTACCAACCTCACGGATGGACGGAGTCCGCTGCACTGTGACTCTGGCCCTGGAAGACCTCCTCGGAGTCTCCCCCTGTCCTCCTGCAGGTGGGTCCCTGATCCGGAACCCTGTGTCTCTGCCAGTAGGTAAGTCAACATCTGCTGCCCTGAGGGCACGATCCCACTCTGGATCACCTGTCCGCTGCTTCTTCTTCTTGGGCTGTGGATCTGGAGCCTTGGCCTTGCCCTTGTCTCTGTCACCTCTGCCCCTGCCTCTGCCTCTGCCTCCTGCCATCTCTGCTGACTGGGCTGTAGACAAGATAGGGCGAGTGAGCTTGGCTCACCAACCCGTCCACTGACGGCTGACTGCCAAAGATAGGACTAAGGGCTTGGCCCTCAATCCGTCCACTGTCTCTGCTCTGCTGTCAACTGCCCACTGTCCGCTGACCACTGCCACTGCACGATAGGAATAGACAGGGTATATGAGTATAGAATAACCTACTATAATCTACAAGCAAGAATCGTAGGTAAGCGCATTAATCTATATGAAGTCCTAGCGCAGAGGTGAAGGACACAATGCCGGCAAATATGCAAGGGGGAACTACGGCATTGTCGATTATCGGTGGAGATCAACTAGTGTACATAGATCATATGCAATAGACACAATGTACCACTAATCGAGGAAATGCTAGTGTCGAGCTAGGTGTATAAGGTATGGAACGGAAATCGACACAAAGTGATTAACAACCAAAATGTCATAGATAAATGAAGTGCGACACTCGAACACTATGCCACATGGCAGGCAAATGACCTCAATTGCATTGAAGTTAATCGGATTTTACGACAAATGCAATAAAGGTTCGATTTTTCTAGGGATTTTCATCGAAGAAGGAGACGATCGGCTCAAACCCTAGATACGGAATCCGAACGAGGCTACTGTGCGATTTGTGAAACCAGGAGCTCACCGGAGCAGTCAATTCGACGAAGATTGCCGGAGTGATGGTGCTCAGGTCCGGTGAGGCCGGGAACAGAAGCTCGTCGCGCGAGGAAGGAGCAACAGCTCGAGGTTCGCGCGGACGGAGGAGCTCCTTTGCAAGGTGCTCGTCGACGGCGAGGTGGCGTCCTCATCTTCGGCGACGGCGGAGCGCGGGCAGGCGAAGCGGCGGCGGTTCGGCGTGGAGTGCGGCGACGCGGCGCAGTGCGGCGCTAGGGTTTGCGGGTGCAGGCGCGCGGAGGAGCAGGCGGCGCGCGGCGCGGTGGAGGTGCTCGTCGGCGGTGGCGCGACGGCGGCTGGTCGGCGAACGGCGGAGCGCGCGCGCGGGAAGGTGGTGGCGGGAGCACGAACGGCGAGCGGCGGCGTAATGGGGAAAGGGATGCACAGTAATCGCCGGAAAACCGTTAGGAAATGCTTTAGTTTGAATCGACGGCTGAGATTGATCCAAAACGAAATCAACGGATGAGATTGAATACATCTCGCGATGAAATTAACCAGACCGTATGGTACGGTCATAGAGATCGTATTGTACGGTCCCCTTTTCCACCCTGACAGATAGCTATAGAGAATGTATTGTACGGTTTAGAGGACCGCATTGTCCGGTCTCCTTTCTGCCTCGATCTCGTGCAAAAGCACACCGTATTGTACGGTCCCTTTGACCGTATTGTACGGTCCAGTCCAGAAATGCTGATTTTCAAGGAATTTCCTTCTAAGTCCAAGTTTCTCACACAAAAACCAAATAAACGCCAAACATGGACTAGAAGGGGATCTCTCAAACACTCCTTTGAAAATAAACCAATATAGGTTACGCATAGGCTTATAGTAATTTTTCAATCGGCAAATAAGATGCAACAAATAAGAACCAAATGCGATAAAAACAAAAGAGGGTATGTATGAGTCCTTTGCCTATGATCCGTGCAAGTAGATTTAACCTTGAGGATCATTTAGCAAGACTCAATGGGCATGAAGCGCAATTCTTTTCTTTAGTCACACTTCTATGAGATGTGAGATCATATTACGAATGAAGCACTTCCTCATAGTGTGACAACTCCTTTGTGATAACCTATATGCAATGCATGAGACAAGCATATCATACAAATGCAAGAGAAAGTAAACATGCCATGTGATATGCAAGCAAAGTTAAGACAACGCATAAAGGAAACCTACTCAAGGCCAAGTTTGAACCTCTCTCAAGCTTACTCACTATGAGCCAAACCTTGCCTTGAGTCCATCGGTCCACCAACTCAAGCATCCCCATGCTCATAGCTATCTTGAGAAAGTTAGACCTTGAACTAATTTTTATGTTCTTTTCCTTTTAGTTATTAACATATGCATGAATGCAAACATACTAGTTCACAAAGGAGCACCTAGCTACCATGCAAGCAAATGCAAGAAAGGAAACTACTATGATACAAGTTACCTCCTTGAAGAGTAGATTTGTCGATGAAGCACTCGAAGCTTGTGGTGGACGTTCATGAGTTGTCGTTGCGGCGCACGGTCCACCACCATCACCCTTCTAGGTCTTGTTCTTGGGAGCCCACTCGCACTTGGTTGGCCTCTCAAGGTCAACTATGCATTTGGGCACCCAAATCTTCCTCATCATCCTCCTCTTGTCGGGTGATCCAAGAGCCTTTGCCTTCACCTTGCCTTTCTTGTCCCTAAAGAGCTTGTAGTGTGTATTTCCATGGAACAAGTTAGCGTTAGGCAAAACCTAGGAACTTCTCACCTTGGGACAATTCTTGCTAGTGTGGCCGTCTCGGCAACACTTCTCACAATAGTAGTCGTCCGCCATGAGGGGAACTACCCAAGGTGGAATGTCCTCGTCCTTGCCGATGAGGTTGATGGCGGCGGGGTAGGAGCCGAGTCCCTTGTGCCCGGGGTTGTTCACAAGGTTCCGACCAAGTATCTCCTTATGAATGGTCCTTCCCCTTGTGAGCCTCTCGAAACCGTCCATCACCGAAGCTCTCTCCTCCTTGAGTTGATGATATTCCTTCAAAATGTTCTCATCAAGAGAGATGCTCTCAAGAGAGGGAGTTAGTCCATCACAAGTAATATATGAAGAATCGGAAATGGATGAACTAGAGGAAGAAGTGTTACACTTTTCGAGGAGGGATTGATGTTCTTCCTCAAGAACCTTAAACTTGCCATTGAGCCTCATGTGTTCAACCTTGAGCTTGTCATAGCTTTCATCCAAGGTCATGAGCGAAGTGGAAAGGTGCTTGATCTCATCCTCTAGTAACTTGGACTTCTCCTTGAGCTTCATGTGATCTTCCTCAAGCTTGTCATAGTCCTCATCAAGAGCCTTGTGAGAGATGGATAAGTCCCTAAGTTCACCCTCAAGTTGACGAACTCGGAAGGCGGCCACTTCATGTTCCTTCTCCAACCGAGCAATGGTCTTGTCCTTCTTCATGATCATCTTGCCGGTTAGGAGAATGCTATCCAAGAGTTCCTCATATGTGGGCTTATCCTCCTCACCAAACTCTTCATCGGACTCGCTCTTCTCATCTTCACTACTATCATCATCTTTGGCCATCAAGCAAGTCGGTGGTGGAGGTAGAGTCTCGGAGATGTTGGTGAGAGCTATGCCGGCCATCTTCTTTCCCTTGGAGGATGAGTCATCACTTTCTTCTTCATCACTATCATCATCCGAAACCCACTCTCCAACATAGAGTCCCTTGCGAGATGATCTTCTCTTGTCTTTGCCTCTAGAGCTCTCCTTCTTGACAAACCTCTTCCTTGCCTTGTACTTGCTTCTAGGGTCTTCTTCTTCATCATCGCTTGACTCTTGAGTCTTCTTCTTGCTCTTCTTGATTGGCTTCGGACATTCCTTGGCAAAGTGACCCTTCTCTCCACAATTGTAGCACTCGGCATCTTTCTTGTTGATGAATCTTCTCTTGAAGAAGTTGCTTCTCTTCATGAGGAGTGCTAGATCATTGGGATGAAGTTGCAACAAGTCTTCAACGTCTTCTTCAAGCTCTTCATCACTTGAATCTTGAGTCACCACCTTCTTCATCTTCTTGCTTGACCCCTCGGATGCAAAAGCAAGATTCTTGGAGGGCTTCTCATCAAGCTTCTTGTCGAGGTTGTAGCTCTCGAAGGCGGTGATCTTCCCAAGTAGCTTGTGGGTGGTGAGGTCTCGCATGTCGGTGTTGAAGAGGCATGTGATGAGTGCGCCATATTTCTCCCTTGGGAGAATCCTCATGATCTTCCGCACAAGGTCACCATCATCAATCTTGTCCTTCACACCGAGAGAGTTGATATCCTCTACAAGCACATTCAAGCGAGAGTAAGTGTCATTGATTAGCTCATTTGAAGACATGGCAAAATCATCATACTTGTTCTTTAGCACATAGTATCTTTCCTCTTTCACGTCCATGGAACCCTCATGAACTTGTTGGATTTGAGTCCACACTTCATGAGCGGTACCCGCGGACTTGACTCGAGCAAAGACCTCTTTAGTGATAGCTTTAAATAAGGCATTTTTAGCTTTAGCATTTGCCTTTGCGAGACTCACATCAAGAGTACCAATGGGAGTCCTTAGAGAGACACCGGTACTTACCACTTTCCATGCGAGAGGATCGAGAGCCTCGAGGTAAGCTTGCATGCGAGCTTTCCAATAGGCATAGTCGGTCCCATCGAATGGGGGCGGTCCCCTTTCACTTCCTCTCGGCATCCTTACTCAAGGCGGTTAAGCCCTATTTGAGCAACGAGGCTCTGATACCACTTGAAAGGATCAAGGGCACCGAGAGGGGGGGGGGGGTGAATCGGTGTGTCAACAATTTCTCCCAAACGTACTTTAGGCGTGAAGCTAGCAAGACTAGATATGGTGATAGCAAGAAGCAAGCAAAGCGCGCACACAATCTAGTCTATGCAACAAGCAACACCCTAGCAAGCAATTCTACCAAGTAGTAAAGAGACAACCTATCATGCAATTCTACTAGCACATAATAAGTAAATGCGGAAGCGTAAATGCTAGTATGTAAAGGAGATAGAGATAGGAATGCTCATGATTTTTCCCGTGGTCTCGGAAGGGTGGCGCCTTCCCCTACTCCACGTTGGGTCACTCCCGCCGGAGTCTCGACCCCGTCCCTCCGCTCGATGGCGATCCCTCCTAGAGCACACTTCACCTTCCGAGTGAAGTCGCGGGCACGTCCCGCCGGGCTCGATCCCGGGTACTCTTCCGGAGGTAAGGCTCCGCACGTGATGCGTGCCAAAGGGCGCTCCACTAGTGATGCTTCTTTCGCACGGGAAGCTCCAAGACCGTGTACAAACTTGTGTTAGCTTCCACAATCTCCTTGGACAGCTCAACACCAACGCCTAACCGGTCTAGGCCTCGCCATAGACCAAGAGTAACAAACCGAAGTGACTCTCTCAAGCTCACACTAGCCTAGAGATCAAGTGGATGCAATTGCTACTCTCTCAAGCACTAGGATCACTCCAAATCCTTCTCAAGTGCTTCTCTCTCTTGCTCTTGGCTCCCTCTGAGTTTCCTGCACTCCAACAATGGCCAAGAGACCCCTCAAGGGGCGGGCAACCAACTATATATAGGCTACCAACCCAAAACTAGCCGTTGCCCAAAAGTGCCCTGCGAAACTAGAGACCGTACAATAGGACCGTACTGTCCGGTCTCTTCCAGACTGTACTGTCCGGTCTCTATTTCCAGGCGCATCTCCATCTTCTTCTTCATCTCCAATGAAGACCGTACTGTCCGGTCCCTAGGACCGTACCATCCGGTCGATTGTCCGGTCTTCATTTCTTCCACTTCCAGAAACTTCAACTTCTCTGTCTGGAAATCTTCTGATGACCGTACTGTCCGGTCCTCATGACCGTACCACACGGTCCATTGTCCGGTCTTCATTTTCTCAGCATCCCGAGACTTCACTTCTCTGTCTGGATCTTCAATGAAGACCGTACCATACGGTCCCTAGGACCGTACTGTCCGGTCTCTACCGGATAAGCTGAAAACTTGATCCACTCTTGATCCTTGCTTCCAACTTCTTCATCCTTGGTTCCTCTTCTTCTCTTCAGCCACCCTAGCCCTCGAGAGACTCACTATGCATCCATATGATCTCTAACCTAGTGTGCGCTAAGAGAAGCAATTCGATCCCTCTTGATAGTCCGGTTTTTCCTATGGACTCAAGCTAACATCTACCAAGCCAACACTTGCTTGGTCTATCATATCCTTAGCCTTGATCCATCTTCAACCTTGACTCCATCAAGCTCTCGATCCGAATCGTCGAGGCAACCAATCACCAAGTCGTCGATAAGATAGAGTTTGTGAGACGACACTTCATTGACATGACCATTTGAATATCCTACATGGAAATGTTAGTCACATCAATATGGTCACCCAATCACCAAAACATTCATACCTTTGTGGTTTCCAAACTCCAATGGTCATGAAGCTTACAGGAGTCGGACCAAATCTAGTAGACGAAGGGCTCTCGATCTTTCAATATGCGGATGACACTATTCTTTTCATGGTAAATGATTTAAATGAGGCTAAGAACATGAAGCTCTTGCTATGCGCTTTTGAGCAACTATCTGGCCTTAAAATCAATTTTCACAAGAGTGAACTTTTCTGTTATGGTGCGGCTAAGGAACTTGAAAGTGAATACTCACAGATCATTGGATGTGACATGGGGTCATTTCCTTTCAGGTACCTTGGTATACCTATGCATCATAGAAAACTTAGAAACTCTGATTGGAAAGAAATAGAGGAGAGGTTCCAAAAGTGGGTGGAAAGGGAAGATGCTTTCTGTAGGAGGTCGTTTGGTTTTAATTAATTCAGTCCTTAGCAATCTATCAATCTTCATGTCATCCTTTTTCGAAGTGCCTAGAGGAATTTTGAAGAAACTAGATTATTATAGATCAAGATTTTTCTAGCAGAGCGATGAGTATAAGAAGAAATATAGGTTGACAAAATGGGGAATTTTATGCACACTAATGGATCAAGGAGGTTTAAGAATTTTAAACCTTGATTTACATAATAGATGTCTTCTTAGTAAGTGGATCTATAAGCTTATAAACGAGGATGGTGTTGGCAAAGACTCCTAAGAAATAAGTATTTGAGATACAAAACTATTACTCAGGTACAATATATGCCAGGAGATTCTCATTTTTTCTCTAGCCTGATGAAGGTTGAAGAAGACTGTTTGAGACTTGACAATTCAACCTAAGTGATGGTACTGAAATCAGATTTTAGGAGGATGCATGGTTAGATAATACACCTTTTAAAGATCAATTTCCTGGTTTGTATAATATAGTTAGAAAGAAGAGTGCAACAGTTGCAACAGTTTTAAGATCAGATCCATTAAACGTTGCTTTTAGAAGATCTTTAGTTGGGAATTAATAGCATAGCAACAGCTAGTGGGAAAGTTATACATACCCAACTTAATGATCAAAGAGACACTTTCAAATGGATGTTGCAACAGGATGGAAGATTTACGGTACGTTCGATGTATTGAGCGCTTGCCACACTAGATGTTGTATTTCATAATCACATTCTGTGGAAACTAAAGTTGCCCTTAAAAGTAAAATTTTTCATTTGGTACCTGATTAACGGAGTAGTTCTTACCAAGGATAATCTAGCAAAAAGACGATGGAAGGGAAGTTTAAAATGTGCTTTTTGTAATATTGATGAAAGTATTCAGCACATTTTCTTTGATTGTCGTGTTGCTAGATTAATATAGCGAATTGTGCAAGTTTCCTTTAATATTTCACCTCCTTTAAGTATTTAACATATGTCTGATGATTAAGCCAATACATGGGGTGGATAAGAAACTTAAGTACAAAATCTTGGTAGGAATATGTACTCTTTGTTGGGCAATCTGGTTATGCAGAAATGATATGGTTTTAAACAATACAAGAGCTTTTATTCCTATGCAGGTGATTTTCAGAGAAACGTATTGGATTCGGCTCTGGGCGTTTTTGCAAAAGAAGGAGGCGCGGCCACAGTTCGCTTGGGGCTGTCGTATGCTTGAAACCACTTCGATGGAAATTTTTGCTACCAATGGCTGGTGTTTTAGTAATAAACTTGGTTATCTTTAAACGTTATGGCGTCACTTTTATTGTTTCCTGCTCTCTGTTTGGAAGGTGCTTTGGATGATGTAATAATAGACAGCTACCACTTTGAAGGTTGCTTATTAAGGCAACCACAACAAACGTAAAAGGGCAACCTGGCCCAGTACAGCCTGTAGTGATGATGGGCCGAGTGTTGTTTTTTTTTAAGGAAGTCACTTAAAGGCCCATAAATATTGGCAGCCCACATACGGAGAAGGCAAGCCCACATACTTTCTTCACAACAACACAATTGATGCGCCAATCCTATACATAAGGCGGGCTACATTTAAACTTTGATAGAACAGTGTTTGAGATTCGTGCTAGACTTGATCAACGTGTGAGATTCAGACAGGTGGGAAGAGGAGGAGTCAGATGCTGACACGTGGCGGCTTCCTATTGAGGCGGGTGGGAGGGAGGAGAAAAAGAACCGGTTTTAAAATTTCAAACGCATTTTTCTCTCAAACCGTAAGTCCGTTTTTGAATCCGTTTGAACCAACATGTTGTTTAGAATTAATGTTACAAAATAAGATTCAATATGAATATTTTTTGAAATTTTTAAAATTCAAAATTTTTGTCAACATTTTGAATGTACTGTGTCAACATTTTGTTTGTACTATGTCAACATTTTTTTGTTATCGGATCAACATTTTTTTCAAAATGTTGACTCATGCTCTAAAAATGTTGAAATAGGTTTACAGAAATGTTGACTTTTTTGTTTCAAATGTTAACGGCTGAGTTGGGCTGAGCTTCTCAGATTTGATGGGTTATTGGGCTGATTTACAAGTTGATAATAGTAGGACGCTCTTTATACAGGAGGTCCTCAATTGATGTGTCCAAGATATTAAAAACCAAATGTTGGTGCACCAATGATCGTGTGTCATCTCATCATCCTCGCGGCGTCCGCACAGTCCATCAACGGACCAAAAACATGTATTGCCACACCAGGACTCATCTAATCTGCCAGAATCAAACGCCATTGCCACACCACAAGAACCCTACGTACTGGGAGCTGACTTGCTTGGGTGAAAGTGCAGCTACAGTCGCAAAGCTAGCGCAAAATTGGATGGTAACGTACGTGGAGAGATCCACCAGCCTGGTAGCATATGTATCGGCCGGATGCCATCATCATGCTGTTAGCACTAGCAGCCCAACTACGGCGGCCCAAGAGGCAAGGACAAGCAAGCGAGCCCGGAAGCCCAATGTTCGATCTCTGGCCCAGAGTGGGAGTGAGTGCGTGTGTGAGTCGCGTGCCTTGTGTTGTAGTATAAGAACAGAGGAGATCGAGAAGAGAGGGGTGTCGAATATTGTAACAACTAAGCTTGTTGCTCAATCCAATCCCTCTTCGATCCCCAAATCTACTCTATCAGCTTCTTCCCAACCGATTGCTATTGCTAACACATGCATGCCATGCTTGAAGCACAAACCAATCTGCAACTTGCGGTGAAGCTAGGTACGCACACCAACGTTGATCCATCCGGCTGTGAGGCCTCCTCTATTGGTGGGATGAACGCGCCATGGCACCACCAACGATTGCCCGCCGTGTAGACCAACGACGCCTCGGAAGATGATCGCGTTCAGGCTCAGTGTTGTCACCATGCCGCCAGCCAGGAACTATATCTAATCTATAATCTATAAACCAATAAAGAACCAGTTTGAGGAAAATATTTTTCATCCTGCCAGATTGTACCCAACCTATCTATCCGTCTTTGATTTCGATCTCACCCCACCTGAGAACCGTCTGATGCTGCCGGAGGCGTCCCACCCCACCTGCCACGTGAGCGTTTAGAGAGAATTATGTTGAGGGAGCGTGACAATGACTTGTTGTTTTTCACCCAGCAAATTTTTTACCCTCCTTTCTATCCCGCCCACCGTTTACGCTAGCCATTCATTCCATAATTTGCCTTTCCAAATTCACACGATTTTCCTTCTCCGCCTACTTCCATTTCCTTCTCATCTTATTCTCCCAACCAGATCGATCGACCTCGTGCTCCTTCACACAATCCATTGGAACATCTGGCCGGAGGAGGGCCGCCCCGAGCCGCCGCGTGGCCGGAAGAGGGTCGCGCCGCTCTGTCGGGCTACCCTGCCGGCGCTCCCGCGCTGAGGTGGAGCCTGGAAGAGACGGGCAAGAAGGCGGTGACGCCCCGATCGCCGCAGGATCAGGAGAGACCGACCCGTTGGGCCGCCACCGTCGCGAGGAGAGGAGATCGTCTGCTCGGCGGCAGGAAGAACAAACATTGAATTTCATGATTCGCGTAGCAACGCAAAAATTGGACCGCCATATCATTTTTTTCAATCCATCTCGACGACGGCGGCAGGTTTGTTTCGTCCCTCTTTGGATCCGTAATTTGCCCCTTTCCTTCCTCGATCCATATCCCTGTTCACCTCCTCTTACGCCTCTCAATCTCCTTTGCTACTGCGCTCACCCGCTAATGGCTGATGTGTAGCAGGTAAGGGATTTTGACGCCGCGATTTGTTACAGTCATCAAATTGCGACCAATGATTAATAAACTTTGCCTCGTAGGACAACATTGTATATGCGAGTTGCGCATCCAGTTTTGATGGATGCGCCAGGCTGATACCTTTGGTACAGAAGGGATTGTCACTGTAGGTCTTCTATCTCCTGACAGTTCGATAATATCTGAATTCACAACGTCACAGAACTATCATACCGAAATAGACATCGTGGTCATTATCATTTTATTGTTTGTCCCCCATGTTTGCAAAGAAATAGAATAAAATGATACTTGAATGTTAGACTGAGCATATCATTTATCCGTTTCAGCTACAAGGAGCACTTATTGGCAGCATAATTCATAGTTCAATGCATCCAAGACCCAGAGCATCAACTGGACCAGTTCAAGTAGATCAGTTGTAGGAGACCTTCGTCGGTTTCAACTCTCAGGTGATCTTCACTCATATTCAACATGCATGATTTGCCATGCCTTGTTGTTCACAGAAAAAAAGAGAACAGGTAGGGAGAGGGGAAAGCGATTGCATGAGTATTATATCTCAGATTTTTTTTTTGGTAATTTCTTTTCATTAAGGGGTTACTGGTTAGCATTATACCAAAAAAAGGCAAATGAAATTTAGTTCAAAGCAATCATGTATTAGTGATCGTGACATGACGAACTAATAATGGATAAATTACCATCTTGTTTCATTTGTGCAAGTATACACAATACATCTGTAAGGAAAATAATCTTCTTATGATATATATCACGATTTTCACCTTTTCCTCAATAATCTCCTTTGATACTTGATTTGTACTAAAACAGGTGACAGGCCATCTGCCTGAACAATAGTATTTGCTTTATTTGGGATATATCTCCTGGTGTGTATGGGAAAACTCACACTTTTGTTCCATTGCATTTATCAACAACTGCAGAACTTTTGGTTCTGAAGTTTTGTTGGTCCTTATAATCAGCTTGGTTTTCTTCAAGGTCCAGCTACAGAACTTTTGGTTCTGAAGTTTGTCACCAAAGTTTGATTCCAGCCTTTGGTTTTCTTCAAAAGGAACAGTACACAACATGCACATTAAAGAAGCAGGCTTGGTGAGGATATATTCTCATGTTCTTTTGAGTAAACATCACTTCTTTTTCTGTCCACTGCCGAGTAATTCAAGTTCTCAAGCAATATTTGTGGATTATATTTTCTTTCTTTCTTTTGACTGTCTATTAATAATTAGCATCTGCATGAAAATTTATCCATTGAATCTGAGGTTTGCATTCTAATCTAACTATTATTGTTACACCACCCTTCTTTGCTTCATATTTTCATTTGGTGTTCATGAGAACTGTGCAATCGTGTTTATTTGAAGCTGGAACAATTTGGTTGATCACTGGCGTGTTAAAAAAAACATTGAGAGATTTCTAGGAGAATTGAGAGATTCCTTTAGTTTTTAGTTAAATGTGAAAATAGGGTCCTAAAACTGTTGTTGCAGCACTACTGTTAATTCAATGTTCATTCTTTTTTCGAGAACGTATTAAATGTTCATTCTTTATTGCCGCTTTTACAGGATTGGTTTATGTCTTCCTTCAGCATGCTCAGATGATGGGATAATGATCAATCTATCATATTTACACAGCAATGGAGACGATTAATATAGTTGAACTTTTCAAACAACAGTTGTATGGTTCATGCATTGAGTCAGAAACTATCTAGCTAGAAATTTAGCTTGAGATGTTCGTCTCCATCCCATTGTGTAAGAGGATGAAAAAAGAGAAGACTAGGTTGTTGTTACACTTTTTTTTTCTCTTTGTGAAGCAATGAAATTCACATGTGTAATATCTTTGCAAGCACTTTTACGCATTCCTTATTGTTGAGACCATATTTTGGCACCTTCTATGCATTGTGAGTGTTAGGTTTAGGCAAAAATATAGTATAACTTGTGATCGCCTTTGGTGGTTCTGTCCGAACGAATTAAAAAATATAAGTAAGATTGATGCATGAAATTCTGATTTCCTGCCAAATGATGTATTTTTCTAATCATGTGCGTGGCGCACGTGCACTAGTATCAACTACGAGTGAGCTAGCTAGCTTGTCCCAAGACTGCACCCTCGGGATCGGCCTCCCCAACTCGTCACACCTGATCAGTCCTACCTACGCCTAGAATCTAGATCGCGTAGAACGAGTGAACGACCCGGCCGGCGTCCTCGCTTCACAATGGCACGGCCGGAGAGCTGCGCGCCCCATCTCCTCCTTCGGCGATGGCACGGAACATACGCCTCGACAGCCGTCCTCGTACGATCAGGGGCGGAGCCAGGATTTGGACATAGGGAGGGCCAAGCTGGTAATCATCGGCACCTTACCGAAAATTTTTGACTTGATGACGTAAATATGAACATATAATTTGACTATGTTTACCTGGGTTTCTCTCCAATGTAGTAGTTCTTTCTTGTTGAGCTTTTTGCTGATGCACATTAAAAAAAAAAAGCTTTTTGCTGATGCAGAAACATTTTTGAGCACTACTCTCCAGCACTAGGATTTCCAGTACTACCACCAGTACCATCGGAGCTTGAACTTTTCATGTTGAAACTGAAATAAATAGAACAAGTACTCAGATTACCACATGGCATCACGAACAATTAATCCCGACCCTAATCGGTTGACCTAAAATCTAATCGTAATACAATTGGAGATTAGGATTTAGGGGTACTGGTAGTGCAAGACGCACGCATACCTTTCAGGAGCTAGAAGATTGCTGTGAGCCTTGGTGCTGTGGATTCCTGCTTGGTGATCACGGCCTTGGCGAACGCAAAGCGGACGGCGGCGACGCAAAATAGAGGAATAGAAACAGAACGATCGAATGATGCGAAGATTTTGTTGAACGTGGAAGGATGGCTCGCTGCTGTACACCACAAAGGGATGGCTTTTCTTGTTGGGCCAACTAAGCTTGAAGTGCAAAGCCTCTTAAGGGGGGCCCATCCTACTTAATGAAGTCATTAGTCTAGAAATTAGGAGCGTTTCCTCATAGAAAACTCGGGTGAGGGGGGGGGGGGGGGGGGGGGGGGGGGGGCGCAGGCCCCTCCTCGCCCCCCTTGGCTCCGCCACTGCGTACGATACCCCGCCGCGCGCGGCCATCGACGTTCGCCATGCATGACCGTGTCGTGCGACGGACGCCCGCCGCTCGCGCTTTGCTTTACCGGAAGGCGAAGAAAAGAAAGATTCCACGTACCTGGGGAGGGAAGCTAGCACGGATCGACGGCGGCGGCTCAAACCCGTGGACGGCGGCGGCCCAAACGGAGATCGTCGACGGCTGACGTCAGCAGTATGAAAAAAAAGGTGAATCAATGGCGCCATATATACGGCTTGCTAACAGTTGGCGGATCCAGACAGAAAATATAGAGGGGCTGAAACGCTGTCCGCTTGTTGCCGCCCGCCCATGCAAGACGCTATCGAGAAGCTAGACGTCGCCCCAGTAGGGCCCACCCTGTCGTCGCAGCCGGTACATACCGCCAGTAGTTGCTTGATTTCAGTCGATTGGGATTAGCTTTAGCTGAATAGGGATTCAATAGCTTGGACTCATGTCCGGATTAATATACACGAGAACCTGTGAGAAACGGCCACACGTAAATTTACGGACGGGGCACGTCAGTAAAAACAACGTGAGAAGAGGTAAGCCTTCTGCTTTCAGCATATAGTTACTGCACATGGTGAGGTAAACTAAGTGTTGTGAACCCTTCTCTGTTGGTTGAATATTCACTCTTAGCTAGGATTCCAACTCTGAGTGGGCCAAAAGAAAATTGTCCCGCACAACAAAATAAAGCTATGAAATTGTATTATGCAATCGATAGAAAAATGTTACAAATTTTGAGCAAACCACCTGATATTTGCAGCACGTGCATCTGATTTTTTTTTTAGCACACGGGCATCTGATTCCTTGCATAAAACTTTGATTGCCAGATAGAATGAGCCCATTTACACCAATGCTCTCAGCCGAACATCACCTGGAGCCCATATCTCAGCCCAGCATCGGCAGGAGCCCATTTACTCCTTCGTCACTTTTTCCTCCTCCGGATCGAGTCGAAACAGAGGAAGACCGGACGCCATTGATGCTAACCGAAGCTCACAGCTATTTAACCCACAACCCACAAACTCATTCAGAGAGGCACGCGCGCACAACAGGCTGCAGGCATCGACTTGTTTCTTCTACTTTTGGAGAGCGACAATGCGACATCCGCTCGTTCTTTGAAAAGGCAACAGCGGCAATTTTTTCCCGAAATCCCTTGCTCGAGTCCTACTCCACAGCGTACAGGATTGGCCCTGCCCGCCGACCGTCGGTCCGCCGTAGGGGCGCGAGCTGACATGTTATTTTCATCGCTTCCGTGTTGAGGTTTTCTTCTGAGTCGTTGATCGACAACTTCAGGAGCTCGATGACCGCTTTGATGAGGTAAACATCGAAACATAGATATGCTCATTTGCATGGCAGCAATCAATCATGCTAATTCATTTGCTGCCTATAATGAGAAACACTTGCTCAAGCTTCTAGGTTTTATCCTATGGATTTCTCAACGGATGATTTACACAAGCTTAGTTTTGAAGTGAAGCTCTATGTGAAATGCGTACAAATAAAGGGTTTGGAAAGATAAAAATCCTGGAGATCTTGTTGCTGTTTTCAATTTTTTCTTTTGATCAAAATCAAAATATGAATGCCCAGCATGTAGAGCAATCTTAGCTCCGCCACTGGGGGGGCTCTGGGTGGGGCTCCATTGTCCGGCGGGTAGGAGCGGGGGGGGGGGGGGGGGGGGGGGGGGGGGGGGGGGGTGGGGGGGGCTCGAGCCCCCTGCTGCCCCGGTGGATCCGTCAGTCGCTAACACCGGATACAGCAAAGAAAACGCTCCAGTGATGCTCTCCTTTCATCGTGTGCTACTGGTGCAGCCTCCCCTCCTCGCTTGATAAGGAGGAAGAGAGCAAAACCGCGGCCCTGGTTAAGGACAAGTGGTGCAAGTGGCATAACACTCCCTCTCATCACACCAATGAGTGCAAAGTGTTCAGGCAACAGATCCAATCGGTAATTGAGAGTGATTGCATTAAATTCTCTGGTCAGAAGCCGATGAAGATTGATGGGCATCCTTTTCCAGTCAACATGATCGGTGGATCTGCTGCTTTGATCGGCAAGTATTCAAGGAAAAGGGAGAGGGAAGACAGGAGGACGAGTGATGATGACTTCGATCCACACTGGAACTGTCCGTTCTTCCAGTACTGTTGGGAGCAGGGTATGAAGCTGCCACCAATTGAAGGTTGCCCAGGCTGTAGCAGAAGATCTGGAGATTTGTACAGGGAAGTTGGTTCTTCAAGACGAGGTCCTATGAGGAGACCATCATCAAGGGTTTCTGTGCATGAAAGACTTGGTCCTGTCAATCAAGTTGAAGATTGTGAAGAAGATCAGGGTGAGTTCACAGAAGAAGGCCAATGGTGTCCGAGTGGTATTTTTACCAAGACTCAGAAGAGAAGAGTACAGAGGGCATGTTGCCGGGAGCTGAACAAGGATGTGAACCAGAAGGATGATCATGACAAGGGGCCCAAGTCTAAGAAGGTGTGGAGACCAAAAGTCAAATCTCAGGTACATGAAGTTGAAGCTCCTGTCAATATGGTATTTATGCTGCCACGAGAATTTAGCTCTTTGGACATTAATGAGTCGGAAGAAGAAGCTTCTGCCGAGTTGTTATTGGGTCCACAGCAGGCAGTGTTCGAGAAGCCGTCTGGTGTTGATCATCTCCATCTGAGGGCTCTGTACCTTAATGGTTTCGTCAATGGCAAGCCGATGAGCAAGATGATGGTCGATGGTGGTGCTGCTGTCAATGTTTTGCCGATGGCAACGTACAGGAAGATCGGCAAACTGCCTGAAGAGCTGACCAAGACCAACATGACGTTGAGGGATTATGGGGGCAGGAGCTCTGAGTCAAAGGAGTCACCAATGTCGAAGTCACTATCGGAAGCAAGACCTTGCCGACGACATTCTTCGTAATCGAAGGCAAAGGTTCGTACGCCGTACTGCTGGGTAGGGATTGGATTCATGCTAATTGCTGTATCCCTTCCACGATGCATCAGCTCCTTATCCAGTGGATCGACGACGAGGTGGAGACTATTCAAGCTGATAGATCAGTAAGTGTGGCTACTGCAGACTTTTTGCCGATGATGGTGGAAAACTTGCCGTGCATATCAGGAACTTACTGGGAAGGTGAAGCATTGGATGTTACCGATGAAGGTGTTTGCATCACTGAAGGATCGGCAACTCCACGGTTGCTGTAGCAGTTATCAGATTTGGACGTTGATCGGTTGATAGAAGTAAAGAGTGCAATCGACAATTAGCCGATCGACGCAAGAGATGAAATTCAGCCGAGCGCTTAATGCAAAGTATTTATCTTTAAAGTGTTCGGTTGAGTTTTATCGGAGCCGACGTTAAGAGCGTCGCCTTTAAGACGGCCGATGCTAATGGTATCGCCCTTAGGGAAAATATATAAAGGAACATAGAAGTAAATATATATATATTACAGATGATTGGAAGATAGTTTTTGATGATTACAAATTCATGCACGACGGGGATACAGATAATCACGAAGTACATCAAGTGCATGTATGCGGAGCTGATCAGTCTCGGCCAAGACATAGTTGTCGTTGTCATCAGACTCGATCTCCGCAGGAACGGATGCCCAGGCACGCGTTGAAGCTTCAATGGAGGCATTGAGCGAATCTTTTTGTTGAAGCATGTCTGCATTGATCTTAGCAATGGTTTCTGCCGATGCCGATACTTCTTGTTCCTTAGCCTGTAGAGCTGCTCTCAAGTCTTCGGCTTCTTTCTTCAGCTGAGTTAGCCTATTCTCCTCCTCTGTTAGCTGATTTTTCATGGAGTTATATTTTTCCAATTCTTGCTGTGAGAGCTCAAGAGCTGCTTCTGCTGCTGCAACAAGTTGGCGTTGATGGGATCGGCGATTGATATTTTCTTGAGCTTGCTCGTAATCAAGACGCCGGAACTCCATGTAGGCCACTAGATGAAGGGCAACTCTCAGATCCCTCGGAAGGCGAGCTTGGATCTCTTCAAACCTAGCACGGACTGAACTGGCATTAAGAGTGAGATCTTCTGTAGTTGCAAAGTTGAGTCTGGCTTCTATCTCGATCAGCTTATTGCGGATCTCGATTGGCAGTGGTTGCCGATGATGCATTGCGACAATTGGCTCTACCACACGTGCCTGCAAGCACGAAAGTTGATTAGAACACATTGATGAAGAGAACAAATCGACATTCATTACCTCGGATAAATCGACATCAGCTTCAATCGGAATAGCCTGAGAAGAAGATGCTCCAGAATCTGAGAAACGGCCTCTTGGTATGTTCTGAGCTGCTTGGGACGTTACAGGTTCATCGACAAAGAGGTTTGCCGATTCTTCTTCCCTTCGCTCTTGCATCTAATCAAATGTGAAGTCAATAAAGATATAGATGCCGATGGATAAGTTTCAAAGGCAAACCTGCGGCTGAATTTCGATGTTGATGTCTTCTGAGGCTATGCCTTCCTCTGAGGCCAGAGTTTGTTGCGTCCCGATGCCGATTTCTTGTGGGACACTGGTGGCCGCTGGTGCTTGAGCAGTTTCAGCATCGGTATCGACGCGGACTTCAGTTTCTTCAGCATGGCCTTCAGGAGAATGGGCTTCAGTTTCTTCGTAATCTCCTTCAGAATGGCCCTGAAAATTGAAACAAAGGTTAGATGTTGATATTTGTTCAATATGAAGCAATTATATGTGAGAATAGTTACCGGGCTGCTGGGAGGAGTTGGCGCAGAGCTTGGTTGTTTCAGGAGGGCCTTGTGACGTTTTGCTGGGACCTTGAAGCGAGGGCCTTGACGCTTTGTTCTAGAAGATTGGCCTTTGAGGAATTGAGCCGGTGTTGGTGCATCAGAACCGATGACAGGTTCTGGATGAGGAGCAACGTACAAAATACCGATTCCACTGTTGCTTTCTGTGGGTGCATCTTCGGCATCAGACTGCAAAATAGAAGCTACAGTCAAAAAATTTGTTGATGGAATAATGACGGAAGTTGAGATCGGTTACCTCTCCTATCGGTCCAGGAAGCGGAAGATTGGAGATGAAGGATGCTGTGTTGGAACAGTGGAGATGCTTGGACCATTCTGCCCACCATTGTATGAAGAGCGTCATGCAAGAGGGAGCCAGTGTGATGTTGTCGATGTGGCCGAGGGGTAAATTCTCAGTCAAACCGAATAGCCAAGAATACTCCAATGTCGATTCGACGATGGCCCGAGCTTTGACCTTATCAGCATAAAAGAGACTGGGAGGAATCTGGCCGAGACCCATTTGCCTTGCAGCAAATGAAGGATTATAGAATTCATATGATAGCCTCTGATGACCTAATGTATTCAATCCCGTCGGCAAGATGCAAGGCTTGACACAAGACACAAAGATGTTTGCCGATACTGCATTCTGTAGAGGATTGTCAGCTCTGAAGGTGAAGGGAATCTCAAAATGATCCATGATTTCTGGGTTTCCATATGGGAACCATTCAAGATGATCATCTTTGATGCCTCTGTAGAAAGCTTTGAAGTATGAAGCCAGGAGATCGGCATTCATCTTAACTCCATCTATCGATACCAAAGCTTCTCCCAGTGAAGTGCATCGGCGCCCAGCTTGATTAAGGGTTGGGAAACGATATAAATACAAATCTTGGAGTTCCATGGCTTTATAGGAGTGCAGAGTGAGCCACATCTGAAGAAACCACCATGGACCACCAATATTGCCGATTGGAGTATCCTGCCAGAGCTTCTCGGCGACCTGATGAAGTGAAGAGTAGAGAGCACCAAGCAGGTATTTGCGGATAGGCATTTCAGTACCAGCTGCCAATCTTTCTGCCAAGTTCTGCAGATTGGATACAGGACCAAGTTGAGCTCCACAGAAAAAGAAATGCTCAAGCCACATCGTCAGAAAAGCTGCATGTTCTTTGTCTGTCACTTGTCCTGTTTTCTGGAAGGTAGTGATATATTTCTTCCATCCACCGATTTCTCTGACATCAAGCTTATGTGATGGTTTGACTTTCAAACTCTGGAGGCTTGCATTGGTGGATATATCCAGATCAGTAAGCATCTTGACATCCATGAGGGTTGGAGTCATTGGTCCATGGCCAAAAAGGAAGGCATTCAATGCGTAAGACCAGAGGTAGCAGGATGCCGATAACATTGGCTCATTCTTCTTCATATCGGCAAGGGTGAGTTCTAAACAGTGATCTATGCCGACAGTCGCCCATATTGCCGATTTAGCAGCCTTCACTGTAAGGAACCATTCACGCCAGCCTGGGATTTCAGTGGGCCATGATCTGAAGCTGCCTGCCCATATCTTTAGTGCTACTGGTGATCTCTTGAAGGGCATTCTAAGGGTTTCGCTGCAGATGAAGGTTATTGGATCTGAATCTCCCATGGGTCCTAAGAAACGATGTGTGGCGAGTTCTGTAGGGATCAAGATCTGGTTTCGCAGTTCCTAGAAACAATGCAAATAAATCTAATCAAGCCAAGAGTCTAAAAAGTATGGGGACAGCTTATGAACAAAGGGATCTACAGTACCGCAAGAACACAACCCTATTCTAGTTCAAGAACGGGGATGGAGTGGAAGATTGATACCTCGGGGACGGCGGTGGAGGAGGCAGTAAGCTGCGCCATTGCGATGAAGATGCGAGAAATCTTGAGAAGTTTTCGTTTCCTGGTCTTCCGAGGGGATTGGTCGCCGACAGCAAGATGGGGAGAGAGAATGAGGAGATGAAGAGACGCGCCGGCGAGAGAAGAAAGAGAGATAAGAATGGTAGATGGCTATCTATTTATAAGATGAGACGTGCTGCAGGCGGCACAAGATACGAAGGGGCACTGCAGGTGTGTTGAGTACGGCGCGAGAATCAAGGGAGCGCGAGAAATTGGGAAATAATCCAGCGCATGGAGATTCCATACCCCGGCTTGGGGGGCATGTGTTGACACCAAAATTTGGACTAGGGCCCGCTGTCAGTGGAAGGTGGAGTGCGCAACGGGTGGGAAAAGATTATGTGCCGAAGTGGTGGCCCGCAGGTTATCATGAAGCCAAAGAAATCCCGAAGCCGCACGCGCCCGTGTGGGATGGTGTGTCCTTTTTTAATTATTTTTTAGATTTAGAAAGGATTGACCGAGTTGTGGTCAAGTAGGAGTCGTGTTTAAGTCCAAATCGGACTCTTGCCTCGGGTGTATAAATATAAACCCAGGTGCTTGTAATCAAAGACAACCAATACAATCAACCTTTCGGCGCATCGCCACAATTTCTCGACGTGTTCTTCGTCACCCGCGCCCATCGGGGCTCCGGCTTGACTGGATCTCGTCAGGTAAGCGCATCGATCTGATTATGTCGACTTGTCCATGATTAAGATTGATGTGGCTGCTAGTTATCCGGTAATTTAGATCAATCTAGGGTTTACATCGTGCGTCGACTGCATGGAATTGTTTAAGACCTGGTCCAATTCTTTGTTGCGGTTAGTTGACTTGTCCTCGCCGCAGCCTTGTTGCCGATTGCTGATGTCGATTTCTGTTTGATTTGGTTACTCGAGTCACGGTTAAGGTATTTTGTCGATTAGATCTGCCCTTGGTGATTGGGTAGGCAGTTTGACTTGTCCTGTCTGCTTCGCTTAGTTGACGTGTCCTCGGCGAAACAGTTGCTAAGGGTTAGATCTAGTTTACTGAGTACCTGGGACCGGTAGTTGCCGATTATACTTGTATCTGTCGATCGTGTAGAGCAGTTTGACGTGTCCTTTTCTACTTCACTTAGTCGACGTGTCCTCGGTGAAGCGATTGTCAGATTACGGGTATAATCAGTGGTTACTGGTTTAATCGTTCTTTCGGGGTGTTTAGCCGATTGCTTACCACGTTCAGATTTATGCTTGCATGCCTTTAAATATCTTATTGCTCCTGTTCAAGTATAGCCTGAACTCCTTTTGCTGATTGTCGATTTACCTTACTGTGTTGCTTGCCGATAGATTTTGCCGATCGCATGCTTTGCCGATTGCCGATTCTGATGCATGCCTTGCTTTATCTATCGCGCGAGTATTTAATGTTGCGACATGTCGATTCGTTTATAGCCGTCAGCCGAGCGTTTATTTTATCATCTTTTATTCACTAACATCGGCTGCGGTTACGCATCGGCCTGTCCGGGGCCGATAGTCCGGGAATTTTACACGCTTTTTCTTGTCTTTGTCGATTTGCAGGGAAAATCGACTGGCACGCTCCGGAATTCACCGCGTTCCAAGTTTTGGTCCTGAACGGAGTGAAGCAAATCTCCCAGGCCGCGTGTGCGAGCGGTAGAACACACATTTTACCGTCAACACACCGTTAGTCACATCACTGTTAAAGAGAGGTTGATCCGATCAGAGGGTGCTGGAAGGCAAACTGACAGCCGGTGTAAATCGGAGTTGAAATGTGTCGTGAAATCGAATTGAACTACTCCTACTATTTTGTTCTTTCGTTCTTTCAGATAAGCTTCAAAATCCTAATTAAATACAGTACATGGTGCTGGTCACATTTTTCAAGATGGAGTTTGATCATATAGGCAGTTTTGTGCATGCTTTTGTTTTGGCAAAACGCTTTACGTTCGTGCCGTGCGTACAGCTGTGGAGGTGTGGGAATAGCAGGCACCACAGATGGCATTCTTTTAGCTGTCACTAGTGCGACAGAAAATTTGAACAGTCACCCATGAGGAGTCCATGAACACGAGATAACTATGGAAATCAGGCCAACCAGATGGGAAATTTAACACCTCGCACAAGCATGATGATTGTGCATTAATTTCGTGCTAGAACATAACAGGAGAAGTGGGTATTTTCGGAAGAGGTCAGATTCAATGACTATTCTCGCGTCAACATGTGTATCAAATCAACAGTCAGAAAGTGCCCATTAGTAAATAGGAGTATATAGCATAATATAGCTTGTTTTTTCCTTTAAACTTTGTAACTCCAAGAGCTACGTTTGTTGTAATTGTCGTTCGTAGGTTACTGTAACCATTACACTGGTACATCGTGGGGTTAGGCCTACGGAGGCCTGAATACTACTCGAGCTAAGAAAGGGATTTGGAGCTTCAAAACTCACATCTAGTAATCATCAGAAGCAACCAGACCAGGCCCGAGCATAGCCAGGCCGGCAAGGTTAGCCCAAAATCTCAGTTCAGTCCTCTCTCTGGGAGCATGACGAGTGGACTAGCGTCTATACGCAGTATTTTACTATAGCGAACTTGATATGATCATTAGACATATATACTGATTGAAGATTCTGAGTCCATTTTATACTGCATTGTACTATCAGTATCACATATATTAGTTGAGTTCAAGCAATCGAGCACTAAATAATCGACCTACTCCTCTCACTGACATCTCAACCAACTGTATCTATGAGATTTGAAATTTTTACCGTGCACAAGATGCTGTTTCATCATGAGGTTTTAACCAAGAGGAAGTGTAGCAGTGTGCCTACAACAAGGTTCAAGGGAGCTAGTACCTCCATTTGGCTTCCTGTTCCTGGCTCCGTCCCCGACCACAAAACCAGAGTGGATGCAGTCATCATAGAACATGTGAAGCAGTTCTACATAGGTTTTGTGGGCGCTGTGGAACCACAGCAGTAGCGGTTATATCGAGTAAAAAGGTGTTTGTCAGCCCAGACGCAGCTAATACCTTGAGATAGTAACGAGGATGGGAGTAAGCAATGTCAATGGTAAATTACTAGTTAGAGTTGGAAGCATGCAGGATGGAGTACGTTGGGAATGGAAGGTATCTGGAATCAGATCTCCTTGGATGTTGCATGTGCCCTGGAACCAATGCGGCAGCAGCAGCGAAACATTCAAATAACTGGCGCGACTCGAGGCCTATCTGGACCAACCAGATTCCACACTTCGAGCGAAGGCTAGGAGCCACATGCTGCCGTTGAAGCTGCTTCTTCTAGTCTCTCACCATCGAGGCGAGGATGAATGGTGGCCAGTGTAGCAGAGGTAGACTGTCGCTTTGCACAAGATGACTGGACGAAGGTGGGGCAGAGCTTAGCTTAAGCATAACTATAAGATAGTAGCTGGCGTGAAATTCGAAGCCAGCACATGCCACGATTCTGTGGATTTTGAGGGCAAGCTAGGCTTTCATGCAACGGATGAAGATTACAGTATTTGTTTGGTTGGGGGCCGATTTCTCACTGAAACTGTTTCTGGTTTCTATTATCAGAGAAATTAGTAAGCACAAATTTTGCGTTTGTTCATTTCCAATGTATAAATGAGAAGTTCTATAGTAAGAAACTATCTCCGGGTTTTATTAGTTGATTGGGTTTCCCTCGCAAAAAAAAAGTTGATTGAGTTTATCAGTTTCTGGCAAGTGAACCTCATATTCCTTTGTACATAAATGTACTTCTGCTACGGTAGTTGCAAGGATGCACTTCATGGGCAAACCATGCATCGAAATAATCCAATTTTTTCCTCCGCTTGCATGGATGCATTATTCAAACTTGTTCAGACTGTTTGAATACACACAAGTTGTAAATGCGTGCACTACCTCTGCAAACTCTATGAGCTATTAAACTCGATGCATTTGTTGGTTCCTTGCCTTTATCGATCAGAAAGAGATCTTCAGTATACACATAACACAGAGACTATTGCTTGAAGCACATGAATGCAGAACTCCTTTCATCCTTTTTACTAGAAAAGACAATCATCATTAAGCTTGGCTGAACTCAAGGAACCAGCTAGCACTAAATAGATTATTCATTGCTGGTATATTTAGCATTTCAATACATGAATACAAGGATTGGTTCCTTTGAATGCTATAGATCTTTTGGTGAATTTGTTAATACACAATTTGCTCTCCGTATACCTTATAAAAGATCATAGTCATGAGCTTATGGTGTGATCAGCTATATATGAGGTAATGGAGAGCAAGTGTAATAATGAATCCACCAACCCTCATTTTATTAAAGCATAACATGTACATCTTATATAAAATAACATTGATTTTATTCTTGTTATTTTTATTTTTTTATACATAAAGGTGGTTGTCTTCTTCTGGTGACTTTATATATCCTTCGATGCCCAAGGTGAACACAACATATACAATGGAGTCCAGAAAAAAAGAGAGAAATGACATCATCAAGAAAACTTCAATTTGAGTTGAAGCATGATGCATAATTTGAGACTAGGAGACACCAGGAACCACCTCAGATCAACTCCATCGGGTACAGCAGAATCAAAATGGACGTGGGTATCTTGGAAAAGGACAAGCAGCAGAGGATGATACGGTTCTGGGAGGGACTAGAACAAGTCTCAAGGAGTAGAGGCTAAGACTATCCTAGCGGCGGGCAATGGCAGATCTAGATTCAAATTCACTGCAAAGTTACCACAATTTTTGTACCTGAGAAACATGCAGTTATAGATTCCTACGATTCTATGAAGTGAAACATGCACAAAAATAATTGCAAAGAAAGTGATCGATATCACATTATTACGCCCACAATTCTGCAAATAAAAAGCAATCAGTAATGGAGCACAATTGCGCGGTAGAGTTGAGATTCAGTAAATCAATTATAGAACTCGGGTGAATGCAAATCAGAAGAAAACACCGCCATGAAAAAATCTCCGGGATAGATGTATGCAATAAAAAACTGGTGAATCTCATATATATTGGGTGTTACACCAATGAATTTACTAATGGAAGAAAACAGAAACTAGTAATTATGCAAGAACTTGTCAACAGAACTTGCTGATCTCATTTGGAAGAAACGGTTCAAAACAGTTCGACTTGTGTAAGGCCATGTCGGCATCGCCACCAAAAAGATCCTCCGCTCCATTGAGATAGGGGAACACATCCTTCACTGACCCACTGTTCAGGTCGATGGATACTAACAACACCTTCTTAACACCACACCCAAGCTCGCCAACAACAAAGTATGCAGTATCCGCATCTTCCATGCCAAATATTGGGAACATTAGAGGCCCATGTGGAGATTTGAAATGACTGCTAATGTGCGGCTCGTCATTCCTTATCACAAACTCATGGTCCAGAGTCCAGCTCATGTTACCATCTTCCGTAATCAACAAGGTCCACACACTGACCATTGAATCATCTGAAACTGGATATTTGCCATAGCCACGAGATGGTCTCACATCGACAAACTTCATCTTGGATCTGCCTTGATCGTCATTGACAATGCTGACACTTCGGTACAAATTCATGCAGACCTTATGAAAGCGAAGGGCCTCCACAGGCAGTCTAAGGTACTTCACTTGAAGGTGTTCCTGAAACACCTCGCAGAATAAAACGCCGCGGTGGTAGTCAATCCAGCACAAGTAAGAGCCAAAGGCAAGTGTCCTCTTAGTTGACCAGCTGAACAACACACTGACGTCCGCGCTGTTCGCGCAGCAGATAGGTAGTCCGTGCAACTCCCAGTGAGAATCGGGAGAGAAGTAGAGGCAGAGCTGTGCGATCACGTCAGCCCCTGGAACAGCAGGGATCCCTGCACCAACAGCGAGATACGCCACAACATAGTCCCCGTCGTCGTTGCACAGGACACCAAGTCCCTCACAATCTGACGAAAACTGAATGATCCCGGCAAGTGGATTGTACAGCCTTTCGCCAGGCGATAAAGGAGCCTCTTCGTCGTCGTCTCCATTGTCGTCCACCTCGAGGCAGGGCGGGAGCAGCTTGAGCGAGGCCCTGCCGTCATCGCCGGCGGTGTAAACGAACAAATCTTGCTTGTAGAAAACGGGAAACGGCTCGGTCGCCGGGTTGGAGAGGTACTCCACGGGCACTGGTAGAGGCACGAGCAGGCAGAAGAGCAGGGCGTTCCGGTGAGCGGCTATGACGCGGCAGCTGTTCTCGATGTTGTCGGATAAAACGCTGCCTCCTCTCACGTGAAGGTAAAATCGGGAGATGGCCGGCGGCGCGACGAAGCGGAAGGAGACCCGGAAGGGATCGCCCTGGCTGGTGCGGCACAGCGGTGAGGCGGCTTCGTCCTCCTTCGAGAAGGAGAGGTCATACCTGGCGAAGGGGTAGCGATCCAGCATCGCCCAGTTGGACGAGGAATCCGGGTCACCGGATGCGGTGCCGATAGCTACGCGGCCCATACAGCCGCGGTTCCTTAGCCCTAATTCACCGCTTGATGGCAATCCCTGATCCAAAGGCCTCAACCTATGTGTGCTTAAGGAGAGCAAAAGTTATCATGTCGGTTCTGTAGTTTGTCCGTATGGAACTCGGTAAGAACACCGAGTACCATGGGGAAAGGAAGGCCGTATAGATCCTTCACGTTAAGCCAACTTCCCACAACTCTCAGAATATTTGGAATAGGACCTATGTCTCCGATTTTGACACCTAATTCGCATGCCTTTTGGAACAAGGGATCGAGGGTCTCACAGCCAAAAATTCCAAACACATGATTTCAAGCTTGCCAAGGGCCTCTAAAAAAATTTAGAATTTGAATTGAGTCAAGATTTTAAATAATGTCCTTAGCGAATTAAAATTTTAAATTTAATTCAACATGTTTGACTAGGAGCTCAAAATTCTCCAATAGAAGTTCAACATGGAAATAATTATATAAACCTGTAGCCATTTTATCTCGTCTTCATAGAAACTCAATATGAATTGTGGGGCATTTATCATTTGAATTGTGTAGCAGTTATCATTTGAATCTAGTCCTGATAAAGATTCACAAAAGTTTGAACTATGCCAATTTTAAGCGTTTTTAATTAAAAAAATCTATAGCAGTTCAAATGTTTAGCCCTCCTATCCCTCTCCCAGCAGGAAAACTTTGGGAGTTGTTTGAACTCGGTAACCTTTCTTTTTCGACCAGAGAGGCAGTGGTAATTTTTATTCTGATCATTGCTCACCGGGACCCACACAACCTCCATAGCAGTCACTGCGCCGACCTAAAACATCTGTTATGTGATGGTGGCTGAGTCATGCACGAGTGTTTTCTGCAAACATCGTTTAGTGTAAATATGTCATGTGAAATATACATGTCATGATGGTGCCTTGTAGAACTCGTGTACCTGTCAACGTGCGCACGCATGGCGAGATGGAGATTACTATGGCGTGATGTATCTAGGAACAAAATCTGGGATGGGTCAGAATGTAAGATGCATAGAGTATGCAGGGTCCAAGAGGCAAAGAGGCTTTTCTACTCTTCCGAATGTGGTGGCAACGCAAATGGTTGAAACACGTGACTGATGGACCTTATATATTTTGTACGACAAATTAACTAGAGGAAGGTTTTTTAGATAATGAATAGTGGTAGGTAGTCATAGCATCAATGCACTGCACTCTAAACTCCCCTTCAAGAGACATGATCCTTATAAAAGGTCTCTTTGCGTTGCCAGTGTTGTATTCTCGCTTAGTAAGTCACTGCCGAAATAATATCTCAATGCACATGCATTCTAGACTTCCCAAAAGACAATATGTACCGCTCAAGCCAGAGGGGGGGAAGGTCGAGTCAGTGACAAAGCACAAGATGGACTTGCACTCAGGATGGGGAGCAGGAGGTATCATGAATCGCGTCGCCGGTGAGGAGAGAGCATGAACATGAAACAGTCTGGAGCTCAGTTGTCTGTTGACTACATTAAGCACTGCATGGCTGATTAAGACTGACTTCAACAGGCAAGGCAAATGAATAGGCAAACCATTTTTGGCTCTCCAACGTGAACTGTAGACGCTCCAACAGAGGAGGCAAAGTGAGAGGCATTTATGCATTAGAGGTGAGAGACGATGTAAAAATGGCTTCTTCTCTCTCCTCCGAGGCATTCGCGCGCGGCGTGTGGAGACGAGCTAGAGGAACGGGCGAGTGGCGGCATGGCGGAGGAGCCCCGGCGGGAGTCGAGCGCGGCGGAGGAGAGCCGGCGGGAGTCGAGCGCGACGGAGGAGGCGAGGCCCTTGGGGGACGCCGGCGGCGCCACGGTGTCGTCGTCGAGGCCCCACGGCACTAATTGCTCCGACACTACCTCCTACGCCACTCGAGATGGGTGGCGCGCGGAGTCGGCGCGCGGATGTGGGCGGCGCGGCGGAGGGCGGCGCGCGACGAGGTGGACGGCGGGGGAGGGCGACGCGGAGGTGGCCGGCGCGCGGCGAGGGTGGGATTGGAGAGGATGGAGGGCGGGATTGGAGTATGGATGAAGCTCTTCGGCGGGTTGGCCGGCTTCTTCTTCTTGGTGAGACTGTGCGGGGACGGCTCGACCGGGATGAGAGTAAGCGAGGTGGAGGGGTCGCCGGCGTCCATGGCGAGGTGGAGGGGTCACCGGCGTCCATAGCTGCTGCTGGAGGAGCCCGCGGCTGCCTGAAGCTGTCCGCCCCCCGCAGCTCGCCATGACTTCCTAGCGGTGCTCTCGGTTGTGGATTGGAGCTCCGTCGATTGGAGCTCGCCCCCGAGTCGACGCCGCGGCGAGCCCAGGCCGCCGAATCGACGCCGCGGCGAGCCCATGGCGAGCGCGGCGAGCGGGCGCGGGCTGCGGCTGCAGCAGCGGCGAGCGGGGCGGGGCGCTGAGTGCGGCGGCCCGGGGCCGGGGTGAGCTGTGGCCAGGGGCGAGCTGCGGTTCGGCGACGCGCGGTGTTGGTCGTTTATACGCACCCATTTATATACCGCAAGTGGACGGTGTACATTGTAGCTTTTTCCCTCAGAGTATTCCAAGGTTTATATCGAATCCACAGGGATCAGCAAGAGAACCGTGTTTAGGGTTTACTATTTCGTCTAACAAATCAATCCTAGCATGATGTACACATTGCATATACAAGAGCATGAAAAACGGTGAAAGTGAGGGTTGTGCCAGTCGGCACGAGGGATGTGCCGATCGGCAGAGGAGCTAAATTGCACGAAGATTGCTTGAATGGCCTAAGGAACCTGATTAGATCACGGGGTAAGTTAGCCAAGTCCGCTAGTTAAGATCGTAACCAAAAAGCTTAATCAAATAGCATCATAAACGGAATTACTCAATTATTGATAACCGAAGATCGATAGGTCGAAACCCCTTTCCGACGAGCCCTGTCACGACCAGTTCGCCTTAGTCGGTAGCCTCTTCCTACTCTACACATCATCTCAAAAATCATCGCGTATGCATTAGCGGCTGTGGAGGTACAGAGACAACGTGCAATTATGGCGCATACAAGATCCGGATATCGTCTTAACCACAATGGAGATAGTGAGAGATTGAATCTCTCACCTCTTATTGCCACCACAATTAAGATAACATCTAAGTACTTAGCCGCGTTACTAAGCAATTGGAACAAGTGCATGTAAGACCATAAAATCCAGGCGATCAATAATCGAAACCATTCATCCACATATTCAACCATACTTTGATAATACATAGTGCAAGATACATCACCATCTAGTAGGCCTACCTTGATGGATCACCTCTTCAACACCAGTGGTTCTTGATCTAGCAACTAGAGAACATGAAGAACGGGGCAAAGCCCCGGTGGCTCTAAACTTACAAGCTGTGTTGTCCCTCTGGCGGCCGATCTCTAACCCTAGGACGTCCCATGGGTTATATATACAGTGGGGAGGCGTTTGGAGACGAAAGGAAGCAATTCTGGGTCGGTGCCGGTCGGCACCAAAGTCGTGCCGATCGGCACGAGTCGTTTCCAATTCGGACTTGATTTTCCTTTTCGCAGCTCCGCCTTCCACGAACCATAACTTCCTCGTCCGGAGTCCAAATGAGGCAAACTTGGACTCTACCTCGTAGCCCTCGAAAAGATCTACAACTTTGGTATTCATTGGATCTCCAGATTCGGCCGTCTTGGTTCCCAAATATGCGATGACAAAATATCTGTCTCCTCTGCGCAGGTTTCCTTGCGGGGCCCATATCTCCTAGCTCCAGAATCCAAACGGGACAATCCATATGTGTTACGGAAAGCTCTCGACGAGATCTACAACTTTCCTTTACATTGGATTCCCATTAGAGCACGTCTTGAACTCGAAATCCGCGTGACAATACAGTGCTGTTTCTGGACTGCGCGAATTGATCTTTCCTTCCGGATAAACCTTCTAGAAATCCTTAGGCATTGGGCCACGACCTTGGGCTTGCATGTTGGGTTCCATGGACGTCCAGAGGTGTCTTCTAGGTGCCATGGGCTAGTGGGAAGCCCTCCTTGCATGGCGAGTCGGGCTTCATTTCGATACTTCTCATATAAGAGCCATTTTGTCGTCTTTTCACCTGTTTCTGCAATATAGCACTAAAACGACACTACATGTGGAATTCATCAAGGTTAGAGGTAAAACACATGATTATGATGAGAATATGGAGGAATATGGTACGATGTTGGTGGTTTTGGGCATATAAAAGAGGTACTTAGAAACCACCAACACGCGGGGCCAGGGATGACGAGGGCGTCGTCGGCGCGGCAGGGCTAGCTGCGGCAGCGCGCTGGGACGAGCATGGCGAGCGATTGGGGCGAGCGTGCGGGACGAGCAGGATGGCTTTGCCTTTGCATCTTCTCTGTTGGAGACGTCAACAAAATCCGCTTCTTCTTTTACTGTGCACTCGAGGCAAATGGACATATGGCTCTCCAAAATAGCTATCGATTGTTGGAGTCAGTCTAAGACATCCGACCCGCTCGATGTAAACTTTATTTCCATATTCTTATCAGCTCAGAAATCAATGTCCCCCATGATGTATGGAAAGTACAGCACCAATAATTGAACAGTTCGTTCATCCATTTCATATTTAAACATAATCAACTTTGCCCCAGCTAGTAGTCATGAACTGAGCACGATTGAGCCACATGAATGCCAAGATCTGCCATAACACAAAACAATGATACTCTAGTCATGGGTAGGGTTGTCAAAAGTCGATCAATTGCATATGTGCTGCACTGTCACCAACCTCTCCCATCCTTGAAAAGGAGAATGGCCGTTCATAAAAACGACATACCCGGAGCAACTGTTCTCAATTAATCCCTGACATAAATGCTTATTCCTTTGCACAACCTCAAATTGTGGGGCAGTTATCATTTGAATTGTGTAGTAGTTATCATTTGAATCTCATCTTGATAAAAATTCAAGTTTGAACCTATGCCACTTTTAAGAGTTTTTTTAATTAAATATCTGTAGCAGCAAACGTCAAATGTTTAGCCCTCCTTTCCCTCTCCCAGCAAGAAAACTTTGGGAGTTGTTTGAGCTTGGTAACCTCGCCCAGAGAGGCAGTGATAATTTTCTATTCTGATCATTGCTCACCGGGACAAACACAACCTCCATCGCAGTCACTGCACCGGCCTAAAACATCTATACGTGATGGTGGCTGAATCATGCATATGACTCCCGAGTGTTTTTAATTTCTTCGTTCGTTTAGTGTATAGATGTCATGTGAAATATACGTGCATGTCATGATTGTGAACGCATGGCGAGATTGATGGAGATCACTCAAAGTTCCATGGGTATATGGCGGGATGGAACTGGGAAGAAATCCAGGATGGGTCAGAACTTAAGATGCATACAGTATGCAGCGACCAAGAGGAAAGAGGCTTTGCTACTCTTCCGAATGTGGTGGCAACGCAAATGGTTGAACCACGTGACTGATGGATTGATCTTATATATTTTGTACCACAAATTTAATTACTAGAGGTAGGTTTTTTTAATTAGATAATAATGACTAGAGGCAGGTAGACATACCATCATCAATGATGCATTGCACTGCACTCTAAACTCCCCTTGAGAATTCGAAAAAAAAAAAAAAACCTCCCCTTGAGAGACATGATCCTTATAAAAGGTCTCTTTGCGTTACCAGTGTTTTATTCTCGCTTAGTAAAACACTGGTAACGCAAAGAGACCTTGAGTACAATTGAGACCTTTTATAAATGTGGCTCAATTGTACTCTTGTAATGCAGCCCCGATACAGCTTTGTGCTGCAGTAGTATCTTTGATATGGCAAACGTTCGCAAAGCTAGTAATGCAGTCCCGATAATAATATCTGGCGTAGAGCAAATAGACATTGCAACTATCAAGATTCACGGGCTTGTATAATCCACTATCCCAGCAGACAGTTGGAGGGAGAACGAGATTCGATGTTGATTTTGCAGGATAACCATCAAATGTAGACATGAGACTGAGGTTGGCTCGCATTCCTGTTCCCTGGTTGATGATTGCTCGATCTCCGTCACCACATAACCATTCGTACTCAAGTACCTCAGCCTTCACAGTGGCTTGTACCTAATAAATGAAATGGATTCCAGATTAATTACAAGGTACCTGTTGGATGAAGTCAAAAGTAATGAGCACGCGGTCATGCATATATATCATCATAACGGCGGGAAAATGTATCATGGATGATACCCATGATACCTCATCATCATATCTGTGATACCTTACCATGCATGCTGAGTTCATCCCTGAGTCTGTAAGCATCCATAAAATGCACACGTGCCTGAACCTAAAGTTGACTTGCCTAAAAACTATTTCTTGAAAATTGAAGGATCTACCACAGTGAACCTTCAGAAATTTTGAAAAGCACTTCATGCTAAAAGAAAATTAAAACTTCACTTAGGTCCCATCAACCATGAATTCAGTGTTCAAATATAAATGATATGCCCATTTTCCCACCAGGTTAATTAGGCTTTTACGTGCGACTCATTGGTGTATAATAGCTTAATATAGTATCAAATCTAGTGAAAAGCAACTCTCTAAAAAGTTGTTTCCGCGTCACAAAGTGTTGGAGATTCATGCCAAGCAAGAGCGAACGGTGATGAAGCGCATAGCTGGCGATACCTTCCATTCCCAAAGTACTCCATCCTACATTCTTCCAACTCTAACTAGTAGTTTACCGTTGCCATTGCTTGATCCCATCCTCTTTACCTCAATATTTTAGCTGCGTCTGGGCCGATCGACTAGCACTTTTTTACTCGATATAGTTATAGTCGCTACTGTTGTGGTTTGATAGCGCCCACAAAACATATGTAGAACTCTTTCACATGTTCTATGATGGCTGCATCCACTAACCGAAGGTATCACCAAATGCATATGCGCTGAACCCCCACCACACCAACCTCTCCCATTGTTGAAAAGGAGAATTATTATGGCCGTTCATAAAAACAGCATACCCCAGTCAATCGATGGAGGAGCTATTCTCATGCCCTAATATATATAATGCCTGCTTGCTCCCTTGCACAGCCTCAAAACCCAACAGAAGAAAGAGACTAGAAACAAAGCGAGAGCAAACCGCCATCAGCATGAGTTAGCTAGATGCATGTGTGTGCTGCAAACATGCTCTAGCTAGGCATAAGAGGCATCAGGAACAGCATGCATGACTTTGCCGCTCACCGGTGCAGCTGACAATCTCTATGTTGCTCTTGCTGCAGCTTTATGTCTTGCCAACGACTACAATTCTCCACTACAAGCAAACTAGTTACTCCAAGAATGTGAGAATGGTGAAGGTTTGTAAATAAAGCTAGAGTAGTGCAGCCCCGAGAGGAATCTGGCATAGATCAAATAAACGCCAAGATGTTGCAACTATCTTGCTACACGGGCTTGTATATGATCCAAATTGTCACGCTCCAACCTCCAAATGGCACACAAATGGAAATGCAGCAAGTTGGAAGCTAGAACGAGCTTGGATGTTGATTGCAGGATAACAGTCGACAAATGTAGACACGATGCAAGGAAATCTATGACATTTCAAAGGCGTATCCTTCCATGAAGTGCAATGTTTATCATGAGTCAACTTAGTAGTTCTTCTTTGACGGATGTACGAACATGATCTGAATGTGATAGGAAATGGTGTTGTTTTAACTAATCTTGTTGAAGGTGAAACTCATGCGGCCTTTCATTTAGATTTTGCTGAATATATAATTTGTTACTGCTCAGTGGGCGTGTTTTTAATCACACCCCCCACCCCAACCGATTTCACATTATGTTGAGGTTTGTAATGCACCATTGCTGATCCAATTGAGGAGGAATTCGGGTGATGGACTGGGCTGTTTCACTCGCATAAGCAGTAGACGGTTTTCCTACATGTAGATCGTTCTATGAAATCCAACATGTAGATCAGTATTTGAGATTCATGTGGTACAGCTATCAACAGTCATTCTATCTTCTTTCCGACGTGACTCATCTCGTTCCTCCTCTCCCATGCTCCCGCTCGCTGCTCCCATCCACCGCTCTCCGCCGCCACTCCGCCGCTGCCGCTGCTCCCCGCCGATGCGGCCGCGTCCTTGCACGACATCGACGAGGCCGCCTCCACGCGCACTGGTTGCCGTGGTGGGCAGCGGTGCTCGCCGTGCTGGTGGCTCTGGGTAGACCGAGCTGGATTTCAAATGGGCCATGGGCCGATTTACAGCTCCTTAACCTTAAACTTACATTGATAGGAGGTCCAAAGAGAAAGAGTTCTCATAAAAAGAAAGAAAAGGAAGTTCGCCAAAAAAAAAAAGGAAAGAGCAAATCCGGAGCCAAATCCCCTTATTTGCCTGTCCAAAACCTAAGAATATCCTCAGACTCCAGCAATCTCCGTGGTGCCTGATGGCTCCGCCGTCCGGGTGCCTCAAGTGCCGCGCAGACCAGAACGGTTGCTGCTCCAAGCGGCCTCGGCGCCGTCGCCCGTCAACCCAGCCCCGGCGCGCCCGTCAAGCCAGAGGCGTGGACCGCCTAGCGCCCTGCCCGACGACCTCCTCCTCCAGGTCCTCGCCCGCCTCCGCTGCGCCCGCGCCGCCGCGCTCACCAGCTTCCTCGCGCGGCGATGCCGCGGCCTATGGACCCGCCTCCCCGCGCTCGCGTTCCACGCGGCGTGCCCCGACTCGCTCGACGCCGCGCTCGCCATGTCCGCGCACCGGTCGCTGTCCCAACTCGACATCGTCGTCCCCGGCCACCACGTCACGATCCAATCCGCCCGCGTCTCCGCGTGGATGCGCACCGCCGCCCGGCTTGCGCCGGCCGAGCTTCGTATCAAGAATGTCATAGTAATCAGGGACAGTGGCCGGAAGGTCGAGCTGCCGTGCTTCCACCGGACCACCTCGATCGCACTGGATATGTCTGCCGCCCGCTTCGTGCTGCCGCCGGCAGGAGACTTCCCGGCGCTCGAGAACCTCTTCCTCAACGACTGCTACGTCGACTTTGGCGACTTGCTCCCACGCTGTCCCCGCCTGCGCAAGCTTCGTATTACTGGCTGGGATAACAAATTGCTAAAGGTTCATTCGCCATCGCTCGAGGAACTCGACATTGATGTCGATTTTCCCGATTTGAATATTCAGCATGTTGACATCGTGGCGCCTGTGCTTAAAAAGTTGAGATTTGCTTCCGGCTCACGTCCATGGAGCTGGTCGGGAGCCAAAGAGTTCACCTTGTTCTTCTCAGCCCCAATGGTAGAGGATCTCGATTGGCGATGCGCTTGCAGGTCAGACACTGGTGTGCGATGGTGCCTATTTAACCTGACTTTAAAGACAGCAAAACCCCTTGAGCAAATGCAGTTGCAGCGGCAGCAACGTCCTCACGTTGTGCACTCTATGTACATGTCCATATGCCTGCCCTTCTCTGTCAGTCTCCTTTCCTTCTCAATTTACCTTTCTGTGTCCTTGTTGCTACAAATGGATTTCGTATGTTATACTATTACGTGCCACTAACTTGGTTTACAGGTATCTGGAGATGAAGACAAGGACTTTGGTCAGCAGATATCCAAAATAATTCCAGTGACCAACTTTCAAGTTTTAGAGCTGTGGATCCAGACACAAGGGCATGTTTATGGAGCAATGGTGTTGCATCTGCTTGGGATGTGTACCTTCATCCGAAGTCTTAGGTTGAAGCTACATGAGGTAATCATATATCATCCCTCTGTTCATCTAACATAAATATTGTGCAGCATGTTACCTGTAAACGTTGAGTGTTCAATAGCATTCGGCTTCAGGTTAGCTAGTGTCGGTTTTCATTCAGTGTCGTAGGTGTTTCAGTTTCGTCGAAGTCTTGTTCCAAGTTTTTGTCAGAGTCTTCAGGGTCTTAGTTGGTTCAAGCACCGTTTTTGTTGTGAACGTGTGGCATATTGTACGCTAATTAAGCCGTGGTATCCGCCCACTTAGTGTCCATGATATCCTTGTTCATGTGAGTATAAATTAAGCGTGAGAAAATATAAAACACGACAGCATCACATACACCCTGTGTTCTTGCGTTCTTGTTCACAGAGTTTTGCTGACAGAACTAACATTTTATTTCTTTTCTCATGCTTAAGAGCGGACCTTAATCATCTTTCTGGTTGGATTTAACATTTGTTTTAGGAGAACTACACATGCTCAGCGAAATGCCCTTGTGATCAACCTAGCAACTGGAGAAATCAAAGTGTCTCCTTGACTGATCTTAAAGAAGTAGAAATCCATGGCTTTAAAGGAAAATGTCACGAAGTTGACTTGTTGAAAGTGCTATTCAGAAGTGCGAGAATGCTCGAAAGAATAGATGTGTACTTTGCCAGCATGGTCTCTCCAAGTAGCAACGGGCGCAAGGAAATCTATGGCATTTCAAATGCATATCCTTCCATCAAGTGCTATATTTATCATGGCTCTGCTGAGTAGGTGTTTATCTCAATGCATGATTGGGATCTCATGGTAATAAGAAATGTTGTTCTCTACCTAATCCCTTCGTAGTAGCTGAAACCCATGGCTTTCATTTGTGACCTTTAATTCAGATTTCTCTTAATCTGATTTCACAGTGTTGTTATGTTGATGATGCGCAATTGCAAATTACCTATGGCAGGTGGAGTTCAGTTTTCTGCTATTGGTCGAGTCTATATAGTAGACTAGGATTAGATCCGGATCCCTCTTTTGCTGCAGCCTGCCGGGAAAAAAAAAAGACCAACTCCCTTGTGGCTAGAAAAGACGAAAAGCGCCTATCTTTGTTGAAAAATAAATTGATCATTCATGACCTGCCGCCGAACCATGTGCTATTCGTGTGGTAATGGAATGACAAGGCATACTTACGGAAAAATAAGTCACGGCGAGCACCCTACATGTTTGCACTACCTCCACGCGGCCTGAGTCAATGAGTGATTATGTTACACTGATAAAGGATTCAGCAATTCAAATGACTTGCTTCTCATATATAAGAATGAGGACACTGTTGTTTCACACCCCTCGCAATGAATTGCATTTCCTTACAGAATTGTCGCATATTCCAATGCATTGTGCACAAATGACATGACGAAAACAGGAAGAGTAAGAACACGTACTGTCTGTCGCCCATCAGTACCATAGGCAGCTTCAGAGCCAAAGGGCACTCGGGTGTGGTACCAGATATATACTGGCCATGAATGCATTCCATAGACAATGGCTAGCACCAAAACACACTGCAAATGAGTGGGTAACAAAGATTTTTGCACCAGTGGCTATCTACTTCGTCCAACAAAGTACCACAAACAATGTGCAGAGATATTTTGCTGTAATGCATTTATCACAACTGCCTCGATCAGATGATCAAGTCGCACCCTGCAGATCAGCTCCTTCAACTTGCGCAGGAACTTCATCATGAGTAACCTTTTCTGGCGGTAGACAAAAAAGGGTTCAGCACGGCCCATATATTGAGCCCAGATTGAGGAGCCCGGCCGTTCAGAGAGAGAAGCAGCAGCGAATTCAGCCCGAAAAGCATCAGCTAATTTTGCCGCACCGAACCCTCGCCCGGTCGCTGCCGTCTCGCCGCCGTCGACCAGATGGCCGGGAGGTCTTCCTGCCGCAGCTGCCGCAACAAGCAGAAAGGTTGCTGCTCCGGCGGGCTTCGTCGCCACCGTCGAAAGAATGGATCCATCCCCGAAGGCGTGGACCGGATCGGCGCCCTCCCCGACGACCTGCTCCTCGACATCCTCGCCCGCCTCGGCTGCGCCCGCGCCGCCGCCCACGCCGGGCTCCTTGCGCGGCGGTGGCGAGGCCTCTGGGCCCGCCTCCCCGACCTCGCTTTCCACGCGGCGTGCCCCGACACGCTCAACACCGCGCTCGCCACGGCGGTCTCGCGCCCCTCGCCACTGTCCCTGCTCATCATCCGTTGCGAAAGCCACGGTTCGATCGACTCCACGCGCCTCTCCGCGTGGATGTGCGCCGCCGCGCGGCTGGCGCCGGCGAAGGTTGTCGTCACTCATGTGTCATTAATGGGCAGCAGCAGTCTGGACGTCGAGCTGCCGTGCTTCGACCGCGCCACCTCGATCACGCTGGATGTGTATGGCGCCCGCTTCGTGCTGCCGCCGGAAGGACACTTCGCGGCGCTTGACAGCCTCTCCCTCCGTTTCTGCAAAATCGATCTTGAGGACCTGCTCCCCCGCTGCTCCCGCCTGCGCAAGCTTCAGATTACTGGTTGGGATCACAAGGAGCTAAAGGTTCATTCGCCGACGCTCGAAGAGCTCGACGTTGATGTCCATTTTCACTTTTGTCTGGAGATTCGGCACGTCGACATCGTGGCTCCTGTACTTCAAAAGTTGAGCTTTCATTCTGGCTCCCGTCCATGGATTTGGTCAGGAGCAAAAGAGTTCACCTTGTTCTACTCGGCCCCAATGGTGAAGGAGCTCTATTGGCGATGTGTTTGTGACTCGGAAACCGATAGATTCGGTGTGCGATGGCGCCTGTTTAACTTGACATTAAGGACGGCAAAGCACCTTGGGCAGAAGCAGTTTCAGCGGCAGGATCGTCCTCACGTCGTTCACACCCTGTCAATGTTCATTGGCCTGCCCTTCTCTGTCAGTCCCCTTTCCTTCTCAATTTTTCTTGAGTTTCCTTGTTGCCACAAATGGATTTGCTATATTATTTATGTGCCCTCAAATATTTTTACAGGTGCATGGAGATGAAGACAAGGATTTTGGTCAGCAGATATTCAAAATAATTCCAGTTACCAACTTCCAAGTTTTAGAGCTGCGGATCGAGACAAAATGCCATGTTTGTGGAGCAATGATACTGTATCTGCTTGGGATGTGTACCTTCATCCGAAGGCTTAGGTTGATGTTAGATCAGGTAATCAACCTGTCTGTTCGTCTAACATAATATTATAAAAACCAACGTTGAGTATTCAGGTTAGTGTCGGTTTTCATCTAGGAAAAAAAATTAGCGAATTTCACCGAAATATCTGACATTTTATCTTTTACGATATGGTTCGAAACAGGTCAAAATGAACAATACCAATGAAATTCGGTCTATGATCACCTTCATGAGTCCAAATTTTCTTGTGTATATATGCAATTGTTATGTTTTATAAATTTCAGACAATTCCTTGTTTGCCAAAAAATCATGTTTATGGGTGACTTCTGAAATTATTTTGTTCCCGAAATATTTTTCCTAGTTTTCATTGTGTCGTAGGTGTTTCAGTTTCATGGAAGTCCCGTCACTAGTTTTTGTCCGGATCTTCAAGTTCTTAGGTAGTTGGGTTAATGCACCGTTTTTCTTCTGAACATGTGGTATATTGTAGGCGGGTTAATGCACCGTTTTTCTTCTGAGCATGTGGTATATTGTAGGCTAATTAAGCCGTGATATGCGCCAACTTAGTGGCCATACTATCTTTGTTCTTTTGAGAATAAATTACAGGAGAGAAAGCAGAAAATGTGGCAGCTTCACGGTAGCACAAACACCCTGTGTTCTTGCGTTCTTGTCAATGGAGTTTTGCTAACAGAGCTAACTTTTGTTTCTTTTATCATGCTTAATTAATTAAGATCGGACCTTATGTAATCATCTTTCTGGTTGGACTTAACCTTTATTTTAGGAGAATTACACAGGCTCAGCGAAATGCCCTTGTGATCATCCTAACAACTGGAGAAATCAAAGTGTCTCCTTGACTGATCTTAAAGAAGTAGAAATCCATGGGTTCGAAGGAAAATGTCACGAAGTTGATTTGTTGAAAGTGCTATTCAGAAGTGCGACAATGCTCGAAAGAATAGACGTGTACTTCGCCAGCATGGACTCACCAAGTGACGACGAGCTCGAGGAAATCTATGGCATTTCAAATGCATATCCTTCCACCATGTGCAATATTTATCATGGCTCTGCAGAGTAGTTGTTTATCCCGATGCATGATTAGGATCTAACTGTAACAAGAAATGTTGTTCTACCTAATCCTATCCAAGCTGAAACCCATGCCTTTCATTTGTGACCATTAATTCATATTTTATGTTTATGATGCACAATTGCTACTTACTTATACCAGGTGGAGTTCATTGCCGCCACTATATTATTCTAGCCCAGTAGATTAGGATTAGGTCCCAGTCCATCTTTTGCTGCCGAAAAAAGACCAGCTCGCTTGTGGCTAGAAAAGATGAAGAGCACTTATCTTTGTTGAAAAATAAATTGATCAATCATGAGCTGCCGCCGAGCCGTGCTATTCTTGCGATAATTGACATGGAAGAATCAAGTCATGGTGAGCGCCCTATATATGCAGAGACGGACCCAGCTGGTTGCTTGGGTATTCTCAGTAATACCCAACAATTTTGCCAATTTAGCATCAAAAAAAAGTTTACTTGTGTAATATGAAAAATTGCAAAACAGAATTGTGAACACTGCTAGGCCTACGTGCAAAACTACCCAATAAAGCCCGTGGGCATGCGAACTGCGGCCCAACCTGCCTGGCTGCTTGCCTTGCGTTGTGTTGCTTGCTTGAGCGACTGCAAGTCGAAGCAGAACGACGACCAAAAAGAATAACTTTGCAATTTGATCAATTCATCAATGATATTTCTGCTCCGTGGTTTTTGACACACAAGGAAATTCCGGTTTCCAGTAGTGCCACCTCCACGCAGTCTGAGTCAACGAGTGATTATGTTATAGTGATAAAGATTCAGCGATTCAAATGGCTTCGCTTCTCATATGACCACTCCCGAATCATTTCAGATCTGGAGTGTTGAGTACAACTGTTGTTCACACCCTCGTATTGCAATGCATTGTGCACAAATGACATACTAGGTAGCGTCTGAGACAAAGGGCCCTCCGATGGGATTTACTAGGAGAAAATGTAAAGCCTACTATGTATTCCATAGACAATGGCTAATACTAAACACAACAAATGTGTTGATAACAAAGATTTTTTACACCAGTGGCTATCTACGAACAAAGTACAAACAATGTGCAGAGATATATTTTGTTGAAATCCATTGATCACAACTTCCTAAGATGATCAAGTCGGACCTACAAGTCATCGTCCATGCCACCATCCACCATATATTCAGATCTGCTAAGGAACTTTTCCTCTCTGTGACCAGCCCCTTCGCCACTTACTCCATGAACCTTTTCTGCGAGTCAACGCAACCCTGCGGCGGCAGTTCTCCTTCCTCGCTGCATTCCCTTGCTCACTCATCGTCACCATAGCAAGCAGCTCGAAGCTCGAATTTGTCAAAAGAAAAAAAATGTTTCCTAAAAGAAAATCGAATATTCCACCGCGAGAAATTGAATGTTCCACTACAAAAAATCAAATGTTCCATGGAGACAATACAATTGTTACTGAGAAAAATAAACCAGCACCACGCCATTGACTAACAAAGTGATAGCTATGGTGGCAAATGACAATGGGCGGTGCGTCCTCCTGCTTGGCGGTGGGGGCGGAACGGAGAGTGATGGCGGAGAGGCGAGTGACGGCTGGGGTGGAGTGGCCGGCAGCTGCGGGGGAGTGTGTGCAAGGGTAACAGAGACAACATGGTTGGTAGAAAAGCCGAACGATTCATGTGCACAACACGAATCTCAAAGCAATGGGTGCCTTGGGTGCTTCCTAGCACTTGTGTGCCATAATGGAATAGAGCTAGACAAAAACGGGATCAACATGGCCCATTAAACCCATATTGAGGGACTAGCAGCAGTCCAGGCCCAGGGGCTTAGGGCCTGTTTGTTTGGGCTAGAGCTTTTGAGCTTTTGGAAAAACTGACTGTTTCATTAGCTGAAAAGCTGGCTATTAGATTTTTAATGTTGATTTTTGTAATATATATTAAGCTTCTCAGTATGTCGAAAGTTAAAATAGCATCTCTCAGCCAGCTTTTCAGCTTTTTGTTCATTTCATCAGAAGTCAGCTTTTTCAACACTCCGAAACCCAGGTCAAAAGTTTGTTGTTTGTTTCAGCTTTTCAGCAAACCACCTTTTCAGCTAGAAAAGCCAGCTGAAAAACTGAAACAAACAGGCCCTTAGTGTCTTTTGGGTTTCAAACTAGCATTGACTAGAAAAGCAATAGCTTTTTTTCAAAAAATCCAAAAGGCAACATGTAACTAATTCCTTTCTATGAGATTGCCATTTTTACTGTAGCAAACCCTGACCCGACATCTGTCATCATGGCACCGTCACCCCAGATGCCTAGCAAGCCTTGCATTCCGGTTCTGGATGGCGGAAGCGGAACACGAGAGATCTTCTATGGGCCGATGAACAAAAATGAAACCCATACATCCCAGTAAACCAACATTTTGGTACCAACAATCTGCCTAGGGGCTTAGTGTCTTTTGGCCTTCAGACTAGCGTTCATTTCTCTTTCCTCCACGATTGCCTTTTTTAGACTACTCTCAGTGGAGAGTATCATTAATTAGGTGACACGTAAGATATTTTGCTAACACGACACAGAGTCAGGGTCAGGTGTGGCCACCGTATCATCTTGGGGGCTCCCGGCGATACAGCTCATCTTGCCGGCTCCGCCGACCTTGTTCTTGTATAGAGTCTAGTCTAAGTTTCGGCGGACGGCGGATGTTCTTTCCTGTTCATCACATTGTGAATCATGGCAAGATGCCGGTGCGCGATGCATCCTTGGCGCCACTTCTGTCTCGGCCGACGTTCTCCTCACGCAAGTGAGATCATACAGCTGGTATCCCCGGTTGCCTGCCGGGCGTCGCCGCTCTCCGATACCATGCATGGATATGCCTCTCAGGCGCCAGCAGTGTTGGAGCTTCTTGGGGGCCAAGGTGGCCATGGCTCCCCCTGCCTCAGCTCAAACTCCACTAGTGTCGGAGCTTCTCATTGTTTTTGAGGCAAGTTTACTAAGGCCGGCCCCTCCTGAGGTTTTGTTGATGCTCCGCCACTGGGCGTCAGCTGTGCGGGCGGCCGTGGCCGTGGCCGTCGAGCGCTGCCTTGAGCACGCTACGAATGCCCCTAGTGGCCCAAGAAGTCTTGGGGCCTCCACCGCTCGCCCTCGCCGCGTCCACGCTTGTCCGTTCGTGGAGCTCGACCTTGCGTCCTCGCATTCATGGGTTCTTGCTTCTCCGGTGAGCAGAGCACCCGTTTGATAATGCCGGCTCGGATTCAGGCAGGCACGCACGGATGAAGCAAAGGAAGGGAAATAGTTAATTGTTGGGGCCCACTGATGACACGATGATGGACTGGGGAAGTAAATTTCTGCCGCTTCGATACTGCTTGATGATCTCTTTTATCTTAGCGTGCACGGGGGGCTCACTTCCTCCGTACGTCTTCCGTCTCCTCGCCTGGCCTCTGTCGTCCAGCCGGCGCGCGGCGCCTCGCCGCCGTCGGCCAGATGGCTCACTGCCGCAACTGCCGCAACAAGCAGAAAGGCTGCTGCTCCGGTGGGCTTCGTCGCAGTCGCAAGAAGAATGGATCCGTCGCCGAAGGCGCAGACCGCATCGGCGCCCTTCCCGACGACCTGCTCCTCAACATCCTCGCCCGCCTCCGCTGCGCCCGCGCCGCCGCCCACACGTGCCTCCTCGCGCAGCGCTGGCGCGGCCTCTGGGCCCGCCTCCCCGCACTCGCCTTCCACGCGGCGTGCCCCGACACGCTCGACGCCGCGCTCGCCGCGGCGGCGGCGGCCTCGCGCCACCCCTCGCCGCCGCTGCTGTCCCTGCTCAGCATCTGCTGCGATAGCCACCAGCAGATCGACGCCGCGCGCGTCTCCGCGTGGATGCGCGCCGCCGCGCGGCTGGCGCCAGCTAACCTCATCATCGCTGACGTCATAGTACGCCCCGAGGCAGTTGAAGCTGCCGCTTGGACCATCGAGCTGCCGTGCTTCGAGCGCGCCGCCTCGATCGCGCTGGAGGCGTTCGGCGCCCGCTTCGTGCCGCTTCCGTAAGGACACTTCCCATCGCTCGACAGCCTCTCCCTCCGTTTCTGCGTCGCCGACCTCGACTACCTGCTCCCCGGCTGCCCCCGCCTGCGCAGGCTTCAGATTACCGGGTGGGACTACAAGGAATTGCTAAAGGTTCATTCGCCGTCGCTGGAGGAGCTCGATGTTGACGTCCATTTGCCCAGTCGCCTGTGGATTCGGCACGTCGACATCGTGGCGCCTCTGCTTAAAAAGCTGAGGTTTGCTACCGGCTCACGTATGTCCGGAGCCAATGACTTCACCTTGCTCTGCTCAGCCCCGATGCTAGAGGATCTCCATTGGCGATGCACTTGCTATGGAGGCTGTTTAACCTCACCTTAAGCACGGCAGCAGAGCTGCCCCTTGGGCGGAAGCACTGTTTGCATCGTCCTCAACTCATCCACACTCTATCACTGTCCATTGGCGTGCCCTTTTCTGTCAGTGCCCTTTCCTTCTCAATTTTGCTTGAGTGTCCTTGTTCATGGACTCCATATATACTCTGCTGTTTATCAGGTATCTGGAGATGAAGATCAGGACTTTGGTCAACAGATATCCAAAATAATTCCAGTTACCACCTTCCATGTTTTGGAGCTGCGGATGAAGACAGAAGGGCATGTTTATGGAGCAATGGTGTTGCATCTGCTTGGGATGTGTACCTTCGTCCAAAGCCTTAGAGCATCTCCAAGAAACTCCCATAAAATTAGCCCCATAAACTTGTTTTTGGGAGCAACCAAAAAATTACGAGAGGCAATTTTTCTCTCCTCCTCCAATAGTCCTCCTCTAAAAATGGATTAAAACACTTTTGATTGGGCCACGTCAGCATTTGGGGCCACAAAAACATTAATTCCATAGCAAAAAGAAGAGATGGGAGCCCGAATTCTTCCTCTGTTTGTAGCTACAAATGAGGAGAGTTTAGGGGCTATGAAAAAACTAGGGGTGGTTTTGGGGTCCTGTTGGAGATGGTTTTTTTGATTAGATCCTAATATTTTGATTTAAGAGAGGTTTATGGGGCTCTCTTCGAGATGCTCTTAGGTTGAACCTACAAGAGGTAATCATCTTACTACTATATGTTAGTCTGACATTGATATTGTGGTATTAAATTTTATTTATTTTCTCTTCTATTAAGATCGAACCTCAAGTATGAACCAAATGTTATTTACTTTTCCTTTGTTTTAGGACACAAACCGATGCTCAGTGAAATGCCCTTGTGATCATCCTAGCAACTGGAGAAGTCTGAATATCTCCTTGAGTGATCTTAAAGACATAGAAATCCATGGCTTCAAAGGCGAAGGTCATGAGATTGATTTGTTGAAAGCGGTATTCAGAAGTGCAACGATGCTTGAAAGAACGGATGTGTGCTTCTCCAGCTTGGTCTCACCAAGTAACAATGTTTGCAATGAAATCTATGGCATTTCAAAGGCATATCCTTCCATGAAGTGCAATATTTATCATGAGTCTCCTTAGTTTGGACGTTATCCCGGTGCATGACTTGCTTGGATCTACATGTAATGAGAAATGGTGTGTTTTACCTAATATCATCAGAGCTGAAACTCACGCCTTTCATTTGTCATCTTTAATCATGAGTTTGCAGAATATAAGTTGTTATTATTGCTCAGTGGGCGTGTTTTTTTTTACTGATTTTACCTATGCTGAGGTTTGTAAAATGTGATAGCGGAAATAGTCACGCAATTGATAGATGTATTGATGAGTAACAAAGGGTTACACATATATAGGCCCGGTCGGGATACCGCTCATCGTTGATTTATAGAACATGATCAAGAGAGGGATCCGACGACCGTGGCGGCGTGACACGCGCAGGAGGCGCGACTGGCGCAGCCCTAAAGGCGCGCAGGACGCACGGGCCAGCTAGGCCGGCTTACAAGCCCAAAACACAAATGAACATAAATATTGTCTAACAAAATGCACCATTGCTGATTATATATACCAGGGGGAGATCATTTTCTTAATAGACCAGGATTGGGTCCCAATTCTTCTTTGCTGCAGAAAACAAACAAGCAGCAAGCAAGCAAGCAAGTCCCGGTCTCAAATCGGCAGATCTTCAAGTGAAAACACGCTCGCCACTCACGCCTCAAGGCAGTTGGCAGGCCACCTCCCCCATGGAGCCACAAAAATGAAATGAGTTGGTCTACAAGCCACAGTGCAGATACACTTTGACTGCTTCTAACCCTTCTTCATGCACTTGAAAAACAAGTGCTTTGTGTGCTTGAAAGAAATAAAACTTTCTTTTACCTAAAAAAGTTAAGTGGTATCAAGAGATAACAGTCGACAAGCCACCAAGATACAACTGGCTTGCTTTATCATTAGACCACCTCTGACTCCTGATTCCTGAATGGTTTCACGTCCAATCTTGAGCCAATCAGCCCCGTCCAGATATCCGGGGAAAGGCAACTCCGCATGTCCATGTGCACGCAAGACTTATCCTGACCATTCATTTATAACTATGCTGCTTCAAGATTCGTGCTGCAGATGAATCTCTCTCCTACCATGAACTCTGCTACCACCGTGGATCTTTAAATCAACGGCCCTGATAAGTCTTGTGTGCGTAGGGGTATGTGAAATTTTCACTTTCAGATATCCGGCGGATATCAGTAACGCGGGATTTTATCCTCTCTCGGCAAGCTAGCTGTCCCTGGCTCCGCTGGTCCTCAACAACGACCTGCTGACCGCGTACGTGCTGGCTCATCAACATGGCAGCGTACGAGGCGCCACGCTGGCTGACAACTTCGCCGTCAGTTCCTACATCTCCCTCCATCATTGCTCTCCTCATGAACAGGTCGTCTTCAAGTACCTGCACCTGCACGTTGGCCACCGCTACTACGTACCAGGTCTTTGCGCAACTCCAGGACTACAAGCACCACAGGTGGCTCTGGATCGCCATCCACCGCTTCTTGTACAAGAACATCAAGACCATCATCGCCGTGCTATCCGTCATCGGAGTGCTCGCCGGGCCATTCAAAACAATCCTCTCTCACTCAAGAAGCCCCAAACGTAAATTAATCAAAGGCCATCGTCGTTTCTGGTGCTACTACTCTTATTGCTTATCCAATTAATAAGGCATGAATTAAGCAATAAGAGTAGCACACAGACAAGTTACTCACCCACACAATGAGTAATAAGCTCTCCTCCCTCATTCCTAAAATAGTTGTCGCTTTTGATTTTTAGTCTTCCCGTTTGACCAGTCGTCTTATTCAAATTTTTATTGTAAATATAATTATTTATTCATTAATAACTCGTTGTATCATAAGCTATATTTTAATCATGAAATATTTATTTTAACATTTGTATAAAAATTTTGAATAAGACGAACGGTCAAACTTGAGATCTAATAGTCAAAAGCGACAACTATTTTGGGACGGAGGTAGTATCTATCTACTACTGGTACATGAATTCTATACTGTATGTATGTTCCCCTGCCCTGCAGTTTGTTACAAGGTCGACACGCTATGCAAAGATGTGCTATAATATATGTGAGCCTGACTGCCATGTTTTGAAAGATATGGAGGTGTTCCAATGTGACAAGTTTTGCAATTTTAAAAAGTATGGTATTGCTAAAAGTGCAACTATTTTAGAGTTTTAAAAACTCTACTCCTGATCTCTTTTTTCTACACCTTGATTTTGCTTGACACTAGCTTCTAAAATCATGGTTTCTTAATACTTTAATTTTGATAAACTACAACATCCAAAAAGACACTAAGATATTTTTTACTTGATAGATACGACCAACACGTGTCTATTGAGTTTTGGGTACCCTGTATCCACCAGGTATCGATATGGAGGTATCGGTATGGGTTCAATTCTACGCCCACGAAGACTTATGGGTATGGGTTTAGTTCCAAGTCGCGGATTTAAGACTCGGGACACACAACCACTAGAGCTAAACTGCATTTAAGACTCGGGATCCCAAAACCTGAAGGTCTAACTATAGTACAGTACAATACTGCTTTTCAATTGTGTGGGTGAGTAACTTGTCTGTGTCAGCCAACAAGCAACATCAAGAAAAGCATGATACTCCCTCCGTTCAGAAATGTAAGTATTTATTGACTTCAGATATCACATTTAACCGTTTATCTTATTTAAAATATTTATATTTTTTTAGTATAATATATTTTATTATTAAATATATTTTAAGTATATCTTATTTGTTTTTATATTTTTATAAAAATTTCGAATAAGGCGAACGGTCAAATGTCTGGAAATCAATAAATGCTTGCATTTCTAGAGGGAGGTAGCATGACAATATTGTATTGTGTCACATCCGCCTTATTACTTCCTGCAAGCGAAATTCAAAGAGGCTAAGCTTTTATGTCCTACAGTGATCGAAATAAATCTGGAGAGAGTAAAAAAAAATACTATAGTGAGTTTGGACAAGGTTTCAGTTAAGCTATTAAAAGCTTGACTTGACATATTACTAATTTATTTATTGTAATAAATCCATCGAATTACAAAAGAAATAAGTAGTAGATTCCATACGAAACCCACAGTTTTGAGAGGCCATGTGGCCTCTAAAACAGGACCAAGTGATTGATTTTTCGTTGCCCTATACATCCTCATTCTGATTCTTGGATATATGGTTGGTACTTCTCCGTCCCAAATTAATTATCATTTTAGCTTCAGGTACGGGAATTAAAGAGAAGGGAATAAAGTAGGTGCACAGAAAACGAGAAAGAGAGAGATAGAGATAGGAGTGTATTAGGAATTGAAAAAGTTATGGAATCCTCTCTTGCTCCCGCGACGAAGAATTATCCATTATTCTTGGCTTGATTCACGTCATGATTGGCAAAATCTTTTTCGCGATGAATCATTAGTTCATGACTGCAGACTCGTCGGCGCGCTGACCAAGTAGCTCTCGCTCTTCGTCGAGTCTTCCTCGCAAACAAGCAAAAACAAGATGAAAACACGACGTCAGAAAAGAAAAAGGACTTGCCTTTTCAACTAGTACTCCCTCCCTATTCAAAATTAAGTTCGTTCTAGGCTTCTTAGCAGCTATTCACAAATGAGTTCGTTTTGGAAATTTTGGTGTACTTTGGACTACTTTGCCCTTCGAGCAGTAAATACTGTTTGCTACCGAGGCGACGTGCCCGCCTCTTCCCAATACGCAGGCGCACCGTGCCTCCGGCGCTGCGCTCGCTTGCCTTTCACCTGGTGCCTCGTCATTGCCGCTTGCTCGCCCAGCGACCTCGCCGACTACCTTCGAGTCGTCGCCACGACGCCACCTGCTCACCGAGAGCTCCCTGCCTGCCCTGCATCGCTACATGCCCGGTGGTGAGGTTGCCATAAACAATGCTGCAAGCAATCGATAGAGAAGAAACTCGCACAAACCGATGCACAAGTTCCGTCGGAGCCGTAAGTCGCACAGAACTAATGTTATGCACGATAAAGGTTGAATCTAGCAGCTAATAAAGCTAGGAAAACTAAAAAGAAACTAATAATGCCATGCATGGCAATTTCATATGAGCAAGAAATCGCACAAATCGATCCATAATGCACGGCAAAAAAAATGAAAATCGGTCCGCCCAGACCTCGCGAATTGGCTGACCATACAAAAAAAAAAAAGATCAGAATCTGCACAAAAATACTACACTAGCGGGATTCGAACTCGGGTGGTGATGCATTGGGCTGAAGTTGCCAAATCAGTCGCACACTCTCGCAATAATAGGGGTAGACATGGAAGAATACACTATAATTAATTGTGCCTTGGTATGTTAAACTATGTCCAAAACGAATTGTATTTTAGATATGGAGGGAGTACTAGGTTTATGTTATTACGTGGGGAACAGGATTGGATTAGCGAGAGAGATGAGCGGCAGGGCAGAATAGGGATCCTAGCGTGTTCCACGATCGAGTCATACAAGAAAAAGTCTGTCGATGCTGTTAATCAGCAGTATATTTATATGGCTACTCGTGAACCAAGAACTCGATGGTGCATACAGGATTTTAGACAGGTTCGGGCCCTCTTGAGGAGAGTAAAAACCCTACGTCCTGTATGAGGTGTATTGATGATTGATGAGAGATGCCTTTGAGGGGGTCCCTGCCCCGCCTTATATATCCGGGGGGCTAGAGTTACATGTGGAGTCCCAGTCGGTTACAACTCATTTAAACATGGAAATCTATCTCTAAGATCCCTATTTGGAGGAGATTATCATCTTGGTAAGTTATGATCATTTCTTGATGCGCACGACACCCTCCTTGGGCAGTCTATCGGCCCATCCGGCACTCTTCAGGCTCTAAGTCCAGTCGTACAGATCTCCGACCGGTCTAACAGGCCTCCAACCGGTCTAATAAGCCTCCAACCGGTCGTATGGGCCTACTGAACCTGCCAGGTATCATCCGAAATCTCTATAAACTGGGATATCCCATATCAAGGTATCCCACAAAGTCGTACAAGGAATTGCGTGTCGAAGCCCGCTTGAACTTTCGTAGCCGCGTCAGCACCAGCAGGTGACAGCGGGTAGCGGAGAAAATTCAGACAAGCGCGTCGTCGCAAAAGCATGCTGCCCGGTTTGCACGCACAGCAGTTGCAATTTGCAAAGCAGGCAGGAGCAGGAGGAGATGCGCATTAACGTGTCCGAACGCGGTTTCTCCGGAAAAAGGTTTAATTTCCGTCACCTTCTTCCGTTTGCCCACTTGCTGCTCTCTTCTCTGCTCCGCCGGTTAAAAACCTCCAAATCAATCAACCAACAAAGCAGCCAAAGGGCCGAGTCAGTCGTCTCTGCCCCCTTTCCTCTTCCTCCTCCTCCGCTCACCAAACCTTCCCCTTCCGCCGCCGCCGCCGCCGCGGCTTCGGTTCCTTATCATCTTCTCCTACCACCAGGTACCACCACCGTCGTAGGTTCCAGTCCTCTCTTGCATCCGCGGCCAGATCGGTTGCGCGGCTTCAACAGCAATTACCCAATAAGTGGCAGCAATTCGTTGATTGTACGGCTATGGGCGAAACCGGTGAGCCGAATTCCGTCAACAGCAAGCTGGAGCTGTTGGTGACGGCAGTGCAGAGTACAGGTGACGAGGTGCGGAGGATTAGCGCTAACCTCGGGGAACTCGTGGAATTAGCAAAGGCAGAATGTACATGTACGGAAGCTGCAGATTCACCGGAAAGGAAACAAGAAACGAAAGATGATGGAGGGAAGAAGAAGGATGAACCCAAACCTCCTCCTCCAAAGCCCAAACCTCCTCCTCCAAAGCCCCAAGCTCCACCGGCATATTTTCCCTACAATGTTCCAGTCAGGAGCAGCGCCACCACGATTGAAAGATTCTCTGCAAGTCTGCGGCGATTCAGTAGTAGACCCCATGAGTACAGTTGTTTCAGCTGTGGCGAGGCCTCCCCGGTCGCCGTGGGCTTAGGACCCTACCACCATGACTCACCGCAGCTGCAGGAGATGGAGCACGTCAAGCGTGCCGCCATGGTGGAGTTTCGCCAGTCCAGAAGCCAGCAGTGCGAGGCTGTCCAGGGAAAGGTCCTCTCCTTGGTGGGATCCGCCCGCAGTTGCTACGCCGGCCGGCAGTACATGGAGGACGCCGTGTTTGCGGAGATGATGTTCTTGGATGGCTGGTTCCTGCTGCAGTTCATGGTGTCCATGTGCCCTGACGACCCTGACGCCTCGCCGGAGGCAGACCTGCTGATGTGGAGGCCGGAGGTGTACACCCGCGTCAACGACATCGCCCGTGACGTCCTGCTGCTTGAGAATCAGCTCCCATGGATGGTGATCGAGGCTGTCATGGAGCTGTGGCCAGCCGGCGTGCCCGTGGATAGGTTTCTCCGACTCATGGCCTCGGCCTTCCATGTCGGCAACCAAGACATGATGGTACCTAGCGACAGCCCACCAGCACCAGCTGATAATCATCTGTTGCTCGGAGGACAAGCACAGGAGGACCATGATCGAGACCGGCCACCGCACCTCCTTGGGCTCTTCTATCGCCGTCAGGTGGGCCCGGCACGCACCCAAAGCCTCCGCGTCCCCAGGCTGTCATCTCTGTCGAGCACGGCGGTGGAGCTGGCAGAGATGGGCGTCAAGCTCACCGCCAGCAAGACCAACATGTTTGGGGACATGAGCATGTCCAAACGCCGTCCGGGCCTCATCAGCCTCTCCGGTGAGCTCTCGCTATCTCCACTGGTCCTGAACGACCTGACCGCGTGCTGGCTCATCAACATGGCGGCGTACGAGGCGTGCCTGGGCGCCACGCAGGCCGACAACTTCGCCGTCAGCTCATACATCTCCGTCCTAGCGCTGCTCATCAACCGGAAGGAAGACGTGCAGGAGCTGCGCGCCAAGGGCATCATCAACAGCGCCTTCTCCGACGAGGGGACGCTCAACTTCTTCAAGGGGGTCGCCCCGCACCTGCACGTCGGCCACCGCTACTACCAGGTCTTTCAGCAACTGCAGGACTACAAGCAGGAGAGGTGGCTGTGGATCGCCGTCCACCGCTTCTTGTACAAGAACATCAAGACCATCCTCGCCGTGCTCTCCGTTATCGGAGTGCTCGCCGGGCTCTTCAAAACCATCCTCTCACTCAAGCAGCCCCAACAGTAATAATCAACCGTACTCCCTCCATATTAGAAAAGCAATTCGTTTTGGACATGATTTAGCATACCAAGATGCAATTAATTAGAGGGTAAGTTTCCCTATATACCCTATTAAATACAGCTAGTGGTCCACATCTCAAACAACCGTGCCAACCTTCTACTGGTTACCAGCGCTAGGTTGAATAGTGCTGGTCGCGAGTTCGATCCTCTAGAGGCTCCAATTTTTCGTTTTTTCTGGGCGCGAAACTGCAGTTGGTTTTCCTTTCCTTCAGGCGCGCGTAGCTTTCGCGGTCTTTTTTTTTATTTTCTCGCTAGTTCGCGGTTGTCCATGGCGAGGGCGGCTTTCTTCATGACAAGGGCTGCAGCATCCATGGCACGGCAGCGTGGTGTGTGCGAGACGCAGCAGCGGACTGGTACGGCAGAGATGAGCCATGGCGATTGCGGCCACCGGTTGATAAAGGAACAGGGGAAGGCGAGGCGTTTCAACCTCAACATGCATCGGGAGGACCACTGGGCCAGCAGCACACGAGCCTTTGCCAGCTGCATGTCGCCTCGGTTCTGCTTCTCATTTACTTGGGGGCAAATAAGTCCACATTAGTGCAAACGAATTGCTTTACTCCAAGTCCTCTCTAGCCTAAAACGAATTGCTTTTCTAATGTGGAGGGAGTACCAATTATTATTATTAGGCCGTCGTTTCTGGTGCTATGTACTGTTGCTTATCCAATAAGGCCCTCTCCTGCAAGTGATCGATGCAGGAGGATTTGAATTACATAAACGACTGTGTGTATGTAAGTTCCCCTGCATGTTTGTGTTACAAGGTCAATCGAGGCGTTATGCAAAGATGTGCCATAGTCTTCTGTCGTTGGTGGCGCATGCAGATGAACATGCAACCATCTACCAATGCATATACCACCTTATCCATGACGCCTAGCCCAAATACCACCTTATCCACCCTACAATGATGAAGCACGAGTGGAGCGAGCGGTGAGACACGGCGGCGGGGGTGTCGCCGCGTCGCCGGCGGTCACTACGGGAAAATTGTTATATGCCGTGTGCTATAGTTTTTGCCGTGTGTTTTTTTTCGGGCACACGGCAAAGATAACATTTGCCGTGTATCCCAAAAAAACACATGGGAAAATTAATTTGCCGTGTGTTTTTTTGGGGCACACGGCAAAGATAACATTTGCCGTGTGTTTCAAAAAAACACATGGCAAAATTAATTTGCCGTGTGTTTTTTATTCTGGCCTATGGCAAAGAAATGTTTGCCGTGCGCCCTTCCAAAAAAGCATACGGGAAACAATTTTCATGCGGAACGAGGCGTGGGCGCAGCCGAAAAAAAGAATCGGCCAGTGGCCACGCGCAAAAAAATCTTCACGCGGCTCTCCTCCAGGTGCCACAGTCCTTATCCTCTCTCACGCGTGTGTGGCTCTCTCCTCTCGCTCTCTCCCTCCAGATCTCCGTGTCCAGCTCTCTCCTCTCCGCCGGCCCCTCCCTCCCTAGCCTCCCCTCTCCTCCCACCTCCGCTCGCCCCTCACATCCTAAGGCGAGGAGCGGCGGCGGGGCGATGCGCGGCGGCGGCCATACGGTGAGGTGCGGCCGGCGGCAGGCCAGGCGTGAGGCGAGGCGCAACGCGGCGGCGGGCCGGGCGCGAGGCGAGGCGCGGCGACGGCGGCGGGCGCGAAGCTCCGAGTGGACCTCCGGCGGGGGAGCGGCGGCGGCGGCCATCGGGGCGCAGGTTTCTCTCTCTCTCTCTCTCTCTCTCTCACTCTCACTCTCACTCTCACTCTCGCTCTCTCTGGAGGGGGAACGGGTGGAGGGGCGGGGGAGCGGCGGCAGGGCAGCGGGGGAGCTGCGGCCGTGATGATTTTTTTTTAATTGCTTCGAAATTGTATGCCATGTGTGCCTTTTTGCTCTCGGTAAACAGATTGCCATGGGTGACTCACGGCAAACACGGCTTTGCCATCACATTTTTTGCGGTGTGGGCATTGCCGTAGGTTACCTACGGCAAACTAGTTGCCGTGAGTTTTCTACTCTTTGCCATGTGCAATGCGCACACGGCATATACACGTTCTCCCGTAGTGGGTGGAGGCGAGCGGTTAGGGTTTTCAGGTTGTCGAAGTTGAGAGACTACTCTGTCATGCGGACCCTATAAGGGGGTTGGGTAGGAGCGGTGACCGTGATTTGGTAATCACTACAAGAAATTTGACATTCTACGACGATTACAGAGCGACATTTGGTCAAAATGTCGTAAAAAATCTAGTTGCGTGAGAGTTCATACATGATGGCGCGTGCCGGCATCGTTGGGTTATCTTCACGAGTTGCCGGATGCAGAATCGCATGACCACCAAGCAAGAACACGATCAGCGGTCCTCGCTTGCCGCTCCACAGAAATCCTGTTGGCGTTCATCACGCGCCGCCGATGTAGAGCAAGAACCATCTGGCAGTCTAGCACGTCGTCGACAACTAATGGGCTGGCCTGGGTTTTGGATTGGGCCAGGGCAAAGCGGGCCTAGTGATTAGGGGAAATAAAATCATTTATTAATTAGTTGCGTTAAGATTCGTGCTATTTTTAAAAAGAGCTCCACCGGAGTGGTTCTCTTTACATTAACATCACTAACCGGTGAGCCTGCGCAACTGCTTGGCTTGACCTAAGCAAATGGATCTAACTCGGTTGTTACACCATGTGATAAATTCGGGCTCTTATTTAAACTGATTGTTGGTAGATGGGCTTTACTTTTTCTAAAATACATGTAAATTCAATTCAATGGATTACTCCAAGCGACCCATGTGCTTTCGCATTTCAGTGTACACATATATATAGACATAAAGTGGAAAGTAAGGAATCTTTTAAACAGCACATAAAGTAACCAACTCAATGATTATATCTTCCATGCACATATTTAACCATTCTTTCTCCTTATCAATTTCGTGCCACAAAATCCAGTTACCTTTTTTTTTAAATTGTGGTGACATATTCAGGTTCGGTCAAATCATATCTATTTTGGATCAGAGGTTATATCGTTCAATGTCTCTTTAATTGTAATTTTATGTGCTCCTCGCAAAAAACAAAAATTGTAGTGTTGTCCTGTGCACATGGCCTGGGTTCGTTTCTCCAAGAAACAGAACATGGAGAACATTAAAGTGCAATCTAGCCTTAGGTATGATTTTTGATTATGTGATGCACAACGTATCTATTGACTAACATTTGTCATGTGAGATCAAAGTTGAGAGGCCCAATAAAGGTTAAAGAACCAAAAATGGAGACATTCATCGATGTCGTTCATTGATGATTTGATACATTGGTTGATCAGCAGACCGGTTTTCTAAAGACCAATTCTTCATGGCAAGTCATACTCGATGGTTCGGTGCATAAGAGCACAAATGTGCATCGAACCAAGTTTCCATATATTGGAAATATGGGGAGTCAGTCAGACTGTGCTCATATGATGGTCCTATGTGTATCTTTGTTTCATGTCTCGAGAGATGAACTCAGAGTCCAACAGTGAGAGCGTAGCACTCATCAGATGGTCCTATGTGTATCCTTACACTATTTCATAATTATTATTTTTGGAATAACGTGTCAGGTATTTGCCATATCCACGATATCAAGTTGTAAATAACTCTGAAACTAACTTTCTGAGGATTGGGCCTTTCCTCTCGCTCGATGCAACTTACTCACGTATTTGTGGAGCCACTATAATTTGTTGATGTGGATTATCATGAAAAGAAGAATATGCTATGAGTGTAAAGGTAAAGTGCACAGTCCCAGCCGTGCCTGTATACTCCAAACAATACTTCTTTGTTGGCAGCCTTTTGTGCTTTTGGAAAGGAGCCAACATCTACAGTGCTTCTTCGGCCTTTATAAAATTTTGTGGTGAGCGCAGATTGATCATTGCAAGATAAGGAATGAGTTCAGACCGAAAAAGCAGCGGACATGGTGGAGAGGAACGAGCAGGATGCATGCAGGATGGGCAGCGGTAGAGACGTAGGAGTAGAGCAGAGGAACCATGTGGGTGGGTCCCAGAGGCGACAAACTGGCTGCAGAACCTGGTGGTCAGCGGCACAGGCAGCAGGTGGGTGAATCAAGAGGTGCAGAATAACTGTGTTAAGGCCCCGTTCGGATGAGAATAATAGGGAGCGATTATTACTGTAGATGTCACATCAATACTTCCGGCACGATTTATGTGTACTAAACAAAGTCAAATCACAAAACTAAGTCCAGGACCCCCCCTCTATTTCGCGAGACGAACGTAATGAGGGTAATTAAGCGGCGATTAGACGATGGTTACTGTAGCATCACTGTGTCAAAACATTGATTTCTTTGGCTCGTTAGATTCGTCTCGAAAAATAACGCCCGTCTGCAGAAAGGTTTTGCAATTAAATTTTATTTAGTACCCCTAAATAGTAAGATTCTTTTTTACTTTAGAGGGTAGAAGTTTAGAGGGTGAAATAGAGGGGTATCCAAACGCCCCCTAAGTCCGGTACCTGCGCATCTGAGATCACCGGCTGCGATGTTGAGGGCGCGCGCTGCACTGGGCGCCGGTGAATTTTCGTATATTGCAAAATGCAAAATCAAAGACAAGATGTTGCCCCTGTTAAACATCCTATTCTTGATAAGAAACGCTTCGCGCCTCGCATTTACTGCTTTGTATTTTTGGAGTTCACTTTTCAGGAGAATTCACTTGTGTAATTTCTGAAGAATCTATCAGAGAGGAAGCGAAATGTCTAAAGAATGAAGCTTGATTTGGGATCCTGTTGGTCTTAGCATTCTTTATGATCATGTATTCATGTTTTTCAGCTAGTTCCAGTTCTTGTTTTCTTTTGCAAGGAGTTATCTTTTGTCATTCTTACTAGCCAGCAGTATTTTTTATAATCATTCTTACATGTATTTATACTTGTTACAAAAAAGCATACACATGATGCTAGGTCGGAGGCTCGGAGCTATGTACGTTACTCCAGCGTGACAAAACACCAAGTTCCTCCTCCGCTAGAAAGAATTGCCCGCCGACGGCACCACTGGTCATGGTCACTACACCATCCTCCGTTCGGCTAGCTAGCTTAACTCCGAGCACTTACTGCCGTATGTAGCTGAACCATTCCCAAGCCCATATCCGAGTGTCGACCAGCGAGTCGAATAACAGATCCAACCACGGCCCCGTTCGTTTCCTTTCCTCTAAATTTTAAACTTGTCACATCAAAGAGAATCTTCACATTTAAAAATATTTTAATTAGTTTAATGACAAAACCTTTTTGACTGGTAGGTGCTAATTTGCGAGACGAATCTAATGAGCCTAATTAATCTATGTTTGCTACAGTAGTGCTACAGTAATCATCTTCTAATCGCCGCATAATTACTCTCATTAGATTCGTCTCGTGAATTAGACGGGGGTTCTGGAATTAGTTTTATAATTTGACTTTGTTTAATACTTCTAAATAGTAAGATTCTTTTTGATGTGACCCCTCTAAAATTTAGACCCGTAGAAACGAACACACCTCTAATAAGATAGGCCTTCTTCAGATCTGAGCTTTGCTTTGAATATTGAAAGCAACATCTAATTGTAATTTTTTTGAGAACGTGCGGAGCACGTATTTCATTAAGAAGAAGAGAAAGGTCCAAACCGGTTACAAAGAGGCCAAAGGCCAAGAAAGAAAAAGACACAACAACACACCCACAGACGACAACACAGACGAAATCCCCCCACAGAAGGGGAGGAGGCGACCTGGCGACCAACGCAGACTAGAAAGGTTAAAGGACAGGAAAAACAAAAAACAAAAACAAAAACAAAAAAACTAAAACTAATCGGGAGTGGCCCAGCGCGGCTGAAAGAGCTTCCGAAGCTTGACGAACTTGGCCGACGCCCAGAGGTTGGCCTCGTCGATGATCACCTGCGCTAGAGCGACCGGTTGGAGGGCCTCGAAGTCGTGCACCCTCTTGTTTCTTTCGTTCCAAAGTCTCCAAGCGACCAACACAAACCTGGGCGGAAAACTTTGGCTACCCGCTTGCGCGACCGCAACCACCAGGCTACGAAGGGTGGTTCGTCCATAGAAGGAGCGACATGTTGTAGACCAAGCCTCCGAAACACTCTGAACCAAGTCTCGCGACTATGGACACAGTGCAGGAGCAGGTGGTCTATGGTCTCTGGATCCTAGGTACAGAGGGCGCAGGTATCGTCATCACGGAGACTGTGACGCAACAATCTATTGGAGGTCCAGCACCGCTCATGGAGGACCAGCCAAAGGAAGAATCTACATTTATTAGGCGCTTGTGTCTTCCATGGAGCCGCGCTCCCAGGATCTCATATTGGCCTATGAAGAAAGCCTGGTAGGCACTAGCAGAGGTGAAGCGACCTTCAGTTGTCCACTTCCAAATGAACTTATTCTGCTGATCTGATAAGACGACCTCAGATAGGATGTTGACAAGTAGAAGGAACTCCAGGAGCACCTGGACCGTCATGGGACCTTTGATATCCCGAATCCAGCGACGATTGGGCAGGCCGTCACACACTAATCTTGAGTTGCGGGTTCTGCTGGGAACGGCCTCGACCAAGTGAGGGGCTATCTCGAAGAGCGATTTCCCGTCGACCCATCTGTCTTTCTAGAAAAGGGTGGCCTTGCCGTCACCCAGGCGAACTGTAATGGACCTGTCGAACAAGGCTTGCGCCGAGGGGGTAGTCGCGACCGGTAGGCAAGCCCAAGCCTTATCAGGTTTGACCCGGGCAAGCCAGTTCCAACGGAGGCGCAAGGCCAAACCTGTGAGCCTTAGGTCTTGGAGTCCTAGTCCTCCAGCGTGCAGTGGTCTGCAAACCTTGACCCAGGCGACGGCGCAATGCCCACCCGAAACAACCTCTGTTCCTGTCCATAGGAAAGCCTTTTGCAACTTTTCGATCGCCTCAATCGCCCATGCCGAAATGCAAACCGCTATAGAAAGGTAGACCGGAATAGCCGAGAGGGTCGTCTTGGTCAGAGCAAGGCGACCACCCCTGTTCATGAGCCGACCTTTCCATGTGGGGATGCGATCCGCGACCCTATCGACCAGCGGCTGTAGGTCCGTCTTGGCCAGCCTCCACAGCGAGTGGGGCACACCCAAGTACTTACAAGGGAAAGTCCCTTGCTGGCAAGGAAGAATAGCACTGTATCTATGTCATCCTGAGAGCAACGGATGGGATAGAAATAACTCTTAGAGTAATTCACTGCCAGACCAGACGACTCCTCAAAAATCCTTAGGATCTCTTTAATTAGTTGGAGGTCCCGAGCGACCGGTGATAAAAAGAAAACCACGTCGTCTGCATAGAGGGAGGCTCTGAACCTAGCCCGCGGAATCCCCAGCGGTTGAAAGAAATTAAGGGAGTCCGCAAGCCCGACCATGGAGTTCAAGGCCTCCATAACTAAAAGGAACAACATAGGACAAAGCGGATCCCCCTGACGAAGACCCCCCGCATGGCAAATACGACGACCGGGGTTTCCATTTAGCAGAATTTTTGTGCTTGCCGTGGATAGGATTAGGGCAATCCAATCCCTCCAGAGCAACGGGAATCCCATGTGCTGTAGTACTTCCAGCAGGAAAGGCCAAGAGACAGAGTCGAAAGCCTTCGCGACATCGACCTTTAGCAAAATGCGCGACTCTTTTTTTGTGTGTAGCGCCTTGGCCATACCCTGAACGTAATAATGCAACCCTAATTGTAATAATGCAACCCTATTTTCGAAGCACTAGTGCTTACCATATAAGTCTCTGGATCAGACGCTGATACGAACACTTACACAGAATGTCATCGCAGAGTCATCAATTATATAATAGTATCAAATCACATACAAACCTTCTCTTACATAAAGGTCTTACAACAATTATCAGTGGCTTTAATATTACAACAAACATCAGACCGACGAGCTACTACAACAGAACCACTTAAACACTAATACAGCGAAAGACGGAAGCGGAACCACTACTACAGGCAACTTGAGTACGCATGAAGCCCTACTCCTTGTCTCCATCATCTTGGTACTAGTACTGAGGCTCTTCATCTAAGTGGTTAAAGCAAGGGTGAGTACATAAAGTACTCAACAAGTCCTAACACAAGGGGTAATTGTATGCAAGGGTGTAAACAAGGTATGGGCTGGGGGTTTAACATGTCGGCGAAAAGCCAATTTTATGCGAGGGTTGTTTAGAAAATAACCAGTTCGCAAACTACTTGTCAATATTATCATAATGTAGTGGGGTTGATTGGCCTTGAGGAAGATGCATCAATCCGGTCAGTTCCCAAGTTTTAATGCTGGCAGACAGCCAGCGCACGGCTCCACACCGGTGTATTCCAAAACACGCCAAGGATAACTCACACCAGAGACTAATCATTGTGTGGCCAAAGCTTCGCATTGTCCAATGCCGTGGAACTCGGCTATCCAGATAGGTTATAACTTTGCGGATGTTGTACACAATTTCCCAAAAGGTACACAAGTCCTCCCCACTGTCATAGTTTGCACAGGCATATTGAGGTACCATACGAACTTGGTGTCACCACGGCTTCCACCCATGGTGTAAGTGTTAAGAAACCGTCCGGCGTGTAAATTTGTAACTGCGCGTTCAACTCCTGATGGTGCGCGGATTAACACAGGGTTTATACTGGTTCAGGCACGAATGCCCTATGTTCAGTTCGTGGTGGAATGTATTCGATCAGCTCGTAGTAGAGGTTACAAGCTGCGAGAGAGGGAAGAAGCTCCCAAATCTCTGAGTTCGTATGTGTGTATGTGTGTGAAAACAATGAGAGCGTTCTCCTGGACCGTGCCCTTTTCGGTTGTCCATTCTTTCCTCTTATACTCCAAGGGAAGAGAACGGCTCACATGGAGGAAAAAGAAGAAAATGTGTTGTGAGAGTTGGTGATGATGTCCGCATCGGTTTCCCCGGGCTGGAGGACGATGACGTCAAGGGAATGTCTTGTCCAAGCGTCTCTGTAGCTTGTCCAGATCCTGTTCGACTCCTATTACTCCCTATCACGTTCCTATTCGGTACAGGAGGGCACTGTAGCTGTTGTAAAACTCTTACTGGGTCAGGCCCACCTTCTAGAAGAAGGAGTCCTGGCCTATGTGGCCGACTTTATCGAATCCGGACCCAACACGAAGTTAGGGTTTCCTCCTTATAAATAGTTGAGGAGACCCCCCTGTGTACACTACGTCAGAATTTCGCAATAAAGAATTTCGTCTCCTCTATTCCAGTTTTACTTTTTGTTATCTGTCGTGATCTACGTGTCGTCGTTCCGCCGATAACTTAACACGTTATCAGCATGCTCTAATCGAAGACTTCGCCCAGAAGATCGGTGATTTACGGTACATTTTGTATTAGCGTTCGAAGATTTTGCTATCCTGACTCGTTGCAGCCAAGATCTGACCAGAAATCGAATCGCCGCCACGACCTTGACTCGTTGCAGTCAAGATCCAAGAAAAGACCAGATCCGAGGGCCAGCTACGGCCGCCCGAAGACGATCTGGATCTATTGTCGAAAACAATGCAAAAAGACCAGATGCGAGGGCCAGCTACGGCCGCCCGAAGACGATCTGGATCTATCGTCGAAAACAATGCAAAAAGACCAGATCCAAGGGCCAGCTACGGCCGCCCGAAGACGATCTGGATATATCGTCGAAAATAATGAAAGAAGAACCAGATCTGAGGGCCAGCTTTAGCCGCCCGATGAAGATCTGGATTGGAGATCCGAAAAAAAGAAACAAGAAAAAGAAGCCCGATCCGACGTGTGCCTCGGGCCAACATGCCTGGGCCACCACTGCCGTATCGCTCGAGATCTACAAGAAAAAGGGTCCTAACGCTAGATCTACTATGCTGCGCAAATCTAGATCTACGAAAAAAGGGAGTGGGTTCCTAACCCTAACCCTAGATCTAGACGAAAGTCGCACAGATCGAGATCAAGAAATACAAGCAAAGGGAATGGGATACAACCCTAACCCTAGATCGGTGATGCAACGAACAAGCAAGAAAAAAAAAGAAGATCCCGGGTCAACGCGCCCAGGCCGACGCCGTCGACGCAGACGACCGCCGCGTGCCCACCATGCGCCGCGACGGGCGGTCGCCGATGACGCGCCGAGCTGCTGCCGACGCCACGCCCAGGCCGGCGTGCGCTACGGCCCACCACGCCACGGCGCGTCTCTGGGCGAGCACCCGCGCGATGGGTCGCCGCCGCGTGCCGCCGGGCTACCGCGCGACTCCGCGCCGCATGGGTCGCTGCCGGGCAGCTGGCGCCGGGCAGTCACACCGCGGGGACGCCGCGTGGGCCGCCGTGCCGAGCTCCCTCCTTTCCCCACTCACCCCGATCTGAGCAAAGGAGAAGAAGAAAGAGAAAAGAGGAAGTGGGGGCGGCTGGTTCAAGAGAAGAAAGTGAAGAGATGGAAGGAGACTAAGGTTTCATCCCCATTATATACTTCGAATCGTTTTACGAAAAAGTCCTCCAAAGATTCACGAACTAGTCCTCGCCATTATGAAAAATCCTCGGGAAGTTATGAAAATTACGAAGAAGTCCTTGAGCGGTTCAGAAAATTATGAAAAAGCCCTCAGGACGCCTGAAAATTATGAAAATATCCTTTGGACCTCTGGAAATTACCAGAATATACTCGGAATATCTGAAAAATTACGAGAAAATCCCTGTTAATTACGAAAATTGACAAGGATACTCAGAAAATTGTCTGAAAAATAGAAAACTCGCTGGATTGTGTTATTTTTGCATATAACACCCCAGACATAAACACGCAGTTTTTGTTATGCTCATGCTCCCTATTACTTGGATATCTGAAATAATCCTTGCACAATGATATCTTGCAGATGTCTGACCTCGTGAAGAGAGAATTTGAAGTGTTGACTCCTCATGGAAGCAACTATCTGTCATGGGCACTCGATACTGAGATACTCCTAAGTGGCAAAGTCCTCTTGAAGATGGTTCTGCCCAAAGCAGGAGATACTGCTGCAACTGATGTGGAGAAGGCTCAGGCTTCGCACTTCCTGCGCCACCACTTAAGTGCTACTTTAAAGAATGAATACATGACGGAATGTGATCCTAAAGTCTTATGGGACTCATTGCATGTACGCTTTGAGAAGATTGAAGCTGTCTTACTCCCCAAGGTTGAGCGTGAATGGCAAAACTTACGCTACCAAGATTACAAGACTGTGGAGGATTACAATACCACACTCTATGGGATTGTCACACGCATGAAGCTATGTGGCAAAGTGCTTGAGCAAAAGGATCTTATTAACAAGACCCTCTCCACCTTTCACCCTAAGTTCACTCATGTGAGCCGCCAGTACAAGAAGGAGAATTATGACACCTATGCCGCCCTGAGTAATGCATTGCAGCAAGATCAGGGGGAGGACAAATTGATCATGGAGAATCATAAGAATCGTCCTACTAGCTCATTGGCACCGCACGAAGCGACTGCCATATCCTTCAACAACAAGAAGAAGAAGAATAAGGGTAAAGGTGCTCCCAAAGCGTCATCAAACAACCTCCGAAGGCTCAAAGGATGCCCTAGTAACCGGCTCACTCCCCCTCTTCCTAGCATTCATTGCTTTTATGGAAGAAGGTTGGAATTCCATATATTCATCCCCCTTCAAATGGGATTTCTATTCTTTCAGGAGCATTTACAGCCGGTATATGTGTAACATCCTGGCCCAGGGCTTAATAGGATTGATAAGAATACTCATACCAACAGTTGCAACTTCTTTTCCGGAAGCTCATCTCGAAAGAACTCCGGGGTTAAGCGTGCTTGGCCCGGAGCAATTTCGGGATGGGTGACCGACCGGGAAGTCCTTCCCGGGTGTGCACGAGTGAGGACAAAATGCGCAGAAAAGACGTGTGTTGGTCTGTGGGGACAGTCTTGAGATCCTAGAGAGCTGCCAGGCGTGCGGGCCCGGCCTCGTGGAGGCGGGACGTCACAAGTGGTATCAGAGCCGACCCTCGCGGTTTCACGGGCGCGTGTGGGCGCAGTTGCTCAGGCATGGTGCGCATGGCTGGTGTGGGCCCAGAGTGGTCACATAGCATGGCACATGCGCTGGCACTGGACGCACGGACGTGGCCAAGAGGGGACGTTCCTGGACTGGGGTTGATCGACGAGGACGTCGATCTCCTAAGGGGGTGAGAATGTAACATCCTGGCCCAGGGCTTAATAGGATTGATAAGAATACTCATACCAACAGTTGCAACTTCTTTTCCGGAAGCTCATCTCGAAAGAACTCCGGGGTTAAGCGTGCTTGGCCCGGAGCAATTTCGGGATGGGTGACCGACCGGGAAGTCCTTCCCGGGTGTGCACGAGTGAGGACAAAGTGCGCAGAAAAGACGTGTGTTGGTCTGTGGGGACAGTCTTGAGATCCTAGAGAGCTGCCAGGCGTGCGGGCCCGGCCTCGTGGAGGCGGGACGTCACAATATGAGACTTCACAATGTCTCTTGTATTGGTGAAAGCTTCAAGCAATTCATTAGCAACTCTCTGCAAGTGGAGTATATTCTGAACTTCGAGTTCAGCTTCTCTAGTGCGAGGATCCATTCCTAGGATTCCTTTAGCATCCCAATCTATTTGTCGGCATTCATCTCTAGAGAGATACTTTCCTCCCCCTAATGCCGAAAAATGATCTTCATTAAAGATACAATCAGCAAACCGAGCCATATGCAAATCTCTAGTGGAGGGTTCTAAGTACCTGATTATGGACGGACTTTCATAGCCAACGTAAACTGCGAGTTTCCGTTGTGCGCCCATTGCAGTTCGCTGTGGTGGAGGAATTGGATTGTATACAACACATCCAAATCTTCGTAGATGGGAAACATTAGGTATTCTACCATGCACCAATGCTAATGGTGATTCTTCATGTGTAGCAGATGGTCGTAATTGGATAAGTGCTGCTGCATGCAACATCGCATGCCCCCAACAAGAGGTAGGCAATAAACAATTATGTAACAACGGGCGAGCAATCAATTTGATCCTATTAATCAATGATTCTGCAAGACTATTTTGTGTATGCACGTGTGGTACGGAGTGTTCCACATTGATGCCCATACTCATACATAATCATCAAATACCTTCGAGGTAAATTCTCCAGCATTGTCCATTCTGATGGATTTAATTCTATGGTCTGGAAAATGTGTTTTCAATTGTATGATCTGGGCAGTCAATCGTGCAAATGCATGGTTTCTAGTAGATAATAGACATACATGGCTCCACTTCGAGGAAGCGTCTATTAACACCATGAAACAGCGGAAAGGTCCTGAAGTAGGACTAATTGGTCCGCATATATCCCCTTGAATTCGTTCAAGGAATGGCATAGATTCTGCTTGAATCTTAAGCTGCGAGGGTCGAGTAATAAGCTTCCCTTTTGCGCATGCAATGCATAAGAAATCTTCTTGATTTGGGAAATCTTTTGTCTTCAAGTTATGCCTGTTGCATTCTTTGTAATTCTCTGCATCATATTCAGGCCAGGATGACCAAGACGGTCATGCTATAGTCTATATGCTTCTTGATTGGTAAAGATTGTCTTGAACGTAGCAAATTCTTTGTTTGGCTTAATGTACGTGTAGTACAAGCCTTCTTTGATCGACGGAAAACTTTAAATAACGGTCTTCTCATTGCTTTCTTTCTTGGTCATAATAAGACGTTCTTCACCTTCATCGTCATTAGTTTCTACGTGAAACCCATTTTACGAATGTCCTTAAAGCTTAACAATGTCCGGGTTGAATCCAGATAAAGTAATGCTTCTTGGATCGTTAACCGCGTACCACTCGGTAGGACAAATATGGCCCTTCCTGTGCCAACAATCTTATTGTTACTGCCAATAACAGTAAGAATATCTCCAGTGTACTTTCGAAGCGTTTGAAAATAACAAGTGTCCCTTAGAATAGTAGCAGTGATGCAACTGTCTACGAGACAGAGCTCCTAATCCGTAGCCATCACAATTCTGTAATTCATACATAAGAAATGAATAGACAAGAGATAAATGACAAAATAATTCCACAAACTGATTTATTCAAAGCAAAATGTCTTCTCTTCGAGAGATTACATAGACGAACTAATTCCTGCGAGGAATTAAGTTTATTGCACTCCTATTACAAAATAGATAACTAATTGATTCATAATAGTCTACATGACTACGCAGAATCTCCGTGCACATCATCCTCATCATCAATGTCCTCATTCGTGAGGTCATTGTCCAATTCCAGGTCAGTGGATTTGCTTAGTGTTGCATGGCCCATTGGTGCTTTTGCTGTTGACTTCATGCCTTCAACAAAGTTAGCCTCATGCTGAGCATGCTTCTTTTTGAGGTCCTAGTACATGTCGACATACTTCTGTGGTGTGCGACATATTTTGGACCAATGGCCATGCAAACCACACTTGTAGCAATCCTGATCCTGTTCACCGTACTCTCCCCCAGAAGGTTTCTTCTTTGACTTCCCTTTCTTGTTCTTCGTGTACAAGCTCAAGCTAAAACTCCTAGGAGACGTCCTGTGGAGAAGAAACCTAAGCAAAATACTCAAAAGAAAACCAAAGAAGGTGAAAGTGATCCACACGAAGTGGTGAGACTTGAAGAATCAAACCCAAGTGAGAATGTGCATGAAACTCACGAGGGGTACCAGAAATTCCTGATCTTAATATATCTATCGATAATGAGGATCAAGGAAATGAAATCTCAACGAACTATGTTGAGACGGGAGTAATATACAATAGAAAGACAATTGAAGTCGATACATACTTTGCTGAAACGATTGCAACACAAATTGATTTGGAATGTGAACCAAAATCAATGAAGGAATGCAAGAAGCGTCCTGATTGGCCAAAGTGGAAAGAAGCAATCTGTGCAGAGTTAAACTCGCTAAAGAAAAGAGAAGTGTTTGGTAATGTAAACCTTACACCAACTGGCATTAAACCAATAGGTCACAAATGGGTGTTTGTCCGGAAGAGAAATGCTCAAAATGAAGTGACTAGATATAAGGCGAAACTTGTAGCTCAAGGTTTCACGCAGAGACCTGGCATTGACTACGAAGAAACCTACTCTCCCGTAATGGATGGAATTACTTTTCGGTATTTGATCTCAATGGCGGTGAATATGAATTTGCAGATGAGACTTATGGATGTGGTCACACCATATCTATATGGAACATTAGATACAGAAATCTATATGAAAGTTTCGGAAGGTATTTAAAGTCCCGAATGAAGATGAACGCAAATTATATAGTGTCAAATTACAGAAGTCACTATATGGTTTGAAACAATCAGGAAGAATGTGGTACAACAAGCTGAGTACATTCCTATTGGAGAAGGGATTTGTGAAGAATGCAGATTGTCCTTGTGTATTCAAAAAGAAATCAGAGAAAGGTTTTTGTATAATCTCTGTTTATGTTGATGACTTGAACATCATTGGTACTACAAATGAAATTGAAGAAAATATGCAAGAAGCATATCCACTCAGATCACCTATGGTGGTGTAACATCCCGGCCCCCTAGGCCGTCGTTTTTAAGAAATCTAATCATTCATTAACATAAGTTACGAAAATTTAAAATGACGTAGACGGCAAATTCATTAATTAAAATAATAACTCGATCCATTTTGGTGTTAATAAATATTTTGTTATGAATCAATCTGAGGTGTTCTTATTTGAGGTTGAAATGTTTGGAGTTGGTTTTCATGTTTGAATTTTTATATTCGAGTAATTTCGGGAATTTTCAAACTCATACATGCATGACATTCATGTGTGCACCGAGACTGTTTGAATTTTTGTGGGAAATTGGTTTTACCAAAAATTTCTCAAAATTCACCATAGCTGGGTTTCACGGAGAATTAATTTCTGTAAATTTTTCAGAAATTTTGGAGCACGTTTGGATAGGTATAAAATTCATAGACGTTCTCTGTTCTTCAAAAATAATCAAAACAACATTGTGCTTCATGGGCTTCCTTCAGGCTCGGCCCATTTAGAAAATAAAAGAAATAGAAAAACTTACCCGTTCAGTTCGGCCCAACCCAGCTGAGACGCAGCCCAAGCCGGCCCATGCTCCCGAACCCTCCTTCTTCCTCCCGCTCGTCAACGCCGCCGCACCGCCCGACCATCGTCGAGCTGCCACCGCAACGCCCTGCCCTGTGCTGCTGCTGTAGAGGCGAGGAGGAGACGAACACGTGGACCGAGATCTTTTCCGCACCTTCTCGCGGACGGTCGCGCTCTCCTCTCCCTTTTCCCATTTTCTCCCTCTCGCTCTCACTGACCGCCATGGCCCAACGAGAGAACCGCCTCATACGCCTATAAGAACCCCAAACAACTCCTCAAACGGCTTCCTCTTGCCATCTTTACCCTCCAGAGCTTAACCATGTTCGCAACCGTTGAGAGAATCCGGCGAATTTCGATTTTTTCCAATTGCGGCCGCCGTCACCATTGCCGTCAATTCGAGCTTCTCCGGTAAGCTCCACGTCTCCTTTTAGTTCCTTTAGCATCTCTGGACCTGCCTAATCTCATTCCCCTCTGATCTTCGATTGGAAATCGCGTGTAGGCTGCCGTCACCGATCTCCTTCCCTGTCCAGCCGCCGCCGGTCATTGCCGTGCTACCCCCGGCCATATCCGCCCCAAGCTAAGCTTCGGTGAGCACCTACTCGACTTGTAGATGACCAAAACGAGCACAAACTCGTAGCATGCGTTTGAAATTTAGCTTCGCGCCGTTGCTCTGCCGCCGCGCCGCCTAGGTCAACGCCGCGCCGCCGCTACAGGCCACCTCCGGTGATGCGCCGACCACCGGAGGGAAGCTCTTGACCTCGCAGACCCAAATCTCGGGGTTGTTGACGTCGCCCGGCCGTCGCTCGTCGCCGGCGAGCCATTTTCTCGCCGCCGGCTACTGTGCTTGCGTTAATTGAATAGATTTAATCTTAAGCCGCCACGTTCACGCGTCTGATTGGCCAGAAAACGTTTTAGACGTTTTTAGTTCGAAATAGATAGAAGAATAGTGAGGAAAAATTTAGAAAAATAGCTGGAAAAATTCCTTATGTTTTTAGGCTTCTTCTTATGTAAAAATATGATATAAGTGTTTAGGAAAAATTTCTAGTAACAAATAGGTTAGCTTATGCTTTGTTTAAGAAATAATTGATTAGGGAATTTATATATAGAACACAAATAAGATTAATTTACTTTTGAAGTTTTCAGAATCTATCTCCACTGTACACACATAATGGATCATAGGAAAAATTGTTAGAAAAATAAATATCTAGACTTGTTTTATTTCTTAAGAAACAACATGTTTCTTTATGAGAATTTAATTGTTATTTGTACAATAGAATTGCATACCATCTCTATAACTAAAATATATAGATTGTTATCCTAGTTGTCACATGAAGAACTAAAATGGTAGTTTCATGTAAGTTTTACTTTGAATGATAGACTCATTAACCTAATTAAATGAACATCTCATCTAACATATAGCTTTCTTTACACTGTATGAACTTATTTTCTGGCTATGATAAATAAAATAAACCATAGGGCCACATCTCTAGGTTATACCATGATTAAGAAAACTAAATATATATACTAAGTTAAATAGAACTTCTTGTTAGCAAAATATAAATATGTCAGTTATAGCTAATAGCTTATATTAGCATCTAGCATTTAAGAATATAATTGTAGATGAAAAATATGATAGGAACATTTTCCTGATTTTATATGAGCATGTAAGAAATATTTATACAATATTCATATTCAAACTAGAACTCGATAACATATCTTTGCATCTCCTCTACATGTGTAGATTGCATATACATACATAGATGTACCCAAAATGATTATGGAAAATAAGTATCTTAAACCATAGGAATGTTTCCACATGTATGTAGCCTCATTTTACCTATAAATTACGCTAAAGTTATTTACTATGTAAATCTTGTTTAATTGCGCATGTCACCTTAAACTATGCTATGTCTAGATAATTTAGTTAGCTCAATGAAGCTTATCTTAAATGGATATATCTCATGCTCATGAATATACATATATATTTATATTGCACTCATATGCATGCCTATGGTAAATGAATATTTTAACCCATAAGGGTGTTTCTATATGCACTGGGAACATATCGCTTTATTTTACATATACATCATCCTAAGGATATTTGTTATAAATATCTAGTTTATTTGCTCATGTCTTTTTGATCAACACCATGTTCATCAATAGAAATAATTATGAATTTCATATAATAGATATGCACGCAATCACTGTCAATGAAGCACATGCATTTCGCCATCTTCACCATAAAGATTTAGAAAATAGATATCTATGTATACCGGCATCTTAGCCATGCATTAATTAAACTAAATAACATCCATGCATGTTTTTATTTAAGAGAAAATAAATAATAAATAACTTGTCTAGGTGAATATGGCCTTGATAAGGCCAGGAGTATCATAGAGGAAATGGAACCACATGAACCCTAGTTATTTTATTTCTTATTTATTTATCGATAGAACTCGTTCACGTGTAGTTTCGTTCATACGAGCTCCGAGTAAATATTTATTTTCATGAAATGCACTCCATGATCATGCTCTTGGGTTTATTCGAAATATTTGCATTTATTATTGTAGATTTTATTGAATCTTCTTGGATGGCTTATTTGGATCTTCCGGTGTTTATCGATCATGGATCAATGCGCACGTGAGTGAATCGTCGAAGAATTACATCGCGGGAAGATCGACATTTGAAGATCGACTTATGAAGTATAAATATAAAGGTGCGAGGCAAGCACACCCCCTTGATCATTTTGATCCTATGTTTGCAAATGCATTTAAGTGCTTAATATGTAGGATTAATTTGTGCATAATTTATATCACTAAAAATGCTCATTTGGGAAATGGTAGATACTACCTATTTGATTATATCCCCTTTGTTGAACTATATCATATCCCCTTGTAAACATAGATTGGGCTATCATAATGGTCATACGCTCTAAGCTTCATAATATAGTAAATTACTAATTAAGCTTGCTTAAATGAAAGGCTATATTTTGTATAAATGTAAGTACATGTATAATCATTAAATTTACGGATTATGTTGATGGGAAATTATTGTTGATGATATATGATGATAATTTAGATGTTGACGGGTTTGGATGTGATAATATAAATTGGATTAATGATTGTTTGATAATCATGATTTTGGAGACCCGTCGCATCGCATAAGGACCGGTACATTTGTAACTTGATTTAAGGAAACATCGTGCGACCATGGATGCTGGTATGGGACGGCCATGGCTAAGTAATTAGTTGAATGTTGCCTTGCCTTCTAGAAGTAGGGAATGTATGGATATTTTACCCGATCTGGTATTTATTCAGAGGGACCTCCATCACTACGGTTTTGGGCTCAAGGTTTACCAATACAATGAATTGTACCCTTTTAATTCCTGCCTAACTATCCACATTTGAAGGAGGGGATAAATTGTACCTCTGGGATGTTAGTTGGTAGGTACGGAGGGATTGTTTACAATTTAGGGAAGGCAAGGTTAGCAAACGGCTAATGAAAACGTCATGCGTGATACCGATGTGCACACTTCGTGAGTGCACGGTGCTTGCAACACCACAGACGGTCACTCACTGTCCATGGGTACAGCGTACAAACTCTGCAGAGTCATAATCCATTCGAATGGCCGTGCTTGCGGTCTCAAGCTCCTTAATGATAGGTCTTTGTTTAGAGAATGGTTGGGATTAAAATTGATCATAATGGTTATTGATATATGAATTGGTATAGATAATGATTTTATAGGAACTTGACATGGAAGTCAAGTATGTCACTTTATTTATACGATAATTACTTGTACTTACCTTTATGCAATTTATATTCAAGCAATTTAATTTAGTAATTATTTCATTAATCAAGTTTAGATTACCATTTGCTCATTTATGCAAATTTACCCATATTATACATTCCTTTATTTGGCCTTGCATGTAATTATAGTTTTGCTATTATTCACCGCATTGCTTGCCTCTGATAACTTGGTTTCAGATATGACAACGATCGTGGTGAGGAACGACACCGTTCTTTCTAGGAGTTCAACTTCCAGTCAATTGCCTGTGGGATGAACACGGGGCACACGCTGGATATTTGAATTCCTTTATGTTACCGCCGTGTTTATTTCTTAAGGTATTTCGCCGGCCGTTGAGCCAATATTTTGTAAATTTTAATTAAATTTGATAGTTAAATTTTGATATGGTTATGATTCCACTGTGATTTCCGTGTGTACTTGACATTGATCCTGGGGCAAGTACGGAAAACACGGAGTTTCGGGTGTTTTATTTACCCGGGACACCGCAGGTGGTGAGATCACTTGATATAGATGAAGATCCCTTTAGACCAAAGCACGAAGATGAGGAATTATTGGGACCTCAATATCCATATCTCAGTGCCGTTGGAGCCTTGATGTACCTTGCAAATGGTACGAGACCCGATATAGCTTTTGCTGTTAATCTACTTCAAGATATAGTTCAGCACCAACTCAGAGGCATTGGAATGGCATTAAGCAAATCTTCCGATATTTGAGAGGAACTAAAGACCTTGGATTATTTTTCAAGAAGAATGGAGAATTAACCCTTGTGGTTTATGTTGACGCTGGATATTTATCTGATCCACATAAATCAATATCTCAAACGGGATATGTGTTTTTATTTGGTGGAACTGCAATTTCTTGGAAGTTAACGAAGCAAACACTGGTTGCTACATCGACAAATTGTTCGGAGATAATCGCATTGTTTGAAGCTGCAAAGGAATGCGCCTGGCTCAGGAGGATGACAAGCCACATAATGAATACTTGTGGAGTGGCGTATACTCCATCCCCTTACAATTATCTATGAAGATAATAAAGCTTGTATACACAAATACATCAGGATACGTAAAGTCAAATAGGACAAAGTATATGTTACCTAAATTCTTCCACACGCATGAAATGCAAGAGCAGGGAGAGATTTTGGTAATACATGTCCGATCTTGTGACAATCTTGCAGATATGTTCACAAAGGCATTACCTTCCCGCACTCTTGAAAAGCGTCGGCGTGGTATTGGCATGAGGAGACTTAGAGAAGTACTTGGAACAGGGGGAGAACTTCCCTAAGTACATCACATGCCGACTTACACGAGTTATCTCGAAGATAATTCATATCAGTCATGCAGATTGATAAGCATTAATCATGAAGATTAAAACATTGTACTCTTTTTCCCTTATAAGTTTTCACATGAAGTTTTCTCAATAAGGTTTTTAACGAGGCAATGTGTGCAATATGAGTGGTGGTAATATGTGCTCTTTTCTCCATTTTTCCCACTGGGTTTTTAGGAGTTTTTATAAGGCATACTTGTCACGATAAAGAGCCCAAGGGGGAGTGTTGTAAAACTCTTATTGGGCCAGGCCACCTTCTAGAAGAAGGAGTCCTGGCCTATGTGGGCGACTTTATCGAATCCGGACCCAACACGAAGTTAGGGTTTCCCCCTGTAAATAGTTGAGGAGACCCCCCCTGTGTACACTACGTCAGAATTTCGCAATAAAGAATTTTGTCTCCTCTATTTCAGTTTTACTTTTTGTTATCTGTCGTGATCTACGTGCCATCGTTCCATCGATAACTTAACAGTAGCAACGTGCGCCGTCCCGTTTGACCGCTATCACACGTCACAGTGGGCCGCACAGCGTGATAGGTCACATTACAGGCTTGGGCTAAAGCGAATCAGCTCACGCGGCCCGCCTTAATGAGAGCCAACCGCTCCCCTTTCGGCGGGTGAGCGCGGGGCCCCTCACGACGTGCTCGAGCGCGCGCGGGAGGTCTCGTGCGAACCGCACTTGCCCTCCAAGGGGTCTGGCGAGGCGCAGACTAGAGATGGCGATTCGGGGCCGGGTTTTGGGTACCCGACCCGACGGGGCCGGGCACGGGGATCATTTTTCCCCTCTGGGTGGTACCCGTGCCCGCCCCGAAACGAATCGGGGCCGGGGCGGGTTTTTATTTTCGCCCACAGGTGCCCCGTCGGGGACCCGAGTTAACACATCAAATCATCCAGCCCAGCCCACGACCTCATCTTTTCCCACCGATCCACTAACCTTATCTCCTCCCCTCAAAGAAAAAAAAGAAAAGAAAAAGGCAACCTTATCTCCTCAGTCCTCACGCGTTGACGCTATCTCTCGTGAGTCTCCTCGCGCTTATCTTCTCCAAGGCTCCAGGGACATTGACGCGGAGGCTATGGCTGGCAGGCGGCGCATCGCGCCTACTCGGCAGGCCGACGGCGCGGCGTCGCAGGCAGGAGCGGCGCAGTTGCTCTGTATGCTCTGCATCCTGGCGAAGAGCTGCGAAGAAGCGAGGCACGGATTTGCAGTCAGGCGAAGAGCGGCAAGCTGCGAAGATGCGACTGGCGGATCTGGCGAGGCTGGCGGCGCGGCGGCGTGTTTACATTGTTGGACCCATGGGCGACCCGAAACCCGCCCCGATACCCGACGGGCACGGGGATGGGTGGAGATTTTCACCCACGGGTACGGGTCGGGTGGGGATTTTTACCCGATGCACATATCAGGGCGGGCATGGATTTGTTCTACCCGCTCCGAACCCGCCCCATTGCCATCCCTAGCGCGGACAGCGTTCCATCGAACCCAGGCCCCATTGGGTCGTGCGTGGCGTAGGATCGTGTTAAGGGGTCGTGCGAAGCGGAAGCCCATGCCTTATTGGCCGCGGGCCCCACTCGAGGGGTCGTGTGAGGCGGAAGCTCACGCCTCATTGACTGTGGGCCCCACCCGAGGGGTCATGCGAGGTGGAACTCTCCCTCGGGGGGTCGGAGGTTGTCGTCCTCGGGGGGTCGGCGAGGCGTCGTTAATTGGGGAGGGCGACGAAGCCTCTTCGTTTGGTACTAACCGGAGGATACCTAAAAATAGGTATCCGACACATGGAATAGTGATACCAGAGGCTTCAATATCAGACAAAGTCTTGGGTTCACTTGGTACCATTATTGCCCACAATTCCCGGATCCCGAACGTCACACAGGTTGTCGAGCCTTCTCCTGGCTTTCGCTGCAATCTCCTGCCTCCGAGTGGGTACCAGTGAACACTATAGTAGGGTGTGGTTTCCCTTTTCCATAACAAGGCATGTGGTTGTACAAAAGGTGCTAGGCAAGGCGGCACATGAATCGGTCCTTATACAACCAAAGCAAGCTTCTTTAATAGCTATCCCACACGAGGAGTCGCAACCCAGAGAAGCCTCCTCACGAGGTCTATCGTGCTTGCTCCCGCCGAAAACATCCCCACTAGGTGTTGCACACTATCACTAATCCCACCCAAGTTCACATTTACACACACCACCAAGTACTCGCGCCATTTAACACAAAAGCATGTATAGCAAGATTAATTAAGTACACAGTGTAATCAATTCCTAAGCAGCATATCAGTCCAACATATCATGAGAATTAGCGATGTTGGCTGCTACGTTTAACAATGGAATCAGGATAGGCAATAATAGGCGTGGCAATAAACAAGCACTTAGGACATACTAAGCATTTAAATCACATTTGAACAACATGCATATTTATTTGTAAAGTAGGCTCTAATTAGGATATTTGCAATCATAGGATCAACATGATCAAAGGGAGTTAGGATTTGCCTTCACTAAAGTCTTCTTCCTCTATGTCCTTGTAATCCCGGTCCTGGGATCCTTCCTCGGATGCGTCTATAATTAAAAGTATACAATGACAAATAAATCTACCGCACAATCAATTAACTAAACAAGCAATAAATCAAATAAAATCCAAATAGAGTGTAAGGATAGATTGGTTTTGGTGGTATGGGGTAGAGGATGATTTTGGCGAAAGAATCGCCAAAATCAGAATTGAAATAAAGAAGATATGGATTTTAGAAGTTTTCAGGGAAAAGATTAACTAGGGTTAAGCTTGATTAATCTGAAGTTAGTGGGTATTGCGAAAAGAATTAGAGGTATTCTAGTATTTTTAAGATTTTTTTGGAATTTCTTCATACTGTAAAGTGCTAGAAACAGGACTCTGTGTACCCTGTCTGTGTGCACTAGCAAAAACAGAACGGGTGAGGGACCGACATGTGGGGCCAAGGGGCCGGGTGTACTGCTCCGCTCTATGCCGTGGACTCGGTCCACTGGGCTATGAAGCACGGAAGAGGAGATTGGGGGTTGCTGACTGGGCGGCCGGGAACAGCGGCGCATTTCGGCGGCTTGACGGAATCCTTGCCAGCTGCTTCTACGGCAGTCGGGGCACGATCAAGAGCTAATTGGGAGGTCCTATGCGGCACAGCGAAGCATCTGGTTGGGTCGCAGTGGCCGGGACGGTGTTCGAAACGGAGGCGCGGGGTCGCCAGATTGGAGTGGCATGGCGGTGTGCAACGGGAAGGTGCGCGTGTGAGTGCGCTTCCTCGGGTGAGGGGACGGGTCGGTGCGCGGGAGCGCCGTGGAAGTGCCACATGCTTCGGCTTGATCTGGAGTGGCCGGGAAGATAGTCTGCGGCGAGGAGCAAAGACAGCGGCGATAGTGCTCGGCGCAAGTGTTCGTGCACGTGGAAAAAAAGAAGAAGTAGCGCGAGAGGGAGAGGGGAGCTCGGTGATTCCCACAGTGGGTGACGAAAGGCTGGATGAGGTCGGAGGCGTGATGGCGTCATTGATGGGGATGGCCGAAACCCTAGCTCACGTCATCGCCATGCCTCCGGGGCTCGGCTGCGCCAGAGTAGGGCAAATCAAGATCAAGCACGGCATGGCGAAGGGAAAGGAAGAGAAAGGGAGGCGCGAGGCTCACCAGCGGCGTGACGGCGGGGTCGTGGGACAAGAAGAGGAAGGTGGTGGGGAAAAGTGGAATGGGGATGATCTCGGGCATGGATTGGGGAGAATGAGCTCGCGTGGAAGAGGAGGGAGACGAGGCGGAGCTCGACGGCTTAAAAGGCAAGGGGGGGGGGGGGGGGGGGGGGGAGCCGTTGGGGCGGTCGGATCGTGGGCTCAAGTCGTCGTCGAAGTTAATGCTGACGCGATGGCTTGCCAAGGGAGAGGACAGGTGGCCACTCGCGATGACGAGCATGAGGGGATGGCCATAGTGCCGGCGACGAGACGGGATGAGGGAGTGGCTTGCGCGGGATGACGTCGAGGCACGTGCTCGGCGGGTCTCTGGGCAGTCTCAAGGTCGACGGTCAAGGGTGTGGGATGGGCGCTCTGCTCTGGCTTCTTGTCGACGGGACAGGGCGATGGAGGCTTCGGCTTCATCACGTGCTCCGCGTGGCGCTCCTGCTGCTCGGAGGCGATGAGTCGGCGACGGCGAAGCCGGCAAGGCGTCATGGGTGGCGCTAGCGAGAGCAGGAGGAGGGCGAAGACAAGTGGGGTCCACTATCAGTGAGATGGAGTGGGTGTCGGGCAGGCGGTTGCTGGGACAAGCCGAGACAGGCTGCGGGAAAGAAAAGAAAAGGAGAAAGAGCGGGCTGGGCTGGAAGAAGAGGAAAGGGGTTTCGGCCCGGGAGAATTTTAGGAAAAGGAAAGGTTTTTCTTTTTCTCAGGATGGAATGGTTTCAAATTTGAATGGGAAGGGGATAAAAACCAAACAAACACATAAATGAAAACAATAAAATCCAGCAATACGTATGGTGGGACTTTTGTGCATGTTTTTGAATTCTATTTTTGAAATTGACTTGGAAATACCCTCTAGTTTGCTTGAATTTGTTTAAATTCGAAAAAGTTCAAACTTTTAGTGGTTTTGCATAGATGGCAAAACACAGGGTGTTAGAGCAACTCACTTCTTCATTTCTTATAGTATGAACCACCGACACATCCAACATGAAATCTAGCCTTTTTGTTTTCTCTGAAACTGTTTTACGGAGTAGTCATCTTGTCATCGGAGAGCAGTTGGTCATCATTCTCATGTGAGGGGCCGGGATGTATCTTTCATGGTTACCTCGGACCTTGTGACAGGCGTGCCTGAATCCAATAATTGCTAATAATAATAAACAATCTTTATAGAAGCATGCATGAATCCAATAATTGCTACTCGGTAAAGGAAACATCACTTGAGCAGCCATGCGCCAATCCCATTATTGCACACACCATGGACATGCATGTGGAATATAATGATTCTCTGCATGTTGAAGCTGGATATGATCAAATTGGAGTGTGTATTTTTGTTGTTTAACCACGCAACATCTAATTCACTGACACCAATAGCCTTGTCAATGCCAGTACTTCTATTCTATGGCAAATGTGTTTAATCGCTGTCCATCAACATTACTAGCTAGTCACGATTGGGGGGATCCATACTGTAAAGTAGCATTGTCACTATGTCCATAAGTTCTCTAAAAGAGTGCAATTTACATTAACATCCCTAACCGGTGAGCCTGCGCAACTGCTTGGCTTGACCTAAGTAAATGGATCTAAATCGTTTGTCTACACCATGTGATAAATTCGGGCTCTTATTTAAACTGATTGTTGGTTGGGCTTTACTTTTCTAAAATGCCTGTAAATTCAATTCAATGAATTACTCCAAGCGACGCATGCGCTTTCGCATTTGAGTGTACACATATATACAGACATAAAGTGGAAAGTAAGGAATCTTTTAAAGCGTGGAACAGCACATTTTTTTTTTGTGATTACAGTACAACTCAGACACTTACAACGCACGCTCACTCACATCTATGAATGCACATACGCAAACCCTACCCATATGAGCATCTTCAAAGACTGAGCCGGCAAATCTTCGAGATTGACAGTCACCGCTGGCGCCTCGCTATCGACGGCCACGTTGCCTACCGCTGAAAGCACAATGCTGTTAAATCTAGAAAATTCGCTCATACAGAGAGTCGAACCCAGAACCTGATGTGCTACTGAGCCTCTTGTAACCACTAGGCTATAGGCCCTTTCGCGCGTGGATCAGAGCATAAAGTAATCAACTCAATGATTATGTCTTCCATGCACATATTTAACATTCTTTCTCCTATCAATTTCGTGCCACAAAATGCAGTTACATTTATTTACAATTGTGGTGACATATTCAGGTTCGGTCACATCATATCTATTTTGGATCAGAGGTTATATCATGCTATGTCTCTTTAATTGTAATGTTATGTTCTCCTCGCAAAAAAAATATAAAATAAAATAAAATTTTAGTGTTATGTTTTTGTCCTCTGCACATGGCCTGGGTTCGTTTCTCCAAGAAACAGAACATGGAGAACATTTTAAAGTGCAATCTAGCCCTAGGTATGATTTTTGATTATGCAATGCACAACGTATCTATTGACTAACATTTGTCATGTGAGATCAAAGTAGAGAGGTCCAGTAAAGGGAACAAAGGTTAGAGAACCAAAAATTGAGACATGCACCGATGTCGTTCATTGATGATTTGATACATTGGTTGATCACCAGACCGGTTTTCTAGAAGAGCAATTCTTCATGGCAAGTCATACTGGATGGTTCGGTGCATAATAGCACAAAAAATGTGCATCGAACCAAGTTTCCATGTATTGGAAATATGGGGAGTCAGTCACACTGTGCTCATATGACGGTCCTTTGTGCATCATTGAGCCATGTTTCCAGAGATGAAATCGGAGTCCAACAGTGAGTCGAGCACTCATCAGATGGTCCTATGTGTATCCTTACACTATTTCATAATTATTATTTTGGGAAAAACATGCCAGCTATTTGCCGTATCCACAATATCAACTAGTAATTAACTCTGAAACTAACTTTCTGAGGAATGTGTGGAGGAGCCGACCAAATAACACATATAGATTAAACGGTGTCGGCTGTTCCGAGATGAAAATCAACACGCGTCGACCGCTCGACACAGCATGTGTCAACAACCATCCAAAACAGCCAACAATTAACAACATTCAATCAATATGTGTGTAATTCCGGTATTCCTCGATATGCATTTCAACACCCAAGATCAATGTGCATACCGCTAAGCCACAATTGTAACCATCATCATCACAAGATGCAAAATAGAGAGCGATTTTAAAAGGTCATTACAGGTCTTCATTCATTTCAAATACAATAAAAGGGAGAGTTCATTTAGTTTAGCTCTCATGCCAACATTAAGAACTAGCCAAGGAAATGTGTAAGAGTTTGATCCTTGACATGAGTACGCAGCGGAAACTTAAACAAAAGGCCAATGGTGCTCAGCCCACAAACACCACAGGAGTTAGCACAACCACAACCAACTACTCCTGCCCATCACCACCCTCGGCGGGGTAGAAGTAGCCATACACGAACTCGTCCTCACCTGCAAAACTTAAAACATAGCACCGTGAGTACGGAGGTACTCAGCAAGACTTACACATAGAGTCATATAGCTCTCTGTACAATGGAAGATGCAATTAGCTTTGGACAAGGATATGGCAATAGGAAGACATTTTGCATAAAGCGAATTAATTTATCACATTAGATAATCAATTAGATGACAAGCATAAAGAAAAACTAGTGAGCAACTCATCCTATGCCCACCCAAACAGATTCCCATAGCTCAAGGGTATCATCCAACCATCTTGTCATCCACAAATATCAACACGAGCTCATAACCAAGCCACAACTACGATGATGACTAACAAACATAAACTTGCTCATGACCGAGAGCGCGGCAATTCGAATTGATTTTACACCCTGCAGGGGAGTACTATCTTACCCACACGCCACACGACCACCGCCCATACGACCCGTCAGAAGTAAGGGGTGATTCAATGTGACAACCCACTCTAAATACGCCCCGACCATTTAACAGACGTTCGGTTAAGGCAAGTTGGTCGCACTAGGCCCTCACATGGGGTCATCCCTAGCACCTTCTACAACCCCCGAACTCGCAAGCTAAATGGTCGCAGCTAGATAAAGAGGAAGGCTTACCCGTTCCATTATATTAGGCATGTGGCAGCACGGAAAAGTGTTCATGTTGACAGCACCAACGAGACGGTCCTTAATCAACTCAAGCAAGCCTATGGTGCATTCAAGACTCCATTCTCAAACCACCCCTACTGCCCGCTCAAGTCTTCCATCCATAAACCATCATCAACCCCATGATCAAGATAAACTATTAGGAGCAACATTCTATCTTTTACCGAGGCTATTAAGCATGATAAGCAATTATCGTGACTCCAACATAGACTCTACCCACCAACACAGGTTACAAGGAACAAGATATAACAAGAATTCAAGGGCGGATATGCAGCGATAAGGAGCTACCCAATAACCACTATTGCTCGACCAATGCATAAAACCTGATAAGCACAAATAAATTTATTCACCATTGGTAACCAAAATAGTTGGAGAAATGCTTAGATGCTTGCCTTGGGCTGCAGGATCCACACTCACGTTCTCCGATTCAGATTCACCCTCAGCACCACCCACGTCGGACTCCGGCGGTTCGTTCTCTAAGAGAAAGAACGATGCAACACAATGAGTATGCTTGCAATGACATGATATGAGGTGCAAAAGACATGAAACAGTGGTGAATGCCATACTCAAGAAAACAACAGTGCAATGCAAAAAGGAATGACATGATTTGATTAATGAGATGATTAAGATTGCAGTTACATGAGGAAAAGACTTGAGTTAAACTGATTGGAGCATTTAAATTATTTTCGAAATTCAAAACAGTGTATTCTTTTAGCACAATCATTTTTACTGTAAAGAGTGGACTATTCTAAGATTTGTGAACAAGGTTTCACTATTTTTGAGCAGGACATTATTTACTTATGATTTATCACATAAGCAAGGTAAGGAATTTATTTGAGATCGATTAACAGAAATTCCAGCAGCACTGATATTTTTAGATTGTACAGCATGGCATGAGAGAACTAGGGACCAAGTTTCAGGACATTTGGAGCTGCCATGAATTTCTGGTGAGTTTTCAAAGAAAAGAGATGGACTAGTACAAACTAGACAAGGCAGCTTACTAGCTTTCAGTTAGCACTGCGCACACGAACTGTCGTCTTGACTCTGGACTGGAGCTCGCCGGCGACTGAAGGCAAGGATGGGACGCCTGACCTGGGGCTCTACTCTACAGCACCAACGCGCGTTGCGGACTGGGCTAAGGTGACATGCATGAGCTGGAGGTCGCGGGCGTTCGCACTGCGGCATCCATGGCTGCAATGCTGGAGTCCGGTCACGGCGACAACGCACTATTGAATCGGAGCGAGAGGAAGACTGGGAGCAGTTAGTGAGGCTCACCGTGCGGCTGCGGTCCTCAAGGAGCCCTTCGTGCAGCGAATCGACGGGGGATGGCTGGAGCAAGGAGATCGATGGTGAGGTTGCAGAGCTCGGGTTGCAGAGCTCGGATCCCCGCCAAGCACCAATGGAGAAGACGACGGTGGCGCTGAAGCTCCTGTGGACGGGGTGGCTTGGAGGCGCTGTGGTCGAGCTCGGCACGGCGTCCTCGTGCAGATCCCGTCGACGGCAATGGCGAGGAAAGGGACGCGCTGCTGTTGTTACAAGCTCGATGGGGAAAACGGATGAGAGGGAACAGAGGAGGCGTGCGGCTGGAGCTTTAGCTCGCCGTTCTTGACGGAGAAGCAGCGGCGTCGATGTGGGGCAGCGCTGGCAGGGAGAGAGGCAAGAGACGGCGGCGTACGGCGTCGGAGTCGCGGCAGAGATGCTCGGCCGCGTGTCGCAGCTTGCCCGGGCATGAACGCCAGCGAGGGAGAGGAACAGAGGGGAGGAGGATGACAGGTGGGCCTCAGAGCGCGAATTGTCTGTGCTCTCCAGAGACTTGAGCGCAAAATTGTCTGGCCCCTCATAGTTTTGTCTGTCCGGTTCAGAGACTCCACCAAAAAAATTCGTCTGGGCGGTCTGGGCTGAACAGAGAACTGATATTCTAACTCCACTTCTTCCTTCTTTCCATAATTCGAAAAGTGGACTTAAAACACTCCAAAAATCATGAGAATTTGATAGATTAGAGAAGAGATGATGGAGAATCCATTTGAACAAGAATCGCTCGAAAAGATGAAGAATGGATTTAAATAAAATTCTTCAAAGATGCAGATATCTCAACTTTACTTGAATTTTAGAAGCATAAAAAAAACACTCCTAAAAATCTGGGAAAAATTCATCACAAATCCAGGTTTTGCATCTAGTTATTTGTAGAATTATTTCCCAGCATAAGTTCTTCACCAGAATTCGAAGTTACTTAAGAAGATGTGTTTTCTCGATTAGTTTGTCAATTTTTTTTTCCAGTTTACAATTCCATTCACTTATGCAATGAAAATGAACAAATGATGCACATGATGATAGACAGGTTCAATAACATGCAATTAGAAATTTGGCATGTTACAGATCTCTCCCCCTTAAAAGAATCTCGTCCCGAGATTCGATTTCAAAGGATTGAAAAGATCAAGAAGTAAAGAATTGTTGGAGGAAACAACTGAGATTCAGATTTAACCAAAGAACAACATGATGGATCGAGGAGAGAACTCACCAAGTTAGGAAAACAATTCTGGATAATTTGTCCGAAGCTCATCTTCTCGCTCCCAAGTGGCTTCATTTTCAGTATGGCCACTCCATTGAACTTTGAGAAATTTGATTGAGCGGTTTCGGGTCTTACGTTCAGCTTCATCAAGAATTTGAATTGGATGCTCCTTATAAGAAAGATCAGGCTGTAGATCAAGGTCATTCAAATCAACGGCTTCAGTTGGCACCCTCAAACACTTCTTTAGCTGAGAGACATGAAAAGTGCTATGGACGGCGGCAAGTGAAGGTGGGCAATTCCAATTGATATGCTACAGCCCCTCTCCTTCCAACAATCTGGAAAGGGCCAACGTAGCGAGGTGCTAATTTCCCTCGCATATGGAAACGTTGAGTACCCTTGAAGGGAGAAACTTTCAGATATACACAATCTCCAATTTTGAAGGAAAGCTCACGCCGACGATTATCGGCGTAGCTCTTTTGACGAGATTGTGCTGAGCGAAGATTTTCCTTAATGACCTTTACTTTCTCCTCAGCCTCGGCCACTAAATCAGGGCCAAAGAATGGTCTCTCACCTGATTCTGACCAATTTAGAGGTGTTCGGCAATTGCGACCATAAAGAGCCTCAAATGGGGACATTTTGATGCTTGCTTGATAACTATTGTTGTATGAGAATTCTGAGAACGGCAAGCACACGTCCCACTTTTGACCATAAACAAGAGCACAAGCACGGAGCATATCTTCGAGAACTTGATTGACACGCTCAGCTTGCCCTCCAGTTTGGGGATGGTAGGCACAACTACGAAGCAACTCAGTATCCATTGCTGCATGAAGACTTGTCCAAAACCGAGAGACAAATATTGAGCCACGATCTGAAACAATTTTCTTTGGAACTCCATGAAGAGAAACAATTCTTGAGAGATATAGCTCAGCATATTGCCTTACTGTGAAGTTTGTTTTGACTGGAAGGAAATGGGCAGATTTGGTTTAACGATCAACAATAACCCAAATGGAATCATACCCCTTAGATGTCTTGGGAAGGCCGGTGATAAAATCCATTCCGATCTCCTCCCACTTCCAAGAGGGAATTGGCAAAGGTTGGAGTTTACCGGCAGATTTGAGATGATCAGCTTTGACCCGTTGACAAACATCACATTCCGACACATGACGAGCAATCTCCCGCTTCATTCGGGTCCACCAAAATCGTTGCTTGAGATCATAATACATCTTGGTGCTTCCCGGATGGATAGAAAACATGGATTGATGAGCTTCATCAAGAATCCTCTTCTTCAAAGCACGAACCTTTGGAACCACAAGGCGCTTCCCGAACCATAAAACACCATGCTCATCCAAAGTGAAACATTTAGCCTTTCCCTCTTTCAGTTTCTCCCGAATTCGAGCCATGCCCTTATTATCACGTTGAGCTTCTTTGATTTCCTCGAGGAGAGTGGATTGGAGTTGGATATTTGCAAGAGATCCTTCTTTCACCATTTCTAGACCAAGCTTGCGAAAATCATCACAAAGAGAAGTGGATGGACGCTGGACCGATAGACAATGACAATGTGCCTTCCGGCTCAAAGCATCAGCCACAACATTGGCCTTACCCGGATGATAATGAACTTCCAAGGTGTAGTCCTTGATCAACTCGAGCCATCGACGTTGCCTCATATTGAGGTCAGCTTGGGTGAAGATATACTTGAGGCTCTTGTGATCAGTATAAATGTTGCAAGTATTTCCAAGGAGATAGTGGCGCCATATTTTTAGAGCGTGCACAACAGCAGCGAGCTCTAGATCATGAGTGGGATAATTTTCTTCATGGGGCTTCAATTGACGAGATGCATACGCCACGACTCGGCCATCTTGCATAAGCACACAGCCAAGACCGATGCGAGAAGCATCACAAAAGACATCGGCTGAGCAAGAACGGGTGCAGTGGTGAGGAGAGTTTTCAGAGTTTGAAAAGCTTTTTCACACTCCTCCGACCAGACAAACTTGTTCCCCTTCTTCAAAAGCTCAGTCATTGGCTTTGCAATTTTGGAGAAATTCTCAATGAACCTGCGATAATATCCCGCAAGACCAAGAAAACTCCGGATGTCACTAACACTTTGGGGCTGCTTCCAATTGAGCACATCATTCACCTTACTTGGATCAACAGCGACACCCTTCTCCGAAAGAACATGCCCAAGAAAAGATACTTCGTTTAGCCAAAATTCACATTTAGTAAACTTGGCATAGAGACGATGTTGCCGAAGTTTTTCCAAAACAATGCTTAGATGCTTAGCATGCTCTTCTTCATTCTTGAAATAAATGAGAATATCGTCAATGAAAATCACGACGAAGACATCGAGCTCTTCAAAGAAAACCGAATTCATCAAATACATGAAGTATGCTGGAGCATTGGTGAGACCAAAGGACATGACGGTAAACTCATAAGATCCATATCTACTAGTGAAAGATGCCTTTGGAATGTCCTCCTCTCGAATCTTGATTTGATGGTAACCCAATCTCAAGTCAATTTTTGAGAAGACTCGGGCACCTGATAATTGATCGAAGAGAATATCAATCCGAGGAAGAGGATACTTGTTCTTGACCGTGACGGCATTTAGTGGACGGTAATCAACACACATCCTCAAGCTGCCATCTTTCTTCGCAACAAAGAGAGCCGGGCATCCCTAAGGTGAGGAGCTCGGACGGATGAAACCTTTGTCCAATAAATCCTTTAGCTGCTCCTTCATGACAGCCAACTCATTTGGAGGCATCCGGTACGGGCGTTTAGAAATTGGGGCTGTTCCGGGTTCAAGCTCAATGACAAACTGAACATCTCGGTCCGGAGGCATACCCGGTAACTCTTCGGGGAAGACATCAGGAAATTCACACACCACCAGAATAGCAGCAATACCCGCTGAGGTGCCTTCCAAAGCATAAAGACAAGCTTCACCTCCATCAAGACAAAGAGTTAATCGACCACCGGAAGGACTCTTAAGATCAACGGTCCTTGGACCACAGCGAATGATAGCATCATAGTGGGTCAACCAATTCATACCCAGAATAACATCCAATCCTTTGGTGTCGATCACGATCAGATTTGCAAGAAAAGGCTTCTCATTGATCAAGATACTTGCCGGAGAGACAATTTGATTTGTGAACAACTCAGCTCCGGGTGCCTCGATATGCAAAGGATTATACATTGATTTACTTACTAAACCATGATGCATCATGAAATCCTTTTTAATGAATGAATGTGATGCTCCAGAATCAAAAAGAACAATAGCCGGGTGAGAGTTAACAAGAAGCGTACCCAACAGCACACTAGCATCCTCTTGAGCATCTTTGGCGGTGATGTGGTTGACACGACCACGCTTTGGGGCAGGCATGGCCCCTTGGCGCGGCTGAGGAGGAGGTTGAGGTGGCCAGGGAGCATTCTGCCCAGCATTCCTTGGAGGGTAGGGGCAGTTTCGAGAGATGTGTCCATCTTGATAGCAATTGTAGCATGGCCCGCGAACACCACTTGAAGCTCCCGTTGGCCTCGGGGGTGTCGGAGCAGCACGCCTTACCATCCACATGGGCTGAGGAGGTGACGAGCCCGGCGCACGTGGAGGTGGAAAGGGACCCGTGCGCGGACGCTGCTGAGAGCTGCCACCCATTGAAGGCGGCGGCTTCTTGCGCTTCTTCTCCTCTTGGTGAGCCTTCCACTTGTGCTCCACTGTGATGGCAGAGCTGACCAAGTCATTGAAATCATTGAACTTGAGAGCGGACATCTTGTCTTGCATCTTGGCTGAAAGGCCATCCATAAAACGATCTTGCTTCTTCTTGTCAGTGTTGACATCCTCTGGTGCATACTGTGATAAGGAGTTGAATTCACGTGCATATTCCATGACCGTCTTGTTGTTTTGCTTGAGGTCAAGGAACTCCTTCTTCTTGATGGTCATAATGCTAGCAGGGATATAGTGATCACGAAAAGCCTTGCGAAATTGGGCCCAAGTGGCACGAAAACCAGGGGGGTGCATAGCAAGTTGGTTGCTCCACCAAGCACCGGCATCTCCTTGGAGTTGATGGGCTGCATAAAGAACCTTCTCATGATCACCACATCGGATGAGAGCCAACTTTTGTTCAATGGTGCGGAGCCAAGCATCAGCATCAAGCGGGTCAACGGCGTGAGTAAAGACCGGCGGCTGGGTACGAAGAAAATCCGAGTAGTCATCTTGCCGTTCAGCCGTACCACCACCACCACCACCACCACGAGCACCCATAGCTTGAAACATGGCAAGAAATCTTTCACTGTCAGTTCTACGGTTCTCATCCATACGCATAAGGACATGCTCAAGAGTTAGGGGCGGAGGATTTGGAAGTGGTGGGTCTGCACCACCTCGCCCGCCCGCAGCACCGTCACCACTCATCCTGTCGCCATAAACCGAGGTTAGTGACGACAAGGCCTTAATAAAGACAGAAGGGTAACATGAAAATATATCGAAGGATTGAGAGATTGAAACAAACTTGCTTCGATATAATAAGACATTGAAGAGCCATATATTCACCAATGACATGCCAAAAGAATGTGCAAAGAAAGATATGCTATGATCATGATATATGAATGTATGCATCATGAACGAGCCTCACAACGCAAAAAGTCAGACACCAAAAACCCTCAAAAACCCAACAACCTAGGGCTGAACTCAAGCGCACCTACAGTTAGTGGATGTTAGCCATTTCCCAACCATAAAGGAATGAGACAAGTTAAAGAACAATTTTGCCAATTTAATTGCTGAAGCAATAGAGATAGAAACTCTAGGAATAAGAGGGGGAAAAGCAGCCAGCCTTAACCTTGAAGAATTATTTAGTTTGATATTTAACATTAATAGAGTTGTCAAGTTTTAATTAAACCCAAGGGCTCTGCCGAGATTCACTCTATTAACCTTGCTCTGATAGCCACGCTGTGGAGGAGCCGACCAAATAACACATATATAGATTAAACGGTGTCGGCTGTTCCGAGATGAAAATCAACACGCGTCGACCGCTCGACACAGCATGTGTCAACAACCATCCAAAACAGCCAACAATTAACAACATTCAATCAATATGTGTGTAATTCCGGTATTCCTCGATATGCATTTCAACACCCAAGATCAATGTGCATACCGCTAAGCCACAATTGTAACCATCATCATCACAAGATGCAAAATAGAGAGCGATTTTAAAAGGTCATTACAGGTCTTCATTCATTTCAAATACAATAAAAGGGAGAGTTCATTTAGTTTAGCTCTCATGCCAACATTAAGAACTAGCCAAGGAAATGTGTAAGAGTTTGATCCTTGACATGAGTATGCAGCGGAAACTTAAACAAAAGGCCAATGTTGCTCAGCCCACAAACACCACAGGAGTTAGCACAACCACAACCAACTACTCCTGCCCATCACCACCCTCGGCGGGGTAGAAGTAGCCATACACGAACTCGTCCTCACCTGCAAAACTTAAAACATAGCACCGTGAGTACGGAGGTACTCAGCAAGACTTACACATAGAGTCATATAGCTTTCTGTACAATGGAAGATGCAATTAGCTTTGGACAAGGATATGGCAATAGGAAGACATTTTGCATAAAGCGAATTAATTTATCACATTAGCTAATCAATTAGATGACAAGCATAAAGAAAAACTAGTGAGCAACTCATCCTATGCCCACCCAAACAGATTCCCATAGCTCAAGGGTATCATCCAACCATCTTGTCATCCACAAATATCAACACGAGCTCATAACCAAGCCACAACTACGATGATGACTAACAAACATAAACTTGCTCATGACCGAGAGCGCGGCAATTCGAATTGATTTTACACCCTGCAGGGGAGTACTATCTTACCCACACGCCACACGACCACCGCCCATACGACCCGTCAGAAGTAAGGGGTGATTCAATGTGACAACCCACTCTAAATACGCCCCGACCATTTAACAGACGTTCGGTTAAGGCAAGTTGGTCGCACTAGGCCCTCACATGGGGTCATCCCTAGCACCTTCTACAACCCCCGAACTCGCAAGCTAAATGGTCGCAGCTAGATAAAGAGGAAGGCTTACCCGTTCCATTATATTAGGCATGTGGCAGCACGGAAAAGTGTTCATGTTGACAGCACCAACGAGACGGTCCTTAATCAACTCAAGCAAGCCTATGGTGCATTCAAGACTCCATTCTCAAACCACCCCTACTGCCCGCTCAAGTCTTCCATCCATAAACCATCATCAACCCCATGATCAAGATAAACTATTAGGAGCAACATTCTATCTTTTACCGAGGCTATTAAGCATGATAAGCAATTATCGTGACTCCAACATAGACTCTACCCACCAACACAGGTTACAAGGAACAAGATATAACAAGAATTCAAGGGCGGATATGCAGCGATAAGGAGCTACCCAATAACCACTATTGCTCGACCAATGCATAAAACCTGATAAGCACAAATAAATTTATTCACCATTGGTAACCAAAATAGTTGGAGAAATGCTTAGATGCTTGCCTTGGGCTGCAGGATCCACACTCACGTTCTCCGATTCAGATTCACCCTCAGCACCACCCACGTCGGACTCCGGCGGTTCGTTCTCTAAGAGAAAGAACGATGCAACACAATGAGTATGCTTGCAATGACATGATATGAGGTGCAAAAGACATGAAACAGTGGTGAATGCCATACTCAAGAAAACAACAGTGCAATGCAAAAAGGAATGACATGATTTGATTAATGAGATGATTAAGATTGCAGTTACATGAGGAAAAGACTTGAGTTAAACTGATTGGAGCATTTAAATTATTTTCGAAATTCAAAACAGTGTATTCTTTTAGCACAATCATTTTTACTGTAAAGAGTGGACTATTCTAAGATTTGTGAACAAGGTTTCACTATTTTTGAGCAGGACATTATTTACTTATGATTTATCACATAAGCAAGGTAAGGAATTTATTTGAGATCGATTAACAGAAATTCCAGCAGCACTGATATTTTTAGATTGTACAGCATGGCATGAGAGAACTAGGGACCAAGTTTCAGGACATTTGGAGCTGCCATGAATTTCTGGTGAGTTTTCAAAGAAAAGAGATGGACTAGTACAAACTAGACAAGGCAGCTTACTAGCTTTCAGTTAGCACTGCGCACACGAACTGTCGTCTTGACTCTGGACTGGAGCTCGCCGGCGACTGAAGGCAAGGATGGGACGCCTGACCTGGGGCTCTACTCTACAGCACCAACGCGCGTTGCGGACTGGGCTAAGGTGACATGCATGAGCTGGAGGTCGCGGGCGTTCGCACTGCGGCATCCATGGCTGCAATGCTGGAGTCCGGTCACGGCGACAACGCACTATTGAATCGGAGCGAGAGGAAGACTGGGAGCAGTTAGTGAGGCTCACCGTGCGGCTGCGGTCCTCAAGGAGCCCTTCGTGCAGCGAATCGACGGGGGATGGCTGGAGCAAGGAGATCGATGGTGAGGTTGCAGAGCTCGGGTTGCAGAGCTCGGATCCCCGCCAAGCACCAATGGAGAAGACGACGGTGGCGCTGAAGCTCCTGTGGACGGGGTGGCTTGGAGGCGCTGTGGTCGAGCTCGGCACGGCGTCCTCGTGCAGATCCCGTCGACGGCAATGGCGAGGAAAGGGACGCGCTGCTGTTGTTACAAGCTCGATGGGGAAAACGGATGAGAGGGAACAGAGGAGGCGTGCGGCTGGAGCTTTAGCTCGCCGTTCTTGACGGAGAAGCAGCGGCGTCGATGTGGGGCAGCGCTGGCAGGGAGAGAGGCAAGAGACGGCGGCGTACGGCGTCGGAGTCGCGGCAGAGATGCTCGGCCGCGTGTCGCAGCTTGCCCGGGCATGAACGCCAGCGAGGGAGAGGAACAGAGGGGAGGAGGATGACAGGTGGGCCTCAGAGCGCGAATTGTCTGTGCTCTCCAGAGACTTGAGCGCAAAATTGTCTGGCCTCTCATAGTTTTGTCTGTCCGGTTCAGAGACTCCACCAAAAAAATTCGTCTGGGCGGTCTGGGCTGAACAGAGAACTGATATTCTAACTCCACTTCTTCCTTCTTTCCATAATTCGAAAAGTGGACTTAAAACACTCCAAAAATCATGAGAATTTGACAGATTAGAGAAGAGATGATGGAGAATCCATTTGAACAAGAATCGCTCGAAAAGATGAAGAATGGATTTAAATAAAATTCTTCAAAGATGCAGATATCTCAACTTTACTTGAATTTTAGAAGCATAAAAAAAACACTCCTAAAAATCTGGGAAAAATTCATCACAAATCCAGGTTTTGCATCTAGTTATTTGTAGAATTATTTCCCAGCATAAGTTCTTCACCAGAATTCGAAGTTACTTAAGAAGATGTGTTTTCTCGATTAGTTTGTCAATTTTTTTTCCAGTTTACAATTCCATTCACTTATGCAATGAAAATGAACAAATGATGCACATGATGATAGACAGGTTCAATAACATGCAATTAGAAATTTGGCATGTTACAGAATGGGCCTTTCCTCTCGCTCGATGCAACTTACTCATGTAAGCCACTATAATTTGTTGATGTGGATTATCATGAAAAGAAGAATATGCTATGAAATGTAAAGGTAAAGTGCATAGTCCCAGCCACGCCTGTATACTCCATACAATACTTCTTTGTTGGCAGCCTTTTGTGCTTTTGGAAAGCAGCCAACATCTACAGTGCTTCTTTGGTTTTTATAAAATTTTGAGGTGAGCGCAGATTGATCATTGGAGGACAAGGAATGAGTTCAGATCGAAATAGCACTGACTAGTTCAGTACTCTGTCTATATATAATGACTGCAGTGGCACACTGCAACCACTCTGTTGTTGTTTTCCTCCAGGTCCAGTTGTAGAGTTCCTCGAGATGAGTGGTACGACAGCTAAGAAATTTGCAGGGGTGGTCATTTTTGATGACCTTGATGAGGGCAGCCTGACCCAACTGATGTGGCCATCTGAGAAACTGAAGATTACGAAGGACTGCAACCTGTGCATTATACACGTCATCAAAGAGGGGAACCAAGATCCACCCCAGAATTATGATGATCTTTCACAAACACCTCTCCCCGCCTCTTACTCTGATTTCATGTCATACGTATGCATTTTCTTTTCACCTCTTCTTTTCTTTTCTCCCTACCTGGTTAAGGGGTCCCTCTCTCTTTCTTGTCAGTTTTTCTCAGTTGCCAGTTCAAATTCTAGCTTATTATTTGAATCTTCTGTAATCTGCTTTGATGTTCTGATAGACATGCATACAAGTATGACTCAGTCTCTTCACATTGGAAGTCATATGAGTTCAATTTGTCTCCTAACAGGAACGGTCCAACAGTTATTTTGCATAGGAGATAAGCAGGAATTCCCAAACTATAACTCAGTTGGACCACTAGCTCCTTAGATACCAGCATTTTTCTCCAAATGAATTTATATATGCAGCAACATTTCATTTATTACTACAATATGTATTGTAGATACAGATAAAATAGACTGGAATGCAATGCAGAAACACTTTGTTAAGAGGGCCGCCAATCAAGGTCCGTTTGATCAGTTTGAGACGCTCTTACAGAAGATTAATGAGGTAGGCAGATCAAATTTCCTACAGAATTTTTTGCACAAAGAATATGCATGCCGACAACACGTCGTAACTGCCTATATATGTACTGCTCTGAGCACAGTACATTCACGTCAGAGTCTTCAAAGGAAACGATAGCCAGGAAACTCTGCAGCGTGCTATCAACAGCAGCAGCAATTGGCTGGCCTAGACACGCTAGTCCTTGGATGGCCAAAACAAGAAGATGGAGCGGAGTATGTACATATAGCTTTCAAGATTTCCATGCAATTTATTTTTCGAGAGTTTGATGCAATTTATTTGGCTAGCCCCTGAACATCCATCTATATAATTTCGGTATATGCAGGCAGCAGGAAATGAAGTTGGTGTCGACCACCGGATGCTTTATCGTCGTGGTGCCGATGAAAGATCGCACGACGGTCTCAGTCTCTGCGCTCAGGCCCGTGGTGGCAGCGCCCGCGGCGTCTGCAGCCACGGCGCCGCAGCAGCCACTTGAGAATATGAGTTTCACGGACTCGGAATCCAATACGAATCCCAGCAGTTCACGGGCGAATGCGGAATCCAACATCGTGGAGGCTGAGAATCCGGCGGCTTCCAGAATTATTGCAGCAGCGATCGATAAGAACAGCTCTGGCGCAACACAGCAGGCACGCGCGCGTGAAGGATGAGAATCCACCTGGCAAGACGGCCAATTCCAAGCCCAATAGTCGCTGAGTGTAGTTGCTTGCGTTCGCTGTTTTCTATTGCATTGTGTGCTTCGCTGAGAATGTCGTGTGCTTTCTGTTTCCAGTTTCCTTTTCTTTCAGTTTTTTTAGTAGAATAATTTCCTGTTTGTTCACAGGCGTAAGTGTCGTGCTTAATGTCCGCAGTGCTGCATTATGTGTTGCATCCTCTCAGTGTTGCCGATTGTAGTGTACTTCCCTTCTGAATGCATATGAGTGTGTGTAACCGCTTGTTGCTTCATTCTCCGCCAGTTGCATATCTTGTTTTTTTTTTTTGGGGGGGGGGGGGGGGGGGGGGGGGGGGGGGGGGGGGGGCATACACGCGTTTTCAAAAATTTATTGTTCGGCTGTATAGCGAACCCGCTGCATCGCACATCCAGCCCAGCTCATGGGCCTTTGTTTTTGGGGGTGGGTGGGGTGGGGTGGGGGGGGGGGGGGGGGGGGGGGGGGGGGGGGGGGTGTGCTGCTTTTGAGCACATGCATAGACGCGTTTTCAAAAGTTGATTGTTCGCCTGTATAACAAACCCGTTGCACCGCACATACAGCCCAGCTCATGGGCCACATGCATGCAATGCCGTACAAATCAGCGCAGCCAACATTAAACCGAACTTATCTCGACAATGAGTAAATCAGACATATGTGGCTTCTGTGCAAAGGAACAATACTAAGCATGACTTGGTCTAATGATCACTACTCCCTCCATTTCATAATTTATGTGAAGCGTTACCGCTTTTCACAGGATCGAGTCGGAAGTGCCGATGAATGGACACAGATAGTACATCATATAAACAGCAAGAATTTACATCTTCAAGTTATTACAATGAGTCTCCAATGACTTAAAACAGGAGAGTGCACAGCGGAAGTCTACAAAATACAACTACTCTCGACGATGCAAGGCCCACAAACGAAGCCCTCCGATGTGGACCTGGAGACCAACAGAGCAACAAACTCCACCGAAGCGCCAGCGGAAGAAAACACTATACCTGCACAAAAGCATGGGGGAACAAACCCTGAGCAATTAATACTCAGCAAGACTTACCTGTCAAAAGGCTAACTACAGCCGACTCCTAATATGCAAGGCTGCAAAGGGTGAGGCTGACTCAACGTGCGAAAACAGCTCTAATTACTGAATCCTTACTTTCAAGTTTTAGCTCATATTAAGTTTTAACCAAGCATCATATTTTGCATCTAGCAGCTAGAACAAGAAGTAATCAACAGTAATTAAATACAGCCAGTAGATACAGTAAAGTAAATACAGTAAGGTAAATACAGTAAAGTAAATACAGTGAAGTAAATACAGTAAAGTAAATGCCGTAAAGTAAATACAGTAAAGTAAATACCATAAAGTAAATACAGTAAAGCAGTATAGCAGTACATAGCAAGGCAGTATACTATCCAACAAAATATCCAAATTCACACTACGATGTGATTCAGTGAACAAGGGATTACTCATATCCGGGATCGGCGGCATCGATGTACATCCTGCAGGAGAAACCTGACACACACGACACATACGCGCCATTACGCCGTATGTGGCAACCTTTCGCGCTGGACTCCCTAAAGCTGAGCTGATCCCACTCCTCCCGAGAAACAGGCCCTTCCAGCACGATCCCCGTCCCAGACGTACGATCCGCGCAGAAGGCATCCAGGTCTCTCCCATGTCCCAGACGTACCACAATAGAAGGGGTAGGCTTCAGACAGACATCAGGATGACACAGGCTACATCGGTTTACTGGGCCCACAAAACCTCAGTACGTTCAAATCTTGCTCAACGGAGCCAACAACAGACGGTCCTTAACCGACACAGACTGGGCTACCACCGTGAAGGCCTAGCCTTCGCAATCCACCCTACAACAATCCCCGTCCTGTCTACAACATAACAACCAAATCTCTAGTATACAAACCAGGGTGTCATATTCCAATCATGCTAGTGGGACTTACCACCCGTCTTCTACCGATCACTAGCAACTAAGCATAGCAGGACTAATGACCGACAAAGGACCAACCTATTACTAAGCAGGGATTAACAAGGATAATCAGAAAGGGTAAACATAATGCAACTAAGTTTTCGATCAACTCCTGAAAACCTAATGCACAAACATAGTAGCCCTCAATCATAGTAATAAACAAAAACGGAAAACGTAGGACAGTATGCACCGGGGCTTTCCTGGCTCAACGGGGTCACAAGCAGCGGGGTCAGCGAGTGGATCAGTCAGTGGCTCCTCCTGAGCCTGCTCCGGCAGCTGAGAGTCTAGCAGCTCTGGGGTCTCCTCTGCAACTACACGTTAGGACAAGAAAATGATGCAAGTTAGATGCAATGAAATGATGCAATTATAATTTAATTAAATTACATGACGGGACAGTCATTCACGTTAAGTTGCATAAAATGATTATCATTAAAAGATGTGGTGGTGGCTGTCGTGAGTGATTAACTTTGTTAACTTCAACTTTTGTTTGAAGGATTTCCTTAATTAATTTGGGTTTAAGTTAGTTAATTAAATTAACTTAAGTGCATAACTTAATTAGCATGATCGAAATTCAATTAAGGTGCAAAGGTATTTTTCTTTGATTAAGCATGACTTAAAGTTAATTACTGTGAAGTTTCATGATTATTTTATATAATTTAAACAATGCAGCAAACGGATTAAATCATAAGAAAATAATTAAGCAACATGTAACAGTGATTAAGTGCTCTGAAAGTGTGTAAACAATGGTAAACAAGCATGCCAGAGTTTGAGATTTATGGAGCAACGATTAAATTACTATGATTTAAACAACTATTAGTACATTAGCAATTTTACAGAAAACAGGAACGTGCATTTTTCGTTGACATTTTTGTTGGACAGATCTGAGTATAAGAAAGCCAACAAAATTGGATTCGTATTTTTCTGAGGTGTATTCGATTTTCTATGCATTTTACAATATTTCAGCAATTTATGGTGATTTAAAACGATTTTCGGGAAAAAGAAATTTGGCGAGCTGATCATATTACGGCCACACGCTGGACCACAGGGAGCGCGTCGCAGCAGATCTGAGCCACAGAGCGGCCATGGCGTGCGCACCCGTGCGCAGCGGGGACAAGCTGGCGTTCCGACGCGACGGCGGCCTTACCACGTATCAAAGCACCGATTCCGCGACGAGGGGAGCGAAACGAACCTGGACGGCAAGGTTTTGCACGGTGGGGAGGATCGGAGATGGGTGGTCGTCGGGAGGGGGCACGACGAGCGATTGCGCAGCGACGTTCCGGGCGGCGGTGAGGGCGTCCGGCGGCGATAGGGGGAGCATGGGCTTCAGTGAGTCTCCATGGGTCTGGGTCACATACGCGTCGATGCGGGAGGGGTTGGAGGGTGTTGGTCGTTTGTACGCACCTAACTTATATACCGCAAGTGGACGGTGTACAGTTGTAGCACTTTCCCTTAGAGTATTCCAAGATTTAATATCGAATCCACAGAGAACAAGCGGAACTTAAACTATTATTTAAACTACTAAATTAATATAACAACGAGAGGTGAAAGAGCCTGCGGTTGTAACAAGGTTATAAAAGGATTCTCTCCTATGGTTTGGGACGCTGGCATGCAACTCGGATTATTGTTCGATTGATATGTTTAGTATTCTACAAGACATGGTGGTTTCGTTCGCCCCGATCCTGTCACGACAAGGATTAATAGCTCCCCACTGGTTTCTTACACTATGTGATAATCGAAAGCATAGCTGAGGCCTCAACTACACTAATGAATTCATATATTGATCAGATACGGAATAAACGCATCACATAGACTGAACGCATCAAAAGAGTATCGTAGTGTGAGAGTTACATAACCAGATTTCCCTCGCCACGGAGAGAATATGAGATCTACTCACGTATCATACTGCAACACATGAACATGGCTACAATAGGACGCAGGATTTTGGCGTGGACGCACAGGTGCCGATCGGCACAGCAGTGTGCCGGTCGGCACGATTTCCCTTTTTGGTGGTGATGATCGGTGATCGCCGTCTTCGCCGCCACAACCTTCAACCTATGTCAAAACTTCTATCTGTCTGCTCTCCTCCCTCTTGTTTCGCGACCAAGATCTTATCTTTATAGTTTCTTTTGATTGTAGGCTGGATTTCGCCGACGCCGACTCTGCTATTTCTTCTGGGCTTCATCTTCTCTGAGTGTGCTTCATTTTTGGGCTTAACCCTGGAGGTGCCGGTCGGCACAAGGACTCCATGCTAAATCTTCAGTTACCCATCTACGTACCGTTAATTAAGTACACATACGAAGGTGCCACAGCTTCCGCATCGCCATCGCGGCCAGCCCCCTTCGCAGCTAGGGATGCAAATGGGTACTCAATGGGTAGTAGTGGTCATCACGTTAGTATATTTGCATGATGCGTTGTGAAGGTGGGATGAATTTCTAATTTATTTGAGAGGAGTTTTGGGTCGACCCATGACCTAAAATCTAGAAAACTTGCATCCCTATTCGCAGCGCACTCCATGGCCGCCACATTTAGGGCCTTCTCGATACCGCTCGTGTGGTTCGAGTTATCAGCCGCGCGCTTGATAGTTTATACGGACGGTCGGTAATTACAACCGCGCATGCGGGGTGTATATGTTTTCCGGCCGCACTTGGCAAGTCCTGAGTTTCTTTTTTTTTTTTTAAGGAGAAGCTCTGCGTTTCAGTTCTTTAGGAGAGGAGGGAACGCGACACAAAAGTTTTTTTTTTTGGGCTGATGGACGAAAATGAAACACTTACACCAACTAAGCCTAGATTTAGGGACCAGCAATCCAGGCCCAGGGTCTCGGTGTCTTTTGGGCTTGAAATTAAGCATACACCCCTGGAAAGGCAGCCAGCCGCTAATTAATCCTTCCTCCAAAGGTTGCCATTTTAGCGTGCACAAGGAGGCTCCCTCCATCGTCCGTCCCTCGCCGCCGCTCCTCCAAACCCTCGCCGCCGTCGGGCAGATGGCCTACTGCCGCCATTGCCGCAGCGAACAGAAAGGTTGCTGCGCCGGGGGCGTCACCGGCGCAAGAGATCCCGGATCGACGGCGTGGACCGCATCAGCGCCCTACACGACGACCTGCTCCTCCACATCCTCGCCCGCCTCGACAGCGCCCGCGCCGCCGCCCACACCAGCCTGCTCGCGCGGTGCTGGCGCGGCCTCTGGACGCTCCTCCCCGAGCTCGCCTTCCACCACATCGCCCCCAACGGGATCGACGCCGCGCTGGCGAAATCCGCGCACCCCTCACTGTCCCTGCTCCACATCGGCGACCTCTGCTGGCATCGCGGTCTCAGGATCGACACCGCACGCGTCTCCGCATGGATGCGCGCCGCCACGCGGCTGGGGACGGCCAGGCTTGTGATCACTCATGTCAGGTTATTACGCGGCAGCAGCGGCGGGGCATCGAGCTGCCGTCCTTCGACCGCACCACCTCCATCACGCTGCAGGTGTTTGGCGCCCGCTTCGTGCTGCCGCCGGCGGGAGACCTCCCGGCGCTGGAGAGCCTCTCACTCCGTAATTGCCTCGTCGACCTTGACGACCTGCTCCCACGCTGCTCCCGCCTCCGCAAGCTTCAGATTGTTGCCTCGACGTGGGAGCACGAGCCGCTAAAGGTCCACTCGCTTACGCTCAAGGAACTCGACGTTGTAATTAGTACGGCCTATATGAAGGTGTGTTTTGACATCGTGACCCCTGAACTTACGAAGTTGAGGATTGTTATTGCCTGTTTGTATGCTGCCGATGGCTTCACCTTGTTGCACTCGATGCCATTGGTGAAAGAAGTCCATTGGGAATGTTGGGGCTCGTCCGATACTGATAGATTCGGTGTGCGATGGAAACTGTTTTGCCTGACCTAAAAACCGGCAAAGACAACCCCTGGGAACAATCATTTTGAGCTGCAACGCAGTCCTGGCAATGTGCACACTCTGTCACTCTCCATATGCCACTACACTGTAAGTCTCATATCCTGCTCAAGTTCCATGCGGCGTCCCTTGCTGCCACTGTTTCATTTCAGTTTTGAACACCGTGCCACTAAATTTTTTGCAGAGTTTTGGAGAAGACGACAAGGATTTTGGTCGACAGATATCCCAAATTCCTATTACCAAATTTCAAGTTCTGGGGCTGGTGATTGAGACAGATGGGCATGTTTATGGAGCAATGGTCTTGTATCTACTTCAGATGTGCACCTTTATACAAAAGCTCACATTGAAGCTTAGCAAGGCAATTACTCCATCTGTTTGTCTGACATAAACACGTTGAGCTAGTTTTTATAGACCCGTGCTTTTCAATTATTCGGTGTCAAAGCTTAAATGAAAAGTAATAAACTTTTAATTCCTTTCAGGTGAGTAAAGAATGCCCAGTTAATTGCCCTTGTGATGAGCCTAACAATTGGAAACGTCAAAGTATCTCTTTTGTTGACCTTAAAGAAGTAGAAATACATGGATTCAAAGGACAAGGTCACGAAGTGGATTTGTTGAAAGCCATAGTCAGAGGTGCAACGATGCTTGAAAGAGTGGCCGTGTACTTGTCCAATACGATCTCACCAAGTAACCATGGGTGCATGGACATTATTTCAAAGGCAAATCCTTCTGTGAAGTTCGACATTTATCATGAGCCTAGCTCTAAGTAAGTTTCTACAAACGGAATAGGATCCTAAAGGTAATAAGAAATACTATGTGTCTTCCTAATGTTTTGAGAGCTGAATCATGCTTTTCTTTTTCACAATACACCTTTTCCTTGAACTTTGCTGAATATATTGTTATAGCCTTAAGAATGCATCTGTGCTTATTTGATGATCGTTGTAACATACCACTGCTAACTAATCGCGCAGGAGGATTTCATATGCTTTTATTGTTGGTTGAATCAATGAAACGGGTTATGCTTGTGCCCCAATCCCTCTTCAATGAAGAAAGAGCCTCTATAGTTAAAACGAAGTGATAAATAACCTCCTAATTGATGTTTATTCGATGAAAGATTAAGTTTACTGGTTACGTTTGCCAGTTTATTCCAAGCTTTCTTTGTGCCATGCTGCTACATTCTGTAACTATGCTATAAGTTTTATCAATATGACATACATGGCTATAGTGAACCTTTGTATAATAGCTTCGGCGTATATCAAAGATATGTAGTGCAGCTGTGCTACATTAGAAAATATATGCAACAGGAGGAGTCCACTCAATTTCCATCGGCTCGTCAATTGAGTCTTCGTTTTATTGCCGATGGACTGTTTGCAGTAGTTCTGCATAGATCGTCTACTGTTGTACACTCAATGCTGTGGTTCAGACTCCATAGTGGCCGATCGAGTACCGTGAACAACTTGTATCAAAAGTGTTACGGTTTTCTGCTTTTACGAAATTATTTGCGTAATACTTGGTTAATATTCCTCATGTCCGGGCCGTAAGAGTGCTCCATCCACGGCCGGGGCCAGTCAGCTCGCCGTCGATCAGCAGGCATTCGGCCTCCTGCAAGATCGAGCTACCACGTTCTGTCAAGCTCTGAACTGATAGGTTGTCTTTGGGAGCCTGGCGCATCACACGTTCTGCAGTTCTCGGCAACAGTACGGTACAAGAAACTGAAAGAAGCAATCGATGCACTATTATATTAATATAAACAATTCATTTTTTTAGCTGCGATTTTAGGTTGCATCCTCAAACAAAGGAACTACTATGCATCCTGAAGAAGTATATTGCGAATTCCACTGGTAAGGAAAAAACAGAGCAATGGGTAAAAATGCTCTGTTCCAAAAAGACTATGCTTCTTTTCAGTGTATCTGTTGAAAATAAGAAACTTTGTAAACTTGAGTACTGATTTCTTATATTTTAGTGATCTTTTAATTTGAATAATCTTTTAAACATGTATTCAATGGGAACTAAAATTGGTGCTGCAAGTATAGTGGTACTACTGGGAAAGTAAATAATTTCTTAGGTTTCAGTCATCTTTCAACTTCGAGCTCTTAAACACGTTTTGAATAATAACTAAATGTTTCTATGTTCTAGCACTGCTGCTTGGCACTGCACTACCGCCCTGACTTTTGTGCTCTGAATTTGGTTTTGTTGGAGGACTCTGCTGTGCTGCTGACAGAAAGGAATTAGGTTCGCTCTAATCTCCATTCGAAAAATCGTGCCACAAATCTTTTGGATGGAAGGGCAAGCTCAAGTCTTAGCAGCTCGGACTGCTACAAATGCAAGATGTCAACCTCCTCACTGACAACAACACGGTGGCCACTACAGCGGCAGCTCATTCAGTTCTTTGCCTTGTTGAGACAGCCCACTAACATTTCGATGGGAGCCCGTGCATCCCGTTTTTGTATCTTCCTTAAGCTCAAATACAATCATTTGGCCATGAAAAAGAATAGGATCTGGTCCTTTACCGATAAGTAGTATTCTTCAGAGTACGGATTGCAAGGTGCAAACGTAGGATTGTTACCCAGAAAATTCAAAGAACCAACACTGCTGAACATGATTCTTTCACTTCATATCAGACAGCAATTGGAACATCCAATCAATATACAGGGCACAAAATTAGTGCATAAGGTGATTCTGGCCGTGGCTGGTGGAGGAGATGTGGCAGATCTTGAGGGCCAGATCAATTTGAATGGATGGTTATAGATGTCTCTGGTACGTACTGTTAGAACAGTCAGCACTCCTCTATGTGATCAAGCAGATGAGACTATCCAGCATCTACTAACATCATGTGTCTTTGCATGAGACTTTTGGTGTCGACTGTTCACACCACTCGGTTTTCAACGATGTGTTCCAAGCAGCAATGAGCAAACGTTTGCAGACTGGTGGCAGAAAGCTAGTAAGCGCATCCCAAAAGATAAGAGAAAAGGCTTTAACACTCTAGTGATCTTGTGCTCGTGGCTGCTTTGGAAACACAGAAATTCTTGTGTGTTTGAAGGAGCAAATCCCAGCATAAGTGTCCTGTTGCGTTCCTTTGAAGATGAGCGGCACCTGTGGTGTTTTGCAGGAGTGCTCTAGGTCCAGTAGTAGGGGAAGTGTGATATGTTAGTGTGTGGTCAGGTCCTCCTTCGCACCTTTTTATTATTCCGGTACCCCTTCACAGCTCGGTCCGGAGTCGGGGGTCTACTTGTAACGGACCGTTTATTTCTCTCTTAATGTAATGATATGCAGCTCTCCTGCGTATTCGAAAAAAAAAACACTCAGGGGCTGCATGGTTGGTGCCTGCCGCAGCTTTGCCTGCCGCAGGCAGCAACACCAGTCGCAGGAAGCGTGCCTGGCTCCGGCGGATTTCACAGGGAGCTAACCAAGCAGGCTCTCACTTTTGATATATCACCTGTCACAACAGAAGATTTAAAGACATAAATATGAGCGTCTTTGACATATGAATGCTGAAGATCTTTTGTACCATAGGATACGATTGTAGCGTTAACGCAGATTGGCTCGCTCATTGGCTCTGCTTATATATAGTATGCATTGTCTCGCTTTCATATCATCCAGATACAGTGATGTTGTATGTACCAGGTGAAATAGAGCAATAGCCACATAGTGAAACTACTAGCTTGGTAGAGGACGCATGACCCCGCGTGTTGGGAATAGGTGGCCTCAGGAACGGAGACTCATGATTCACGGAGCCATAACCTCCATGAAATTCCAGTCCGTGAGGAAAAATAATAAACCCTCACGCAGCGTGGCAGACGTGTAGCTGGAGCAAGGGCCGACATGGTGCGCATACTGAGTCTGAGATCTGCGTCGGTAGATACCCCTCTACCGCCTCCATCGAAGCATCCACCGTAACGGTGGACTGAGCTAGCTAGGGATGGTGCCTTAGTCATCCCGAGCAGGCACATTGATTCCGACGTCGTTAGCTCTCCGTCTTTAACCCTGCCCGTTTGCAGGAGCTCGATAGTGCGACTACTTGATCGCACTGCTCCGATGCACGAACCTACTTTCCTAGCCAGATGAGACATATGAGATGGGGGCCTCGTGCCGATTCTGGCGATGGACTGGCTGGCGGTGGCCGAGACAATTCTGTCCCAACCAGTTGGACAGCGTGCTTCCTCTCCACCGTTAGTCACGTCACTGTTCTAGAAGAGGGGTTGATCCGGTCAGAGGTTGCTGGAAGGCAAACTAACAGCCGGTGTAAAAGATCATAGTCATGAGCCTTCGGATTTGTTAATACACAATTTACTCTCCGTAAACCTTATAAAAGATCATAGTCATGAGCTTATGGTGTGATCAGCTATATATGAGGTAATGGAGAGCAAGTGTAATAATGAATCCACCAACCCTAATTTCATTAAAGCATAACATGTACATCTTAAATAAAATAACATTGATTTTATTCTTGTTATTTTTATAAAGGTGGTTGTCTTCTTCTGGTGACTTTATATATCCTTAGATGCCCAAGGTGAACACAACATATACAATGAAGTCCAGAAAAAAGAGAGAAATGACATCATCAACAAAACTTCAATTTGAGTTGAAGTTATTTGAGACTAGGAGACACCAGGAACTTCAATTTGGAGTACAGCAGAATCAAAATGGACGTGGGTATCTTGGAAAAGGACAAGCAGCAGAGGATGATACGGTTCTGGGAGGGACTAGAACAAGTCTCAAGGAGTAGAGGCTTAGACTATCCTAGCGGCGGGCAATGGCAGATCTAGATTCAAATTCACTGCAAAGTTACCACAATTTTTGTACCTGAGAAACATGCAGTTCTATATTCCTACGATTCTATGAAGTGAAATATGCAAAAAAATAATTGCAAAGAAAGTGATCGATATCACATTATTACGCCCACAATTCTGCAAAGCAATCAGTAATGGAGCACAATTGCGCGGCAGAGTTGACATTCAGTAAATCAATTACTACAGAACTCGGGTGAATGCAAATCAGAAGAAAACACCGCCATGAAAAATCTCCGGGATAGATGTATGCCATAAAAAACTGGTGAATCTCATTTATTGGGTGTTACACCAATGAATTTACTAATGGAAGAAAACAGAAAGTAATTATGCAAGAACTTGTCAACAGAACTTGCTGATCTCATTTGGAAGAAACGGTTCAAAACAATTCGACTTGTGTAAGGCCATGTGAGCATCGCCACCTAAAAGATCCTACGCCCCATTGAGATAGGGGAACACACCCTTCACTGACCCACTGTTCAGGTTAATAGATACTAACAACACCTTCTTAACACCACATCCAAGCTCGCCAACAACAAAATATGCAGTATCCGCATCTTCCATGCAAACTATAGGGAACATTAGAGGCCCATGTGGAGATTTGAAATGGCTGCTAATGTGCGGCTCGTCATTCCTTATCACAAACTCATGATCCAGAGTCCAGCTCATGTTACCATCTTCCGTAACCAACAAGGTCCACACACTGACCTTGGAATCATCTGAAACCGGATATTTACCATAGCCACGAGATGGTCTCACATCGACAAACTTCATCTTGGATCTGCCTTGATCGTCATTCACAATGCTGACACTTCGGTACAAATCCATGCAGACCTTATGAAAGCGACCGGCCTCTACAGGCAGCCTAAGGTACTTCACTTGAAGGTGTTCCTGAAACACCTCACAGAACAAGATGCCACGGTGGTAGTCAATCCAGCACAAGTAAGAGCCAAAGGCAAGTGTCCTCTTAGTTGACCAGCTGAACACGACACTGACTTCCGCGCTGTTTGCACAGCAGATAGGCAGTCCGTGCAACTCCCAGTGAGAATCGGAGGAGAAGTAGAGGCAGAGCTGTGCGATCACGTCAGCCCCTGGAACAGCAGGGATCCCCGGACCAATAACGAGATACGCCACGGCGTAGTGTCCCGTCGTCGTTGCACAGGACACCAAGCCCTTCACAATCTGACGAAAACTGAATGATCCCGGCCAGGGGATTGTACAGCCTTTCGCCTGGCGATAAAGGAGCCTCTTCGTCGTCGTCTCCATTGTCGTCCACCTCGAGGCAGGGAGGGAGCAGCTTGAGCGAGGCCCTGCCGTCGCCGCCGGCAGTGTACACGAACAGGTCTTGCTTGTAGAAAACGGGAAACGGCTCGGTCTCCGGCCGGTTGGAGAGGTACTCCACGGGCACTGGTAGAGGCACGAGCAGGCAGAAGAGCAGGGCGTTCCGGTGATCGGCTATGACGCGGCAGCTGTTCTCGATGTTGTCGGATAAAACGCTGCCTCCTCTCACGTGAAGGTAAAATCGGGAGATGGCCGGCGGCGCGACGAAGCGGAAGGAGACCCGGAAGGGATCGCCCTGGCTGGTGCGGCACAGCGGTGAGGCGGCTTCGTCCTCCTTCGAGAACGAGAGGTCATACCTGGCGAAGGGGTAGCGATCCAGCATCGCCCAGTTGGACGAGGAATCCGGGTCACCGGATGCGGTGCCGATAGCTACGCGGCCCATACAGCCGCGGTTCCTTAGCCCTAATTCACTGCTTGGTGGCAATCCCTGATCCAAAGGCCTCAACCTATGTGTGCTTAAGGAGAGCAAAAGTTATCATGTCGGTTCTGTAGTTTGTCCGTATGGAACTCGGGTAAGAACACCGAGTACCATGGGGAAAGGAAGGCCGTATAGATCCTTCACGTTAAGCCAACTTCCCACAACTCTCAGAATATTTGGAATAGGACCTATGTCTCCATTTTTGACACCTAATTCGCATGCCTTTTGGAACAAGGGATCGAGGGTCTCACAGCCAAAAATTCCAAACACATGATTTCAAGCTTGCCAAGGGCCTCTAAAAAAATTTAGAATTTGAATTGAGTCAAGATTTTAAATAATGTCCTTAGAGAATTAAAATTTTAATTAATCATGTATGTTTGACTAGGAGCTCAAAATTCTCCAATAGAAGTTCAACATGGAAATAATTATATAAACCTGTAGCCATTTTATCTCGTCTTCATAGAAACTCATATGAATTGTGGGGCATTTATCATTTGAATTGTGTAGCAGTTATCATTTGAATCTAGTCCTGATAAAGATTCACAAAAGTTTGAACTATGCCAATTTTAAGCGTTTTTAATTAAAAAAATCTATAGCAGTTCAAATGTTTAGCCCTCCTATCCCTCTCCAAGCAGGAAAACTTTGGGAGTTGTTTGAACTCGGTAACCTTTCTTTTTTCGACCAGAGAGGCAGTGGTAATTTTTATTCTAATCATTGCTCACCGGGACCCACACAACCTCCATAGCAGTCACTGCACTGACCTAAAACATCTGTTATGTGATGGTGGCTGAGTCATGCACGAGTGTTTTCTGCAAACATCGTTTAGTGTAAATATGTCATGTGAAATATACATGTCATGATGGTGCCTTGTAGAACTCGTGTACCTGTCAACGTGCGCACGCATGGCGAGATGGAGATTACTATGGCGTGATGTATCTAGGAACAAAATCTGGGATGGGTCAGAATGTAAGATGCATAGAGTATGCAGGGTCCAATAGGCAAAGAGGCTTTTCTACTCTTCCGAATGTGGTGGCAACGCAAATGGTTGAAACACGTGACTGATGGACCTTATATATTTTGTACGACAAATTAACTAGAGGAAGGTTTTTTAGATAATGAATAGTGGTAGGTAGTCATAGCATCAATGCACTGCACTCTAAACTCCCCTTCAAGAGACATGATCCTTATAAAAGGTCTCTTTGCGTTGCCAGTGTTGTATTCTCGCTTAGTAAGTCACTGCCGAAGTAATATCTCAATGCATATGCATTCTAGACTTCCCAAAAGACAATATGTACCGCTCAAGCCAGAGGGGGGAAAGGTCGAGTCAGTGACGAAGCACAAGATGGACTTGCACTCAGGATGGGGAGCAGGAGGTATCATGAATCGCGTCGCCGGTGAGGAGAGAGCATGAACATGAAACAGTCTGGAGCTCAGTTGTCTGTTGACTACATTAAGCACTGCATGGCTGATTAAGACATCCGACCCGCTCGATGTAAACTTTATTTCCATATTCTTATCAGCCCAGAAATCAATGTCCCCCATGATGTATGGAAAGTACAGCACCAATAATTGAACAGTTCGTTCATCCATTTCATATTTAAACATAATCAACTTTGCCCCAGCTAGTAGTCATGAACTGAGCACGATTGAGCCACATGAATGCCAAGATCTGCCATAACACAAAACAATGATACTCTGGTCATGGGTAGGGTTGTCAAAAGTCGATCAATTGCATATGTGCTGCACTGTCACCAACCTCTCCCATCCTTGAAAAGGAGAATGGCCGTTCATAAAAACGAAATACCCGGAGCAATTGTTCTCAATTAATCCCTGACATAAATGCTTATTCCTTTGCACAACCTCAAATTGTGGGGCAGTTATCATTTGAATTGTGTAGTAGTTATCATTTAAATCTCATCTTGATAAAAATTCAAGTTTGAACCTATGCCACTTTTAAGAGTTTTTTTAATTAAATATCTGTAGCAGCAAACGTCAAATGTTTAGCCCTCCTTTCCCTCTCCCAGCAAGAAAACTTTGGGAGTTGTTTGAGCTTGGTAACCTCGCCTAGAGAGGCAGTGATAATTTTCTATTCTGATCATTGCTCACCGGAACAAACACAACCTCCATCGCAGTTAGGGCTGGACGTCGAGCGAGCCGAGCTCGGCTTGGCTTGGCTTGGTCTAGCTTGTTTGTCTAACGAGCTAGCTTGGCTTGGCTTGTTATCGAAGCGAGCTGAAAACTTAGCTTGGCTTGGCTCATTAAGCTTGCGAGCCAGCTTGTTTGGCTCAACGAGCTGGGCATTGTAGATGATCAGTGTAAAATTATAGATGTTATGTCTAAATTCTTGTTGGTTAAGATGCAAATAATCATAATTATGCTACAAATAGAAATTAATGTCGCACTTTAGTATTTGGAACATTCACACAATAGTCTTGAGAACTAAGATTATTGAAAATAGGACTTAGAACTAGATCTTTCTCAGCTCATTTGGCTCACGAGCAGCTCACGAGCTGGCTCGAGCTAGCTTGTTAGCCAGACGAGCTAGATCTTTAGCTTGGCTTGTTAACATTTGCTTTCGAGCCGAGCCAAGCCGAGCCGAGCTAGGAGCGAGCTGAGCCAGCTTGCAAGCTGCGAGCTTTTCGTCCAACCCTAATCGCAGTCACTGCACCGGCCTAAAACATCTATACGTGATGGTGGCTGAATCATGCATATGACTCCCGAGTGTTTTTAATTTCTTCGTTCGTTTAGTGTATAGATGTCATGTGAAATATACGTGCATGTCATGATTGTGAACGCATGGCGAGATTGATGGAGATCACTCAAAGTTCCATGGGTATATGGCGGGATGGAACTGGGAAGAAATCCAGGATGGGTCAGAACTTAAGATGCATACAGTATGCAGCGACCAAGAGGAAAGAGGCTTTGCTACTCTTCCGAATGTGGTGGCAACGCAAATGGTTGAACCACGTGACTGATGGATTGACCTTATATATTTTGTACCACAAATTTAATTACTAGAGGTAGGTTTTTTAATTAGATAATAATGACTAGAGGCAGGTACACATACCATCATCAATGATGCATTGCACTGCACTCTAAACTCCCCTTGAATTCGCCAAAAAAAAAACCTCCCCTTGAGAGACATGATCCTTATAAAAGGTCTCTTTGCGTTACCAGTGTTTTATTCTCGCTTAGTAACTGCCGAAGTAATATCTCAATGCACATACATTGAGTACAATTGAGCCACATGAATGCCAAGATCTGTCATAACACAAAACAATGCCAAGATCTGTCATAACACAAAACAATGATACTCTGGTCATGGGTAGGGTTGTCAAAGGTCGACAAATTGCATATGCGCTGCACCATTACCAACATCTCCCATCCTCAAAAAGGAGAACTATTACAGTCGTTCATAAAAACGACATACCCAGCAAATTGATGGAGCAAATGTTCTCAGGCCCTGATATAATGGATGCTTACTCTTTTGCATGACCTCAAATCCCTAAGGAGAAAGAGACTAGAACCAAAGCGAGTGGAAACCTCCACCGGCCCGAGTTGGCTACGTGGGGCGTAGGAGGCATCAGGAACAACTTGACTTAGCCTCTTAACCGTTATGGCTGAAAATATCTCTGTTGCTCTTGCTGCATCAATGTATCTAGCCAACGACATCAATTTCCCCGCTACAAGAAAGCCAATCAACATGTCTATCTTGGCTAGCTCTCTTTGTCCTTTGATACGGCTCTGTGCTGCAGGCACCGTAGAACCAACAAATGCAGCTAGTAATGCAGCCCCGATACAGCTTTGTGCTGCAGTATCTTTGATATGGCGAACGTTCGCAAAGCTAGTAATGCAGTCCCGATAATAATATCTGGCATAGAGCAAATAGACATTGCAACTATCAAGGTTCACGGGCTTGTATAATCCACTATCCCAGCAGACAGTTGGAGGGAGAACGAGATTCGATGTTGATTTTGCAGGATAACCATCAAATGTAGACATGAGACTGAGGTTGGCTCGCATTCCTGTTCCCTGGTTGATGATTGCTCGATCTCCGTCACCACATAACCATTCGTACTCAAGTACCTCAGCCTTCACAGTGGCTTGTACCTAATAAATGAAATGGATTCCAGATTAATTACAAGGTACCTGTTGGATGAAGTCAAAAGTAATGAGCACGCGGTCATGCATATATATCATCATAACGGCGGGGAAAAGTATCATGGATGATACCCATGATACCTCATCATCATATCTATGATACCTTACCATGCATGCTGAGTTCATCCCTGAGTCTGTAAGCATCCATAAAATGCACACGTGCCTGAACCTAAAGTTGACTTGCCTAAAAACTATTTCTTGAAAATTGAAGGATCTACCACAGTGAACCTTCAGAAATTTTGAAAAGCACTTCATGCTAAAAGAAAATTAAAACTTCACTTAGGTCCCATCAACCATGAATTCAGTGTTCAAATATAAGTGATACGCCCATTGTCCCACCAGGTTAATTAGGCTTTTACATGCGACTCATTGGTGTATAATAGCTTAATATAGTATCAAATCTAGTGAAAAGCAACTCTCTAAAAAGTTGTTTCCGCGTCATAAAGTGTTGGAGATTCATGCCAAGCAAGAGCGAACGGTGATGAAGCGCATAGCTGGCGATACCTTCCATTCCCAAAGTACTCCATCCTACATTCTTCCAACTCTAACTAGTAGTTTACCGTTGCCATTGCTTGATCCCATCCTCTTTACCTCAATATTTTAGCTGCGTCTGGGCCGATCGACTAGCACTTTTTTACTCGATATAGTTATAGTCGCTACTGTTGTGGTTTGATAGCGCCCACAAAACATATGTAGAACTCCTTCACATGTTCTATGATGGCTGCATCCACTAACCGAAGGTATCACCAAATGCATATGCGCTGAACCCCCACCACACCAACCTCTCCCATTGTTGAAAAGGAGAATTATTATGGCCGTTCATAAAAACAGCATACCCCAGTCAATCGATGGAGGAGCTATTCTCATGCCCTAATATATATAATGCCTGCTTGCTCCTTTGCACAGCCTCAAAACCCAACAGAAGAAAGAGACTAGAAACAAAGCGAGAGCAAACCGCCATCAGCATGAGTTAGCTAGATGCATGTGTGTGCTGCAAACATGCTCTAGCTAGGCATAAGAGGCATCAGGAACAGCATGCATGACTTTGCCGCTCACCGGTGCAGCTGACAATCTCTATGTTGCTCTTGCTGCAGCTTTATGTCTTGCCAACGACTACAATTCTCCACTACAAGCAAACTAGTTACTCCAAGAATGTGAGAATGGTGAAGGTTTGTAAATAAAGCTAGAGTAGTGCAGCCCCGAGAGGAATCTGGCATAGATCAAATAAACGCCAAGATGTTGCAACTATCTTGCTACACGGGCTTGTATATGATCCAAATTGTCACGCTCCAACCTCCAAATGGCACATATGGGAAATGCAGCAAGTTGGAAGCTAGAACGAGCTTGGATGTCGATTGCAGGATAACAGTCGACAAATGTAGACACGATGCAAGGAAATCTATGACATTTCAAAGGCGTATCCTTCCATGAAGTGCAATGTTTATCATGAGTCAACTTAGTAGTTCTTCTTTGACGGATGTACGAACATGATCTGAATGTGATAGGAAATGGTGTTGTTTTAACTAATCTTGTTGAAGGTGAAACTCATGCGGCCTTTCATTTAGATTTTGCTGAATATATAATTTGTTACTGCTCAGTGGGCGTGTTTTTAATCACACCCCCCACCCCAACCGATTTCACATTATGTTGAGGTTTGTAATGCACCATTGCTGATCCAATTGAGGAGGAATTCGGGTGATGGACTGGGCTGTTTCACTCGCATAAGCAGTAGACGGTTTTCCTACATGTAGATCGTTCTATGAAATCCAACATGTAGATTAGTATTTGAGATTCATGTGGTACAGTTATCAATAGTCATTCTATCTTCTTTCCGACGTGACTCATCTCGTTCCTCCTCTCCCATGCTCCCGCTCGCTGCTCCCATCCACCGCTCTCCGCCGCCACTCCGCCGCTGCCGCTGCTCCCCGCCGATGCGGCCGCGTCCTTGCACGACATCGACGAGGCCGCCTCCACGCGCACTGGTTGCCGTGGTGGGCAGCGGTGCTCGCCGTGCTGGTGGCTCTGGGTAGACCGAGCTGGATTTCAAATGGGCCATGGGCCGATTTACAGCTCCTTAACCTTAAAACTTACATTGATAGGAGGTCCAAAGAGAAAGAGTTCTCATAAAAAGAAAGAAAAGGAAGTTCGCCAAAAAAAAAAAAGGAAAGAGCAAATCCGGAGCCAAATCCCCTTATTTGCCTGTCCAAAACCTAAGAATATCCTCAGACTCCAGCAATCTCCGTGGTGCCTGATGGCTCCGCCGTCCGGGTGCCTCAAGTGCCGCGCAGACCAGAACGGTTGCTGCTCCAAGCGGCCTCGGCGCCGTCGCCCGTCAACCCAGCCCCGGCGCGCCCGTCAAGCCAGAGGCGTGGACCGCTCAGCGCCCTGCCCGACGACCTCCTCCTCGAGGTCCTCGCCCGCCTCCGCTGCGCCCGCGCCGCCGCGCTCACCAGCTTCCTCGCGCGGCGATGGCGCGGCCTCTGGACCCGCCTCCCAGCGCTCGCGTTCCACGCGGCGTGCCCCCACACGCTCGACGCCGCGCTCGCCATGTCCGCGCACCGGTCGCTGTCCCAACTCGACATCGTCGTCCCCGGCCACCACGTCACGATTCAATCCGCCCGCGTCTCCGCGTGGATGCGCGCCGCCGCCCGGCTTGCGCCGGCCGAGCTTCGTATCAAGAATGTCATAGTAATTAGGGACAGTGGCCGGGAGGTCGAGCTGCCGTGCTTCCACCGGACCACCTCGATCGCACTGGACGTGTTTGCAGCCCGCTTCGTGCTGCCCCCGGCAGGAGACCTCCCGGCGCTCGAGAGCCTCTTCCTCAACGACTGCTACGTCGACTTTGGCGACTTGCTCCCACGCTGTCCCAGCCTGCGCAAGCTTCGTATTACTGGCTGGGATCACAAATTGCTAAAGGTTCATTCGCCATCGCTCGAGGAACTCGACATTGATGTCGATTTTCCCGATTTGAATATTCAGCATGTTGACATCGTGGCGCCTGTGCTTAAAAAGTTGAGATTTGCTTCCGGCTCATGTCCATGGAGTTGGTCGGGAGCCAAAGAGTTCACCTTGTTCTTCTCAGCCCCAATGGTAGAGGATCTCGATTGGCGATGCGCTTGCAGGTCAGACACCGGTGTGCGATGGTGCCTATTTAACCTGACTTTAAAGACAGCAAAACCCCTTGCGCAAATGCAATTGCAGCGGCAGCAACGTCCTCACGTTGTGCACTCTATGTACATGTCCATATGCCTGCCCTTCTCTGTCAGTCTCCTTTCCTTCTCAATTTACCTTTGCGTGCCCTTGTTGCTACAAATGGATTTCGTATGTTATATTACGTTCCACTAACTTGGTTTATAGGTATCTGGAGATGAAGACAAGGACTTTGGTCAGCAGATATCCAAAATAATTCCAGTGACCAACTTTCAAGTTTTGGAGCTGTGGATCCAGACACAAGGGCATGTTTATGGAGCAATGGTGTTGCATCTGCTTGGGATGTGTACCTTCATCCGAAGGCTTAGGTTGAAGCTACGTGAGGTAATCATATATCATCTCTCTGTTCATCTAACATAAATATTGTGCCACATGTTACCTGTAAAAGTTGAATGTTCAATAGGATTCGGCTTCAGGTTAGCTAGTGTCTATTTTCATTCAGTGTCGTAGGTGTTTCAGTTTCATCGAAGTCCTATTCCTAGTTTTTGTCAGAGTCTTCAGGGTCTTAGATGGTTCAAGCACCGTTTTGCACCGTTTTTGTTGTGAAAGTGTGGTATATTGTACGCTAGTTAAGACGTGATATCTGCCCACTTAGTGTCGATGATATCCTTGTTCTTTTGAGTATAAATTAAAGGTGAGAAAACATAAAACACAGACAGCATCACAGCGGCACATACGCACCCTGTGTTCTTGCGTTCTTGTTCACGGAGTAGTTTTGCTAACATAACTAACTTTTTATTTCTTTTCTCATGCTTAAGAGCGGACCTTAATCATCTTTCTGGTGAACTTCACAGCTCAGCGAGATGCCCATGTGATCAACCTAGCAGCTGGAGAAATCAAAGTGTCTCCTTGACTGATCTTAAAGAAGTAGAAATCCATGGCTTTAGAGGAAAATGTCACAGAGTTGACTTGTTGAAAGTGCTATTCAGAAGTGCGACAATGCTCGAAAGAATAGATGTGTACTTTGCCAGCATGGTCTCTCCAAGTAAAAACGGGCGCAAGGAAATCTATGGCATTTCAAATGCATATCCTTCCATCAAGTGCTATTTTTATCATGGCTCTGCTGAGTAGGTGTTTATCCCAATGATTGGGATCTAACGGTAATAAGAAATGTCGTTCTCTACCTAATCCCATCGTAGTAGCTGAAACCCATGGCTTTCATTTGTGACCTTAATTCAGATTTCGCTTAATCTGATTTTGCAGTGTTGTTATTTTTATGATGCGCAATTGCTAATTACCTATAGCAGGTGGAGTTCATTTTCGCTACTATTGGTCAAGTCTAGTAGACTAGGATTAGATCCGGATCCCTCTTTTGCTGCAGCCTGCCAGGAAAAAAAAGACCAACTCCCTTGTGGCTAGCAAAGATGAAAGGCGCCTATCTTTGTTGAAAAATAAATTGATCATTCATTACCTGCCGCCGAACCGTGTGCTATTCGTGTGGTAATGGAATGACAAGGCATACTTACGGGAAAATAAGTCACGGTGAACACCGTACATGTCTGCACCACCTCCACGCGGCCTGAGTCAATGAGTGATTATGTTACACTGATAAAGGATTCAGCAATTCAAATGACTTTGCTTCTCATATATAAGACCACTCCTGAATCATTTCACGTTTGAAGAGTAGAGGACACTACTGTTATTAACACCCCTCGCATTGAATCGCATTTCCTTACAGAATTGTCGCACATTTCAATGCATTGTGCACAAATGACATGACGAAAACAGGAAGAGTAAGAACACGTACTGTCGCCCGTCAGTACCATAGGCAGCTTCAGAGCCAAAGGGCACTCGGGTGTGGTACCAGATATACTGGCCATGGATGCATTCCATAGACAATGGCTAGCACCAAACACACTGCAAATGAGTGGGTGACAAAGATTTTTGCACCAGTGGCTATCTACTTCGTCCAACAAAGTACCACAAACAATGTGCAGAGATATTTTGTTGTAATGCATTGATCAAACTGCCTCGATCAGATGATCAAGTCGCACCCTGCAGATCAGCTCCTTCAACTTGCGCAGGAACTTCATTGTGAGTAGCCCCTTCGCCGCTCAGTCCATGAACCTTTTCTGGATCGGTAGACAAAAAAGGGTTCAGCACGGCCCATATATTGAGCCCAGATTGAGGAGCCGGCCGTCCAGAGAGAGAAGCAGCAGCGAATTCAGCCCGAAAAGCATCATCTAATTTTGCCGGTGGATCCTATATGTAGGGCGGGTTATGGTTAAGCTTTGATAGAACAGTGTTTGAGATTCGTGCAACGGCTCAGATTCGCGCAGGTGGAGAAGGGGATGGCTGAGAAGCTGCCACGTGTCGCTCTCTGATTGGGGCGGGTGGGAGGTGGGAGAAAAAGAAACGAATTTCAAACTTTAAACGCATTTTTCTCCTAAACCGTAAGTCCGTTTTCGAATTCGTTTGAACCTACATGTTTGTTACAATTAATTCTACAAAATGAGATCCAATATGAATATTTTTTGAATTTTTTAAAATTTAAAATTTTCGTCAACATTTTAAATATACTATGTCAACATTTTGTTTATACTATGTCAACATTTTTTCTGTTTGTGGTCAACATTTTTTATAAAAATGTTGATTTTATTTTAAAAATGTTGAAATAGAACTACAAAAATGTTGACTCTTCTGTTTCAAAATGTTGGGCGCTCTGACTTGGGCTGGGCTGTTCAGATTTAGTGGGCTATTGGGCCAATCTATCGTATGTTAACCGTAGGACGCCCTGCATATAGGAGGTCCCAATTTTGCCGCACCGAACCCTCGCCCGGTCGCTGCCGTCTCGCCGCCGTCGAGCAGATGGCCGGGAGGTCTTCCTGCCGCAGCTGCCGCAACAAGCAGAAAGGTTGCTGCTCCGGCGGGCTTCGTCACCACCGTTGCAAGAATGGATCCGTCCCCGAAGGCGTGGACCGGATCGGCGCCCTCCCCGACGACCTGCTCCTCGACATCCTCGCCCGCCTCGGCTGCGCCCGCGCCGCGGCCCACGCCGGCCTCCTTGCGCGGCGGTGGCGAGGCCTCTGGGCCCGCCTCCCCGACCTCGCTTTCCACGCGGCGTGCCCCGACACGCTCAACGCCGCGCTCGCCACGGCGGCCTCGCGCCCCTCGCCACTGTCCCTGCTCATCATCCGTTGCGAAAGCCACGGTTCGATCGACTCCACGCGCCTCTCCGCGTGGATGTGCGCCGCCGCGCGGCTGGCGCCGGCGAAGCTTGTCGTCACTCATGTGTCATTAATGGGCAGCAGCAGTCTGGACGTTGAGCTGCCGTGCTTCGACCGCGCCACCTCGATCACGCTGGACGTGTATGGCGCCCGCTTCGTGCTGCCGCCGGAAGGACACTTCCCGGCGCTTGACAGCCTCTCCCTCCGTTTCTGCAAAGTCGATCTTGAGGACCTGCTCCCCCGCTGCTCCCGCCTGCGCAAGCTTCAGATTACTGGTTGGGATCACGAGGAGCTAAAGGTTCATTCGCCGACGCTCGAAGAGCTCGACGTTGATGTCCATTTTCACTTTCGTCTGGAGATTCGGCACGTCGACATCGTGGCCCCTGTACTTCAAAAGTTGAGCTTTCATTCTGGCTCCCGTCCATGGAAGTGGCCGGGAGCAAAAGAGTTCACCTTGTTCTACTCAGCCCCAATGGTGAAGGAGCTCTATTGGCGATGTGCTTGTGACTCGGAAACTGATAGATTCGGTGTGCGATGGCGCCTGTTTAACCTGACATTAAGGACGGCAAAGCACCTTGGGCAGAAGCAGTTTCAGCGGCAGCATCGTCCTCACGTCTTTCACACTCTGTCAATGTTCATTGGCCTGCCCTTCTCTGTCAGTCCCCTTTCCTTCTCAAATTTTTCTTGAGTTTCCTTGTTGCCACAAATGGATTTGGTATGTTATTTATGTGCCTCAAATATATTTACAGGTGTTGGAGATGAAGACAAGGATTTTGGTCAGCAGATATCCAAAATAATTCCAGTTACCAACTTCCAAGTTTTGGAGCTGCGGATCGAGACAGAATGCCATGTTTATGGACCAATGGTACTGTATCTGCTTGGGATGTGTACCTTCATCCGAAGGCTTAGGTTGAAGTTAGATCAGGTAATCAATCTGTCTATTCGTGTAACATAAATATTATAAAACTTAACTTTGAGTATTCAATAGCATTCGGCTTCAGGTTAGCTAGTGTCGGTTTTCATCTAGGAAAAAAAATGGGCGAACATTCACCGAAATATCCGACATTTCATCTTTTACGATGTCGTTCAAAACAAGGTCAAAATGAACAGTATCAACGAAACTCAGTCTTTAACCACCTTGGGGAGTCCAAATTTTCTTGTGTATATATGCAATCGTGAGACAATTTCTTTTGAAGTCGCATATAAAGTTTTTTTAAAAAATAAAATTTTGTTTGCCAAAATTCATGTTTATGGGTAACTTCGGAAATTATTTTGTTCCCGAAATATTTTTCCTAGTTTTCATTGTGTCGTAGGTGTTTCAGTTTCATGGAAGTCCCATCATTAGTTTTTGTCCGGGTCTTCAAGTTCTTAGGCAGTTGGGTTAATGCACCGTTTTTCTTTTACACGTGTGGTATATTGTAGGTTAATTAAGCCGTGATATGCGCCAACTTAGTGGGCATACTATCTTTGTTCTTTTGAGACTAAATTACGGGAGAGAAAACAGAAAATGTGGCAGCTTCACGGCAGCACAAACACGATGTGTTCTTGCGTTCTTGTTTGTGGAGTTTTGCTAATAGCACTAACTTTTGTTTCTTTTATCATGCTTAATCATCTTTCTGGTTTGACTTAACCTTTGTTTCAGGAGAGCTACACATGCTCAGCGAAATGCCATTGTGATCATCCTAACAACTGGAGAAATCAAAGTGTCTCCTTGACTGACCTTAAAGAAGTAGAAATCCATGGGTTTGAAGGAAAATGTCACGAAGTTGATTTGTTGAAAGTGCTATTCAGAAGTGCAACAATGCTCGAAAGAATAGACGTGTACTTCGCCAGCATGGACTCACCTAGTGACGACGAGCGCGAGGAAATATATGGCATTTCAAATGCATTTCCTTCCACCAAGTGCAATATTTATCATGGCTCTGCAGAGTAGGTGTTTATCCCAATGCATATGATTAATTAGGACCTACTGTAATATGTTGTTCTACCTAATCATATCGAAGCTGAAACCCATGCCTTTCATTTGTGACCATTAATTCATATTTTACTTAATCTGATTTACAGTTTGGCTATGATTATGATGCACAAATGCTAATTACTTATACCAGATGGAATTCGTTGCCACTACTATTATTCGAGCCCAGTAGATTAGGATTAGGTCCCAATCCTTTGTGCTGCAGAAGGCCAGCTCGCTTGTGGCTAGAAAAGATGAACAGACCCCATCTTTGTTGAAAAATAAATTTGATCAATCATGAGCTGCAGCCCAGCCGTGCTATATATTCTTGCGGTAATTGACTGACAAGGCGTACTCACGGAAGAATCTAAGTCATGAGCGCCCTATATATCTGCACCATGGTTTTTGGCACACAAGGAAATTCCGGTTTCCAGTAGAGCCACCTCCACGCGGTCTGAGTCAACGAGTGATTATGTTACACTGATAAAGATTTAGTGATTCAAATGGCTTCGTTTCTCACATGACCACTCCTGAATCATTTCAGGTCTGGAGAGTTGAGTACAACTGCTGTTTCAAACCCTCGCATCGCAATGCATTGTGCACAACTGACATGACGAAAACAGGAAAAATAAGAACACTGTCGCCCGTCGGTACCATAGGTAGCTTCACAGACAAAGGGCACTCTGATGGGATTACTAGGAGAAAATGTAAAGCTTACTATGTATTCCATAGATAACGGTTAACACCAAACACACTGCAAATGAGTTGGTAACAAAGATTTTTTGCAGCAGTGGCTATCTACTTCGAACAACGTACAAACAATGTGCAGAGATATATTTTGTTGAAACCCATTGATCATTATCAAGTCGCACCTAGAAGTCATCGTCCATGCCACCATCTACCACATATGCAGATCTGACCCTTCAGTTTGCCCAGGAACTTTTCCTCTCTATGACCAGCCACTTCGCCACTCACTCCATGAACCTTTTCTGCGAGTCAACGCAACCCTGCGGCAGCAGTTCTCCTTCTTCCTCACTGCGTTCTCTTCCTCACCCATCGTCTCCATATGAACCAGCTTGAAGCTCGAATTTGTCAAACGAAAAACTGTTTCGTAAAAGAAAATCAAATATTCCACCGTGAGAAATTGAATGTTCCACTAAAAAAGTCAAATGTTCCATGGAGCCAATACAATTGTTCCTAAGAAAAATAAACCGGCACCAACGCTAGCGACTAACAAAGTGACGGCTATGGCGGCAAACAACGATGGGAGGTTCGTCCCTCCTGCTTGGCGGTGGGGGCGGAATGGAGAGCGATGGCAGAGATGCGAGTGACGGCAGGGTCAGAGTGGCTGGCGGCTGCGCAGGAGTGTGTGTGAGGGCAACGAAGACAACATGGTTAGTAGAAAAACCGAACGATTCATGTGCAAACACGAATATCAAAGCGCCTTGCGTGCTTCCCAGCACTTGTGTACCGTAAGGGAACAGGGCTAGACAAAAACGGGATCAGCATGGTGTAGCGACCCGCGTTTTTGCCCGTTGTCAAAAATCACTAAAAATTTGAACTTTTTAAAATTTTTCCAATTAAAATCAATTTGTTAGCTTTAGTTAGTAGCGAAACCAAAAGATTTTGAATTTTAAACCATGCATAAAAGTCACCATATGCATTTTCGTGTTTTTCTTGATTTGTTTGAGTGTTGGTTTCAATCCCTCCTTTTGAATGAATTCAAAATTCATTCAAATTCAACTCCAACAAAAAGATCAAATCATTTCTTTTATCGGGCCGCGCTACTCCTTTTTCTCTCGGCCGGCCCACCCCTCTCATCTCCCCTTTCTCTCTTTTCTCTTCCGCGTGGGCCGCACCGCTCCCGGCCCAGCACCACCCGCACCAGCCCAGCGCCGCGCCCCTTTTCTTTTTCGCCGAGACGCTGACAAGTGGGCCCCGCCCCGTCGTCCCTCACCTCGCGTCGCCGGCGCAATTCACGCGAGCGCCCATCCCGGCGTGCCTCCTCGCCGCCTTTGTCACCTCCAAGCGCCAGTAACCGCACGTGAAGCTCGCGCACAGCCCAACCGCCTCCACTGCCCAGTCCCATCGTCGTCCTCTCCTCTACTTAACGCGCGCCCTACGTTTTCTCGACGCCCGGCGAGCTCCATTCCGCGTCGTCAGCCACAGTCGCTCCCTCTCTCGCTCTGTCGCGTCCCGAGCACTGCTCAAGCTCTCCTCGCGCGTCACCGCCGATCATCGAAGCTCGCGAACCGACTTCGCGCGTCCATCGAGCTCCAGTCCGGCGAGATATTTTCTCGCCGGCAAACCGACCTAGCGCTTCACTCGAACCGCCATTGGCGGCTATAAAGCAACACCAATGCCCCCTCTTTCACTCTCTATTCCCATTCGCCACCACCACTCAATCCCCGAGCTCGAACTCGACTTTTCCCCTTTCTCTCTAATTCCGGCGAGAACTCCGGTGAGCTCTCCCCTCTTCTCCGGTGAGTCTCGACGTCAACTTCTTCCACTTCTAGCATCTCCTTACCGCGCTCGACACGCTGATGCCCTTCCTTGGCGCAGCCGTGGCTTGCAGGTGGAAAGTGACTGAACCCTAGCTCCGCCGTCCGCCGTCTCCGTCGCCGGCACTCCTCTGATCTCTCTCTCACTTGACTGAGAGCACGGTGAGCACCCCCACGCTCTTCTCTCTCTCTTGCGCAAGATCTCGTCGACCATTGCTAGCGCATAGCTCATCTCGTCGAGCTTCGGAGTAGCGCCGCCTAGTGACCTCGCCGCCGACCACACTTCCGGCCACACGCGAGCACATCGAGGCCATCCACCACTTCCTCGCACTCGCACGCACGTCCGCACTCGCTCAAGCACGCTCTCGCGCGTGCGCATCCCTTCTTTTCCCCGTGCACCCCGGTGCGCCGCCGAGCTCCGGCGAGCTCGTGCCGCCGCTCCGGCCCTTCTCCTCGTCAACGCGTAGCACCCCTAGGTTCGCGGTGACTCCCTCTCCCTCTTGCGCACTCTCTTTTCCTCTCTCGCGCTCCCGCGACACCTGCGCATCGAGCGCCGGCTCCGCCGCCGCCTTTCTCTCTCGCCGCCGGCAGCCGCGAGCTTCCTCCGGCCCGGTCGACCCCTCCGCGCGACTCACTGTCCTCGCGCGCACATCCCCGACCACACACACTCGCGCTCCGAACCCTTCCTCACCGTTTCCCTTTTTCTCGCCGGCGCGCCGCCATCTCCGGCGACGTCGCGCCGCCGCTTTCGTCAACCTCATCGACGACACCTCCCATCCCCGCACTCGCCGTCGCGCGTAGACTTCGTGCGTGTGCTTCGCGCCTCCCTCCGTCGCCTGCAGCCGTCGCCGGCGAGGGTTCCGGCGAGGTCGCCGCCGCGCGCCGTCGCGCGCCGCCGCGTTTTGACCGCGTCGCGCCAGCGTCCGGCGTGGCACGCCACGTCGGCGCGTGGGCCCGCAGCGACCGAGTCGCCTGCCCACGTGACAGACTCGGCGCATCATGAACCCGCCACTCAGCACAGCCCGGTCCACCGTTCTGTGGATCCGGTGCACAACACAGCAGCCAGCGGACCCCGCTGGGCCCTTTGGCCCACCGGTAACGCGCTGGAAATTGCTACGGCCACACCGGAAACGCACACAAAATCTTATTTCGACCACTTCCCAATAACAGAAAAATTCCCAAAAATCCTCAAAAATCCAATATTTCATTCTAACCATTTTGCAACCCTTGTCAACCACTGGAAAATTAGGATGATGGTTATACTTAATTAAGATAATCACATCCTAATCAATTTCCTTTCTTTTACATCAAAAATCAATATCTTCATCGTTCTAACTCCAATTTTGGCGAAACTTGCGCCAAAATTCATCTAAAAATCATAATCTATCCAGTGCCACCAAAATCAACTCCCCTCTGAGTTTATTTGGATTTTATTTGGATTTATTGCTCTGTTAAATTGTTTGCAAGCGGTAGATTTATTCCTTTTAACTCGATAGATAATCAAGACGAAGACCCTGAGGATCCAGATTACGAGGATTTAGAGGAAGAAGAGCTTGGTGAAGGCAAGTCTAACTTCCATTGATCATATTGATCCTATGTTTGCAAATATCCTAATTAGAGCTGTTTATAAATAAATTGCATGGTATTTAAATGAATTTAAATGCTAGAATGGTCCTATGCAATATTTGATTGCCTGCCTTGACTTGATTATATCCTGTATCCATGTTACCCCTAGGAATCAACATCATTAATTTAATTAAATGAGTTGTTGATATGCTCGCTGCTTAGGACTTTCACATGTGTTTAATTAATATTGCTCACATGATTTTCGTGTAAATGCGTGTGTCTTGGTGGTGTGTGTAAATGTGAAATTGGGTGGTTAATAATAAGTGCAACCCTAGTGAGGGATGTTTTTCTGGCGGGACCAGGCGAGGTAGTCCTCAGTGGGGAGGCTATCTCTGGGACGCCCTTCCACTCGTGGATTGGCTATTGAAGATGCCTGGTTCGGTCGTATAAGGACCGGTTCTTGTGCCGCCTTTGCCTAGCACCTCTCGCGCAGCCACAAGCCCAGTATGGGATGGGAATTGGAACCACACCCTACTAGTACTCACCCGGTACCCCCCGGGGGCAGGAGATTGTAACGGAGTCCCAGGAGAAGACTCGTTCGTTGGTGGGTGTTCGAGATCCGGCATTTATGACTGGCCATATTATTATGATTGTGAAGCCCCTGGTGATGTCCGTGGGGGATGCCGTGGTGGTACCAAGTAGGTATGGAACCTTTAGTGGGACAGTCCAAACTATGACGATAGGGAGGACTGGACCACCTTGTGGGGAAATTTGTGCACCCTTGGCCAAGGATTAGAAACTTTCCGGAAAGCCGTGTTCCACGGTATTGGACAACGCGAAAGCATCGGCCACACTATGATTAGATTTTCTGCGTGAGTTCCCTTGGTGTGTTTTTGGAAAACGCCGGTTTGGAGCCGTGTGCTGGTTGTCGGCCAGTGATAAAATTGAGGAACTGGCGGGATGGATTGCATCTCCCCCAGGGCCGCCCAACTCCATTAATCTCTACAGATACTTGATTAGAATTGCGAAATGCTTTGTTTTCAAAACAACCTTTGCATAAACTTGGCTTTCTCGCCTTGTCTCTAACCCTGAGCCTAATCCTTTGATAATCCCTTGCATAATTATACCCCTCGTGTTAGGCTTGCTGAGTACCTTAAGTACTCACCCTTGCTTAAATCATTCAGAAGAAGAGCCTGAGTATGACTTTCAAGCTGATGGTGAAGAAGAGTAGAGTTCGGCCTACGCTCAAGCGGTGCCTGTAGGAGTGGAGCCGTGTCGTCTTCCGCTAGAATAAGTGTTAGCTCTGGCTGCTGCGTCAGCCTCTGAGCGTGATGCCTGTGAGTGTTGAGGCTGCTCGCCTCTTTTGTATCAAAGACCTTTATGTATAAAAAGGCTTGTAATGACTTTCGGTAATATAAATAAAGTATTTGCTGTGAAGCATTCTGTGAAAGTGTCGTATCAGCTACTGATCCAGGGACTGATACGGGAAACACTAAGTACTTCAGAAATGGGGTACGACACATGGCCCATTAAACCCATATTGAGGAATCACCAATCCTGGCCCAGGGGCTCAGTGTCTTTTGGGTTTCAAACTAGCATTCGCCCATAAAACAACAATTAACTAATCCTTTTCTCTGAAGATGCCATTTTTGACGCAGCAAACCCTCACCCGACATTCGTCACGGCACCGTCAACCAGATATCTCGGGTTGCCTGGCGGGCATCGCCGCTCTCCGCTACCATGCATGGATGCCTCTGGGCCACCAGCTGTGCCGGCGGCCTTGGCCGTCGAGCTCTGCCTTGAGCACTATGGATGCCCTTGGTGGCCCAAGAAGTCTCCACCGCTCGCCTCGCCGCGTCCACGCTTGTCCGTTCGTGGAGCTCGACCTTTTGCGTCCTCACATTCATGGATTCTAGCTTCTCCGGTGACCACCCGATTGATAATGCCGGCTCGGATTCAGGCAGGCAGGCACGCACGGATGAAGCAAACGAAGGGAAACAGTTAATTGCTGGGGCCCACTGATGACACGATGATGGACTGGGGAAGTAAATTTCTACCGCTTCGATACTGCTTGATGACCTCTTTTATCTTAGCGTCCACGGGGGGCTCCCTCCCTCCGTACGTCTTCCATCTCCTCGCCTGGCCTCTGTCGTCCAGCCGGCGCGTGGCGCCTCGCCGCCGCCGGCCAGATGGCGCACTGCCGCAACTGCAGCAGCAAGCAGCAAGGCTGCTGCTCCGGCGGGCTTCGTCGCAGTCGCAAGAAGAATGGATCCGTCCCCGAAGACGCGGACCGCATCGGCGCCCTTCCCGACGACCTGCTCCTCGACATCCTCGCCCGCCTCCGCTGCGCCCGCGCCGCCGCCCACGCGTGCCTCCTCGCGCGGCGCTGGCGCGGCCTCTGGGCCCGCCTCCCGGCCCTCGCCTTCCACGCGGCGTACCCCGAGACGCTCGACGCCGCGGCCGCCGCGCGCCACCCCTCGCCGCCGCTGTCCCGGCTCAGCATCTGCTGCGACAGCCACCCGCATGTCAACGCCGCGCGCGTCTCCGCGTGGATGCGCCCCGAGGCGGTCGAACCTGCGGCCTGGACCTGGAGGCCCTGGACCGTCGAGCTGCCGTGCTTCGAGCGCGCCGCCTCGATCGCGCTGGAGGCGTTCGGCGCCCGCTTCGTGCCGCTTCCGGAAGGACACTTCCCGTCGCTCGACAGCCTCTCCCTCCGTTTCTACGTCGCCGACCTCGACGACCTGCTCCCGCGCTGCCCTCGCCTGCGCAGGCTTCAGATTACCGGGTGGGACTACGAGGAATTGCTAAAGGTTCATTCGCCGTCGCTGGAGGAGCTCGACGTTGACGTCCATTTGCCCTGTCGCCTGTGGATTCGGCACGTCGACATCGTGGCGCCTCTGCTTAAAAAGCTGAGGTTTGCTACCGGTTCACGTATGTCCGGAGCCAATGACTTCACCTTGCTCTGCTCAGCCCCGATGCTAGAGGATCTCCATTGGCGATGCACTTGCTGGTCAGAAACCGACAGGTTCGGCGTGCGATGGAGGCTGTTTAACCTCACCTTAAGCACGGCAGCAGAGCTGCCCCTTGGGCGCAAGCACTGTTTGCATCGTCCTCAACTCGTCCACACTCTGTCACTGTCCATTGGCGTGCCCTTTTCTGTCAGTGCCCTTTCCTTCTCAATTTTGCTTGAGTGTCCTTGTTCATGGACTCCATATATACTCTGCTGTTTACCAGGTATCTGGAGATGAAGATCACGACTTTGTTCAACAGATATCCAAAATAATTCCAGTTACCACCTTCCATGTTTTGGAGCTGCGGATGAAGACAGAAGGGCATGTTTATGGAGCAATGGTGTTGCATCTGCTTGGGATGTGTACCTTCGTCCAAAGCCTTAGGTTGAATACGTGAGGTAATCATCTTACTACTACATGTTAGTCTGACATTGATATTGTGGTATTAAATTTTATTTATTTTCTCTTCTATTAAGATCGAACCTCAAGTCAAATGTTATTTACTTTTCCTTTGTTTTAGGACACAAACCGATGCTCAGTGAAATGCCCTTGTGATCATCCTGGCAACTGGAGAAGTCTGAATATCTCCGGCCTTGAGTGATCTTAAAGACATAGAAATCCATGGCTTCAAAGGCGAAGGTCATGAGATTGATTTGTTGAAAGCGGTATTCTGAAGTGCAAAGATGCTTGAAAGAACGGATGTGTACTTCTCCAGCTTCATCTCACCAACTAACAATGATTGCATTGAAATCTATGGCATTTCAAAGGCATATCCTTCCATGAAGTGCAATATTTATCATGAGTCCGTTTAGTTGGACGTTATCCCAGCCGGTGCATGACTTGCTTGGATCTAAATGTAATGAGAAATGGTGTGTTTTACCTAATATCATCACAGCTGAAACTCACGCCTTTCATTTGTCATCTTTAATCATGAGTTTGCAGAATATAAGTTGTTATTATTGCTCAGTGGGCGTGTTTTTTTTTTTACTGATTTTACCTATGCTGAGGTTTGTAAAATGTGATAGCGGAAATAGTCACGCAATTGATCGATGTATTGATGAGTAACAAAGGGTTACACATATATAGGCCCGGTCGGGATACCGCTCATCTTTGATTTATAGAACATGATCAAGAGAGGGATACGACGACCGTGGCGGCGTGACACGCGCAGGAGGCGCGACTGGCGCAGCCCTAAAGGCACGCAGGACGCACGGGCCAGCTAGGGCCGGCTTACAAGCCCAAAACACAAATGAACATAAATATTGTCTAACAAAATGCACCATTGCTGATTATATATACCAGGGGGGATCATTTTCTTAATAGACCAGGATTGGGTCCCAATTCTTCTTTGCTGCAGAAAACAAACAAGCAGCAAGCAAGCAAGTCCCGGTCTCAAATCGGCAGATCTTCAAGTGAAAACACGCTCGCCACTCACGCCTCAAGGCAGTTGGCAGGCCACCTCCCCCATGGAGCCACAAAAATGAAATGAGTTGGTCCTACAAGCCACAGTGCAGATACACTTTGACTGCTTCTAACCCTTCTTCATGCACTTGAAAAACAAGTGCTTTGTGTGCTTGAAAGAAATAAAACTTTCTTTTATCTAAAAAAGTTAAGTGGTATCAAGAGATAACAGTCGACAAGCCACCAAGATACAACTGGCTTGCTTTATCATTAGACCACCTCTGACTCCTGATTCCTGAATGGTTTCACGTTGCCGCATTGTTTCTACAGAGTTATCACGCATTTCAATACATTGTGCACAAACGCTATGAAGAAAACACGAAAAATAACATCACCGTCACTACCATAGGCTGGTCATGTGCCATATAGCAGCTTCAGAACCAATGATATGTGCGTGGTACCAGATATCGGATACATTCCATATACAACGGGGGACACCAAGCATATAATGAAGAAACCGTTTTGCCAAACGTTTTAAGCACAGCCACAACCACAGCAAGCACAACTATTTTTTCAAATAAGCCACAGCTAAAACCGGCCCAGTCCCAATCCTACAAAAGGGTCCCTTGGACCTTTTTTTTATTATACTAAGATTGACTCCAACCGGTGCTCCATATGGACACCTATACTCAAAATAGTTAAAAAATACTCTCCAACCGGTGACCCAGTTGGGAGACTCATTTTTGGAATCCTCCTCACAGCGACGTAGAAATGGAGCGTACGGCGCCGCGACCCATCCTCTCCGCGCCTCTTCTTCCTCCTCTCTCCACTCTCTCCTCTCCTCGACCTCCTCTACCTCAGCTGTTGCCGCCGCCGCAGCCTCGCCCCGCCTGCTCCTCTCGGCGTCCGCGCCGCCTCCAATCTGCCGCGTCGCAAGGGGGGAAGGGATGGCCGCCGCCGCCGCCCGCTCCACCGCTCCTCCTCAGCGTCCACGTCCTCGCCGCCGCCGCCTCGGCGTCAAGCTCTTCCCCCCCGTCCTCGCTGCCTGGCCCCGCCTGCTCCTCCCCGGCGTTTGCGCCGCCTCCTGTCTGCCGCGTCGCAAGGGGGGAGGGGATGGCCGCCGCCGCCGCTCGCTCCGCCCGCTCCTCCTCGGCGTCCCCGCCGCCTCTCGGTCTACCGCGTCGCGAGGGGAACTGGATGGCCGCTGCCGCCTCCTGGTCTGTCGCGTCGCGGGGATGGCCGCCACCGCCGCCGCCCAGCCTGCCGCATCGCGGAGATGACCGCCGTCGCCGCCACCCGGCCTGCCGCATCATGGAGATGGCCGCTGCCGCCAGCGCCCGCTCCATCTCGCAGCTCGTCGGGGAGGCGTTGTGGGGAGGCCGACGAGAGAGAAACAAGAGTACCCAGTTAGAGAGTTCGGTTGGAGATGGAAGATTTTGGGTACTGTATTTTGAAGTTTAGGAACATCCAGTTTGGGTTTATATAGGTCTCCATTTGAGTTGGAGTCAATCTGGGCCCTTAGACCTATCTGGGCCCTTAGACCTGAGTGTTTCAGATGGTAGCAGCACTGAGGCCTGAGGGTTGCATAGGATATCTTTTGCTGCTTGCTCCATAAAACCTTTCTGGATCCTGAATCACCCCCGTATTGAAATCTTTCTTCTTCTTCTTCTTTTTTTTTTAGGGGAACCGTAATGAAATCTTTCTTTACCCGAAAAACTGGATCGGTAGACAAAAACAGTTCTGTATGGCCCATTAAGCCCAGGTTGAGGAACTAGCAATCCAAGCCCAGGGGCCCGATGACCTTTGGGCTTCAAGGTAGCATTCACCTCCGAGTAGTGATGGCCAAACGGGCGGCACGGCCCGGCACGGCACGGGCCCGAAAAGGCACGGCCCATTTAATTTCGGGCCGGCACGGCACGCTATTAATTTCGGGCCGGGCCGTGCCGGCCCACGTGCCTGACTGTCGGCCCGTGGCACGGCACGTCACGTCACAAGATAAACGTGCCGGGCCGGCCCGTTAGGCCCACGAGCACGGCAGCCCGAAATTAACTTCCAGCCCAATAGTGTGCTAAACCAGCCCAACAGACGAGTAAATAAGGGGAAAATGAACAAAAACAAGGTGGTGGGGAGAATTGAACCCACAACCTGCTGGTTGGAAGGCAACTGCCTTACCAGTAGAGCACTTCATCATTTCATTCCTAAATGAAACATGTATTCTATTTAAACTCGTGCCGTGCCGTGCCGCCCATTGGGCCTCGCCCTCGGCCCATGGCACGGCACGAGGGTCGGGCCGTGCCGGCCCGGGCACGAAATTCACCGGGCCGTGCCGTGCTTGGGCCGGGCCAAAAATTGCGTGCTTCGTGCCCGCCCGCTTGGCCCGGCCCATTTGGCCATCACTACCTCCGAGGTTGCCATTTTTGCCGCACCGGACCCTCACCGCGTCTCTGTCGTCGCGCCGCCTCGGTCTCGCCGCCGTCAACCAGATGGCCGGGAGGTCTTCCTGCCGCGACTGCCTGTGTGTTGATCCGAAAATCACACACAAACGGCCTGGGAGATCTGCTTAACTCCAGTGCAGGACCGAATCTCGTACGCCGTGAGAATCCCGAAGCGTGCCAGTCAGTTTTTCCTGAAAAACTAACAAAAGGACAAAAAAGGTCAAATTCACCTGGTCACCGGCCCGAGAAACAGGCCGATGTATAGCCGACAAATGAATGTCGTGGAAACAGTCGATGATGCAAATAAAGACAAATAGAACAATCGACCGTTGCCATCGGCTACGCCCTATCGGCTCCCTATCATCGGCTATTGAACAGTAAAGGAACAGATCTAACAAACCACAGTAAACTATCGGCTAGATTTAGATAATTAAATAAATACTTCGTGACCAGCCAAACAGTGCAATAAAGAATATAAAAGTTTCAGGAAGGAAAGATCTGTGTGATAACTAATCGGCTAAACACTCCGATCAAACTCCAGATCGGCCTATCGGCTAACCACGTCACGGAATTACTCCAGCAAAAACCCGTAGGATCGGACCTAACCGAGACAGCAATAAGGTTTTTGCTAAAGCAATTAAGTGGAAGATCAACCAATAAACAAATCCAAAGTGATTATGGTAACTAATCGGCTAAACGTCCCGATCGAACCCTAGATCAATCTATCAGCCAGACGCGTCACAGAACTATTCCAATAAAACCGGTAGGATCGGACTTAACCGAGACAGCAATAAGGTTCTATCGGAGATAATTAGGTGGAAGACCAACTAATAAATCGATCTAAGATGACTCGAATATATTTAATCTATCTGTACTATGTTCATCAGACAAACGTCGCGTAGGATCGGACCTAACCGAGACAGCAATAACGACGCCGATCTTGCTAACAGTTCTAGATAGATCTCATATACCGGATAACTGATAATTAAACCAACACCACTAGCAGATTCGATCAACTCAATGCAGTGAGATAATTCGATCAAAGCATGAGACGAGAAGGTTACTAGATAGTCGAGATAATTACCGTGGGGTGACGAATTCCCTGCCCTAGCGGAGATCGTGCCGATGCAGCCCGCTCGAACAAGAAACCCGTCGAGAAAAACAGGTTGGCGATGCCAAAGAGTGTGTTGACTCGTCTTCTATCATCTGGAGGTATCCTTATTTTACAATCGCCTGATTACAAGTCAGATTTACCATCAATTGCCGGCCTGGATTTGGATTATATTAGCGCATCGGCTGATAGCACATCGGCTGTTGGAGTTTTTGTGCATCGGCTCTTGGAAAATACTAGTAGTGCATCGGCTGTTGAAGCTTTATGGGCAAGTATTAAAATAATGTATCTTTGGAAGATATGTGGTAGTTGAGCCGAGTGGACACTTTTTCTGATGTTCAAGCCAACAAACCAATTGGGCTTCTTCTAAGTTGATCAAGACGTCAAGGTGATGGATTTTATAATGCGGTGATCAGATGCATCAAGTCGATTTTCCTCCTTGTAGCCAACTTTGACTGGGGGGCATCGGCACTTGATTGTGCAAGGAAATAATTTCGGAATATAATATCTTATACCTCGAAACTGGGGGGCATGTGTTGACACCACAATTTGGCCGCTTTTCCAGTAAATTCCAGTTATGTTGAGAAGGTTGATGCGAGGCGTGCTTGCAGTACATTTGAAGGAGTCCAACATGTTTCAGAGATGAGTCCGTGCTATTTACATGAATTAAGGTGTTGGTAAACAAGGACAATACGTATGTGATTTCCTAATCCAGCGTGACCGTGGCCGCAATATTTTATTCGGGACTCTATACAAAGCAAGATATTGGTGTTGGCGTACATGAAGATATGGAAGCTACTCAGCGTACGTCTGGCCGAATAAAGAATGATTTATCCTGTTTAGGAAGTAACAAACCGATTTGTATAGATTAGCATAATATCTTTGTACGTAGTTGGTTTTGTCTGGAGTCTTTTCTTGTACGCGAAGTCCACGCCACCCTATAAATATAAAGGGCCGTGGCATATTGTAATCATCTCTGAATCAATCAAACAATTTCGGCGCATCGCCACCCTGTTCCCTCGATGGGTTCTTGTCTCGAGCGGGCTGCATCGGCTCCGATCTCCGCGTGAGATAAGGATTCATCACCCCCGGTAATTATGCCGACTTCTAGTAACCTTCTCGTCTGATGCTTTGATCGAATTATCTCACTGCATTGGGTTGATCGAATCTGCTAATGTTTGGTCGGCATAATTGCTAGTTATCCGGTATATTAGATCTATCTAGAACTGTTAAAAGAATCGGCATTGTTATTGCTGTCTCGGTTAAGTCCGATCCTACGCAGTGTCTGTTCGACGAACATAGTATAGATAGATTGAGTATATTCGAGTCACCATTGGATTATTTATTGGTTAAGTCTTCCACCTAATTATTTCTGATAGAACCTTATTGCTGTCTCGGTTGGGTCCGATCCTACGGGTTTTATCAGAGTAGTTCTGTGACGTGGCTTAACCGATAGATAGTTCTTTGGTTCTACCAGAGTGTTTAGCTGGTTGTTTATCTTGTGTTTCGGTTGTATCGGCCCAGAATTCTATTTCTATTAACTGTGGCCGATGCGACATCACCATGTATTTTTCGTTGTATCGGCTCGGCATTGTATTTCTATTAACCGGCCGATGCGACGTCACCTCATTATCTTGTCAGTTGCGGGATCAAACTGACTGGCACGCCCTCGAAGAAATCAAAGAGCTATGGTCCTGCACTGGAGTTAAGCAGATCTCCCAGGCCGACTGACTGTGAGATAATTCGATCAAAGCATCAGACGAGAAGGTTACTAGAAGTCGGCATAATTACCGGGGGTGATGAATCCTTATCTCACGCGGAGATCGGAGCCGATGCAGCCCGCTCGAGACAAGAACCCATCGAGGGAACAGGGTGGCGATGCGCCGAAGTTGTTTGATGATTCAGAGATGATTACAATGTGCCACGGCCCTTTATATTTATAGGGTGGCGTGGACTTCGCGTACAAGAAAAGACTCCAGACAAAACCAACTACGTAGAAGAGATAATTATGCTAATCTAAATAAGTCGGTTTGTTACTACCTAAACAGAATAAATCTTTCTTTATTCGGCCAGACGTACAAGTGCTGGTGTTTCCATATAAGCATCCACGGCCAATCTGTTATTGCTTCGTATATGCCATGGAGTCTTGACCAATGGAAATAATATAATAATCCGGCAACGATGCTAATCACGTTAGATAATGAATATTTCCTTTCCAATGAAGCGCACGTCCTTTCCTCATCTTCTTTCAATTCCCAAACCTGCCTCAATCGCCTTTCTTGCTAAATAAACCCATTCACAGGTCAAATTCCGGTGTTAACACATGCCCCCCAGTTTCGGAGTATAGATATTATAGTCCGAAATTATCCTTTGAGCGATCTTAGGTGCCGATGCCCCCCAGTCTAATCAGAGCTCGCCACCATGGAGGAAATCGGGTTCTCCCTTGTCATCAAGCTTGATCACCACATTAAAAATATCAATCCCTGTCTTGGTGTCTTGATTGTCACATAAACAGCCCAACCGGCTCAGCCACGACATCGCCACATTAGTTCTCTGTTGACACCAGAATTTGTCACATCGATTAGGAAATTCCGTTGTCAACACATGCCCCCCAGTTTCGGAATATAAGATATTATGTTCCGAAATTATTTTCTTGAATAATCTTCAGTGCCGATGCCCCCAGTCAAACTTGGCTACCAAGAGGAAAATCGGCTTTCTTCATTGATACGTAATCTTGCAAGGCTTCAAGTCAGCCGATGGTGAAAACCAACACAACAGCCGATGGTGGAATACACATGCCAGTCGATGGAGCGAAAAACACATGCCAGTGTAGTGAAAAGAAAAATCCCAGCCGATACTTTCTCCTTATCACGTCTTCCCTCCAAAGCTTTTGGCAGTAGGTGGTCAGCAATAAGCAAAAACAAGAAGCCCATGAAGTGTGTCTTCAGCAATAGATTAGCTTCTTATTGGCTCCAACACTCTGATGCCCAGCCTTCTTATATAACTCAACAGAAAAGCATATAGCCGATGATGGCCTCCGGATGTATAAGATTGATAGCAAGAAAATAATAACAATGCTCTCCGGATCCATATGCCAAGATCATAGCAGCAGAAACCAGTCTCTTTAGATTAGTCGACTGTCCCCAACATAAAATATTTGATCGGGTCCCCAAGAGATTGCTGCCCCAGAATAGCAAACTACCGTTGATGATGGAGAGGGAAAAACCAGGGAGACAAACCAGCCGATGTCCAGAAGCCGATGTTCCAGCCGATGTAGAAAACAACAACCAGCAGCCGATGCACTGATAACAGCCTGATGCGCTGCCATTCTTCGTTAGCCGATTGATTAATAACATTATAATCTAATCAGCCTGACGATGCACTGTCAATCCAACTGCCGGTATATTAACAATATAATAATCCAATATCCACCCGATGTACTATCAGCCGATGCTAATTCTCAATGGCCGAGAGACCATATAATAGCCAACACGATGCACTAATAATCCGGGCCGGCAATTAACAATGTATATCTGACTTCTAATTAGGCGATTGTAAAATAAGAGTACCTCCGTATGATAGAAGACGAGTCCCACCGGGCGTGCCAAAGAGTGTGTTGACCCGAAAATCACACACAGACGGCCTGGGAGATCTGCTTAACTCCAGTGCAGGACCATAGCTCTTTGATTTCTTCGAGGGCGTGCCAGTCAGTTTGATCCCGCAACTAACAAGATAATGAGGTGACGTCGCATCGGCCGGTTAATAGAAATAGAATTCTAGGCCGATACAACCGAAACACAAGATAAACAACCAGCTAAACACTCTGGTAGAACCAAAGAACTATCTATCGGTTAAGCCACGTCACAGAACTACTCTGATAAAACCCGTAGGATCGGACCCAACCGAGACAGCAATAAGGTTCTATCAGAAATAATTAGGTGGAAGACTTAACCAATAAATAATCCAATGGTGACTCGAATATACTCAATCTATCTATACTATGTTCGTCGAACAAGCATCGCGTAGGATCGGACTTAACCGAGACAGCAATAACAATGCCGATTCTTTTAACAGTTCTAGATAGATCTAATATACCGGATAACTAGCAATTATGCCGACCAAACATTAGCAGATTCGATCAACCCAATGCAGTGAGATAATTCGATCAAAGCATCAGACGAGAAGGTTACTAGAAGTCGGCATAATTACCGGGGGTGATGAATCCTTATCTCACGCGGAGATCGGAGCCGATGCAGCCCGCTCGAGACAAGAACCCATCGAGGGAACAGGGTGGCGATGCGCCGAAGTTGTTTGATGATTCAGAGATGATTACAATGTGCCACGGCCCTTTATATTTATAGGGTGGCGTGGACTTCGCGTACAAGAAAAGACTCCAGACAAAACCAACTACGTAGAAGAGATAATTATGCTAATCTAAATAAGTCGGTTTGTTACTACCTAAACAGAATAAATCTTTCTTTATTCGGCCAGACGTACAAGTGCTGGTGTTTCCATATAAGCATCCACGGCCAATCTGTTATTGCTTCGTATATGCCATGGAGTCTTGACCAATGGAAATAATATAATAATCCGGCAACGATGCTAATCACGTTAGATAATGAATATTTCCTTTCCAATGAAGCGCACGTCCTTTCCTCATCTTCTTTCAATTCCCAAACCTGCCTCAATCGCCTTTCTTGCTAAATAAACCCATTCACAGGTCAAATTCCGGTGTTAACACTGCCGCAACAGACAGAAAGGTTGCTGCCCCGAGGGTCTTCTTCCCGGCCGCAAGGATCGATCCCGACTCCGGCGGCGTGACTCCGTCCCCGCGGGCGTGGACCGCATCAGCGCCCTTCCCGACGACCTGCTCCTCGACATCCTCTCCCGCCTCCGCTGCGCCCGCGCCGCCGCGCACACCAGCCTCCTCGCGCGGCGCTGGCGCGGCCTCTGGGCCCATCTCCCCGAGCTCGCCTTTCACGACACGGCCCCCAACGAGCTCGACGCCGCGCTCGCCATGGCAGCGCGCCCCTCGCTGTCCGGCCTCCACATCCGCAGACCCTGCGGCCACCCTGACCCCACCGTCAACTCCGCGCGCTTCTCCGCGTGGATGCGCGCCGCCGCGCGGCTGGCGCCGGCCAGGCTCATCGTCAATGATGTCATAATACGCGCGGCCAATCCGAACGACAGGTTCACGGAGGTCGAGCTGCCGTGCTTCGACCGCGCCGCCTCGATCTCGCTGGAGGCGTTTGGCGCCCGCTTCGTGCTGCCGCCGGAAGGACACTTCCCGGCGCTCGAGAGCCTCTCACTCCGTTCCTGCGACGTCGACCTTGCGTACCTGCTTCCCCGCTGCTCCCGCCTGCGCAAGCTTCAGGTTTTTAGCTGCAACTGGAAGCTCGACTCGCTGAAGGTCCACTCACCTACACTCCAGGAACTCGACTTTGATGTCCATTTAGGCAGTATGAGGATTCGGCACGTCGACATCGTGGCCCCTGAACTTAAAAGGTTGAGGTTTCTCTCTGGGTCGAGTCCATTGGTGTGGCCGAGACCCAAAGAGTTCACATTGTTCTACTCAGCCGCAATGGTGGAGGAGCTCTATTGGCGATGTGTTTGTGACTCGGAAACAGATAGATTCGGTGTGCGGTGGAGTCTGTTTAACCTGACCTTAAGGTCGGCAAAGCCCCTTGGGCAGATGCATTTGCGGCGGCAACAGCATCCTCATGTCATCCACACTCTGTCACTAACCATCGGCCTGCTCTTTTCCGTCAGTCCCCTTTCCTCCTAAATTTTCCTTCAGTGACCTTGTTCATGGACTTCATATATATGCTCTACTGTTTACCACCAAATTGTTTTACAGGCATATGGAGATGAAGACCAGGACTTTGGTCAACAGATATTCAAAATAATTCCAGTTACCAACTTTCAAGTTTTAGAGCTGTGGATCGGGGCAGAAGGGCATGTTTATGGAGCTATGGTGTTGCATCTGCTTGGAATGTGTACCTTCATCCGAAAGCTTAGGTTGAAGCTACATGAGGTAAGCATCCTGTCTGTTCGTCTGACATAAATATTGTGGAATTAAGTTTATTATTTTGCTCTCACTATTAAGATGGGACCTCAAGTATGAACCAAATATATTTTACTTTATACATTTGTTTTAGGAGAGAAACCGATGCTCAGTGAAATGCCCTTGTGATCAGCCCAGAAACTGGAGAAATCTGAATATCTCCTTGACTGATCTTAAATACCTAGAGATCCATGGCTTCAACGGAGAAGGTCACGAAGTTGATTTGTTGAAAGTGGTATTCAAAAGTGCAACGATGCTTGAAAGAACAGACCTGTACTTTTCCAGCTTGGTCTCACCAAGTAACAACCGATGGATGGAAATCTATGGCATTTCAAAGGCATATCCTTCCATGAAGTGCAAATTTTATCATAAGTCTGCTTAGATTAGGTTCTAAATGTATTGAAAAATGGTGTGTTTTTAACTAATATCGTCTCTAAAACTCATGCCATTCATTTGTCAACTTTAATCATGAGTTTTCCTGATATAAGTTGTTTTTTCAGTGAGCGTGTTTTAAATTTTTAATTCCCCTCCTCCCCCTGATTTCACGCTTTGGTGAGGTTTGTAAAATGGACCCTTGCTGATTATATATACAGGTGGAGATCATTTTCTTAATCGACCATGATTGGGTCCCAATTCTTCTTTGCTGCAGAAAACAAACAGGCACTGTTGTGGTTACAAAAGATGAACATCCCTTGATGTTGGTTAAAAAAGGTTGAACAATGATGAGCAGCCTCCGAACTATAATCAGTTTGGCTGATCATCCTTTTTCTGCATTGTTGTTCGATTGTCCTGTTTTGTGAGATGTGTAGGACTGGTAGGTGTATGAATGCTGTATATTGCCATGTGATCATGCTCTGTGTATTGTCATGTATTGAACAGTGTTGAGCACGACAAAAATTCCAGCGTGGTGGCGAAGCTGGTAGGACAAGCAACAAATGGAGTGGGTACGCCCCTAGAGTTTTGCAAGCAGCACAAATCGGCAGATCTTCAAGTGAAAATAGGCTCGCCATTTTTGCCTCTTGCTCATGTGCTCAAGGCAGTTGACAGGCCACCTCCTCCATGGAGCCACAAAAATGAAATGAATTGGCTTACACTACAGGCCACAGTGCAGACTGCTTCTAACCCTTCTTCATGCACTTGAAAAACTTTCTTTTATCTAAAAAAGTTCAGGGGTAACAAGCGATAACAGTCGACACGCTATCAAGAAACAATTGACTTGGTTACACCACCTCTCACTCCTGAATGGTTTCACGTTGCCGCATTGTTTCTACATAATTATCACACATTTCAATACATTGTGCACAATATATGCTCTAAAGAAAACAGGAAAAATAACAGCACCGTCAGTACCATAGGCAGGTCATGTGCCACAGCAGCTTCAGAACCATTAGTATGTGCGTGGTACCTGATATCGCATACATTCCATATGCAACAGTGGACACCAAACATACTGCAAATGAGATGGGACCAAATATGTTCATCCGGTGGCTATATATTTCACACAAAACTACAAACCAATGTGCAAGGGTATTTCATCAGAATCCGACAATCACATCTTCCTCAGATTATCAAGTCGCGCCTGCAAGTCATCATCTATGCCTCCATCCACCTCTGCGGCTTCAGCTTGAGCAGGAACTTTTCCTCTTGCAGTTGGCTTTGCAACTGCAGTCACAGGAGCCTTGACAAGCTGTGTTAGTTTAGAGCAGAAAATCAGTGTTGCAATAAAAAAATTACAATCAAGCAAACAATATGCCAGAATAAACATAATAATAAATAGTGTAACAGCATTTTTACCTGTGAATTGATATCAATGCCAATTTCGTCAAGGACTTGGTTAACTAGCTCTTCTATTTCTTCCTCCTCGTCATCAACCTCCAACGCGTCATCAATGGCATCCCCCATCACTTCACTAACCATCTCCATCTTCTCGTTTTGCATCTCAAAATCCCGCATTATCTTTTGCAGCACCGGTAGATTAAACTGCCTGCTCATTTGTGACATGGCTTTTGTGACATCCTTCATGGCTTCACCCATCGCTTGTGTTGATTTCATCATCTAAAACGTTTTGCACCAGTCATTATGAGATTTCATTTTACAGGGGGCTTATGAACTTGAATAAATAAGAACAGTGCAATTCTCAAGACATAATGGAGCACAACATGTATCAGAATAAATACCGTACAGCATCTAGTTTCGTAGTTACCTGAACATGAGAGCCTACAGCATGTAGCTGGGACTTCAGCGCATAAAGCTTTGTGATCTGTTGTCTTGTTCGGACAAGATCCTTTGCCAGAATTTTGACAGCTCCCTGTCAACAACGTCCATCATGGTAATATGCAAAGCCAATGTTCAGAATATGAAAGATGAACATTCTTCCCAAAACAGGGGGGAAAAAGAATAACATAGAAGCGACAAACAATGCGTCTCGTGTGACTGAATGTGGTCTACTTGAAGGCAAAATATTTTGACATTAGACCGGTGCTTTTATCCTATCCCGAAATACACGTACCATCTGTCCCAGCTTGGCCACCTTCTTGATCTCGGCGATGAGCTTCTTCTCTTGAGCCTGCAATCCCTGTCTCTCCCTCTCAATCTCCCTGATGGACTTTTCCAGCGTCCACTTAGTCTCCCGCAGCAGCTCTAACATTAACCAAAACGTTTTTAAGTTCCTTATTCGATTTGAGTACCCATAATAATAGCAATAAAACATGATCGAATCGACACAAATAATAACCCAGTAAAAGAAAAGAACCTTTTCCCCCTCTTTTTGTTCAACTAGGCCAAATTAACACATGAGTAACAAACACTAACAAAGCAGAATACGTTTGATTGGACACTGCCGCTTCTAGTCGCTAGAACTAGGTAGGGTTGGGTATAAAAGAAGAAATCAAATGATCTATCCACGACTGGAAGGGGAGGCGGGAAGGGAAGCGCAGTACCGGCTGGGGTCTTCCTCGTGGCAAAGAAGTCGAAGATGAAGCCCAACATTGTGGCGAGTGGCAGGACGACGATGGTCCCTTCCGATCGATCCGGCGGCTGGAGTCCACGTCAGTACCGGATGGGGTACTTGTCTTGCTGGGGATGAATTTGAATCGAATAAGCAGAAGAAGAGGATCCTGTTTGTTTTTTATTCGGATTCTTTTTGATTCTGGACTTTAAACTCCAAACTACAACGAACAGGCCTCTTCTTTGACCGGGATTGTCATTCGAACAGAACACGTCTCGATCTGCCGTGTGTTTCCTTCCTGCAGTCACATACTCACATGGGCTGGGCTGTGTTGGGCTATGGTCAGTGATGCCCAGCCATCACTCCCATTAATCCCTAAGTGTGAAAGGGGTTTTGGCCTAGTGGTTAAAGCATCCGAGTAACATCTCTTGGGTCCTGGGTTCGACTTCTCGTGGGAGCGAATTTACAAGAATATAACGGCATTTGTGATTTCAGCGATAGGCGACGCTCCCGTCGACAGCGAGGCGTCAGTGGTGACTTCGTATCTCTAGATTTACCGGCTCAGTCTTCAAAGATGCTCATAGGAGTAGGGTTTGCGTAAGTGTGTTCATAAGGGTGAGTGTGCGTGCGTTGTAGTGTCTGAGTTATACTGTGTAATCTAAAAAAATTAAATCCCTAAGCTTCCCTTAAAAAAAAAGAAAGAAAAAAAAAGAATCAAATCCCCAAGCAATTCGGCAGTTCCTCACGGCAGCGCCGCCGCTGCAGCGCCGCCTCCCTCCCCCTCCGCGATGGACGAGAGCGACCTCGACTCCGCCGCGCTCTGGGCGGCCGTCTGCTCCGCCGCCCCTGGGCCTCCCGCGTCCGCTGCGCCGCCAGCGACGACGACGTCCACCGCGGGGAGGTGCTGCAGCCCACGCGCCCGCCCTTTCAAGTCCCTGCGCCTCCCACGCGCCCACGCCATGCCGCCGCCGCCCTCCCGGCCCCCGTCTGCTCCTCGCGCCCGGCCGTACAACAACCCCGACTAGTATGGTCGTCCAGAGCCCGCCCCCCGAGCCCCATCGCCGCCACCGCTGCAAGCACCTCCTGTGCTCCCCTCCCTTTCCGCCTCCGTGGCCAACTCCAGGAGGTAGCCTCTCGGTGCGTCTCTCTCTCCCCCTTGGCCAAATTCCATTCCCTTGCGTATCCAAACTTACTTGTTCTCTCGTTACCTTTCTTCAATGTTCAAGCTTATAGAGCCCAGCTTAGGAATGTAGTCACTGGAAAAGCTACATCAAACCGACTTCAGTAATTTTCTTCTTCCGCAATGTACTCCAACAGATTGCTCAAGTACATGACTCAATTTCACTTATTTTCGTTATGCTTTTCTGTTGCTGGGGATGGAAGATAATGCCTTGTAAATTGCTACTTACGCGTTGTTGTTTGGGACGTTGGGTACCTATTTGTGGTGTTAGACACAATTAGTATTTGAATGTGCCAATTATCTATCCTGCACTTGTTCATCCATTTAGAAAACCATATCGTCGAACTTCCATTCAACGCTATAAGGTCGCAAAGTTCAGTAAACTGTTAACAGCTTGCCTTGCTGCATTCTCAAAATGAAACAAAGGTGCGCCCTGATTTTTGTGTGACATACGCACTCAGGATGTGATCTTCTGCATCCAACCTTACATTGGTGTATCCTCGAGCAAGATTTTTCATGCCTGATATCTCAGTGGGACAATATACAGTCAGCAGAAAAAAAAAATGCTCAAAGCTGGATTATCATCTCTTAGTGTTTACTCTAACAATGTTATGCCACTGGGAAGGAAAATTTTCTTGACTGTTCTTCTTGGAAATTGCTTCGTAAACACCACCATACTTTAATTTCTTCACCTTATTAAGCTGTTCTCACACTTATGCTGGGTTTAACAAATTGTACCAGCTCGGCTCCAGATTCTGGAGAAAAGCTACTACACACCTCTATCAGTGGTAATCCATACATAAGAAAATCAGGTCCACAAATTTACTCCAATCTGACTTTTGAGCAGTATTTGTTGAAGGAATCATTATGATGCTCAGCTCACGTCTCTAACCTTTTCAGAGTGGAGAAAATATCTTGTTTCTTCAATGTTTCATTTGAAGCCAAGGAGGCAAGGACCACTCTATTGAGTTTGATGTGAACAATGTCAACCGTGCTGAATTTCTTGTTGTAGCTTCACTGATGTACGCTATTTCTGAATTTCTATAAAGTTTATCTGCCATTGATACTTCTATTAGCATGCTTTATATGAAGTATTGTCAACTCTTGTTTCCTTTTGTATTTAAAGAGGTGGCAGGTTCTCAGATGGTTGGGGCTTATGTGATTGACGGGAGAAAAGGTTCAACAAACCTAACCATGACATTCCAAGTGGCGCAGCTGAAACCAGAGCTAAGAACAAGAATCACCAGGTAAGCTAGTGGTCTTATACTGTTCAACTCTCTTCTCTTGTTTCCATGATGTCCTCCTTGGTTAGGCTGTAATGTCAACAGCAAGAAATAGATTCTTTAGCTTTTGCATCTGAAAATTCTTGCAGCAGCCATTGAACAACACAAAATTACTGGTGCTACAATGCACAAACAGAAAGAGTGAATCGATTGTATATATTTCTAATCGCCTAAGGTAACAATGTCAGCACCATATGTTGAACTAAAACATCATTATGAGATAATGTCAGATTTTTTAAGGCACTATGATGCTTTGCTCGTAAACTTTTCCTAGGTGAAAGGAATCTTGCAGGAAGGAATGCACTGTCTGACTTCTACGTTCATGTGTTGACATGATGGATTATTGTGATCTTATGCTTGCTACATTTTAAGTATGTCAGTGTACATGTGTTTACATTATTTTTCTTTGTACACTGAGTACTATTTTTCAAATTTACATGTAAACAGTGTGATTTATTTGTGGCCAGGCAACTCCCCCGAATCATTTCCACCATGTCCTAAGTTGAAAGTGCAATGCACAATTTGTGGATATTTCATGAAGACAAGACTTAATCCTTCTTGTTCTGAAATCTTCCCTAGGATCTTCTTGGCATTGGAACTAACCGTCCATGATGAGACGTGGAAGAAAATTGATGGAAGTTTTGACTCAGATACAACTTCTTCCTTACTTCTAAGCTGAAGAGTAAAACAGTGAGTCAGAAGAATCATTGCCATGCGATGGTGCATGCGATGATGCAGGCACATGGATATTTAACTATGAACATACACTCTAAATAGCTATGTAAATAATACTGGACTGGCTTAGCTGGTTTCATGTTGAGCAGCTGTATCGCCTATCAGCTGCAACTGGCGCAGGGGCAAAGGTACGTGGTGGTGTTGGTGTAATGGTGTCGGCTGACACTGATAAAATATTGCTAACTCCACTGCAAATCCTACAGGATAGAGCATTTGCAGCTTACGACACCGGTAATTTTGGAGTCTGGCCCCAGTGACCTTTTTACTCTGGCTTCGCCTCTCAACTCGTGTACCTTCATTCAGCGTGACCTTTGAGATTTTAATGGGATATATGAAGGGTGATGAGAGCTGTTGTGTAGTTGGCAGTCTATCATATGTCTGATGTATCCAAATGCAATAATGTGATGTGTGTAACACAATAACGAACCCTATGCGGGATCAAGGTATATTGGAGCATAGAAAATTGGGGATTGTTTGAAGAAGAAGCACCTAAGGAGATGATGAGCTGGAGAACTTAGGATTTGGTGTTAGAATTTGGTATTTATCTATTTCCCCTGTATCAAAATCATGGAGGCAACTGCTATGTCCAGCCTCACAAATATCATATCTAAAGCTTTGGGAATAAAATGGGTTCCTTTTCAAGATATATAGTACCACAAAGATTTGGCTGAAATGAAATTAGCTTCTCTGATCATTTCACTGTGTTATTTTGATTCTTTCTTTATAACTTCACCAGTAGAATGTCATTTTCAATGTTCTTTGTCCATTTTCAGAACTGACATGACTATGGTGATTACAAGCCTATGGAAGCTGTTGAAAGCGTTAGTAGAATTGAAGGGTGCATGTTGAGTTATCTGTAATTATCGGACTGATTTTGCTCACCAGGATGTGGACCTTGTTCCTTTACTCTAGTTGAAGTGATTGGAACTTCAGCGTAGGAGAATTCTTCGCCTTTTTTTTTTTTTTGATAAAGCATTCTTCGCATTGGTAACCATCCTAGTATGCTGGTAGTGTTAGAATGAACATTTACGCGCTGACCAAACACTGAATTGGTACGGCTCTCTAGGATCCATGTCTGAAAGTGCCATGAATTATTCGAGCTTTTCTCTGCACGTTCGCTCTCGAATATGAACAGTACACTTTCCTTTTGTTTTAATCGACATGTATAGGGAGTGAACTGGAAACCCAAAATCAGCTGACAAATATGTAGGAAAAGAGCTGCCATGTCATAAAATGATTTTAATACCATCGGGACATATTAATGCGAATGGCAGACAGTTAGGCAGTTGCAACCACAAATGTAAGTATTATACGGATTCTAGTAAACACTTCACGGCCACAGGGGTGAGGACTGAGGTTGCCCTTGCTCTCCATACGATTGCAGTGCGGTTGCTGCTGCTAGAAGTTGAAACTCCCTTAAAAGGTCATCCAAAGTTGAACATTTGCATCGCCCTCCATTTCATGGTATGTGTTGTAGTGTTGAATTCAAATTTATATTTGCAAAGACAATGTGAAAAAAAAATATGCTGAAAAAAAAGCAATTTGTTGTCCTCCAAAAAAAATTAAAACGAAAACACCCGCGTGCCTTGTCGTCTTCCCCAGCTTTCGGCTTTTGCCCGTTTGACCCCACACAGGACACAGCCACACTTTACCCTCCCCACTCCGACTGCCACCCCAGAAGCAGCAGTCCTCCCACTCACCCCACCCGAGCGGCAGCCTGCACCTCGCCCCAGCAGCACGGCTCGCCTCTTCACCAGCGCGGCCGCCACGCCGCATCGACCTTCCGCCGCCGCGAGCTCTGGTATGTTATCTACCTCATCTCTCCCCCATCTCCTTCCTCCAGCGAACCTTCTTGGTTCTTGCCGCCGCGCACCACGAGGTGTTCGACGAATTGCCTCCGTGTGGGCTGTGCCCGATGCCTTCCGGTTCATGGGATCCTGACGCGTTTTTACTTTGATGAGACTATGCGGCACCAACGACTGCTTCCTGTTCTTTTGCCAGATTCGATTCGGATGGCGGAGGCAACGCCGCTCGCCGGGCAGCCACCGTCGTGGGCGGAGATCCCGGGGGACCTCGCCGGCAAGGTGCTCAGCCTCCTCCCGACCCACGCGGACCGCGTCCGCTTCGCCGCCGTGTGCCCGCAGTGGCGCGCCGCCGCGCGGCAGCTCCGCCTGCCCCGGCCGCTGCCGGTCCTGGCGCTTCCGGACGGCACCATCCACAGCATTCCCGATGGCAAGCCCCTCCATTTCCCTGGTCTCGACCTCGCCGACTTCAAGACCGCCTGTGGTAACTGGCTCGTCTTCCTGCGCGACGACGACTGCTTCTTGGTCGACCCCTTCACCGGGGCCACGGTAACGCTGCCTGCTCTGTCTCGTGTCCGGCGCATTCCCCCAGATGCAGTTGCTAGATATGTTAGTCTTGGAATCATGACCATGTTCCACCCCTTCGCTACTTGGATGCATATCATGGAACCGAACAAGACCCCTGTGATGAACAAGCTAATCTTGTGCTCGCCAAACCTGGTCGCTGCATTTGCCGGCAGTACAATGCCATACACAGGACAGAATAGTCAGATTATAGTGTGCAAGCCAGGGGCTGCGTCATGGTCGGTACTTGCCAATGACGAGTGCCAGTTGTTTGAAGATATGGCATTCTATCAGGGAAAGTTGTACGCTGTTGCTCGGGACGAGAACCTCCTTGTCGTCAACATCAGTGAAGACCCAAGCACTGGTGATCCACAGGTCTCCCATATCAAACAGGTCATTAAGGGTGATCCCTTTCAAACAGGCATCCACACTGCAGTGAAAAAGAAGCTCTATCTAGTTGAATCGTGTGGCACATTGCTGATGGTACGCAGGAAGGTTTGCTGCAGAGAGGCTGGTTCGGGACTTGTAGCTGGACAGAGTGAGTTTGAGGTGTTCAAGGCAGATTTGGAGCAGTCACAGTGGATCAGTGTGACAACCCTGGGAGATGACCAGATGCTTTTTCTCGGACGACCGTGCTTCAGGGCTGTCTCCACATCTCAGTACGGGATGCCAGGAGATCAAATCTTCTTCTTGGATGATATAATGGAGAATGCCTTTGTGGGATACACCTTTGAGGAGGAGACCGCTTCTGTCAGCGCCTACGATATGAGAACCGGCGAGGTGTCCTCTCCTCTGCCGATGGTCTGGGATCGCAAAATGATTCCTGCTGCTTGGTTGTTCCCTTGCGACTGATGCGATGGGTTTATTATGCTATCTTGTGGCTGATTGTTAGTTTTCTGACTATGGTGCATGATTTTAGTCCTATGGAAGATGCTTAATTATGACCTTTTGTGGGGTAACCATCTCTCTTGTTATGTAATATGTTGGTTAATAGTTTCGGTGCTTATGCAAACTGTGAAATGCATTGGTATCTAATTATTTGTCCTTAGTTCGATCCATAGTATTTGTAAGAACTTTGGAGTTGATCATGCAGTGCTCATGTGGGGAACTTGTTATAAGTAATTGTGCACCCAATTGTTTTCTTCTCTTTCTTCGGATGACAATCAGTTATGCTTATTTGACTTGTGTGTATGCATCACAGTTCTGTCAGAGGTATGACGTGCAAACTAGTGAGTTTCTCTTCCCTCTGCCGATGGTCTGGAATCACAAGATGATACTGCTGTGTGTTGTTTTACTTGTATTTTCCCTACTTGGATACTGTTTCTCGAATTTGGTTTAGTGTGATATACGAAGAGTGATCAGAGATATTTGTGGTGCAATTGGCAGTCTATCATATGTGTGATGTATTTAAAATTCAATAATGTGATGTGTGTACCATAAAAAAGAACCCAATTGGGGATCAAGTAGATCGGAGCATAGAAGTTGGTGACAGTTTGGCGAAGAAGCACATACTAAGAAGATGAACTGGGGAAACTGATATTAGTGTTGGAACTTAGGGCTGATTAATCTTATGTGCATCAAAATCACGGTGGCAACTGCTAGGTCTTGTCTCACAAATACCATCTCTATAACTTTGTGAATGAACAGTGCCCTGTGTGATTTTGAATGTTTATCTGCCTATTTACAGAACCTGACGTAACTATGGTGGTTACTATCCTTATGGAAACTGTCAAACTATGTTTCTGTAATGACTCTCAGACTGATTTCATTATGCTCAAGATGCTAGGTTGTGATGTTCACTGAAATGGACCTTGTTCTGGTGTAGTTGAAATGGATGAGAATTCAGTGTGCTGACAAATCTGTCTTGCAGAGAGCAAATTGTTAGCATTGTGTTGACCGCTCTTATATATGTACGAATAATACATTTTTCTTTTGTTTTATTAGCTCATATTTACCGGCAGTCAACATAGTTATGATAAACGGTTTTATTGAAAATCCAAAGTCAGCTAGCGACGAATGTGTGCATCAAAAGAACGGGCATGTTATAAAAATACAATTAAGTATACTACATACAAGTGCAACAAAAATATTAATACTGAGTGAGGTTCTTCTATGCACAACTTAGTGATTATGATGGTGGAGCGAGCTGTGATGAACATGACCTTGTGTAGGAGCTTTGTAGTAGGTTGGGATTCAAAAAATGGGTTAAGACCCAAACCAAAGGGGCATCATGCTGATGTAAAAGAGGCCACCTTTTTTGGTCGTGCATGGATGTCGGTTAGAGTTCACCACGTGGCGACGTAGAGCCGGACGCTAAATTTCAACGCCACACCCATGACATGGAAATGAACGTGAGTTCGGCGTGGCGGCCTAAACTTACATGAGAACAAAGCAGCGTGAGGAAAGAGCTGGGTGCCAAACATTTGTCTTGCATGTTGGTGGCGGGGTACCAAACAGTCCTGTGGTTTCTCTTGACTGGGTTCTAGTTGAGCTTGTCTATTGCTCAAAAAAAAAAAAAAAGTTGAGCTTGTCTTAAATGAAATAACATGGAGGCTATCATTCCCTCACCTAAGCCGACTCCTATTTAATATATCATTTTAATGCTGAATATTTGCTCCCAGCCAAATGCACTCCATGTCTTCCTTAGACAATTTGAAATAAAAAAATGCTGAAAAACGCATTCGTGCTGTCCCTGAAAAGGAAAAAAAAAGGAAATGAAACCACATGGCAGCCTCGCTTGTCGTCTTCTTAACAGCTCGCGCGGCTTTTGCCCGTTGCCCCCGCACAGGACACAGCCACACTTTACCCTTCCCACTCCGACTGACACCCGAGAAGCAGCAGCCCTCCCACCCGTGCGGCAGCCAGCACCTCGCCAGCAGCACGGCTAGCCTCTTCACCAGCGCCGCCGCCACGACGCATCGACCTTCCGCCGCCGCCAGCTGTGGTACACCTCTCTCCGTGCCCTCCTCCTTCCTCCATCGAACCTTCTTGCCTTGGTAGCGAAACCTCGATGTGCGCGGCGGCAGCGCACGCGAGGTGTTCGACGAATTTCCTCCGTGTGCGCTGAGCCCAATGCCTTCCGGTTTCCATGGATCCTGACTCGTTTATGCCTTGATGAGATGATGGCGCACTAACGACTGCTTGCTGTTCGTTGCCAGATTCGACTCGGATGGCGGACGCAACGACGCGCGCCGGGCAGCCGCCGTCGTGGGCGGAGATCCCGCGGGACCTCGCCGGCATGGTGCTCAGCCTCCTCCCGACCCACGCGGACCGCGTCCGCTTCGCCGCCGTGTGCCCGCAGTGGCGCACCGCCGCGCGGCAGCTCCGCCTGCCCCGGCCGCTGCCCGTCCTGGCGCTTCCGGACGGCACCATCTACAGCATTCCCGACGGCAAGCCCCTCCATTTCCCTGGTCTCGACCTCGCCGGCTTCAAGACTGCCTGTGGTAACTGGCTCGTCTTCCTGCGCGACGACGACTGCTTCTTGGTCGACCCCTTCACCGGGGCCACGGTAACGCTGCCTGCTCTGTCTCGCGTCTGGCGCATTCCCCCAGATGCAGTTGCTAGATATGTTACTTTTGGGACTGTGGCCATGTTCGATCCCTTCGCTACTTGGATGCATATAATTGAACCGAACAAGACCCCTGTGATGAACAAGCTAATCTTGTGCTCGCCAAACCTGGTCGCTGCATTGGCTGGCTGTACAATGCCAGGTTGTGGACAAGACAGTCAGATTATAGTATGCAAGCCAGGGGCTGCGTCATGGTCGGTACTCGCGAATGAAGAGTGCCAGGTGTTTGAAGATATGGCATTCTATCAGGGAAAGCTGTACGCCATTGATCAGGACGAGAACCTCCTTGTCGTCAGCATCAGTGAAGACCCAACCACTGGCAGTCCACAGGTCTCCCAAGTCGAACAGGTCATTAAGGGCGATCCCTTTCATACAACCATCCACACTGCAATGAAAAAGAAGATCTACCTAGTTGAGTCGTGTGGCACATTGCTGATGGTACACAGGAAGGGTCGCTGCAGAGTGGAAGATTCGGGACTCGTGGCTGGACAGAGTGAGTTTGAGGTGTTCAAGGCAGACTTGGAGCAGTCACAGTGGGTCAGTGTGACAACCCTGGGAGATGACCAGATGCTTTTTCTCGGACGACCGTGCTCCAGGGCTGTCTCCACGTCTCAGTATGGGATGCCAGGAGATCAAATATTCTTCTCGGATGATATAAGGGAGAATGCCTTTGAGGAGTACACCTTTGAGGAGGAGACCACTTCTGTCCTTATAGTTGAATCCATGGTATTTGTAAGAACTTTGGAGTTGCATCCAGCTGTTTTCTTCTCTTTACACTTCACGTAGCGCAATCAGTTGTCCCTATTTGACTTGTGTTGCTGTTCTGTCAGCGTCTATGTCTCCATGCCATGAGAATCAGTGAGATCTTCTCCCCTCTATCCATGATCACAAGATGATCCCCGCAGCATAGTTGTTCCCTTGTGCCTGAAGTTGAAGGTGTTACTATGCAATCTGGCAGTTGATTACTACTCGTGCGTTCATGGTGCGGTGATTAATCTCAGTACTGGATGTCGGGCAATCAAATCATTTTCTTGGATGACATTATGTTGAATGCCTTTGAGGGGTATACCTTTGAGGACGAATCAGTTCTATCAGCGCCTACAACTTGAGAACCGGCGAGGTGTCCTCTCCTCTGCCAGGTCTGGAATCACAAGATGATTCCTGCTGCATGGCTGTTCCCTTGCGACTGATGTGATGGTTTTACTATGCTATCTTGTGGCTGATTGTTAGTTTTCTGACCATGGTGCATGATGTTACTCCTACGGAAGATGCTTAATTTATGACCTTTTGTGCGGTGAGCACCTCTCTCTTTTTATGTACTATGTTGGTTACTAGTTCCAGTGCTTATGCAAACTGTGAAATGCATCAGTATCTAATTATCTGTCCTTAGTTCGATCCATGATATTTGTAAGAACTTTGGAGTTGATCATGCGGTGCTCATGTGGTGAACTTGTGATATATCTTTGTGCACCCAACTGTTTTCTTCCCTTTTTTTCAGAGGGCAATCAGTTGCTTATTTGACTTGTGTGTATGCATCGCAGTTCTGTCAGCGTTATGACATGAGAACTAGTGAGTTTCTCTTCCCTCTGCCGATGATCTGGAATTACAAGATGATAACGTTGTGTGTTGTTTTACTTGAACACTGTTCCTTGAATTTGGTTTATTGTAATACATGAAGAGTGATCAGATATGTTTGTGGTGCAGTGGCAGTGCATCATATGTTTAACGGACTCAAATTCGATAGTGTGATGTGTGTACCATAACAGAAACCTATTGGGGATCAAGTGGATTTTAGCATAGAAGTTGGGGATCGTTTGACGAAGAAGCACATACTGAGACCATGAACTGGGGAAACTGGGATTAGTGTTAGAACTTAGGGTTCATTAATCTTGTTTCTGCATCAAAATCACGGAGGCAGCTGCCATGTGATGTCTCACAAATACCATCTCTTTACCTTTGTGAATGAAGAGTGTCCTGTGTGATTTTGAATGTTTTTTTCCCTATTAACATAGCCTCTCGTGACTGGTGGTTACTAGCCTTATGGAAACTGTCGAAAGCGCTATTACAAATTATCTGAATTGAACTATGTTTTTTTAATGACTCACTGATTTCATTATGTTCAATATGATAGGTTGTGATGTTCACCGCAATGGATCTTGTTCCAGAATAGCTGAGATGGATGGAAATTCAGTGTGCTGACAATCTGTCTTGAAGATTGAGCAAATTCTTCGCATTGTGTGGACCATTGCTTTGCCCTTGCGGGTAGAATGAACCATTACGTGCTGACTAAACATCCAATTGCTACGGTATATAACCATCCATGGCTGTTCTTTAACCACGTTTGGGAGGCTCTGAAATTTTGTCGAACACTTTTCAAGCGACGTCAACGGCTCAATATTTGAATCTTGGGAAGAGAATCGCACTACCACGGCAAGCAGGAGGAAGTGGGGTGGTGCTAGGGGACAACCATGGCGTCATGCGTAGGGCAGGCAGCTCGTTCTCTTCAGGTCTTTCATGCCGTTGAGGCAATGGCCAAACTGGCCATGCATGGTGTCCTCAGCTGAGGTGAATGCCAGAACAGAGAACGAATCCTGCTTTTCCCTTGTTTCTAGTTTCATTGAAACTAGCTCTCTCTCTCTCTCTCTCTCTCTCTCTCTCTCTCTCCATCCATTATTAACTTGTCATTAGAAATACTGATGTGGCAGGCCATTATGGAAAATAAAACCCCCATTGGATGCCTAATTAAGAGAAAAAGCAAACCGAGCGCACGATGAGGTGAAGGAAGGGTTCTGATGCAATTGCTTGTCTTCTACTCCTAGGTGACGATCAATCCACACCGCCCAAGATAGTAGGGCATACGATGGAAGTTGCCAAAGCTGGCCGTTAACTCTTCAAATCACATTCCGAGTCCGAGGGGAATTACAACTTGGTAGGGCCCACCTGAGAGCCTTCGTCTCAACAAAGCACCACCACCCTTGGAGGCGTCGCGTCGTTGGCGCTGCCTCCTAGTCTGCTAGCGCCGCTACCGGAGACGGGCAAAACGGGAGCAGGAGGGGAAGAGCTGCCGACTTCGAAGTGCTGACGGAGTCGAGAGGTTTGTGTCCCCCCTGGAGCGCAGGTTCCTGCTGAGGTGAGCAGTTTTTACGCCCTCATCTCGCGTTTGTTTTTGGTATGGGTTTGGAGAGAAGATTGGGCGGAAATTTTTCGGAAGTGGGTGGAAGGGGTTTTCGCTGCGTTATTCGATTTTTTTCGGGGGATTTGGTAGGGATCCACGGCCGCCTGCCGACGCTCACGGAACTGGAGCCGTCGTGATATCTTTCGTGCATCCAATGAATGTTCTTGGGCCGAGCGCGAACCATCCGGAAATCACCGGCAGAGTGCGGACGGAGTCCGGGAAGAGGAGACCCCTAGGACCTCCCCGCAGCCGGTTTGCTGGTGGACCGGTCCGCCCAGGAGCGGCTGCGTCGCAATCGGCGAGTTAAAGAAACGTTCTTGGGCTGGCGAGGAACCCAGGGGCGGTGCAGCTTCTTGTACGCAAGGATAGGGGCGGAGCTCGGCCACAAAGTTCGAAGCGCTGGTGGTACTGAATCTTGGCCTCGGGGAAGGAGCGAAGAAGGATTAACTTCATTCTCCTCTTTCTATCTCTGATAACCCTCCAATTCTTCTTCTTCATTAGAAGTTTAGTTCATAATGTAGAAATTGCTGTATATGTTGCCAATTAGTTTAGTTGCCTGAGCCCGATCAGATTTGTTGAAGATAATGGGGATGGCAAGGGGCGTGACGGCTAGGTGGCCGTGCTGTCTCCTCAGGCTAGCTTAGTCACCTTGACGGAAATAACTGTGTTTTTGAAATACAAGTGGCCGGAAAAGGCTCATGTGCATATTTATTATTAACGCAGCATTCAGTTCTACAGTATAATATTGTGTTTGCTCATATGTATCCTTGCTTTACTGATAAACTCAATTCTTGATCCTATTTTGTAGATGGATCTGCGTCGTCTACTTAAGGAGCTTCTCTTTTGCCCGCGTCAAGACTGTCTCGAGGTAGAATATATTCATGAAAATTCCATTACAACTTCAATCTAATTTCATAAGCAACTTCTGTTGAGACGGCAGCTTATGCAGTATATTTAGTAATTTTGTAATTGATGACTAATTTGAAGTGCTTGCTTTCCATTTTGTATGCTCGAAAATAAAATGACCACATGACAATGTCTGCAGGATGTTGCGGTGTATCTTTGGTATTTCTCCAAAGGTGCATCCCCTTACCTTCAAATCCTGGATGCGTTGAAGAAACGACAACTACAGTTGTCTCCTTTCACAGTACAAGGTCCAAAGGGAACAATAATCCTAGTTACTCCGCTGAAGAACCCCAAAACACAAATGAGTAGCCATTTTATCATCCGAATGATAGACGAGGACGATTTGAAGTATATGGTGGACTGCCTTATCAGGGACAGTGATATTTATTTCGTTGGTTTTAGATGTCACCTTCAGTTGACTCAGGAAGAAGAAATGCTGGAGGAGAAGAAGAGAAAGGAGAGGGAGGAGAGGGCAGGCTCTTCACAGAACCGGAAAAAGATGAAAAAGAAGGGGCAGGTGGACGTAGTAAGGAAGTCGGGATGGGGAAAGTGGCACTGTTTCAGGGATCCAGACATGGCACTCCCAGCTTTCTTTAAAGCCACCGTACTAAACATCTCATCAGCCTATAAGGGAATGTAAGTATACTATTGGTATCATTACAAATCTAATTCTGCGGATGCCCTGTTGTTAGCTTGTGTGGTTGCCCTAATGTGGCATCTTATGAATTCCGCAGTACCTTATTTGGTTCATAATGTAGAAATTGCTGTATATGTTGTATCTACGAATACCTTATCTATATTAGAAGTTTGAATTTCTTACTGATAGAGTAGTAACTTCCACTTCTGTAATAGCAAGTTTGAATTTCTGAGTAGAAGAGTATTGACTTCCATGTTGAGTATGAACTGACTGCTTGTTGTATAGTGCCTTCTATGATTTCATTTTCTACTGCTTTATTTGTTGCAGTAACTTCACCAAAACTGGAGGTGTTCCTGCTATCCGCAAAATGTTTCGTACACTTGCTGTTGTTGAGGATGGCGCAATCGCACTTGATGTCATTGCAGAAGCTTGCTACTGTTTTATGGCTACCATCAGCGAACCATCTCGGATGCTGTCTTCGAAGAATGAAACTGTCAATAGAGTTGTTTTGGGAGAGGAACCATCCCCTGTGTCGGCAGATAACTATCGTGGTATGCATGTGTGGACCAGGAAGGGAAGAGTCATCCTTGAGTACCGGCTACTCAATCGCCTTGAGGCCCACTACAGGCTGCCTACATGGCTGCAATGCCTTGGTCTCCGACAGATTCGAGACCTCATTGGGGAGAAAGGGGAGATTTTGCTGATAAATCATGACAGAACTAAGATGGGTATACCAGGGGAGACTTTTTTTTTAAAATAATAGTATTTTAATGATTAATTGCAGATCTGGGGTCCGATTAGCAAAAATTGCAGAAATGGGTGCCTGTCGGTAACTGGATGACCGACAGGCATGGTATCGGTAACTGGATGACCGATAGGACCCTAATCGGTCATCCAGAGCCCGATTAGTGTTCGGCAGGTTGCCACGTAGGCTATCGGGTAGTCCAAGCAGGCCTGTCGGTCGTCCAGAAAGTGCCTGTCGGTCACCCAGCGCCCGATAGGTGCCTGTCGGTCGCCCAGCGCCCGATAGGTGCCTGTCGGTCTCCCGGTGACCGACAGGCCGCGGAATCTTATCCGCTGCCGCGCCGTCCCCTCTCTCTCTCCTCCATTCGAATCGTCCCGAGCGACGGCGAGAGAGAGAGAGAGGGCGACGGGCGAGGCGGGAGGAGGAGGAGGACCGGGAGGGGCGGGGAGGGAGAGGAGCTGGCTGTCGGTCGTCCGGTGACCGACAGCCCGCTCGCCCGCGCCGCGAGGTGAGTTTGTCTTTTTTTTTTTCTGATTTGTTTAGTTAGATTAACTATGTGGATTAGTAAATTAGTATTGATTAGTGGCTGCGTAGTATAGGGATTAGTAAATTATCTTTAGATTAGTTAAATAATATTAGTGTATGGATTAGTTAACGGTAGGGAAGTTAGTGTAAGTAGTAGAGTAGTATTTTTAGTGAAGTGTAATGGTAGGTAGTTAATAAATTATGAAATGCATAATTAAATTTGTAAAAAAAAGGATGCATTGTTATCTGTTAATGAGTGTTAAAATATTTATGTATATGGATAAATTAATTATGTAAAACATATAATGCCGATAGTAATTAATATATTTTTAGCAGGATGTCTGGTGTAGTGAGTTTCCGAGTTTTTTACGGAGAAGGTCAAATTGAGCATCGTGATTATGGGGTAGATTTGAGTAATTTCCAGTATGTGGATAGTTCTTTGAATGATCCGATAGAGATGCAACGGGGCGAAGTGTATGGCTGGTTACATAGTCTGTTGAATGTTGATCCTTCAGAATATCGGTTTGTAGTGAGAGCTATGATTCCTAGAAAGCATGGAGGCGCATGGAGATGGGAACTTGTAGAAGTGAGAAGCACTAAACATTGGAAGCAATTTGTGAGTATGGGATTGCAACGGCATTTTGCTCACTTGTTGCTGGTGCAATGTAATCGGGTAACCACCCACCATGAAGAGGTTGATGAGAATGTCGTCAATGTGGAGCAGGATGGTGTTGTTGGCCAAATTGTTGATGCGGAGCAGTATGTTAGTGGAGAGCCTATGGTTCACGCAACCAGTGAGGATGAGCCGCAAATAAATGTTAACACACTAGAAGCAGATTCAGGGGAGGTCAATGAGGCAATTGTTGATGAAATGGATAGGGATGATGACGAATATCGTACCTTCGTTGATGGAAAGGCCGGTCAGGGATGGGGCCTAGGATATGAAGAGCCGCAGGACTGGATCAATATGGAGAACTTAACAGTTAATGATGGACACAATTCATGTTGGCAGTATGATGCTGTAGAGGTTCGTCAAGGGCAAATGTTTCCTGATAAGATATCTTTTCAGCATGCCGTGAAGAGGTGGGCGTTCTCAGAGAAGAAGGAGTTCACGGTGGTCATTTCGAACCCGAGGACGTATGACGTCAAGTGCACGGCTCCTGATTGCACATGGAGGGTTCACGGATTCCTGCCTAAAGCTGAGACGTCATTTGTGGCGTCTATTGTGGTAGGCCATTCCTGTTCATTGGATAGGACTCTTCTTAAACACAAGAACATGACTACACAGTTTGTAGCTGAGTACATGTATCCGGAGATTGTGCAGAAGATCGGTATGTCCCCTTTTGCTATAATGCATGCAATTGAGAATCGACTTGGCTATGAGATAAGCTATGATATGGCATGGAGAGCGAAACAAAAGGCCCTGGAAAGAAGGTTCGGGACATACGAGGACTCGTACCACAACCTACCTGGTCTTCTTGAGCTTATGCAAGCTAGGAATATAGGAACCGTGGTTGGAGTGGACGAGTTTCAAAATACAAATGGGGATAGGGTCCTACGCCGAGCTTTTTGGTCATTTGGTTGTATGATACAAGCATTCATGCATTGCCGACCTGTTATTGCTGTGGACGGCACTTTCTTAACTGGTAAGTACAAGGGGCAGATCCTCACATCTATTGGAGTGGATGGGGAGAATCAGATTGTGCCAATTGCTTTTGCAATTGTGGAGAGTGAGAATACAGATAGTTGGTTGTGGTTTTTGAGGTGGTTGAAGCGAGCGGTTGTTATGCAGAGACCCAATGTCTGCATCTTACATGATCGCCATGCGGGATTATTGTCAGCAATTGAAACGCTGCAGACAGACTATAATGATCAAGAATTTTGGCCCGACCTGCATAGTCGATGGTGCATGAGGCATCTGGGGGCAAACTTCTACAGGCAGTTTAAGAGCAAGCGACTTATGGATATGTTTAAGAAGTTGTGCAAACAGAACCGAAGGAACAAATTTGACACATTATGGGGCGAGCTGGACAAGCTCACTGGCAAGTACATGGATGATGTTAAAAAAAAACCTCCTATGCCACGTGATGAGGAGCCGAAGGGGTTAGATCCTTTGCCTAATGAATCGCAGGACAAAATTAGGCGCAGGAGGGGTGGACGAAGGGTGAACTGCTTCTCGGATTGGATAAAGGATGAGCCGATGGAGAAATGGGCATTGATTGCAGATACGGATGGATCACGCTATCACATTATGACCACAAATGGGGCAGAAGTTTATAATTGGGTATTGAAAGGGAGTCGGTGCTTGCCTTTAGTGGGGATTTTAGAGTGTATAACTCGTGGAATTCAAACATACCTGCAAGATCGCTATGCAAAAGCAGTTTTGCGTGTTGCCAACCCACAAGTGGTGTTTAGTGCTAAGATCACTGAGTACATCGAAGAAAAGAGTGCGAAGGGGCAGATGCACATGGTTACGAGAACAGGTAATAGGGAATTCGTCTTTGAAGTGTTGTTGCGGGGTAAGAGCGGACTTGGGATTGGTCGATCCGAAGTTACGATGGAGTGCAAATTGTGGCCACAATTGAACAAATGCGAGTGCAGTTGCAATAAGCCAAAGCTAATGCATTTGCCCTGCTCACATGTATTCACTGGATGTGCCAAGGCAAAGATTAATCCTCATCACTTTGTCTCACCGTACTACCTGAAGGAAGCTGTGATGGCTACATGGCAGGGCGAGCTACTGGGATGGCGGGCTGTGGCTGATTTCACAAAGCCACCAGAGGGTGAACGTATTTGGGTTCCAGATCCTGAAAAAAAAGTGATAGACAAGGGTCGCAGAAAGGTTAGGCGTATAAAGAATGATATGGATGAAGCGAATGTCAAGCGTCGTACAAAGGAGTGCTTGGTATGTGGTGGAGATCATTTAAGGAAAGATTGTAGCCGATACCCGGTGGAGAAGGGGCCCGACAACGTGGAGTTCAGGCGTGTTCCTATGCGGAAGCCAAGGAAGCAGAACCAAGAAGCTGGTCCATCGACTTAATTTCATCAAGTCTAATATATTTATGTTTGTTTCTTTGTACCTGTAGTCATCATGTGTGAAGAACTATGTATTCCAATTCCGTATGACTACGTTACCAAACGCTGTGTGTAATAATTATTTGGAACACTAAGTATTGTAATGCTTTGATAACTGTTTGTTTATTTATTTTCCTATTTATATGTTAATGCTTCTGTGCACGATTACATGTTTCATAGGTAGATGGCTAACCTGGAGTTGATCGATCCAGTGATCGATGCTAAGCATCGATCACGCTTGCCTTCTGGGGACCTTCACGAGACACTGAGACTTAGGACTTTTGACGACTTCTGGAGTGTGGACCCACGTTGGACGCCGAGGTACGCATATGTGAATTGTAGGTTTTAATAATTGTCTATTTCTTCATATTGTGTTTTTTCGGAAATTTAATGCTCTAACACTCGAATGACAGGTTACGTGCGGCAGGGTTGCTACCTCTTGCCCAGTTGTTGGACCCGAGGGGCCGCAGGACCCCTCGTTTTCCAGTGGACCGTGCACTCTTGACAGCGTGGGTGGATCGGTGGAGGCCTGAGACACACACGTTCCACCTCACCGTTGGTGAGATGGCGCCGACACTACAGGACGTCTCCATGCTACTTGGGCTTCCTATAGCCGGAGCTGCAGTGGTTCCTCCTGTTGTGCAGCCGGGGTGGATGGCGGATATCTTGGAGAGGTTTGAGGGTGTCCTCCCCCCGGATGAGGAGCACCCGCAGTTTAGTTTTAGCGACAGGCACGGTCCGACGAAGGTGTGGCTTGAGCAGTTTCGTGCTGATAGGTTGACCGTTGACTCAGAGGACTGGAGGGTTCGTAGGCACCTCGAGGCGTACCTTCTCTGGTTGTTTGGGTGGGTCATGTTCACTAGTACCCACCAGGACTCTGTAGATAAGCGCTTGATCCAGATTGCACGGCAGATAGCAGACACAGATCCTTCAGAGATGCCACAGTACAGTTGGGGCTCAGCTGTGTTAGCCGCGACGTACAGGGCGTTGTGCGAGGCGTGCAGGCGGACGAGCAGTGCGGGTTCGTTGACAGGGTGCCCTTTGTTTCTGATGTTGTGGTCGTTCGAGCGTGTGGACATCGGGCGACCGAAGCTGAGCTCGTACGACGCGTACGAGGATGACATGTACGAGGTCGACGATTTTGGAGACTACGATCCTCTCGGTGGACCTACTATGGGTTCCATTTGGTGCAAGCGCGATGTAAGTAATACATTTTTTGTTGTGTACTAAAGTTTTCATTTTATTTTCGCTACTAACTTGAACATTGTTTCGATTCTTGCAGCCGAGTTGGGCTACAGGGACTGTACGTAGGGCGTACCCACAGTTCGTTGCTGATTTCGACCAGCTTATGGCGGACCGGGTCAGGTGGACGCCGTACACCGACGAGGAGGTCGCGAGGCGTGCACCACGTGGACTCTCTGCCTTGTGCACGCGTGACGCAGCTTTCTGGCTTACGAGGAGTCGCTTGGTCTTTGACATCTTTGTCGAGCCATACGCTGTGCATCGAGTCTTCCGTCAGTTTGGATACTTTCAGGACTTCCCTGTTCCTAGACTGCAGCTAGATCACAGCCACACGTAAGTGCAACATTGCCTAATTAATCTATTCATCAAGTTATCTAAATATTGACGTTCTGACAATATCTTCATTGCAGGTACAACAGGAAAGGTCAGGGTGTTGCTTACGACACTACGTGGGCTACAAAGATGGAGTCGTGGATACAGCAGTGGGTTGGTGCAGCGACAGATGTGCACATTCCACAGGGCCCGTACGACCCGTTGACTTACGCGGCGTACCTTCGGTGGTACCACAGCGCGACGCGTGTGCGGTTGTTCGCTGCGGCTGGCCCACCTGTAGACCACGAGCCAGAAATTACAGACACCTTCGCCACTCAGCCGACTCAGGCCTTTCACTTGATGGTAAGATATTAATGTTACATTTTTTTGTCTTTATTCTTTCAGTTTAATTATTAATGTTATATTATTGTTTTTGCAGACTGACACGTTCCAGGATGTCGCTGCGGAGCTAGAGGGTTTGGGGTCCCAATGCTACAACAACCCTCCACGACTCGACCCACGTGACTTGGGGACAGCACTACTCCGTCTTGCGCGGCGATGTAGGGATGCTCTCCGGTGCGCTTCCTGTACCAGCACCACAGATGTGCAGCCGAGGCCACGACAGAGGTCCCCACCTCTCTCTACACCTGCTAGTGCACCCAGTTCGTCTCGTTTTCACGCCGGGGACTCGTCGTCGGGGCTACCTGCAGCCCCCCCTTTCATGCCTACTCCTGGATGGCCCACTGGTATAATAAAATGTCATTTTTGTATTTCTAACCTTATGTTATTATAATCTTACATTGTTGTTTTACAGGCCCAGCAGTACAGTTCGCCGCGCCTGAGTACTCCTTGCACTCTGCTTCTGGGAGCCTTGGGCATGGGTCTTCTTATGGACACCCAGATGTCCATGGTTTCTCTCAGATGCCAGATGCTCCTCCACCGACACAGCCCACCCAGCAGTTTCCCTCGACACCACTAGAGCCCAGGGTGAGTCGCCCACCGGACCACCTCACGTACCCCACCGATCAGATTCGACGAGGGAGAAAGGGCCAGGGCAAGAGGGCTGAAGGCGAGCCCAGCAAGCGTAGGCGTGGAGGATGACTTAGAGATCATGGATATGTTTATGTGTATTAGTTACAGTTATTTGTATGACTTAGAGATCATGGACTTGTTATATTTGTTTCGTTATTGTAATATTCGTAAGTTATGCATGACCTTTCTTCTATTATGGCCTATCTTCACTCTTTAATTATTTGTTCAACAAACATGCCTCACGCTTGCTGAGGAAGAACGCCAGGAGGAGGAAGAGCGTCGACGCAACTACGAAGCGGAACGCAAGCAAAGAGAGGAGGCGGAACGAAGGCGCAAACAAGAGGAAGAACGCCTTGCTCATGAGGCCCGTGAGGCCGAAAGGGAGAGGATGCGCGAGAGAGCTCGCCGCGCTAGGGCAGCAGGTCCTGATGCCTTCAGAAAGGGGAAATATCCCCGTTGCACTCAGTAGCTCGCCGCGCTAGGGCAGCAGGTTATGTATGTTAGTCGTTATGTGTATGGAACACGCCATTGTTCCCTCCAGTTTATGTATGTTGCATGTTACTATGAACTTTAAATCCGGGTTCTTTTGTTTTCATCATTTTGATGTGCACCCTTTCTGTGTCGCTATGAATGGCGGAGTGCAATGGCCCTACCAACAATTACCTCTCACTGTCCATGACATTAAAACAATAAAGCAGCCACATGCATGCAGGTCTCACTTTTCCTTTAATCATTTCGATGTGCACTGAATCACTGAATCACTGCCTCCACTGCATCACTGCCTCCACTGCATCACTGCCAAACGACCAGACGGGCAGAGCATCCAATGAATTTTTCATCATTCTACACGACCATCTTTTCCAAGCCACCAGAGCATCCGATGCCTCACCAAACAGTCAACACAATGAAACGAAATAAAAATTTGGTACATATGATAAATACATGCAACTCATTATTTGCCACCTAATCTTACGATCTTCGATCCCACCGCCGAGACATATTACTGAAGTTAATGTCCATACTGTAGGGGTTGGATGATGGCTGTGGGCGAGGTGGCGCTGAGAAGTCGCTATTGGAGGGTCGTTCTCGCAAAATAGATTCACTAAATGCCTTGTCGTCAGGGTCTTCGGGTGGAGGCGGAGGTCTTGAGGGTGGCATGGGCATGAAATCGTCGTCTTCATCGTCGTTGGCGTTTGGTTGCACACGCGTTGGCGGAGCGCGTCTGCTTGCAGTGTTTCTTCGACGGGATGTTCCTGTGTTGGATGCCTCCGAAACACTACTGTTGGCTGAGGTATGTCGCCTTCTACGTGAACCTGGCATGCAACCTCCACCGAAGAACATAAATAGATAGAAAAAGTTTGGGATAGGGTTGTCGATCAATTCTTTGTCTTCCGGAAATGCCTAACATAAGAAAAGCAGTCGAATTAGCATCGAAATATAAACCGATAACATAAAAAAAAATATTGTGTACCTGAATGTGGGAGGCATATTTATCGGGGAGCATCATTATCTTGAATCTAGTGCTAGAGAAACCTAACACCGACGGGTGGTTTGCCAGCTCGCAAACCCTATGATACAAATGCCTTTGATCTTCTAAGAGGGCCCTAAGGTCATTTGTGGTGAGATGTTGCGGCGCCATTGCTGCATTTAACATCAAGACAGCTTGTGCGAGATTGTTCTCCCTAAAAGGATCATCCCGGTATTCACGCACTACACGCCAGATTGCTTCCAGTGCTCTTTCGATGTATTGTGGTGTCCATGGAAAACCTTCACTAGATGGTCCTGCCATGGACGGTGTTGTTGAAGAGTGGAAGAAGAGTGGATCGCTGTGATGCAAGAGAGGGTGCTGTGAAAGAAACAGAAGGTAGAGGATAAGGTTTTGTAGGAGGGAGCAGGGGGAAAAAAACCATAGGGGCCTATCGGGTGGCCAATGGCCGACAGGTGCCTGTCGGTCGGCCAATGACCGACTGGTCCTATCGGTCGGCCCATGACCGATAGGCTCCTATCGGTCGGCCCGTGACCGATAGGTTCCTATCGGTCGGCCCATGACCGATAGGCCCCTATCGGGGCTGGGTGTCGGTCCGATAGGACCTATCGGTATTTGGGTGACCGACAGGTTCCCGTCCCGCCGCCACGTCGGCTGCCACGCCGCCTATCGGTCATCCGGTGACCAATTGGTCATCCAGTTACCGATACCATGCCTGTCGGTCATCCAGTTACCGACAGGCACCCATTTCTACAATTTTTGCTAATCGGACCCCAGATCTGCAATTAATCATTAAAATACTATTATTTTAAAAAAAAAGTCGGTAAATGCTGGACCAGCTGACCGGGTGGATCCAGGGTTGAAACAACCTCTTGGTAATTGGTTGAGGAGATAGTCTGGGTGATTCAAACTGTAATTCATGAGCTTCTATTGTCCAAGGGAGTTGAACAGCGATCACATCTTGCTGCTATTGGGTTGACTGTAAAGGCCCCCATGTGTAGTTTTAGGGAATGTGTTGACGCCTGAGCTTGGACTTTTGCTAGAAATTTTGGTGTTTCATCTAGAGTTCTGTTGTTTGTAGCATATGCATTGTGGTCATTGATCTGTGATGGCTTATTATCAGTATATCAATGAGGCCAAATATTGTTGTTTTTCTGATTGAGTCATTTTGTTACCATATGACCATGAATCAGTTCCATTATAGGTCCTACCATCAGTGTCATTTTGTTACCATATGACAATGAATCAGTTCCATTACATGTGCTACCATCAGTGTCATGATTGTAAAGTAGGTTAACTATATATGCAAGCTCGGAGCAATCCAAGATATAACTGAATTATTGCTGCTGTGTCGATGAAACTGGCTATTATATGAGACTAATGATAGATGTCGCTATTTTATACAGAAGAAAGTCTCATAACAATTATATTTTTGAAGCTACATTTTCTCTGTGGGCTTGCATATAACGTAAGAAAAAAAAGGCAGCTAATTTGTGCCTGATAAAATCCTTCACTGTGATTACATGGTTGTTGGACTATGGCCCATATCTGTGTTGAATTGCAGTGAAGCTGTAGTGAACAATTCTGCAGTACTATGACGTCTCAATGAGCCTTAACTGTGTAGAATCGCCATGGTTGGTAAACAGATAGTCTCATATTGTTCAGTAGCAGGAAATCATGTCCCTACCGCTTCGGCGAATGACCAAAATAATTGTTAGAAATAATCTTCACCACGGACCGCTAGGTCCGTTTCCCTAATCCCAATCCAAGAGAGAGGCGTAGAGACGATGTAGTAGATCATTCCGTTTCCCAATTCCCCAAAAAGAGACACATGAACACATCTATAGGTGAATCTTCCAGTCTCTTTCTCATTAGTCATCCAGTAGTGAATACATAGGTATATATAGATATAGAGGTGACCCTTCAAGAGTAGGAAGGTGAAGGTGTAAAGCCCACTTATTTTTTCATATTCTTAACACTCCCCTTTGGGCGTACACCGCGACCACTCATGCCTCATTAAAACTCTGGAAAAACCCAGTGGGAAAAATATGGAGAAAGAGTACATAGTTGTCGTAAGATGCATTGCACTTGTTGCCTCATTAAAAACATTTTGTGAAAACTTCAGAAAAACTCACTAAGGAGAAATGAGTACGTCTTTAAGACAAATCATAATCTTCTGGATCATATCGTTCTGAAATCTAGAATCCTAAACAAAGGGCAAACATTTATGAGTGCTCCTCCGGAACCTTGCAAGATTGTCTGAGTGTAACTGGGGCGCTTTCTCCTGGAAGCACGAACATAGAGAGACTTAGTGATTGAATCACATATAGCACAAGGACTATTATCAAGGTAACAATAAATGAGCAATCATGAATAATAAGCTACACTTGGATTGATAGTGTTGATCTTCTTGATCTAGATCACTCATGATATAGAGCAGTCAAGGCTTATATATACATATAATAATCATAAGTCATTAACATCTTAGCGGTCCTTCCCCAAGCTTAGATCTTGCAACCGTATGCAAGGCTAAGCTAATAAATCTTTCATTTGAAGGTACTAGGTTCGCTTTGATGGTTTATCCTTCTTGAATTATGTGCTTTTCATGTTGCCTGATGGACTTGGATTGCTCTTAGAATCCTGCATTAGTTAGTACAAATCCATTCATCTATATTGGACATATCTCTATAGTTCCATTAATCAACCTAGACACCATGTCTAATTCGATTAATTAGGTGAGGTGAGCACATGTTTTCCCTCCTTTGTCATGAAGGCGCTATAGAGAAGTATGTTTTTCTGTTGTTCAGGTTAACACCGGGCATAATCTAGAAAGATCATAGACCCAACTAACAGAAAAAGATGTAGGCGATTGATTTATGACTAACGTTTCAACCATTACGCATGTATGAAAAAGAACTTTAAGAGCAAGGATATGGTTAAAACTGCAGTTTATTTTTGTCAAAGAGCAAACTCAAAATTCTTTGCATTGATGAAGCAAGGAACAATCGGGCAGCATGAGATTTCTTTTTATTTGCAGAAAAAGAAAAGTTAAATGACAAGGAATTTATTTGTAAAAAAAGAAAGGATAAATGAAAAGGAAGGCTCGATTGCGAGTTCTTACCTGGCGGTTCCTCCTCAAGCTTAGCCTTTGCAATCAAATGCAAGGCTAAGGTATAGATTTCTTCATTTAACATCTTTGTTTCGCTACATATGTTTTCTTCCTCTTGTCATATAAATCCATCATTTCTTGCAAATTCTCTGGCCTATGATTAGGCGCTTGGGTTCTTTCTTTTTTTGTTTCTTTTAGATGCAGCGAGATGGAGTGGTGGAAAATCAAACATGCAGATGGTTTAAAAAATTATGCAGATGTGATGGTGATATGATCAAACAAGATGAAGGAGGATTGCTTAGATTAGCAGCCAATTAACATAACAAATAGTCGATGTCAATCACCGGCAACGGCGCCAAGAATGCTTGTTGGCGTTTCTTACGCAAAAAGATTTAATTTAATTTTCCCAAGCACAGGGAACATCATTGTAGCATTTCACCCGATAGTATTCCAAGGTAATCATATTTATATTTTTCATAGGGAAGCAAGGCTAAAAATATTATTAATTGACAAATAATAAATTACTATTATTTATAACTTGCGAACTAGACCAAAGCAGGGTAAAGATATTTGATATGATTCGTGCTCAAGAAAAAGATCCCTCGATACAGGTAAAAAGGAGTGAGTACTAAGTTTGGGAGGACAACGAGAAGAAAGTATCAATTAGCTTAGGGGTCAGCATTTAGTTTCCTGATAGCCTACAATTATTTAATTACTTAAGCTTTTATTACATATACATTCAAGCGCATCGGAGCACGGCCGCCGCCAAGACATGCAATCCGGTAACTAGGTTCAACGTATCCGGTTAACGGCCCGAGCATAGGCTCTACTGGCTATAACCCAACGTGGTGGACTATAAAGACCGCTGCAGCTCTTACATGCACTCGCGGCTTCCAAATCATCCCGTAAGATTAAGTGCATTCTCATTTTAGAACTATTCCAAACACCACCCTTACAATTATCCGAAAATTCACTCCATCTAGCTAGCGACTAGAAGCCCAGTAACTGGGCCCTCTAGCCAATACAGCAAACAACCCAAATCTAGTAAACCCCAAACAGCTCACCTTGAACATAGTCCAGGAGAAAAGGGCTAGCTTGATGCAAAGAGCTAGGCGTGGAATCAGCAAGGAAATTCTCTACAATAATTACTTAAATAAATAAAATAAACTAAAAAATAAATTAAATAAATAAGAAAAGATAATTATATTAAACAAAAATCTTACAAAAGAAAAGACTTTACCCAATTTTCCGAAGAGAACTCCAAAATCCCGAGCGAAGCTTTCGCTTCTACTCTAACTCTCATAACTAAAATACTAATCCTATTCTAAACTACACAAGTGGAATGGTTCTTCCATAAGCTAGGCACACTTTGAACCTGTCGGAGGAGCTTCTATTTATAGCCCCAAATGGGGTAGAGTGGCTTGCACGTCAAAGTAGGAGGTCGGTGGAGTGACGCGCCTGCCAAGGTAGGCCGGCCGGCCCTCCATTGTGGAGATTGGCCCCCGCCTTCCGTGTGGACGTCCAAGATTGCTTCCTAGTGTCAGCTCTGAGGTCAGTAGATGTCTGGGGCGGTTATGGTTGAGTAACCGTCAAGTTTAGGCACAAAGCCCACCTCTGCAATGTCGGTAGTTCTCCCACCGTCATGGGTACTTGGGCTTGGTGTTTTGCAATGTATTTAGCCCACTGGAGGAAGCTTGAGCCCAAAAGAGACAAACACAGGCCGGCCGCCCTAGGGGGGTGGCCGGTCGGCCAACTATTTTTAGCCTTCCTCTCAAATTTTTAATTGGCACAACTTATGCTCCTAAACTTCGAATTGAATAATTCAAAAGTCTATTTTGACTATTTTGACCAGAGCTTTGACATGGAGGGGTTAAATTTGTGATTTGAATAACTATTTATTGATCTCCAAGTCATTTCTTGTTCCTCGGAGCAGAGCCTTCTGTTAACTTGTGCTTTTGGGTATACACGATGGTTCAAATGGATTCAAAAATAGACTTACGATTGGTAGAAAAATACGTTTGAACTTTGCAAATCGTTTTTTTTCTCCCTCCTCCCACCTCCCCAATCAAAAGGCAACACATGACGGTACCTCAACCTTCCCCTTTTCCACCCACAAGTATCTCAACTGTTGCATGAATCTGAAACATTCATCTATTAAAGGTTAATTGTAGCCTGATCTACGTATAGAATTGGCCTGGGCTAGCTGCTGTATATTGTAGCCCGCTCTACGTATCAAAGGTTGTGTTTTTGCGCCAATTCTAGTGTTTCTTGCTTCAGAGAGTCGGCCTTGCAGCTCTCTCACCACAGTTGCCGGACGAAAATTTTGATGCATGGTGGAGCAAGGCAGCTGACTCGGTGAGTAGGACTACACGAAAAGGACTGAATTCTATCATCATCCTTGGCGTTGGACTCTCTGAAAGCATCGGAACGACTGCGCCTTCAACGGGGCATCTCCAAATCTCTCCACAGCTCCAGTCATGGCTAGGGAGTGGGACATGGCCGGAGCAAGGGCTCTTTCCTTGCTGACAGACCAGGAACGTGATGTTGGTGTTTAATCACCAAGTAGGCAGAGGTCAGGTAGTTTTTCAAAAGTTAAAAGGCGCGAATGTAATGTAGTATATCAGGTGTGCGGTGTGTTGTACTTTCTTCTTCTATTAATGCAATGATATGCAGTTCTCCTGCGTGTTCGAGAAAAAAAATATTTTTTTAGAGACGAGAAAAAAATGTATAGAAATTTTTGCGCGAATTGGCCATTTAATTGGTTCGAACTGCCCCACTCTTTGGGCCGTGAATATTTGTTCAATGGCTGATTTTCCGGAAAAGCAAAGTTTGCGGGCTGATGGACGGGCTCGGACTGATCCGAGTTAGACAATGATTCGTAGTGTTTCTTAAAAAAAGAAAAAAGACAAGGATTCGTAGTCGAGAAAAAAGTCAGGACGGTGGGCTCGGGCTACCCCGAGTTAGACATTGATTCAGGATTCCTATAGTAGTAGAGCGTGGGCTCGGCCTATTTACCTGTGCAACGCAGTCGAACCAGATGTGCTTGCCCTCTCTCGGAGACTCGAAGAAAAACCAGATCTAGGGTTTCCTACTCACACACACAGCGGTGCCGGCGGCGAAGCTAATCCTCATTGCCCCGTGCGTGATGGAGGTGGAGGCGCTGGCTGCGTTTGGGTTGTGGGTCGAGAACAAACAGGACATTGAGGCGAAGGGTACCACGAGCAAGAAAGGCCGTCCTCTGAAGGGGAAAATCCTGCAGCTGTTAGAAAAGGGAATAAGGGAGCTTAGGCAGGAGTGGATTGAGTCCTTGCTTAAGAGGAGAGAGTTGACTTTGAAGTTGATTAAACTTCAAGAAGAGGCGAAGTGGGCGGCGAAAGAGGAGAAAGCGATAGCGCAAGAAGAGGCAAGGGCAGATGAGGCGAAGGCGGATGAAGAGACGATGTATTCGGACCATGAGGCCCAGATCGCTAGACTGTTTCGCGATGATTGGATGGCTTTATGGTCCCAGCACCATGGTTCATACCATGACACCAGTAAGTTCTCCATTACTCATTCCCCTATTGATAAGCAATCTTTTGTAATTGAATGCTTCCTCTCCATCAACAATAATAGAAAGATAAATGGTACACAAATTTGATAGGATCATAACTTAACCAGTAAACAACGATAGCTTAGATGTGATCTCTGCACATGCTAATTGTTGTCACGGTTGTTATTACCGTTGCTGTTATTTTACTCGATCTTAGCTCATTTTAAAAATCTCCTCCAACTATGTGCAGCGAAGCTCCGTCCTATGCGCTTTACATTCAGGTCACCACAGGATTACAGTGTGTTCCCCATGAGCACTCTTCAGATATTTTCTGTCAAGGTTGCTGGAATAAAACGAGGAAGTGGCTTGCAGTGGCCGCTTGATGTGTTTGGTATAGTTGCAGTACGCGACTCCATTGACTACAACCGCAATGTTATCTTCAGCCGCACAAGGAACAGCTGCCAAACTGTCACCAAAGAGGTTCATAGCATCTATTTAACATTTTTTTTTTCATCCCCTGTTATTGCCATGCATGCATGTGTAATTGTATCTTTTAACACCTGTAATTTCTCTGCACCCAATGAATCCTGCCAGTGATGACCACTTTCTTTGAGTAGAAATGACCCTATTCAGCCATCTGATTTCATTGTTTCATATAGATTGCCATGGCTCGCATGCATTGTCATAAGTTCACCTATGTGAAAACAGGCATGGAAAATAATGCCATGACAAACCAGTCATATGCATTTTATTATCATGGCAATATGTTTGCGCTGTGGAATTAACAATTTGCAGCACCCACAAGTCAGACTTGACTAGTTACATAAACTTAGGGGTGAAAGTTGGTGACCCTTAGGGTCGTCCCCGACCCTCTTTAGTTCAACCAAATGAACTAGTTTTCCAAAATGAGCTCTCATTTTGGAAAACTAGTCATTTGGTTGAACTAAAGAGGGTCGGCGGTTATCCTAAGGGTCACCTATTTACACCCCCACTTAAACTTGCCAACATGTGTTGGGCTCAAACTAATTCCTGATTTAGCACATCGACTGAAGTTTTTGACCTCTGGGAATAAGGCAACATATGCACGTTGTCAATAGGAGGAAACTTTGGGCAAATTTTCACCCACCCATCCACAACAACGTGGCTAGTTCATATATGTGCTTTATAGTCTCTGTTGTTATCTTCTGGACATGGGCCTAAAATTATTTAAGGTTTGTCTGCACGGCATTGGCAAACAAAAACTTGCACAAAACAAATATCCTATTCTTAGTGTCACTACAGCATTAATTAGGCTAAAATCTTTCTCCAGTTTTTTGTTCTGTGTATGTTATTGAATATCCCGCTTTTGTTTTTCTCTTCATTCACGCCAGTTTTCTTATTTATCTAATGGTGTTGCATGCAGGATCCGTATCTAGTACTGGCAGGTCCGACCCGAGCTGTTGTGTGGCAGGATTTTTTGAACATCGAGGTTAAGCTGACAGTGAAGGGCACTACTGAATCTGAGGATAAAGATTTGAGTTTTCTAGCTGTCCCATTTGCATGCAGTCAGGCGAGCTATTCATATGGGTTTCAGTGCTATAAGACAAGCCAGCGTAGCACATTGAGGTTTGCACTTGGCTATATTGCTCGCTCTGTGGAGGCCACAATATTTGTGGTCGTCGCAAAAGGGGCATGGCCAGATGGTCTTTGTGGTCAATTTAATGCCTTTACCACTGGCATTCGTGACAAGAGTGTCACTGGTATTGATCATGAGAAAATCCTGTTGCTTGATTTTAAACCAGATAAAATGCTTTCCCCCTGTGAAGAGATCATGCTTTCACGTCATGTTGTGTCTGTTGAAACTAAAGGAAAGCTAAAAATTCATGCCAAGGCATTTCGAGCTTCTGAAAGTGGTGAAAATGCTGTGGAACATGAATTGGTTATGATACCAAAGGATTCTGATATAAGCTCTGGTGATCTGGACTTTGGCTTTTGTTTGCTGGAAGTTACTGTCGCTTGGTCACTTATTTCGTATCATGAACATATTGAGTGACTTGTTTCAGGGTATACACTGTTGATGGAAGTTCTGTTGGTGATTTGTCATTAAAGTTTCAAACTGGGTACCATAGCTTTTGGTTCTTATAAGTGGCATGTTAGTATGATTCTAGTCTTGACTCTGGGAAGGCAGAAGTCTCTGTTAAAGCATGTATGTCATCTGAACCTGAATACAATGTTGCGGAAGATGATGTATTTCACACCTGCAGAATCGTGTTAGGCTTCATGCAAGACTTTGTTAGATGGATGCTAATCTTTGTTGAGGGACTCGTTTCCTATTGTCGTACTTATGTTATGGTCCAACTATATACGATATAAGTGTTGGTATTATGAAATGATATTTAATAAGATGTTGGGATGTTTTTTCTTTATTAGTTACCAATACAACTAGTCTGGATTTTGTATGTTTCACTTTTGGCTTTGGCACGCTAATCCGTCTCTTGGGTGCCTAGCACCCGTCTCCATGAGTACCTTTGTAAACGATCACTTTTTTTTTTTTTTGGTCTTTGAGTCACAGATACATGGGTCTCATGATTTGTGGGCTTACATGTAAGTGACTTAAAGGTACACAAAGTCATCAGATATTTGTATGCTAGACAGGCAACAATCTAAAACTAGCCGCCGTTAACCCATTTATGAATCGTTTTTCCCTCGGCGTCTATTAGTTTGCTGCCGCAACTATCATCGTTACTTCTTGAGCTTTCTTAGCTGACCGATGTCAGCTATTAACGTGTCAGCTACGATTGCACTCTGACTGATGACGTACCCTCCGGATTTCTCTCAACGCTCCGCCTCCGTCTTCTCCACGCTGCCTATCCCAATCCCAAGACGTCGGGGACTCGTGGCCAGACTGGCCATTCCACCCCACAATCGGCTCGATGGCAGATTGGCAGGACTGGCCGTCTCCGGAAGACAGACGAAAACAGCGCGTCCAACCCGTACCAGAGCCGAGCGCAAAGGGGCGCGAGCATTTGGGACCGCCGAAGCAAACAAGGCCTGCAATCCGGCATCTGCAAAGGAACGACCGAACGAGCCAGGCAAGGCGATGATTGTAACATGTTCGATGAAATGCCTAGCCAGCTCATGTCTGACAAAACTTGTGGAGCACCGGGGCTGTTGGAAAGGCGTTGAACGAAATGGTACACATGCCATCAGGGGATTCATTCTGCGCCATCTAGCCTTTGTGAGTTGCGACGACTGCACACTAGCACCTTGTTGTGGAACCCATGCTCTGAATAAAAAATACTCAACCGCTCATGGACACTACAGGGAAATAAATCAAAGCATCAGGTGCCCAAAAATAAGCTTCAGGTGCTAGGAGTTGCTATGCTAGCACCGGTTCTCTCTCCTCCCCCCTTAAGGTACTCTTGCAATGGCTAGTAGGATATTGTCTTCACACAAAGAATTAAAGAATGTCCTACTTTCAATTAATTAGTTCATCTTTCCTAATAATTTAGGAGTGATCCTATCCCGCTTAGTTATGTTCTCATATTAAAGCTAAATACTGGTGGGTAGCAGTTATTGGCCATTGTATAAAAGATGCTAGCAGGTTTAGTCCTCAAGTATGTCTGCGACTGCAGAGGAGAACATCGAGCATGTCAAACTGGAAGTCGAAGCGAATCTGACCTTGGCTGCACCATACTTTAGATAGGTGAACTTGGCCTTGCAGGTATTCCCTGAAGAACATGATTGTTCTGTATAAGCAACTAACATTTCTGACCAACTGTGCCTGAAATGTAAATTTGATTGTTATCGACAGATTTGTCTAAGTATGTCCATAGCAATACCGATGCATTTCTAAGTTTGCATAAGCACTAGAACTAGTAACCAACATATTACATAAAAAGGGAGAGTTGTTCACCCCACAAAATGTCATTAAATTAAGCTTCTTCCATGGGAGTAAAATCATGCACCATGGTCAGAAAACTAACAATCAGCCACAAGATAGCATAGTAAAACCATCACATCAGTCGCAAGGGAACAACCCTGCAGGGGGAATCATCTTGTAAATCCCAGACCATCGGCAAATGGGAGGACACCTTGCCGGTTCTCATGTCGTAGGCGCTGACATAACTAATTTCATCCTTAAAGGTGCACTCCTCATAAGCATTCTCCATTACATCATCCAAGAAGATTTCATCACCCGACAAAGTTAACCCCACAAAGCCACTTTCCATTGTGTCATCCAAGAAGAAGATTTGATCGCCCGACATCCCATACTGAGATGCAGGGACAGCCCTGGAGCAAGGTCGTCCGAGGAAAAGCATGTGGTCATCTTCCAGGGTTCTTACATTGACCCACCGTGACTGCTCCAAGTCTGCCATGAACACTTCAAACTCATTCTGTCCAGCCACGAGTCCCAAACCTGCCGCTCTGCAGCAAACCTTCCGACGTACCATCAGCAATGTGCCACACGATTCAACTAGATAGAGCTTCTTTTTCACCGCAGGGTGTATGCCTGTATGAAAGGGATCACCCTCAATGACGAGTTCGATTTAGGAGATCTCTGGATCGCTGCTTGGGTCTTCACTGATGTTGACCACAAGGAGGTTCTTGTCCCGAGAAATGGCATAGAGCTTTCCCTGATAGAATGCCATATCTTGAAACAACTGGCACTCATCATTCGCAAGTACAGACCAAGAGGAAGCCCCTGGCTTGCACACTATAATCTGACTATTGTGTCCTGTGTTTGGCATTGTACTGTCGGCGAATGCAGCGACCACGTTTGGTGAGCAGAAGATTAGTTTTTTCATCAGAGCTGGTTGGCCTGGTCCTCTGCTGCCTACCTGCCTATCCTGACTGTGTCCGATTTGGGGCTGTATGCCGCCAGTGGAGCTTCTCCTCAGCACAGAATCGCCTGCCCCCACCTTTGCCATGTTTAGCTTTCCCTGATGGTACCATTATCAGCTTACCTCATGGTGAATCGTTCCAGTGCCATGACAGCACGGGCTATCACAGCTCCTGCGGTGAATGGCTTGTCTTCGCTAATGATGGCATTTGCACCTTGAAGAACCCCTTCTCCAAGGTCACCATGACACTGCCTAATATGTCTTGTCTCTGCCTTATTGACGAGCCTCTGGAAATTATCAATGGCCGTGTCATCCCGGAGGGAGGGATGACCTAAGAATCTCTGAACTTGGATGTTGAGATGTCGCTAGGCAAGGTGATCGTGTGCTCAATGCTCCTTGTTGCCGCATTTGTTGACATTGGACATCTAATAACTGTTGCGTTCTGCCGACCTGGTGCTGCCTCATGGTTGGTAAGTGGTCTTGGCTGCAGAAAGCTGCTCTTTGAAATGATGTTCTATGAAGGTAAGCTGTATGTCACTGGCGAATTCATGGACCTTTTGGCCATTGATGTTGGAGAGAACAATGATAGTGGCAAGCTAAGCATCTCTAGGATCGAGCGTCTCATTGAGAATCGAACTTTTCCCTCAGCTTCATCAGTAATGGCGTCTGTTTTGTTTTTTTTTTTCTTTTGAAGGTCGACGGGGGGAGAGCATCCCCACCTGAGGTTTTCATTAACAGGCCAAGTGTTTTGTTTTACATCATCAGCAGGAAAACATTTTACACCATTAAATTAAAAGCAGAACACCAGGCATCAACGACAAATCTTTCGTCGTTCTTCATCCTATAGCGCCATAGCAGGGCTTCGTCTTTGCATCGGGTGATGACACGGCGCATTGATGTAGGCAGGGAGTTGAAGACCACGTCATTCCTCTGTTTCCACAGCTCCCAGCAGCAGTGTAAGGTGAAGGTGACGAAGTTGGGTGCCGGGATAGTTGAGGGCCTCGGCAGTTTCCAGAATTCTAAGGGTGGTGGTGTTGTTGTTGCTGTCATCATGCCAAGTGCATTCCAGAAATCTTGGGCGAAGGGGCACCCAAAGATGATGTGAGCCGTATCTTCCGACGGGTGCTGGCACAGGTCACATGATTCGTTGTCGAGGATCTTCTTCTTCATCAGGTTGGTTTTGCATTGGATTCGTTCTTGGACTAGCAGCCATGCAAAGAATTGCACACGGGGTGGCGCGTAGTTCTTCCAGACTTGATCGTAGAAGCTGCACTCTGGAGCAAATGCTGAGAGAGCCGATTTGTAGATGATTGAGGATTTGAGGTGGCCGTTAGAGAGTCTGTTTTGTTGATTATTTCCTGGTTGAATGTAAGGGTACATTGCTTCTGATTTCCAGAAAAATCCCTGGTGTTAATATGCTATCTGGTGGCTGATTGTTAGTTTTCTGACCATGGTGCATGATTTTACTACTATGGGAGATGCTTAGTTATGACCTTTTGTGGGGTGAACACCTCTCTTTTTATGTAATATGTTGGTTACTAGTTCCAGTGCTAATGGAAACTGCGAAATGCATCGGTATCTAATTATCTGTCCTTAGTTTGATCCATGGTATTTGTAAGAACTTTTGAGTTGATCATGCAGTGCTCATGTGGTGAACTTGTGATATATCTTTGTTCACCCAATTGTTTTCTTTCCTTTTTCCACAGGGCAATCAGTTATGTTTATTTGACTTGTGTGTATTTATCATAGTTCTGTCAGTGTTATGACATTAGAACTAGTGAGTTTCTCTTCCCTCTGCTGATGGTATGGAATCACAAGATGATGCTGTTGTGCGTTGTTTTACTTGAATACTGTTTCTTGAAATTGGTTGAGTGTGATATATGAAGAGTGGTCAGAGATGTTTGTGGTGCAGTTGGCAGTCTATCATATGCGTGATGTATTCAAATTCAATAATGTGATGTGTGTACCATAATAACGAACCCTATTGGGGATCAAGTGGATTGGAGCATACAAGTTGGGGATAGTTTGGCGAAGAAGCACACACTGAGAAGATAAACTGGGGAACTGAGATTAGTGTTATAACTTAGTGCTTATTAATCTTGCCTGCCTCACAAATACCGTCGCTTTAACGTTGTGAATGAAGAGTGTCCTGTGTGATTTTGAATTTTTCGTTGTCTATTTACAGAACCTGACGTGATTATGGTGGTTACTAGCCTTATGGAACCTGTCAAAAGCGTTATCATCAAATTATCTGAATTGAACTAGCTATATTTCTGTCATGGCTCTTAGACTGATTTCATTATGTTCCATATGCTCGGTTGTGATGTTCATTGGAATTGATCTTTTCTTCTTTCATTCTTTTGTTTTTGGAAAAAAAAATCATTGGAATGGATCTTGTTCCTGTATCGTTGAAATGGATGGAAATTCAGTGTGCTGACAATCATTGGAATGGATCTTTTCTTCTTTCATGCTTTTGCCCTTGCGGGTAGAATGAAAGTTTACGTGCTGACTAAACATCCTTGTCTTAAAGTGCCATGCATTTTGCCATTTTTGCTTTGCGTGTCCGCTCTTGTATTTTTTTTTGCGAAAAGGAAATTTCATTAATATTGAAGCATATTACATCCCCTGATTACAAAAACATCCCAATCAACGCCAACTCCATTGATGAGAGACAAGAAACTTTGAAAGAGCCACAAATTCCACCATCTAGGATCACCGTCCCAGACAGATATGCTACGGACGAAACTCTGATCTGAAAGAACACGACCATCTCACCATCCACCACCGCCATCCTCATCCCCAGGGGGGAAAACTGAAACCCAACCCTTTCGCAAAAGAGGGATAGACTGATATTCTACATGCAAATGCGAAGAACTCGCCGTCGTCGAGCCCGTAGCCGAGCCCATCGTCGCCTCTTTCACCATATTCGCAATGGGAAAACATAAATCCGAGCAACATTCAGAAGAATATCGCCGGAAACCAAACTCTCACTAGCCCACACCCATAGCTACGAAGAACCATGACGAGACAAAGGAGGGGCCGGAGTACCTTATTCTTCATCGATAATGGCGCCTTCGACTCGCCGTCACCGTCAAGACGCATCCTCCTTCAGTGTTTCATGCAGACGAACTTGACGACGCCGCGTCGCCGCCGCCTTCTTCTTCTACCGAACCACTAGAGAAATCCTAACCCTAACAAACACCGCGGTCGCTGCTAAGAACGACCACCGCGAGACCTACCTATCTAAACCTATGAAAGAACAAAGCAGACGTCAGGATGCCGGGCCTCCCTCCTCCGCCGACGGCGAAGCCGCCGGAGACGAGGGGGCCGGCAAAGCTTTTTTCTCCTGAGCCGCCGCCGCCTTACATGTACGAGGAAGGCCTAATTTCGTGTATGTGTCCGCTCTTGTATATCTATGAATAATACAATTTTCCTTTGTTTTTTGCTTGTGTACAAGCTGTCAATGTAACATGGCTATGATGAAATATTTTACTGGAAATCCAAAATCCGCTAGCGACGAGTGTATGTAGAAAAAAGAAGGGTCATGTTATAAAAGCAAACTAAAAAATACTATTAAGTATACATTGTAATAAAATATGAATATTGTTCAATTTGAATTCATAGAGTGAGCTCTTTAGTGGATTAGAGTGAGCAAACAAGCTCACAGCGTAGTGATTGTAGTGGGTGAACCGAACTATGATAGACACGACATTGTGTAGGGATTTGGTAGTGGCTCAGATTGAAAACATGAGTTAAGAATCGAACCGAAGGAACGGCATAATCCCCATGTAAGACGGGCCAACTTTCTTGGGTGCGGTTGGATGTCGGCTAGAGTTCGCGATGTAGCGATGTCACAACTATGCCGAATTTCGGCGAAGTGAAGTGAAAATAAACTTAAGTTTGGTGTGGCGGTCTCAACTTACGGAAGAGCCGCGCTACCTCGGTTGGTGGTGGTGAGGAACCAAGCAGCCTTGTGATTTTTCTCGCTGATCTGACTGAGCTCATCTTAAATAAAATAAAGTGGAGATCTCTGTGCTGATTTGATTGAGCTCATCTTAAATGAAATAAAGTGGAGAGATGCTCTTTTTTGGAAGCTGAAACTCTTCTTTAAAAGGTCATTATAACGCTGAATATTTGCACCCGGCCAAATGCGCTCCATATCTTCGTTACTATTCGAAATCAAATAGGCTGGAAAAAAAGCATTGTCCCTGAAAAAAAAAAACGAAAACACCTGGCTGCCTCGCTTGTCGTCTTCCCCCACACAGGACCCCTCCCCAGTCCCCCACTCCGACTGCCACCCGAGAAGCAGCAGCAGCACTCCCACCCGAGCGGCAGCCAGCACTCCACCCCAGCGGCACGGCTCGCCTCTTCACCAGCGCGACCGCCGCGAGCTCTGGTATGCTATCCACCTCGCCTCTCTCATCCCTTGCCCTGCTCCACCTCTAGGCTCTAGCAAATCTGCTTCTTCCTCACTGGCATTCTGTCAACGCACTTCTTGCCCTGGGTGCGAGCCCCTCGCCGTGTGCGGCGGCAGAGCACCCAAGGTGTTCGACGAATTGCCTCCTTGTGCATCTCGATTTTATGGACCCCGTCGTTTTGCCTCGATGAACTGCTGATGTAGCGCTAACGCGTGTTCTTGCCTCGCTGCTTTTTTTGCTAGATTCGACTCCGATGGCGGATACGGCGCCGCGTGCCAGGCAGCTGCCGTCGTGGGCGGAGATCCCGCCGGACCTGGCGGGCAAGGTCCTCAGCCTCCTCCCGACCCACGCCGACCGCGTCCGCTTCGCCGCCGTGTGCCCGCAGTGGCGCTCCGCCTCGCGGCAGCTCCGCCTGCCCCGGCCGCTGCCGGTCCTGGCGCTCCCGGACGGCACCGTCTACAGCCTTCCCGACGGCAAGCCCCTCCATTTCCCTGGTCTCGACCTCGCCGCCGGCTTCAAGACCGCCTGTGGCAGCTGGCTCGTGTTCCGGCGTGACGACGGCTGCTTCTTGGTCGACCCCTTCACGGGGACCAAGGTAAGACGCTGCCTGCTCTGTCTTGCGTCCGGCTCGTCCCCCTGATGCCGTTGCTAGATACATTAGGCTTGGAATCATAAGTATGTTCCACCCCTACGCTACTTGGATGCACATCATTGAGCCGAACAAGACCCCTGTGATAAACAAGCTAATTATGTGCTCGCCAAACCTCGTTGCTGCAATCATCGGCAGTACAATGGCCCACGCGGCACAAACCAGTCAGATTCTAATGTGCCGGCCGGGGGCTTCCTCGTGGTCAGTACTGGCAAATGACCCCTGCCTGTTGTTTGAAGATATGGCATTGTATCAGGGAAAGCTCTATGCCGTTGCTCGGGATGAGAACCTGCGTATCGTCAACATCAGTGAAGGCACAAACAGTGGCGATCCACAGGTCACTAAGGGTGATCCCTTCAATGCATGCATTGACAGTGTGGTGAAAAAGAAGATCTACCTAGTTGAATCATGTGGCACGTTGCTGATGGTACGCAGGAAGGTTTTCTGCAGAGAGGAAGATGTTGGACTCGTGGCTGGACAGAGTGAGTTTGAGGTGTTCAAGGCGGACTTGGAGCAGTCACTGTGGGTCAATGTGACAACCCTAGGAGATGACCAGATGCTTTTTCTCGGACGACCGTGCTCCAGGGCTGTATCTGCGTCTCAGTACGGGATGTTGGGTGACCAAATATTCTTCTTGGATGATGTGATGGAGAATGTCTTTGAGGGCTACACCTCTGTGGAGGAGAACACTTCTGTCAGTGCCTACAACATGAGAAACGGCGAGGTATCCTCCCCTCTGCCGATGGTCTGGGATCGCAAGATGGTTCCTCCAGCATGGTTGTTCCCTTGCGACTGAAGTTTTGACTATGCTATCTGGTAGTTGCTTGTTAGATTTCTGACCTTGGTGCATGATGATAACTCCTATGGAAGATACTTAATTATAGCCTTTTTGTGGTGACCACCTCTCTTATGATGTAATACGTTGGTCACTGGTTCCAGTACTTATGCAAACTGTGAAATGCATCAGTACCTTTCTGTCCTTAGTTGAATCCATGGTATTTGTAAGAACTTCTGAGTTGATCATGCAGTGCTCATGTGAACTTATGAATGTCTGTGCATCCAGTTGTTTTCTTCCCTTTTCATTTCGCATAGCGCAATCAGTTGTGCCTATTTGACTTGTGTTGCTGTTCTGTCAGCGTCTTTGTCTCCATGCCATGAGAACCAGTGAGGTATTCTCTCCTCTGTGCATAGTCTGGAATCACAAGATGGTTCCCACGGCATGGCTGTTCCCTTGTGCTTGAAGTTGAAGGTGTTACTATGCAATCTGTCAGTTGATTACTAGTTGTGCGTCCCGTCCACGGTGCACTGATTGATCACTTCTGTGCAAGATGTTAGCTTCATCAGTGTTTGTCTGGCTCTGGCCACCCTTCGTGTGATGTCTACTTGCTATCTTGGCGAACTCTGGTGGTTACTGATTGCCGTGTGCCTCTGCAAACTGTGAAATAAATCAAATTCTTAATTATGTGACAATAGGATCTTTCGAGCTCATAATGCGATGCTCGTGTTGTCAACTTGTGCTTCTAGTTTTTACTTATTCGAACTTGTGATGTTTATCAGTAGTCCATTGTGCAGGTAGAGTGCATGTTGAGATGGCATGCATACCTGCAATAAGCATCAGTGGTTCGGTATACGTTAGCATGCTTCTACTTCCCTGAGAGTGACTAATATTTCTGTGGTTGCGTCACCTAGAATGTTTTAGTGAACGCAGAAGTCACAAATCAGCTTACGCTGAATTCGCATAGCACGTTTCCAGTTATCATCACATATTCACATAATTTTCCTTAGTGGGAGATAAGAATAGTGATCAGCGATGTTTGTCGCGTAATTGCTACTTGGCACGTGATCCACCATCCAATATTTTTCCAAGATATTCCCGAATGAACCACCACATAATATTATTCCAGGTTAAATTAAAGATCAATTTCCAATTTTCAACGGGGAAAGTAACAATAGCACATTCAGAAAATTTTGCACTTTTATAAATCAAAAGCAATATGCAGTCATGCAGACAATCTCCAAATTTGTAAATACAAACAATTTCAGAGTGCATTTTCTTTAAAAACTCAGCCCTAGAAATTCTGCGACCACAATAGCAATAGACGCCTCCATCCTAAGGCACGCACGGCTCGCTCTCCACCGGTGCGGTCGCCGCATCATCGTTCCACGGCGGCCAGGCTATACATGTTAGCTGCGTCACCTCTGTCTCCTCCTGCAACGAATGCTGCCTCTTGGTCCTCGTCAAGGGCCCGCGACGCTTTCAACGAAATGCCTCCGCATGCACTACGTACGGCTGTATCTTCTTTGATGATCTGACGCGTTTTATATTTGAGTCACTCATGATATTCATGATACGAAATAAGTGACCAAGCGACGGTAACTTCCATCTTACAAAAACCAACATCAAGATTACCGAAGCTTACATCCGCTTCCTGAGGTATCATAACCAACTCATCTTCCGTAGCATTTTCACCACTTTCAGAAGCCGGAAATGCCTTGACACGAATTTTAAGCTTTCCTGTAGTTTCAACAGAAACAACGCGGCGTGAAAGCATGATCTCACCATCATCGTTAACAAGCACTTTCTCAGCTTTCGAATCAAGCAAGGCGATTTTCTCGTGATCAATACCAGTGACGCTCTCGTCACGAACTCCAGTGGTAAAGGCGTCAAACTGACCACAAAGACCATCTGGCCATGACCCTTCGGCGACTTGCACAAATATTGTGGCCTCCACTGAGCGAGCAATATGGCCAAGTGCAAACCTCAACGTGGTACGCTGGCTTGTCTTGTAGCACTGAAACCTGTATGAATAGCTCGCCTGACTGCATGACAATGGGACGGTTAGAAAGCTTAAATCTTTGTCATCAGATTCAGTAGTGCCCTTCACTTTCAGCTTAACCTCGATGGCCAAAAAATCCTGCCACACAACAGCTCGGGTCGGACCTGCCAGTAATAGATATGGATCCTGAATGCAACACCATTACATAAGTAAGCAAACTGGAGTGAAAGAAAAGAAAAACATGAGCAGCATAAGCAATACATTAGCAACACAAAACACAGAACAAAAAACTGGAGGAGGACATTAGCTTAATTATTAATGATGCAATGACACCAGGAATAGGATATTTGTTTTGTGCAAGTCATTAAAGGTTTTCTGCCCATGCAGTGCAGACGAACTTGAAATATTATTAGGTCGATATATCAAGACAATATAACAGTAGAGACTATAAAGCGCATTGCTGAACTAGTTACATTGTTGCGGATGAACCCACTGTTCCCAGTGCTCCGATATCCTCTGAGGTAAAAACTTCAGTCAGTGTGCTAATCAGGAATTAGTTTGAGCTCAACATGTCGGCCAGTTTAAGTAACTAGTCAATTCTGACTCGTGTGTGCAATTGTCATGTGTTATTTTACACGCCTGTTTTCACATAGGTTGAATGTATACATTTGAGCCATGGAAATCTATCTGAACAATGAAATCATATGTGGACCGAATATACCAGGGTTTCATTTTACTAATTGAAAGTGGTCATCACTGCCAGAATTCGTTGGGTGCAGAGAAACTACCAATTCTTCACAGAAATTTTTTCTGTAGCTGCTTGGATGATTTGGAAGCAAAGAAATGGCAAGAGTTTTGAGAATAAGCTCCCAAGAATTATCAATTGGAAGCGCTCATTCAAGGAAGAGGTGACTCCGCACTTGTACAGAATCAATGAAAGGCACCATCAACCTATTAAACAATGGCTTGCTGCCTTGTAATTCAACGGTTGTATATTGTATCCTTTTTTTCCTTGTTTTTCTTCCTAGATGTATAGTTGTTTATTTTGGTCCTTAGATTTAGTGTTAGTAGCAGCTTTTGTAACATAAGACTCCTGTTTTTTCCTTTGATATAATGAAAATCGACAAACACTGTGGGGACGTTCCTCACAGTTTCGCGTCAAAAAAATTACGCATGCATGCATTGGTAATGACAGGAGACAAAACAAAACAATGGATGGTAATCAAAATCAAGAGACGCTTTCGAACCTCTTTGGTGACGGTTTGGCAGCTGTTCCTCGTGCGGCAGAAGATAACATTGCGATTGTAATCAATGGAGTCGCGCACTGCAACTATTCCGAACACTTCGAGCGGCCACTGCAATCCACTTCCTCTTTTTGTTCCAGCAACCTTGACAGAAAAGATCTGGAGAGTGCTCATGGGGAAGGCACTGTACACCTCCTGTGGTGGCCTGAATGTAAAGCGCATGGGGCGGAGCTTGGCTGCACGTAGTAATAAATAACAACAATTAGCAGGTGCAGGGATCACATTGATCTAAGATATTGATGTTTATTACCGGTTAAGTTATGATCCTGTCAAATCTATGTATCTTTCTTTTATTTTTGATGGAGAAGAGAGGAAGCATGATCAGTTATACTTGATTATTGCAAAAGATTGTTTGTGGTGTCGATATATAGGGGATGATTAGTGGAAAACTCACTGGTGTCTTGGTATGAACCGTGGTGGCGGGACCATACAGCCATCCAATCATCGCGAAAGCCTCGAGCGATCCGGGCTTCCTCGTCCGACTCCATCGTCGACTCTTCATGATCCGCTTTCGCTTCGTACGCTTTCACTTTCTCTGCTTCAACCGCCCGCTTCGCCTCTTCTTCCTCTAAGATCCAACTAAAATACGCCTTGCTCTTCGCTTCCGATCGCAAAGTCCTGCAGGCCTGCCGCCGGATGTTGACCTTCGCCTCCATCATCTCGCGCCTTCGCCACAGCAGGCACCTGGATCCGTGTCTCGGTGAGAAGGCGTCTTGTTTGATTGTGCGTGGTACAGGTAAATAGCCCCGCTGAAACCCGCCCTCGTCACGGGTCACGACTACGAATCCATGTTGAAATCGGAGTGACTAATCAGGCCGAGCTGCTTTTAGTTTTTGCACCACTCGGAGTGAGTTTGAGGCAGACTTGGAGGCAGCACTCACGGTGGGTCATGTGACAACTCTTCGGCATGACCCAAATGCTTTTCCTTGAACGACCGTGCTCGAGGGCTGTCTCTGCGTCGCAATACGGCCGGGATGCCAGGAGACCAAATCTTTTTCTTCGATGATGTGATGGAGAATGCCTTTGAGGAGTAAACCTTAATTTGAGGAGGAAGGAAACCACTTCTGTTAGCGCCTACGACATGAGAACCTGCGAGGTCTCCTCCCGTCTGCCGATGGTATGGAATCGCAAGACGATTCCTGCGGCATGTGGTTCTCCCCCTCGAACTGAACTGTAGTGTTACGATGCAATTGGAACTTCATTACTGGTTGCCTGACCATGGTGGGTACGTTGACTAGCTAGTTACTCTTGGAGATGTTACCTCTTAACAGTATTTAGTATGTGGCTCGGGCCGGCCTTTGTGTGATGTCTGCTTAGTTCTCTTTTTGGGACATCCGGCGGTTACTGGTTGTGCCTATGCAAACTCTGAAACATCAAACCGTTAATTATCTTTTTCAGCCGCCGCCCCCGCGTCGTCCCACGGGCGACTCGGGCGGCGAAACAACTCTGCCACACCTAAGCCCCACAATCTCTCCCCATTCCCTGCCGCCGCCGAAGCTCGCCTGCCGGCACAACCCGGCGGACGGCGATGATGGTGGCGGCGGGGCCGTCGTTTCCATCCCTTCCTGTTTTCCCGATGGTTCCCAAGGATGGTTGATGGCAGCCAATTTCATCGGATTCCTCTTCCTCTGGCCGTTCATCGTCGCGGGGGTGGGTTGCCTGCGGATGTGGCGTGCGGCGGCGGCGTTGGTGGCGTGGACCCGTCGCAGTCGTGCGGTGGTTGGCGGCATGTCTACCGCGGTCGTGCGGCGGCGGCGGCATGGGTCCTTCGTCGTCCGATCCCAGTCGCTCCGTGCCTAGCGGAGCAGTTGACGTCGACTCGATCGACGTTCTCTAGTCCAGGGTGGAGTCGCGGAAATCGTTTCCGTGTTGAGCTCAACGAGATCCATCTGCAAATGCTGTAGCCATTGCTCAAAGCTGCAGAGATCGATCTCAGCGTCGTCGCAGTTTCCTGGCGGCTTATGAGGAATTTGGACATCTATGCCACGCGCACACAAGGATGGTTGCCAGGAGATTGATTTCTGGTTTGATCTTGCGTCGATCATGTGTGTTGCAGCAGCTGCTCTGGCAGTTGTTGGTGGCCTATGCCGTGCAGATCCTCATCTTCTACTTAGAGGGACGGCTGATGTGCGGCGTCTCTCTCCAAGTATGGAGATCTGATCTGTAGTTTGGGGTACCAGGGTGAAAGCTCAGCCTGGCTAGTTGCTGGTGCCGACGACGAACAAGGATTGTTGAAGGCGTCGTTGTGGTGCTCCAATGTCATCAGATCAAAACACTCCGGGAGAATTCCTATACGACGGCGGCATCTTCGATGTCGTGACCTTCGTGAAGGCGTCGTTTTTGGAGTCATTTGCACGTGTGTTGGGCTCGATGGTTGTCTCGAACATCATCCTTGGACGTCTCCGGCAGTTATCAATTTCTTCCTTCGTCGGTTGCTGTTTGGGTGGTCTTGCTTCAATCAAAGATGTTGTTCGTCATTGGATTGGCAGTTGCTCGGGTGTGTTCTATCCTAGATGGTGGAAGAATAGACATATGGAGTCGACCGTACTCAAGGAACAACACCGGAAGACACTAAAAACTGTGGATAGGAGACTTTTTCTTTCTTCTTTTTTGTTTTGTTTCATCAGTGTAGCTTTTGTGCACTTCTGATGATGGCCATCTATTGTCGATGGTTGTATTTGGCTGTAACTTTCTTAGAGGTCAAGGCCACTGCGGTCGTAGCTTCTCTGAAGACCAAGGCCGGGATTAATACAACCTTCCCATTATCTAAAAAATAATTATCTTTTTTTGTGAAAAAACCATTAATTATCTTACTGTAGTTTGATCCTTGGCATGGTACGTATTTGTAGGAACTTTGGGGCTGATTGTGTAATGCCCATGTTGTGACCTTTTGATTTATCCCGTGGTGCTAGTTTGGGCTTACTCAGACTTGTGATATATGTATGCATCGGTGTTCCGATGTGCATGTGGAGTGTGTGTTGAGATGCTCACGTATCTGCATTAAGCACCAGTGGTTCAATAATTTTGACCTTGTGGATTGCTTATCTTAGCATGTTTTTACTGCCCTTGCAGGTGATTAGCATTTCGTTGCAGAGCATGCAACGTGCTTTCTCATGGGGACACAGAAAGAAAAACGTAGATGGTAGGAGTGATCCATCATTGTTTGTTGGAATGTTTCACAAGTTCATACACTTCTCGTTAACTGCACCAAAATTGTAATGTGTTCTATAAATTCGAGTGGGTGCTTCTTTTTCTTGCTAAGGATAGTGTATCCTGTCTCTCTATATACCTCTCTCCATTGGTTGCTGCGGAAGAAACCGTGGACTGCTGTAAATGTAATTTTTTTTAGGGGATGTAAATGTAATTTAGTGAAAAATCGCCACAGAAATGAAAGAGGTTTAACATAACAAAATCTTGTGGGCCTTGCTGCCCAAGGCCGGACCAAAAGGGCCCGTCTGGGCCAGGTTACCAGCCGCTTTCCTCCCCGAAGTGTCCGCCACTCCTTCCGTTCACTTCCACCACCAGAGCTCAGGTGAGGCGAGGGCCGTGGGGACCCTGCCGGCGGCCGGCGACCTCACGGCGCGGGACCCATCGACGTCGCTTACGACGCGACCCAACCCTACACCGAGGCATCTACCGCGACGGCGCAAATCCTGGTGTTGGTTTGTGCCGTATTTTATTTTTTTTGCCTGTGATTTTAGTTAGGGATTTGTGACCACCCCTTTCTTCCCTACCAAAGCTTTGAGCCCTTTCGTTCTCTAGATGTTAGGTTTCGCTGGATGATCTTGTTAGCTTTAATGGAATCTGGCTAATCTTATTCCACCATCTGGGTTTAGTTGCCTGTCTCTTGGCTAATCTTGTGCCGTGTACTATTGTGTTGGTCGGTGCTGAATCTCTCATTTAATCGGATTGTGGGTACTGGCTAGTGAATATCTTATGCTTGATATGCAACGGAGATTTGTTGTTTTTTTCCAACTAAACTACTAAAGTTTGGATTCAGGTATGTTGCACGTGTGTTCAGAGTATGATTAGGCCTTTCCAGTTCACAAAGTGTTTTGTTACTCAAATTAGACAAGAAGGGAAAGTGTGCAAGCGCAAAATCAGCAAGTGGAGTTAACTTTTATCAAATATTTTATGCTATAAGAAATATCTTAATGAGTGCGTTGGGACTGACAAAGTCACCTGAAATAATCGTTATATCGTCACCTGCAGACATCTAATAATCATCTATGCAACATAACCACTTGCTACAGAAAGAACAAAGAGCCGCATGACCAAGTGTTGTGTATTTATCCCAGGGCCTTTGCATCCATGACCATGTTTTTTACAGTGATACAAGAATTTAGTTTGACTTTGGTATTCAAAGTTTCTTCTTCTTCCTGTAACAGATCCCATTTTGCAAGCTGGCACATGCAGAGCACCTGCGATCATGGTCAGATCTTCCAACAGAGATTGCTGACCTGGTCCTCCGCCGTCTCCCTGCTTATTCTGATCGTGTCCGTTTTGGGGCTGTATGCCGCCATTGGAGCTTCTCCTCAGCTCAGATTCGCCTGCCCCCACCTTTGCCATGTTTAGTGTTCCTAGATGGTACCTTTATCAGCTTTCCTAACTATGAATTCCTCCAGTTCAACGACAGCGCAAGCTATCACAGCTCCAGTGGCGAATGGCTTGTTTTCTCACGTGATGGCACTTGCTCCTTGAAGAACCCCTTTTCCAATGTCACCTTTGACACTGCCTAACCTGTCTTGTCACTGCATTATTGACGAGCCTGTCGAAATTGTCAAGGCCGTGTCATCCCAGAGGGAGAGATGACCCATGAATCTCTGAACATGGATGCAGGGATGTCGATAGACAGGGTAATTGTGTGCTCATCGCTCCTTGTTGCTGCTATTGTTGACATTGGACCTCTGAATACAGTTGCTTTGTGCCAACCTGGTGCTGCCTCATGGTTTGTAAGTGGACTTGGTTGCAAAAGGGTGCTCTTAGACATGGTGTTCTATGAAGGTAAGCTGCATGTCATTGATGAATTCAACGGCCTTTTGGCCATTGATGTTGAAGAGGACGACGGCAGTGGCAAGCTAAGCATCTCTCAGATTGAGTGCCTCATTGAGAGTGCATCCTTTATTATAAACCTTGGTCCCAAATTGCCTCTCTGAAATAAGGCAGTTCCTGATTGCATGTCCTGGTGCACTGCTTCTGATTAACAGAACAATCTTTGGTAGGCCATCTGATAGCAGCTGGGACGGTATGCCAATGTAACCAGTAGGGATTGAATTCGAGGTGTCTGAGGCAGACTTCAATTCATCACACTGGGTGGATGTGGGAAGTGTGGGGGAGGATTTTACCTAAATTTCCGGTTAACTGCTGACTTTGTACTCTTGGCAGAAGCTACTCCGAATCTGTTTGTGTGTCTCCGTACGAGCTAAAGGGAGATGTGCTAAAGGGGAACCGTATATTGATCCTGGACGATGATACTTGCAAATGGTTCTGGAAGTTCATGCCGGTGATGGGCAGACCCACTCGCTTAAACTTTCAGAATTGCTCAAGGGCAGGGAGGCACCAGGGACTTGGCTTTTCCCTCACTGATCAGAGACATATATTCCTTTGGGGTATTTATCAGTGGCACCAATACCATACAGTTAACGATGTGGCAGATATGTGCTATATCTGTTATTGATATGCACTTTCCATCATGTGCCAACTGTTGGTTATCCATATTCCAGGATGCTACCTGAGCTCAGGACGCATTTCATTTTCGGTCCATGCTGTGTTGCTACTTTATTGTCTTCCTGAACTTCTGTTTTGGATCTTGTATTGTGTTCTTCTGTATGCTAAGCTAGAGATTCTTTATCTCAAAGTAATACAAATATTATTACTTTAACTGTGCATCTTAATCTTAATATTTGTATGTTATTTTTGTGTTAGTTGTTAACTGTGCACCTAAATCCTAATATTGGAAGGCATGTGTAGCATGTAATGGCGTCCGGTATGGGTGCAGTGCGTTTCTTCAACCAATGTGGGGTATTTGTGCATTTGTAAGTTAGTCCTCATTGCCCTTAATTCCTGATGTTGCTGTTCATTTCACCATCTTTTTATCAGTAAAAGCAACGTCGGCGGTTGTTGGACTCAGCACATTAATGGCGCTACTGTAGTTTGCTGTCGATTCCCTTGTTAGGTACTATTTGAATTTGATTATTTGCCATTAAATGCACAAGTTATAGGATTTCTGAGGTCAAAGATTAATATCCCTTGCTAGTTCAAAAAAATTTAGTTTAAATAGTAAAAGGCTTAAACGAAACGTAGCTTTGTTGTGGCATTTTCCGATCAATTTTCACTGTCAGAGTTAGATGCTTAATATAAGTGGGGTTTTCATGTGATCATATGCACTAGGCACAGCTCTGCATGTTCTTCAGTGCGCATGAATGATAATATAACCGGAACACCTTTGGTTCACGTGTTCTTCTCGATCATTGATAAACCAGTGTGATCTAATTGCCTTAGTTTATGCCTTGCGTTCTCAATCATCGTGGATTCGTGGGTGGCCTTCCTGCGGCAAGGTGGATATACTACACGGGTTTATACGAATCACGGTGCGCAGTGCCCCCTTTTCAATCGAGCAAATAATCTTTTATTTGCTATCGGATCAAAATTCATTTCTCTCTTATTCGCCATTCTAATCACTTTGGTACTCAGATTAGTGTGCTCTCATCGCTGCATTATTTGTGTTGCAATAGCAAAATGGATTCGTCTCAGTGTATATTATATGCGAAGAAAAATTCAAAATTTTTGGATGCAAATCAGAGGCAATATTTGATTTTTACTCAAAATTACCTCAAGTTTTCATCCAAAAAATTTGAAACTTTTTTTTCGGCATAACATATACATTGAGACAAACCTATTTCGGCACTGTAGTGTAACACCCTAATTTTCACATTTTTGCAATAGTTTAAAATTTCCTTAATTTAATTAGGGTGTTATCACTTTTCCTAGGCAAAAGAACTATTTTCTAAATTAAATAAATTAATTTAGGTTATAGAATAATTGTTTGTTGCATTCATGCTGGAGTAGTTTGCAGTAGCGATTTTATGGTGTGGCAAATGAATTTAAAATGCGAGTAGAAATCGTTTCTGTTTTGTTTAGACTTTAGAAAGGAAATAGAAAAAGAAAAGAAGAATTCGTCGCAGTTGGGCCTAAATTCTTCGGCCCAGCTTCTCTTTTTCTTTTTCTCTTCTTTTCTTCTTTCCCCTGCTTGGGCCGACTTGTTTCTTTTCTTTCTCCTCTCTTGGCCCGGCCTGTCTCCTTTCTTTCTCCCCGCGCCAGCCCAGCAGCCCGGCCGCAGCCCGCCGACCCGCGTCCAGCCCCGCAGGCCCGCTCCGCCGCCCGTACGCCGCGCCGTGCCGCTTTCCTCGGCGTCCGAGCCGGACTCGTCCAGGTTCTAGCACCACACCAGGCTGAGGACTCGTCCTTGACTCCCTTTTTGCCGTTTCGATCTGCGCCGCCGCAAACCCTAACCCGCCGAGTCGCCGCCTCCGTCCCAAACCCCGGCCGCCGCCCGCCGCCGGGAGGACGTCGCCCCGGACTTCACCGACCTGACGCCGAGCACCACCGTGACGCACCGCCCCTCCCCGGCCTGATCTCGACGAGCTTCGACGCCCGACGCCGCCGTACGACGCCGCCGACCGTCCGCCGTCTCTCTCCTCCGTCGACCGCCGCCTTTCGAGCTTCACCGACCCCAAGCGACCACCGAGGTGGGTTCCCCGTTGCCGTGTCGTGCCTCCCGGCCACTCGCGACGAGCTTCTGCACTCCGGAACACCGTTCCGGCGAGTCGCCGGCGAAGCGCCGCCGCGCCCGTCGCCGCCGACTGGGTCCGGTCCGCCATGGACCCATGGACCGGGGTCCTCGAGCGGTCCACAGCCGCCATGGACCGAGTTCACCGAATTTCCAAATTAATTTAATTCCTTTATTCTTTATTGCGTCAGCCTGACGTCATGCTTGCGCAATAACTCGAGTTTTCAGTAGAAAAATAATTTCAAAAATGCTAAACTTGCAGATTAGACCCTCTAACTTCAAATGCTTATAACTTTTTGATCTTAACTCCGTTTTAAGTGATTCTTGCGCTCACGCGATCGTAGGAACGAGCTCTAGCTTTTAGTGCAGCTTTTGTAGCACTTTGGTACTGTTTGGTGTACTGTTCCTTATTGTTTGTGTATGTGTGCTTTGCATGTTACCGTTATTAGAAGAGGAGCCGTTTGAGAACTTCCAAGACCAAGAGTTTGATCAAGCAGCAGCAGGGGATACAGGCAAGTGTCCTTGACCATTCTGAACCTATGTTTTAAATGTGTCTTTTATAAACCTGCATGCTTGTTTAATATTGAATCCTATTGTCTACTTTACCTGTTCCATATCATTCCTTGTCGCCCTAGCTTATGGTGGTTGTCATTGGGTAGCTTTTGCTTAGCTTTGCTGTTAGAGTCAATCATCTTATCATGTTAATCTTGACTAATGGTATACTTTAACTAAGTGTTAACCTGCTAATCTGTTTAGCAACATGGAAAGCTAGGGTCTGAGCAAGGGGATGGTTTGGATGGTTCTCGGTGAACTTTTGGTTTGTGATTAGTTCTTGCTCGGATCAGCTAAGGACCGGTTTGTGGAGCATGTAACTATGACAACAGTGCCATCACAAGACTGATAATGGGTAGGCTAGCCAAATAATTAGGGTGTTCTTAACTTTGTGCTCGCTATTGGGAGAGCGGGGAATGGATGCTTTGTGATCCTGGGAACCGCCTGGCATCAGAGGGGGCAGGGTGTTGGCTCTTGAGTCATGGTCCTGTGTGAACTGTGGGTTCTGTGAACCAACACTTATGTACGGCTGTGGAACCTTAATGAGCGAGTTGCATTGTTGGGAGCATTCTTTGTAAAGGCTAGTAGAGAAACCCCGGTCATCTACCTCGGAAGTGGAATGGCTCTACGGGAATCTCTATCTTGTGGATAAAGTGGTGCCACCTCTGCAGACTGTAAAACTTTCATGAAAGCCGTGCTCACGGTTACGAGCGGCATGGCCATCTCACATGATTAGTGGGTGCTGGTTGGATGGGTGGTTTCTGGGTGAATCATATGAATCTTGGTGATCGTTTCCCTCACGGTCCTGTGTGAACCGTTGTCCTCTGTGGACTGTCTCCTGTGTGGAGTTTGGTTTAGTTTACTTAATTTAATTGATGGGTAGTATCAACACACCTAGTAATATAGGTTGCTTTATAAACTGTGTCTTATGTTATAGTTGGCATTTAAACAAATGAATCATGTTATAGCCTTTATTCTATTAAGCTTGCATGTCATATTTTTCCCCACTTGCGGAGTACGACATGTACTCACACTTGCTATTCCCCACTCTACATCGAAATGCTGGTCAGAAGATGAAGGCGCCATGGAGTACTTCGACGAGGAATACTAGGCGTGCTGTCTCCCAGTCGACTGCCTTGGCGTTTGGGTGTTTTCCGCTGTCGAGTTATTTAGTCTTATGAGACATTTATATTCGGATATTGTAATAATGCTACGATGAGACGATGTAATAATGACACTGGTTATCCTGGCACACATATAGTTATGCATTCAGTTTTGTCCTTAAAGCTGGGTGTGACATGTAGCCTGAACATTGTATAGGTTTCAATAATAAGAGAAGAGTATAGGTTTCAATAATAAGAGTATATAGTATTATTTGCATCAATCAATCTCGCAAACTAAAGATCGAGCATGTAGGGACAATGAGGGTTGTGGCAGTTCTTGCTCTCTTGGCCATTGCAGCGGCAGAGTACAACATTGTCGACTTGGGTGCCCATCCCGGTGGCCGGTACGATTCCGCCAGTGCATTCCTCGCCACATGCAACGACACGGGCAGCGCACCAGTGATGCGCGTTCTAGCTGGCACATTCCTGCTCCGCACAGCCGCAATGGCGGAGCCAGCCTAACAACCAAGGCGGTGGTCATCTCTCTTCTTCCTCCAGCCCTCCCTTCCTCTTCTTCTCTTCATCTCCATAGAGATCCAGCAGGTACGGGGGCCTGAGCCCCCCTTAGCTTGGATCCGCCTTGCACAGCAGACTTCGAAGGGTTGTGCCGCATGCAGCTCTGGAGGTGTCATCTTGGCCGTCGATGATGCGGTCCAAGCGCCGGCCTGTATCACGTTCCACTACATATCCACAACATGCATCCGTGGCGGTGGGAAGATAGACGGTCAGGGTCACGCTTTCTAAGCGTACAAGGAGGGCGGCGGGAAATGCCCTTCCGCTACCACGATACGTTAATTAGTAGCTACTACTAGACCATCATGACCAGTTCAATTTGTCACTGGATCTCATTCTTTATCTCCTTCGTTACATTGCTTCATTTGTGATGGGTTAGATGACGATCGTCGTCATCTTAACATTTCTTGCATGATTCCTCCCTTTCCATAATTGTTGATATATATTTATCTAACTGATCACTATATATCAATCTGTTTGCAATCAGATGTCTCAGGTGAAGATCGCCAGTAACAACGATGCTCTACCCATATCGTATTTCAGGACGCTATCTGTCATCCATTGTTATGAAAGATATATAAGCTCCTGGAAGCTGTGTAAGTTTTTACTTTCTGTAAGCTATGGTGGATGATACTTTCAGTTTTTTTTTTTGAACGGAACTACAGCAAGGGAGGCCCCTACTGTGTAATTTTCATTATAAGGGAAAAAAAACAAACAAACTGTACAAATGATACTTTCTGTTGCTATCAATGTTTAATGCTGCTATAATACTTAGGCAACGGCAGGTTTTCAGTGTTACTTCAACTTGACTATGATGTGGGATTTGTGTTTTAGCCCAGCCTTGCCCCACGGCTGCTTATCAACACATCATTTGTGATTTTGGCAAACCACCGTGCGTTTAACCGATTTATCTGTACATAATTGACCATCCAATCCAAGAATGTGTATAACATGTTTTCAGATATGTAACCGCGACATTTTTTTCCCTGATTGGTACAAACAAACACAAGGAGCTGAGCTGCAATAAAGCTTTGCTATCAACATAATTCCTAATTTTTATCACGTTAATTAACTGTTGGCGCTGCCGGCGGACTGGCCACTGGCTGGTTATCCAAGGGCATTTTTTGTGCTATATCGTAGTTCTACATCATCCATTCTCCGTGTTATGTACTATTTGAATTTGATTATTTGCCATTGCTTGTACAAAATCATCAGGTTTCTGAGGTCAAAGATCAATATCCTTACTAGTTTTTGAGTTTTTGAGTTTAAGTTGTAAAAGGCTTTCAACTAAACTTTGCCTTTTTATGAATTCAAACTTCATCTGACAGGTTTGCTCCAAAGGCCTAGGAAAACTATTTTGGAAATAAAAAATTTTCGGAGGTCACCGTTAAACATGAAATTTCGACCAACAAATTTTGAATTTTTCAAAAAAAAAATTGACATGATTTCATAAGATATTGTCTCAAATCTATAAAACATCACGGTATGATACATAAACAAGACAATTTACACTCACGAAGGTGGTCAAGAACAATATTTTGTTGGTACTGTTTATTTCGATTTCATTTCAGACCCCATCGGAAAAGACGAAACATCGGATATTCAGTGAAATTTTGCCGAAATTTTTTTCGTAGCCAAAGGCTGAATGCCTAGCTTTGTTCTGGCATTTTCCGAACATTTTTCTCTGCCAGAGTTTCATGTTTTTGTGGACAACAATAATAATAATGCTATCGGTGTTTCTTCATGTGATTATGTACCAGGCCCGTGTTTGCCATTGTGCAGGACTGATAATATAACCAGGAAATCTCCGATTGTTGTGCTTCTCAATCATGATAAATCAGCGTGATATTCTCGACATTACCTTAATTTATGCTTTGACCGCTGTCTCAATCATCATGGGCCTCTGCGGCGGATATGGTACATGGGTTTAGCACCAATCACGGTGCGACCGCTCCCACTCGGCCACTCCCACTGCCTGCACTCCCCCACGCACACCAGTCTCGGCTCAGCAGCAGCGCGGATCGGGATCGCCACCTGCGCGGCTGCCGCACCAAACTTCCGCCGCAGCTTCGATCTCCGGTACGCTGGCTGCAGTGACTCTCTCTCGTCCTCGTCCGGCGCATGCTGGTCCTTCCATCCCTCCTTTGGCGCTATCCTCGCGGATCAACGAGCGGTGCACGCGAGGTGCTCGACGAATTGCCTCTGCGTGCACCGTGCCTTCCCACCCCCTGTTTCTTGGCATTGGATCCTAACGCGTTCCTTTTACTACCATAATCAGCACTAACGCGCGTATCCTGTTCCGGCGGTTCGTTCGCTGCCCTTTGTCAGGTGTTTCAGGGATGGCGGAGCCGGCGCCGGAGGCAAGGCTGAGGAGGCAGCCGTCGTCGTGGTCGGACCTCCCGTGGGACCTGGCAGGCCAGGTGCTCCGCCTCCTTCCGGCCTTCGCAGACCGCGCCCGCTTCGCCGCCGTGTGCCCGCAGTGGCGCGCCGCCGCAAGGCAGCATTCCCTGCCCCCGGCGCTGCCGCTGCTCGCGCTCCCGGACGGCACCTTCTTTAGCCTCCCCTACGGCAAGCCCTTCCGTTTCCCTGGCTTCGGCTGCGCCGGCTACAAGTTCGCGGCTTGCGGCAGATGGCTGGTCTTCCTGCGTGATGATGGCTGCTTCTTGGTCGACCCCTTTGCCAGGGCCACCGTGAAGCTCCCACCTCTGTCTTGCGTCAGGCTCCGTCCCCCAAATGCAGTTGCTAAATATGTTGAGGAAGGTGGTAACCGCTTTGGCCACCCTTTCATCACATGGATGCACGTCACAGAGAAGCGGAAGATCCCCATAATAAGGAAGCTGATCCTGTGCTCACCAAACCTCGTTGCTGCTCTCATGGGCACCGGAGTCATCAGTCAGATTCTGATGTGCCAGCCAGGGGCTTCGTCATGGTCAGTGCGTGCATATGATCAGTGCAGAGGGTTTGAAGACATGGCATTTTATCAGGGAAAGCTGTACACCCTTGACGATAACGAGAACCTCTATATTGTCAACATCAGCCAAGACCCAAGCACCGGCGATCCTCAAGTTTCCAGAGTTGGACAGGTTATCAAGGGTGATCCTGATCCCTTGTTTGAAGCTGTCATGCCAGACAACACCGCAGGCACAAAGAAGCTGAACCTAGTTGAATCACATGGTTCGCTGCTTATGGTGCGCAGGAAGGTTTGTTGCACATTGGTAAACCGCGCGTTCATGGCTGGTCTACAGAATGAGTTTGAGCTGTTGGAGGCTGACTTGGAGCACTCACAATGGGTGAATGTGTCAACCCTGGGGGATGACCACGTGCTTTTCCTAGGACGACCTTGCTCCAAGGTTGTTTCTGCGTCTCAATATGGGATGGTGGCTGATCAAATATTCTTCTTGGATGATGTAACGGAGAATGCCGTGCAGTACGCCTATGAAGAGGAAAACACTTCTGTCGGTGTGTATGACATGAGAACTGGCGAGATCTCCTCCCCTATGCCCATGATCTGGAAGCACGAGATGATTCCTGCGACATGGCTCTTCCCTTAGAAGTACCCTGCTGAAGGTGTCCGTTACCGTGCAATCAAACTGTGGATTAGTAATTGTGTGACTATGGCACGGTCGTTTCTTTTACACATGGTATTCAACTCTTATCTGTCAGCTTTTGTTTTGCCGGCCTTATCAGGTGTCTCCTCTATTGTAGTCTGGTGAAGGTGTCTGTTGCTATGCAATGTAGCAGTCGTTTAGTAATTGTGTGACCATGGCACGGTTGTTACTTCTACACAAGGTGTTAACTGTTATCAGCTTTTGTTTTACCGCCCTTATCTGGTGGCTCCTCTATTGTACTAGGAAATATGTTGTTACTGGTTGCTGTGCCGATGCAAACTGTGAAATGCATCAATACTTAATTATCTGACCATAATTCCCTCCATGGTATATGTAAACATTGGACCTGATCGTGCAATGCTCGTGCCGTGAACTTGTGATGAATGTTGCGCTTCCAGTTGGGCTTTATTTAACTTGTGATGTATGTTTGCTATATGCATTAATTAGTACTTCAGTATGTAGGTTGAGTACGTGTGACGGTGTGAGACGCACACATGATGCAGGCCTTGTGGCAGTATAATGCTTACTAGAAGCCGCGCCCTTCCATCTTTTCTTCTGTTACACCTGCAAGGTTCTCAATATCTGCAGCCATCACGATGCGGCTTACGTTGTCCACCTATAATCATTAATTTGATTAATAATAGTATCTGCTTAATGCTTATGAACATCAATTGACATAGATGTAGAAATCCTTGCCTAATCTGTCGCACATTTCAGATAACTGTTCCGCGACTGCATGTTTTATTCGGTTACCCTGGCCTGGGCATCGCCTATGCCAGGGTAGTATGGTGCAGCCTAGTCCTCTGTCTGACGAACTATAGTGCCTTCACTGCATTGAGTCGACACCAATTTCAAGTCATTGAAGGTTTCTTCCCATGAATTCTTTGAACTACGGGCGTGTCTCCTTAGGTTATAGCAGTTGCTTGACGGACTTCCATTTCCTGGATCATTATTTTCTGGTGATATTCCACTGTTTGTTAACTGCATAATGCTGCACACGCAAGAAAGTCGCATATTTTATTTGTTTAAAAAATAAGGCACATTAGTAAACTTGTAGGAAGATGCAAGTTCAAGCAACGTGCAGGGGAAGAAGCGTCAATTTAATGAATAAGACATAATGCCGCAAGATGTGTCAAGAGAACAAAACAATTTTGCCAGAAAAGAAAACATCTAGCAACAACCTTAGGTATTGTAAAGAGAAAATCCCCCTTATATGCCATTGGTAAAACCTCTAATCCCGATAAAACTCATGTCCCTTATATGCCATTAGTCATAAACTTTAATCCCTTACATGCTATTTTTTACAAAGTTGACTGTTACGAGCATGCAAAAGGTCACTTTATTTCTTCTAACATCTGTTTCTTTATCTTCCTGTCTCTTCTCTTGTCTGTTCGGTTGCCTGCCATCTCCTTTAATTCTTACCTCTTTCATCTTTCTGTTCTTCGGGAGGTAGATTTAGTATCAAGTACACAACGCGTTGGCCGGCCTTGATTTTTTACTTGCTGGCGCAGAGGGCATGCATCTTGACCCTTTTCCACAGCCACAAAGGAAGAAATCAGTCCATTCAAGGAAAATATAAAGGAGACACAGCTACGTGTAGAAGGAAGGCTCCAGCTTGTTGGTCGGCATCACGGTCGTCGCGTCCGTCAAAAGCCACGCCGCGCGCTCCCTGGACGCGGCGTTGGGTCGCTGCAGAGCCGACACTGAGCGCGTTCACCAGCAGGAGCGCATCGTTATTCGTCTCGATGACGCGAGCCAGGCACTGTTCCAAGAGCTGCAGCAAGGCGATGATCTCCAGCGCCTCATCGCAGCAGGCCGCCGCAGCTCCTCACCGGCGGCAATGGATTGGTATTATTAGCAAATTGGTCACTTTATCGGTGCTCGCTTCTCTTGTTCATGGTGGTGGAGTGATCAATTTGCTAATAATTAGTACTTATAACCGTTCGAATCCTTGGAGTTTTTGTCCTCTTGTCAGATGCGTGGGAGTCACACACGAGATGTGTGTCTGATCTCGAGCTCAAGAACTGCAGGGGTAGTATTTACAGGGCGCCCACAACTTGTTTGATGAAATGCCCACAAACATTTGAAGATAGAGATGATTAATATTTAGAGAGGCTGTTGGGTTTCATCATGTTTTTGCTAGCCATTTCGTTTTACATAATAGCTAAATCAAGATTTAAGCTATTCATTTTTAGCTAGTCTCTTGGAGATGCTCTAACATTTTTAAAACTATGACTTTGAGTTTAATTATAGAAACAAAATATATTTGCTTCCTTTCTAGCCTATAACATTAAGAGATAGCCTATTGTAAGTCACATTCTAGGAAAATTGGAATGTACCATTTGGCAAGTGTTGTAATATTTAAAATTCATATTTTGTATTATGAAAGTGCAAAATAGATATAGTTCTTTTTTACTTGAACTAAATAGTTATAGTTTTACGAAAGTTACTCTTTTGAATCATATGAAGGATCACTTCTATTTAGATCAAATAGTTATATTCTTAAAACATGAGATTATCAAATTTAAGGACTAATGCCTTTGTATTTCACCAGATAAAACTTAAGCCTCTAGTGTCATTTTCACTCTATGGTATGCTCCATTTGTCATAGACACATCCATCACTTGTCAGTTATCAGAAATGTTTTTTATGCTATAGAATGAAATGCACATTTATTCTAGAATTACATTTCATGATTTTGTACGGGAAGAATAAATGATTAATTGTGCATTTATAGTATCAACACCTTGGACATAAATTGTAAATCACTATTATTTGTTCACAAAAGATCAATATACTTTCAATACAAAATTTATGGAACTCAATCCCGTTTTACAGCAAGACTTCTTCAATTTATAGTGGAAAAATCTTAAAAATCACAAAATAATATCTTGGTTTCGAAATATGTATTTAACTTTGTATATACTTTTTTTAGAATAACGTTGTAGATACTATTTAACTTTGTATATACTATAGGGCCAAAAGTATATATTAATAATATTGATCGTTACTTCTTTCTTGCACCATTCTTTTTATAACACTTCAGTATAGTTCCTTAAAAAGAATGATTACTCATATAAACAACCAATCAAGGTTACCATTATAGTTAGTTTTTATATATAATGTAATTCTAGGTTGTATATTTATTTATATATTCTATCAGCCTATTAAAACACACAAAATGTTTAAGACCATGTTTGATAATCATTGATAGCTATTTGAAAGCTGGGTTGTTAGCACTATATCGACAAAAACCTCTTTTTTTTAGCAGTCTAACTTAGTGGTACACTATATATATATAGACAATCCACAGACAACGTGAAGAAAAATGGCAATCCAATCTAACATTTAAGATTCATTTGGTTGGCGACTATTATGGTAATCATGAGGTTGCAGGGGATTATCGGCTCTGGTGCTCTTGTGGTGAGATGCACAAAAGCAAAACATGAAAAATAAATATAATAGTATCATGTAAAATTTAATTAATATGGAACAAAAACTTGTACATGGTGGAGCATAAACTCAAAATCACCATATAAATATATTGTAACATGTTGCAAGATCTTTTTTTTGGATAATGGAAAAAAAAAATCTCTGCCTTCACCCCCCGTTAGGGGGGGGGGGGGGGGGGGGGGGGGGGGGGGGGCTACAGCACAACACATTGCAGGATCTATCTCATTTTTCATTTCATCATGTGTAAGTATTATTTATTGCATCTCACGAATTTCATACCATGCATATCTTTTTAGTGAACCTCATTGACAGGAACACTAAAGCACCTTGATATTCCCTATTTCCCTCCATGAGGCTCCTGTATTATCAACATATTTTGCATAAGTAAATATATCATAACTATAGCATTCATGAATAATAAATACTGACTCTAATATATTTTGGTTATGTAATTCATATGTGAAAAATAAGGATGGTTGAAACATAATTACATGCCAATCTACATCTGCTTATTTACTGCACAATTAAGGTACGTGCTCTGCTAGCTGCTACAAAAGGTCGATGCGATGCATTTGCATGCAAACCATGGTCTCGGCACCCATCCCCTCTCTACTGCTGTCGCCATAACATCAATGGCAAACTGTATATCTCTAAAGAAAAAAGTAAGTGTACCCGCAAAAAAAAAAAGAAAGTGCTATAATTAATTGGGGTCAAACAACAGATGTATTATCTTAATAGCTTCATATCGTTTCATACTCGCTGCATGCTCTTGTAGACGAAGTCGAGGCCGATATTGCTCGTCGATAGCAATAATATACGAAGCCGTGAGCCGGCGACTGCTGCCCCAAACACTGGATCGCAGACCATGCATGATCAACCCAGGAAGTCATGAGCCGTTTGCCCTGCATCACATAGATTGTGAATAATCTAAGGAGTGCAAATCGCTTTGGTCTAGCCAGATTGATGCAGACTCGAGCATGCCGCCCAGGTGGTCGCCTCCTTCAAATCTCGTAAGATCTTGCATACAAATAGGACAGAAGAGGATTGAAATCTTACGCTGCCTTTTTATATCTTCAATATATTCCAATTCCCTAGCATTGATGATCAACCGATGGTTCCATGTTTTTTCTTATGTGAAAATAGGTAAACGATTTGTAGATTGCCATGATTTTTTTTTAACCTTTCCTGAACCCATAGTGCAAACACCGGAAACAATCGCATCTTGATTTTGTACGTCCATGAGTCCATCATTTGTGCCCTGCATCGGCAAGGAATCGAATTAGTGCAAGGATGCAGCCGTATATTAGGATAATCACTGTTAGGAGGGGATTATTGAGCATGCTCATCACAATAGTGGATCACCAAAAGATATCATGCGCATTGATAAGCGGGATCTAGAGGAGAAAAAAGGTCAGAACGAAACAGAAGGCCACCAAAACGAATTGGCTACTCCAAATTGCACAATCTCACAAAACATGCTCATGAAAACTTGCCTGACAACGCGAGAGACTGCAGATTACCAGAGAACTTAACTTCACGACGAGTTCTCTTATCTCTACCTTCCCTAGGGTTGGCAGTGCGAAAAGGTAGAATTTCCCTCGCGTATTCCATCTCCTTCCCGATTGATCTCACCCATTCTGTAGCTTCTATTCCATTATTCCATCGCTAGGGTTTGGGGAGGAGAAGCTTTTGTGTTTCACGTGAGGAGGAAAGGGTATACGGTGAACAGGGGGGTGACGTGAGGAGGAAAGAAACAAAAGGAAGATGTATTGTGGAGATCCATCGGTTGCAAATTAGTAGTAATCCAAATTAATGGTTGGATGTTTTGCTTTTTTGTGAGAATTTAGAGGATTTTTCCTCCGATTAACGTGGAGGCACCGAAAGGAGCCTCCAATTAGTAAATATAAGATAAGATTGACTAATAGTCAAACTGAAGAAATGTGACAGTGGTGGCAAGGAGGGGATTAAAATTTAAAAACAATGACATATAAAAGATAATTTATCAATGGCGGATTCAAGATTACAAGTTTTACCAATGACATATAAGGAAATTTCCCTTTTGTAAACTGGGTTCATATATGAACCTACAACAGAGTAAACAATCTGCGAGTACGAACTTGATCATTAAAGACTCACAAGTAGAAAAGGGCTAAGTTCTTTCCGTCGGGTAAGACACTGCTGACTGCTCTACGGAACAAGATATCCGGCCTCAAACAGCTTGATGATGAGTCGACCATCGTGGAGGCATGGGAACTGTCTCAGGAGTACGTAATTTTTTTTTTTTTTTGGAAACGAGGAGTCCCCCACTTCCATTTCCAAAGAAATGAAGATCATAGTTTTTACATCGTTCTTGCAATGTAAGCAAGCAGATAGAGAAAGAAAAAAAGAAGTTTTGGACTACCGCTTCCCCGTCCCCTGATTTAGAAAAGGCTCTCCAGAATCCAAATCAGGGGGAAGATCGGCTAAAACATAGGAGACCTAGCTATTACATTCCATATATAGTACGCATGACTATAGAAGATAACATTTGCTAGCCTAAGCTTCAGTTCAAGAGTACATCATTGCATGCCCACACCATGGTATAGAGGAATGACTCCTCATTCAAAGCTTCTACCCATGGCTTGAGGCCGTCGGCACGTGAGCACATTGATGCCGCTACAAGAAGCGTCTTCTTCTCCCGTAGCGTGAAAGCCGCTAAGAAACTCATTGAGAACATGATGTCCAAGTGTCCAACCATAGCATAAGCACCAAACACCGGTTCCTTCCAAGACTCGTGGAGTATACCAAGTGAACACCATGGATATGTGCTGGCCATTCAAATTGATCAGCTCCTACGCAAGGTGGACACTCCACAATCTCTACAAGCAGGGGAAGCCCGCATGACTTGTGAAGTATGTGGCAACACAGGGCATATGGGAACCAGCTGCCCTAAGACACATGATGAAGAATGCAATTTCATCAAACAATAATGGCAATGACTTCGCCTCAGAACAACTACTGTTAGAACTCCAAATCCGAGCTCTCCTTCAACAGAAATTAGGGAGGTAATTCTGGAAACTTCACTAGCATCAAACCTTCTTTTAAGGAGCTCGTGCTAGGACATATCAAGATTAATAAAGGCATAAGCAAAAAATTCCTTGCTACTGATAAAGTCTTAGAAAGCATAGACTCCAAGTTAGAAATGTTTGGCACCGCCTTGCAGAACCAACTGAGCCACGCAATAAAATGCTAGAAACAATTGCTCAGCCAGTTTTCACCATGGCGGCATCCTCTGGTGCAGGGAAACTCTCGGGGCAACCTGAAGTTAATAACCCAAGGAAGAATGTCAAGGCAGTGACCACAAGGGGTCGAAGATGTACCAAAGACCCCTCCATAACCCAAGGATGCGGAGAAGAAAGTGCCAGAACCCGTCCCGGAGGAGAAGATAAAGAGGAGAAGACGGAGGAGAACCTGCCAGTTGAGAAGGCTCTACCCAAGGCTCCCGATGAGTACTTCGACACGACAGGCTTACCCTTCCCTGACCGCCGAAAGAAGCTAACCGTAGACGAGCACATTGATAAGTTGTTGAGGCCATTAGAAATATATATGTGCACATTCCACTTTTTGATGACATGCAGGTCTCCACTAATACAATGTATTTTCGGGACATCTTACACAACAAGCGCCCAATTAGATGGTCTCAACAAGGTATTTAAAATAATGACCATTTTTAGAAATGTTAAAATAGTAAATTTGAAATGTCATAGTATATTTTTTAAAAATATTTAATCTAGTCTAATAAAAATGTTGATAGTAGAAAAGTGCGATGTCCATTTTCAACAAAAATTTGGTTCTTGAAAATCTTTCGGTCGTGGCACAATGCAATGCAACATTAGCTTATCAAAAATCATGTTGGCGCAGCTCCAGTCGTTCTTGTAAACTTTTTGCTCCTGATGCTTATTAAAAAAGGATTGCATAACTACCTCATAAGTTATTTAGAGTTTGTGATTCTTACCCGTAAGTTATTTTTTGTTTCAAATCCCCACCCACTAGGTTTTGACGCAAAACCACCTCAATTTGCACATGTTATTGGTGTTCCTACAAAACTTACGAAACTTTGGAAGCAGGTGCCCACGAAATTTTATATTTTGATATATTTTTTAATGAAAATATGATGAATAAGTCTCATTTAAACACTTTAACAATGTTAAATTAGTTAACTTATTTTTGGATTTATAATGATGGAGACATATGAAATCGATTAAATACGGGTGCACTGAGGTGGTTTTTGAACAAAAGAAAGTAGGTGAGTGGGAATTTCAAACTGGGTGGTTTATGCAATTAAATCTATAATAAGTTGTTGCTGATGCATCACTATGTTTTTTTAGAATATGAGGCAGCTCTATGTGGTTTGCATGCGGGTGAGCACGTGGGGAGTCCCTATATAGCGGAGAGCGGGGCTCAGGCATGCGTGTGGCTTGCCCGAGCGGGGCGCAGCTCGGCGGCAGCGATGAAGCTCGTTGCTCACAGGGCGCGACGCGACGGCGGAGGGGTTGCCAAGAGTAAGCGGGCTGGAAAGTGTCGCGGGGGGCGGGGAGGGGGGGGGGGGGGGGGGGAGAGAAGAAAGCACGACCGCTAGCTTGAAATCCTGTGCACGTGCCTCTGGTGCAAGGACTCCCTATACAACATCCAGTGCCATGTAGCACCTAGAGCACTCGGCCCAATAGGCCCATAAAAGGAAACAATGCGCAGCCCAGTTAGCAACGAGACGAAGCACATATTCTACCACTTACACCAAATGTTCCATCCCCTTAAACCGAATGTTCCAGTCGTATAAATCATATGTTCCAGAAACTTAAATAAAATGTTCCAGCTGTCTAAACCAAATGTTCCGGCCACCTCAACCAAATGTTCCAGCCACCTCAACCAAATGTTCCGATCCACACAACAAATTGTTCCAGTCATTTTAGAGCAGCTCTTGCCGGCGTCCATGGCAGGGCACGGTGAGGCGCGTTGGGGGGGGGGGGGGGTGGGGGGGATGCGCCGCGGCGACCGGAGGGCGCGGGCAAGCGGCGGCTCGTCGAGCCGTGACGAGGGCGGGCGAGCTAGTACGCGGCGTGCGGCGGCGCGAGGGCGGTGGCGCGGCGTGTGACGGCGGCGCCGGCGTCGGGAGGAAGAAGGATACGTGTCGTACGATTTTATTTTGGCACGAATCTTAAAGTGAGTGCTCCACGGCTGGTAGCACTCGAGTGCTGTATGGGAAATTCTTCTGGTACACCTGTGTGAAAAATGTAGCTGGGCTACAAGCCGGGCGCGGGTGAGATGGTGCGCAGTGGTGGGCTGGCCCGGTTGCAACTTGTTAATATGAGTATTCTATCAATCCTATTAAGCCCTGGGTCAGGATGTCACATACTCACCCCCTTAGAAGACCGACGTCCTCGTCGGTCAACTCCAGTCCAGAAACGTCCTCTCTTGGCCACGTCCGTGTGTCCAGTGCCAGCGCATGTGCCATGCTGTTTGACCACTCCGGGCCCACACCAGTCATGCGCCCTATGCCTGCGCAACTGCGCCCACACGCGCCTGTGAAACCGTGAGAATCGGTTCTGATACCACTGTAACGTCCCGCTCTCCGAGCTAGACCCGCTTACTTGTGGCAGCTCTCTAGGACCTCAAGAGAGCTCCCACTCGTGCGCATCTAGCAAGAACTTCCCGGTCAGTCACTCATCCTGGAATTGCTCCAGGCTAAGCACGCTTAACCTCGGAGTTCTTTCGAGATGAGCTTCCGAAAAAGAAATTGCAAGTTGTTGATATGAGTATTCTATCAATCTTATTATGTCATGAACTAGGATGTCACAGTGATGGCCGCCGACGGTGGGCGGTATAGGGGCGGGGGCGTCACTTCCGGCCGGGTTAGCACGGTGGCAGTTGAGAGCGACGATGAAAGCGGTGGGGCGCCACCAGAGGGCGGGAGGCGGAGGCGACAGGGGCGAGCATGAAGACCGCGGTCGAGGGTGGCGGTGTGAGGAAGAAGAAGAAGAAGGCCGCTGCTGTGAGCCAAGTTTGCATGGGCCGTGGGCCGGTCTGCAGAAGGTTAACCGTCGGACGGGCCACGGCTACGTATAGGGTGTGTTTTCGTTTTTTATTTAAAAAAAGTATAGGGTCTATAGGGTATAGGGAGTCCCCAGTTTTCCTGTCTGATTCCCTTCAGTACAGCTACACTAATCTACACCCACCCGCGCTGCCCTATCGGCGACCCGCGACGGCGACGAAGTCGGCGACCGCCCTAGCGGAGCACGTTGCTTCGCCCCCGACTCGAGGCCGAGCCGGCAAAGTAGGTAATCATGGAGGCTCCATCCACTTTGAGTGTTCTCTCTGGTTCAATTGTTTTTTCCCCTGTGATTTAGTTAGGGTTCTGCGCCACTCTTCTCCTTGCAACTAAAGCTTGAACTTTTTCTTTCTCGAGATGTTACGTTGCGCTACTCGGTTTAACTGATTCCAATTGGAAGTTGGTTGATCTTGCCAGAGGAGAGAAATTAAACTTGGATTTAGCTGCATCTACGGACCGGTAGGTACATAGAGGCGCCTTCGGTTGGGTACCCAATTGATCTTGGTGGGCAGGGTGACCGTCATGAACATGGGCATATAATTCTTGTTTTCTTCGGTAATGTGGGGGAGAGTATATGCTCGTTCAGGACATCTTATCTAGTCGGATTGTGGGTAATGGGTGGTTCTTTCTCTCACGTAATTTCGCCCCCACCCCCTAATGTTTGGATTCAGGTATTTGGTATACTATGTACATAGTCATACTACTACATTCAAGTTAGATAAGAAGGGGAACGTGTGGTGGCCGTAGTAAAATGGATTTGTTTTTGCTGAATCTAAGCAAAAGTGCAATGGGTACAAACCTTGAAACAACAGTAACATCAGCATCTGCGTAGTAGAGAGCACAAGAGTTGGGACTTGTGAGCAGCTTGGATCACCAAAACTAATTTAAGCACTTAAATTTAAGATACAAAAACCCATCTCAAAGTTGATACAAGCTTGTTGATTTTAGGTGGCGTTCGGTTCCCTTTTAGAGGGCTATAAAGTTACTGTAGCTGTCACATCAATAATGCCAGCACGATTTATGTGTACTAAACAAAGTCAAAATACAAAACTAAGTCCAGGACCCCCCCTCTATTTCGCGAGACGAACGTAATGAGGGTAATTAAGCGGCGATTAGACGATGGTTACTGTAGCATCACTGTGCCAAAACATTGATTAATTAGGCTCGTTAGATTCGTCTCGAAAAATGTAAGAAAGGTTTTGTAATTAAATTTTATTTAGTACCCCTAAATAGTAAGATTCTTTTTACTTTAGAGGGGTAAAGTTTAGAGGGCACTTTAGAGGGGGGAACCGAACGCCACCTTAGAGTGTTTCCATCCACCATATTCTTACTATATTCCTTTACTCCGTTTACATTATATAATAATGCAAATTAGACTCTTTTACTCACAGTTTTTTCTTTTCCCTTTTTCCTGAAGCAGGTTCCTACTTCCTATCTGCAAGATGGCCTGAAGCAGGTTCCTACTTCCTATCTGCAAGATGGCGCAGGCAGAGCACCCCCGATCGTGGTCAGATCTTCCAACAGAGCTTGCTGGCCTGGTCCTCTGCCGCCTCCCTTCCTACTCTGACCGTGTTCGTTTTGGGGCCGTATGCCGCCATTGGAGCTTCTCGTCAGAACAGCATCGCTTGCCCCCGCCTTTGCCATGTTTAGCATTCTCTGATGGTACCTTTGTCAGCTTACCCCACATTGAAACCTTCCAGTTCCATGACAGTGTGAGTTATCACAGCTCCTGCGGCAAATGGCTTGTTTTCTCACATGATGGCACCCTTCTCCTTGAAGAGCCCATTCTCCAAGGTCACCTTGAGGCTGCCTAACCTATCTAGCCACTGCTTCATTGACGAGCCTCTGGAAATTATTAATGGTAGAGACCTAGTAGCGGGAACTGAAGAATCTCTGAATATGGATGCCAATATGTCATTGGACAAGTTAGTTGTGTGTTCAGCGCTCCTTGTTGCTGCCATTATTGAAATTGGACATCTGAATACTGTTGCCTTTTGCCGACCTGGTGCTGACTCATGGTTAGTAAGTGGACTTGGCAGCAAAGAGCTTATCTTTGACATGGTATTCTATGAGGGTCAGCTGTACGTCATGGATGGATTCAACGACCTTTTGGCCATTGATGTTGTGGAGGACAATGATAGTGGCAAGCTAAGAGTCTCTCGGATCCAGCGCATTATTGAGGGTCCATCTCCATCCTCTACCACCAGTATGGTCCGGGATGGAATCGCTTTTCACAGGGACTTTTTGGCTGAGTGTCATGGTGCACTGCTTATGGTCCGTAGAACAGTCTTTGGCAAGTCATCGGAGACAGTACGGTTTGATTTTGAGTTATTGGAGGCAGACTTCAATTCATCACAGTGGGTGGGTGTCACAAGCGTGGGTGATGACGTGGTACTGTTCTTTGAAAGAAGCTACTCCCAGTCTGTCTGTGTATCTCAATACAAGCTAAAGGGCGACATGCTAAAGGGGAACTGTATCGTGATCCCTGATGATGGCAGTTACAACTTTCGCTGGAAAGGCATACCAGGTTCTTATGCTATATACGACATTAGTGATGGGAAGACCTACTATTGTAAACTCTCAGAATTGCTCGGCAGCAAAGCATATGCGTCATGGGTCTTCCCTCAGTGATTAGAGACATCTGTTTCTTTGGGGTATGAGTGGTACCATGCAAGTAACGATGTGGCTGATATGTGCAATCTGTTCGTATATGTAATCTTCCTGTCACACAATAAACCATTGGTGTTCTGCTCAATATCGTATTCCAGCCTATCTGAGATTAGGATGTTTTTGCTTTTGGGTTATGCAATGCTATTGAAAAAGGATCCTCGGACCTTTTGGTTTGGGTCATCTATTCTTGCTCTTGGAAACTGATGCTTGTCTTCTTCTGTAGGCTAAACTAGATATGCCCTTGCTACCATTGCTATTAATGTTTAGTGCTGCTTAATTCTCCATTTAAAATTCATGTTCATATTACTTATTATTAACTCTGCATCTAAACTGTAACATTATTACGTAATATTTGTGCTACTTATTAATTGTCCATTTTAATCTTAAATATTTCTACTTCAGAATGTGTACGTGTCCAAATCCTAATATACATTGCTACAACCAAATCCTAATATACATTGCTACGGATTCCTGTGTTAGTTAGATTTACTTAGCCTTCATTGCTCTGAAATCTGAATGTAGCTATCTATTTCACTATATTTTGTTTCGTTACAGAAAAGTGAAAGCAATGTCGGCCTCGGCATAATGATGCTGAGTTTGGTTGATCATAATCCTTTGCTTTGTAGAAGCTTATCGAGTTTGATATCCCTAAGCAAACTTTGCATATTATCGACTAATTTTGGGAGCCGTAATCACAGTTTGCTTCGATCCAATATAGCTTCATATGGGCAATTTTCAAGCATTTTCACTATAGAGTTCAATATTTTAATGACTAATAATTAGGATAATTTTAATGGATTATATAGTACGCTCAGCGGGTTGTTATAAGTAGTAGTATTTTAATTGGTTATGTGACTGCGTGTAGCTTTCCATGTTTGTCATCTATAATATAATTTGATTTCTATCATCTACTAGCAAATTACCCGTGCATTGCAACGGGAGTTAAAAATTCATTAGACATAATTGTTTCTCTTAAAAAGATGCTATTGAACATAATAGAAATATACAGACAATTTGTTAAGAGTGGGTGCACTAATATGCTTGTTGCTTGAACAAGAATTAAGGGTAGGTCTTTTGCCGCTTGATGCTATATATGGATACACTCTAAGTAACTGAAATCAAATATGAGAACTGATTTTCATCTTCAGATGAAATATGGAAGAATCATTACGATATAAAAATCAGTTCCATTGAGATTGTTTGAACGAACATCAATTACATTGAAGTTATACTGAAATAGAATATGAGAATTGATCTTTCATTTTCAGAATGAAATATGTAAGAATTGTAAAGCAAAAGTTCAGTTCCATAGTTCTGTCACCAACCTGTTTAATCTAAAATGTAAACCTAATTAACTGACAAAAATGGTTTAATCTAAAATTTAAACCTCATTAACTAACCTGTTCATGAAGGACACGAGCCGGAGCCGCATATGGCTGACCTGCATCTCGTATTGGAATCAGGTTCAACTCTTAGAAACCTGTAAACCTAACCAGCATGTATCCATGATATAACCAAGCATCTTGATCATGACATGTGCAAAAGCATTAGCGTGCAAATGTGACGCTACTCAGTCTGGTTTACAAATGGATGAAGACAGGCCCACGATGTGAACCATATAATTGCAACTTCTCAGGACTAAAAGTTGCACTCAAGATGATACTCAAACAGACCGGCTCCATATATTACAAACTTAGGTCATTACAAAGCTATTATACAGGCCAAACTTTATTAGAGTTTCACCAACTTCTATATTACACAAACACAACAGCAGAAAAGTCCAAAAGAACTACCAAAACATAAAGGCTCGAGTACAGGAGTGTCCTAAAACGTAGGATCATCGCGACATAGTACTCCTGAGCCCAACTATCGTCACAAGGCTCTCCTTCGTTCTCACCTTCACCAGCTGATGACAATTTGAGCAAGAGTGAGTACTTTTGTACTCAACAAGCCACACGGAAAGGTTAAGTGTGCACGGAAATAATAGTAAACAAGTATGCATATTCTTCTACTATTCAATATGATTATAGAGAATATTAACAACATAATTAAATAAATGAGCATCACTTCAGAAACATTATACCATCTAACCTCCCAATGCATCATCATCATGAGGAATAAGTAAACATAACCATGAAACTGGAATCACCCATAAATATAGCTCAGCCGGAAGCACGGCACATTCAAATGCTTCGTCGTCGCTGGTGAATGGCATGGTCGGAAAACCAGGCCCCGGGTCAGCGATGCGCCGCGACCAAGTACGTAGGCCCACCCGCAGCGGGCACCGACGTAAGGGAGGACTCGTGGCAATCATAGAAGGCGGCCACGCTGGCGCTGAGGCGACGTGGGCGGACGGCCGACGAACGCGTCGGCCTGATTGCCGTGAGGGGACGGAACCCTAGGCCGCATCAGCCTCTTACTATAAGCCCCTCTGACGTCTTTGATCCATCGGCGACGTGGGATAGCGTCACCACGTAGCGTGTTGCGTTGTCTGTTGGAGACATTGGTTAGCAGATTAGGGGCCAAGGTGAGAAGAGACTACCCGTTAACCCATCTGTCGTTCCAGAATAGGGCCGATTTCCCATCACCAAGCACCACTGTGACAGAAGCGTTAAAAAGGGCCTGAGCTAGTGCATCTGTTGCAACCGGAAAAGTAGCCCGTGCCTTGTCCGGCTCAACCCGAGCCAGCCAGTTCCAACGAATGCGAAGGGCCCAACCCGACAGCCTGAGGTCGCGGAGTCCAAGGCCACCCATCGCCAAAGGCCAGCAAACTTTAGTTCAGGCCACAATGGCCCAGCCAGAGATTCAAACCGCAATGGATAGGTAAACCGGGATGACGGAGAGCGTAACTTTAGAAAGCATTAATCGACCAGCTCTGTTCAGAAGCGACCTTTCCAAGCTGGTAGCCTATCCGCGACCCTGTCCACCAACGGCTGAACATCTGACTTAGTAAGCTGCTAGATAGAAAGGGGCACTCTCAGGTACTTACAAGGGAAAGATCCCTCTTGGCAAGGCAGCGACGCAAGTACCGTAGCAATCGTCCCCTTCAGAACAATGAATCGGGTAGAAGTTGCTCTTACAAAGTATGATTTGAAGTTGATTATTTGCCATTGTAATATAATCAATGAGAAATCAGCGTGATATTCTCGTCCTTGCCATAGTTTATGACCGTTATCTCAATCATCCCTAGAAAAAAAATCATCATGATTTGCCACTTGCGGCGGATATAATAATACATGGGTTTAGCACGAACACGGCGCGAAGTGCCCATTTTAAAACACCCCAACCGCTCCTACCCACACGGGCCACGGCACACCAGTCTCAGCAGCAGCACGGATCGCCACCTGCGCGGCTGCCGCACCAAACTTCCGCCGCAGCTTCGATCTCCGGTACGCTGGCTGCAGTGCCTCTCTCTGGTCCTCGTCCGGTGCATGCTGGTCCTTCCATCCCTCCTTTGATGCTGTTCTCGCGCGCCACGAGTGGTGCACGCGAGGTGCTCGACGAATTGCCTCTGCGTGCACCGTGCCGTCCCACTCCCTGTTTCTTGGCATTGGATGATCCTGACGCGTTCCTTTGACTACCATGATTCAGCACTAACGCGCGCATCCTGTTCCGGCGGTTCGTTCGCTGCCCTTTGTCAGGTGTTTCAGGGATGGCGGAGCCGGCGCCGGAGGCAAGGCTGAGGAGGCAGCCGTCGTCGTGGTCGGACCTCCCGTGGGACCTGGCAGGCCAGGTGCTCCGCCTCCTCCCGGCCTTAGCGGACCGCGCCCGCTTCGCCGCCGTGTGCCCGCAGTGGCGCGCCGCCGCAAGGCAGCTCCCCCTGCCCCCGGCGCTGCCGCTGCTCGCGCTCCCGGACGGCACCTTCTTCAGCCTCCCCTACGGCAAGCCGTTCCGTTTCCCTGGCTTCGGCTGCGCCGGCTACAAGGCCGCGGCGTGCGGCAGATGGCTGGTCTTCCTGCGTGATGATGGCTGCTTCTTGGTCGACCCCTTTGCCAGGGCCACCGTGAAGCTCCCACCTCTGTCTTGCGTCAGGCTCCGTCCCCCAAATGCAGTTGCTAAATATGTTGAGGAAGGTGGTAACCGCTTTGGCCACCCATTCATCACATGGATGCACGTCACAGAGAAGCGGAAGATCCCCATAATAAGGAAGCTGATCCTGTGCTCACCAAACCTCGTTGCTGCTCTCATGGGCACCGGAGTCATCAGTCAGATTCTGATGTGCCAGCCAGGGGCTTCCTCTTGGTCAGTGCGTGCATATGATGAGTGCAAGGTTTTCAAAGACATGGCATTTTATCAGGGAAAGCTCTACACCCTTGACGATAACGAGAACCTCTATATTGTCAACATCAGCCAAGACCCAAGCACCGGCGATCCTCAAGTTTCCAGAGTTGGACAGGTTATCAAGGGTGATCCTGATCCCTTGTTTGAAGCTATCATGCCAGACAACACCGCAGGCACAAAGAAGCTGTACCTGGTCGAATCACATGGTTCGCTGCTTATGGTACGCAGGAAGGTTTGTTGCACACTGGTAAACCGCGCGTTCATGGCTGGTCTACAGAATGAGTTTGAGCTGTTGGAGGCTGACTTGGAGCACTCACAGTGGGTGAATGTGTCAACCCTGGGGGATGACCAGGTGCTTTTCCTAGGACGACCTTGCTCCAAGGTTGTTTCTGCGTCTCAATATGGGATGGTGGCTGATCAAATATTCTTCTTGGATGATGTAACGGAGAATGCCGTGCAGTACGTCTATGAAGAGGAAACCACTTCTGTCGGTGTCTATGACATGAGAACTGGCGAGATCTCCTCCCATATGCCCATGGTCTGGAAGCACGAGATGATTCCTGCAACATGGCTCTTCCCTTAGAGGTAGTCTGGTAAAGGTGTCTGTTACTATGCAATCTAGCAGTCGTTTAGTAATTGTGTGACCACGGCACGGTTGTTACTTCTACACAAGGTGTTAACTGTTATCATCTTTTGTTTTGCCGCCCTTATCTGGTGGCTCCTCTATTGTACTAGGAAATATGTTGTTACTGGTTGGAGTGGAGATGCAAGCTGTGAAATGCATCGATACTTAATTATCTGACCGTAATTCCATCCATGGTATTTGTAAACATTGGAGCTGATCGTGCAAAGCTCATGCTGTGAACTTGTGATCAATGTAGACCTTCGCTACCAATATAACTAGCTTTTGTTTTCTCGAAAGATCAATAGAATTACATTTTTTATATTCCTATCACATCAACTGTCATATTAGCATAGTATCATATACAAAACTATAGAAACTATAGAATATCATGAAGGACGGTCTAATCCTCTTCCGCAACGAAGATCAGACACCTCAATGCTATAATACAAATTAAAACATGGTAGTGTCAGAAGGCAGTAAGAGTAAATACGAATTTCTGGTAGAATGATTATGTGTGTACCTCTGGATCAAAGAAGAAGCAAAATAGTTGGTTCCCCTTCATCCACGGACAAATAGAGGTTCGTATTCGAAGCGAAAGTAAAAGGCACTGAAAGGAAACATGAATGCAGGCAAAAGCGAAGGATTGTGTTTTCGTAGCTTGTCTGAGCAGATCAGCTCTGATGATTTTCTTTCTGCTGTAATTCCGCATTGAGCAGACAACTCTCTATCAATAAATGCAGCTAAGATATCATAATCTTTTGCTTCTAAAAGAAAAAAAAATTGAATCTTGTGTGTCATGTAATATGTGTAGATTTTTTTTTTCGAATTGTAATACGTGTCAGATTGATATTGATCAACAGGTTGTTGATGCTGCACTTGTCTTTTTAAGTTGGTGAAGCTAAAATAAGCCGACCTCTTCAAATTCAGCAGAATGACCAGGGGAATGAAGAATGGAAAAGAATTTACTCCGTATGGCGTAAATTAAGAGATCAAATCAGGAAAAACAGTTGGGCCGCCGTGCCAGCCCTTCCTTGGGCCCAGTTTGCCAGGCCGAACAACAAAGGCCTGCTTGGCCTGCGCCGCTCCAGTTGTCAGCTACTGCTTCGCTTCACTTTCTTCCCTTTCCCCACTGATTCAGGCGAGGCGAGCGCGAGACGGCGAGACCCCACGGTGATCCTACCCTGCCAGCGACGAGACCGGCGACCGCGCTGCGCGGGATACGTCGTTGTCGCTATCCACGACCCGAACTCCAGCCGGTAACCATTGCGCATCCAATCTTGGTGTGGGTTTGTGCCCTCCGATCCATTTATTCTCCCCTTCGATTTAGGGTTTAGTCACTGCCCTGCCGCTGAAGCATTTGAGCTATTTTCCTTTCTAGAGGCCACGTTGTTGTGCTTTGTTTAGTAATTCTAACTGAAGTGAGTTGCTCTTGCTCCAAAATCTGTTCTTGGGTTTAGTTGGCATAGGAGGATTTGTTAGTAGCAGAGGCGCAATTGCATTGGTACCAAATTTCTCTATCTTGATTGGTATTAGACACTGGAGAGATGCCATGGCATTGGTGCCGGATTTGTCTTGGTATAGGAGCTTTTCTTTGTTTTCTTTTTATTCGTTTTCAGAAATGTGAATAGACTTTGCCCAATGCAGGAAACCTTGTTCATGTAGAAAACGAAATAAAACAGCCTCTTTTTCAGGCTTACTGTGGCCGGCAGATTTCTTATGATATGAAAAAAGAACTTTCTTTTAAGGTAATGTAGTATACAGGTGACCAGGTGTAGTGCACATGACCAAGCCCAAGCCCAAGTACATCAGGGCTTCGAATTTATTGTTGCACAACTCATGCAAGAAAGGGCAAAATAAGCAAGGAACCTTTGAGACTAGTGTAAACTAAAATCTATTGTAACAGAAATCTTGAGCACACTGGGGATAGAAAAGCCACCTAGAAACAACAGTAAGATCAGCACCTGCTCTAATAATCTAAAACCACATAGCTACTTGGTAGGTTAAGATGGTCCAAGTAAATTGATCAGATAGCATTTTCATTCGTCACCTTGCTGCATTCCTGGATTCTCTTAGTATATAGAGGTCAACTGGACTTTGTTACTCACAGTTCCTTTTTCTTTCAGAAGCTTATTCCATCTGGCAAGATGACACAGGCAGAGAACCCTCGATCATGGTCAGATATTCCAAAGCAGATTCCCTTTTTCAAAGTGGCACCTCGATCGTGGTCAGATCTACCTACAGAGCTTGCTGGCCTGATTCTCTGCCGCCTCCTGCCTACTCTGACCGTGTTCGCTTTGGGGCTGTATGCCGCCATTGGAGCTTATCCGCAAAGGAACACTGTCTGCTTATGCCATTTCCATGTTTAGCGTTACCTGACGGTACCTTTATCTGCTTGCCACACAGTGAATCCTTCCAGTTCCATGATAGTACGAGCTATCAAAACTCCTGTGGCAAATGGCTTCTATTCACACATGATGGCACCTGCTACTTGAAGAACCCCTTCTCCAAGACCACCGTGACACTGCCTAACCTGTCTTGTCTCTGCCCCATCGACGAGCCTGTGGAAATTATCAATGGTATTGTCAACCCAGAGGAAGAGATGCCCCAAGAATCACTGAATATGGATGCTGAGGTATCGATAGACAAGGTAATCGTGTGCTCAGAACTCCTTGTTGCTGCCATTGTTAAAATTGGACCTCTTAATACCATTGCATTGTGCCAACCGGGGGCTGACTCATGGTTTGTAAGTGGACTTGGCAGAAAAAGGTTCTTCATGGACATGTTGTTCTATAAAGGCAGGCTGTATATCATTGATAAATTGAGGGACCTTTTGGCCATTGATGTTGGCGAGAACAATGGTAGTGGCAAGCTAAGCATCTCTCGAATTGAGTGCCTCATTGAGCCTCCACCCTTCAACATCTGGGTGATCTCGGGTAGTCTCACCAACTTCCATCATTAACTGGTTGAATCTAATGGGGCTCTGCTTCTCGTCTGTAGAAGCATCTAATCTATTATCTTAGTATTTGAAGAGAAAAAGAAACCACCACGTTCGCTCTCAAGGCCACGAAATTACCACGTTAATCAGAAAAAAGAAAAGCTACGAGCTGTTGGATTTTATGAAGATCTAACGGTCTAGATTAACTAAAGAGTCCATGCCAAGTACAATTCATATCCTGTATATAAAGAACAACTCTATATAATCTCTTTTTACATATATATCTCACGTACGTAAGGGCACCACCGCACCATATATCTCTTTTTTTCTTTTTTTTCTTTTTTGGAAACCACCGCACCACAGAAAAAAAACACCGATCATGCACAACAACAGCAACGCAACAAATAATGAATATTAGCTGACGGCCACTACTCAGAAACGAATGAAATAAGGAAAGACATGCAAATGATCGACATGACGAGGAAAATTCAGCATCAATCCGGCTGTACCACCTAGCGTCTGGCAGGAACATATGTTGCCCTCGGCATGGTCTCTGATATTCCTGCCTGATTTTTGGTTTGTGAGCTATGCAGTGTAATATGTGGATGACAACACGCGTAAGTTGGAGTTGGGTCTGCTGCCTCTGAAGCAAGGGGTTCGGGAGGCAAGGCGAGTTGCATCGCGGCAAAGGACACGACTCGACGGGCAGGCACAGTAGGCAAGCACGACCGGGTCGCGGCGAGCAGGCCATCATGGCATCGCAGCACGGAGGGTGACAGGGAGTTGCAGGACGACGGCGCGCGGGTGGTGGCATCACGGGGAGGGTGCCACGTGGCTCAGATCTGGGAAGGGAAAGGGTGGGAGAATAGGTTGACGGCGAGGACCAGGCCGGACGGGCAGGCAGGCATTGTCTGGCAAGGAGCCATGAAGGCGGCGGCGGTGCAAGCACGGTGGGTGGCGAGGCGAGAGTGCACAGGAACATGAAGCAAGGGAGTGCGATGGATTCCAGTGGAGGCCACGCCCGGTTGTAGTTTAGAGCATGAAAACAAAGGGCTAGATCGGGACAATTGCTTTGTGATTGCGAAATGCAAAACTGAAGCTAAGGTACAATCGTAACCTTCCTAGGAAGGCACTTCCGGAGCTCTTCGATTTTACGTTGATATTCATGCACACGAAAAAACTGAACATTTGCTACTAATCCATATATATGCACACAAGTCTGATCCAATGCCCCCGAACATGCTTCCTGGAAAGGCACATTTGGAATCTATTATATTAGTATTTGAAGGTACGACAACGATGGCCGGGAGTCGCTTGGGAGAGAGGAGGAAGAGTGGCAAGGGTGGATCAATTGGTCCAGACCAAAGCAGCGCGTGGGAAGAAAAACAAGGTTTGGTGGATAGAGGCTTGGGGTTGCGGTGGCCAGAAGCGAAGAATCCTGGTATACGAGTGTGATGTTGAGCAGGATTACACGCTGTGACATATATGTTGGGGACTTGCAACCCATGACCACTTCGTCTCCGCGTTTGCGTTTGTGTCGATGAAGGCAACTATGAAGTTCACCAAGATAATATCAGTCGAGAACGAAAGAAAAGAATCGCTAATTAGTCACAAAGGAGAAAGATTCATGTAAAAAAATGTTTAATATGGTTCATGCTAGCCTCAACATATCTATGACAATTAAAAAGAAAACTGAAGCAACTTTTTGTATAATGGAAAATTTTGACATGCCCGTTATATAAAACTTAAAATTTATTATAAAAAACAACTAAGTTATACTAATTTTTTTTACAAATAAAGATACTTTTGTTTGGTCGCCTAATCAACACGGTAAATTCACGGCTCGGTCTATGTATAAAACGCTAGCTGTGACCACTGTTTTACCGCGGAATCATGTTGTTTGGAAACTAAAGTGCCGTTAAAGATTAAGATCTTCATTTGTTATTTAATCAAATATATAGTTCTAACCACACAAAAAACAATGGAAAGAGAGTTTAAAATGTTACTGTAACCTTGATGAGACTACAGGACCTGTTTTTTCACAATCATAATGCTAAGTTAATATGGAGATTTTGTGCAAATTCCATTTAATATTTCCCCTGCTGATAATATGCAACTTTTTTTTAATGGTTTGTTATCAGGAGTGAATAGCAAGCTGTAGCACAAAATTTTGGTTGGAACATATACATTGTTCTGGGCAATTTGGTTATGTTGAAATGATGTGTTGATTTTTTTAAAAAAAACATAAGTTACTTCTATGCAAGTGGTCTTTAGAAGAACACACTGGATACGTTGCTAGACAGTTTTGCAAAAGGAGGAGGATCAACCCCAAATAAAAGTGAGGTGCCATCTGCTTGAGACGTATCACCATGGAGACCTTGGCAAATAATGGCAGGAACTTCAGTAATATACCTAAGTTTTATTATGTGTCGAACTTCAAGTTTCTTTACTTGATTTTGTGCTCGGTGGATGCCGATGTCTTTTTGATGTAATATGTTACTTTTTGGACAGCTTTATGCATTAGTCGATGAATATTGAAACTATTTCTTTAAAAGATTAGCGAAGCTAGCTGCGCAATTTGCGCGGGCCATTTTGCTAGTTATATATATAATTGAAGAGAAAAAGGAGCCACCATGTTCGCTCTAAAATGCTAGAAATTCTCACGTTAATCCGAGAAAATAAGAAGAGAAAATTACCCACCACTGCCATTATGAAACAATTAGTCATAAAACCCCCTACAAATATTTATAAAAAAGCTAAATTCGGAATAATAAAAAATAGCCAAAAATGCCATCGCACATATTTCTAAATTACCCACCATGCCATTTTGAGTTTAAAAAAAGCTAAATTCGGAATAATAAAAAATAGACAAAAGTACCCTTCACATCTATTTCTAAATTTCCCACCTTGCCATTATGAGTAAAAAAATAACTAAATTCAGAATGATAACAATAGCCAAAATTACCCCTCACACCTATTTCAAAATTACCCACCATGCCATTATGTGTTCAAAAAATAATTTTTTATATATATAACTCAAGAGAAAAAGGAGCCACCACGTTCGCTCTAAAATGCTAGAAATTCCCACATTAATCCGAGAAAATAAGAAGAGAAAATTACCCACCACTGCCATTAGAAACAATTAGTCATAAAAGCCCCTACAAATATTTATAAAAAAGCTAAATTCGGAATAATAAAAAAAAGCCAAAAATGCCATCGTACATATTTCTAAATTACCCACCATGCCATTTTGAGTTAAAAAAAGCTAAATTCGGAATAATAAAAAATAGACAATAGTACCCTTCGCATCTATTTCTAAATTACCCACCTTGCCATTATGAGTAAAAAAATAACTAAATTCGGAATAATAAAAATAGCCAAAATTACCTCTCACACCTATTTCAAAATTACCCACCATTGCCATTATGAGTTCAAAAAATAAATTCGAAATACAATTAGTCATAAAGCCCCCTACAAATATTTATAAAAAAGCTAAATTAGGAATAATAAAAAATAGCCAAAAATGCCATCGCATATATTTCTAAATTACCCACCATGCCATTTTGAGTAAAAAAAAAAGCTAAATTCGGAATAATAAAAAATAGACAAAACTACCCTTCACATCTATTTCTAAATTTCCCACCTTGCCATTATGAGTAAAAAAATAACTAAATTTGGAATAATAAAAATAGCCAAAATTACCCCTTACACCTATTTCAAAATTACCCACCATGCCATTATGAGTTCAAAAAATAAATTATTTTATATATATAATTGAAGAGAAAAAGGAGCCACCAGGTTCGATCTAAAATGCTAGAAATTCCCACGTTAATCCGAGAAAATAAGAAGAGAAAATTACTCACCACTGTTATGAAACAATTAGTCATAAAACCCCCTATAAATATTTATAAAATGGCTAAATTCGGAATAATAAAAAATAGCCAAAAATGCCATCGCACATATTTCTAAATTACTCACCATGCTATTTTGAGTTAAAAAAAGCTAAATTTGGAATAATAAAAAATAGACAAAAGTACCCTTCACATCTATTTCTAAATTACCCACCTTGCCATTATGAGTAAAAAATAACTAAATTCGGAATAATAAAAATAGCCAAAATTACCCCTCACACCTATTTCAAAATTACCCACCATGCCATTATGAGTTCAAAAACTAAATTCGGAATAATAAAAAATAGCCAAAAATACCCCTATATCCTATTTCTAATTTTCCCACTATACCAATATGAGTAAAAAATAGCTCAATTTGGAATAATAAAAATAGCAAAAAAATATACCTTATTCCTGTTTCTAGATTACTCACTTTTCAAATTTAGATTAATAAATAAATCTATTTTAATATTCTAAACACAAGTGAAAAAATAAATTCAAATGAAAATGAATATATTTTCTCTTTAAATTGTTAGGAAATACACCTTAGGAAACCACATGAAAAATTTAAACAATATAATAATTTAAATCACATCCTTAGCTAAAGCTTTACATGCAATGCACCTTTCATTAGAATCCAAAGTCTTGCTTCACCGAGATATAATTTAGATGAAACAAGAGTTGCAATGCATTATTTTCTAAATATGTAGTGCCTTAATGGTTAAAAACTAACAATATTTATCTTTAGTAAGTAAATAGGTAATAAACATGTGTATGCATGTCTATAAAAAAAAGGAAACAAAGAAAAATACTTGACAAAGTGTAAAGATCACTTTTAAGGTCACAATATTATAGAACTTTAAGATATACACCCATAACTTTTGAAAAATAATCCCAATATATAAACATATATGATGGTTGACGTTTGGATGACCTTAAGCAACCATGCACGTAAGCACGATCCATCTGATTACATAGTACCACGATAATCGTTAGCAGCGCTAAGTAGACCTATTTAGTGTAAGTCATAGATCTACAAGAAGCATATATAGTTCAGTCTTCAATGGAACCTAGGTATGCGTAACTGCGAGTGACATGGGGCTGGCTTGAACCATGGCTGCTATATGCTATACACCCATATGTGCACTTGAGCGCTGTGATTGATGTTTGAACACAGAAACATCATATGACAATGCAATTAACAAAGTATATCTTAATGGTGATATGAGGAGACAAGTTAGATGTCGTGGTGGATGGATCATATTATACAGCATGGAACAAGCGTTTATTATTAACTTATGTGTTTCACATCGACCAAAAGACAAGACTATCAAATTGAATATTTAAATAATTATAAAAAGCTCGAAATATTCAGTCAAGGTATCCTGTAGCAAACATGCATTGTTGCAAAGAGCTTAAAAGTGCAAGAGACGAGATATGTGAAACAAAGTTAAGAATTACATCATTACAGGCTAATATAAGAAAATTAATAGGTATTGTCTATTTCTTAAAAGTATATTGCATAACTTTTATTAGTGTTCTGTCTATATTTCATTGAAATCATGTTATGTGTCCCATTTTTTAAAAAACAAAAAATAAAATACTCCCTCCGGTCCTCAATATAAGGATTTCTGGGATTCAAACTGAAAACTAAGAAGGAAAGGAAAAGACTCTGATGCCCCTCCAGATTCCACCGGCCCACACCCGAGTTAATGCGAAACAATCCCCATCGCCCATGGCTGCCCGCCGACAAGCCCACTACCTCCCGGACCACCGCCGCGCCCAACTAGAGATGCCCGTCGTCGTCGAGGTGAAGAGGTGGATCTGGCGCTTGTAGGACCGCAGCCGCGCCCAGCTCAAGCCGGCACGAGCTCCAGCATCGCCGCCGCGACCAGGAAGGGGAAGGATGGCGTTGTCGCCGCCGAGGGAGAACGCCGGCGTCGCCACCGCACCGAAAGGGAAGGCTGGCGTCGCGGCCGGGCGAAGGAGGGAAGGCCGGCGTCGCCGCGTCATGGACCCGCCTCGCCGTCCATGCAGGTCGGTAGCGACCGCGAGGCATGGGTGCGGCCTAGGTCTGGGACGGAGGGGCCGCCGCTGCAACGCCGCCGCCATTCGAGGAGGGAGGGGCCGCCGGGACCGCCGTCGCGGAGGAGGTAAGGGACGCCGGGGTCACCTTTGTCTCGTGAGGGAGGGAGGGAGATGGAGGAGGAGAGATGTCGCGCGAAGCCTGTGGATGAGGATGACGGATGGGATAACGACAACGCTATGGGCCCCACCCATGACCCAGGAATGCTTAGATTGAGGGAAAAAATTCAAACGCCAGGAATGCTTTGATTGAAAGAATGCTGATAGAAGAACAATTGATCAGAATAAGTAGAGGGAGCATGATGAAACAAATTATGAAAAAAAAAATGGGAGTTCTGTATTATTAAAATTGCATAGAAAAGCATCAATTTTGTTCAATTTACTTGGTTTAATAAAAGATACATATATGTTACGATTGAGTTCATATCATATCTATTATTTTATATTGTTCCCGTGATTCATCTTTTATTCTAGCCCTTACACAATACTTACATGTTCACTATTTTCAACCAAGCCAGTTGCCAAAATGATGACCTTTACATGTTTGATACCTATAAATAGGTTACTTCAATATAACATTCAGAGAAATGATGACTCATCACACACTCAAAATGACAGAGTCGGTGAGCAATTTCTTCAATCAATTTTAGCTATGTTGGAAATGTATTACTATAAAATAATAATAATAATAATAATAATAATATCATGTTCAAACTCCTGTAATATAAAAATAATTTAAATAGTTTAACAAATCTAGCCGCACATATGCGCGGGCCGCCATCCTAGTTGTTAGTATACCATTTGACAATGACATAGAGGGTACGTCATTGAAGCCAGTAGGGATTGATTTCGAGGTGTTTGAGGCAGACTTCAGTTCTTTGCAGTGGACAGCTATGACGAGCGTGGGGGATGACCAGGCATTGTTTGTTTGCAAAACCTACTCACAATCTGTCTGTATGTCTCAGTACAAGCTTAAGGGTGACATGCTAAAGGGGAATCGTATCTTGTTCCTGGACGATGGCACTTCCAAGTGGTTCTGGAAGGGTATGAATGGGTTTCATGCTATTTTTGATTTGAGCGATGGGAAGACCTATGGTCCTTCAGGATCGTTTGAAGGCAGGAAGGGACAAGCAATGTGGCTTTACCCTCAGTGACCACTCTGTCTGGGCGTTAACAGTTTGTAACGATTTGGTACGATATACGCAACAAGTTATATGGATGCAGACTATTGCGCATTTACGCTTGATGTTCACTTAGCAGGATCCCGTATGAACTTAAGATATTTTTTGTTTTGAGTCGCGTGTTGCCCTGTGTTGTACTGTAAGCTAAGCGGGATAAGACATTGCCGCTATTGCTATCAATGTTTAATGCTGCTTGATACTCCATAGAAGCATTTCCATATTTCTGTGTTACTTATATAACCTCTTAGTATTTAAATTCTAATCGATTGTATTCTGCGTTTTGATTGGGTGTGGTCTTTGTGGATAGAATGGAAACGTAGTGTTCGTGTTTGATCTGCACATAAGGTTGTTTTGGGATTTATCCTACTCTTACGTACGGAATATGACTCTACCAATAGCCACTGTTGGCGACTGCATACTGTGTAAGCCCTGTTTTCATTCGAGACTTTCGAGTAGGGTAAGCCATGCATGTGCTTCATGCCTTTCATGAGCATAGAACTGATGTATATGTTCCTGATGCATTACTAACATGGGTATTTGGTACGGAAGAGGATGTTGGTTTCTCAGTTCTGAGCAGTGGAAACAGCGTAGGGCTCGGCACAAAATGATCTTCTGATCGTTCAGCATGCTTCCCGTTGATGTCGCAGCATTATTTTGCTGTTCTATTCACATTGTATACTATCATCGACGTGTCGAGTACAATTAGAACAGTGAGATTCAATCATTTAATACCAAATACGTCGGATTAGTAAATTCAAAGTGGTAAATTAAGCACTGGCCTCCTAGATAAATTGACTTTCAGAGTGATGAAAAGCACAAAGAAGTCCCCCGTACCGTGCTCGGCCAAGCCATGATAAAAGCAAAGCAGTCACATAGTACGTACATATATGTACATAAATAACTCGTCATGTGTAAAGCAGCGTTTCTGACAGCTGATCAGCAACATGACAATCGACAAACATCCTGTTATTCAGAATTCAGTATAACTGTATCACCTCGACACCCATAGTGCCACAACATCTTGCGGCACACGCCGGCGAACGTGATGAGGTAGGCGATCGAATCACGGCGGCGTCGCGACGGCGACGGCGGAGACCATGCTGTCGACGCCGCAGATGTTGCGTCCGCGGCAGAGGCGGTAGTACCCTTCCTCCCCCCACTTGTCGCCCCACGAGTTCTTGATGATCCAGTAGGGGCGGTACCCCAGCCGCAGCGCGGCGAACCCGCGCGCGCCGTAGCCGACGAGGAGCACGCCGTGGTTGACGAAGGCGCGCGGGCAGACGAGCGGGCAGGACACCCCGCCCACGTACGTCTGCATGAAGGCCGCGTTGAGGCCCACGGCGAGCGGGCCGCGGCGGACGAGCGCCGCCCGGATCTGGGCCTCGTCGTCCGTCACGACGGCGGTGAAGTTGGCGACGCGGACGGCGACCCGGGAGCGGTCGAAGCGGCAGGCCCCCTGCGCGCCCGTGTACGGGTACGCGGCCTGCTCCATCAGCCCGCCGGCGCGCATCAGGTACGTGTAGGCGTTGGTCATCAGCCCGCCGGCGCAGCCGTTGTTGCAGCCCTGCATCTCCGCCGCGCCGCCGCACTAGGAATTGATTGATGGCATGCGATTAATTCAAGGACATATGTGTTGGAGAATTGAGAGTGAGGTCTCCGACGAAGAACGGAAGAAAGGCAAAGCAAGGCACTTGATTGACACTTACGGTGTGGTCGCAGTCGACGAGCTGCTGCTCGCTGAGGTCGAGCAGCTTGCCCGTGGCGAGGAAGTTGGCGCCCTCGACGGCGCCCGTGGTGCTGAACGCCCAGCACGACCCGCACGCGCCCTGCATCTTCACACCCGTCACCGCGCCCTTGTGGCGCCAGTCGAAGCTCGCCGGCAGCCTGGCCACTTCCTCCGCCGTCGCCGGCGGTGCCTCCTCCGCGGGCATCACATTCATCCCCCGCCGCGCGTGGTGGAGGCCCGTAAGGCGCGCCTCGAACTCCTCCCGCGTGAGGTCGGAGAAGGGCGTGACGCCGTGCCGCGCGGTCGGGTCCAGCGCCTGGTGCGCCGCCGAGCGGGCCAGGTTCGCCGCGAACACGCGCAGCCGCGCCGCGTACTCCTCGGGGCCGGAGTACCGCCGCCCGTGACGCCGCACGAACGCCGCGAACTGCGCCTCCGGGAGCAGTCCCGGCCATCCGGCGCGGAAGCCACCGTCGGTCACCTGCCGGATGACGCCGCCGTTGACGTCGTCGATGGCGCCGCGGGCCGGCGTCGTCGTCGTCGCGCTGGCGAGCGCTAGGAGGAGGAGCAGGAGCGCGAGCTGGGAAGAAGCCATGGTTGCCGCCTGCGAGATTCTTGGGCGGTGGCTGACGGGTGCGGGATAAGCGCGGATGAGGTGGAGAGCGAAGTGGCAGGCATGCAGGAGGCAGAGGACGACGCCTGTCTCCACGCACAACAGCGGCGCGGCGCGGGCGGCGCGGGCGGCACGTGCCCGCCTTCTTTGTCTTTTGCGTGGATTTGGTTTGGCACCCATCTTCTTTAGAACGGTGGCCAAACAGTACCCGAATACGGGAGCAGAGCATCTCCCGCCGCAGTCCTTAAAACTGGGACTTTAAAAGTTATACAAAAGCCAGTCTTTATTTGTAAGGGCTCAAAATGTGCAATCAACTTTAACAATAGCTTTTATATTTCAGCCCCTATTTCTATGGGTCCCGGTAGTTATTGGCTCTTCCGCAAACCTTATCCTCTCTCTCTTCTCTCCACCAGAGACAAACGAGCAGAAGCGGCAGCGCGAAGGGGCAGCAGGGTGCGGCGGGCGAAGCGTCGGCGACGAGCTCGCGCGTGCCGCGGGCGGGCGAGGCACGGGCGGCGTACGCAACGGCGAGCTCGCACGTGGAGAGCGAGAGAGGCGCTGAGCTCGCGAGCGGCGCGCTCGCGCCTGTTGCGGGCTGGCAGGCGCGTGCCACGGACGGGCGAGGCGGGCGGCCAGGCGATGCGCGGTCAAGAGACGTGCACAGCAGGCGGGCAAGGCGCGGCGAGCTCGCACGCAGCAGGAGAGAAGGTGGCGCTGTCGCGGCGAAGCCGACACCGGACGGCGAGATCCATGGCGGCTCAGGTCAACCGTTGTTCGGCCACCTGCGATGGGGAAGGGGTGGGGTGGGGGTCGAAGCTCAACTTCAACACATCGTCACAAGCAGGGAGAGGCAGCGCTCGCCGGCGGCGTGGGGCGGGAGGCGGAAAGGCGGCGCGGGAGTCGGAGGGAGTGCGCGGGAGAGGGAGAGCGCGCGCGGGAAGGGGAAAAGCACATGGGACCCACGACAGCTGGCTTTTAGGGGCCTGAAGCATGTGCATGAAAACAAAGGGGTGAAGGGGTTGATTTGGGAGCCTGCCCAAAATAAAGGCCACTATAATGGCCTTATTGGAGTTGAATTTTTGCACTAGGCATGTATAAGATAAAGGCCCTGTTTAGGGGCCCTACTGGAGATGCTTTTATAACTATGGTTGGGAGGGCTTATTGCACCGGCTTCTCATTTTCGACACTGTTTATCTACTGTAGCTACAATAATAATACTACTATTCATCCTGGCAGAAAAATGAAGCCGAGTGAGCCGCTATTTTGAGGCTTTCTCAGCTTATTCCTGCTGCTACAGTAGTGCTACAGTGATCTACAGTAGCATGAGCAGAAGTTGAAGCCCTTTTTGTCAAACAGGCCCTATATATCTTCTTGTCACAAATTCGACACGACAAAGTGCAGTACATGAAAAAAAAAATCTAATCTTCGCCATTGCACCAATAAAATTAGAACTCTACAAAGCCTCATAAATCACTAAGCAAAGAGGACGAGCAAGATAAATGCGGACGGAAAACATCAAGAGCTAGAGCCAAGTTTCGTGAGCGAAAAGACCTATAGCCTAATGGTTACAAGAATCTCAGTAGCATCTCAGGTCCTGGTTTTGACTCCCCGTCGGAGCAAATTTTCTACAATTTATCGGCGTTATGCTTTCAGCAACGTGACCTTCGACAGTGAGGCGTCAGTAGTGACTTTGTCAATCTCGAGAATTTGCCGACTTAGTCTTTGAAGATGCTCATAAAGATAGAATTTACATATGTGCGTTCATAGAGGTCTGTTCACGATGAGCACTTCATCAATCTCGATGATTTGCCGACTCAAACTTTGTCAATCTCTGGCTGACGGGTCCGGGATAAGAACGGACGAGGTGGAGATAAGAGCGGACGAGGTGGAGAGCGAAGTGGCAGGCATGCAGGAGGCAGACGACGACGCCTGTCTCCACGCACAACAGCGGCGCGCGGTGCGGGCGGCACGTGCGCGCCTTCGTTGTCTTGTGTGTGGATTTGGTTTGCGCCATCTACTTCCAAACGGTGGCCAAACAGTACACCGAATACGGGAGCAGCTTATATGTCTTCTTGTCACAAATTTGACACGACAAAGTGCCGTACATATATGAAAAAAATCTAATCTTGTTACTAAACTAATTCAAACTTCATAAAACGTCATAACAATCGCTAAACAAAGAGGACGAGCGAGATGAATGCGGATAGAAAACATCTAAGAGCTGGAGCCTCAACGAATGCGAAGTCAATGACAAGTTCTCTGCACAGGTAAGTTCAGAACAAGCGAGGAACAATTGATATGGACAGATTGTTTTTCAAAATGCAACATTTGCGGATTACAATCTCATCTAGATACCACCAAGAAAATCAACACATTAAGGTATCATCTTTTCTTTATTTTGATTGCAAATAATAAGCCGCGTATTCTCTTATCGGGTCCAACTTCTCTACGCAAGCACTGTATCAACACTGTATATGGAAGAAATTTTTCTCTTTCCTACACAAATCAGGAGCAAAACAACTAGAAGCAGGAGGAGAGAATAAAATTTGGCTCCATTGGATCCGGCTCCTTGGTGCTACATTGCCGCTACAATGTGAGGTCGAAGCGGATGCTCCATGGCATTCTGCAAAGATGCACTGTCTCGAAAAACAGCTGGGTGCTTCACTGAAACTATGGTTATCGTTGTCCTCCACAGCACCCCCTCACCCCTAGAAAGACTTATCATTCACCATCTAAATTATGACTTCTATTTCTGAAGCTATTGCTTCAAGCATCTCGCGCTTACAGCTCTCAATTATGACTTTGTGAATGGAAAGATGAGGACCACTTCTGCATGCGTATTCCATTGTATCTGCTATTTGATAAGGTATATTCGTTTGCGAAATGAGAGCGCAAGGCTGTTATCGCGAACCCCATCGAGAATGCGAGCCCCGACGTTGGGTGGGCGGCGTGGTGTGGCCGGAGCTGAAGGTGGGCGCTTGTGTTAATTAGAGTTCCAGAGTTGTCTGGGGTATGGTGTTCCTATCAACCCCACTGCCGGACATAGAGGAGGGTTTTGTGGGCGGCTTTGCGGCGAGGGCGCCATCGGAGCCACGTGCAGCAGGGGGCGGTGGGCAGGGTAGGCGGTGGGGAGCGCGGCTAGAGAATTTAACACATCGGTGGTTGGCACCAGTTGGTATGGGTGGCGCAGCGAGCCGCCGCCGCCGCCGGCCGCTGGTTAAGATGGTGGGCGGTGGTTTTGTGTGTGTGTGTGTGTGGTGGGGGGGGGGGGGGGGGGGGGGGCGTACAAGGACGGCACCACATTCGCGAGGTTGCTGTTCGTAGACAACGACTTTGTACGGTTATCGGGGAGACGGGGACATGTGGTGCCGACTGAAGGTGTCGCGCGCTCGCCTAGGGAGGGACAGATAATGCAATAACCTTCCCCTTTCAAACACGCGTGCTAACCAGGAAGCGTCGTGCTTAACTGCTAAAAATACGTTTTTTCTCACTAGAAAACAAATGGAGCTGTCTACAAATCACTCGCGTGATCCAGAGGCAGGTTTCACTCGATTTTTCTGAACGTTAAATCAACATCGAACAGCTCTGCTCTTTTCTTCAACCTCCAGCTTGCCTCGCACCGCCCCGTCGCACTGAGGCCGCCCCTTTGTACCCCCACCCCCCACCGCCCGCCAACCCGCCGTCGTCTTCGTCGCCCACGCCCCAACCCTGGTCGAACCGCCATCTCCCGCCGCTCGCTCCGACGGCGTTCCCGCTGCCTCCGCATCCGTCTTCTCTCCCGCCACCACCGCCGTGCTGGCCTGTGTCTCCCTAAGCCCCCCCCCCCCCCTCTAGGTCTGGCAATTCCGGTGAGGCCCCCCAACCCTGAAACCTTGAAACCCTAATCCCGAACCCTAACCTCGCCGGAGTTGGGGATGGAGCTAGTTCCGCTGGAGATGGAGAAGAACTCAGATTTGAGAGGGAGAGGGGAGAGAGAGATCAAGAAATTCTGAGTCACAATCGCTGGATCACGCGAATGAAATTTAGCTTTTCAAAACAAATATGCTTTTTCTGGAAAAATGCTCAAAAACCTAAAAAACAATCCATCTTTCCTGAGCCCCTGGGCCCACTCTCATTTCCTCGCGTCTTCTTGCCTTCTCCGATCTGCGGCGGCAGTCGTCCCCTCACAGGTCTGGTTCGTACCGCATGTTGTCCCCTGTTCTTGAATCCCTCATGTGGAAGGAGATTGAGTTGCAGTTTTCTTGATGATCACCGCTTAAATCCAAATCTTATGTTCCCTACCAGGGTTCTACCAGCCATGGCTATGGTCACTAGGGGGAAGAGGAAGAGGCTGGAGAGGAATCCGGCCGCCCTGAACTCCCTCCTAGAGGAGGAGGAGGAGATGAAGGCCCCAATCTGATCAGCCGCCTCCCAGACGCGATTCTGAAATCCATCATCACAGGAGGGCCGTTTAAGGAAGGCGGTCGCACCTAGGTCCTCTCTTGTCGGTGGCATCCCCTCTGGAGCGCCGCTCCTCTCAACCCAAACGCCGTGGTTGACAGCATGACGGTGAAAAAGCAAGTGTTTAAGAGTATCTCCAGTAGAACATCTAAAGTGGACACCAAAACCTAAAAACTGTCAAAATGACAAAAAAATTGCTCCAACAGAGTACCTATATAAATACCAAAACATAAAAGTTTTTGGTTTCGGTCTAAATTGCTCTCTCCAAAACTCATATTTGAGTTTCCATCCACTGGAAACCTAAAACGACCCGACGCACGCGGGAACACCCAACCGCTACACGCAGGACATTTCCCAGCCCAATTCCCCCACTCGCCGCAGCGAATCCAGCCACCTGCGCTACCGAATCTCAACCTCGCCAACTTCACGCACCTCGTCCGCAATTTGTCGCTCCTCTTGGCCATCCTCAAGGCGCCACCAAAGGGCCCAGCCTCAAGCCGACGCGCCACCACCAAATCTCTCCGGGGCGTGAGGCATGTCATTTATGGCCCACGACCGGCTCGTCGGGTCGTGCGGTGTGGAGTCTTGCCAGGACGTGCGGCGCGTCGAGCCTGCGACCACCTTGCCGGGTCGCGCGGCGGTTGGAAGGCGACCTTGAGGCAGCGATGATGGCCAAGCTGAAGGGGAAGGCGGAGGGCGAGCTGGGTTTGGATAAGGTTGGTAGTTTTGCAAAAAAAAAAAAAAATCCTCGCGGAACGGTGTAATTGTTCATTGTTTTTCTGTGTCTTGACATTTTTATGGAGTCCTCCCTAGAGTGAAGAGTATTCTTAGATAGCTTTATAGGTATCCAGTGTTAGGTAGTCTGCTGTAGAGAAGCACAAAAATTTTCTAAAATTTTTCTCTCTTGTACCTAAAACTAGTTTTATATATTTGATTTAGGTGCACTGCTTGAAGATGCATGGTCTAACATCCTCAGGACGCTACTAACCCACCAGGGCCCTGTCCGACGTTTCTCCCTCACCTGTCGCTCCATGAGGGACCTTTTTCTCTCGTGGACCCCATTATATGTTGGCCCAGGCTCAAAAACCTTCCAGAGTTTGAATTGCGGTCATGCTCCTGTGTTGGGACTCTTGCCTACTGTGAAAGCTCTCACCATCGCCGCAGTTGTATACTCCCTCCGTCCTAGTTTATTTGGCATCCTAGCTTCATCCAATTTTCCAAAATAATTAGGCCAATCTCAGTGGGAGTTTCATTCCCATTAAATGACATGCCACGTAGGCAAAAATAATGACATGGTGGAGTATTTATTATGAAATAAGCTGGATGGGTTTCATCCCCATAAAACTCTTTTGGCACTATTTCACATGTATGAAGCTTTAATGAAACATGCATTGAGAGTCTAAAATTTCATCTCAACTTATTTTAACCAATCACAAGACAATAAGTTAATATGATGGCTTATCTATGAAACCGTGAGATAAAATTGTGCATTGAGAGAGCTCATTTCATATCTTAAACTAGAACTTTTAAGATGATGTGGCACTCTTGATAAAAGTGAAATGAAACTATGCATTGAGGTTGGCCTTAGCATTCTCACTTCCTAATGCACCTTTCTCTCTTCCTAATACACCTCTATCTCTCTCCTCCTCGTTTTCTGCGTATCTACCTTTACTAATTTTCCTTAATCTCCGTGCTGAGAGATAAAACGCCAATTATTTTGGGACGGAGGGAGTACTCAATTTTCCTAGGGAGATCTCCTGCACACTCAATTTTCCATACCTCGAGGAGCTTACCCTGCACAATGTCAACATCTCGGAAAGAGCACCACATGGCCTTCTGTCAAGATGCCCAGAACTTGAGGCCCTGGTGCTGGACTGGAACATGGGCTATCGTCTTCTCCGTATCTTCGCCCATACACTCCGCAGCCTTGGCATATCAAATTGCTGGGAATGTGAAGAAGGAAGGCACCCAGGAAGTGTTTGGTTGCATGCATGGCAACGTGAATGGATAACAGGGTGATTAGCGGCGGGATCGCTGGTTCCTTATTTTGTTTGTTTGCCCACACTAATGTAATCGGATACAGTCACACGCCAGTTCTCTTCCTCCTCCAATCTGATTGCCGCGGATGCTTCAATATTCTTCTGCCCTCGATCTGATCGTTCCTGAGGATCCATGTGGATCTTCCTGTGCTCTCGCAAATCGTGAAAAATCCCCTTCGACCTGGAACTTGGTAGGTCTGATGTTGAAGAAGCTCTGACATGGGAGAGGGAGGTGGTGGAGGTTCCTCATCGGCGAGGAAAGTGGCGCCGCCGCCGGCGCCGCATGCGAGGAGATGAGATCGCGTGAGGGTGCAGGCGCCGCCGTTGTCCGGTATGAGGCGAGGAGATGAGGAGTTGAGACGGATGGAGTTGCTCCGGTAACGGGATTGATCACGCTGGTAGGTGGGCGGTATCCACTACAAGAAAAATGATTATTAGTCACCAAGGTACTTGGTCACTATATGTTTATTGTTGGTCACAATAGTTAGCTTGTCACTAATAAACTTGGTCATATTTTGATGGCTAAAACCTTATCACTATATGTATATAGTGACCAATAATTGCATATGTTGGTGACTAAAACTATATAGCAACCAACACAACCTTGGTAACTACATATAACGTTGGTCACTAAAAGCGTATATCCACCAAAAATCTCAAATTTAGGTCACTATTAATCAACTTTTAGTGACTAACATAGAAAAAATTTTCTTGGTCACTAAAACTTGGTGACTAAAATAATGTATCCTTGTAGCGATCAGGCTTGTGAAGCACGGGACCTGACCACACCGTGATCCGATTACAGCCCAGCTTAACCAAACGCAAATCAACATTATCAGATCACACCGTGAGCCATTTACGGAGTAAAACAACCCAACCAAACACAACAGAGTAAAGACATTGGGCTATCTAACTGAGCGAATTGCCACATTGCAGCTTGGAACCATGGTTTTTCAGGTAGCTAGAAAACATATGCTCTTATCATTCTTGTCTTTATAAATTTATGCATTCATTATTTCGGTCATTATTCCTTCGCGTGAGCTTTTGAAACTTTTTTCCACCAAAAAAGGAATATTTGAAAAATCCTTCAAACTTCTCCATAGCCAAATCCCCTCCTTCGCGGTATTTTGATCCCATTTGAAAAATTTTGGTTTACTCAAAGAGTTTAAGAATATTTCAAAATGCCTATAAACCATGCAAAAAAATATCGCCTCATGCATCAGGAGTGCGGAAAAAAAGAAAACTCCATGGGTGCATCTCAAAATAAAAAGACTATATGGTTTTTATTATAAACATCTTGAGCAAAATAAAAGACCAAAATTTTCAAAAATCCCTTGTCCACAAGTGTGAGTTCATTATTTCCCCTTCCATCAAATTTTCCATATGACCAAAATACAAAAAGTTGCTTTGTTTCTTGAGATTTATTTTTTAGCTTTACAATACGTGCATGACAAATCGTCCACAAGCATACGGAGAAGGTTGTTGGTATTTGTTAACGATCAAATCGTCCACAAGCGTACGAAGAATACCGTTGTAACATTTCACCCAGGAGTATTTCAAGGTATCGTAATTATATTTTCCACAGAGAAGACAATGGTTAAGAGAGTACTATGTTCATAGATTATATCTACATTTAAATGGATCAAAGACCATACAATGCTAAACAGTAATATATAGGTAGTGTGACACACAAGAAAAGGATCAACTTTAATATACATCCAAAGCCAAACGGAGAAGAACAAGGAAAAAAGCTAAGTTCCTAATGTGTACTTCATTATACAGTCGCATAGTGTTGGCGGTTCTTATGCGATAAAATTAAATTCATTAATTCCGCAAGCGCACGGATCACCATTGTAACATTTCACCTTGGAGTATTCCAGGGTTATCGTATTTATATTTCCGCAGGGAAGCAGAGCAAAAGGGAGCTGAATAGTAGCAATGCATTGGATAATTTGGAGAAAGGATAATGTATCAAACTATCCTTGAGACGGGGGTAAGATAGGCATGATATATATGAGTGGCACACACATCCTCAAATCCAAGGTAATAAAAGAAATAAAACGTAGTATACATTTGGGAGAGCAACGAGATAGAGTTAAGGTTACCTGTATGTTTATCTATTATTTACTCTTCCTAGCAGTCAAGTCTACAAAGGTTATCTACTCTAACTAAGTTCATACACATACAAGTCATGTCGTTTCGGGGCACACACGTGCTAGGTTAACCGATGATGCTAGTTCAAAGCTAGGGAACCGTATGCTATAATTAAGATCCTGCTGAGTCCAACCCAGACGTGGTGGATTACAGAGACCGGTGCAGCTGTCACATACACTCGCGGCTACCATCATCCGTGGGGTTGGGTGCCAAACGTGCATAGGCCAAGCTCTAAGCGCCATGCTTACAACCCGCCTAGAGGAATTACTCTTGATCAACGGAGCAGTCCTATCTAAGAATAAACAAGCACAGATTTCACACGACGTCATCTCGACGAAGGCACTCTCTCGTACCTGCCTACTCCAACAATCACGAATCCCACAATAAGACTTCTACGAGCACTTACTTAACAAATAAATAAAGTAAATAGAAAAGAACTACTAAAAGAAATAAATAAAGAATAAACTAATTATATATTAAATAAAGTAATATCTCTAAAGAGTAAGGATACAAAGAACTATACCGAACTCCGAGAAGACTCCGGAAGCCCGAGAGAGCTCTCACTCTACTCTACTCTACTCTAACTCCCAAAGCTACTACTAAACTAAACTAATGAACACTTGGATGAAGTGTGATGGTACGAATTGCTTCTGAGGCCGGGGGGTCCAATTTATAGCTTGTGAAGGCGGTGGGAGCACCCTGGCCGAAGCTGGAGAGGCGGTGGCGCCGAAGTCGGCCGGCCGGCCTAGGGGGGTGGCCGGCCGGCCGGCCCTTCTGTCGGTTGCCCACCGTCTTCTGCCTGAATGCTCTAGATCATCTCCTGATGGCGGTCCGAAGGTCGGCTCCTCGCTGGGGTCGGCAGAATTGAAGTGAGGGCCAAGTAAAGGCCCAAATAGCCCACCTTCTAGAATGGCGGTGTGATTCTGCTGGGCTGGTCCTGTCCTGAATTGTGCGTGATGGATTAGTTTCCAGCCCACTGGAGGAAGTCTGAGGCCTGCGGCCACCAGGTGGGGCCGGCCGGCCTAGGGTGGGGCCGGCTGGCAAGGGAAATTCCCTGGCTGGGCCCATTTTCCTCTATTATTCACTCCTGCATCCAAATATCCACCAAAACCTGTGGAGTAGCATTATTCCTATCTACTATGCACAAAATCTTGGTGTTATGCATTTATTTACGGGTACGGTGGCGGTCAAATCATGGTTTAACGACCGCCAACACATAGTATACAACATACACATGCATGCACAGAACTAAGATTTATGCATATGCACTCAAAGAAATTGGGCACCGGCTTACCCCTGGTCTGCCAGGCGACTCCGGTCTACAGCTCTACGCCGTACCCGAACGTGGAGGGATACCTAAGAGGGATGTCACCACCTACCGTCTACCTCAAACAATCCGTGGGGCACGAGGCATCTAATATATTCTACCAATCCAAGTACCATGCTTACATTGCTAAAACATTACTCTAAATCCCCAGCGATGAAATAGATTTAGAGCATAATTCTAACGATCATTGGACTCATGCTTGGACATGCATATGTATGTAAACCTAAGTATATACATGGCATGGTATACTATGTACTAGGACACGTGATAATAAGGCAATTATGTCCATACTGCCAGTCCTCTAGGCAATACTTACATAACAAGCATATGAATATCACACTAGCACTATATAAGAATATTATGATTATTCTATTACATAAACAAGCCAAGGGTCTACAACCAAACAAGGAACGCTTAACCAAGGCAAAACTATATAGATAGAATAATACTATTAAATAGAATAAAATAAAAAAAGAGGAGAAAAAGATACAAGAGCCATACCAGAATCTCCAAGATGACTTGGGAACTAGAGTAGCTCTACTCTAAGCCTAACTCCACTAGAGCTTGGAGATTAAAACTAATGCAAGAGTGATTTCTCTACATGGTGTGTGTTGAACTGTGGGAGCTCTCCTCTATTTATAGCCCCCAACGGGAAGGGGGGGATTAAATAGAGCAAGTGAGAGGCGGTGGAGCAAAATTGGGCACCAAGGTAGGTCGGCAGGCCTAGGCGGGAGGCTGGCCGGCTACACATTGTGGCGGTTGGCCACCGCCTTCCGTGTGAACGCTTCGGATCGCTTCCTGAGGTTGGTTCTGAAGTCGGTGATGTCAGGCGGTTAAGGTGGAGTAACTATCAAGTCCATTTCACGATAAATCTAGTAAAATCAGTTTCATGTTGTCAATCTTTGTATTTTTTGTTATGAAGAGTCAAAGTGTAAAAATTTTTATTTACGATAAAACTAGATGAACACTATATTTTAGACAGGGTGAGTAGGGTCACACACTACATTCCTGGATGCATCGCTTGTCCCGGATTCCTGTCGCAATCACCTCTCCATTTCGTCTATTTTCTTTTTCTATTGGGAAAGCGAGAAACGAGGAAATTCCACAGAGATACGTTATATCGCAATTAAGTGCATGTTGCCAGATATAATAATGATAAATGATTGATGCTATCCTCCAGACCTAACACTGTACTGCTACGTGTCCAAAAAAAACATTGTACTGCTAGGATCTCATATACTGCTCACAAGATGAGTTCACTTACTTTTTCGACTGTAAAATGCAGCGTTAATTCGCACATAGTGGACAATTAAGTTTTTTCTTTTAAATAACACTAACTCAACTGGGAGCCAATACTCTTTTTATAGCAATCAAGCTTAAATCTGAATATAGTTTAACAAAATTAACGCTAAAAATTTGAAGCCCATATAAGATTACCCGGGGTTAGGGCTATGAAACTGATAGGTCGCTAGAGTTCGCAGCATCCACATGCTCCGTCATCATCATTGTCACCACTGAACTACTACCTGTATCATGTCGGAAAAGTATTCTGAAAAAAAAAAATCACGTGAGGAATTAGTTGGAGGTAATGCATTAGCAATGCTAAACTCTTTCTATGTGAGCTTTCTCGCATCTTGACTTTGACCTGTTCATACACAACAATGTAAAGAAACAGCATAAATTTGGCCTTAATAAAAGTACCAAGTTGCAAGGGCACTTTGCATTCAATTTGCCTACTGTAAGTGCTTGATTAGCTGTACCCAAGGTTTTTTTCGGGTGAAGTAAAACCTTGGGTTCAGGCTGCATCAGGTTTCGTCAGCGCAGCTAATCCGAAGGCGGGCCTGCGCCACCATTCAGACTGCATCAAATTTGTTTTCCAACCCAAAATCTGAAGAAGAAACAACAAAACATGATATAAAAAATCGAGACAAATCAAAGTTTCTTCTGAATTTGAAAACGCTCAAGAGCATTTGCAAATTTTAAAGTCAATTTCAGAAAGTTTCAAATAGATTTAAAAAAGTTTCAAATCAATACCAAAAAGTTTCAAATCAAAATAAATCACTTTCAACTCGTAATAAATCAGTTTCAACTCAAAAGAAAAAGTTTCAACTCGTAATAAAAAAGTTTCAACTCAAAAAACAAAAAGAAAAGAAAATGGCATGAGCGTCTTCTCCGGCACCTCCTCCCCCCACCTGGCGAGCCCCCACCTCCCTCACTTCGACGCGAGCTCGGCCCCTCCTCCCGCCGGCCCTCGTTGACGCCTCCTCCAGATGGGATTGGGGAAGAAAAGAAATGGATGGAAGGCTCCCCCCGAAGGAGCACACACCGAACGGTGGTTGGAAGATCGTGCGTTTCGGAGAGGGAACGCGTTCCAAAAGGGAGAGAGAAGGGGAACGCCTTACAATCCAGCACAAGAAGTCAGCAACCTACCGCTCACGGCTGCAAGAATGTGACTGCCTACTATCATCATACACTTGTCGTATACGCAAACTAATCTATTTTAATCTCCACTGGGCCCACAGTCCAACCATGCATCTGGCTTTGTCCCTCGCATCTGCACACAAACGAGACCCGGCCATAAACACCTCGGTGTGTCCAGCGCCATCCGACAAACCTCGTTCTCTCTCCTCCCCTCTCCTCCATGCATGTCAGCCAACGGAGCATAATTAAAGCCATTATTAGGGCCATAATTAAAGCCATTATGACATGCTCGGCATAATTAAAGCAATTATTGGGGCTCTTAGACCGACACGGATGCTTATAAAAGCCAAGTTATGTTGAACATAACAAAAGGCCGGCTGGAGAAAGAGTGCAAGACTCATACCTTCAACATGGCAGAACCTCAGCGCACAAGCAGCAACGGAGCTGCTCATGGTGATTCTGACACTGCATATGCATCAAATGAAATGTCGCCAAACAAACCACATAGATCTGATTCACTGCGTATAAAGGCTGCAAAGTTTCCTGGTGCTGGCCAAACACATGCAGCCAAGGTCTGTTCTGCTCGATCCCATACTCTTCTTCAATCAGACAATAATCCGTATTTTTGCTAAAACTCACAAACTGTACAGATTATTTTTGTTGGAAATTCAGGCAAGAATTCTCTCTCTGCTCTCAATTCACAAGAACACCAGTAGTTGTGCCGCGATGAAGCCGCAGCTTTTCGGCTTTCTCCTCCTTTATTTATATACTTCTTATAGTACATGGGATAAGCCATCCGTTAGGGGTGAAACCAAGACGGAGTTTTCCCATCCGACTGGCGACCATTTTTAGTTTTTCCGATTTTTTTTTCCGGATCTTACACCGGTTCGGGAAGGAAACGAGATGAGCCAGCAGGGCGCGGGATTCAAATCGGAATGGGGATCTTCCAGGCCGTATTTTTGGTTTCCCGTTTTAATGCGGGAGCATCCCGCTTCGCTACCTATTTGTTGGAATTCGAGAAAGCCAATATGTGCACATACTCTCTCCATTTCATTTTAAATGTCATTCTAGCAACCTATAGTTTTTTTACGTGTGTTATTCTCGCTTTCTAATGTAGCTCTCTTTCTATATCTCTCTTCTCCTTCACTGCTCATCGTTTTCAACGCGATCTTCAATTTTTCATCTCTCTTTAATTCCTAACCCATCTTAAAATGACACGCAAAAAGAAATGGAGCGAGTAGATATTTCAAGCCCAGTCGAGCGTCTCCTGCGCCGCCGTTGCAGCTGGCAGCCCGCCCATCATGTCGTCAACACGTGAGTGGGTGAGGTTCCTACATGCTTGCATGCGGAGCAAATAACTATGCGTGTCTTAGCTACGGGTCAACTGGACAGTGGTGGAAGTTTTAGGAAACATCAACAACCTGCCACATCGGCCGAGGTGCATCTTTTTGAGGTGCATCTTGCCATAGCAGTATGAAACATCCGAGGCGCGTTGTTAAATCTTATCAGGATCGATAAAATGGCAAGTGAACTTGGGGAAAGTCATGGTTCTATAGACTGATGATCGAGACTTGAATCACCCTTCTCAGCCGGTACCGATGTATTTCCGTCCAGATTGATCCATTTTTAGACAACCGATATTTTCCCTATCGTTGTCGTTCCCGACTTTCTTGTTTTTTTTCGTCCAGTAAATAAATGTGAAAATAAAAACGGTTGGATTGACTAATCCCATATGTTTTCACCCCTACCAGCCCTTAGTGGGCGCTAAACCAGGCCATAATAGCCTCCTACTGCATACGTCTAGCACATCATGTGCCTTACTCTCCAACATGCAGCAAGAAGAAGACTGATTCTAATTGACTCCAAGACTCTAACAGACTTGACTCACTCTGAACAACGACACTAACTGAAAGTACTAAATACACACAGAGGCTTACAGGACAACAAGTTACCCCCTAAGACTTGTGTGCAACCTTGGAATTTGACCATCCCAATCCTTGCATGTAGCTCCTGGAATCTCACCCTTCTTAGAGCAACTCCAGCAGCCTAGCTAAAACATGTTTTTTCTCTAAATATAGCTAGTACTATTGAAAATTACTCACCAACAGTCTCTCCAAATCCATATCTAAAATAGCTAACTCTTCATTCCACTTTTCTAGCTAGCAATATTTAGCTATGGACCTGCACTCTCTATTCCCTTCCCACAGGCACTTAGTGGTTTGGACAGTCTGTTGGTTTACTCCAACCTTTGTAGATGTGCCTTATTTTAAAGACTAGCTAAAACTAAAGAATTTAGAATATATTCTACCTAGTCTCTTGGAGTTGCTCTAAGTGCCTTTGTTCCAATGTCTGCGAGCTCGTTTTTCGTGCCAATATAGGTAGCACAAATGCTTCCATCTTCCATGCACGGTCTTGCATAGTGGTAGCGCACATGAATGTGTGCTTTCTACGCTCATGGAAGATTGAGTTCTTTATCAAAGCCAAGAAAGATTTTTTATCGACCTTCAATTGGTTTGGCTTCTTCAATTTTCACGTCAGAGAGAGCAGCAAAGCCAGCCACACTCCTTGGGATCACCGCAGTAGCAGCAACATACTCTGCTTTACACAATGACAATGTCACAATGTGTTGCTTGAGTGAATACCACCTTACCAATTAAGCTTGACCTGAGGAAGAACAACACTCTTGATGTGTTATGGATATTGTCGACATCGTCGGTGTAGTCTCTCTCACCGTACCCGACCAACTGTGCCCCTCCTGAGACTTGCGGTAGAAGTAGTCATAGTCGATCGTGCCAGTGATGTAGCAGAGGATGTATTTGACCGCCGACATGTGCTTGCTATTGGCAGCTCTATGAAGCGGCTGATGTGCCCAGTGAAGAAAAAGATGTCTAGTCGGGTGTGGACCAGGTACCAGAGGCTACCAATGAGCTTGCGATAGAGCGTCAAGTCGACCTCCTCCGCCTCGCTATCATGGCTCAATTTGATCCATTGGCAGTCCTACATCCCCATCACCTCCAAGATTCATGTTGTGTAGTGCACCTGGCACCACACAATTCTCCTGGTGCTCTGCTACACCTCAATGCCGAGTTTAGAAGATAGCAGGCCTATCTATCATCTTGAACTGGGACTTCATTTCTACCTTGAGATTCTTGATCTAGTCTGGAGTCTGTAGGGTCAACGGCGTTGATCAAATAGTTTTGCTTGATGAGGAACTCAGTGGAGAAGTCTGGCACCACTACATGCTCATCGTCATGCTGCTCGATCCTGTCCTACCCCTTGTCCTTGTTGAAGATGATGTCATAGGATGTGTGGATGCGCCCAATCCCGGTTGAACAGCTTGTATGCCTTGGTGCCCTCAGTGTAGCCAATGAAGGCCATGAGTGTGATCCAATCCGCCAGCTTCTTCAGCCATGGCCTTGTGTCCTTGACATAACCAAGACAACCAAACGTCCTTAGGAATCTAAGGGTTGGCTTGCGGCTGTGGTGGGCCTCGAGCGGAATGAGTGCCACTCTTTGCTGAGGGCAGAACGCCACTACACATCGCTCTCGATGCAGTGGTCAGCAAACTCCTTGGTGGTGAATTCCCCACTATGTTCGATGCAAAGGACGCGCATGGGGCCACCTGGCCTCAATTTCCGTCACTGCCCTTGATCTGCTTGGTGGCAGACGCATCGTTATTCTTTGCCAAGAGCGAAATGAACACCCTGGACATGTTGCATCGTCAACGAGTAGGAGGAAGAAGCACCGGCCTCCTGGAGTTGCCTACCCTATACTTTTCTTGTGCCAAGAACATGGTGCGTCCGTATTTCGTGATGATGCACAGGTCGCAGATTTGGTCGACGTGGTCGATCAGTGGCATTCTAGACAACATGTTGTAGCGGCTCAGCTGGAGCAGTGCATCAATGGGCATAGTGCATGTGCCAACACCAAGCCTTGTTGTCATGGCAAGAAGCCAAGCACACGGTCTTAGCGATGTCTAAGCTGTAGAACATAAAACAATTTCTTGATCTACATACCATGGCGACTAGATGTTGCTTCTTATCCCAGATGCGCATGACGCCGCCCACGATCAGGACCTTGGAGCCGCTCTCATCTTGTTGCCTGACAGAGATGCTGTAGTTCTTGAGCCGTGGGATGAAGAGGACACCGAACAGCATGACATGGTCACTACCCTTGCTGGCGAAGATGACCGTGTGCCCATGGATCTTAATTCACCAATGACCCGTCGTCAAATCAAACAGTGCCGTGTCCCCCGTGATGAAGTTTGGCAAAGACATCTGAGTTCCAGTCATGTGGATGCTTGCGTTGGGTCGAGGTACCTGCCGTCGTGGTTGACGCAATCGTCCATCGCGCCAACGTGTGCCTAGGTTCATGACTCATCGAGGTGCAGGCAGACTGGCAGCACATGCTCAAGCACATCATTGAGCACGTAAGTTGCACCATCATCAGGGTGCCTTCATCGTCATCATCGTGCTTCAGGTTGGCAGCCAATTCCAGTGACCTTGGCGGCCACAATGCAGGAACTTGCCGCTGTCATCGGAAGGGGACTCCATCCCGTCGCCTAGGCCGCTAGCATGGCCATTGCCTCCTCCATCAAACCTCTTCTTGAGATGTCCGTGCGGAGGGTGGCATCCGCCGCCATTCTTATCGGAGCTCAATTTGGGGGCTGCCTTCCCATCTTCTTGCCGCTCCTTGAGACAAACCATTCATTGCTCCTCTGTCAGCAACAATTTGCCACCTGAGGTCAGTGCAGGTGCCATCATCTCCCTTGTAGCGGTCCTCCACCACCTTGAGCCGCCCAGTCGTATCTTTTATGGACAACGTTGATATGTCAAACAATCTCATTTGAAACAATGATCTGATCAGACCTCTTGGGACGACGCATAGGTACTTGGATATGACCTTCAGCGAGTCTTCCGTATCACGCAGACCTCGATCTGATGCACGATCTTGTTGAGGCGCAGAACAAAATCATCGATCGACTCAACATCACGGAAGGAGATGCTCTCGATCATACTCCCGCCATACACACTGCGCCGACACCTTCCACACTTGACCGGAGCCGAGACGGGACTCCTCGTGGTGCTGCATCGTGACCCCGAGGCCACAAGCACAGCATCATCAGTCCTTTTTCTTTGTTTCGGAGCGGGGCGCATACTATTACCACTACGTACCACACCACCGGGCGGCTGGCCTTCATGCCGAGTCTTCCTCGGGGGTTGTAAATGACATAGCCTTCCTGATAGAAACTGAAGTAACCCATTGGTGTATGTAATTGGTCTTCGTGAGGAGTGGAAACTGCCCACTCACCTCCAGCACCACATGCTGCATGACGATGCTGCCGCGTTGTGGCGACCTCAACCCCTGCGAACCAGTGCGTTAGCCATCACCAATGCCTGAGCCACCGCCCAGTCTTGGAGGACGCGGGCACACGGGAAGGGGGAGATGCCATGATCCCAGACCAGAACAAAGCTGTGAATACCTTGTTGAAAATTCAGGGAAGAACTCTCTCTGCTCTAAACTCACAAGAACAGAAGTAGTTGTGCTGCGATCAAGCTGCAGCTTTTCGGTTTTCTCTTCCTTTATTTATACTCCTAAGTACATGGGATAAGCCAGCCCTCAGTGAGGGCTAAACCGGCCTCCTACAAACCAGCACACGTCCAGCATACCCATGGGCTTTACTCACCTATATACTAGGAATAAGAAAGACTGATTCTAACTTACTCAAAGACTCTATCAGACTTGACTCACTGAAACTCTGAACAACGCCACTAACTGAAACACTAACTGAAACTACTAAATGCACACGGGGGCTTACAGGACAACAATTTTCACTTCTCGTCAGTTGAAGCACATGAAAATTAACAACAATTCGCACATAAAGAAGCCGCTCTGCACTAAAAATTCGAGATAGTGTATCTTTTATTTTGTGAAGCACGGTTCTACTAAAACCTAATAAAGTAACAATTGTAGGAGTATTTGCATGCATGCTATGTAAGTAACTATGAATATCAGTTGCTTGGTCATCTAAGGATTTTGCATACCTAAACAACGAAGCACATTATCATCTTTCTTTTGAGGCAAATGTGATCTGATCTGAGTAATTTGCACATTGGTACTGAAGGTTGGCTGGGCGACTACACTACATTTGGCATTCCAGAGTATAGGTGTGGTTTATGGGGACATTGGGTCCTCTCCCCTCTACGTTTTCTCAAGCACCTTTACTAGTGGGATCAAGGACACAGATGACCTCCTTGGAGTTTTGCCTCTAATTATCTACACCGTGGTTCTACTTCCATTGATAAAATATTGTTTCATTGTCCTGCGAGCTAATGACAACGGTGACGGTAAGTAAATATCTTCCCCCACATCATCGCAACACAACATATACTATGGATATAGTCAAGCGTTTTTTAAGAACTAGAGAAGAAGGTAAACTTTTTTTTACAAGCATCTATTTCAACAAAACAAAGTTAAAACAAATTTATTAAGTTTAGACTGTCTTTCAGAATATATCTGAGTAAATATTAAAATGCTATGGCTATTGGCATCAAGCATATGAGTTGCTAAAAACAAATAAAACACAGTAGACCAACATTGTTTATTTCATGAAAGAGATTAACATCAAACAATCTTGCAGGAGGAACATTTGCACTCTATTCATTGATATCTCGGTATGCTAGGATTAGCTTGATACCAAATCAGCAAGCTGAAGATGCAATGGTCTCTCGCTACAAGTTGGAATCCCCCACAAATCGTAGCAAGAGGGCTCATTGGATCAAGGATAAGATGGAAATAGTCCAAAAATTAAGGTGGTGCTTTTCCTATTGACAATCCTAGCAACATCCATGGTGATTGGTGATGGCGTACTAACTCCATGTATCTCAGGTGGGTTGAGTATCCTACCTTGCTTAATTTGCTCATCTCGCGTAATAAATGTTGCATACAATGGATAGTTGAAAGACAGGTGGATTTTTTGAACAGATAAATCAGAAATCAGTTTTTTTACTCACGTTTGGACACTTTCTTAATTCATTTTTAACATTAAAAGCTATCCTAACATCATTGTTGGCGTGGGTTACGCACACCTTTTATGACCACAAGTGCACGGGTAGGTTGTAGTAGCTTTTTCTTCAGAGTATTCTATGGTTTACCGAGTCCAAGGACCAGCAAAAAAACCAGTAGCCAATCTACTAATAAACAGCAAACTCAACATGAGCATTGCACAATTACATATACGAGAAGCAAGAGGATTGACAGGTTGAGTGAGAGGTTATTGCCAATAATCAGACTAACGAGTCTTAGCCAGATATGAATGGAAGCGCAAACACCAGAGCACAAGTTGTAGTTCATAGAAAGAGATGGTCCAAAGAATAAACCAAAAACAAAGCAATATATATCATCACCCCTAGTCATGGGACACTGCAACCTATGCTTTTCGCTATGATCCTATCACGACAACGAGTAGTAAGGCAGAGGAAGAGGTGACGACGTTGAGCATCTGTAGGTATTGCATCACTATCATCTTTTAGCTGTGTATGATCCTATACGGTGGCGGCTAGAAGGGCTGATAGCTAAACAACACCGACAAGACAAAAAACACACCTACCGTTGCTTCTGGTGTTGGTGCCGGACAACACAGGGGTTGTGCCGGTCAGCACACAATATATGAAAAGTAGCATATTTGCAACAAGTAGGAAGACAAAGAGGAGAAACAAGATCACCAACAAGCAAGAACACGAGATAGATCAATCTTCATGATGTATATAGAACATCACCATTGAAACCTGACTAATGATGACATCCGGCACTTGAACTTTGGTCTAATTCGAATCATTGACTAACTAGAGGTTCACCATGTTGGTTAACTCCTCTTAGAACCCTAATAATTTCAACCAGCGAGCCAACTAGTAGAAAACTAGACAACCTTGTTCTACATGGTGAAACTAACAGAGTAGCGCCACTTGGTTTGGCTCTCAACTCGAAACTCTTTGATAACATGACAATTAGTACAGAGAGGGACGCCCTTTGGGTCTTATATTTAGTAGGGAGATTCGTGGAGGCGCCCTTCACTGATCTATACACGAGATCTATCAAAAGAAAACTTATCTAGGTTGGTTACAACTCGGACTGGAATTCCTTTTTTGCAGCTCCACCTTCTAAAAATCATAACCCCCTCTTCCAAACTCCAAACAAAGAAAAATCAGACTCTATCTTGTAGCTCTCGAAAAGATCCCAATTTGGCATTCAATTAATCATCAGGTAATAACATCATCTTCATATCCCAAAACGCGTTCCAAAATAATTTGTCTTGATTCGGACTCCACTGCACAGTACTCAATGCGGCCCCATATCTTCTAGCTTCGGAGCCCAAATGAGGCGATTCATATATGTTCAGGAAATCTCTCGACAAGATATTCAACTTTGGTATTCAAAAAAATTTGCATTTGAGGTCTTCTTGAACTCCAAATCCTCAACACAAAATGTTGTTGTTCCGGACTCTGGGAAAATCTCCAGATTTTAGGAATATTTTGGGTGAGCCTTCTAGAAGACTTGGAAGCCAAGAAAATGAGTTTGGGCCTTGCCTATTGGTATTCATGGATGTACAGGAGTCAGGGAGTGCTTGAGGCACCGTGGGCTGAGGTTTCAACCCTTCTTTGATGGAGAATTGGCCCCAGTGCAACATATGTCGATTTTAACTGTTGTAAGCTTGATATTCAAACAAAACAATAAAAAGACACTATATCGCAAAAACGTCATGATTAGTAGCAATAATCAATATAATATGTTGAATTATCATAAAAATTATTAAAAGAATTTGTTGCTAAAAGGTTGCTATATCGAGCACCAACAATCATCAAACTAAAAACCAGGAGGAGTATGAATTAATTTTGCACACGCTCATGCTAGAAATATAATCGGAGCTCAAATATGGTAGTGGAAAACTGCCATAAGAACTTAAGAGAAATCCCTTATGCTGCTAGGCCATGTATACGGCCATGCAATGTGTTGGTCCACACCTCGCCGATTTTTCGGAGCGTTAGGGTTGTTCGGGCGCAGGGCAACATTGTCGCATCTCGGTCGGGAAGAAGGTGACTTCCATTTTTTTTCTCGAAATTTTGTGAAAGCCCGACATGTGTTGGCCCACACCCCACCGATCTTTCAGAGCGCACCGGTTAGGACATACAGTCCACAGCGTTGCGCTATGGTTGTCTGTGTGGGTCCATCGTGGCACATTTTCCCTAGGAGAATGGACGAAGCTGTAGGGAAAATCGCATGTGCTAGGGATTCCAACATTTCCCTAGGACAGCCCAAATTTTACTAGAGAAACCTTTGAGGCCCTAGAGGAACTGGGGAATTTTAGTAGTGATCAGAACTTATTTGTAAGGATGATTTGTTTTATAATGTTTTATGTTGTTTTGCAGTGCTTAGCGCCGTTGGAGGGATCCAGCAATCTGCAACGTCCCTGACTCAAGGTATACCAAACTATGTACTAATGTATACCAGAGAGTGTTATATCAGTTTAAATAACTTGAGAAATTTTTGGTAATGAAAAATTAATCTGACCTTTTCCCTAAAAAAAACATTACCTGACCTTGACCCATCAACAGGACAAATTGCTGGCATCTCAATAGCAATTTTGATCGTCCTCTTTCTCGTTCAGCGGTTTGGCACAGACAAAGTTGGTTACACGTTTGCACCTATAATCCTGACATGGTTCATCTTGATTGCTGGTATTGGAGCTTATAATTAGTTCAAACATGATGTTGGTGTTCTGAAAGCATTCAATCCGAAATATATTAAGGACTATTTCAAAAGAAATGGTAAGGAGGGCTGGATTTCCCTTGGAGGTGTTGTTTTATGCATTACAGGTATATTTCCTCCCATGAGACCCATGTTAGAATCACCTTAATATCTTGCTGAACAAATTACTAGAACTGAAATATGGTGTGTTTATAGAAATAAAATATATAGTTTTTCCCTTCTATTAATATTTATTGTGTCTTTTTTGCAACAGGAACAGAAGCAATGTTTGCTGACCTTGGTTACTTCAATGTGAGAGCGATTCAGGTAATCATAAAGCACATCTTCCAAATCGGCCTTTCACCACCAGAGTGCACACAATAACTACAGGCCACTTGGTGCAAACATATTTTGATAGGTTGTGCTTATGGGGAAACTCCTTATGAGTGCGTGAAGAAAGTATTCCTAAAAGTTGAAAAAGAACGTCTACTGAAAGAAATAGTTAGAACTTTGAAATAGTAATTCTTGATATTTCTATTGCTTCAGTTAGCACTTACGACAAAGTTTATCTTCACTACAGATTGGCTTTTCAGTAGTTCTGCTCCCTTCAGTACAAATAGCATACATTGGACAAACTGCATATCTCCGTATCTACCCAGAAAATGTTGCAAATACGTACATTCTACAAATCAATTCCAGGTGAGAATCTATAAGGATCAACTGAGAAATGGCATGATTCTAGCATTGAAAGATTAACGTTTAATAAGATCGTGAACTTTATTGTCAGGCCCGTTATATTGGCCAACATTTGTGGTGGCTGTAGCAGCTGCTATAATCGCCAGCCAAGCTATGATATCTGGTGCCTTTGCAATTATTGCTCAGTCCCAGATTCTAGGTTGCTTCCCATGAGTTCGCGTGACCCACACATCAAAAAAGTTTGAAGGGCAAGTCTACATCCCGGAAATCAACTATGCGTTGATGATTTTATGTGTAGCCGTTACAGCTATTTTCCAAACGACAGATAAGATCGGCAATGCATATGGTAAGTTCTCAATGCTTGAAACAAATATCCCTCCCACATACCCTAAGATATACAGCTTGTTCTGATAACATTAGAAGCCGAACAAGAATGCTCCACATTTCAAATACCTGGTCATATTTCATTCATGAAGTATCAGTTACTGTATGATATGATACTGATGCTGTCATATTATGCAGGTATTGCTGTTGTCTTTGTGATGTTTATAACAACTCTTCTAGTCACTCTAGTTTTCGTGCGTTCAACGTACGACATGGTATTATTTCTGTAATTTTGTCGATTTACGTACGACATGGTATTATTTCTGTAATTTTGTTGATTTCGATATTATTTTTGTTCCAAATAAAATAATATTATTTTGAAAAAAAAATTCCTCTAGTAATGGTCATAATATGGAAGACAAGCCTGCTATGGATTGCACTATTTCCAGTCACATTTGGTGGCACAGAACTGATATATTTAGTCTCAGCATTCTACAAGTTTACTCAAGGTGGCTACTTGCCACTAGTTTTTTCAGCGATTTTGATGTTTATAATGGCCACATGGCACTATGTCCATGTTCACCGATACAATTATGAGCTCCAGAACAAGGAATCAAACAATTATGTGGTAGAATTAGTAGAAAGGAGAAATATTGCCAGGTTACCAGGAATAGGTTTCCTGTACTCTGAGCTTGTGGAAGGCATCCCACCGATACTTCCCCACTTGGTGGAAAAGGTACCTTCAATCCATTCTGTTCTTGTGATTGTCTCCATAAAGTATTTACCAATCAGCAAAATAGAAACAAATGAGCGGTTCATCTTCCGATACGTGGAGCCAAGAGATTTCAAGATATTCCGATGTGTTGTACGCTATGGATACAACGATAAAGTAGAAGATCCAAGACAATTTGAGGACTTAGTTATTGGGCATCTGAAGCAATTTGTCTATCAAGAATCATTCTACGGCCAAGGACGTGATTGTTCAGCATAAGAAATAGGACATGCAACAGAGCCTTCTACTGGAATTCAAGAGACAAGAATTCGCAGAAGCTTGTCAGGTGGAATCACTTCTGCCCTACCAAATGAATGCATCAGCGAGATACAATTAATTCAGAGAGAGATGGATGATGGTGTTGTCCATATGCTAGGAGAAACCAATGTGGTAGCAGAAGCAAATGCATATCTCTTTAAGAAATAGTTGATTATGCCTACAATTTCATACGGAAGAACTTCAGGCAACCAGAGAAGATAACCTGTATCCCTCGTAACAGACTGTTGCTATAGATCTAAATTGCTGCTGGACTTCATATTTGGGCTTTCCTTTTTTCTGTGGTATCAGTCAGGCAATACTGCACACAAAACATGTCCTGAAGATTGCTGATTATAAATGGTGTTATGTTGCTGTTATTTGTTAGTACTTCAAACAACCAATCATGATAAAACGGGAAAAGACAGTTCTGCGTTTGAACCAATATGAATCTTTTTTTGAAATTTTTCGAAATTTTTGTCAACACTTTGAATGTACTGTGTCGACATTTTATTTGTACTATGTCAACATTTTTTTCTTACTGGATCAACATTTTTTCAAAATGTTGACTCATGTTCTAAAAATATTGAAACAAGTTTTCAGAAATTTGCTTCAAAATGTTGTCGGCTAAATTGGACCGGGCTCTTCAGATTTGATAGAGTATTGAGCCGCTCTACAAGTTGATAATCGTATGACGCTCTAGTTCCCTCTCTTGCCGCATGCCTTTAAGGCTCAGCGCATGCTACGCCACGCGATCCCGGACATCGATCTGTTGCCTGATCATTTGGCCAGGGCTATAAATATGTCATCCCTTGTTTACAATTAATCTGAGGAAAATTATTGCGTGACAAATTTGTTATCATGGTACCACGAGATCCACAAATCCTGCGCCTTTCCGCTTCCGCTACAAACCCTAACCCTACACCACCAGCCGCCGCCACCGTTCTCAGATCATGGCTGCCGATGACGGCCTGTCCACTGCACTCGCTGTCCAGGATGCGATTGCTGCTGCTGCTTCATCCCACGAAGCAGCCGCCGCGCACCGCTGCGCGTGATGCCAAGTTCACCAAGCAACGCGAGCTTGCCGCTGCGTGCGTCGACGCCGCCGCTCGCTGTTGACACTGCTAAGTCATACAGAATAAATCATCGCTAGCACAATGCCAAAAATGCTTTATTTGTAGACTTTAATAATTTAGAGATAAATCTGCAAGCGCACGGATACCATACGCATGTTTCTGACAGCTCTCCTCGGTGAGTTTTGTTTCAATCGATTCTGCGTGCAGCTCCTCGAATACCTTGCGCATCTTTCTGACAGCTCTTTCTTGTCGATCGCGAGCCGAGGTTGCCGTCATCTTCTTTCCATCGGCCGTCAGTCTGTGCTCCAATGTGAGACGCTTCCAGCTTCACTGCCGAACCGCCGCTGGAGCTTTCTTCCCGTCGACCAGCACCACCACCAGGAGCTCTCACTACTAACCTGCATCATGGGGAGCATCGCCGTGGTCTTCTGTACATTTTGATCCAGTCCTTTCTTCTCTCTCACGACCTGTAGTTGATGTCCTCACAGACCTGAGCCGCCTATAGCAGCGACCTTGCCCCAGGCCCCCAGGAGCTTTGTCCTGAGCGTGTAATCCTAGGTGGATCCCCAAGCGGCGCCGAGTCTGCGGATTCACTTCTCTTGCACTGTCTCTCCCTCGTTTGGTTTGCAAGCAAGCTCAGAGCTCAGGAGTCTGACGTGCATGGCTGGAAACAGAGGAAGCAAATGCAGAGGCTAGTTACTGGCGACATGTTAGTATTTGTACATCTCGTTTCTCCCAAAACTCACTGGAAATTGATGACAGCTAAGAAAATTATGAAACAAAATTTGTGGGTTTCCTTATGAACAAGTCTATACTTTAAAAATGCTTGTCTGTATGCAAGGCACCCGTGCAGTATTTATTGAATTATTTTTATGCAGTTTGTATATTGCATTTCTACCATTTTGTGAATCCATATAAATCATGGAAACTGTCCAGTATGCTCCCTGCTATGTCTTGCGTCATAATCTGAATTTTGGAGAACATGTGTTGTTGTATAATGTGCAGATAATGGTTCATGCTTGTTACTATTGTTTTAACTGTTATAAATGCAAGCTATGTCCTAAATTAGTGAATCCGGTTCTGGTGCTGTCTATATATCATTGTTATCCTCAGAAATTTGCTAAGATCATCAAACTTCTCCTTACATGCATTTGTGGAGTCTTTTTCCTCAAACCTGCTGAAACTTTGATTATTTCACAAAATAATTTGTATGCATTAAAAATATGGAAAGCTGTGCTAAAACTCTTGTCTCTTTATGTTTGGTGCACAGAAAAAAAATCATGCTTATATCTATTGTTTGAGTTTCTTTTTCTCTTTATATCAACATAAGCATGGTGGAATTGTTTATTTTTCCATATAATTAATATAGCCCAAACTGTGTTGATGTCACTTATAATATTCCTTTCTTCATATACTCTTGCAACCAAAATGTTTGCTGGCATGCATCTTTGGACCCTGAAAGTCTATCGGCCTCCCAACCAAAACCTCGAGGACGAAGCCCGCAACATGTGAAGCCAAGAGACAAAGAACAGAGAGCTAAGGCAGCAAGAAGTGTAGCAAGATAAGAGACAAAGTACAGCAAGCTAAAAGAGCAAGAAGTGACAGCACACGCACAGAAAAGAAGGCAAAGGTGACTTCCACGTCCCCCGAAATTGCCACTAGAAGCTATAAGAAGCCGGGAATCCCAAAGCCGCCGACGCCATCGGTATGGGCAAAGCCAAACCCTACATTCTGCTATGGCAAACCGATGATGAATCCAGCTGACGAGGAGTGAAACGTGCTCTTGGGGACATCACCGACTTGAAGAGTGTTGTGTGCTCTAGAGGGGATCGCCATCGAACGGAGGGACGGGGTCGAGACTCCAGCAGGAGTGACCCAACATGGACTAGGGTATAGCTCCATCCTTCTGATACCATGGGAAAAATCGATGTGCAATCTCTTACTCTTACTCTCTGGTAACGCCATCGAGCTTATCATCTTGTTTATCTTATATGCATGTAGTATACCTTGTGCTTACCATATGATAGCTTGATGATTGTTTCCGTATGCTAGCTCTATGTTATCTCTAGTGATATGCGCTTTTCTTTTGTGTACCTACTTGCTCATAGCTCATACACTTGCTTGATATCATCTAGTGATCTTGTTATGCTTTATGTTGTATCTATCCTTGTTGTCATGATCACTAGCTTGAGCTTCCCCATGTGTTACTTGTTACATACTAGTTTATATTCTATCTTATCTTATACACTAGCATGCATAGGACTTGCTTGAGCTACCTTTGTGTTAACCATATATACTTGCTAGAATGCTTGAGTGCCTTTAACTTATACACTAGCATGTGTAGGTCTTGTTGAGCTTTTTGTTATATGCTAGGTTGTTCTTATATGCTCATGTATACCTTACTCTTAGCATGTACAAGTCCTAGCACATGGTTATCCTTGCTTGATCACTATCACATAGTGCACTGCACATGTACTCTCTAGTTATGTATCCTTATTTACTTGTGTAATTAGAGATAGTAGCTAAAAGTGCAAAAAGTTTTAGTTCATGGTGTGCCCGATTCACCCCCCCTCCCTCTCGGTCACACGATCCTTACACCTTCCTCCTCGACGACAAGTTCGACCGCGAGCTAGATCTCGCAGAGATGAACCTCCCGCGCCTCTCCGCTTGCTCTCTCGCTCCCCGTAGTACTCTAGCGTCGTCGCCCTAGCTCGCCAGAGTTCTGCCGCTCGCCGCCACCCATTTTCGCTCATCGGCGTCAACTGTATGTTGCAGCACCTTATTCCCCACCTCGAGAAAAATCTCCTCGTGCCATCCTTTCGCCGAGCCGCCGCAGAAACCTTGCTCCGACGAAACGCGCCGCCGCTCCCTGGCTGTCGTGCCCAGCCCAGATCCAGTGCCGTCCAAACCCTATAGCCCAGCCCGTAGCCCAGACCCAGTTCGGCCCGTTTTGTTTTTCTTAAATTCTCAAATTTCTTTAATGCCCCAAAAAATCATAGAAACTTGTAAAAATTCATATAAAATCAAAAATAAATCAGAAAAATACCAATCCAATTTTGTTGGACTCCTTGAGACTAGATATATCAAAAATAAATACTTTTTTATGTTTGCTGTAAAATCTCTTAAACAGTAAACCTTGTTTAATTCATAATAAATTCACTATTAATCCATAAATCCTAAACTCTAGCATGCAAGTAAATTATCTGTCAACACACCTACAGAGCATTATTCCACTATCATTTTTTGCTTAATTAATTTATTATGATTTATGTAATTTGCTACCTTGTTTAAAATTATGTAAAACAATCCGTAAGTTCATAAATCGTCAAACTTCATAGTAAATTAATTTCAGTGGCACTTTACTCCAGAAAAATGCCGCTGGACCTAGACTAAATTTTGAAATCATGTTAACCAAATTTCCTTACTTAAGCTAAGTTAATTTAATTAACTTGAACCTTAATTTAATGAAAGAAATATTTCAGATGAGTGTATAATTAACGAAGTTAATCACTCACCCACAGCAGAACCCCACCACTACAATTAATGAAATAATCACCTTGTTAAGCATAACGTAAATGACTGTCCCGTCGTGTAATTAAAATTAATTGCATCATTGCATTGCATCTAACGTGCATTTCCTTGTCACCACGTATAGCTCTTGTGGTGATCCAGGAGCAGGTGGAGGACTATGATGCTGAGAAGCTCAGGAGGAGACATTAGCTGACTTTGTCTAGTAGCTAACCCCGGACCCTGAGCCAGGCAAGCTCTGGTGCATTCTGTCCTATGTTTTTGTTTTCTTTTATCACTATGTATGATGTCTGGTTTGTTTGTGCATTAGGTTGTAAGAGTTGCTTGGAACCGTAGATTTGCATTACGTTTACCCTTCTTGATTATCCTTGATGATCCTTGTTTAGTAGTAGTTTCATCTAGTGTTGATCGTTAGCACTGCTATGCTTAGTTGCTAGTGATCGGTAGAAGTCGAGTGGTAGGTCCCGCTCACATGATAGGATCATGACACCCTGGCTGTACTAGAAGAATTATAAGTTTCTTGGAGACTGGATGGGGATGTTTGTGTAGGATGGTTTGCCAAGGCTAGGCCTTCACGGTGGTAGCCCCGTCTGTGTTGGTTAAGGACCATTCGTTGTTGGTCCTATTGAGCAAGTTTGAACGTACTGATTCACATGCTAGTGTTTATGGGCTCAGTAAACCGACGTAGCCTATGTCGCCCTGGATGTCTGGTGGTAGCCTACTCTTTCTATCATGGTACGTTGGGAGAAAACGGATAACCTTCCGCGGGGATCGTACGTCTGGGACAGGAATCGTGTCAGAAGGCCCTTTCTCGAGAGGAGTTGGATCCGTCTTTGCTTTGGTGGCCGGTGCACAGGTGAAAGGTTGCCATATGTGGTCTGTTCACGAGCGCATATGTAGTGTGGTCATGTTTCTCGTGTAGGATGTAAATCACGCTGCTCTCGGATATGAGCACCCACTTGTTCAGTGCGCCACATCGTAATGTGGTTATGGATGATGTTGACGGATACCTTACTCCTCTACGTATTTTTTTAAGGAAGAAGTCCTGTTTACCTCCCTCAACTCTTACTGCAACTTTTACCACCAATTACAAAACCAGGTAGCCTGACTCCTTGAACTCAACAATCCGGTTTAATTTACCTCCCTGAGCGGTTTTGTCCAGCGTGGCATAGTGAGCCCCATATGTCAGGCGACACGTCACCTTTTCTTTCTTTTCTTTTTCTCTTCTCTTCCTTCTCCTAGTGGTCCGGCAGCGGCATTCCATCAAACATGTTATGTGCGCTTGACTGGAGACGACGAGGATGGCGTACCCGCGGGAAGCAACACTCCTCGGGAAACCCTGTGCGGCACGCGTGAAGCGACGCTCCTTTTGGAACCCGGCGGATGAGGCCGTCGCCGGCGCGCCGCAGGGAAGGAGCTAGATGTCGTTGAGGCGTGCGGCAGCCACGTGTATGCATTGTCATCGGCAGCCGAATCCCCTGCTTGTGCCGCAGCGATGAGCGCTAGGTGGCGGTGACACTTCGACAACATCGCATGTGAAGAAGACAACACAAAAAGGTGGAGGACATGGCCTATAAGCTTCATATCTGCATGTTGCAAGTCGCGGTGGGAGAAGTTGACGAAGAGGAGTGGCCAGAGTAGGAGTTCATCGAAATGTCATAACATGCACGAGCTGGCGGTGCGTCCTGATCAGGCGCCTCGAGGGGCCGCCTCACAAGGACCACGCCGTCTTCCTCGCCACCTGCGGTCATCACGTCCACCGACTGCATCGCGGTAGGTGCAGCGCACGCTAAGCAGGCGGGTTGTGGCGGCGTCGCCGGTTGCTTTCGGCACGACGAGGAAGAGCAGGAAGTGCCGCTCCTCACTGTTGGTGGTTCTTATGCGTGTGATTATATTTCATTAATTCCGCAAGCTCACGAAACTCCATTGTAGCATTTCACCTTGGAGTATTTCAGGGTTATCGTATTTATATTTCCGCAGGGAAGTAGAGCGGTAGGAAGATGAAATAGCAACAAAGTATTGTACTTATTGAATAAATAACGTATGTACTTAAGACGGGGGTAAGATACATGTTGATAAAGTGGCACAGATCCAATAATCCAAGACAAAGAGAAAAGAAAAGGTAAAAGAGAGATTATATTGGGAGAACAACGAGATATTTACCCTATATTTACTACCCTAGTATTCGATTCTACAAGTGTATTTACTTTAGCTAAGTTCACATACCAACAAGTCAAGTCGTTTCGGGCACAGCGATGCCCAGACTAATGAACCGATACCGCTAGTTCACCTTGGGAATCTCACTGCTATGTCAAACCCTGCCTGTCCAACCCGGACATGGTGGATTATAGAGACCGGTGTAGCTGTCACATACACTCGTTGCTACCATCCTCCGTGGGGTTCGATGCCAAACGTGTATAGCCAAGCTCTAAGCACCACGCTTACAACCCACCTAGAGGAACTACTCCTGATCAACGAAACAGCCCTATATAAGAATAGAGCACAGATTTCACCAAGCGCGGACGCCATCTCCGACGGAGGCACTCTCTCGTACTCTTTAGACCCAATCACGAATCCCACAACAAGACTTAGAAAGCATGCTAGCTTAACAAAATAAATAACTTAAATAGAGAAGAAATATTAAAATAAATAAATAAAGATAAAACTAAATAATTAAATAAATAATTTTATAAGAGTAATGATACAAGAACTATACCCGAACTCCGAGAAGACTTTCGGAACCCCGAGAAAGCTCTCACTCTACTCTACTCTACTCTTAACTCCCAAAAATAACTCTACTTTTACACTTAATGAGTAATGATCACTTGGATGTGATGTGATGCGAATTGATTCCCAATCGGCCAAGGGTATTTATAGCTTCTCCATGACGTAGGGGTACTTATACCCGAAGGTGGAGTGGCGAGACCGCCAAGCTTGGACGGCCGGCCAAGGAGGGTGGCCGGCCGACCGTCCCCTGTGGCGGTTGGCCACCGCCTCGCGAGTGGATGCTCCTGATCGACTTCTGGTAGTGTCGGTTCTTCAGTCGGTGCCGTCGTGGGGGCGGCAGAAATTGAGTGAGTGCCAAGTCTTGGCCAAAATAGCCCATCTCTGGTAAGTCGGTTCAAATCCGGTGGGGTGGGCCTTGAATTATGAGGTTTGGGCCTGTGTCCAGCCCACTGGAGGAAGCTCAGGGCCAAAGGTCACCAAGTGGGGCCGGCCGGCTAGGGTTTTCCTTAGCTCGGGCACACTTTCCTCTATTTTCCACTCCTGCATCTAAAAGTCACCACAACTCGTGGAATTATGTTAATTAAAACTAATATGCATCGAATCTTGGTGTACAATTATTTATTTACCGGTATGTTGGAGGTCATGTCATGGTTTAATAACCGTCAACACTTGCTGACGTCGACGCGGCTCATGTAGTGGCCGGACTTGACCGCTCAGACGCGCACACCGGGGTCGAGGCACTTGACGCCGACGCGCGCCGCCTGCGCGGCCACGGACAGCAGTCCACCGACGCACCGCGCGAACGAGTCCTGTGTGAACGAGCAGGGCCACGGCGCGTGCATGCAAGGGAGGAGCTGCGCACGACGGTGCTTGGGGCCGCATGGGATACGCGGAGTGGCGGGGCACCGAGCGGCGAGGAGTCAGTTGGTGTGGAGGAGAGAGGAAGAGAAAGAAAATGAGAAGATGATGATGTGTCGCCTGACAGGTGGGACCTGCATCGCCATGTCGGAAAAAACCGCTCGTAAAACCGCCCAGGTAGGTAACTTGCACCACATACTCGAGTTTATGGAGTCAGGCTACCCGGTTTTGTACTTGAAGGTAAAAGTTGTAACTCTTATGAGAGTTGAGGGAGGTAAATAGGACTTCTTCTTTTTTTTTTACTGCTCTATCTACTTGTTATTTTCTTGCCTGTTCTAGTTGTAGCTGCACACATATTACTTGGTTAAAAACTAATCTGGAGGAAAAATTTGAAAGTAAGGACTAGTAATTAGTGCTGTCTTTGTAAGTTGAGTCAGCTTTACCCCTGTGGCCTTTGCATATATACTAGGAGTCGGTTACAGTTGGCCTGTTGACGGTAAGTCTTGCTGAGTATTAGTTGCTCAGTGTTTGGTTCTTTATGATTTTGTACAGGTGTGTCCTTACTTCCGCTCTCGCTCTTGGTGGAGTTGTTGACAGTGATCTTCTCTAGGTCCCTCGCAGGGCTTTGATGTATTGCTTGTATCGTCGAGCATAGTAGAGGTTGTATGCCGCTGTGCTACTCACGTGTTTTAAATCATTGAGTCTTTGTAATAACTTAAAGATGTAAATCTATGCTATTTATGTGATGTACTATCTGTGTTTGTTCATCAGCACTTCCGACTCGGTCCTGTGAAAAGCGGTAAAGCTTCACTCTGTTGGTCACTAAAAGTTGATCAATAGTGACCAAGTTTGAGATTTATAGTGGATAATATACGGTTTTACAGACTAATGTTATCTATAGTTATCAAGGTTCTGTTGGTCGCTAAATAGTTTTAGTGACCAATGTTATCTATAGTTATCTGCTAGTAGTGTTTGGAACAGGCTAGCCGGCTATGATTGGTTTATTAGCCGAATGTCCAGAGTGCTTCCGATCCTGATACCAGGATTTCTTTTGTTTTCTTTTATTGTCCAAGCGTGATTATATGTAAAGGACTCTTTTCTCAATAGGAAGTGCGTGTAAAGGACTCTAATCTTTTTTTTTTTGCGAAAATAAAGGACTCTAATCTCTTGTCCGAAAGATTCTGTTTCGTTTCAATCTCAAATCCGATTTTCATTTCCATTTAACATGGACTCTGCGCTTTAAAGTAGATAACATGGGTTATCATAAGAATCAACCGTTAGACTTCTCCCTGATTATTGTGTGCTAATTTTTGTGGCCCTTCGAATAATATAAAATAATAATATAGATGGACAAGCAGAGGTAACAATAACTTAACTAGAAAAAATACAAGGGAACAGTATTGGCTCTCAAGACGAGTTTCATTAAAAATTTTAGCAAAAACGTCCATGCCTAATTAATCTCAATGATACATGTACAATTGGTCATACATCTGGACAACGATAAATGTTCAATAACACAGAAGGATACTCCTTTGATAAATGACAAATTTCTTGCAGGCATCCGTTGGTAATAGGTGTGACCTTTCTAGACAGGTACAGAGACATTGTTTGAAGCACTGTAGCACTTTTGAATATCACTATCAACAAATCAACTTCATGAATCTCTCCTCCAAATCCTTGGATTTCCATTTCTTTAAGATTGGTTAAAGAGATTCGATGGCTTCTCCAGTTGCTATGATCACAGGGGCAATTTACTGAGCAAGCTTCCTCTCTTACCTAAAAGAAAATTTGAAAGCATTCGGTCATTGATGTATATGATGACCAAGTTGAAGCATCCCTTCTACATACGACAGAGCTTTGCATAGTCGCAAGCTCTTGATTAAAAAGCCCAAAATGTTGCACGTGAACAAAGAATCAATGTACTAACCCCACAAAGCTTCACCTTAAGCCCTTGTATGAATGTGTTGGCCCCAAGTAGGCGGAGCACAAGTGGTCCATAAACGTGACCTGCTTTTCTGATCCTCAGCTCCAGATGAGAAAAGCTAGTAACAAGAAATTGTGATAGGTCTCGCTCAATGCTCTGCAATGCATCTGTCAAAATATCCTGCACAAAAGTTCAGCAACAAGAACATATATAAGTTAATCGGAACAAAGCGAGGAACTGAGTGGGAGAGGAGGCTCACACTGGGTTCAATGTACAGCCAGAGGCGGCGCGGCGTCTGCAATCCTGTTCTTCCACTTGTATAGCCATTGGCGAGCTGATCGAGCTTTGGTATCTTTAAGTTTAGCATGCTAAGCCGCCAAATCTGACCAAACCAAACATCTGGCGACAAAGAACAGCAGCACATCCACCAGAGTTCCTCCAACAATGGCGCCAAGAACGACAAACTGACATCATTGTGGAGACCACCAAGCGCATCTAGCCGCAACTTCTTCAGCGAAGGTGCGGAGATGTCGACACGCCGAAGCAGCCTGTGGGCGACCACGTCGAGCTCCTCAAGCGACGGCGAGTGCGCTGTCACGGAGAGGAGCTTCAAGGAGGAGATGCGAAGCTTGCGCAGGCGAGGACAGCGCGGAAGCAGGTCGGCGAGGTCGATATGGCACGACACGAAGGAGATGCTCTCCAGCGCCGGGAAGTGTCCCTCCGGCGGCAACGTGAAATTGACGCCGGGGACCTCCAGAGAGATCGAAGTGGCGCGGCGGAAACAGGGCAGCTCGACGGCGTCAGCCATGGCGCTCCATTGGCGTTCGTACCCGAAGATGGAGACGGTGAGCACCGCCGGCGCCAGACTCGCTGCAGCGTGGAGCAACGATGAGATGCGGTGAGATTGAAACGGGTGGTGATCGGAGACGTCGATTTCGAGTAGGGACAGCACGCGGCCGGCGGTGGCGACGCCGGTGAGCGCAGCGTCGAGGTGATCGGGAGCGATGTCGCGGAACCTGAGCTCCGGGAGGCGGTTGCAAAGGCGGCGCCATCGGCTTGACAGGACGCGGGTGCGGACGGCGGCGCGGGCGCATCGGAGGCGGACGAGGAACTCGAAGATGAGGTCGTCGGGTAGGGCGCTGATAAGGTCCATGCCGATTGCCGTCGGCGAGGAAGCCTCCCTCCGCAGCGCGGCGTACGCCGCAAGTGGGCTGGAGATCGTGGCTGATGATACGGAGTTGGGAAGAAGTCCAAATAATGGATTCAGTTAGCATCGTTTTTGCGTGGGCGAGAAAAATCAGGGAGTTCCCGCACTGGTTCCGTTAGCCTGAGTCTACGAGAAATTATCAGCCTGAGCACCAGCAGGTGGGCTGTGGGCCCTAAAGACTGTTTTTTTTTTTTTTTTTTGCTCCGATCTTCAACAGATATGATTTTCTGTTAATACTACTAAACTTTTCAGTACAAATTTCTTTGCGATAATGTTCTCACTTGCATTTCTACCGCCAATTCAAGATCTTATTTAAGAGAAAATTTCTTATTTGGCCGTCTTCCTTCCTTACACCAAACTAAAAAAAAAGTTAGACCCAGAATGCAACTTTGGTTCCTTTCTTGGCCCTTTCGTCAGTTTGAGTGTTAATGGTGTTAAATGAGGGGTGAAATGACTTTTGTACCCCTGAAATGAATTAAAATATAAAATTTAATTTCGGAAGTATTTATTTGTTCCAAAATGCCAGAATAATATAACTAATCAAGATTTCAAAGTTACACAAAAATTCGACATTATTTCAACACTATTTTGGCATTATTTCGACACAAAATTGTACACTAGTGTCTGGGATGCAAGCCCAAGTGCAAGGTCTAGAGGAAGTCCAGCTGCAACTCCTCTATCGGCCTTGGCGTCAATTGCTAAGAATATGTAGGCTAGCTGGACCACTACCACTGTTCAACAAAAAGATGGAAATAAAGGTTCATTTTCCATATGATCACACCCGGCGTCCTGTGGTGGCTCGGCGGCCTCCCCTGTGCCAGGAGGGGCCACGCCCAACGCCGGCATGGGGACGCCGCGCGCCCCATGTACCGCCTCTTTTTTGAACGCTTGTTTTTTTTACGAAAAAAAGAATTATATTAATATGTAGTTGAGTGCATCTTCAACTTACAAGCACTCTATAAGACAAAGAGATTATAACCTAGAGCACTCAACATGTAGCTCCAAAACTCAAATCCAAACATGTGTGAAGGATCATACGGAAAACTGCACAGGCAAGTGGCCTTCGTGCGCTATAGACGGCTCAACTAGAAGTATTGCTGTAAGCTTCATGACTATTGCAGCTTGGGAAACCCCAAGGTATGAATGTTTTGGTGATTGGATGAGAACTATGAATGTGACTAACATTGTTTGTGAGATCTTATAGGTCAATATAAAGAAAGCTCCGTCCGCAGGTGGTGTACACCAACATACCATGAACTTACTGTCAAGGATAATTGGTTACCTTCATCAACACAAGAACGGACTTGATGGAGTCGTGGAGGAGATATGGATCAAGGTTAAGGACATGCTAGATCCAAGCGAGTGTTGCTTGGTTAGATGTTAGCTTGAGTCCATTAGAAAAATCGGACTATCAAGGGGGTTCGAGGTGTTTCTCTTAGTGCACACTAGTTATAGAGATCATTGGATGCATGGTGAGTCTCTCAAGGGCTAGGGTGGCAGAAGAGGAATGAAGGAACCAAGAAGATCAAGTTCGAAAGTAAGGAACAAGAAGAAGATCGAAGCTGCAGAGTCAGTGAAGACCGGACGGTACGGTCAAGGAGACCGGACTATACGGTCTATAGGCAGTTTTCAGACAAAAAAGAAGGTTCTCGGGCCGCTGGAAGAAAAAGAGACCAGACGGTACGGTCAAGGAGACCGGACCATAAGGTCTACTTTGGGAATCCAGACAGAAAAGTTGAAGTTTTTGGAAGCAGAAGAAATGAGGATCGGATAGTATGGTCCTAGGGACCGGACGGTAAGGTCTCTATGGAGTTCTCCAGACAGAGGAGCCGTGTCTCGGGTTGCTGAAAGAAATGAAGACCGGACCATTGACCGGATGGTACGGTCAAGGACCGGATGCTACGGTCTTACAGGCAGAAGCAACAGAAAAGGAAAGGTTTCTGTTGGCAGAGGAAGAAGTGGAGACCGGATGGTCCGGTCCTAGGGACCGGATGGCACGGTCTACTTTGAGAAGTGGAGAAACACTCCCTGGACGCCAGTCAGATAAAGACCGGACCATACAGTCTAATGAGGACCGGACCATACGGTAAATGGTACGGTCTCTACAGACTGAGCACTTTTAGACAACGGCTAGTTTGTGGTTGGTGGCCTATATATAGTCGGTTGTTTGCCTCTTTGAGGTGCTCTTGGACCCAGGAAAGAGGGGAGGTGCTGCCAAGAAGCTAAGAGGAAGAAGTGTGAAGCATTTGAGAAGGATTTGGAGTGATCCTAGTGCTTGAGAGAGTAACAAGTTGCATCCTTTGATCTCTAGGATAGTGTGAGCTTGAGAGAGCCATCTAGAGCTGTTACTCTTGGTCCATGGTAAGGCCTAGACCGGTTAGGCGTCGGTGTTGAGCTGTCCAAGAAGATTGTGGAAGCCGGCATAAGTTTGTACACGGTCTTGGAGCTTCCCGTGCGAAAGAAGCATCACTAGTGGAGCACCCTTTGGCACGCATCAAGTGCGAAGCCGTATCTCTGGAAGAGTACCCGGGAGAGAGCCCGGCAGGACGTGCCCGCGACTTCACTCGGAGGGTGAAGTGTGCTCTAGGAGGGATCTCTATCGAGCGGAGGGACGGGATCGAGACTCCGACGGGAGTGACCCAACGTGGAGTAGGGGAAGGCGCCATCCTTCCGAAACCACGGGAAAACATCATGAGCATTCTCTATCCCTTCTCCTTTATTTCATGCATTTACTTATCGCACCATATATGATTGCTTGTAGTATTTGAGTTGTGCCTATCTTGCTTGTCGGTTTACCTTAGTTCCTACTAGTTTCACTAAAATTGCTAGTTTGCCTTGCTCGTGTGCTTACTTGTTGTAGTCTATCTTATAGCTTTAAGGACTCTACTTGGTGTGTCTAGTTTTCTTAGTTGTCTTGCCTCTAGTTTACTTGTGCTAGCTAGTTGTTTCCGCTTTATATCTTGTGCTAGCTAGTGACTTCCTTCGTGCTAGTGTGGTGTGCTTCTTGTCATCTATATTCACTAGCATCTTAGGTTAAGGACTCTCCTTAATGTGCTTTACCTTGTTACTAGAACTACTTGCTAGGAGTTGTTTGGGTGTTTGTGTTAAGGAAAAGATTCTAGAGTGCACCGATTCCCCCCCCTCCCTCTCTCGGTCACACGATCCTTACAAGTGACACAAGTGCCCAATGAATGGCAGCCAACATACTTGTAGGCGGAATTGAGCATCATTTTCTTTCTCATGTCTCTCTCCTTCCCACTTCTGCCATCGAAAGAAGAGATACTAGATCCAAAGTTCTCACTAGACCTCCATCGTGATTGGATCTAATCACGACAAAATGGAGAAGGGCCCGGAGTTTTATTCCATGGCGGCGACATCATCCCCGCCTCTATGTCGCTGTCCGGAAACCTAAATCTCCATGTCGTCGAGAAGTTGCTGACGTCACCACCACCATCACCTTCAACGGAGCCGCCATGGAGAAACCAAATCCACTCTACCTTCTCACCATCGCCGGAGAGGAATAGGAGGAACCAAATCCCCAATACCAAATAACTTGACATGGAGAAGACTTGACCTTAATAAGGACTCAATCCACTAAGATTTATTGGAGAGATGGATCCCCACTCCCTCCGGCCACCAGCGATTGTTGCCGCCTCTTGTGTCCTCCACCTTTTTGTTTGTGTGCACTTTTTCCTTTTCTCATCGGATTTATTCCGTAGGAACTGTATTATAAGCTCAGTGCATTACAAAGTAGGAGAAAATGCGGAATCACTTTTATCTTTCTCGCAATTCAACAGATACAAAATATACATAAACATTCCACCAGAATTTAGAGCACTGTTCCATCATTTTCCTCCGTTGCACCTATGTAACTCATCCTAATCTTTTGTCCATAATAAGTTAGCATACATCAATTATACTGTCTTAAAAAAAAGAGAGATTCCCTTGTGTGTCTCTGAAAAAAAAATTATTTCCCTTCTCATCCACTGAAAAAATGATTTTCTCTTCTGTGTCCTTGCTTGAGATTTCCTTTCTACTCTGTCCCCCTCCCTGCCCTTCAAAACAATCTAGTGTATTCTCGGACTTCTAAATTAAAAACAAAAACAAATTTAAAACTTTGCAAACAACAAAATTTATTGTGTTCATGTGTATTTCCGCCAACACAAAAAAATTCAAAAGTTTAAGTGTTCGTGTTCAGCAAGTAATTTTTTTTTACCCACAAAGGAACGGAATGTGTGTTTAGAAAATTAACCAAGTATTCCTTTGCTTGCTTAAATACTTGCCCTTCCTCTCTGGGCCAAAACAATTACTTATCAAGCGTTAGAATTGTTGATTTTTTTTTGTTGATAGACAAACACATGGAAGATATATTTTGTTATTAGGAAAGTTTCAAATTTGTTTCTGTTAGAATTATTTAAGTATGTAAATATGCTAAAGTGTTAAGCTTTTTTTAAAGGCCAAGAAGTGGCACATAGGGAAAGAAAATCTCAAATAAAAGCATAGATGAGAAACCTATTTTTCCAGTGTCTGAGAAGGGAATGCAATTTTTTGGGTGGCTCACAAGGAATCTCTCTAAAAAAATACCGATGGAAAAAAGGGGAATAAAAAACGGGGAACCTCCACATATACCTATCCAAGTGGCTCAGTCTCACCGGCTCACTGCTCCCTGGTCCCAATCACCCATAATTAATCAAAGTTCAGGAAGGGTCATCAGTCACTGATCACCAAATCAACCCCAGAAAACACCAGCAACCAAAAAACAACCAATCTGTTTCAGTGAGTGCTGGAGCGACGAAAGGCATCGATGCCTTTCGTGATAGCACCGTTATAATACTCATGGTATTGTGCAGTGTATCACTCCTCTAACAGGTATAATCTAGTGTGAGGTGACATGCAAGAAAACGAACGGCGTTGAACCCTTCAACACGTACGAAAGTGATCGATGGCGTTGATTGACCCATTCTGAAGCTACTTAGTCCTATAACACTAGGACTCATCCTGACATTCTAGCTACAGCACAACCACCCCCGGGCATTCAAACATAGGCACTATGCTCATCGTTGCTACAATGCATCGTCCAGCTGCCATGTTCGTGTTGCTCGTCATCACTTCCTGCTACTTCCTCGATACGAACGCAAGCTGCGTACTGCATGAGAGAGACGCACTGCTGGCCTTCAAGCATGGCATCACCAACGACCCTGGAGGCCTCCTCAACTCGTGGCGGCGAGACGGTAGCCCTGGCGAGCAGGACTGCTGCCGGTGGAGTGGAGTCCGGTGCAGCAATCGAACTGGCCACGTCCACAAACTTCGACTTTGTGGTGATGGAGCAGCTTTGGTGGGCCAGATATATAAGTCCTTCTTTGCTTGCTTTGCAGCATCTGGAGCACCTTGATCTCAGCGAAAATGAGCTAGAGGGGCCAACTGGTCGTCTTCCCGAATTCTTGGGCTCTCTGAAGAGCCTCAAGTATCTTAACCTCTCCGGCATAAAATTTTCCGGCCGCGTGCCTCCCCAGCTTGGCAACTTGTTAAAGCTGCAGTATCTAGACCTTTCCTCTATGGGAGCCACAAACTCAACAGATCTCTCATGGTTAACACGTCTTACTTCCATACAATATCTGAGCCTCAACGGACTGAACCTCAGCACGCTAGTGAACTGGCCTCATGTCATGAATATGATTCCTTCTTTGAGGACCCTTCGTCTTTCCGGCTGCTCTCTTGCAAGTGCGAACCAGTCGCTGCCACACCTGAACCTCACAAACCTTGAGGAGCTGGATGCCTCCTACAACTACTTCAACCATCCAATGGCGGCCAGCTGGTTCTGGAATATAACAAGCCTCAGGTACCTTAATCTCGGCTTCACTAGTTTGTCCGGTCAGTTTCCAGCCGCGCTGGGAGACATGACATCCCTGGAAATCCTTGATCTTTCATTTAATTCTGGTCATGAGGAGAAGAACAAGCGCATCGCGCCCACCAATCTAAGGAATCTATGCAGTTTGGAGGTCCTGAATCTTCGCAGGGGTTTGTTATACGGAGACGTAACTGAGTTGTTTAGGAATCTGCCCCGCTGCTCGCCCAACAAATTGCAGGAGTTAGACCTCGGTTTCAACCAATTAACTGGGAGGCTACCAAGATGGATCGGGCAGTTAACAAGCTTTGTTCTTCTGGATCTCAGTTCCAACAGCATGACAGGACCTCTGCCAACATCAGTAGGGCAGTTAACTGGTTTGGTTACACTTGATGTCTCCAACAACCACCTAAGTGGAAATGTTCCCCATGAGGTTGGTATGCTCACTAATATGACCTCACTGTACCTAAACAATAACCTTTTTGATGGTGTGATAACGGAGGAACACCTTGGTGCAAGAAACCTGAAATATATAGACTTTTCTTACAACGCCCTGAAGATTGAGCTCAGTTCCAACTGGCAACCTCCATCTACTCTAACGAGCGCGTCCTTTGCATCCTGCCAGATGGGCCCACTCTTTCCCGGGTGGCTTCAATGGAATGTGAGCATTACCTTTCTCGATATCTCGAGTGCAGGTATATCTGACCGTCTTCCACAATGGTTCTCCCGAGCATTTTCAAAGTTCATACTATTGAACATTTCCAACAATCAACTCCAAGGAAGTTTGCCAACCAATATGAGCTTCATGTCACTTGGAGAACTTTATCTCAATTCCAATCAATTAACTGGTCAGATACCCAAACTGACATCAACCCTTAGCATCTTGGACTTGTCCAACAACTACTTGTCATCTCTGCCCTCTGATAATGTATCTTCGGATATAGTTGAGATATCTTTGTTCTCCAACCAAATCACAGGTCGTGTTCCTGAATCTTTTTGTAAATATCGAGGGTTGGCTGTGTTAGACTTGTCCAACAATCTATTGGAGGGAGAACTTCCGCCATGCCTTGGGATGATGGAAGATATGGAATTTATAGCCTTAAGTAACAATAGTTTGTCAGGAGAGTTCCCATCTTTTGTGCAAAACTATAGTTTTTCCGTGCTATTCTTAGATTTTTCTAGGAACAACTTCTCAGGAAGGTTGCCAGTATGGATTGGATACATTCGGCCCTTAAGACGGTTAAGTCACAATGAGTCCTTTCGGCCCTTAAGACGGCCCTTAAGAGGGTAACAAGGACATAAAGTTTGTTAAGTCACAATCACTGCTGTCACACGTGCATCTCTGAAAATATATTGTAATCTAGCGTGGGAATATTAGATGTGCGATTTTTATTTTTATTTTTTTGAAACTTGTGTGCTTTTCACTTGTATGAACAGCAGGCCAATGAAGTGTATTTCATATAGAGAAAAGTCTAATTTGCCTCCCTCAACTATTGGGGGTAGCGCAATTTTCATCCTCAACTGTAAACCAGGTGTCTGACACCCTGAACTCATCACCCCGGTGCAATTTACCTCCCTGGACGGTATTGAGAGTGGTTTTGTCCTACGTGGCGAGGTGGGTCCCACATGTCAGGTGCCACGTCATTTTTTTCCTTTTTTTTTTCCCTTCTCTTCTTCCCTTACTCCCCGACGCCACGCCCTTCCTTGGGCGTCGCCGCCCCTCCACGCGCCGCCTCCACCACTCAGCTCGCGCGGCCGCCCTTGCCCGTGCCGCCTCTTCCCGCGCCGCGCCGCCCCGCCGCACGCCGCCTCCACTGCCCGGCCGCCACCACCCGACGCGCCCCTCCCCGCGCCGCCCCGTCCCTACTCGCGCTGGATCTTGGGGGCGACCACCACTCCTACCAGGCGATGCTCACGCAGGACCACCACCACCAGCATCGCCTAGCGCCTCGGCGCAACAGCTGCACCAGCACCAGCCCCGCAGCCCCGAGTTTCACCCGGTGCCGACGATGGTCGTCGAGGAGGTGCTCCCGTGATGATGCTTCCCTTCTTCCACGTCGTTGTCGTGGGTGCAGCAGCCGCGGAGCGGCACCAGGTTCCGGTGCCGGAGGTGGCTGATGATCTCCACCTCGTTGGTGAACTCCTCGTTGCCGCCCTCCATGTCCGGGTCGAGCATCTTCTTGACCGCAGCCATGGATACGTCGGCGAGCACGCTGCTGTAGACGGCGCCGAACAGTATCGACCCAGTGTTGGGCCGCAGGTGCGACTGACGCTCTGTCGACCCCTCCTCCGAGATCTTGCGAGGAGTCATCTTTTTCTTGAGATTCGTGTGCCTTCTCTTCCTCCAAAGGAAGAAGAATGTGAGGACTGATGCGAGGAGGATGAAGGTGATTGGGATTGCGGTGGCGTAGATGACCGCTTTGTTGGAGTTGGACGGCGTCTGCAGAGGGGAGGCGGGGCCCAGGCCGAGGGCACAGGCGGCGGTGGGTGGGTAGGTGAGGGGCGTTCTTGTTGGAGACGCCGGCGGCGTAGAGGACGGTGAGGTAGAAGCAGGGGGTAGATTTGGTGGCGTTGGCTGCGGCGGTGATGAGGCGAGCGGTGGCGCCAATGCCAGCATTGAGGCAGCGCAGGCAGACCTGGAACTGGGCGAGGTCGGGGCCGCGCGACGTGGCGCCAATGCGTGTCGGGTGATGGAGGCGGTGGCGTGCGAGGTGGCAAGGCGGCGTGCCATGGGGGAGAAAGAGAAGAAGAGAAAAAAAAAGAAAAAAAATGACATGGCACCTAACATGTGGGACCCACCTCGCCATGTAGGACAAAACCACTCAGGGAGGTAAATTGCACCAGAGTGATGAGTTTAGGGTATCAGATACCCGGTTTTATAGTTGGAGGTGAAAATTACGCTACTTCCAATAGTTGAGGGAGGCAAATTAGACTTTAATAGTTGTTAATTGTGGGCTGCTATAGTTGTATGCAATGCAATTTGGGCTTCGGGCCACATGAAATTTATTGTTGAGACTCAAAGCCAACAAATAACTCCGTTAATCAGAGAAAAACAGAAGAAAAAAAATCACCAAGCACTGCCATTAGAAAAACACATGCAACATTTCAAAAAAAGAAAAAAAATCCATGCAAAATACTCTTACACCTAGAAATTACACATGGATTTTCTTAAAATAATTATCTAAAATAACTGCATATCTATTAATTTAATATTTGATGATTAAAAGAACCCACCATGTTCGCTCTCAAATGCATAAAATTCTCACATTAATCGGTGAAAAAAAGAAAGAAAGATCTAAATCGTTTAATATTACGTGCTCTGTAATCAGCTCATGCTAATCACTTTCGACTAATATAGTAGGGGAACCCCCGAATTGCTCGGAAAAAAAATGGAAGGTCGATCCAACAAAAGAAAAATACAAAAAGCTACTGGAGAGTTGCAACTTCTTTTCCGAAGGTCATATCGAAAGAACTCCAAAGTTAAGCGTGCTTGGCCTAGAGCTCATATCGAAAGAAAAATACAAAGAGTTAGGAGCTATCTGTTTCTTTTTTCCTCAAAATAGGAGCTGCTTGTATGCCAAAGAGCTCATGAATGGAACCGTGTTTTATCATGTGATGACCCAAGTTCTTCCCGAGTTCGCACGAGTGAGGACAAAGTGCGCAGAAAAGACTTGTGTGGTCCAGCTCGGGGAGCGGGTCATTACAGTTAGGACCTATCTGTATCTTTTTTCCTCAAAACAGGAGCTGTTTGTATGCCAAGGAGCTCATGAATGGAACTGTGTTTTATCATGTGATCACCCAGAAGACATGTCACAAGATAGAAGTAGGGTGTGGGCAATCAATAAGCCAAACACTGACCAACCTAATCCTAGCTGGGATAGGGAGGTCAAACTTGGGTCCACCTGGCAACGGGTCAGGGGGGAGCCAGGGGAGTGATCCCCATCCCCACCCCGCCAGAACTCATCCCCGCCCTACCCCGGACCCGTGAAGCTTGTCGGGGAAAAATCTTCCCCCGTCCTTGCCCTCGATCGATCCTCGAACTCTGGCGGGGCTCCGCGGGGGTGGGAGGGTGGGGGGAGGGGTGGCGATGGCGAGCAATGGCGCAGAAGGCGAAGCGCGCTGGCGATAGCAGCTCAGGCAATGGTGCAGGAGCAACGATTTGTTGGCAGGTAGGGCAGCGACGCAAGATTAGCAGAGAGAGAGAGAGAGAGAGAGAGAGAGAGAGAGAGAGAGAGAGAGAGAGAGAGAGAGAGAGAGAGAGAGGGCTGGTGGTCGTCCAGATCTAAAGAGGATTCGAGGAGAGAGGAGGGAGGCGGCCGGTCAAGTCTGGAAGGAATGAGCTGGCTGCCGGTTGGCTAGGGTATGGGGAGTACTCTGGATGGTAGTGGGCTTGTTGGGCTCTAAATGTGTTGTTGGTCCTGAATGTTATGCACGTTTCGGGTATCCACAATCTCCCCGTGGGGGAAATTCAACCTCTGGCCCCAATCCGATAAGGTTTTGGTTCCCCACCCCATTAGCCCCGCAGGGAAAAACACCCCCGTCCCCGCTCCCATCGGGTCTGAGCCCCGCGGGGACCCGCCTCCACGGCTAAAACTGTCGGGAGGAAACTTGGGGGACTTCCAGAAAATTGGCAGATGTGTGTCTCACTATTTCTACTTTATTTATCTTGAATTACAATAATACTTGTGGTCTGTCATCTTCTAGTTACTTCTAATATTTTCTTGTTTATTTTGCTTCAAAAAATATTTTCTTGTTTACTGGTTAACCTACTTAGACTTACAAAACTTGCTAAAGGACTTACATGATATTCATAATTTGCACCGCTTAGTTTCTGCTATATGTGATGTACCTTTGATGACGTGTGAAGTCTTAAAAAGAAAGTGAAATGTAGTGGTTATCGATCCAACGTTGCAGTGGCAAAAAACTATGGAAAAACACACACACAAATCTGCTCGTCACTGTTGAAACCTCCACCAGTGGTGGGCCACTGACGTAAGCATACCCGCCACTGGACCTGATTTCTGGTGGCGGACGCATGTGTCCGTCACTGCTCTTTTCGTATTTTTAGTGACAGAAGCGCAGTGGCACACTGTTTGTCGCCACTACAGGTTCATTTTACCCGTCACTAAAGGCTCTTTTTGTACTAGTGGCATAAGGCAACGGGCATGTGTCTTTGCAATTTGTCAACATCGATTCAGTGCCCAACTGTCAATACCTAGACCATTGGATAGCATCCATTGAGTTGCTTGGCGTACCTCAGATGTTGAGCTAGAGGCCTTGGACTGACGTCGTGATCTTCGAAGACCGAAGACTTCATCGTAACTACTTTGGGCCGAACACATTGTTTCTTTTTAGCCATATCTGTGTTTTTGGTCAGTGGCAGCAGAACAGAGGGAGAGCTCCCCCGCGACCTCCTATTTATATGTAGATCGATCTATGAATGACAAGTTACAGATATGCCAACTAATGACCCATGGCCGGCCAACAAACACAAGTATTGTTTTTTTTTCTTTTATATTTTATGTTTTAAGCATAGTAATTAGATCACAATTATATCGTACAAATAATTTTTTTCTGTATATAGATACAACATTTTGAAATTGAGCTATGAACATTTTGGAAAGCTCGTGTCAACATTTTCGAAAAACTGAAATATTTTTCTTCAAAACTGTTGACCTGGTACATATAAAATGTTGAAACAGTACATCTAAAAATGCTGATGGACAAATATTTTTTAAAAATAAATATAAATATTTTTTATCTTATTTTGTCAAATAATGCTAAAGAACACGTAGGTTCAAATAGATTCAAAAACCACTAAAGGAAACCTCTCCTTTGTCGTGTGTCAAAAACACTTAGCAAAGGTCAAACTACACTCCAAACTCTTTGCCGATTGCTACACTTGGCAAACAGATCACGACTTACCAGTTGACGGCAAACAGCTGTTCACCGAGTGTTTTTCGTCGGACACCCGGCATAGAGTTTGCCGTGTGTCGAAAAACACTCGGCAAAGATTAGCACTCGGCAAAATGTAAACCAAAAAAATAATAGCAAAATTTCTTTTTATGGGGGGGGGGCCCACCGGCCAGACAGCCCGTCACCCGCGACCTCCTTCTCTCGTGAAACCTCCTCTACCACTGCACCACACTCTCACATCCATCTATACTCCGTTCTGATTCCCCACATATTATACTTAACCGAGTATGAATTGCTTGTTTGAGGCTATAAACGAATTCAAATTAAAAAGTTGTTAACAACAAAGTTCCATAACTTTTCGAGATCTATAAATCTCATTTCGGTAGTTTACAAAATTTAAATTTCAAATTCGAGAAATTCAAACTTAGTTTTAGTTGACAGGATGATTTCAAATAAAAAATTGAACTTGTTGTGATCTACAACTCTCATTTTGGCTGTTTCTCCAACGAGGTCATTTGAAAATTCAAATTTTAAATTTGAGAAAATTCAAATGTACTTTTCGCTAGCAAAATTAATTTAAATTAAAAAGTTGTGAACTACAAAGTTGTATAACATCTAGGATCTACAACTTTTATTTTGGTCATTTGTTAATCCGACATGAAACTATATGATAGATGTAGACTTTGTGAACAACTTTACTATCACTTTGTCGAATCAAGAAATGATCCAAATAAGAGTCGTCTATCTTGAGAAGTTATACAACTTTGTAGTTCAACACTTTTTAATTTAAATTCGCTTGGGGCTTCAAAATGTGGCTGAATTTCGCTTTGCCGAGTGCCAAAGAAAATCCACTCGGCAACCACCCATCTTTACTAGTGTTTTTTTTTATGTTTTTGCCGAGTGCTCAAATTCTCAGGCACTCGGCAAACATGGGTTGTCCGGTAGTGAACAGACTCATGGTTTGAGGGAAAAAAAACATGTTTAAAGATTAAACTCATGAATCTGAGGTAATTTGCTTCAGGATCCTCACCGTTGGGGTTCGGGACTCGGAGTGGCGTCCCGTCAGTCCTCCTCATCCATCATCATCAAGGTCTCCATCTCTTTCAGTTCAGCAACATAATGCCATCGACGGTTGCCGGTAGTATGAGCTGCGGTCCCGGCTGGCTGTCCTCCACGTGCTGCGTCGTCTCTTTGAACCCCGGCGCTGCAATATGGTCATCATGTGACAGGAGCGGATGACGAGTGCATCTTGTGGCCAGGCACGAGCATGGGTAAAGGTCGGGCATTGCGGATGGTTGCTTTGCCGTCGACTGAACTTCCAAAGCTAGTAAACAACCGACTGAACTATTACTCTGAACTCTGAAAAAGCTTAAGAAGTGAGCTCTTTGATTAGTCTTGAGAAGGTGGAGACGTATGAGACGTAAGTATTTGGCCATGAGGATTCTTATGAGACGTAAGTGCCGACGCGCATGACTCTGGGACTGGGAGTTAGTCGCAACGTAAGTATTTGGCCATATGCGACACTTGTGAGGAATCCTCATGTGGAATGTGCTGTTCGCTTTGATGATTACTAGGCACGCGTTCCAAAGGTACCTCGAGTTCTCCTATTTCTCCTTTTCTTGTGTCGGTAGTCGTTGGCCTGTCTCCCGTTTCTCTCGCTTCAGGTCCGTTCGTGGCATTCTTTCTGCTTGCACGTAGCAGCTAGCCGCTGGTGTTCCTGGCCCCTGCAGGACCCTCTCCGGCGCTGCTCCACTCCAGCACGCGCCGGCCTCTGCTCCTCTCATTGTCAGTGAAGGTGAGCTGAAGCCGTGTATTTTATATTGCTAAAATGGACGGAGAAAGGAAAATTAGTTGATGCGGTTGCACAAATCTTCGAGCAGTGGCAGCAATTTGCATAGATTTGGCAGTGCAAATATGAGTTCTAAAATGTGTTTTTGCTGTATATATGATAGTAATCACATCAGGCTACACCTCTTTTTCTTAGATAGCGTGGTGACCGATTTGAAGGCTTTATATCGCTGCCAGAATGCAGAGGAATCACCAAGTCAAATGAGCATTACAAACCATGCTACGACATCGTCTGCTCGCTGCCGTGCTTCTCCGGCTGCTCGCTCTCCTCCGATGGGCTCGCCGAGGCCCCGCTGGTGACGACGGGGAGGACAACATCATCAGCGCCCTTCCCGACGACGGGGAGGACCGCGTCGACATCAACGCCCATCTCGACGACGTGCTCCTCCTGCTGCTCGCCCGTCTGGGATGCGCCCGCCAGGTCACGCGCACCAGCGTTCTCGCGCGACCTCTGGACCCGCGTTCCCGAGCTGTACTTCGACGGCCTCGACCCCGGCACGGTTGAGGCCGTGCTTGCGCAGCTCGCTTCCCCCAAGCTGGACCGCCTAGGCATCGAGGTTCTCATGGCTTCCGTCGCGGACGTCGAGCGCGTCTCCTCGCTTCTCCGCGCCGCTGCACGCCTGGAGCCCGAGTTTTTCGCCGCCGTCGACCTGCGCAGCCGTGTCGAGGAAGAAGACTTAGCAGCGTCCGGCATCGAGTTGCCCTGCTTCGACCGCGCCCGCTCCCTCGTTCTACAAGTGCGTTGCATCCCGTTAAAGCCACCGCCGACCGGCAAGTTTTCCAGGCTCAGGAGACTCGAGGTCTCCTCTTGGCACACCGACCCCGGCGCTCTGATCGACCTCTGCCCGTGCCTGCGTTCTCTCCAGATCGGTGTCTGCATAGGGCCCGAGGCGGTTACGGTTCATTCGGTGACTCTGGAGGAGCTATGGTTGGGTAACATCATCAGTGGCGTCCCCCGAATCGACATCGACTCCCCAGAGCTCAAGAAGGCGACATTTTCAGCATGTATGCCCCAAAACTTCAGCATGTCGTTGTTGGCACCGAAGCTGGGGAAGCTCGAGTGGGAGTTGACATGTCCGCTAGGAAACATTGGGCGTCCCATGCTGCGCCTCTACAAGTTGAGCTACAGCCAGGATTTCCTTTCGATAAACGTAGCTAGCTGCAAGGTGTGTCTCTCTGTTTGTTTGTTTTCGTTTGTTCCAGCACGGCTTTATCTCAGCGTTTCGTCTTACATGTTACTACAAGAGTTACCTTTCGCATAACGCACATGTATTTGTGTGTCCAGGGTTATTTTGGAGATGGACCCGCGGAACGAACTTTTGCACAAGCAATAGCGCAGCTTCAGGTGCCCAACTTCTTCGATCTGGGTGTGCTTCTTGATACAACGGGGCATTCTTTTGGACCGCTACTTCTGCATCTGCTTCGAATTCGACCAGCTATACGCACACTTACAGTGTTCCAGCTGCCTCAAGTCGAGGTAACCATTTGATCTATTTCCCCTGACAAAACAAATTCTCAAGAAGCTTTCTAGCTTCACCTGTCTATTGTTATTATTCTCCTACGAATAATATGCTCCAATTTTCTGGCAGGGGGAAGAGTCATGCCCACTATACTGCCCTTGCCAACAACCTCCCAACTGGAGAAGTGAAACTCTAACATTGATTAATCTTGAGGCGGTGAACATTTGTGGCTTAAGAAGAGGAGATGATGGAGTGGATTTATTGAAACTGCTGCTCAAATGCGCACTGTCCCTAAGGCGAGTGAATGTCACAGTTTCTCGCAACGGATATATGGCCATACGCAGCACATTAAGAGCATCTCCAACGAAGACCTTATTTTTGCCTCCTTATTTCTTCATATAAGGCCCTCTTATCCAACTTTACCCTTTTATTTTACCTCCATCTCCAACAATCCTCTTAAATCTAACTCCTTATATCTGCTTGGCCCACATGTCAGTGTTATTAAACATTATCTTCCTCCTCTCCCAACCGCCTCTCCACCTTCTCTCTCTGCAGCTCCGCCTCTCCCCCCCTCCGGCCTCCGTCTCCAAGCAAATCCGGCCGCCATCCTCCGCGCGGCTCCGCGCGGCGGCGGCGGCTGGGTGGCTGCGCGCGGTGGCGGCGACGGGCGGCTCCACGCGCGGCGGGCGGCGACGGGCGGCTGGGCGCCTCCACGCGCGGCGGCGGGCGGCGTCGGACGGCTGGGCGCCTCCACGTGCGGCGGCGGGCGGCGTTGGACGGCTGGGCGCCTCCACGCGCGTTGGCAGGCGGCGGCTCCACGTTCGGCGGCGGGCGGCGGCTCCCCTTCACTCCCAGGTGCGACTTCTCCTCGATGGCGAGCGGGCGGGTGCCCGTGGTGGCTGGTGGCGGCCTGGCGGAGCAGGCGGAAACTTCTGTGTGGGCGCGGGAGTTGCGGCAGTTGCCACTGTTGCAGGATGAGGGGGCCGAAGTTTTCTCCTACGGATGAGAGTCGGAGACGGCTGGATGAGAGCCTTCTCATCCTTAGGAGAGGGATGAGGGGATTGTTGGAGACGAGTTTTTTCATTTTCCTCCTTAAATCTGGTATAAGAGTCCATATAAGGTCTTCGTTGGAGATGCTCTAAAGGAATATCCTCATGTGGATTGGTATGTTCGTTGTGATGATTAGTTTGCAGTGCCGTACGTTGGTATATCACGCAATTCTTCACCATTTATCATGCGGCTACATATCTTTTGTTTTGTTAGTCATGATCTATATGTTTGGCTAATCATCCCTCACTACGGGAAACCCCTCGTATGCCGAGTGTAAGAAGGTTTGCCGAGCGCTTTTTTTGGAGCACTCGGCAAACAGGGTCTTTGCCGCACTCGGCAAACACTAGACACTCGGCAAAAAAGGGTTTGCCGAGTGCCAGGGGAGGGGCACTCGGCAAAAGGGTGGGCCAGCACTCGGCCAAAAACTCCTCTCGGCAAAGTTTGACGCCCGTTAAAAATTTTAGACGGCCGTTGGACGAAGTGGGCCCGGGTACTCGGTAAAAAAGGACACTCGGCAAATTTTTTATTTTTTGCCGAGTGTCCCTGCCATGATATTTGGGCTCATATATGTGATATATGATGTTTTTTTGTTATTGTGGTTCAGGTTGTAGTCGATTTAAAACTTTTATTGCAATCTGGAACAAAATTTTGCCGAGTGCCATGGATGAAACACTCGGCAAATAGGCCATTCTTTGCCGAGTGTTTGACCTGGCACTCGGCAAAGTGGCCAGAGTTTGCCGAGTGCCTGGGCCCACGGCACTCGGCAAACAATTAATCTTTGCCAAGTGTCTAGGCCCACGGCACTCGGCAAAGTTTGGGTTGACGGCTACCGGCCGTCAACATCTTTTTTTTCCGAGTGTCACATGGGGCACTCGGCAAACTCTTTGCCGAGTGCCTGATGTTTGCCGGCACCTGTTTGCCGTGTGCTCTTTGCCAAGTGCAACACTCGGCAAAGGCTTTGCTGAGTGCATCTAGGCACACGGCAAAGAGGGGGTCTCCCGTAGTGCCTCTCGCTTCCATTGAGGAAAAACTGCACTAGTTATTATCTTGTAGCTGTATTTACAGGAAAATATTTTAGTATGGCTTCAACAAACGAGTTTCATTAGCTAAGTTTGGCAACCATAGTTATTATCTTCTTTTTATTTAAAGGAATTTTCTTGTAACATTACAAATTTTTATCATGTAATTTGTCTACAACATGTAAATAGTGAAGTTGTGAGATTTTGCACTAGGTTAGTTGGGTTAGTTTGTCAAAAGAACGGACATGTAAAATGCTAGTGAGTTAGTGACATATGTCGTACTACTCCCTTGGGATCTACTACCTATCTATATGTTTCTGTAGGTGTACGGCAGCAAGTTACGGCTACACTATTCGAAGGGCATTTTTGGGTCATGCTTCGATCCCTTCGCTACCTTTCTCTCCCATGCGCCCATCCAAGCCGCCACGAAATGAGACTTCCTGAAACATCAAGCGTCGACGTCCTCCCTTCTCCTTCTGATCCATCCCAATCCCCTTCCCTCCCTCCACTTCCCTGCGGTGCCGCCTCCCACATCTCCTCGCTCCAACTTCAAGTGACGGAAGACCAGCGTTGCACCTCCCATCGGTGCCATCTGCAAGCACGGCATCTCCGCATCGCCCCTGTCCCGATCCACATCTGACTTGCCGGTGTGCAAACCGATTATTACCGCCAACCTCTGGGCCTTCTTGGCCTCCTCTGTTCGGTTTCTACCTTCCATCCCTCTCGGTTTTTTTTTTTGACGTTAGGACATGATCTCTAGTTCAAATTTGAACTAATGACCATGTCCTATTGATAATATTTGTCATATGGAGGTAGTAGTAATTAACTAGTAAGCGACAGAAGCAGGGTCAGCGTCAAAGAGTTCATAAAACAGGACCAAAAACAGAGCACTAAAGGAGAGGAGGAGACATACAACTTCCTGTTACTAGTTGAGTAATATAAAACGATTCGTGTTCAAACATTCAATTATCATGTAATTAAGATTATGATACAGCCGCATCAATTTGAAAAACAGCACTCAAAGATGTAGTAAAACTTCACTAAGAAAAAATTACAAGGGGAGCATGATTAGGCTAAAGAATGGATTTCATGTTAAACATAATTAGGCATAAACGTGCCATGCTGTCACGTCTATGAGAAGTTCAATCATGCAAATACACATGCTCACCGGTCATCAGAAGAACGATATATGTTCAATAACACAGAAGGATACACCTTCGATAACTGATAAACTTCTTCCAAGCATCCATTGGTAACCTTTCTAAACAGGTGCAGAGACATTGTTTGAAGCATTGTCGCACTCCTGAGTATCACTTTCAGCAAATCAACTTCATGACTCTCTCCTGCAAAGCCTTCGATTTCTACCTGTTTAAGATTGGTCAAGGAGATTCGCTGGTTTCTCCAATTGTTATGATCACAGGGGCAATATACTGAGCATTCTTCTTCTCTCACCTAAAAGAAAGTTGAAAGCATTGTGTCATTGATGTCTATGATGACCAAGTAAAAGCATACAACATAGAACAGAGCTTTGCATAGGAGAAAGCTCTTGATTAAAAAGCCTAACTTTGTTCATGAACAGAGAATGAATGTACTAACCTCACAAAGCTTCACCTTAAGCCTTTGTATGAATGTATTAGCCCCAAGTAGGCTTAGCACAAGTGGTCCATAAACGTGACTTGCTTTACCGATTATCAGGTCCAGAAAAGAAAACCTGGTAACAAGAAATCGCGATAGCCATCCTTCAATGCTCTGCACAGGATCCGTCAAAATAACCTGCACAGGTGTTCGGCAGCAAGTAAGAAGAACACGTGTTAATCAGCACAAGGGCGAAATTGAGCGGATGAGGAGGCTCACACTGGGCTCGATATTCAGCCAGAGGTGGCGCGAAGGCTGCAAATCAGTGCTTCCACTTTCAGAGCCATTGGCCATCTTTGGTATGTTCAACATAAGCACGGTAAGCCGCCAAATCTGACCAAATCCAACACTTGGCGACAAAGAACTACACCACATCCACTGGAGTTCCTCCAACAATGGCGCCGAGAACGACACACTGAACTCATTGTCCAGACCACCAAGCGCCATTAACCGCCACTTCTTCAGCGAAGGTGCGGATATGTCGATACGCCGAACCGGCCCGTGGGCGACCACGTCGAGCTCCTCAAGTGACGGCGAATGCACTGTTACCGAGAAGAGCATCAAAGAGAAAACCCGAAGCTTACGCAGGCGGGGACAGCGCGGAACCATGTCGGCAAGGTCCATATGGCAGCATGACACCAAGGAGATGCTTTCCAGCGCCGGAAAGTCTCCAGCTGGCGGCAACGTGAAGCGGACGCCGGTGACCTCCAGATCGAGGGAAGTGGTGCGGCGGAAGCATGGCAGCTCGACGGCGTCGGCCATGGCGGCGCTCCATTTACTTTTGAACCCCAAGATGGAAACATTGAGCACTTCCGGCGCAAGCGTGGCAGCTGCGCGGAGAGCAACGAGGAGATGCGATCAGATGGCAACGGGTGGCGATCGGAGACGTGGATTTCGAGAAGGGACAGCACGCGGCCGGCGGTGGCGACGCCGGCGAGCGCGGCGTCGAGGTGATCGGGAGCGATGTTGTGGAACCTGAGCTCCGGGAGGCGGTTGCAAACGCCGCGCCACCGGCGAGATAGGAGGCTGGTGCGGACGGCGGCGCGGGCGCATCGGAGGCGGACGAGGAACTCGAAGATGAGGTCGTCGGGTAGGGCGCTGATAAGGTCCATGCCGTCGGCGCGCTGCCTGAGCTGGCGAGGAAGACTCCCTCCGCAGCACGCCATACGCCGCAACTAGGACGGAGATCGTGGCTGATCATACGGAGGTAGATGCGATTAGCATCGTTGTCGCGTGCGAGAACAAACCCCGTCTTTCGGACGTCAAAGAGGTGGAGGATGTCTCGGGAAAGGAGGCGATTTGAGTTACCGGCACATAATCAGCAATCTCGAACGATCGCACCCAAAGTCCTACAGAATTAGGTGCAGTTACGCCAAGGTGATCTTACTTTTTTTCTTCTTCTTCTTCATTTTTTTTTTGTTTGCAAACAAGGTGACCTTACTTACCTCAGCCTGTGCAATGTCAGCTCGATTGCCAAATTACCCTGGTTGTTCTCTCTCTTGCCACCGCTACACCTTGTCCTATGTCCTATCTCACTGAGTGTCATAATTAAGAAACTTCCTTTAGTATTCAACCGGGTTATTGTTTGCAGACTAAACCATGGGGAAAGTTTGCTTCGCAATTGTCGATCTATTAATTTCGCCTTGCAATCAAACTGGAGCTTCTTTTTTCCGATGACAATCAAACTGGAGTTTGACTTTTTTTTTAGAAAAGGGATTGTATTAATTCCGGCCTCTGCATTCGAATAGGGGACGATTATTGCGCGTCCGGTCGAGCTGTAAGCAATCGCGCGACCCCTCTGTCCGTAACCGCAAGAGTACTATAACCAGTTAGAATTCACCACATGTCTTTGAAACAGTCTAACCAGAAAGAAGCAAGCGCGCACCCCGGTGGTACCTAATCTGCTGACATCATCACATTTATTACACATTAAAGAAACTTCAAATGGTCATATTTCACTCATACGATGTCCGTTTTCGATTCTGTTTTCACCGTTATAATCTACGTGATGAGACAAACAAAAATAGATCCCACTTGCATATGTTCTAAATTATATATATATATATATATATATATATATATATATATATATATAAATGCTATACTACACCTAAAGTGTAGAATAACTATTCTACACCATGGACCCAAACCTACCCAGCCAGCCAGACCAGCCGGTTCGACCCAACCAACCCACCCGCGCGCTCCGCGCGCCGCGCGCGAGCCCCTGCGCTACCGGGCCCGCAGCCCCGTTCGGGCGCGACCCGCTAACGGGTCACAACCTATTCGCTACAGTAACGGGCGGATCCCTCGCTCTCTATAAATAGAAGAGACCCGACTCATTTCTCGTTTTCACCCAATCTCGTCCTCCAGTGAAGCAATGCGGCGGCGGCGGCGGCGACGGCTCGTCGACACCGCGATGCGGCATCGGCGGCAGGCGCGGTGTGGCGCAGAGGAGCCTTCGGCGAGGAGTCGCAGAGGAGCACAGCTGCGTCGCGGCGAACAGGCAAGGCGCGTCGTGGCGCGGCTAGGTTTTGGGTTGCGCGGAGGTGCGGGATCAACGACGGCGAGCGAGGGCTACACGGGCGGTCAAGCGCTTCCTCGACGATGGATCCCCGTGGTTGTGGCGCTTCCTCGATGACGGGGCATCATCGGAGGCTGCGGGAGGCGCGGTTCCTCGTCCTTTCTCGACGAAGCGGCGGCGCAGATCGGGGACGACGCGGCGGCGCAGAATCGCAGATCCGCGATGCTGCTGCAGTGCGGATCCTCGGCGACACGGTGGTGGGGTCCCGGGGATGCTGTTACTTCGTCGACTCGGGTTGCTGCTGGGACCGGAGTGCGCGCTGAGCGAGGTACCAGCGGCGGGCGGAGCTGGCACCGGGAGGAAGCGGTGATGGCGGTTACCTTGCTTCCCTCACGCCCTCTATTTCATTTCTCCTTTGTTTCGGTGCATGTTGATACACGGCTTTGGATTCCCCTAGTTTTTCAAATCAGGTTGACTTCTGAAGCAGATGTGGTGGCGGAGCTCATCTGGAGCAGGGCAGCAACATTCTGATGGAGGAGCAGCAGCGGATTCGAGTCCCCTGTTTTGCAAAGCGTTTGAGGTATTTACTGACCCGTTCCCACTCCCCTGATCGAATTTGCTGGATCCTTTCGCCCGAGCTAGTGCTCTCGGCAACAATGTGCACCTGGACTTCCCGTGAGCATCAATTCCCCACCACAACCAAATCCCCTCAATTCCGCAACTAGATTTTTGGTTCCGCTCAAGTTTGTGTATGCGTGATGAATTGGGATTTGGATTTCAATTTGAGTGTCCCCAGTTGTTTATGCTAGACTAGCAGTTGCTAGGTTGGAGCATGTGTGTGTCCTGATTGCCTGAGAAATGGAGAGGTCCGTTAAATGTCTGTTGTGCAGGATTGGATTTCGGTGATTTTGAACTTTCCAGGTGTTTATCGCTTTGGCTGATGGTTCATAATTTTGTGGGTTTCGTGCTCTGTTGGTCTGATCTGATATTTTCTCCTTGTTCACTGAGATGTATATTTTCTAGAAATTCATCCGTGGCATTAATTTAGGATAACTGACCTACTGCCAATAGGCTAAAACCTCAGTTCACCGACAGCAGCAAAGACCAAGGCACACCGGTTGCCTGAAATATCTGAAACATTTGCTATAGTAATTTCATTTTGAAAATTCTTTAGTCAGTAAATAACAGTATATCTACTTCAGTAATTTCATTTTGAAAATTCTTTGGTAGTTTCATACGATACCCTTCAGTAAACACAAAGGTATCTACTTCAATAGTTTTATTTTAAAAATTTATAGTAGTTTCACACCGAACGCTTCAGTAAATAACAATGCATTTACTTCAGTAATTTCATTTTTAAAAATGCTTTAGTAGTCTCACACATGTATTCTTCAGTAAATTACAAGACTACTACTTCAGTGATTTCATTTCAAAAATCCTTTGATAGTTTCAAATTGACCTTTAAGTCACTAATTTCATCCAGTAAATAACAAGACATCTGTTTCAGTAAGTTTGTTTCAAAAATGCTTGGATACTTGTACACTCCCTTTAGTGTTTTTTTCATTCAGTAAATAACAAGAAATCTAGTTCAGTAATTACATGATTAGTTCGAGTCTATTGGTAGTATCATCATTCAGTAATTAACCAAACACCCACCTCAGCAAATTCTTATGTCCGACTCTAGTAATTTTATTTTGACAATTTTCAGCAGTTTCACTATAATTTTACTGCATGATTTGTTTCACTAAGGTTTACACCCGCTTGTGTAATTTCAATTCGGCAAACATCAGTAATTTCATTTTGAAAATCTTCAGTGACTACATGATTCTTTGGAGTTTATTAGTAGTATCATCGTTCAGTAGTTAACCAAACACCCACTTCAGTAAATTTTTATGTCCCCACTTTAGTAATTTTATTTTGAAAATCTTCAGTTGTTTCACTAAGATATTACTGCATAATTAGCCCACAATAATTTATTTTTCTTTGCTTTGGTAATTTATTTTCTCTCACATTTTACTGAATGACTTTCGATGACAGATTCTCTGATTTTATAAAGTTTTAGCTTTCCCTTTCTTTACAATCCTCGTCAGTTTTTTTATTATTGACAAAATACACATCAGTTTTGTTGCCACTCATTGTATCAGCATAGCATCAAAGCTGTCATCTATCAGTAATTTATTATATAAGTTGTCAGTAATTTATTGTTCAACATTTTAATTGACAACAATAATTGTTGCAGCATGCAGGATGCTGTTGAGAAATAATTGTTATTGCATAATGCAGAAGAGATGTGGGGTATTATGTGATATTTCCTGCAATGGGTCCTCAGATCACTTATGGATCGAAGGCGCGATATTGTCCAGCTCCCACCATAATAAAATGAAGCTCTTGATAGATGTGCATGGAATGAAGACCTTTTGTTTTCCTTTTATGTAATAAATACGTCTCTGGACAAGTAGTGCGTCAGAGGATGCTTGTCTGTGATGATATAATCTTGGAACCCTATGTTAGACTAGGTTGTGTTATTTTGTACTGTAAGCACATATTTCTTTTATTTTTCTGGCATTGTACCAAAAAGTATTCAGGTTCCCATGATAAGATTTGGTACCCTGCATCTATAACATGTGCTTGGAAGCTTCCTATTCTGGTTATGGTATAAGGTGCCGACCATCTTTGATCTATTTTGTGCTCGGCTTCGTAGTTTGACCAATGAAACTTTAATGCTTGATCAACACATCTGTGGCCTTTCATTTTTCCTTTGGGAAGTGTTACAAAAAAATTTCTGTAACGTGGACTATTAGTATCATAGGAGAGGAAACAATTGGGACTATTAGTATCATAGGAGAGGAAACAATTGCACGAGGAATTCTGGGTGTTTTGTATTTGGAGGTTGATTCAGTAATTATTATGACAGTAATTATTTCTCTTTTAGCAAATTCATGCTTCTGTAGTTCAAGGGCAGAGAGACATTCTGTAATTCATGCTTTTTACTACGAGCTCACAGCAAACTTCCGACTCTTATATTAGCTTTCAAGGCAAACTTTAATGTACAAGACATAGTAAAATGGAACGTCACTTTGCTGCAAACAAACATGCCTTTGTGTTCCTGCCCTGGTCAGACTACCACAATTGCTAGCAAGCATTCATCTCCACTAGCAAGCATTCATCTCCAGGAATACAGGAAGAGGCACCTCCACCGTTTCTTTAACAGGCTGCTTCCTTTTGCAAAAGTTGATTCTGCACAGCCTAGTTGAGGATGGGCCTGACGTTATTGGAGCAACATATTGAAGAAGCACCTCTTTGGCAATATAACAAGCACTTGAGCCGCACTCCCGCAACCACATCCACGTTTCGGCATCACAAATACAGGAAGAAGCTGATGAGTTGACATCACAATTAGAGCATGAGGCTTCTCTGTGGGAATCTCTAAAGCACTTTGCGTTGTTTTGCGTCAGAAGATTTTCCCTCCTAACCGCTGCCTACTTCCTCTGTCTGAGCACCTAGCGCACCAAAAATGGCAGCGAATCCTCAAGTGCCTCTCAATTCGGACAACAATGTTTTTAAATCTTGGGTGATTGATTCTTCCCGTGCGATTTGTGTTGTGGAAACACTGCCATTGTTGAGCTAGGTGCTGCAGTAACAACAGAGTCACGCCTGCGCATTCTGCAGGCTGTGAGGAACAGAGCGCCACAAGCACAGGAGCAGAGCGCCACATAGCAGAGGACGCTGCTCCTGCATCAACCGGAAGAAGATGAAGTTGGGACAGAGCTCGACGTGATGGTGCTTGCACGACGAGGTGGAGAGATGCCCGACAGCTGGGCTGCGGCAGCGTACCGTGGGTCCTCAGAACAGGCGGGCGTTCGTCCGCGCACAGGGCCAAAGGAGCGACGGGCTGCGCGCAGGGCCACAGGAGCGATGGGGATGCGACGCCGCGAAGCTCGCCGCCCCTCCAGCGACTACGGGGAAGCAGGCCGGCGGATCCCACGGCGATGAAGGCCGGGATCGACTCGGATGCGCCGCCGCGGAGCTCGTCGCCGCTCCCGCGGCTGACGAGGAAGAAGGCCGGGATCTCTGGGGAGCTGTGCGCCAAGCTCGTCGCCGCTCCCGCGGCGATGACGGCCGGGATCGAGGGGGACGCGCCGCCGCCGAGATCGTCGCCGCTCCCGCGGTCGACGGGGAAGAAGGCCGGGGATCCCTCGGGTGTGGTGTTATCGGGTTTGGGTTTGGGTGGGAGCACGAGTTGGACGGGAGTGGTCAGGGGCAGGCGCGCGAGCGGGTTGGGTGGCTCGGTCGGGTGGTGGCTTGGTTGGCTCGAGGTGTAGAATAGTTATTCTGCACCCTAGGTGCAGAATAGCGCTGTGGTATATATATATATATATATATATATTATAATATCACATAAATTGCTACCGGGTCTATATCATAAATTGCTACCTTGCAAACTTGAAAAACTATAGCAATTTGTGTCATACGACTAGTAGTAATTTATGTTATAAGTATGCTAATAATTATAAAAGTATACTAGGTAAAAGAATTTTTTTAGTTGAATGTGACATCAACTTCTGTTATTATAGTAGCAGCCACATATGTGAATACAGGAGTATCAATTTGTGTATGAAGTTAGTATATACATAAGTAGCTATCATAAGAATATAATTTTGTTACACATAATGGATAAGTTGGTACGTATTACATATATAACATATTAAAAGTGACATTAGGAGATATCACAATATATTGAAAAAAGTTGTTATACCACAATAAGGTTGCTATAAAATATTAAATTAAACTTGTGACTAATCCATGCTATAGTAAATTTAAAAAAAATCACTATAACTCGTTCTGATAGCAACTCTTGTTGGCATATAAGTAGAAATTTGTATATACAAATACCGCAATAATATTTACTTGCACATCAAATTTCGTGTAGTAACTTGTGCTATAAGTATAGTAGCAACTTACATTAGTCAAAAAATATTATTTAAAATGTATGCAAGTAGAATCTAGTTTTTTTTATCATCTTCTCATTTGAAACACAATGGTGAAAACGAAATCGAAAACGGACATCGTTTGTAAGAGATAAATTATTTTAAAGTTTTTAACTTGAGTAATTAATGTAATGACGTCATAGGCCAACAGACTGCATGTGAGTGATTCGGGAGGTCACGTACGGGAGCGCTTTAGACTTTCCGACTCGAATATGCATATAGCTATTTTGTATTACAACCATAAAGAAAAGGAGAGCAGCTTGACTCTTTTTGTTCGTCAAGTATGTCTAAATGTATGAGAAGAAAAGTTGAACCCAATTGACCTTTCAATCTAGATATTCTAATGAGCCTTCCTGCTTAATTGCGTTCATATGTTGTGGTTGCCAAAGAAATTAATAAGAAATGTAGAATATCATTGCTTGTTGTTTTTCTCTGTACAGTACCTAGTTTTTTTTTTTCTCTATAGATGTTCAAATTCTACGTGTGATGTCTTGTACTAATAAGTGCACGCGGATGGCCGGACGAAATGCAGATTGAAATAATGAACTTAGAAAGGTGTTCTTGGACCTATGGATTTATGAGAAGCAGAAGCTGAGCTTTAACTAAGGACCTTTTTGGCAGTACTTCTCATTATACAAAAAACAGCTTTTACACTGAATTCTAAGACAAAATAGCTTCTCTGGCTTATTCCGGATTATCTATCAAAACAGGCTATCCAATCAGACCGTTTGACAAAATAGCTTATTTTGATTTTTTGAAACAAACAATGAAGTACCCTCAAATTAAAACTCTAGTTTGTCCACACTTTGTGTACCGGATTGAAATGAATAAGTGTAGGAGATAAATTAAATATTAAGTAGATGACTACTAATAAGAGAAGTTTAATTTTTTTTTACAAAATATAGTCAAGTGCGGTCTAGTTTTGAAGATCTCATCGCAATGATCACAACAGGGTAATCAGTTCACGATTAGGACATTCAATTTGTACTCTACGGATATTTTGAGCAAACATAAATGTGTTTTGTCTAGCGGGCCCACCCGTGGGGGCGCACCCGGTGCGTGGTCAATGGAGAATCCATGAAAAGCTAGAATTTTCTGCTTCTGCTTCTACGTGCTATTCCCAAATAGATTCTACCGGCTCCTTCCATCATCTGTTTTGCTTTGATGTGTTGTTTGGTAATTTTCTGGCAGAAGCAGAACCTGCCTCAGAATCCATGCCAAAAGGGTGTCCTAAAAGAAGGAGCTTATCAAAACTGGTTGGTAGAAGTTATATGGTAATTTCTGTAAACAAACAGGAAGGTGTCGAGAACAAGTACCTCACAAAAAAGAAAGTACCTCACATCCGAATGTTGTTGAAAGGTCATTTGGCATTTTGTAGACCGAGTGGCAGTCACCACCGGAAAAGGTCCTTTACCGAGTGTCGCGACCTTAAACACTCGGCAAAAAGGCACGTTTGCCGAGTGCAGCACTCGGCAAAGTAAAAGCGCTTGGCAACCATGCCCCGTTTACCAAGTGTCGAACAGGTCACACCCAGCAAAGTGGGCACTGATGGCTGTCGCACGACGTTTGCCGAGTGTCTGTTAGAGGCAGTCGGCAAAGAGGCAGGTTTGCCGAGTGTTACCCTCGCCACTCGCCAAAGAGGACATTTTGCCGAGTGTCTTTTCCCTTCACCCGGCAATTTTTTTTTTTTAATTTTGGCCACCAATTTATTTTTAAGAATAAAGTCCATTTTACTCCCTACAAATTTGGCCATAGTCCAGATAATCCCCTAAACTATTATTTGGTTTACTTTACCCCCAACATTTGCCAAATCAGCTCACTTTACACCTTTTCTTTCCGAACCAATATGATTTCATTCACGTGGAGTTAGTTCAAGGCCATTTTTACATACTCAGTCCAGATACACATGCATTCTAAGGAGGTGCGAAGCATTTTGTCGATTTCTAGCCAACAATTTGTCCTAATGTCTCTACATCTTGATCTACGATAGCATCGCCATCCTCGCCAATTGTTGGCGGTCGTTAAACCATGTTTTGACCGCCACCCTACCGGTAAATAAAAGCATAACACCAAGATTTTGCGCATAGTAAATAGGATTAATGCTACTCCACAAGTTTTGGTGGATATTTGGAAGCAGGAGCGAATAATAGAGGAAAGTGGGCCCAGCCAGGGAAATTCCCTGGCCGGCCGGCCCCACCCAAGGCCGGTCGGCCCCACATGGTGGCCGCAAGCCCCGGGCTTCCTCTAGTGGGCTGTAAACTGGTCCACCACGCATAATTCAAGGCCCAGCTCAGCGGATTTGCGCCGACTTACCAGAGGTGGGCCATTTGGGCCTTAACTTGGCCTCCACTACAATTCTGCCGACCCCATCAAGTAGCCGACCTTCGGACCGCCTTCAGGGAGTGATCAGGAGCGTCCAGGAGCAAGTCGGTGACGAACCGACGCAGGGGATGGCCGGCCGGCCCCCCTACTTGGCCGGCCGGCCGACCTTTGTGGCGCCGCCTCTCCAGCTTCGGCTATATGATCCTCCTGCCCATGGAGACGCTATAAATACCTCTGGCCAGCTGCAGAACCAAAGTGTACCAACACACTTCATCCAAGTGTTCATTTCTTGTTTAGTAGTTACTTTGGGAGTTAGAGTAGAGTAGAGTAGAGTGAGAGCTCTCTCGGGCTTCCAGAGTCTTCTCGGAGTTTTGGTATAGCTCTTTGTATACTTACTCTTTAGAGATATTCTTTTATTTAATATATAATTAGTTTTATCTTTATTTATTTCTTTTAGTAGTTTTTTTCTCTTTAGTTTATTTATTCTGTTAGTAAGTGCTCGTAGAAGTCTTGTGGTGGGATTCGTGATTGTTGGTCTAAGCAAGTATGAGAGAGTGCCTCCGTCGGAGATGACGTCCGCGCTTGGTGAAATCTGTGCTTGTTTATTCTTAGATAGGGCTGCTCCGTTGATCAAGAGTAGTTCCTCTAGGCGGGTTGTAAGCATGGAGCTTAGAGCTTGGCCTATGCACGTTTGGCACCCAACCCCACGGAGGATGGTAGCCGCGAGTGTATGTGACAGCTGCACCGGTCTTTGTAATCCACCACGTCCGGGTTGGACTCAGCAGGGTCTTAATTATAGCGTACGGATCCCTAGGTTGAGCTAGCAGCATCGGTTTCAACCTAGCACGTGTGTGCCCCGAAACGACATGACTTGTATGTGTATGAGCTTAGCTAGAGTAGATAATCTTTGTAGACTTGACTGCTAGGAAGAGTAAATAATAGATGAACATATAGGAAGTCTTAACTCTATCTCGTTGCTCTCCCAAATGTATACTACAGTTTTATTTCTTTTATCACTTCGGATTTGAAGGTGTGTGCCACCCATATTTATCATGCCAATCTTACCCCCGTCTCAAGTATAGTTGATACATTATTTCTTCTCCAAATTATTCAATGCATTGCTACTATTCAGCTCCCTTTTGCTCTACTTCCCTGCGGAAATATAAATACGATAACCCTGGAATACTCCAAGGTGAAATGCTACAATGGTGATCCGTGCGCTTGCGGAATTAATGAATTTAATTTTATCGCATAAGAACCGCCAACAAGCATTTCTGGCGCCGTTGCCAGGGAAGTAGCAGCTAGGAATCTGAATAAATGCATTGTGTTTGTGAGAAAAATAATTATCACTTACTTTTGCGGGCTTACCCTTGTCCTGTTTTTCTTCTTGTGGAAATTTAAAACAGAACAGTGCATGACTGGTTTCGACCTACCAGAAAACTTCCACCCAGATCCCGAACAGTTCTTGAGAAGGGTGAGGGCCAGGCTTACCCCTCCTCCCACCCACCCTCGATCGAAAGTTCTGGCTCTTGAAGGATCCCTTCCAACCATGGTTGATCACCCTCCGTCTTCATCAACGACAACAACATGGGTGATCCGGTCGAGAAGACGATCAATGACTTCTCCGCGCCAACTACGGAGAACATTCGCGTGGGACCCAACCCGCGCATTACCAACAAGGACTACGAGCTCAAGCCGGCCTTGATCAACATGATCTTGGCCAGTCCTTTCTGTGGGAAGCCGTCGGAGGATGCGAACGCTCACCTCCAAAGGTTCCTGATGACGTGCAACACCTTCGCCATGAAGGATGCACCTCAGGACGCCATCCGACTGCAGCTCTTCCCATTCTCTCTATTGGGGAAGGCTCTCCAGTGGTTCTACGCGAATTAAGAGTCCCTCGACACGTGGACGGCATGCTCCAATGCCTTCCTCGCCAAGTTCTTCCTGCCGGGCAAGACAACTGCCCTGAGGAACAAGATATCGGGCTTCCAATAGCTCGCAGATGAGTCGACCGTGGAAGCCTGGGACAGGATGCAGGAATATGTTCTCTCATGCCCACACCATGGCATGGAGGAATGGCTCTTCATACAAAGTTTCTACCATGGTTTGAGGCCGTCCGCTCCAGAGCACCTCGACGCCGCAGCAGGCGGCTCTTTCTTCTCTCTTAGCTTGAAGAACGCTAAGAAGTTGCTTGAGAAGGTGACGGCCAACCAGATTCATGGTGAACGCCAAGCGGCGACCACCAAGACCCGTGGAGTGCACCAAGTGGAGACGATGGACATGCTCGTCATCAAGCTCGATCAGTTGCTCCGCAAGGTGGACTCTCCACAGGGCCTGCAAGTTGCGGACTCCCGCATGACTTGTGAAGAGTGCGGCAACACAGGGCATATGGGCATCAATTGCCCAAATGCAAGGGAGGAATGCAATTTCCTCAACAATGGCAATGGGTACCGCTCCCAGAACAACTACTGCTGGAATTCTAGGCCCGACCTCTCCTTCAACAAGAATCAGGGAGGTAACAATGGTAATCTTTCCCGCTATGAGCTCTCTATCAAGGATCTAGTTCTCGGCCAGGTCAAGATCAATGACAATATTAGTAAGAAAATTTCTTACTACGGACAAGGCTTTAGAGAGCATAGATGCCAAGCTAGAGTCGTTCAGCACTACTCTGCAAAATCAGCTAAGCCATAACAAAATGCTAGAAACGCAAATTGCCCAAATTGCTTCAGCTGTGCAGTCTCCTCATGCGGGTAAACTTCCTGGGCAACCAGAGGTTAACTCCAAGGAGAATGTAAATGCCATCACCACCAGGGGAGGAAGAGGAATTGTGGACCCACCATACCCCAAGGGTGCCGAGAGAAAGACACCGAACCCAGCTCCCAAGGACAAGATCGACAAAAAGATGCCTGTAAAGAAGGTCCCTGAAAAGGAAGATGCCGAGAAGAAGATCTCCGAGGAGGAACCAACGACAGATCCTCCCGTTGAGCAAGCTCCACCCAAGGCAGCACCTCACGAATTTTGACACTACAGGCTTGCCTTACCCCGACCGCAGGAAGAAGCTCACCATGGATGAGCGCTTCGATAAATTTGTTGAGGCTATCCGGCATATATTGCATATTCCTCTGCTTGATGCCATGCAGGTACCTACTTACACTAGGTATTTCCGGGACATCCTCAACAACAAGCGCCCCATTCCAGCAATGGAAGTGGTAAAGCTTACAGAAGAGTGCAGTGCGGCCATTCTGAACATTCTTCCAGAGAAGAAGAAGGATCCGGGGTGCCCAACCATCCCGTGTTCAATTGGCAACCAGCATTTCTCTCAGGCGCTCTGTGACTTGGGTGCGAGCGTAAGCGTTATGCCCAAGACGGTATATGACAAGTTAAACTGTCCGTTATCGCCAACGGCTATGTGCTTACAGCTCGCAGATCAGTCCGTTCGTCATCCTGCGGGTATAGCCGAAGACGTTCCCGTGCAGATCAGAAACTTCTTCGTCCCCGTCGACTTTGTTGTGCTGGATATGGAAGTGGATGTCAAGACGCCTCTTATTCTTGGGAGGCCGTTCTTGAGCACCACCAACACCAACATCGACGTGGGGGCAGGAGAGATACACCTGGATTTCAACGGCAGGGAAGAAACGTTCAACTTCAGGCCCAAGGTTGAGCAATGCAAGCAAGTACGGGTCATATATGGAAAGGACCCAAGGGAAGTGGAGAAGATTGAGATTACTCCACCCATGCCGCAGCCAGACAAGCTCATTGCATACATGAGAAACTATCTGGCAAGAGAGAATGCAAGAAGGCCAGCTAATTATTGGAGGACTCCAAGGAGAATGCCTCAGCCGACAAAAGCACCGCAAGCCCCTCTTGCTCCTCCACCACAAGGAGTAGGCGAGTCACAATCGCCTAAGAAGAGGAGAGCTAGGCGCTCAAGGAAGAAGATGGCAGCTACAGTATCGACCGAGGAGAGCACAACAAAGGCGCCTAGTAAAGAAAAAGTCGCCGCCACAAGCACAAAGAAGACAATCAAAGTGTGACGGAAGAAAGAAGGAACCTCAACCTCGCCAGATTCTCCAGCGAGCGAGGTCCAAACAAGTTGAAACGACATGGAGAACTAGACGCTCAAGACATAAAAAGGAGAGCCCTCCGATTGGGGAGGCCATCCCAATCGTTATCCTAGCTAGGCCTAGCGCTTGTTTTTCTTTCGTAAACCATAAAAACAAAATAAAAATATAGAAAATTAAAAACAACAAAAATAATAGGATTCCCGGTGATGCCTATTAGGGGCTAGCCACTTGCATCATCCTCACTCTTTTTTGCAGATTAAGAAGGAGGAAGAGCCTGAATCAAGCTTAAGTCTTGCAAAGACTCAAGCTTGGGGAGGGCCGACAGGTAAGAAGGAGTTCAACACGAGCTCGAGTCTTGCAAAGACTCAAGCTTGGGGAGGACCCCAGGTAAGTATTTCCAACTTTCCCTGAATAATAAACTCCCTGTTTCGAATAAATGCTAGAATCTTGGTGTTGTGCTACATTTAGGGGAAATGATGATCGAGTTACAAATTAGCTTCCCATGTGTCGCATAGATGCAACCTCTACTCCTGACATACGTGTTATTTTTATTTGAGCATGATCACATCACGAGTCTTGCTTATTTCCGTGGGTTGCACTTGTTACACCAAGTCTGAGCATTGTGGATTGTGATATGGCATGATTAGGACTTGTTGCAATCTCTTAGTATGGTTTCATCCAGAGATGTTTTTCCTGAATTGCTGAAAGTACCTAAAACCCTTCCGTTTTGGTACACTTCTCTTAGTGTGAGGATTTATTTACCTACCAAAGCCATATCATAATATTCAAAACAGCCCCACTCATAGCCATTTGTTTATGTGTTGAGTTTTGTTAAGGTTTGATGTGCTCTTGAAACTAAGCACTCCTAATTTTGGTCATAATCCCTTCGCATGTGTTTTCGAAAAATTTCTCTCCACCAAATAAAAAGGGGAATGTTTGGATAAATCAACCAAACATTTTTCAAGTGTGTAAAACCGCTGGTCCATCCAAAAGCTCAAGAATATTTCAAAATGTTTTCTTTGAACCATGAAAAGTTATGGCCCCTTGCACCATGGAGTAGTGTAAAAAAAAACTCTCCATGGTTGCATGACAAAAGTCAATGGCTATATGGTTCTTATCATTAAAATCTTGAGCAAAATAAAGAACCAATAGTTTTCAAAACCCCTTCCACAAGTGTGAGTTCATTTTCTCCCCCTCTATCGCATCATTTCCTATGACCAAAATACATGGAGTTGCTATGTTGATTGAGACTCATTCTTTAGCTTTACAATAAGTACATGACACTTGTGCATTCCTTACCAAGCTCCACATACAAAGCCTCATTTAATAGAAGGTAGGATGAGTGAAGCTTGTAGGAATAGACTCACATCAGGATGGTAAGAGAAGTGCCATCTAAACTGAAGGAGAATTTTTTGCACCTTACCTTGCAACACATAAAAACTCTGGATGCATACCTGCTAGAATTGTTTACTTGTCCAAAATGCTGTTCTAGTCTTCAATGCTGCATGACAAGGTGTAACATATAAGCCCACAATTTTTGCAACACTCATGAATATTTTGTGCTCTCTTAAACTTACCACCCTACTGGTAAATAAAAGCATAACACCAAGATTTTGTGCATAGTAGATAGGATTAATGCTACTCCACAAGTTTTGGTGGATATTTGGATGCAGGAGCGAATAATGGAGGAAAGTGGGCCCAGCCAGGGAAATTTCCTGGCCGGCCGGCCCCACCCAAGGCCGGCCGGCCCCACCTGGTGGCCGCAGGCCCCGGGCTTCCTCCAGTGGGTTGTAAACTGGTCCACCACGAACAATTCAAGGCCCAGCTCAGCGGATTTGCGCCGACTTACCAGAGGTGGGCCATTTGGGCCTTAACTTGGACCCCAATTGCAATTCTGCCGACCCCATCAAGTAGCCGACCTTCGGACCGCCTTCAGAGAGTGATCAGGAGCGTCCAGGAGCAAGTCGGTGACGAACCGACACAGGGGACGGCCGGCCGGTCCCCCTACTTGGCCGGCCGGCCGACCTTGGTGGCGCCGCCTCTCCAGCTTCGGCTATATGATCCCCCTGCCCATGGAGACGCTATAAATACCCCTGGCCGGCTGCAGAACCAAAGTGCACCAACACACTGCATCCAAGTGTTCATTTCTTGTTTAGTAGTTACTTTAGGAGTTAGAGTAGAGTAGAGTAGAGTGAGAGCTCTCTCGGGCTTCCGGAGTCTTCTCGGAGTTTTGGTATAGCTCTTTGTATCCTTACCCTTTAGAGATATTTTTTTATTTAATATATAATTAGTTTTATCTTTATTTATTTCTTTTAGTAGTTCTTTTCTATTTTGTTTATTTATTCTGTTCAATAAGTGCTCGTAGAAGTCTTGTGGTGGGATTCGTGATTGTTGGTCTAAGCAAGTACGAGAGAGTGCCTCCGTCAGAGATGACATCCGCGCTTGGTGAAATCTGTGCTTGTTTATTCTTAGATAGGGCTGCTCCGTTGATCAAGAGTAGTTCCTCTAGGCTAGTTGTAAGCATGGAGCTTAGAGCTTAGCCTATGCACGTTTGGCACCCAACCCCACGGAGGATGGTAGCCGTGAGTGTATGTGACAGCTGCATCGGTCTCTGTAATCCACCACGTCCGGGTTGGACTCGGCAGGGTCTTAATTATAGCATAAGGATCCCTAGGTTGAGCTAGCAGCATCGGTTTCAACCTAGCACGTGTGTGCCCCGAAACGACATGACTTGTATGTGTATGAGCTTAGCTAGAGTAGATAATCTTTGTAGACTTGACTGCTAGGAAGAGTAAATAATAGATGAGCATATAGGAAGTCTTAACTCTATCTCGTTGCTCTCCAAATGTATACTACAGTTTTATTTCGTTTATCACTTTGGATTTGAAGGTGTGTGCCACCCATATTTATCATGCCAATCTTACCCCCGTCTCAAGTATAATTGATACATTATTTCTTCTTCAAATTATTCAATGCATTGCTACTATTCAGGTCCCTTTTGCTCTACTTCCCTGCGGAAATATAAATACGATAACCCTGGAATACTCCAAGGTGAAATGCTACAATGGAGATCCGTGCGCTTGCGGAATTAATGAATTTAATTTCATCACATAAGAACCGCCAACACCAATCTCCACCCAAAAGTTCACCATGATCGTTGTTTTCGTGGGCTGGCGTTGTGTATGAATGAACCTATGTCGAGTTGCATCCACAAAACCATCTTGATATGAGTTTACGCTAGCAAAATCGCTTTAGATTGGAGGCAAAAGGTGTAAAGTGAGCTGATTTGGCAAATGTTAGGAGTTAAGTAAACCAAATTATAGTTTAGGGGGTTATCTGGACTACTATGGCTAAATTTGGAGGGAGTAAACTGGACTTGATACTCTTCTTTTTCCTACCCACAGACAGTTAATGTTACTTCATATTGAAATTTGAATTGCAAGTGATTTGAATGGAATAAAGTGAATGGAAAACTGATATTTATGTTAGTAACTTCAATGTGAGGCCGTATCTAGGAAATGAAATGAAACTTCGCCTGTCTTGTTCATGAAATATGACCTCCAACGTGTGGTCGAATTGTATTTAAATTTTATAAAAATCAAACGAAGTGACAATTGTCATGATACCATGATATTATACATGGATGTTGTGCTAAAAAGTAGAGAAGGTTTCGCACAAGTTGTCATGTACGTTGCTTACAAAACAAAGAACCTCCGAAGAAAATCCATAGAGTTTAGAATGGGTCGTTAAGATTTGGAGTCAAGTGGTCGAATTTGAGTTTGACTTCAAACATTTTTGTATAGGCAATAGATCATATAAAGCGTGTCATGTCAAATTTTGGTTATTTTTTGAACATGTTTGCTAATTTTAAATTTTTTTGAAATACACATGTTTAATGTTTGCCGAGTGCCCCATAACGACACTCAGCAAACTGATGGAGGTGTCGACGGAGTGGTGGAGGCAGGGGTGGAGGGAGAGGTGGAGGCAGAGGTCGAGGGAGAGGGATAGCGCGGTCATCGTCGCCTGTGGCTTCGTCGTCGTCTTCGTCTGAGGAGGAGGAAGAGGTGGAGCGGGAGCAAGAGCACGAGGAGGCAAAGGTGGAGGAGGAGCACGAGGAGGAGGAGGAGGAGGAGGAGGAGGAGGAGGAGGCAGGGGGTTCTGCTTCCTCTGGTTTGCCATCTGTTTGGTTGCGAGGTCCCTCGACCCTCCCGAAGCGATCGATACCAGTTGACCTTCATCCGATAGTTCGACCATGTGGGATTCGGTAAGTAACTTTAGAAGTTCTCAATACCTTTTCATTTGATATGTTGTAAATCATAATACAAACTAAAAATTATTCTTAATCACTTTGGCATCTCTTGGACAATAGTCTCCCAAGGTAGTCACAAATGCAAAGTCAACGACATCCTGGGTTTTTTGTGCAGGGAGCACTTCACTGGCCTGGTTCAGGTTAGCAGAAGATTGCAACCGGCCAACACGTTTGAGCTCTGCGCTATTGTTCCCGATTTCGAGGATCAAGATGGTAGGGTATTCGCCAGCAAGGCGGAGCGGGTGACGGCCGAGCTGGGGGTATGTCTTCCTGACTACATTGCTCAGTACATCGCATTCATTAAACATTCTTGAAATAATGATTGGATACATTACATATATATGCAGGATTTCTTCATATCCAAGCCAGAATACGAGGCCATGGCAGCTCAGGTGGCATGTAGAGCATGTCATAAACTTGTGAGTGACATGCACTACGAGGCGCTCATCCAGGCCATCATTGATTACAACGCTGCCCAACAAGTGAGGCTCAAAAAAGCTGATGCAAGAAACATGAGGCTGAGCCGGGAACAATAGCTGCAGGTAACTAATCATTCTTGCATAACTAGTGGATTAATGGAAGAAATACAATGCATGTTGGTTAATTGCTGTCTTCTTTACATTAGTTAACTTTGTCATATATTATTATGATACTGGCAATATTGTAATATCAGCATTCACATTTTGTCATTGTATTATGCACTCAAACCATGCATCTCTTAAGATATGTAGATCTATGATTGTAAAAAGCATGCATTTCTTAATACTGATTCATGTTAATTTGATCTTCTTATATGTCATATACTTGATAACGTGTAGGCGATTCCGCGGTGGTGCGCCTCACATCCCCAGTGCTGGGAGTTCATGGTAGACAAGTGGTGCCACCCCAACTGGGAGGAGATGCACAACGCTTTCCGGGAGCGGCTTTTGAGGATGGCAGGTGCAGCACACCATTAGGGCAATATTAGCCTAGATGAATATGCACAAAGATGGGTATGCCAAATCATTTCGTTATTCTAACGATCAATTGTGCATAATTTCTAATCATTTTTATTCTCAGTCGGCGTCTCATGGTGGGCGTCTATCTCCACGTTCTAAGATTTTGCTTTATCCCAAAAGGGCAAGGCGATATCCAACGTCCAGTACAACCCGGAGGACCCACCCTCGGTGTAACAGAAATCCGGCCGCCCACGGCCACCTCAGTGGATACTCAGAGGTGGCAAAGAAGGTCCATGGGCCAGATTTCGATCCAAGTGCACACGACCTTGATGGAGAGGTCGTCATGAGAGTGGGAGGAGGCAAGAAGCATGGGCGGTACTATTTCGGTGACAGCATACTCGACACGGCCAGTACTCCTGTAAGATCAATAAACCTAGAGTATGGTTCATAGGTTTTGGTGATTGATGTCAACATGATCAATGGGATTAACAAGGTTTGCTAGTGTGCAAGATGTTTAGTCTCATGGATGTAGTGATACACTATTAGAGTGCCAATACCTCAAAGGTTGCAAAGAAGTTGATAAAGAGGATAATTGAACATGAGGACTACTCTACGAGGTGACTACTATGCACATGAGGTAAGAAACAAGGTCTTCATGTATATTCATTAGGACACAATGAAGAAGCTTCGTCGTTGGAGGAGTGCACCAACCTATTCTCTATATCCCGGTGATTGGTTGCCTCGACGATGGATAACGACAAGGATCAAGAACTTGATGGAGGTCGCGCTTGAGGAGATGGATCAAGGCCAAGGACATGCTAGATCCAAGCAAGTGTGGCTTGGTGTAGATGTAGGCTTGTGTCCATAGGAAAAACCGGACTATAAAGGGGGATCGAGTCGTTTCTCTTAGGTCACACTAGTGGTAGAGGTGAGTGGATGCTCAAAGAGTCTCTCGGGCACTAGAATGGCAACAGAGAAGTTGAGGAGCCAAGTGGAAGAAGTTGAAAGCAAGTTCAAGAAGGTATGAAGGAGTTTCAGCTTTGGTGGAGTCACTGTATCATACGGTGACAACCAGAGTAATATACGGTGACTCAAGAGATGGAGTCTAGTAGGATAGGATCTATGGAGTCACTGTATTATACGGTGAAGGTCATGGTATCATACGGTGAGTATGGAGGGCCAAGTGGGAAATATTTCTGGAACCGTTGTATCATACGGTGACTCAGATATAGGTCACAGGATCATACGGTGGTATCATACGGTGACTCTGATATAGATCACAAGATCATACGGTGGTATCATAAGGTGACCCAGTTGGCAGACCACTTTGGAGCAACGGCTAGTTTTGGGTTGGAGGCCTATAAATAGTTTTTTGCTCGCCCCTTGAGGGTGCCTTTGGCTATTGTTATCAGTGGGGAAACATAGAGGAAGCCAAGAGGAAGAAAAAGAGGCACTTGGGGAAGATTTGGAGAGGAGTCTTGGTGCTTGAAGATTGAGAAGAAGAAGAATCTTAGTGCTTGAGAGGGTTGAGAGCATCCATCCACCTCTAGGACTAGTGTGGTCATAGGGAGGCAGTCTTGGTTTGTTACCCTTGGTCTATGGCAAGGCTTAGACCGGTTAGGCGTCGGTGTTGAGCTTGCCAAAGAGAATGTGGAAGCTACCACAAGTTTGTACACGGTCTTAGAGCTTCCCGTGCGAAAGAAGCATCACTAGTGGAGCGCCCTTCGGCACGCATCAAGTGCGGAGCCTTACCTTCGGAGGAGTACCCGGGAGAAGCCCGACGGGACGTGCCCGCGACTTCACTCAAGGAGTGGTGGATGGTCCTATGGAGAAGAGCATTGCCGGTGTGCAGCGAGGTGAAGCCCGTGACTTCACTCGAGGAGTGAAGCGTGCTCTTGGGGGACATCACCGACTTGGGGAGTGGAGTGTGCTCTAGAGGGGATCGCCATCGAGCGGAGGGACAGGGTCGAGACTCCGGCAGGAGTGACCCAACGTGGACTAGGGGAAGGCGCCATCCTTCTGATACCACGGGAAAAATCGATGAGCAATCTCTTACTCTTACTCTCTACTACTTGCACTTATATCTTGTTTATCTTATATGCATGTAGTAGACCTTGTGCTTATGATATGATTGCTTCATGATTGTGTCTGTGTGCTAGCTCTTTGTTATCTCTAGTGATATGTGCTTTCCTTATGTGTACCTACTTGCTCATAGCTCATACACTTGCTTGATATCATCCAGCGATCTTGTTATGTTTATGTTGTATCTGTCTTGTTGTCATGATCACTAGATTGAGCTTCCCCATGCGTTACTTGTTGCATGCTAGTTTGTGTTCTATCTTATCTTATACACAAGCATGCATAGGACTTGTTTGAGCTACCTTTGTGTTACCCTCATGCTTGCTAGATTGCTTATGTGCCTTTACCTTATACACTAGCATGTGTAGGACTTGTTGAGCTTATCTTGTATGTTGTCATATGCTAGGTTGTTCTTATATGCTCTTGTATACCTCGCTCCTAGCATGTACAAGTCCTAGCACATGGTTATCCTTGCTTGATCAGTATCACATAGTGCACATGTACTCTCTAGTTATGTATCCTTTACTTGTGCAATTAGTTAGAGTAGCTTGAAGTGCAAAAAGTTTTAGTTCATGGTGTGCCCGATTCAACCCCCCCCCCCCCCCCCCCCCCCCCCCCCTTCTCGGTCATACGATCCTTACAACTCCCACGCTCTCCCAGATTCAAGAACGGAGCACGAGCGGTGGCCTGTCCATACGCACATGACCGACCACTTCACACTTCGCGACGCAGGCCCTCCAGATTATTAATGTTTTATTCATCGTTCGATTATTTTTAACATTTGGATGCATGCACTCCAGTTTAACATTTGATGAAATATTGTAGGCCCAGCTAGAAGAAGAGAGGCAGAAAGGGGAGAAGCTAGAGGCAAGGGTGCAGCAGATGGAGGGTGAGCGGTAGAGACGGATTGAGGCCGAGCGGCTGAGTCAGCAGCAGATGGCGCAGTTCTATAGCTACATGCAAAGTGTAGCTACGCAGATGGGTCATATTCAGCCACCTCCTCCCTGGGCTCCACTACCTCATCCCATTACTCCTGTAAGTCCTTTGACAACCTTATCATTTCATTTCAGTTAGTTGATTGCCTTAGAGAACTTAGACAAACTTATACAACCTTAGATCGTTAATTAGAGTTTTTGTTACTTAGAGAATTTAGACAACCATAGACAACCACTGCACGGCATGGTAGTAAGGATTCTTGATTCATGCGTGCGAGTTCGTTCGAGACTAGGCTAGAAACAGAGCAGACTCAACAGAGCAGAGTTGGAAGAGACGCCGCATGGTTTTTCCTTGCATTTCCTTCGCCGCTTGTATTTGTCTGCATGCGTATAGTGCAGGGGTTTTTGCACTGAGTCAAGAAACTTAGACAACTTTAGTTTGTTACTTAGAGAACTTGTTTATGCCATAAATGTTGTATCACACAAGTTACCTATCTTCCTTTATGCAGCATCTGTCTCCATCGGCGGGGTCAAATGCTTAGTCTCACGACGAAGATCTATCGGCACATCGCACTCTGTTCCCACCCCCTCAGTGATTTGTGTCTTATTAGCGACTATTTATGGTTGTGAACAAACTTGTGGACTATTTGTGGACTTGTTTACAATGGATTATTTGTGGACTTGTGGGCTATTGTGGTTTGTGGACAATATGTGTATTATTTGTGGATTTATGGACTATTTTAGTATTTGTGGTTGTGAATTGGATGTGGTTCTGATGCTTATTGTCATGTATATTATTAACTGCCTGCGGCCGAGCAATAAAAATAGGGGCTAGAAACTCACTCCGAGTGTAATTACAATGACACTCCGCAAAACCTGGAAACTTTACCGAGTGCAATGACCATGACATTCGGCAAAGTGTCATGGTCGTCGTGGCACTCGGCAAACACTTTGCTGAGTACGCGATATAAAACACTCGGTCCATTTTTACCGAGATGGCTTGCTGAGTGTTTTCAAAGAATTTGTTTCCATAGTGAGATTCTGGAAGGGATTCCACTCTATTTTATGGAGAAGCAATCCAAGATTATTGTCGCATAGTTCACGCTCCATAATATTGCTGTTGAGAACAATGAACCAGACATGGAAGTCGCGACCGGAGACTGCAAAACCTGGATTCGCCCATTGCTACCGCACAATGTTAATTAGTAGCGACAGCCAGTGATGGGATTAGCACTATTGGCAATTGTGTTGCATCTGGTTTGTATCGTTTGGCTTGAATTGTTTGTAAGCTCGGATTCTAGATAAATTATAAGATTCTAACGTATATCTCCTAATTCATTGATATGATGTCGGTCACACGTTATTCATTCGTGATATGTAATAACGCCAGCAGGATTAGATGTATGTGTCACTATCTGTGATGAGGCCATGGCTCATCAAATTATTATAGCTACCAATTCTGAAAAGAAATGTCATTCCACATATATTTCAACGGTAGTGTTTTTAAAAATCCTACCATTCAGTTAGTCTCATTCTTTGGTATCGTGAAACATGACAAGAAATACAAGGTTCAATCACCTACCAACTCTATGTCAATTAATGTTTTTTTGCAAAAAGTCTATTTTACTCCCCCAAACAATTCACTTTGTCTGTTTCACACCCTAAACAAAATGATGGCTCACTTTAATCCCTCAAACAATTCCATTAGGTGCAATTTACACCTTATTGAAGTTGTGCTTTTTGTTTCTCGGCCTACAAGTTGAATTTGAAGCATGTCATAGTTACCACAATACCTATGTTAAAATAATTTTTAAATATTTTTCTGATACCATTTGAATGCATATACCGTTAATTATATTGCCACTATACTATGTAATCAGTATAAAAAATATGTCATAATTTTTTAACATAGGTTGTCGTGTCGTGCAAATTTTGAGCTTTAAAATCCTCCTGTGGGTAGAGAAACAAAAAAGACAAACTTCATTAGGGTGTAAATCACACTTAATGAAATCGTTTGGGTAGTAAAGTGAGCCATTATTTTATTTAGGAGGTGAAATAGACAAAGTTAATTGTTCGTAGGAGTAAAATGGACTTTTTTCCATGTTTTTATTATGGCTGATGTGTGCCAGAAGAACAATAAGAGAAATAATAGAGAGAAGAAGCAAAGTATTAAGATTGGATCGATGCAAGGATCATATTATTGAGCTGGCCCAAACCCTTCCCAAGGACATGGAAGACCTTCCTTCTCAAGTTCTTATGATGTCAAGTCTATCCAAGGGCGAAAATGCAAGGTATGAAAGGTTCAAGTCAGTTCGGGCTTGGTTTGGTGCAGCCAGAAAGGCGTGGACAAGAAATACCATAACTCCCTCTCATACAGAGTCTGTTTTTGGAAAGAATTTGATAACCTTTCCAGAGCATCTGGTTCTATTTTCAGATTCATCATGAGTCAGTTGTAGTAAACAAAACAATTGTTGGGTTGTGTTGAGTCTGAGTCTGTTTTGTGTTGTGGTGGAGTCAAACCATGTGTTGGCTGTCCTGCATGCCATATAGCTTAGGGCCAGCTCCCTTGTAACTCAGAGAGTATTTTTATTATGTTTATGATCATGATGTCCTCCAAGGAACCCTAGAGGCGTTGCCCTCTGCTATCGATTGAAGATTGCTGCCATCGATCCTTTTTGCCAGTTGCCAAAGTGCATGATCAGGTGATCCTTCTCCTGGGTGCGTGCTGGAACTCTGTGGTTCCCCATCTCTGAATCGTGCTTGCCTAAGTCACGAGTTGGAAATTTTATCTATTGCTGGTTTGCATTTACATCAATTGTGAGCCAACTGTTATCTATTGTGGTATGGATTGTTGCTGGTTGTGAGTGCTAGTAAATAACCAATTTGTGGTGTGCTTTGCTGTCTTTGTTGGATTAAATCAGTGTGGAATTGTTGTTCTTTTATCAATATATTGTTCATATAACTTGTGATACCTATTTCTACTTGCTATACCGTGAAAGACTGGGACAAATTATGAACATTGCTAGGCATGTCATTATCATTTTACATCAGATTTCAGGTTGCTCATGGTACATTTTGAAAGTTTTTGTTGTTGTTTATGTTGTGTGATTATGGATTTTCAAATGTGATTAAGTTTGTGCCGAACTTTATGCAACAACTTCTCAATCAGAATATTATGAGTGGGAAGATGCTATGGAGGATTTCTTGTGGGGGCATGATCTGAATTCTTACATGAAGATACACTTTGTGAGGATAACCTTTTTCTGAAAGTAAATCATATTGGTGGATAATTCTACAGAAACAACGTGTTGAGAATGGTGAAGATCCATGTAGGACATGGGTTGGAATGAAAGATGCGCTGAGGCATAAATTCGAGCAAGAATATAGGATATTTTCATTTCAAAAGACTGAAATAGTTTCATCCCGCCAATCTGTCCAACACAAAGAGATGCTGGATATGCGTTCATCATGGAGTGCATCCATCGTTGGAGATGTGAATGAGCCTCAACAAGTGCTACAACCAAAAGTGGTCTTGCTGAAGGTTGTTGCATTGCAGAAAGGAAAAGTCTGATGTTGCTAAAAGGATTTCTCCTTGTAATGATCATGGGAAATATGTTGTTGTGTTTTCCAAAAACTTCTCTTCTAGTGACAATAGAAAGAAATATGATAGTGTAAGGGGTGTGCCGAAGGCTAATATTCTGAGTGGGATTTATTCAACACCAGTGAAGCATGTTAGGTCCTCAAGTGCTGCTGGTCACAAAGGTAATTTCATCCATGATGAAGCTTAGAAAAAGATGCACAAACCGCAAGAACAGATCTAGCAACAGAAAAAGAAGAAGAATGCTGATGCTGAATATTTCTTTCTCCCAAACAATTTGAAGCAAACGATTATACTGCTAATGACTCAAAAGAGAGGATGTTTCCATAGTGGGCTTGAACTTGCTGGTCAAGAAGAATGGTAGTTCCAACAGCACCGCTGTTCAAATAGGATAGCGATGGAGTGTATTTCAATCTGAATGTAAGATCAAGGATAAGGTATGTAAACTTGTAATTGATTGTGGGAGTTTTACCAACATGATTAGCAAGGATCAGGTCCAAGCATTATCACTATCGACATGGAGGCATCCTAAACCACACCATGTCAAGTGGATGAATCCTTCTGGAAAGCTGAAAATAACCCACATGGTGCGAGTGAATTTTTCTGTTGGTAATTATATATGACCAAGTGGAATGTGATGTAGTTCCAATGGATGTTTGTCATTTACTATTGGGGGGACCGTGGGAGTTTTATCTGAATGCTACACATGAAGGCCACTCTAATTATTATTCTTTTGTCCATAAGGGAGTGTATCATGTTCTGAAGTCAGCGCAAGGTTGTGCTATAATGGCTGAAATCTTTCCCACTATTACGAAGAAGAAGAAGAAGAAGAAGAAGAAGAAGAAGAAGAAGAAGAAGAAGAAGAAGGACTCAAGAAAATCATACCAAAGTTGGGGACATCTTTGCTTCAAAGAGGGAGAACAATACCAGAAACAAAAATACCCCTGACGGTCGACCTCCTTGGCTCGCAGGGAAACTCTTGGCTTCCCTAAGTCGCCAATCCACCGAGTACCTCCCCCCCCACCCCCCCTCCTGCACGCGTCCCCATATCTCCCTTTCTCTTTCGCCCACTCCGCCGTAATCTTGAGCTCGTCCTCCGCCCCTCTCACACACCGTTCCCTGACGCACGGCCCCCCGAAGGCTAGGCACCTCCATGCGTGAAAGTGCATCTAGGCCCCTAATTATTGTTCTGTGTGATTGACGTCAAAACTATCCAAAAGGACTAATGTCGCAATTGAAGATGTGTTCAGCTAGGTCTCAAGAAGGAGAATCAAACATGTCAAACGAAGTGCTACATTGAAAATATTCAAAGAAAATTGGCAACATACACTCAATGGGCGTTATTGGCACCGTTTTAATTTTAATTGAGTGTAGGAATGCCGTACTATCAAGAGCGGTGCAAATTCTTGATCCACAGATGCCATAGGACCTTTTGGGTGATACGAAATTTCTTAGAAATCAGTTTGAGTAAGTGGTGGTTTTTGAGCAAACTGTGAAGGCCCACCGGACTATCCGGCATCCTACCGGACTGTCCGGTGGAGCCAGACTTTGCAGAGACTAAGTCCCAGGCCGGACTATCCGGCAACTTGCCGGATTGTCCGGCAATCCCTAATCTCGTAAGAACCAAGTACCTACCGGAGTGTAAGGCAGTTTACCGAATACTCTGGCCAGACCTATTCCTGAGCATAACGGCTCGATTTTGGGGACTCCATATAAATACCCACTCAGCTCGAACGGTCACCCTCTCTTGCCCACTTGCTAGAACACGACCCAAGGCTTAAACTGTCCCTCTCCACTCTCTCCCAAGGCAAAGATTCGTGAGTTCCATCCTAGAGATTGTGCAAGAGCCAAGATTCGAGTTCCTAGCATCCATTCCTCTCTAGAGCATCTTGTGGCATCCTCATCTTGGTGATTTGCACTTGTTACTATTGGAGCTTGGCTCCTAGACGGCTAGAGGTTGCCCGGAAGCTCCCAATTCGTGTAGTGACGCTCCGGAAAAGTTTGTATTGCCCTCCTCGCAAGAGGATTTGATAGTGAGCAACTTGAGCTTGATCTTTGTGATCGCTTGAGTGAGGAAAAGAGTTGAAAGAGACTCGGTCCTTTGTGGACTCCTCGACGGAGACGTAGGGCACTTTGTGGGCCTGAACTTCGGGAGCAAATCGTGCTTGTTTCATTTGTTCTTGTTGTTCTTACTCACTCTTGTTGCTTTTCTTTATATATCACTAATTTGCTTCGATCTACTTGTGTACTTGTTTACTTCCGCATACATTGTGTAGATTCACTTCAAAGCATCTATATAAGTCTTTTGATTCAAGTAGAATTGCTAGAATCTCTGTAGATTTCAAATTCCGCAGATTTAATCTCGGGACTGGACTGTCCGGCACAGTACCGGATACTCCGGTGGTTGCAGGTCCGGAGTATCTGGCAGTGTACCGGACTATCCGGCAGGACTGACATTTTTTATTAAGTCTTAATTGCAGAAGTTTTAAGCATTGCCTATTAACCGCTTGGAGAAATGATGGAAGCAACTCTTGGTGATCCAAGTAGCATAAGGAAGAAGAAGAGCAAGTCGAACAATGAGCCCAAGCTCATCGACTACAGCGAAGAAGAGGAAGTGATCCATACAAGCACTACCTCAAGTGACAACTCCTATGAGTCCGAGTATGAAAGCTCAAGTGGAAGCTCAAGCTCCGAGGATGAAGGATCGTATACCTCCTCAAGTCGAAGCAAGAAGGGGAGCAAAAAGGGCAAACGATCCAAGAAAAACAATGAGTATCACACCACCAATTTCAATTATGAAAACTTTTACACACTAACACTCACTTCATGCCGGTCCCATTAGGTAAAGCGCCGTACTTTGATGGTACGCACTATACCAAGTGGAGGCACAATACGAGGTTGCATCTAATCTCGCTCAATCCGAGCATTTGGACAGTTGTTTGTGTAGGTGTAAAGCTACCCAAGAAATATAGAGAGCTCACACTGGAGCAAGAGCAAGACATGCATCTCAATACGCAAGCGGCTAGTGTGCTACTCACAGCATTGACCAATGAAGAGTTTGATAGAGTTGATGGTTTGGAAAGTGCAAAGAAAATATGGAACACTCTTCAAAGAGCTCATGAGGGTGTTGACACCATGAAGCAAGCCAAGATTGAGATATTGGAAGGAGAACTTGGAAGGTTTGTGATGGATGATGATGAAACCCCTCAACAAATGTATGGTCGGCTCAAGGTCATGATCAACAAGCTAAGAGCCTATGGATGCACCAAGTATGGAAGGCACGAAGTTGTCAAATTGATGAATAGAGCCTTCTCACCAAGGAACATCACATTGGTGACAATGATTCGTCAAATGAGAAACTACAAGAAGATGTCCCCGGATGAAGTGCTTGGTTTGATCATCAATCATGAGATCATGGAGAAGGAAGCCTAATATGTCAAGTCAATAGCAAGAGCGGTTTCCAACTCCAAGAACAAGGAAGTGGCTTTCAAGGCTAGCAAGAAAGGCAATAGCAATCAAGTGGATGTGGAGAGCTCAAGTGAAGGTGGTGATGAGAGCTCCGATGTTGATGATGAAGAGATTGCTCTATTCATTAGGAAGTTCAAGAAATTCACGAAGAAGGATCGGGGTACAAAAAGCAAGAGAACAAACTCCAAGCAAGTTTGTTACATATGCAAGAAGCCCGGACACTTCGTGGCAAATTGTCCACACAAAAAGGAAGAGCAAGAAAATGAGAAGAATCATCAAAATGACAAGAAGCTTTTCAAGAAGAAGTTCACCGGTCAAGCTCATGTGGCGGAAGAAGATTCAAATGAAGAAACTCCCACAAAAGAAGACATGGCCAGCATTGCTATCAAAGGGTCATCATCAAGCAAGAAATTGTTTCCATGATGACAACAACAACAAGCCACGCCACGTATGCCTCATGGCCAAAGGGCGCAAGGTAACTAAGAAAGTCGTCACTCCTTCTACTCTTGAAGATAGTTATGATAATGATCATGATGATGATAGTGATGAGAGTGATTGTGAAGCCTGCTCGAAGGCTTAAATAAAAGTGCCATCATTAAAATAAAGAAACTTATGGAGCAATTGGTTGATAGGGATGAGTTGCTCAAGAAACAAGAGGACTTGCTCATTCTTGAAAAGAAGGGAAACCTTGGACTCGAAAAACTCTTGGCATGTGAGAAGGAAAAGAATGAGAAGTTGGACCGAAAACTTACGAAAAGCAAGGAGACTCTCACAAGTCTCAAGAGCTCAAATGTTGCTCTTCAAGAAAAACAGGATGGGTTAATCAAGGCCCAAAACAATCCTGAAGTGCAATTTGATGCTCTTAAGTCTAGCTCCTCCAAACCTTCAAAAGATGCTCCTAAATCAACCAAAGGCTCCACAAGTAAAGGTTGTGCAAAATACCATAATGTTGATCTTGATGCTTTTGCTAACACCAAGAAAGAGTTGAAGCTTTTGAAGGGACAAGTTACTAGGTTGAACACTATTATCAAGAGAGGTATGATTGGTGATGGTAAAGATGAGAAAGAAGCAAGATTCAAAATGGCAAGGGATGGCTTTGTTAGGCCCGAGGCTATTCCCTTTCCCATTGATGATCTTGAGAACAAGAAGGATTCAATGTACACCGTCGAGGATACCCATGGTCCACCATTTGTAATAGGTGAAAAGGTGAAGTACAAGAAGAAGTACACTAAGGTGATGGAGATGAACAAGAAGGTGAGCAAGGTTGAACAAGTCAAGATCTCAAATGCCAAGAAACTCAAGAATGAAGCTCCAAAGGAGAAGAAGAAAGAATATGCATCTCAAGACCTTTTCTATGCCGATTATGTGTTGACTAGAAATTCTCTTAGCAAAGTTGTTGCTAAATATGTTGGTCCCCGCACACATAACATTCAAATCAAGAGATGTGTGTGCGTGCCAAAAATGCTTGTTACTAATGTTAAAGGACCCAAATCTTTTTGGGTACCTAAAACAAAGGCTTGATTTTCTTTTGTTGGCCTACTCCTCCGGTGGAACAAGTTGGGTGCTTGATAGTGGATGCACAAGTCATATGACCGGAGCGAGCAAGAGTTCACATCACTTGAAGAGGATACATCCGATTGTGATTCTATTACCTTCGGTGATGATGGAAAGGGAGGAGTACTTGGTATGGGTAAAATTGCTCTTACTCCCAAGTATTCAATTTCTAGTGCTCTCTTGGTTGATTCCTTGGAGTACAACTTGATGTCGGTCTCACAACTTTGTGAGAACGGCTTTGATTGCTTTTTCACTAATGAGGGTGTGACCGTCTTTAGAAGAAGTGATAAGTCAATTGCCTTTAAGGGTGTGTTGAAAGGAGGACTTTATCTTGTGGATTTTTCATCGGATAAAGCCCAACTTAATACATGCTTGATGGCAAAGTCTAGCATGGGTTGGCTATGGCACCGAAGGCTAGCCCATGTTGGCATGAGGAATCTCCATAAACTTCAAAAGGGCGACCACATCCATGGACTAATGAATGTTACTTTTAACACTATAAGAAATCTGGTGATCAGTGCCATTTGTCAATCGTCATCAATTGAAGAAAAACCGTCACAAAGCTGCATCCGTGACGGATACATGTTTCATCATGTATCTCACGTCATAGATTAAACCAGATGACATTTTCTATTTTTCGTCACGGATCGCGCTAGATCTGTGACGTTTCTTGATTGTCACAATATAATCCAAGCCCAGACCCAACACAAACTTTAGTGACGATTAGAAGTGTGCGGAATCATCACAATCAAATAATGCTATTTGTATCATCAATCATGCCAAGATCACACAAACTCACATACAACCGTTCTTCATACCAAGCCGGAAAGCAAGTTGGAGCGCCTCACCCCGCCAAGAATGTGATGACTACCACAAGGCCTTTGGAAATGCTTCATATGGATCTATTTGGTCCAATTGGCTACATAAGCATTGGTGGTAACAAATATGGTTTAGTAATTGTTGATGACTATTCTCGTTTCACTTGGGTATTCTTTTTGTATGATAAGAGTGAAACACAAGGAGTGCTCAAGAAGTTCTTGAGAAGAGCACAAAATGAATTTGAAGTGAAGATCAAGAAGATAAGGGGTGACAATGGAAGTGAATTCAAGAACACTAAAGTTGAAGAATATCTTGATGAAGAAGGCATCAAGCATGAGTTCTCGTCACCCTACTCCCCTCAACAAAATGGGGTGGCCGAGAGGAAGATCCACACACTCATTGAGATGGCAAGAACAATGCTTGATGAGTACAAGACCTCGGATAGGTTTTGGGCCGAAGCCGTGAATACCGCTTGCCATGCATCAAACCGGTTATTTCTTCACCAAATCTTAAAGAAGACACCCTGTGAGCTTCTCATTTGTAACGTTCCTAATGTCTCTTACTTTTGTGTCTTTGGGAGCAAGTGCTTTATTTCAACAAGAAACCCAAATCCTCAAAGTTGATGAGGGTTTCTTGCTTGGATATGGATCGAATGTCTTGGCATACCGTGTCTTCAACAAAACCACCGGCTGTGTTGAGGTCACGCGCGATGTGACATTTGATGAAACTAATGGCTCTCAAGTGGAGCAAGTTGATCCAAATGTGATAGGTAATGAAGAAGCTCCACATGAGGCAATAGGAAGGATGGCCATAGGTGATGTAAGACCACAAGAACCACAAGTTGAACAAGTTCAACCTTCTCCTTCTCCTTCTCGACAAAATACACCACCACCAACACAAGAGCAAGATCAAAGGAGTGCCAAGATCATGGTGACGACCAAGATCAAGATCACACCCAAGATCAAGCCCCAAGTGGTGATGGTGATGATCAAGAACAAGATGATCAAGAAGAAGAAGAAGAAGGAGAAGAAGAAGTGGTAAATACAAGACAAGTGCTACACCCAAGAGTACGCCAAAGTGTACAAAGAGATCACCCCGTCGACAACATCATTGGTGATACCGAAAAAGGGGTAACCACTAGAACCCGAGTTGCAAATTTTTGTCAACATTACTCTTTTGTGTCTTCTTTGGAGCCACGGATCCGGATTGGGTGATGGCCATGCAAGAAGAGTTGAACAACTTTGAAAGAAATCAAATATGGCACTTGGCGTAGAGACCCAAGCAAAATGTTGTGGGCACCAAATGGGTGTTCCGTAATAAACAAGATGAGCATGGTGTAGTGACAAGAAACAAGGCAAGACTTGTTGCAAAAGGGTACTCACAAGTGGAAGGTTCGGATTTTGGTGAAACCTTTGCTCCCATAGCTAGGCTTGAATCAATTCGTATATTACTTGCCTATGCTACTCACCATGGTTTTAAGCTTCATCAAATGGATGTTGTCGTAACCCATATTTTCAGATATCCCTGAAAATTTAGTTTGGTATTGTCCGAAGACTTGTATCGTACGAAAGGAAACTTGTAGATAGACTCCGAATCTGTTATACAGATCGGAAGTCTTGTAGAACAAGGCAAGGACTCCTAGAGGCGGTAACAGGACTATAAATATACATGTAACCCTCCGATGAGAGGAGAGAAGACATCATACATCATACACACCACCATATTCAATGTGATACACACTTGACGTAGGGTTATTATCCTCCGGGAGGCCCGAACCAGTATAAAATCTCTATGTGCCCTAGATTGATTCCTCTATTGATCGTTGCTCCCTCGATCCAAGTATTTGCCGTTCTCACGAATAATCGGGCGACGACAGAGGCGCGCCAGGGAGGGGCGCAGCGCTGAGGATCCGTCGAGGGCATCAGATGGCATTGGCAGACAGGATGAAGTTCCCGGCGGGTGCCGAATTCAAGTTCGGATCTTTCACGTTCGTCGCGAACGAGGAAGGAAATCTCCAGGAAAAGACGTCGTCAGTGGCGCAGGAGGCGTCCCTGGCGGCCATGAAGACTCCGTCCCTGGACGGATCTGCTGAGAAGAGTTCGTCGGCGGCGCGACGCGTGTCGCCGGCGGCTCCATACACAATGCTCAGGCTGCGGAATTCCATTCCGAGTTCCAGACTGCCTCGTGGGTATTGGGCTCTCCTTATGGAACCCGCCTAGAAGACGGATCCACCTCGGATCCGCAATCTAGCTCTGCCCTAGAAGCGAGGATGCAAAAGATCGCTCTCGACATCACTGAGGGGCGGTATTTTCCTGGGTTCGGGCTTGGCTATCCTCATGACGAGTCTGACTTCAGCGACGATGGCTGCCCCGAGATCGGAGAAGAGCCAAATCAAGGTCACAACCCGGCCAGAGAGATCTTCATGGCGGGACGTGACGATGAGGTGACCAGCGATTTGCGCACCATCACATCGATAAGATCGCGATCGGTTGCTGTTGGCGGTCCTTAACGACTATTTTTACCTCCAACACCAGCTTATAAAAGCCATCAATCAAGAATAAAATGAACATTCTTTATAGACTAATGGCTTTCCACAAGTTTTGGTGATATTTGGATTGCAGGAACAATTATCAAGGAAAATCACCACAAACTATAAATAAAGAGGGATTTTGGCATGAAGATAAATTATCCAAATAAAACATTTGATCTCTCCATGTGAAAGCCCTCGAAAAGATAGTCAAAATTGACTTTTGGTTCATCCAATTTGGAGTTCGGGAGCAGAAGTTACGCCTCAACGAAAATGGCAGGAAATGCTGAAATTTCCTGGCCGGCCGGCCACCCCCCTAGGCCGGCCGGCCAACTTTTGTCTCTGTTGGACCCGATCTTCCTCCAGTGGGCTATACGCATCATAAAACATCAAGCCCAAGTGGTCTCCATGGTGGATGAACAACCGACATCCGGAAGGTGGGCTTTTGGGCCTTAATTTGATGATTTCTGCACTTCTGCCGCCCCCATTCGAAAACCGACTTCGGAACCGACCTTGGGAAGCAATCCCGGACGTCCACGGCAAAGGCGGTGGCCATCAAAGACAATGGATGGCCGGCCGGCCTAGTAGGGGGGCCGGCCGGCCTGCCTTTTCGCGCAAATCCAGCCACCGACTTCCTACACAACGTGCCCGCTACTCTACCTCACTTGGGCCTATAAATAGATGGTAGCTCCCACGGTAGAACTCGCACCTGAGTAGAGAAACACTTTGATAAGTGAAGTAGAGAGTGAGTGAGAGGAGGAGGAAGGGCGGAAGCTCCGGAGATGTCGGGGTTCTGCTTCCTCGGTGCCTCGGGTCTATACTCCGCCTGGGAGTAGTCGTCCTAGTCTTCCAGGCCGGGTAACATGTGAGGTATTATTTATTGAGTAATAAAGTAAGGTTTTCTTCTTTATCATTTATAGGATTCAGGTGTGTAGTAAGTATTTCTTATTTACTGCATGTGCTAGCTCTAGAAACGTTCTAGTTGCTGGTATTAATGATAGGTGTAAACGTGGTGTTTATACTTTGATTTATCCTGAGTTGCCCTCAACTCCACGGCGTGTGGTAGCCGCGAGTGTAGGTGACAGCTGCGCCGGTCTCTGTAGTCCACCACGTTCGGGTTGAGTGTAGGTGACAGCTGCGCCGTGCCCCGAAGTAGATGATATCGAAAGACCCTTATCGCATTGCTCAGTTATTTAGTATCTTGCATTAGATTACCTGGCCAGAGGACTATCTTTTTATTGTATTAATCCCCTGCTTAGCGTGTCCCTTTTTACGGATATTCTGCATAGATCTCGAGTTTAGTATACTGTTCGTTCCCTGTGGATTCGATACCTTAGGAATACTCTTGGGGTGAAAGCTACATCGGTATCCGTGCGCTTGCGGATTCATTTCTGTTAGGCCTTAGGACTGCCAACAAGCTTTCTGGCGCCGTTGCCGGGGAGCGGTAGCTGTGCTAACTCGAATCTAGGATCATCCGTGAATAGGTTTATTTTGTTTTGTTTTTCTTTTTCTTTTTCTTTTTCTTTACCATGGACACATCCTCCATCGTCTACGCCAATGCTCCGAAAGGAGAATTGCTGGAGCCTCCTCCAGCATCTGCACCAATCACAGCCCAGAGCTATGAGATTCGTCCAGAACTCATAGCGCTGGTTCAGGGGAACATCTTCTGCGGAGATGAACATGAGAACCCATATGAACACTTGAGATACTTCGAGCTGCTCTGTTCCACTGTTTCGACCCAGGGATTTCCACAGGACACTCTGAAATGGAAGTTATTCCCGTTCTCACTCAGTGGAAAGGCAACACAATGGTATGCTATGTCAGTAGGAGGGGCCAACGGAAATTGGACAACTCTCAGAGATCTCTTCTGTTTCAAATACTTCCCTGTTGCGAAGGTCATTGCTCTTCGTATGGAGCTTCTTACCTTCAAGCAGGGCAGTGAAGAAACATTGGGAGCCTCATGTGAGCGCTTCATGTCATACACCGTCAAAGGACCAGATCTCGGACTCTCACCAGCTGTACTCCTTCAGCACTTCATGTGGGGGCTCACTCCAGGGAGCCGTACTTTTCTGGATACTGCTTCTGGAGGATCTTTCATAAGAATCACACCAACTGAAGGATTCGAACTTCTTGAGAAAATTCTGAGCAATCTGGATAGCTATGTGCCACCTACACCTGAGCTACCAAAAGAAGAAGTACCCGTTGCTCAACCCGTGCTTCAAGTCGAGGTTCCTCAAGCTCCAATCATAGAAGAAGCTCCGATCATGGAAGAAACTCCTGAACCATTTTATGTCTGCCCAACAAATCCAAATTTATTCCAAGGTGGTCAAACTCTTGCCGAAGCTGAAAGCCTTCAGGTGGTGGAACTAATTCTTCCTCTCGTGCCCTACGAAGAGGAATTTGATTTCACCAAATTTGGGGATACAAGATCATATCCGCTAGAGAGAAATTGTCACCTTGATGATGATGACGCCGAAGAATTGGATTGGGAGGAAATAGAAGAGCAGACAGAAAGAATACATCAACTGTCAGCTGTTCTGGGTGAAGATTGGTTTCAAGAAGCCGAATGCACGAGGGAGACAATCAAGTTGAATCCAAAACCCGACTGCGTTATGGTGAATATTCAATCCACTGCTAGGAGGAAAGCCATATATGACTTAAAAGCCAAAGTCAATATCATGTCAAAGCATATGGCTGAAAGTAGTGGATGGCTGTCCGAAGACAACCTAACACCTTCAAAGGAATGGTTGGTCTTCGAGAATAAATATTACGCAGCAGTAGGAGTTTTGCGAGAAGTGGAGACGGAGATAAATGAACAGCCCATGGTTCTCGTCTTTCATATATTTGATATACCCAAGCAAGACTTCTTACTGATCGGAATACCAATCTTCACATTCTCTCAAATAAAGTACTTACAAGAGAAGGTTGATGTTCGTATTGGGAAAGAAAGCTTCCCCGTTGACATCAGGCGTGCTCTCAACACCAAAGCAGAGACGCACCTTGAAACAATGGAAGAATTAGCATCTTTTGAAGAAATAGTTGGAGAATTCTTGGAAGCACCCCATATGGAGGAAGAGACTAAATTCTTTACTGAAGATGAGGATGCTTCCCCATATGTTGAACTAGGCAAGCATGAAGAAACCGCTCCAACGCCTGTCGAGCTAAAACAGTTACCGCCAGGTCTCAAGTACAGCTTCCTCTTTGGGAATCAAAGCACCCCAGTTATCATCAGTGACAAGATCTCCAAAGAAGAAGAGAAGAAGCTAGTAGCCTTACTGGAGAAATATCGATCAGTAATAGGTTACTCACTGGCAGACCTCAAGGGGATTAGTCCAGAATTTTGCACCCACAGAATCCCAATGGAACCTGACCACAAGCCTGTTCGTGAACACCAGCGACGTCTCAACAATGCCATGAGAGAAGTAGTGAAAAAGGAGATATTGAAGCTACTCAAGGCAGGGATTATATATCCAGTACAAGACAGTCATTGGGTCAGTCCTGTTCAGGTTGTGCCAAAGAAAGGAGGGATGACTGTTGTGCGGAATGAGAAAAATGAATTGATCCCTCAGCGCACTGTGACAGGGTGGCAAATGTGCATCGACTACAGGAAGTTGAATAAGGCAACAAGGAAAGACCATTATCCTCTTCCCTTCATTGATGAATTGCTCGAACGGCTGGCAAAGCATTCATTCTTCTGCTTTCTTGATGGTTATTCAGGATATCACCAAATTCCTATCCATCCTGATGACCAAGACAAGACAACCTTCACATGTCCCTATGGCACCTTTGCGTATCGCAGGATGTCGTTCGGGTTATGCAATGCACCTGCTTCCTTCCAAAGATGCATGATGGCTATCTTCTCAGATCTTGTTGAGAAAGTAATGGAGGTATTCATGGATGATTTCTCTGTCTATGGAGAGACATTTGATGGGTGCCTACGAAACTTAGAGAAGGTGCTACAAAGATGCAAGGAAGCCGATCTAGTCCTGAACTGGGAGAAATGCCATTTCATGGTAACTGAGGGAATTGTCTTAGGACACAAGGTCTCTGCCAGGGGGATAGAAGTTGACAAGGCTAAGATTGAAGTCATTGAATCACTTCCACCCCCGAGGAATATTAAAGGGATCCGCAGTTTCCTAGGGCATGCTGGGTTCTACAGGAGATTTATCAAAGATTTCTCCAAGAAAGCCAGACCTCTCACCAATCTGTTAGCTAAGGATGCACCATTCGTCTTTGATGAGAGGTGCATGGAGGCATTTAACGAACTCAAGCGAGCGTTAATCTCAGCCCCCATTATCCAGCCTCCAGATTGGAAGCTCCCATTCGAGATCATGTGCGATGCAAGCGACTATGCCGTTGGGGCAGTGTTGGGACAGACCAAGGATAAGAAGCATCATGCCATAGCTTATGCAAGCAAGACTCTCACAGGGCCACAACTCAATTATGCTACCACTGAGAAGGAATTGCTTGCAGTAGTCTATGCCATTGATAAGTTCAGGTCATACTTGGTGGGCGCGAAAGTGATAGTTTATTCTGACCACGCAGCCCTCAAGTACCTGCTTACAAAGAAGGATGCAAAGCCACGACTTATCCGATGGATTCTACTCCTCCAAGAATTTGACATTGAAATCAGAGACAGAAAAGGAGTAGAAAACACCGTGGCAGATCATCTCTCTCGTCTACAAGTTGAAGATCCCAATGCACTACCTATCAATGACTACTTGAGAGATGATATGTTACTAAAGGTAACAAGCACCGACCCATGGTATGCAAATATCGTTAACTATATCGTTTCGGGATATATACCACCAGGGGAGGACAAAAAGAAGCTCATCAGGGATAGCAGATACTATCTATGGGATGATCCGTATCTATATAACGTCTGCTCTGATGGCCTACTTAGAAGATGTGTGCCCACCTGCGAAGCAATGCAGATCATTGACAGATGTCACTCTTCGCCGTATGGGGGCCACTATGGAGCATTCCGTACCAATGCTAAAGTCTGGCAGAGTGGATTTTACTGGCCGACTATGTATGAAGATACCAAAGAATATGTACGGAGATGTCCTCGCTGCCAAAGGATAGGAGGGATAAACTCCCAAGATGCGATGCCCCTTACAAATAACCTCCAAATCGATATCTTCGATGTATGGGGCATTGACTTCATGGGACCCTTTCCCAAGTCCGAAAACTATGAGTACATCCTAGTGGCAGTTGACTATGTCTCAAAGTGGGTAGAAGCAATACCATGCCGCAATGCAGACTCCACCCACTTAAAGAGGATGCTTTAGGAACACATCTTCCCAAGGTTCGGCACGCCAAGGGTGATAATTAGCGATGGGGGTTCACACTTCATTGATAAATCTTTCAAGGAAATGCTACATAAATATGGAATTGAACATAGAGTAGCGACCCCCTATCACCCACAAACCAGCGGTCAAGCGGAGACTTCGAATAAACAGATCAAGAATATCCTCCAAAAGACCGTTGATAAGATGGGAAAGTCCTGGAAAAGCAAACTGCATGAAGCATTATGGGCTTACAGGACAGCTTATAAGACACCCATCGGCATGACCCCTTACCAAATGGTATATGGGAAAACATGCCATCTACCTGTCGAGCTAGAGTTCAAGGCATATTGGGCAATCCGGAAATGGAACATGGATTTAGATCAAGCCCAAGTCAAGCGGCAAATTCAAATCGCCGAGCTTGAAGAATGGAGGGAGAAGGCATACCATAGCTCCAAGCTATACAAGGAAAGAACTAAAAGATGGCACGACAAGCGCATCCGTGAGAAGCACTTCGCGCCAGGAGATAAGGTACTACTTTTTAATTCCCGCGCTAAATTATTTGGCCTTGGTAAACTCCGGAGTAAATGGGACGGCCCTTATACCGTTGTGGAAACTTCCAACCACGGGGCTGTCACTCTCCAGAGCGATGATGGAAGCCTTTTTAAGGTAAATGGCCAGCGGTTAAAAGTATTCCTAGAACCCTCCATGCCTGCTCTCGAGGAAGTAGATGTCCTCAAATTTATCCAAAGCTAAAAATGCTTGCATCTATGGTCTGGCTTCGACCTTAACCAAGCACCCTTTTTTTCCCCTTTTTCTAAATAAAAAAAATAATAAAAATAAATAATATCTGACATGTTTGTGTGAGTGCTTTATTAAATTGTGTGTTGGTTTATGTGGGTAACCACATAAACCAACCTTTGTACACTCACATTTTCCCGAGTGCACAGGACCAAAGTTGTGAACACACAATGGCGCGTCGTCCCGATGAAACAGAGAAGGAACAGGGGAGGGACCCCACCGGCCGGCCCACACCCCAGGCCGGCCGGCCTTGGCCAAACTCCAATCAGGTCCAATTTTTCCTCAATCTTTATATTGACCCCCTTGATCTGTTTCACATACCCAGAAGACAAAACAAAATAATTTTTGAAGATGGACAAAATAAAACTCTTGCTAATCATCAGGTTTATGGCATTATTATTTCGCTGTTTCTTCTTGCTCACAAAAATAAATTTAAGGACGCTCCTGTCTATTTTGTTGTGAGATTTGATATATGCATAAATCTTGATTTCTTTCTTCTCTTGATTTTCTTGGGAATCAAAATTTTCCTTCGGACTTGTCGTCACAAAATCTCTTGAAAAAGCCTATTAGAGCCAAAAATGATAAATAGGTATGAATTCCTCAAAAGCCAATCTTTTTGTTGTGAGTTCGGTTAAGATTTAATTCTCTTGAGAAAAATGCACTCCTCAAAGTCCAGTCTTAGATCCTTCGCGTGTGTTCTCGAATGCTTCCACTAGAAAACTTGCTTGACTCAAAATTCAAGCGAATTCTTTCATCTTTAAAGAATTTTTGTCCCTATGTTCAAGCCCACAAAATCATGAAAGGAAGTCAAAGGAGCCACACAAGTTGCCTCATACATCGGGGGAACCCTAAAAAAAAAAAGAGAGAGAGAAAAAAAAAGAGAGAGAGAAAAAAGATAGTTCCCCGATGTCATAAAAAAAAAAGGGCACTATGGCTGACTTAAAAATTCAAATTTGGGCATGACATAGATCAAAATTCTACCACTATGTGAGTTCATTTTCTCCCCCACCACATGCATCAATTCTTATCTTGATTGAACAATGAGAATGTGCAGTATTCTCTTTAGAATTCTTTCTTAGCCTTACAAAATTCTGCAAAAAGATTGTGCCCTCCCTACCGAGCTCCAAAGAATGACCTATTAGAGATAAGGGAAGATAACTTTTGAGAGAAGAAAGGCTTTTTCACCACATTGAGTGACTCATGTGTTATGGATTTTGTGACATACAAGGAAGGGGGAGTTTTTGAAACCCGAGGGATTTTGAGTTTGAAAGAATCTTTGATTATTGCTATTCAATCTCTCAACTCTTGAAGACAGTGAGCTTTAGCCACTTCCACATAGTGAGCCTGAAGTAATTGTCGAAATAACTTTGCCATAGCTCCTTGATGATGCCTTTTCTTTGGTTCAATCTTTTTGCTCGGGACGAGCAAAGATCTAACTCTGGGGGGATGTTGGCGGTCCTTAACGACTATTTTTACCTCCAACACCAGCTTATAAAAGCCATCAATCAAGAATAAAATGAACATTCTTTATGGACTAATGGCTTTCCACAAGTTTTGGTGATATTTTGATTGCAGGAACAATTATCAAGGAAAATCACCACAAACTATAAATAAAGAGGGATTTTGGCATGAAGATAAATTATCCAAATAAAACATTTGATCTCTCCATGTAAAAGCCCTCGAAAAGATAGTCAAAATTGACTTTTGGTTCATCCAATTTGGAGTTCGGGAGCAGAAGTTACGCCTCAACGAAAATGGCAGGAAATGCTGAAATTTCCTGGCCGGCCGGCCAACTTTTGTCTCTGTTGGACCCGATCTTCCTCCAGTGGGCTATACGCATCATAAAACATCAAGCCCAAGTGGTCTCCATGGTGGATGAACAACCGACATCCGGAAGGTGGGCTTTTGGGCCTTAATTTGATGATTTCTGCACTTCTGCCGCCCCCATTCGAAAACCGACTTCGGAGCCGACCTTGGGAACCCGGACGTCCACGGCAAAGGCGGTGGCCATCCAAGACAATGGATGGCCGGCCGGCCTAGTAGGGGGGCCGGCCAGCCTGCCTTTTCGCGCAAATCCAGCCACCGACTTCCTACACAACGTGCCCGCTACTCTACCTCACTTGGGCCTATAAATAGATGGTAGCTCCCACGGTAGAACTCGCACCTGAGTAGAGAAACACTTTGATAAGTGAAGTAGAGAGTGAGTGAGAGGAGGAGGAAGGGCGGAAGCTCCGGAGATGTCGGGGTTCTGCTTCCTCGGTGCCTCGGGTCTATACTCCGCCTGGGAGTAGTCGTCCTAGTCTTCCAGGCCGGGTAACATGTGAGGTATTATTTATTGAGCAATAAAGTAAGGTTTTCTTCTTTATCATTTATGGGATTCAGGTGTGTAGTAAGTATTTCTTATTTACTGCATGTGCTAGCTCTAGAAACGTCCTAGTTGCTGGTATTAATGATAGGTGTAAACGTGGTGTTTATACTGTGATTTATCCTGTGTTGCCCTCAACTCCACGGCGTGTGGTAGCCGCGAGTGTAGGTGACAGCTGCGCCGGTCTCTGTAGTCCACCACGTTCGGGTTGAGTGTGTAGGGCCTAGACGCGGTCCGTTGACCGGATACGTTGAACCTAGTTCTCGGGTTGCGTGTCTTGGCGGCGGCCGTGCCCCGAAGTAGATGATATCGAAAGACCCTTATCGCATTGCTCAGTTATTTAGTATCTTGCATTAGATTACCTGGCCAGAGGACTATTTTTTTGTTGTATTAATCCCCTGCTTAGCGTGTCCCTTTTTACGGATATTCTGCATAGATCTCGAGTTTAGTACACTATTCGTTCCCTGTGGATTCGATACCTTAGGAATACTCTTGGGGTGAAAGCTACATCGGTATCCGTGCATTTGCGGATTCATTTCTGTTAGGCCTTAGGACTGCCAACAGTTGCGCCATCCAATCTGACGTCGAGAAATCTCAACACCGACTTCGACGCCGTCTGGTTCCAGACTGCGTTGGATTCCCTTGCGCATATGGCCCCTGATGGGACACCATTAGCTCTGATGGTGCAACAGGTCATGGAACTCGCCGGCCGTGTGATCCCTCAGCAAGACCAAGATGTTGCGGCGCTGGCCAGGACTCTAGTACACAGATGTCTGGGGGCCACTAATGATCAGAGGGCTGATTCATCTTCGCATGGATCGTCTTCCGATCTCCCCAGACGGCATCGGCGTAATTTGGAGCCTTCAGATGCGAGACATCAGTTGAATCAACGAAGGAATCTTACTCGCAATCCCCCAAGGGGGAACCAGATCGACAAGCTCCGGGCGCTCCAGTTCATAGAGGGGTACACCCAGAGACGGCTCTTAAGCCGCCCCGTACAGGGCTCTGGGTAGTTATCTCCGAACTGTTGAGTGGCCAGCCAAGTTCAAGGTGGGATCCATCGACAAGTACGACGGCACCATCAACCCAGAGGAGTTCTTGTCAATCTACTCCACAACGATAGATGCCGCGGGAGGAGATGAAAGGATCAAGGGCGCCTATCTACCTACCGCCCTGACCGGAGCAGTGCGGTCATGGTTGATGAACCTCCCGGCATATCACTTCGACTCCTGGGAAGAATTGTGCGAGGTCTTCAAAGGAAATTTCCTTGGATCGTACAACCGCAACGCAACACCAGAGCAGCTCCGAGGAGTTAAATAAAAGGCTGATGAAAGTCTGCGAGACTACATCAAGCGCTTCTGCCTAATGAGTAACACGATTCCAGACATCTCTGATCTGGAGGTGATCCTCGCCTTCCAAGAAGCGTGTTTGGATGTGAAGATCGTGGAGACCATAGCGGAGAACGAGCCCAAGACTACTACATAGCTGTTTCGATTGGCGGAAATCTACGCCAAGGCTGCCGATGCCCGCCTCGCCTCTCCGATGGCTGGGGTAAGGCCCCGAAGAAGAAGTCTGAAGATAGGGAGGTGAACGCAGTGGATCGACCAGGGCCAGATCGTAATCACTTCCGCAAGAAGCGAGGTCGTCCCGAAGGCGTGGCTAAATGGTGTCCGATACATCGCTCTCCCAACCACGAACTGGGAAGAGTGCTTCGATTACCTCAAGCTCGAAAAGAAGCCTCTGGAAGAAGGCAAGATCTTGCGGACAGCTAGAGAAGAGGATCGGGGCCGAGAGAACCAAGATCGAGAGCACCGAGATCGGGAACACCGAGATCGGGAGCACCAAGATCGGGGGCGCTGAGATCGGGAATACCGAGATCGGGAGTCCAGGGAGCGCGATGACCAGGATGAACGCCCACGCTACAGAAATCGCAGAGATCATGACGATGACGAGGAGGAGAGGTACTCGGAGATCAGCATGATCTTCGGAGGAAGCTCCGCTCTGACATCGAAGAGCCAGTACAAGAAGTTGCAAAGAGAGGTGGCTTTGGCCGAGCCATGCACCAGAAGGCTGGAGTGGTCTGATACGCCGATCGCGTTCAATGCCAACGATCACCAGAAGACTCTACTGAGCAGCCCCAAGTTGCCCTTTGTTGCCAAGATCATCATCCACAAGAACAAGGTCGCGAAGACATTGATCGACAACGAAAGTGGCCTCAACTTGTTGATGAAGAAGACATACGACCAGATGGGTCTGCCGATCACCGCTCTCCGACCAGTTGAGGAATCATTCCACGACATCTTGCCAGAAGTGTCTTCACGTCCTCTTGGAAAGATAGAGCTAGCAGTGACGGTGCGCCCGAAAGGGAACAGAAGGACTGAAGTCCTAACGTTCGAGGTGGCTGCGAATCTGCCTACAACTGCATCCAGGGAAGGCCGTTCTTGTTCAGGTTCATGGCAGCTGCACACTTCGCCTGCGCTATGCTCAAGATCCTAGGACCCGCAGGTGTTATCACGGTGTACGCTGATCAGGACCAGGCTGTGAGATGCGACGTCACCGCACTAATCATAGCAGGCCACTTCGATTCGAAGGATCATGACTTGCAGCGCCAGTCAAAAACTCTTCGAGAAGACAAGAGGCAGATAGCAGCAGTTGCTGATGCGAAGGCTTCAGATGTGGCATCCCCGTCGACAGCGGCCGCTAAAGCGCCAGCAAAGACTGTCAACGAACCAAGCGAGAAGAAGGACGAGCCTGTTAAAACGGGCAGCAAGAAGATCAACCTCAGCTTCATCGACCCCGGCATGACGACCAACGTCGGGGATGATCTCGACCCTGAATAGAAAGACGTGCCCGTAGCCTTCCTCCGGGACAATATCGATGTGTTTGCATGGCAACCGTCTGATATGCCCGGGATCCCCAGGGAGGTGATCGAGCACAAATTGGGGATCGACCTGGCTTTCAAGCCGATCAAGCAAAAGCAGCGAATGTACACGCCGGACAAACGCGACGCCATACATAAGGAAGTTACTAGGCTTCTCAACGCCGGGTTCATTAGAACGGTAGACTATCCTGAATGGCTAGCAAATCCTGTACTAGTTCCTAAGCCAGACAAGTCTTGGCGCATGTGCGTCGATTACACTAGTTTGAATAAAGCTTATCCCAAAGACGAGTACCCTCTTCCAAGAATAGATCAGATTGTAGACTCTACATCCACTAGTGAGTTATTAAGTTTTCTTGATGCTTATTCTGGATATCATCAAATTAGCCTCAACGTCGATGATCAAGAAAGGACGGCCTTTATCACGCCGTTCGGAATATTCTGCTACGTCACAATGCCCTTCGGGTTGAAGAACGCTGGATGTACTTATCCGAAATGCGTAAACATAGTCTTCGAGGACCAGATCGGGAAGAACGTCGAAGCCTACATTGATAACATCATTATCAAGACCAAGAATTCCGACGATCTCCTGGCGGACCTGAAGCAAACCTTCGACAATCTGAGGAAGTACAAGATGAAGCTTAATCCGGCCAAGTGTGTTTTCGGGGTGAAGTCTGGAAAGCTATTAGGGTATATGATCTCCGAGCGAGGGATTGATGCCAACCCAGTAAAAGTTGCGGCTCTTGAAAAGTTAAAGCCCCCGAAGACCAGGCGAGAAGTCCAGATCGGGAGAACGAGGCATGCCATTCTACAAGTTGTTACGCAATCAAGATGGCTCTCAGTGGGATGATCAGGCAGAAGAGGCATTCAAAGAGCTCAAAGCTTATCTCAAAAATATGCCCACCCTGAAACCCCCACAGCCAAATGAAAACTGCTACTATATGTTGCTGCCACAGATTCGGTCGTCAGCGCTGCGCTGACGGTTGAGCGAGAAACAAAAACTGGCCCAAACAGTTCGCCATTTATTTCTTCAGCGAGATATTGAAAGATGCCCAGACGCGTTACCCGATGGTGCAGAAGCTATTGTATGCAGTGTTGATGACATCCAGAAAGCTGAAGCATTATTTTTTAGCTCATCCAATAAAGGTGGTCTCGGATAGACCGCTCCAGACTGTTTTGCAGTGCAAGGACCAGATTGAATATGTCCCTCGAACAGCCATCAAAGGACAAGCTCTGGCGGATTTCATAGCAGAGTGGACCGATGATGGTGATGACGATAAGAAGGATCCAGATCACGGGGTCATGTATTTCGACGACTCCTTCACATTGAAAGGTGCCGGTTTTGGGGTTGTTCTCATATCTCCGGATGGAACAGTGTTGAAGTATGCTATCCAGCTGCTATTCCAAGCTACGAACAATGTTGCAGAATATGAGGGCCTCGTAACAGGTCTCCGCATTGCCAAATCTCTTGGTATCAGCCGACTGCTTGTGAAAGGGGATTCACAGTTAGTCGCCCGGCAGGTACAGAAAGAGTATCAGTGCTCTGATCCGAAGATGGCCGATTATCTCGAAAAAGGGTTTGATGGCCTTGAAGTGCGGTACGTACCACGGCTGGACAGTCGTGATGCTGATCATTTAGCTTGTATTGCTTCATCGCGATTTCCAGTCCCAGATGATGTATTCTTGGAGAAGCTCCACAAGCCATCCGCGGCAAGTACACATGATGAAGTGGAGATGATGGTTATTGATGCTGGGGAAGGCTTTGTGGAAGACTGGCGTGTGCCAATCCGCCTGTTTCTCGAAAACAATCCTATTCCAGATGATGATGCGGCCACGGAGCGGCTGGCACGCAAGTCCAAGACGACGTGCTCTATAGAAGAGGCCTCAATGGGATTCTGCTGAGGTGCGTTTCGACGGAAGATGGTATTCGATTACTGCATGACATACATGGTGGATCTGCGGTGCACATGCAGCCTATCGCAGTCTAATCGGCAAGGCATTCAGGCAAGGATTCTATTGGCCCATAGCGAAGCAAGATGCCATCCACCTCGTGCAGACATGTAAGTCCTGTCAATTCTTCAGTAGGCAAAGTACAAGGCATGCTCAAGAGTTGCATACAATTCCTATCACTTGGCCTTTTGCTGTTTGGGGGATTGATATTTTGGGACCATTTCCCAAAGCCAAAGGAGGTTACAAGTTCTTATACGTCGCAATTGACACTTTCACCAAGTGGATCGAGGCAGAGGCAGTTGTGAATATTACTCAGGTTGCTTCTGTCAAGTTTCTGCGGAGTATAGTCACAAGATTTGGCGTCCCTAGAAAGCTAATATCAGACAACGGTCGACAGTTCGTTGGTAGCCAGTTCGAGAGATTCTGCGCCTATCATGGCATAATTCATCCGACATCTTCGGTGGCTCACGCTCAAACCAACGGTAGCCAACGGGATTCTTATGAAGGGGATGCGTGCGCGAGTATATGAGAAGCTGGCAGCTAAAGGAAGGAATTGGATCGAAGAGTTACCGACCGTTCTGTGGTCAGCCCGGACGTCTACTAGCAGAGCTACAAAGGAAACTTCATTCTCCCTAGTCTACGGCGCTGATGCAGTGCTACCGCTCGAGATTCACTTGGGGGCTCATCGGATCACCAATTTTTATGAAGACTACCAGCCGATCTCTAGAGAGGTTGATCTACTGCTCCTCGAAGAAGAACGTAACACAGCATTGTACCATGTGGAACATTATCAAGAGGTTCTGAAGAAGTAGTACAGTCGCAAAGTGGTCGGTCGACATTTAGATGTGGGAGATCTGGTGATCAAGAAGGATATCACTACCAAGGATAAGCACAAGTTGTCTTCTCCATGGGAAGGACCATACATAGTAGTTGAAGATGCTGGCATGGGGGCTTATATCTTAGCCCATATTGATGGTGATATATTGCCTGGGACATGGAACACTGATCAGCTTAGTAAGTTTTATGTGTAATCCATTGTTGATGAGTAAAGATGTGTTCAGTTCTTCATCTACTGTGCAAGATCACAAAGGCTGACCAAAGGTCGGTCTACTAGTTTGGCTGATGTCTTAGCCACATGAGAGTTCTAAGGCATCGGTACGAACAGCCTCTTCAGGCAAAATTTTGTCATAAGGCTTAGCCACATTGTGGTTCATAAGTTAATTGACCCCATGACGTTCTAGCGAGGGACCCTTAGCCCATGAGGTTAATAAGTGGCTCTCCCTAGGCCGGTTGCATGATCAACCACCCAACAGACTGCAAGTCTTATGTCATACGGTGCTACACGATAGCTGCCGATGGTTCATAAGTTTCGTAAGTCTCCCCGAGTGTCTGAAGTAAGAGCCTTAGCCATCGAGTTATAAGTGCCAACTTCAGACCACGTTGCATGATCTACACTCTATATTATTTATCTTGAAACATAACTTCCATGAGCAAAGTCAAATGTTATACAGCTATTATGAGTTCCAAATACGGAGCCAATATATCAACGTCAGAAACATTAGTTCAAACGTAGCTTGTCACAGACAAAGCTAAGCGTCAATGAATTAATGTGCGTACTTTGTGCCATTTAGATATTGCATATTAGAAATAATGCTTTCCTGCATTCAGTTAAAACTGTATCCAAAAAAGCAGGGGGCTGGGCTACTATGCATATCTAAATCAACCTAACAGGAGCTTGAGCTCCAATATTACATCAAAATATTGTTTGATTGCAGGGCTTTACAAGCAATTCAATGCCTCTCCTCATCAGAATGAGGTACCTCTAAGTTCAAATCCATGATCAACAAGTGCATCACGTTCAAGTGCATTACAAGTAAAGTCTTGTTCAACAATCTTCACATCCAAGTCAGGATGACGATTCTTCAAAGCAGCCAAGGCAAGGCACAGCCATTGACTAAACTATCAGCTACCTCATCAGCAAGCTTGGCCTTCTCTGAAGTCAGGATCTTGTTTGCATCCTTCAGCTTCTTTACCTCCGCCTGCAGAGATTGGATCACTTGACTCTTGGCTGTGGCTTCAGTACTCAAGGCTTCGTTTTGAGAGCTCAAATCTACAATAGAAAATATTAGACTACTAAAGGGATATGCAAAAGGTAAAAAGGGAACAACATATGACAAGAGAATTACCCTGCACTGTTTTCGATAAAGCCTCTTTGTCAACAAGGAGATCCTTGAGGTAGTCCTTATGCTCAGCTTTCAGATTTGCTATCTCCTTGGCGTGAGATATCGTTGCATCATCGTGGGTCTTGGTCAGGGGAGTAAGAGCCTTCTCGAGCTCTTGGATCCTGTTATCTTTCCCAGATGAGTCATTGGCCTTCTCAGCATCAGATAGTTTCTTCTGAAGAGAAGCAAGTTCCCCATCCTTCTGCCAGATCTTGTCAGAGAGGTGCTTGCAAGTTTGCAGATGCCACTTCTTAGCAGCTACCACCTCCTGGCTCAGCTTGTCGAACACTAAGTTCTCCCCAACTGTCCCGGTGCAGAAGCAGAAACAGCTAGGGCTTGTTCAGTCACCGGTTGTACATTTGAGGCCGGAGGGTTGGCGGCAGGAGCAGGTTCAGTAGAAGCAGATGGTACACTACCACATGATCACAAATTAGAAGATCGTATAGAAATATTTCAAACAACCATGGAACTTAGCAAGAATACTCACGAAGTGTCTCTCTTGGCATGGAAGCGTCTTCTCTTGGAAGAAGGGCTAGAAGCAGATGTCGCCTGGGAAGACAAGACTTGAGAGATTTTGGAAAATCCTTTAAATAGACTGTCGAAAACTATTTCGATGGGCACCTGATCACCAGTACGAGGCATAACGACGCGAGTTGGAGGTATTTCAGGGACATCGGAGGTAACGACCGCTGGAGTTGATGGAACTGCTGGAGTTGCTGGAGTAGCCGTTCGGCAGCGCTTGCGGGTCGTTGTCTTATGTTTTCACCCCAGCTGGGGGCTTCGAGGACTCGGCAGCAGGTGGAGGAAGACTGGTGGCTTCGATACCCACAGGGATATCACCGGACGTGGGATCTGCCGCCGCTTCGGCCCTCTCGACTTCTCGCGGCTCACTAGTATGCTCGACTGCAGTAACAGCAGCCACTTTTCGCTCAAGTGAGCTAGTGGCGTCGTCTGCAACGGCTGTGTCCTTGACTGGATTGCCGTTATCTTCTTCATCACTGTCCCCGATGACTATGTCAACGTCAGGAAGGACATCGTCGGGGCCAGCTTCATAGAGATTCTGCAGAACACAAGATTATTATTGTGGGAAACATATATCTTCAAAAAAGCAAATAGATCTACGAGCAACTTACCTCAGGTGGAGGATTGGCTGCACTGTAAGGAGGAGGTACTGTCGAAGGCTTAGGCTTCGGTCCAGTACCCAAAATGTCATATACTCTCTGGAAGACATCATCTTCGGAGAGCTCACCAACTACAATGGAGCGAAAAAGACGACAGGCTTATCAAACAGAAATCAGATATCAAGCATATACTGATATATTGATGAGTGATGGACATCTACCTCCAACTGGCAACCAATTGGGCCAGGGCCTGTATAGTACATAGCCAGCGGATCGCGCTTCTGAAGAGGGAAGATGCGTCTTCAGACAAACTCTTCCACAACATGCTCTCCTCTCAGACCTAGTTTGATCAGCTCATTGACTCTGGCTATCATCTTATTCAGGCGAGGAACATAAGTAGGGAGGTTCTTATCCCAATCGCCATGATTTGGCATTGAGCCGTCAAGCTTGATTGAGGAGCTCTCTTCTCCCATGTCCATGATCAGATACTTGGTGTCATATGTGCTCCAGGAAGACTTGTACTTATACGGGATGAATTCGCTTCTGTCCCTAAGTACGAAGCCTATAGAGAAGACCATCATCTGATCCTTGTAGTACCGCGGCGTATGATAATGACGCCACAGATTCAACAGGGGGCTACGCCCAACCAACATTCACACAAAGCGGCAAACATGCTAAGCATCATGACAGCATTGGGTTTGAGTTGAACTAGCTCTATATGGTAGAATCTACAGATCTGCTCAAGAAATTTGGACGGCGGAAGATTAAAGCCATACATGAGATGAGCTTCAAATACCGAGAGCTCCTTGGTGTTGGCATGATGGTAGTCGTAGTCGCCGTTGTTCCGCCGGGTCCGGAAAGCCGAGATCAATCCCTTCCTCTCCAGTCCATCCATGTAATCCAAGGTGAGAGTGGATTTCTTCCAGTACTCATATAGATTTGGGATCTCCCCCTTCTTCATCTTCAGTTGCGCTTGGGTGAGAGAATTGTTGGAGTCTTGGGAATCGGAGGATTGATTCTCATTGGGATTGCCGGAGGCGGTTGCGGATGAAGATGCGGTGGCCATAAGAAATGTTTAGTGTTTGAGGAAATGGAAAGGAGTGCGAACTGAAGGATGGAGGAAAGAGAATACGGCATGGTGGGTTTAAGTAAAACCCAGCGTGACAGTTCGCATTCCCATAAATGAGGAACTTCCCCTCCTAGAGTTACGCGTGGAAGATATCGAGGTGATACCCTTTTCTGTTATTAAAAGAATATATTTGGATCTGCGCTCAGTTTTGGAAAGGATAACTGCCTGGATTTAAAATGGGAAGTTGATCCGGATCGAAAAGGAACTTCGGTGCGTATCGAAAAGGAACTTCGGTGCGTTAAAAACGTGTTGAGTAATACTCCCGAAGAGTTTTCGGCCGGTGATTTGTTAGTTGTTATGAAGACTCATTTCGCCAAAGTGTATCGAAGAGGCTAGTTTAGTTGTCTTGAAGACTTATATGAGGCATAACGTCAAGAAGAGAAGTCAATGTCACCGATGCAATATCATTCAAAGATCATAACTTTGGATTGAAGGCAGCAAAAAGCTCACTACAAGTAGACAATACAGAGAGATATCTAGGTTCTACTCTCCACACTGCTTGACAGAAGAATAAAACAGGAGAAGAAGAAAAAATAAGAAGACCTAATTTACTATGAAGGAAATGACCTGATAGCCATCCCCTTCTCCCTAGTTCCGCTGATCATCAGCGTCCTTAGGGGCTGCAACAGCAGCATCAGCATCAACCTCGTCCTCCTCATATGTGATGAGGGGGGAGGAGGCTTCGGCAGCAGCAGCAGCAGAGCCTGCACCTACGTCGCTGTCGTCGTTGTCGTCGTCGGAGTCGTCGAAGAGGATGGGTTTGGCGTCCGCCGGAATCCCACGCGGCCCCTTGTTCAGGGCAACGTGGAGGCGGCGAGCCAATTCTTCGTCTCCCGCCGTGTCCACCTCTAGATCTACGGCCTGAGATGGATCTGGAGGGGGACTTGGAGGAGGAAGCCCGTAATCCACCGCGGAAAGCAGAGGAGGAGCAGTAGCTACCGGTGGTGGTACGTCGGCGGGATGCGCGGAGGAAGATCCCGACTCGCCGGCCAGCGCGTTGTCGAACCACTTCATGAACTGTGAGGTGGTGGTTCTTTTCTTACCCATGGTGGATGGTGGATGCGAAAGTGATACTTTGGGGCTCCGCCGTTCCCATTATTTATAATCAAAAGGTGGCCTTTTGGAAGCTGAAAGGTCAAGTGCAAAGTGGATTTTTTATGTTTCTTCCTGGGGAACCGTGTGGAGATGCGGTGAGTTCAGGGGAAACTTTGGTGGGCCTGGTTTGAGGAGTAAAGACAAAGAACAGAAGGGTCGTGTCAAAGTCTTTTCATACTCTGTAGCGGAGTCAATGCTATGCCTGGATCGAGGAAAAGGGATAAGCATGCGAATTAATTAATATTTCCTTCATGTTCCCTGGATTGGTGATTCTCTTAAAGACCTGGTGTTGATGAAGTTATTTCGATCACTCAGTGCAGTTGCTGTTGTCCCGATGACCTGGTTCATTCAGTTGTTCCGATGACCTGGTTCACTCAGTTATTCCGATGACTTGGTTCATTCAGTTGTTCCGATGACTCAAGATTTGAAGATGAGAATATCTGAAGTATGTGTGCTCAGTCAAGAACATATCCCTTGTCAGAAGTTCGCATGAAGATGAAGATTACTTTATATAGAAGACGAATCAGCCAAGTGACATGCTCGAGGGCTTATGTTGTAACCCATATTTTCAGATATTTCCGAAGATTTAGTTTGGTATTTTTTGAAGACTTATATCGTACGAAAGGAAACTTGTAGATAGACTCCGAATCTGTTACTACAGATCGGAAGTCTTGTAGAACAAGGCAAGGACTCCTAGAGGCGGTAACAGGACTATAAATATACAAGTAACCCTCCGATGAGAGGAGATAAGACATCATACATCATACACACCACCATATCCAACGTGATACACACTGGACGTAGGGTTATTATCCTCCGGGAGGCCCGAACCAGTATAAAATCTCTGTGTGCCCTAGATTGATTCCTCGATTGATCGTTGCTCCCTCGATCCAAGTATTTGCCGTTCTCCCGAATAATCGGGCGACGACAGATGTAAAAAAGTGCATTCTTGAATGGGCCAATACAAGAAGAGGTGTATATGGAGCAACCACCGGGCTTTGAAGATTCAAAGTATCCTAACTATGTATTTAAGCTCCACAAGGCGCTCTACGGGCTTAAACAAGCACCTAGAGCATGGTATGAATGCCTTAAGGGTTTTCTTATTGCAAATCAATTCAAGATTGGTGAAGTTGATCCTACTCTCTTCACAAGACATGTTGATGATGATATTTTTGTGTGCCAAGTATATGTCGATGACATTATATTTGGCTCTACTAATCAAACATTTTGTGAAGAGTTTAGCAAGATGATGGTCAAGAAGTTTGAGATGTCCATGATGGGGGAGTTGAAGTTCTTTCTAGGATTCCAAGTCAAACAACTCAAAGAAGGCACATTCACATGTCAAGCTAAGTACACTCAAGATATGCTCAAGAAGTTTGACATGGACAAAGCCAAACCCATCAAAACTCCAATGAAGACCAATGGACATCTTGATCTTGATCACAATGGCAAACCCGTGGATCAAAAAGTATATCGCTCCATGATTGGTTCTTTGCTTTATCTTTGTGCATCTAGGCTCGATATAATGCTTAGTGTGTGCATGTGTGAAAGATATCAATCCGCTCTTAAGAAGTGCCACATGGTGGCCGTTAAAAGAATCTTGTGATATTTGGTTCATACTCCTAACCTAGGGCTGTGGTATCCAAAGGGCTCCAAGTTCAAGTTAGTTGGCTACTCGGATGCTGACTACGCCGGATGTAAGGTGGATAGGAAGAGCACATCCGGGACTTGCCAATTTTTGGTAGGTCCCTAGTGTCATGGTCATCCAAGAAACAAAATTCCGTTGCCCTTTCCACCGCCGAAGCGGAGTATGTCGCAGCCGGTAGTTGTTGTGCACAATTGCTTTGGATGCGGCAAACTCTAAAGGACTAGGGTTACACTATGAACAAAGTTCCACTCCTATGTGACAATGAGAGCGCCATAGCCATCGCACATAACCCCGTTGATCACAATAGAACAAAGCACATAGATATCCGACACCACTTCTTCAAAGATCATGCTATCAAAGGGGATATAGTCATTAGCTATGTGAGAACCGATGCCCAACTTGCCGATATTTTCATCAAGCCTCTAGATGAGAAGCACTTTTGCGAGCTTAGAAGTGAATTGAATATCCTTGATTCTTCTAATGTGCAGTAGAATGTTGCATATCTGATTATTGTCTCTATTTGTTTGGATTTGTGAAACAAAATAAATTGTGAAAGCTTTTTGAGTGATTTTCAAAACTATTTGATTGATTCTTGATCTCTTGATCATATCTTGTTATATGGGGTCATAGTTATGATTTGTTGAATGCTTAATGACCACATGTAACAAGAATTTCCTATAAGTCCATCCCTCAAATCAAATTGCTTGAAAATCTCTTTGTTCTCTTGGTTAAGTCAGGGACCGGACTATCCGGCACTATGCCGGACTGTCCGGCGAAATTCGCCCTTGGCAACAGAGAACCCCCACCGGATACTCCGGTTTCCTACCGGGTACTCCGGTATCCCACCGGATACTCCGGTTTCCCACCGGATACTCCGGCACTTTGCCGGACTGTCCGGTGATTTTCACCGCGGTATATAAGGAGAGACCCCGACCCCCAACCGGTCACTTTCACTTTCACCGTGTCTCTCTCACTCCTGTCGCCCTCTTGCACGCTCCACTCAAAATCTTCGGTACAAGACCGATTTGGAGCGGGATTCAACTCCCACAAGGACTTCCAAGACCCCCAATCGTCGGAGACTCCGGTGCCCCCAAGTTTTTCCCTTCGGGAAGGCTTGAAGGTACCTCTCCCTCTTTCTCTTCGATCTCTTCGTTTGAGAAGTTCTAGTGGATTTCCTTTGGTCAATATCTTGCATATGAGGTTGTTTAGCAATGCTAGAAGTTTGGTTGGAATCCCGTGGCTAGTTGTGGAGATTCGACGAATTTTGAAATACTAGGGTCTGCCGGAGTGTCCGACAGTGTGCCGGAGTGTCCGGCCCCCGGACTGTCCGACACAATGCCGGATACTCCGACAGAACCTAATACTTCAAGGTTTCTCTCATCTCTTGCACATTGATTCCATCCTTTGCTTCTATTTTTTCTAAACCTCATTCATTGCTATCTCTTGTCAGATGGAGGAGCGCGGAGGTCGCACTAAGAAGAGTGGTGAAGGTCCAAGGAAAAACACAAAGCAATCCGTCAAAAGGACCGGAGAAGGGAGTAGCCGTGGAGCACCTGCAAAAAGAGGAAAAGGAAAGGGCAAGGCACCAGCGAATGTGGATAATGAACCACCTCCCTTGGTCAATGACATGCTTCCCAGGATGTCCTCTCCTATAGAAGTTGCAATAGGAGCTCCAAGAAAAGGGAATGATTACTCAAGAGGGAGACATGATTTGGCCACCTTGCGCACGGCGGATCCCTATGAGTATGAGGGATCCAAGGAATGGTGACTATCGCTTTCACTCCCTCTGATCCAATGGGATTGGTACAAGTTTGTGATAAAGCAAAGAACAATCCCGTTCTCCCTATGAAGAGCATTGATTGGAAGTACATGGCAACGCAAAATGACCCTATCTTCAATCTTGTCATCTCTCTATCTTCAATCTTGTCATCTCTAAGTGTCGGGATAGGGGATGATGAACATCATGGGTTTGTCTCAACCTTGGAACATGGAAGTGATAGCTCAATTTTATGCCACATACCACATTGATGAAGATACTGAGAATGAGCCTATCATTTCGTGGATGACTGAGGGCCACAAATTTCAAGTGAAGTATTCTGACTTTGCTCAGATTCTTGGGTTCACTGATGAAGACCTTGGCAAGCAGAGTATCATGAGTGAGAGGAAACTCAGTGATGGAGAGATGGCTTTCATCTATCACAAAGATTATGGCAAGGTAGAGTATGGAACTACTCATGGGATGAGGCCATATTACAAGTATCTCAACTCACTCTTCGGGTTCACTCTCCTTCCCAAGTTTGGTGACTCCTCCAGTGTTACGGGCATGGCTAGAAACCTTCTTTGGTGGATGTCTGACAAGACAGAGGCGGCCCATGGTTGTAGTGTGTTTGGCTTCATCTTCTGGCAGATATATGCTAATGCCATTGACCCTAGCCGCAGCTGTGGATTGTTGGCGGTTCTTATGCGATAAAATTAAATTTATTAATTCCGCAAGCGCACGGATCACCATTGTAGCATTTCACCTTAGAGTATTCCAGGGTTATCGTATTTATATTTCCGCAGGGAAGTAGAGCAAAAGGAAGCTGAAAAACAGCTATGCATTGGATAATTTGGAGAAAGAAATAATGTATCAACTATACTTGAGACGGGGGTAAGATAGGCATGATAGATAAGGGTGGCACACACATCCTCAAATCCAAGGTAATAAAAGAAATAAATCATAGTATACATTTGGGAGAGCAACGAGATAGAGTTAAGGCTACCTGTATGTTCATCTATTATTTACTTTTCTAGCAGTCAAGTCTACAAAGATTATTTACTCTAGCTAAGCTCATACACATACAAGTCATGTCATTTCGGGGCACACACGTGCTAGGTTAACCGATGAAGCTAGTTCAAACCTAGGGAACCGTATGCTATAATTAAGACCCTGCTGAGTCCAACCCGGACGTGGTGGATTACAAAGACCGGTGCAGCTGTCACATACACTCGCGGCTACCATCCTCCGTGGGGTTGGGTGCCAAACGTGCATAGGCCAAGATCTAAGCGCCACGCTTACAACCCGCCTAGAGGAGCTACTCTTGATCAACGGGCAGTCCTATCTAGGAATGAACAAGCACAGATTTCACACGACGTCATCTCCGACGACGGCACTCTCTCGTACTCGCCATTCCAACAATCACGAATCCCACAACAAGACTTCTACGAGCACTTACTTAACGAATAAATAAACTAAATAGAAAAGAACTACTAAAATAAATAAATAAAGATAAATCTAAATATAATTATATTGAATAAAATAATATCTCAAGAGTAAGATACAAAGAACTATACCGAACTCCGAGAATACTCCGGAAGCCCGAGAGAGCTCTCACTCTACTCTACTCTACTCTAACTCCCAAAGCTACTACTCAACTAAACTAATGAACACTTGGATGAAGTGTGATGGTGCGAGTTGCTTCGGAGGCCGAGGGGTCCAATTTATAGCTTGTGAAGGCGGTGGAAGCACCCTGGCCGAAGCTGGAGAGGCGGTGGCGACAAAGTCGGCCGGCCGGCCTAGGGGGGTGGCCGGCCGGCCGTCCCTTCTGTCGGTTGGCCACCGTCTTCTGCCTCGACGCTCCAGATCATCTCCTGATGGCGGTCCGAAGGTCGGTTCCTTGCTGGGGTCGGCAGAATTGAAGTGAGGGCCAAGTAAAGGCCCAAATGGCCCACCTTCTAGAATGACTGTGGAATTCTGCTGGGCTGGGCTTGAATTATGCGTTGAGGATTAGTTTCCAGCCCACTGGAGGAAGTCTGGGGCCTGCGGCCACCAGGTGGGGCCGGCCGGCCTAGGGTGGGGCCGGCCGGCCAGGGATTTTCCCTGACTGAGCCCACTTTTCTCCATTATTTACTCCTGCATCCAAATATCCACCAAAACTTGTGGAGTAGCATTATTCCTATCTACTATGCACAAAATCTTGGTGTTACGCATTTATTTACCAGTAGGGTGGTGGTCAAAACATGGTTTAACGACCGCCAACAACCTCCCCAAGCTTAAACTTTGCTCGTCCCGAGCAAACTCAACTCAGGGTACCGGCGGATCAGGAGTTACGAAGAAGCGCCCCATGGGTAATAAAGATGCAACAACATACTCCCTAAACAGTGGTAAGTTTACGAGAGCACAAAATCTTCATGAGTGTTGCAAAAATCGTGGGGCTTATATGTCACACCTTGTCATGCAGCATTGAGGACTAGAACGGCATTTTCGAATAAGTACACAATTCTTAGCAGGTATGCATCCAGAGTTTTTATGTGCTGCAAGGTAAGGTGCAAAAAGTTCTCCTTTGTTTTGGACAGCACTTCTCTTACCATCCTTATGCGAGTCTTATTCCTACAAGCTTCACTCATCATACCTTCTACCAAATGAGGCTTTGTATGTGGAGCTTGGTAAGAAATGCACAAATGTCATGTATTTATTGTAAAGCTAAAGAATGAATCTCAATCAACATAGCAACTCCATTTATTTTGGTCATAGGAAATAATGTGATGGAGGGGGAGAAAATGAACTCACACTTGTGGAAGGGGGTTTTGAAAAACATTGGTCCTTTGCTCAAGATGTTTTATGATAAGAACCACATAGCCATTGACTTTTGTCATGCAACCATGGAGTTTTTTTTTTTTTGACTACTCCATGGTGCAAGGGGCCATAAATTTTGAATGGTTCAAGGAAACATTTTGAAGTATTCTTGAGCATTTTGGATGGACCAAAGTTTTGCAAACTCTGAAAAATGTTTGGTTTATTTATCCAAACATTCCCCCTTTTATTTGGTGGAGAGAAATTTTCGAAAACACACGCGAAGGAATTATGACCAAAATTAGGAGTGCTTAGTTTCAAGAGTACATCAAACCTTAACAAAACTCAATACATAAACAAATGGCTATGAGTGGGGCTGTTTCGAACATTATGATATGGCTCTGGTAGGTAAATAAATCCTCACACTAAGAGAAGTGTGCCAAAACAGAAGGGTTTTAGGTACTTGCAGCAATTAAAGAAAAACATCTCTGGATGAAACCATACTAAGAAATTGCAACAAGTCCTAATCATGCCATATCACAATCCACAATGCTCAGACTTGGTGTAACAAATGCAACCCACGGAAATAAGCAAGACTCATGATGTGATCATGCTCAAGTAAAAATAACACATATGTCAGGAGTAGAGGTTGCATCTATGCGACACATGGGAAGCTAATTTGTAACTCGATCATCATTTCCCTTAAGCGTAGCATAACACCAAGATTCTAGCATTTATTCGAAACAGGGAGTTTTATTTATTTATTAAGAAAGTTAGGAATACTTACCTGGAGGTTCTCCCCAAGCTTGAGTGTTTGCAAGACTCGAGCTTGTATTGAACTCCTTCTTACCTGGGGGGGCCCTCCCCAAACTTGAGTCTTTGTAAGACTTAAGCTTGATTTAGGCTCTTCCTCCTCCTTCTTGACCTGCAAAAAAGAGTGAGGATAATACAAGTGGCTAGCCCCTAATGAGCATTGCCAGGAATCCTATTATTTTTGTTGTTTTTTAAATTTTTTTTCAAATTTTTATTTTGTTTTTACGGTTTATGGAAAGAAAAACAAGTGCTAGGCCTAGCTAGGATAACGATTGGGATGGCCTCCCCAATCGGAGGGCTCTCATTTTTACGTCTTTGAGCTAGACGTTCTCCATGTCTTCAACTTGTTTGGACCTCGCTCGCTGGAGAATCTGGCGAGGTAGAGGTTCTTTCTTTCTTCCGCCACACTTTGATTGTCTTCTTTGTGCTTGTGGCGGCGACCTTTTCTTTAATAGGCGCCTTGGTTGTACTCTCATCGGTCGATACCGTAGCTGCCTTCTTCTTCCTTGAGCGCCTCGCTCTCCTCTTCTTAGGCGATTGTGACTCGCCTACTCCTTCTTGCGGGGGAGGAGTAAGAGGGGCTTGAGGTGTGTTTGGCGGCTGAGGCATCCTCCTTGGAGTCCTCCAATATTTTGCTAGCCTTCTTGCATTCTCTCTTTCCAGATAGTCTCTCATGTATGCAATGAGCTTGTCTGGTTGTGGCATGGGTGGAGTAATCTCAATCTTCTCCACTCTCCTTGGGTCCTTTCCATATATGACCCGTACTTGCTTGCATTGTTCAACCTTAGGCTTGAAGCTGAACGTTTCTTCCCTGCCGTTGAAGTCCAAGTGGATCTCTCCTGCCCCCACGTCGATGTTGGCATTGGTGGTTGTTGGCGGTTCTTATGCGATAAAATTAAATTCATTAATTCCGCAAGCGCACGGATCACCATTGTAGCATTTCACCTTGGAGTATTCCAGGGTTATCGTATTTATATTTCCGCAGGGAAGTAGAGCAAAAGGAAGCTGAAAAACAGCTATGCATTGGATAATTTGGAGAAAGAAATAATGTATCAACTATACTTGAGACGGAGGTAAGATAGGCATGATAGATAAAGGTGGCACACACATCCTCAAATCCAAGGTAATAAAAGAAATAAATCATAGTATACATTTGGGAGAGCAACGAGATAGAGTTAAGGCTACCTGTATGTTCATCTATTATTTACTTTTCTAGCAGTCAAGTCTACAAAGATTATTTACTCTAGCTAAGCTCATACACATACAAGTCATGTCGTTTCGGGGCACACACGTGCTAGGTTAACCGATGAAGCTAGTTCAAACCTAGGGAACCGTATGCTATAATTAAGACCCTGCTGAGTCCAACCCGGACGTGGTGGATTACAGAGACCGGTGCAGCTGTCACATACACTCGCGGCTACCGTCCTCCGTGGGGTTGGGTGCCAAAAGTGCATAGGCCAAGATCTAAGCGCCACGCTTACAACCCGCCTAGAGGAGCTACTCTTGATCAACGGAGCAGTCCTATCTAAGAATGAACAAGCACAGATTTCACACGACGTCATCTCCAACGACGGCACTCTCTCGTACTCGCTTTTCCAACAATCACGAATCCCACAACAAGACTTCTACGAGCACTTACTTAACGAATAAATAAACTAAATAGAAAAGAACTACTAAAATAAATAAATAAAGATAAATCTAAATATAATTATATTGAATAAAATAATATCTCAAGAGTAAGATACAAAGAACTATACCGAACTCCGAGAATACTCCGGAAGCCCAAGAGAGCTCTCACTCTACTCTACTCTACTCTAACTCCCAAAGCTACTACTCAACTAAACTAATGAACACTTGGATGAAGTGTGATGGTGCGAGTTGCTTCGGAGGCCGAGGGGTCCAATTTATAGCTTGTGAAGGCGGTGGAAGCACCCTGGCCGACTTTGGAGAGGCGGCGGCGACAAAGTCGGCCAGCCGGCCTAGGGGGGTGGCCGGCCGGCCGTCCCCTGTGGCGGTTTGCCACCGACTTGCTCCTGGACGCTCCAGATCACTCCCTGAAGGCGGTCTGAAGGTCGGTTCCTTGCTGGGGTCGGCAGAATTGAAGTGAGGGCCAAGTAAAGGCCCAATGGCCCACCTTCTAGAATGACGGTGGGATTCTGCCGGGCTGGGCTTGAATTATGCGTTGAAGATTATTTTCCAGCCCACTGGAGGAAACCTGGGGCCTGCGGCCACCAGGTGGGGCCGGCCGGCCAGGGTATTTCCCTGGCTGGGCCCACTTTTCTCTATTATTCACTCCTGCATCCAAATATTCACCAAAACCTGTGGAGTAGCATTATTCCTAACTACTATGCACAAAATCTTGGTGTTACGCATTTATTTACCGGTAGGGTGGCGGTCAAAACATGGTTTAGCGACCGCCAACAACCTCCCCAAGCTTAAACTTTGCTCGTCCCGAGCAAACTCAATTCAGGGTACCGGCGGATCAGGAGTTACAAAGAAGCGCCCCATGGGTAACAAAGATGCAACAACATACTCCCTAAACAGTGGTAAGTTTTCGAGAGCACAAAATATTCATGAGTGTTGCAGAAATCGTGGGGCTTATATGTCACACTTTGTCATGCAGCATTGAAGACTAGAACGGCATTTTTCGGACAAGTACACAATTCTAGCAGGTATGCATCCCGAGTTTTTATGTGCTGCAAGGTGCAAAAACTCTCCTTCGTTTTGGGTGGCACTTCTCTTACCACTCCGATGTGAGTTCTATTCCTACAAGCTTCACTCATCCTACCTTCTACCAAATGAGGCTTTGTATGTGGAGCTTGGTAAGGAATGCACAAATGTCATGCATATATTGTAAAGCTAAAGAATGAGTCTCAATCAACATAGCAACTCCATTTATTTTGGTCATAGGAAATGATGTGATGGAGGAGGAAAAAATGAACTCACACTTATGGAAGGGGGTTTTGAAAAACATTGGTCCTTTATTTTGCTCAAGATGTTTATGATAAGAACCACATAGCCATTGACTTTTGTCATGCAACCATGGAGTTTTTTTTTTTTTGTTGACTACTCCATGGTGCAAGGGGCTATAAATTTTGAATGGTTCAAGGAAATATTTTGAAATATTCTTGAGCATTTTGGATGGACCAAAAGTTTTGCAAACTCTGAAAAATGTTTTGGTTGATTTATCCAAACATTCCCCTTTTTATTTGGTGGAGAGAAATTTTCGAAAACGCACGCGAAGGAATTATGACCAAAATTAGGAGTGCTTAGTTTCAAGAGTACATCAAACCTTAACAAAACTCAATGCATAAACAAATGGCTATGAGTGGGGCTGTTTCGAATATTATGACATGGCTCTGGTAGGTAAATAAATCCTCACACTAAGAGAAGTGTGCCAAAACAGAAGGGTTTAGGTACTTGCAGCAATTCAAGAAAAACATCTCTGGATGAAACCATACTAAGAAATTGCAACAAGTCCTAATCATGCCATATCACAATTCACAATGCTCAGACTTGGTGTAACAATTGCAACCCACGGAAATAAGCAAGACTCATGATGTGATCATGCTCAAGTAAAAATAACACATATGTCAGGAGTAGAGGTTGCATCTATGCGACACATGGGAAGCTAATTTGTAACTCGATCATCATTTCCCTTAAGCGTAGCATAACACTAAGATTCTAGCATTTATTCAAAACAGGGAGTTTTATTTATTTATTAAGGGAAGTTGGGAATACTTACCTGGGGGTCCTCCCCAAGCTTGAGTCTTTGCAAGACTCGAGCTTGTATTGAACTCCTTCTTACCTGGGGGCCCTCCCCAAGCTTGAGTCTTTGTAGGACTTAAGCTTGATTCAGGCTCTTCCTCCTCCTTCTTGACCTGCAAAAAAGAGCGAGGATGATACAAGTGGCTGGCCCCTAATGAGCATCGCCGGGAATCCTATTATTTTTGTTGTTTCTTAAAAAATTTTTTTCGAATTTTTATTTTGTTTTTATGATTTATGAAAAGAAAAACAAGTGCTAGGCCTAGCTAGGATAACGATTGGGATGGCCTCCCCAATCGGAGGGCTCTCATTTTTACGTCTTTGAGCTAGACGTTCTCCATGTCTTCAACTTGTTTGGACCTCGCTCGCTGGAGAATCTGGCGAGGTAGAGGTTTCTTCTTTCTTCCGCCACATCTTGGTTGTCTTCTTTGTGTTGGTGGCGACGACCTTTTCTTTAATAGGCGCCTTTGTTGTACTCTCATCGGTCGATACCGTAGCTGCCTTCTTTTTCCTTGAGCGTCTCGCTCTCCTCTTCTTAGGCGATTGTGACTCGCCTACTCCTTCTTGCGGAGGAGTAAGAGGGGCTTGAGGTGTATTTGGCGGCTGAGGCATCCTCCTTGGAGTCCTCCAATATTTTGCTAGCCTTCTTGCATTCTCTCTTTCCAGATAGTCTCTCATGTATGCAATGAGCTTGTCTGGTTGTGGCATGGGTGGAGTAATCTCAATCTTCTCCACTCTCCTTGGGTCCTTTCCATATATGACCCGTACTTGCTTGCATTGTTCAACCTTAGGCTTGAAGCTGAACGTTTCTTCCCTGCCGTTGAAGTCCAAGTGGATCTCTCCTGCCCCCACGTCGATGTTGGCATTGGTGGTGCTCAAGAACGGCCTCCCAAGGATGAGAGGGGTCTTGACATCCACCTCCATGTCAAGCACAACGAAATCGACGGGGACGAAGAAGTTTCTAATCTGTACGAGGACGTCTTCGGCAATACCCGCAGGATGACGAACGGACTGATCTGCGAGCTGCAAGCACATAGCCGTAGGCGATAATGGACAGTTTAACCTGTCATATACCGTCTTGGGCATAACGATCACGCTTGCACCCAAGTCACAAAGCGCTTGAGAGAAGTGCTGGCTGCCAATCGAACACGGGATAGTAGGGCATCCTGGATCCTTCTTCTTCTCCGGAAGAATGTTCAGAATGGCTGCGCTGCACTCTTCTGTAAGCTTCACTACCTCCATTGCTGGAATGGGGCGCTTATTGTTGAGGATGTCCCGGAAATACCTAGTATAAGTAGGCACCTGCATGGCATCAAGCAGCGGAATATGCACATATATATGTCGGATAGCCTCAACAAATTTATCAAAGTGCTCATCCACAGTGAGCTTCTTCCTGCGGTCGGGATAAGGCAGGCCTGTAGTGTCAAAATACTCATGGGGTGCTGCCTTAGGTGGAGCTTGCTCAACGGGAGGATCTGTCGTTGGTTCCTCCTCGGAGCTCTCCTTCTCGGCGTCTTCCTCTTCAGGGACCTTCTTTTCTGGAACCTTTTTACCGGCCTTCTCCTTGGGGGCTGCATTTGGTGTCTTTCTCTCTGCACCCTTGGGGTATGGTGGGTCCACAGTACCTCTTCCTCCCCTGGTGGTGATAGCACTAACACTCTCCTTCGTACGAGGAGCCTGCACAGCTGAAGCTATTTGCGCTATTTGTGTTTCTAGCATCTTGTTATGGCTTAGCTGATTTTGCAGAGCAGTGCTGAACGACTCTAGCTTGGCATCTATACTCTCTAAAGCCTTGTCGGTAGTAAGAAATTTCTTACTAATGCTGTCATTGATCTTGACCTGGCCGAGAACTAGATCTTTGATAGAGGGCTCATAACGGGAAAGATTACCATTGTTACCTCCCTGATTCTTGTTGAAGGAGAGGTCGGGCCTGGAGTTCCAGCCGTAGTTGTTCTGGGAGCGGTACCCATTGCCATTGTTGAGGAAATTGCATTCCTCTCTCGCATTTGGGCAATTGATGCCCGTATGCCCCACGTTGCCGCATTCCTCACATGTCATGCGGGAATCCGCAACTTGCAGGTCCTGTGGAGACTCCACCTTGCGGAGTAGCTGATCGAGCTTGATGGCGAGCATGTCCATCGTCTCTACTTGGTGCACTCCACGGGTCTTGGTGCTCGCCGTTGGCGTTCACCATGAGTCTGGTTGGCCGCCACCTTCTCAATCAACTTCTTAGCGTTCTTCACGCTAAGGGAGAAGAAGGAGCCGCCTGCTGCGGCGTCGAGGTGCTCTCGAGCGGACGGCCTCAAACCGTGATAGAAACTCTGTATGAGGAGCCATTCTTCCATGCCATGGTGTGGGCATGAGAGAACGTACTCCTGCATCCTGTCCCAGGCTTCCGTGATCGACTCATCTGCGAGCTGTTGGAAGCCCGATATCTTGTTCTGCAGGGCAGTCGTCTTGCCCGGCGGGAAGAACTTGGCGAGGAAGGCATTGGAGCATGTCGTCCACGTGTCGAGAGACTCTTGGTTCGCGTAGAACCACTGAAGAGCCTTCCCCAACAGAGAGAATGGGAAAAGCTGCAGTCGGATAGCGTCCTGAGGTGCATCCTTTATAACGAAAGTGTTGCACGTCATCAGGAACCTTTGGAGGTGAGCATTTGCATCCCCCGACGGCTTCCCACAGAAAGGACTAGCCAAGATCATGTTGATCAAGGCTGGCTTGAGCTCGTAGTCCTTGTTGGTGATGCGCGGGTTGGGACCCACGCGGATGTTCTCCGTAGTTGGCGCGGAGAAGTCATTGATCGTCTTCTCAACAACGGGGTCAGCCATGGTGTTGTTCGTTGAGGAGGCCCTGACAACCGGTGGAGGAGACGATTCGAGAGCCAGAGCATTCTTGCGGATCTGTTTGGTGAGTTTTGCTCGAACTTTCCTCAAGAACTGCTCTGGATCTGAGTGGAAGTTTTCTGGTAGGTCGAAACCAGTCATGCACAGTCCTGTTTCAAATTTTCACAAGAAGAAAAACCAGGACAAGGGTAAGCCCGCAAAAGTAAGTGATAATTATTCTTCTCACAAACTTCAATGCATTTATTCAGTTCCTAGCTGCTACTTCCCCGGCAACGGCGCCAGAAATGCTTGTTGGCGGTTCTTATGCGATAAAATTAAATTCATTAATTCCGCAAGCGCACGGATCACCATTGTAGCATTTCACCTTGGAGTATTCCAGGGTTATCGTATTTATATTTCCGCAGGGAAGTAGAGCAAAAGGAAGCTGAAAAGCAGCTATGCATTGGATAATTTGGAGAAAGAAATAATGTATCAACTATACTTGAGACGGGGGTAAGATAGGCATGATAGATAAGGGTGGCACACACATCCTCAAATCCAAGGTAATAAAAGAAATAAATCATAGTATACATTTGGGAGAGCAACGAGATAGAGTTAAGGCTACCTGTATGTTCATCTATTATTTACTTTTCTAGCAGTCAAGTCTACAAAGATTATTTACTCCAGCTAAGCTCATACACATACAAGTCATGTCGTTTCGGGTCACACACGTGCTAGATTAACCGATGAAGCTAGTTCAAACCTAGGGAACCGTATGCTATAATTAAGACCCTGCTGAGTCCAACCCGGACGTGGTGGATTACAGAGACCGGTGCAGCTGTCACATACACTCGCGGCTACCATCCTCCGTGGGGTTGGGTGCCAAACGTGCATAGGCCAAGATCCAAGCGCCACGCTTACAACCCGCCTAGAGGAGCTACTCTTGATCAACGGAGCAGTCCTATCTAAGAATGAACAAGTACAGATTTCACACGACGTCATCTCCGACGACAGCACTCTCTCGTACTCGCTATTCCAACAATCACGAATCCCACAACAAGACTTCTACGAGCACTTACTTAACGAATAAATAAACTAAATAGAAAAGAACTACTAAAATAAATAAATAAAGATAAATCTAAATATAATTATATTGAATAAAATAATATCTCAAGAGTAAGATACAAAGAACTATACGGAACTCCGAGAATACTCCGGAAACCCGAGAGAGCTCTCACTCTACTCTACTCTACTCTAACTCCCAAAGCTACTACTCAACTAAACTAATGAACACTTGGATGAAGTGTGATGGTGCGAGTTGCTTCGGAGGCCGAGGGGTCCAATTTATAGCTTGTGAAGGCGGTGGAAGCACCCTGGCCGACTTTGGAGAGGCGGCGGCGACAAAGTCGGCCGGCCGGCCTAGGAGGGTGGCCGGCCGGCCGTCCCCTGTGGCGGTTTGCCACCGACTTGCTCCTGGACGCTCCAGATCACTCCCTGAAGGCGGTCTGAAGGTCGGTTCCTTACTGGGGTTGGCAGAATTGAAGTGAGGGCCAAGTAAAGGCCCAAATTGCCCACCTTCTAGAATGACGGTGGAATTCTGCCGGGCTGGGCTTGAATTATGCGTTGAAGATTATTTTCCAGCCCACTGGAGGAAACCTAGGGCCTGCGGCCACCAGGTGGGGCCGGCCGGCCAGGGTATTTCCCTGGCTGGGCCCACTTTTCTCCATTATTCACTCCTGCATCCAAATATTCACCAAAACCTGTGGAGTAGCATTATTCCTAACTACTATGCACAAAATCTTGGTGTTACGCATTTATTTACCGGTAGGGTGGCGGTCAAAACATGGTTTAACGACCGCCAACAGTGGTGCTCAAGAACGGCCTCCCAAGGATGAGAGGAGCCTTGTCATCTACTTCCATATCCAGCACAACAAAGTCAACGGGGATGAAGAGATTTCTGATCTGCACGGGAACTTCTTCGACAATCCCTAAGGGCAGGCGTAGTGACCCGTCTGCAAGCTGGAGCTTCATGGTCGTTGGAGACAATGGATGGTTTAACCCATCGTACATCGCCTTCGGCATGATGCTCACACTCGCCCCTAAGTCACATAGTGCCCGAGCGAAACAACGGTCGTTGACCAAGTATGGAATGGTTAGCCATCCGGGGTCTTTTCTGATCACATCCTTGGGGAGTGCGGAATCCAAGTCGCTTTCTTCACACCTGATGGTTATTGCATTCACACTCTCCTTGGGATTAACTTCTGGTTGCCCAGGAAGTTTACCCGCACGAGGAGACTGCACAGCTGAAGCTATTTGCGCTATTTGTGTTTCTAGCATCTTGTTATGGCTTAGCTGATTTTGCAGAGCAGTGCTGAACGACTCTAGCTTGGCATCTATACTCTCTAAAGCCTTGTCGGTAGTAAGAAATTTCTTACTAATGCTGTCATTGATCTTGACCTGGCCGAGAACTAGATCTTTGATAGAGGGCTCATAACGGGAAAGATTACCATTGTTACCTCCCTGATTCTTGTTGAAGGAGAGGTCGGGCCTGGAGTTCCAGCCGTAGTTGTTCTGGGAGCGGTACCCATTGCCATTGTTGAGGAAATTGCATTCCTCTCTCGCATTTGGGCAATTGATGCCCGTATGCCCCACATTGCCGCATTCCTCACATGTCATGCGGGAATCCGCAACTTGCAGGTCCTGTGGAGACTCCACCTTGCGGAGTAGCTGATCGAGCTTGATGGCGAGCATGTCCATCGTCTCCACTTGGTGCACTCCACGGGTCTTGGTGCTCGCCGCTTGGCGTTCACCATGAGTCTGGTTGGCCGCCACCTTCTCAATCAACTTCTTAGCGTTCTTCACGCTAAGGGAGAAGAAGGAGCCGCCTGCTGCAGCGTCGAGGTGCTCTCGAGCGGACGGCCTCAAACCGTGGTAGAAACTCTGTATGAGGAGCCATTCCTCCATGCCATGGTGTGGGCATGAGAGAACGTACTCCTGCATCCTGTCCCAGGCTTCCGCGGTCGACTCATCTGCGAGCTGTTGGAAGCCCGATATCTTGTTCCGCAGGGCAGTCATCTTGCCCGGCGGGAAGAACTTGGCGAGGAAGGCATTGGAGCATGCCGTCCACATGTCGAGAGACTCTTGGTTCGCGTAGAACCACTGAAGAGCCTTCCCCAACAGAGAGAAAGGGAAAAGCTGCAGTCGGATAGCGTCCTGAGGTGCATCCTTTATAACGAAAGTGTTGCACGTCATCAGGAACCTTTGGAGGTGAGCATTTGCATCCTCCGACGGCTTCCCACAGAAAGGACTAGTCAAGATCATGTTGATCAAGACTGGCTTGAGCTCGTAGTCCTTGTTGGTGATGCGCGGGTTGGGACCCACGCGGATGTTCTCCGTAGTTGGCGCGGAGAAGTCATTGATCGTTTTCTCAACAACAGGGTCGGCCATGGTGTTGTTCGTTGAGGAGGCCCTGACAACCGGTGGAGGAGACGATTCGAGAGCCAGAGCGTTCTTGCGGATCTGTTTGGTGAGTTTTGCTCGAACTTTCCTCAAGAACTGCTCTGGATCTGAGTGGAAGTTTTCTGGTAGGTCGAAACCAGTCATGCACAGTCCTGTTTCAAATTTCCACAACAAAGAAAGACAGGACAAGGGTAAGCCCGCAAAAGTAAGTGATAATTATTCTTCTCACAAACTTCAATGCATTTATTCAGTTCCTAGCTGCTACTTCCCCGGCAACAGCGCCAGAAATGCTTGTCGGCGGTTCTTATGCGATAAAGTTAAATTCATTAATTCCGCAAGCGCACGGATCACCATTGTAGCATTTCACCTTGGAGTATTCCAGGGTTATCGTATTTATATTTCCGCAGGGAAGTAGAGCAAAAGGAAGCTGAAAAACAGCTATGCATTGGATAATTTGGAGAAAGAAATAATGTATCAACTATACTTGAGACGGAGGTAAGATAGGCATATAGATAAGGGTGGCACACACATCCTCAAATCCAAGGTAATAAAAGAAATAAATCATAGTATACATTTGGGAGAGCAACGAGATAGAGTTAAGGCTACCTGTATGTTCATCTATTATTTACTTTTCTAGCAGTCAAGTCTACAAAGATTATTTACTCTAGCTAAGCTCATACACATACAAGTCATGTCGTTTCGGGGCACACACGTGCTAGGTTAACCGATGAAGCTAGTTCAAACCTAGGGATGCTATAATTAAGACCCTGCTGAGTCCAACCCGGACGTGGTGGATTACAGAGACCGGTGCAGCTGTCACATACACTCGCGGCTACCATCCTCCGTGGGGTTGGGTGCCAAACGTGCATAGGCCAAGATCTAAGCGCCACGCTTACAACCCGCCTAGAGGAGCTACTCTTGATCAACGGAGCAGTCCTATCTAAGAATGAACAAGCACAGATTTCACACGACGTCATCTCCGACGACAGCACTCTCTCGTACTCGCTATTCCAACAATCACGAATCCCACAACAAGACTTCTACGAGCACTTACTTAACGAATAAATAAACTAAATAGAAAAGAACTACTAAAATAAATAAATAAAGATAAATCTAAATATAATTATATTGAATAAAATAATATCTCAAGAGTAAGATACAAAGAACTATACGGAACTCCGAGAATACTCCGGAAGCCCGAGAGAGCTCTCACTCTACTCTACTCTACTCTAACTCCCAAAGCTACTACTCAACTAAACTAATGAACACTTGGATGAAGTGTGATGGTGCGAGTTGCTTCGGAGGCCGAGGGGTCCAATTTATAGCTTGTGAAGGCGGTGGGAGCACCCTGGCCGAAGCTGGAGAGGCGGTGGCGACAAAGTCGGCCGGCCGGCCTAGGGGGGTGGCCGGCCGGCCGTCCCTTCTGTCGGTTGGCCACCGTCATCTGCCTCGACGCTCCAGATCATCTCCTGATGGCGGTCCGAAGGTCGGTTCCTTGCTGGGGTCGCAAGAATTGAAGTGAGGGCCAAGTAAAGGCCCAAATGGCCCACCTTCTAGAATGACGGTGGAATTCTGCTGGGTGGGCTTGAATTATGCGTTGAGGATTAGTTTCCAGCCCACTGGAGGAAGTCTGGGGCCTGCGGCCACCAGGTGGGGCCGGCCGGCCAGGGATTTTCCCTGACTGGGCCCACTTTTCTCCATTATTTACTCCTACATCCAAATATCCACCAAAACTTATGGAGTAGCATTATTCCTATCTACTATGCACAAAATCTTGGTGTTACGCATTTATTTACCGGTAGGGTGGCGGTCAAAACATGGTTTAACGACCGCCAACATGGATATGCTCCCTATATCATGTTGATGATTGAGAATGTCATGGGTATCACGTTTCATAAGGACTCCCCTCATCCTTCCTACAAGATGAGGAAAATGTCAATCAATCCTACTCCTTCCACACCGGCAGCTGGTTCTTCCTCTCGTGGTGCAGGTGCAGCTCCCTCTCCGAAAGGTAGTAGGAGATGAACTTCGTCTTCATCTTTCGTCACTCGTGCTCTCAAGTCTATCTTCAACAAGTGTACCAAGAATGCCATCCAGATCAGAGGAGTCAAGGGCTCAGTGGACTGCCTTTGCAGCCAATCAGCAGCGTCTCTGCTCTCAGGCCAATGTTGAGTACACACCACCTCCAGCACTTCCTGATTTTCCTTCTTCCTCGGAGAGTGATGATCCCTTTGCACCCTATTATGGAGCTAGTGCAGCTACTCAGGAGCATGTGGACAGTGATGATGAGGACACCGAGGTTGAGGATGTCCAAGGTGAAGAAGAAGGTAAAGACGATGATGAGGAGGATGGGACATCCAGCAGCAACAATGGCGATGATGAGTGCTCTTCTTTGTTTTTCTCTCCTTTGGTGATGTGATGCCAAAAAGGGGGAGAAAGTTGTATCGTTATCGTTATCTCGTAGTGATGGACTTGTAGGTTTATCTATTTGTAATTAACTAAGTGTGTGATTGTAAGACTAAGTTTATTTATGTTCAATGCATGAGACTATGTGGATGTAATGATGACTTGTTGCCTTTATTAATTCTAGGTTGTGTGATTGCCTAAATTGCTCATGTGTTGCATTTGATATTTATGTTGTTATGATGATCATGCAAGGTTTTAGGGGGAGCTCTCATGTTTTTCTTTATGATATGTGCATTTGGCGTGTTGAGGCCAATTTCATGAAATTCAATTCATGCACATATTTAGGGGGAGCTTTCTCTATCTATCTCGTTTTCATTGAATATTATATGATCCTTGTATGTTTTGGTTGTTTTGACATCGATCACCAAAAAGGGGGAGATTGAAAGTGCATCTAGGCCCCTAATTATTGTTTTGTGTGATTGACGTCAAAACGATCCAAAAGGACTAATGTCGCAATTGAAGATGTGTTCAGTTAGGTCTCAAGAAGGAGAATCAAACAAGTCAAATGAAGTGCTACATTGAAAATATTCAAAGAAAATTGGCAACATACACTCAATGGGCGTTATTGGCACCGTTTTAATTTTAATTGAGTGTAGGAATGCCGTACTATCAAGAGGGGTGCAAATCATTGATCCACAGATGCCATAGGACCTTTTGGGTGATACGAAATTTCTTAGAAATCAGTTTGAGTGAGTGGTGGTTTTTGAGCAAACCGTGAAGGCCCACCGGACTATCCGGCATCCTACCGGACTGTCCGGTGGAGCCAGACTTCGCAGAGACTAAGTCTTAGGCCGGACTATCCGGCAACTTGCCGGATTGTCCGGCAAGCCCTAATCTCGCAAGAACCAAGTACCTACCGGAGTGTCCGGCAGTTTACCGAATACTTCGGCCAGACCTATTCCTGAGCATAACGGTTCGATTTTAGGGACTCCATATAAATACCCACTCAGCTCCAACGGTCACTCTCTCTTGCCCACTTACTAGAACACGACCCAAGGCTTAAACTCTCCCTCTCCACTCTCTCCCAAGGAAAAGATTCGTGAGATCCATCCTAGAGATTGTGTGAGAGCCAAGATTCGAGTTCCTAGCATCCATTCCACTCTAGAGCATCTTGTGGCATCCTCATCTTGGTGATTTGCACTTGTTACTCTTGGAGCTTGGCTCCTAGACAGCTAGAGGTTGCCCGGAAGCTCCCAATTCGTGTGGTGACGCTCCAGGAAAGTTTGTATTGCCCTCCTCGCAAGAGGATTTGATAGTGAGCAACTCGAGCTTGATCTTTGTGATCGCTTGAGTGAGGAAAGGAGTTGAAAGAGACTCGGTCCTTTGTGGACTCCTCAACGGAGACGTAGGGCACTTTGTGGGCCTGAACTTCGGGAGCAAATCGTGTGTCGCTTGTGCTTGTTTCATTTGTTCTTGTTGTTCTTACTTGCTCCTGTTGCTTTTCTTTATATATCACTAATTTGCTTCGATCTACTTGTGTACTTGTTTACTTCCGCATATATTGTGTAGATTCATTTCAAAGCATCTATACAAGTCTTTTGATTCAAGTAGAATTGCTAGAATCTCTGTAGATTTCAAATTCTGCAGATTTAATCTCAGGACCGGACTATCCGGCACAGTACCGGATACTCCGGTGGTTGCAGGTCCGGAGTATCCGGCAGTGTGCCGGACTATTCGGCAGGACTGACATTTTTTATTAAGTCTTCATTGCAGAAGTTTTTAGCATTGCCTATTCACCCCCCTCCCCCCTCCCCGCCCCTCCCTCTAGGCAACTTTGAATGCACAGCACCAACACCTATCTCCCTCTCCTCATTCACTACACCACGGTTCACTTTAGGCAACTAACTATCAGTCGCTAAAAGCGCTTTTTCCGACTCACCGTAAGTCGGTAAAGACCTTTACCGACCTATAGGATTGGTCGGTATAACTGGCGTCGGTAAAACTTTTACCGACCAACCAGTTTTTACCGACCCACCATAAGTCGTTGATTCTAACTTTTACCGACCCATAGTTCGATGCTACTTCTTATAATTACCGACCAACAGTCAGTTGCCAACATTAGATTTCTTTTAAAAAAATAATTATTTCTTTAACCTGATCTCCAGGTTAAAGAAATAACTACACGTAAATTCACAACTAATTATTTATCATGCTCCATGAATCGTGAACGCAATACAAAGCTCATTAAACATTTCTTGCTCAAAAGATCAAATCCATATTCACTTGAACAATCATGCTCTTCCAAAATTGAACAGCATTACCAATTTGCCACATGTATTAATAATCAGTAAACCTTACAGAAGCTCAATACAAGATTCTATCAAAAAACTATCACAATACACAAATCACATTAGACTATTGTCTTGCACACCCATCAGGTTCTTGTACACCAGACATTACCATCAGTAGAGTTCCCCAAATGAGAAAGCTGCGCAATATAGAGCTATCAGGGTCAATTTCAAGTTGACAGGATATGGGCACGTAACTGTTTATAACAGTTCAGCACTTTGTACATCATAATATTGTCAAGCAATCAGTGCAGTTCTTGAGCCTGCAACCAAATGGTGTCATGCGTATGTGAAAACAAAGTATACTAGAGGTCTCAATTTGTCATTTCTAAAGTCTGATTGAATATGGTAAGATTAAGCTATAACAACTGCAAATTGATTGGTTGGAAAAAGAAATAGGAACACTACAAGGCACAGATATCAACTAGTACAGAACAAAGTCATATATGACCAAAACTTGTAGCAGGTTTTACATGTATAACAGAAAAAATCCAAGTGATAAACAGATATATGCACATGCTTTGAATCCTTTGATGTTAACTGTACCTTGAATTAGTGAAAAAAAGGAAAAACTTGCAGCAGGCTGCTGTACCTGGAAGAGCTGAGGCAGCTCTTGGAGCTGTACCATTCCAAGTGCTAATTGGCTGGAAAATGAAATAAGAACACTACAAATGTCAACTAGTACAGGAAAAAGTGAATGCTAATTCGCATTGCCTTATTAGAGCTGACCCCAAGACTCAGCGCCTGCTGCAGCAATTCCACGAGCACATAGCGTGCATCCACATGGACAACGCAATGCAGCTGAATTCCCCTCTCCATCAGTTCTTCGGAGACCTGGAAGCGACCACAGATTATTCACAAAACACAGAAACACCATCCCAACGCACAAGTGTCCACCAGAACACCAAAACTGCAAGCCTCCTATCCAATCTAGGGTTTCGTTACCATACTTAATGACCTGCTGCTCTGGTGCTGCGCGCCATGGCCAGAGGAGAGCTGTGGACGTCCATGGTCGCCAAGAAGGACGCACGCGCTCTCCTAGCCCAGCCGCTGGATCTGCACGGCGGTCTTCTCGTCGGCGTCGCGGTAGAAGGAGGTGGCCCGGCGCTACGGGCGACGGCGGAAGAAGGGACGGACGGGGGCAGCAGCCAAAGAGCGGCGTTGGGAGGAGACGACGAACCTCCGCCGCCAAGCAACACTCGACGGCTCGACGCACGAGAGACGGGGACTTGGAGAGAGTGGCGGCTGAGAGGGGTGAAAGGCTCGTCTGTGGGGATGAATGGGCAAGTCATCTAGGGTTTAGTTTAATGGGCCTTGGGCCGCTCACTCAAAATCTTTGCCGACCAACAGTGCGAGGTCCATGTTAAGAATTACCGACCCATGAGCTGACGCTGGATGCCAGAACAATTACCGACCCATTGTTTGTCCCTGAAACTCGAATTACCGACCTACAGTCTGTGCCAATGCTTTACCGACTGATGGTCAATCGCTGATTTTCCATATTTACCAACTGACTTGGGTCGGTAATTCTATACCGTGGTGTAGTGATTGTCGAAGCGCGACTCTCGGGCGGCCGCCATCCACGCCTGAGACCTGCGGCAATTGGCTGCCCTACTGAATATCCAGTGCTCGGATCCGTCGCGCCCGGCCTTCCATGGAGCTCCGGCGCACCATGGAGAATGGCTTGGCCCAGAGACCCGTCAACCTCCCCCCCCCCCCCCCCCCCCCCCCCCCCCCCCCCCCCCACCACCACCACCACTGTAAGCCCCTGCTTCCTCTTTCTTCTTTGGATCTGATTTGAATGTCCTTCAATATTTTAGGGTGGTAGTAGATTTTTGGGGAATCTGAAGTTGTGAGTGTAAAAATCAGAAAAAAGAAAATGGTGGTTGTTTAATTGTTATGTGTGCTTATAGATGGACAACAGAACCATTCTTGTCTCAAGTCATCTACGTCCTATACTAAATAACACATCTCTTCATTGTTTCAATTCTGACTTGAATTTTTTTTTTCCGATTTCCTTTGTGTCAAGATTGATATAGTTGTTTGGCTAACGATCCATGTTATTTGTTTACTTTTTGCCGTAGCTCTTGACAGATTTTAGTCATGGCCGATGGATATGTATTTTTGAAGGAAAGACGCATGTAATTATTCTTCCGGTTACCTGCTCTCTTTGCTCTGGCTGCAGGGATTTGGATAAAAAATAGGTAATGCAACAAGCATGCTACTTCAGAGCATTCCAACTTGTCATGCATTTATAAGCAATGTTTACTTCCGAGTATGTTTGAGCTTTACACTAGCCACAAGCATGTGGCAGCTTAGTCCTGTTTCCAGGATTTATACAAGTAGAATACAACTTGACATATACTCTATGTGCAGATTCACCTGGATTTGGGAAAAGGAAAGTTCCATAAGATTTGCCAAATACAAGCGAAAGTAAGTTGGATCTAGTAAGAGCAGCCTCAAGCTGGATCTAGGAAGAGCAGCCACAAGTTGGATTCAGGAATAAGGTAAGGCAAGGATCTTGGAGATTGTTTTGTTGTTTGGTAAATTGAGCAACCAATGCGAACGTATCTGGAGAAAACCAACCCCTCCACGCAAACTATGGAAACTTCAACCTGAGCCATATGATGTTGATCCAAGGGTGCGCTCAAGGGAGGTGAGAGGGGTGATTTGCAAACGCGACTTTGCAAATCACCCCTTCCACCTCCCCTGAGCTTGCAAATCACCCCTCCCACCTCCCCTGAGCGCCCCCCTTGGATCAACATCGTGTGGCTCAGATTGAAGTTTCCATAGTTTGCACGGAGAGGTTGGTTTCCACCTGATACGTTCCCTTCTTGAAGCATGAAACCGCTGTATTCAAATAACTAGTATGAGTGTCGAACTGAAATGGAAAGCTTCAGTGGTTGCGCTAGTCATTCTCGTGTAACTGGTTCATCTTTTTGCCATCTGCAGGAGCTAGCAGAGTATACATCGAAAAAGAATTGATATCCATTTTGTGTTTATGTGATTTGTAAACACTAGAAAGTAGTTCACTTATGTGCGTTCACTTATGTGTGTGAGGCTATGTATCAGATGCTGTGTGATTTCACTTGTACGTGGGGAAGACTAGTGAAGCTCATTTGATTGAATTGAGCTGCTTGTGACATTTGAATTTTTGCATCCGACTTTAGGCAGGTTGATTGAATTGAGCTGGTGGAGACTTTTGAATAGTTGCATTTGAATGTGTAAAGGATGTAAACATCTAGTATATTCCTTTTTTTTTTCGAGCAACTAATTTCCCTGAGTGCCAACCATCAGAATTGCATTCCTTGTGGGCAACCCGACAGGAAAAAACCAATTTCCCTGTCCTCGTATCCCTGGCGAATAATTTCCTTGAGGGTTTTCTCTATTTCCCTGTGGGTTTTCGGCCCACAGGGAAATTCGGTTTTCTGGTAGTGTAATGATGAGGTTATGTCTGATCCAATAATTGCAATTTGTGTTTACAATGATCCTACAATTGCTGCAGCCAGTGCTTGAGAAAGTCCTATCAATTCTTTTAAATCCAGTGCTAACAAGTTTGTTTCATATGTTGCTGAAGAGAATTGGAGGAAACAAACATCATCGCTGATACTAATACAAATATAGGCAATGGTCGCTAAATGTATAGTTGTGTCTTTGTGGTTTCATTAGTGTTGGTGTACCTTTGATCACTTATGAAGTCTTAAAAAGAAAGTGAGGAAGTAAAAATGTTGTGGTTATGGATTCATCATTGCAGTGGCCAAAACCACACACACACACACACACACACACACACACACACACACACACACACACATACACACACACACACACAACACACAAACACACAACTAGGAGAAGTGTGTGCAGAACCATGCAGGTAAAATTTGGGAGGCCACTTCCTGATTTTAGTGGCATACCTGTTTTGTTATTAACTAGTTGCTTATATAATGTCATCATGTTTGTCAACAGAGAAATAGCTTGATGAGAGTGGGTAAGTCATGAATGACTATATCACTTCTTTCTAGTAAGAAAACTCAGGCTCTAGAAGCTTGTTTATTAGCCATACTCCTATGGGAAAAAAAGTAAGGTTCATAATAATATTCCTTTTTTGAATGTCTTAAGAAGTATGTTCAATTATAGGAGAGGCTAGAATATAGATTTGAGTCTGCCACGTCCAATTTCATAAAGTGTGTCACTGCAGTCCAAAGAGAAGGTGTGCTATATTTATCTACGCTTAGGGGTTGTTTCGTAGGGTGCACAAGGGGATAGACAGGCTAGAGTTGTGCAGCATCATCACATTTTGGGCTGTTTGGTTGCCTGCACAAGAAATTAGCCTGAGTTGTGCAGCATCATCACATTTTGGGCTGTTTGGTTGGCTGCACAAGAAAATAACCCAGCTAATGCAAAACTAGCGCCCCAACCTGGCCTGCTGTAAATGAGAATGAAATGCGTTTCCAGGAAGCCTGGCTCCGCCTAGCTCCGCGCGCTTTCCCACTTGTGCAGGGTCCAAACCCGCCTGACCACCCAACAAAACCAGCCTCGCCCGCTAGCGTTACCGCTTCGCCATTCATTCGTACCACTGCAGCTGCGATCTCGCCCTCTTCTCTCCTTTCGCTCGCTGATGCTGCCACCATGCTAGGGTTAGCTCGATGTCCTCGTCATCGCCGTGGTGAGTCGCAATCCTCTCCGTCAGTCCGTAGGGCTCTTCCCCTTCTCGTGATCTTCCCCTCTCGCGGTCCTCTCCCGTTCTCATGTTCTTCCCCTTCTCGTTTCTGTTGTTTTTGGTCTTGCTATGTGCTTGATGGGGTCTGCAGATCTAGACTCGGAATAGTTTTTCAGAAGAGATGCTTTGGTAGGGATGATTGATTCGCTATGGTTGCTTCATTCAGTAGCAATGCTTCACATGTTTGCCTTGTTCATGTGGCCGATGTGATTAGTGTGTTAAAGATCAAGTTTTTTTCATGTTTCATTGACAAATCTTGTTGATGTTCTTGTGCTTATGTTCAGATGACAATGAAACTGTTAGGTTGCTTAGGTTCGGATGGTCAAAATACAGTCTTTTTCATGTTTCAAAGATAAATCTTGCCGCTGTTCTTATGGTTATGTTTGAATGAGATTGATTCTGTTAAGGTGATTATGTTCGGATGCATGGTGAAAACAGAGTCTTTTTAATGTGCCGATGAGATCTCTTCTGTTCAGGTTGGTTCCTGCTTAGGCTTATGAATGGTAGCTTTAGTACAAGGTCTATGATATCTACTTTGTTAAAGGCACTCATTCCGGGATGCATTCGTTCAGGTTCTTTGGTTAGTATTAATAGTCATATCAAAGTTCTTTTAATAGGTTTAGGGATAGCAAATATATAATCTCTTTATTGTTGTGAACCATAGAAAATATATAATCAATTACATTTATGTATTTAAATCTTATTTAGATGGTATATATTTATAAATTTTGTGTGTGTGTGTGTGTGAAACATGTATTCTTCGTCACACAGGTAACGGACTAGTGTGTCATGAGTACTTTTGTGGGCCAGAACCTTGCGAGAGTCCTTGGTTGCGTGTAGATCACGATACTTCACTTCACCAAAGTTTCAATAAATTAAACCAAATTTTTGTTACGACACATTTCCACCATCTATTGTTACTTAATGTTGTACATTGTGTAACTGCTACAAATGGAGGGTCGTTCCAACAAAAGAAAAATATGAAGAGCTATGAAAGAGTATTTGTCAGGAGCAATATATTTGTATATTTTTTCTCAAAACAGGAGCTATTTGTATGTGAAACAGCTTATGAATGGAACCGTGTTTTATCATGTAATGACCTGAAAGACATGTCACAAGATGAAAGTAGGGTATGGGCAATCAACAAGCCAAACATAATTCGTCCTCATCCTGGCTACAACAGGGAGATTAGACTTGTGGGGGCATCCAACAAGTTTGCAAATGTGTATGTCACAGTTTCCTACTTTATTTAACTTAAGTTGCAATAATACTTGTGATTTGTCATCTTCTTAGTACTTCTGACGTTCACATTTATGGTTAATCATCTGCTTAGACTAGAAAAACTTGCAAGTACTCATGATATTCATGTTTTGCTGCAGTTAGTTTTTGCTATGTGTATTATCTAAAAATGCATTGGCTATGGATCCAATCGTTGCAGTGGCCAACCACACACACTCCTACGATCACAAATGACACACAAAAAGCTTTGGAAGTTACAGAGCCTGTAGATCACGATACTTCACTGCTCCATAAGTTTCTATAAACAAAAATTTATATGTGACATAGTTCCATAATCTATTTGTACTTAATGTTGTACATTGTGCAACTGCTACAAACGGAGGGTCGTTCGAACAAAAGAAAATATGAAGAGCTACGGGAGAGTATTTGTCAGGAGCTATACATTTTTATATTTTTTTCTCAAAAACAGGAGCTATTTATATGTGAAACTGCTTATGAATGGAACCGTATTTTATCATCTGACGACCAGAAAAGGCATGTCAGAAGATGAAACTGCGGTGTGGGCAATCGACAAGCCAAATATTGTCTGTCCTCCTCTTGGCTACAATAGGGAGGTCAGATTTGTGGTGGCATCCAGCAAGTTTGCAAATGTGTATGTCACTGTTTCCTGCTTTACTTAACTTGAGTTGCAATAATACTTGTGATTTGTCATCTTCTAAGTGCTTCTAATATTTTCACGTCTACGATTAATCAGCTACTTAGACTAGCAAAACTTGCTAAAGTACTCATGGTGTACATATTTTGCTGCAGTTAGTTTTTTCTCTGTGCATTATCTAAAAATGTAGTGGCCTCACACACACACACACACACACACACACACACACACACTACAGAGCCTGTAAATCACGATACTTCACTGCACTAAAAGTTTCAATAAACAAAATTTAGATATGATAGATCGAGCTATTTGTATGCGAAACAGCATATAAATGAAACCGTGTTTTATCATGTGATGACCCGAAAGATATGTCACAAGATGAAAGTAGGGTGTGGGCAATCGACAAGCCAAACATTGTCCTTCCTCCTACTGGCTACAATAGGAAGGTCAGACATGTGGGGGCATCCAGCATGTTTGCAAATGTCTCTGTCACTGTTTTCTTATTTAACTTGAGTTGCAATAATACTTGTGGTCTGTGTTGGTATTTCTTGACGATCACAGATAAATCCGCAAGCGCACGGAGAATACCGCTATAGCATTTCACCCGGGAGTATTCCAAGGTATCATAATTTATATTTTCCACAGGGAAGACGATGGTTAAGAGAGTACTATGCTCACAGATTATAGCTACATTTAAATGGATCACAAACCATACAATGCTAAACAATAATATATAGGTAGTGTGACACACAAGAAAAGGATCAACTCTAATATACGTCCGTAGCCAAGTGGAGAGAGAACAAAGAAAAGAGCTAAGTTCCATATGTACTTCATTATACAGCCGCATAGTATACAACATGCACATGCACGCACATAACTAAGGTTTAGGCATATGCACTCAAGCAAATTGAGCACCGGCTTACCCCTAGTCTGCCAGGCGACTCCGGTCTACAGCTCTACGCCGTGCCTGAACGTGGAGGGATACCGAGGACGAATAGGGTTGTCACCACCTACCGTCTACCTCAAAACAATCCGTGGGACACGAGGCATCCAAAGTATTCTACCAATCCAAGCACCATGCTTACATTGCTAAAACATTACTCTAAATCCCCTAGGCGGTGATATGGATCTAGAGCATAATCCTAAGATCATTGGACTCATGCTTGGATATGCAAATGCATGTAAACCTAAGTATATACATGGTATACTATGTACTAGGACACGTGACTATAAGGCAATTATGTCCCTACCGCCAGTCCTCTAGGTAATATCCACATAACAAGCATATGAATATCACACTAGCACTATATAAGAAGATTATCATTACTCTATTACATAAGCAAGCCAAGGGTCCACAACCAAATAAGGAACGCTTAACCAAGGCAAGACTATATGAAAAGAATAATATTATTAACAGAATAAAGTCACAAAAAGAGAAAATGATACAAGAGCCATACCAGAATCTCCAAGATGACTTGGGAACTAGAGTAGCTCTACTCGAAGCCTAACTCCACTAGAGCTTGGAGACTAAAACTAATGCAAGAGTGATTCCTCTACTTGGTGTGTATTGTAACCGGCCGAGCACCCCTCTATTTATAGCCCCAAATGAGAAGGGGGATTAAATAGAACAAGTGAGAGGCGGTTGACGAAGATTGGCCGCCATGGTAGGCCGGCCGGCCTCCCAACTTGGCCGGCCGGCCATCCATTGTCTTGGATGGCCACCGCCTTTGCCGTGGACGCTTAGGATTGCTCCGTGAGGCCGGTTCCGAAGTCAGCTAGCGCTTGGGGGCGGTTATGGTGGAGTAACCATCAAGTTTAGGCCCAAAAGCCACCTGCGCGAAGTCGGTTGTTCATCCACCATGGAGGGCACTTGGGTTTGGTGTTTTGGAGTGTATGTGGCCCACTGGAAGAAGCTCGGGCCATTTGGAGACAAGTCCAGGCCGGCCGGCCTAGGGGTGTGGCCGGCCGGCCAACTATTTTCAGCATTCGCTGAAATCTTCTTCATGGCATAACTTCTGCTCCCAAACTCCAAATTGGGTGAACCAAAAGTTGGCTATCTCGACGAGGGCTTCGACATGGCAATATCAAATTTGTCATTTGAATAAATCTCTCTTCATGTCCAATTGCTTCTTGATTTATCGTTTTCAATTTGTCGAGATGTTTGATCCAGCCCTTGTCCACCTTTCCTTTGAAATACACCTGCATCAATAAATCTACCACAACTCGTGGAACTTTATTAGTTCAAATAAATATGCGTATAAGAAATGCTAATTCTCCATTATTTGTAGGACTATTGGCGGTCGGAATTGGTACTTAACGACCATCAACAGTCTGTCATCTTCTAATAAGTACTTCTCACATTTTCACGTTTATGGTTAATCAGTGCTCAGACTAGCAAAACTTGCTAAAGTACTCATGATATTCATGTTTTGCTGCGGTTTGTTTTTGCTGTATGCATTATCTAAAAATGCAGGGGCTATGGATCCAATCTTTGTAGTGGCGACACACACACACACATACACACACTCCTACGATCACAAATGACACATAGAGAGCTTTGGAAGTTACAAAGGATGTAAATCTTGATACTTCACTGCGCCAAAGTTTCAATAAACAAAAATTTAGATACGACACAGTTCCACCATCTATTTGTACTTAATGTTGCCCATTGTGCAACTGCTACAAATCGAGGGTCATTCGAACAAAAGAAAAATATGAAGAGCTACGGGAGAGTATTTGTCAGAAGCTATATATTTTTATATTTTTTTCTCAAAAACAAGAGCTATTTGTATGTGAAACAGCTTATGAGTGGAACAAAGTTTTATATAACATGTGACGACAAGCCAAACAACTCCTCCTAGCTACAATAGAGAGGTCAGACTTGTGGAGGCATCCAGCAAGTTTGCAAATGTGTATGTCACTGTTTCCAACTTTATTTAACTTGAGTTGCAATAATACTTGTGATTTGTCATCTTCTATGTACTTCTGATATTTTCATGTTTACGATTAATCTGCTACTTAGACTAGTAAAACTTGCTAAAGTACTCATGGCATACATATTTGCTGCAGTTAGTTTTTTCTCTATGCATTATCTAAAAATAAAGTGGCCTCAAGCGCGCGCGCGCGCACACACACACGCACGCACGCACGCACGCATACACACACACACCCACACTCCTTTGATCTTAAATGACACATAAAGAGCTTTGTAAGTTACAGAGCCCGTAGATCACGATACTTCACTGCACTAAAAGTTTCAATAAACAAAATTTAGATACGACAGATCGAGCTATTTGTGCGAAACGGCTTATAAATGGAACCATATTTTATCATATAACGACCCGAAAGATATGTCACAAGATGAAAGTAGGGTGTGGGCAATCGACAAGCCAAACATTGTCCTTCCTCAAAGTAGGGTGTGGGCAATCGACAAGCCAAACATTGTCCTTCCTCAAAGTAGGGTGTGGGCAATCGACAAGCCAAACATTGTCCTTCCTCCTCCTGGCTACAATAGGAAGGTCAGACATGTGGGGGCATCAAGCATGTTTGCAAATGTCTCTGTCACTGTTTTCTACTTTATTTAACTTGAGTTGCAATAATACTTGTGGTCTGTCATCTTCTAAGTACTTCTCACATTTTCACGTTTACGGTTAATCAGTGCTCAGACTAGCAAAACTTGCTAAAGTACTCATGATATTCATGTTTTGATGCGGTTAGTTTTTGCTATATGCATTATCTAAAAAAGCAGAGGCTATGGATCCAATCTTTATAGTGGCCACACACACACACACACACACACACACACTCCTAAGATCACAAATGACACACAAAGAGCTTTTGAAGTTGCAGAGCCTGTAGATCACGAGATATACTTCAATGCACCAAAAGTGTCAATAAACAAAACTTTAGTTACGACACAGTTCCAACATCTATTTTTACTTAATATTATACACTGTGCAATTGCCACAAATGGTGGGACGTTCCAACAAAAGAAAATATGAAAAGGTACAGGAGAGTATTTGTCTGGAGCTATATATTTTTATGTTTTTTTCTCAAAAATAGGAGCTATTTATAGCTGAAACAGCTTATGAATGGAACAGTGTTTTATCATGTGACTACCTGAAAGAAATGTCACAAGATGAAAATAGGGTGTGGGCAATCGACAAGCCAAACATTGTTCGTCCTCCTCCTGGCTACAACAAGGTGGTCAGATATGTAGGGGCATCCAGCAAGTTTGCAAATGTGTATGTCGCTGTTTCCTACTTTATTTAACTTGAGTTGCAATAATACTTGTGGTAGGTCATCTTTGAAGTACTCCTAACATTTTCATGTTACTCAGCAGCTTAGACTAGCAAAACTTGCTAAAGTACTCATGATATTCATGTTTTGCTGCAGTTAGTTTTTGCCTTGTGCATTATCTAAAAATGCAGTGGCTATGGATTGAATCGTTGCAGTGGCCAACCACACACACTCCTACGATCACAAATGACACATAGAGAGCTTTGGAAGTTACAAAGCATGTAAATCTCGATACTTCACTGTGCCAAAGTTTTAATAAACAAAAATTTAGATACGACACAGTTCCCCCATACTGCTACAAATGGAGGGTTGTTCGAAGAAAAGAAAAATATGAAGAGCTACGGGAGAGTATTTGTCAGGAGCTATTATATTTTTCTCAAACAGGAGCTATTTGTATGTAAAACAGCTTATGATTGGAACCGTGTTTTATATATTATGTGACGACCAGAAAAGACATGTCAGAAGATGGAACTAGGGTCTGGGCAATAGACAAGCCAAACATTGTCCGTCCTCCTCCTTGCTACAATAGGGAGGTCAGACATGTGGGGACATCCAGCATGTTTGCAAATGTGTGTCACTGTTTTCTACTTTATTTAACTTGAGTTGCAATAATACTTGTAGTCTGTCATCTTCTAAGTACTTCTGACATTTTCACGTTTACAGTTAATCAGTGCTCGGACTAGCAAAAGAAAAATATGAAGAGTTACGAAAGTCTATTTGTCGGGAGGAAATGGTAAACCTAGCTTGTATATTGGATGATAGATTATCAGTACCACAACACAACTCGTGATCTTGGAAGACTGAAGACGCCATGGCTCTAGAGGACCTTTGATCTTCGATTCAGCGGTGCCCACTCGAGCGACACGGGGCACTTGTCCTAAATCCTCTCCAGAAACCCCGCAGGGAGGTGCGCGCGCCGAGCCGGTGGCGGGAGGGCCGCGCAGCACCCGGCCACACAGGAACGGTCGCCACGACCTCGAACCACAGGCACAGCCCAGGATCCCGAAGCAGAGGAACGCCACGGATGCCCGTGGCTGCGCGTCCAGGCAGTCCCTAGCTAGCTGGACTCCTCCATGCCGATTGAGGTCGATCAACGCGGCGGCACCTCCCTGCGATCAATTCCACATGCACCACCAGATGAGAGCAAGAACTACCTAGTTAACTGCATCTCAGTGAGGTGCAATTATTTCGGTCATGGCTGGGAACCATGCTACTGTTGCGGGGACATCATAAAAAAGAGGTTTGCCACGAGGTCAAGGAAGATTGTTGGGCCAATTGTCCACCCAAGCTGACACCTCAATAAGTGAGGGAAGATTAATCGGTGAAACGAAGAGCATTACTTTCTATGAACAAGACTTCTCTGATCTGATATCTTCAGTATGGTGTCAATAATGTACCGACACATGTGATATGCGATAATTGATTGGTCTTTTATAGTTTTTGTACGAGATATATGATCTGTTGCTAGTTTCCTATCCGTTTAGATTCCCATACTCCCTTCTATCAGGATCAAAAGTTTCACAGCGTGTACATGGTTTGAAGCCTTCTCTGCTGACGGTGACGGCTGCTGTAGCATATTGCGAACCCATTGTTTGCCTTTCCAAAATGGTAATAATCTGATTATTATCGAGGGCCTACTTCAAGGTTTACCCTACCGACCAAACCGTTCCGACCGGTCCGGACCGGTAAGGTCGGTTACCGGTCGGTAACCGGTCAAAACCGGTCGAAACGGGTAAAAACCGGTCAAAATTCATCAAATTTTTAAATTTATTTTGAATTTAAAATCGAAAACCGGCATACCGGGCTTACCGGTCCGGATCGGTAAGCCCGGTTACCGCGGTTACTGGCCGGTAACCATCGGTTTTGCCATCCCTGGCCTACTTTCTTCATTGGTAATAATCTGATTATTATTCCAAACAATAACAAAAGAATGCACCCTCCTCCATTTTCAAAATTAACTACCAGCAAACATCGAGATCCAGTTAATTGCAAATTATATTTATCTGGCCATTGGATATCTTTGTGATAGCAACCCTCGTTGTTCAAGGATGTAAGCAATTTACAACTGCATAGAAACCGCCTCACGAATGCCAGTTCCACAGATTCCTCACCTGTGCACTCTCAATTTATTTAGCACAGACAGCTATTCCTCGTGCTTGTGTCATTCTTATATTAATACATTCTGAAACTTTTTAGAAACAACAAGCGCAGGGGATGATTGTGTACTAACTTGGGTACAACAACAAATAGTAGCAATTTGGGCACAAGAACAAGTAGCTACGTCGAATCATGAATTATTTAGCACAAAGAAGTAGCTACTATTTGCTACAATCTCTACTAGTCTGTTCGGATTGAGAGGTTTGCACCAGTTTTTTATGTTTTCGAAGTTCCTACACATCTGTTAACAAAAATTGCTACCACGCAGTTGTACATGTAGTACCGTAGGGTGACGTATAGAGCCATGACGTGGATGTCGCATCTTTCATGAAATTCTCTTAGGCATATGATTAACCACATTTTGTCTAGCTTAAATTTCATGATTGCAATGACTCGTCGACATTGCGTCTTAATTCTCCTAATTCTTCTACCAGCAACGGTGATCATATAAAGTAATGTGCTGCTGCACAAGTTTCGTTGATGTGTGTTTACTCTCACCAAACCAGTAGAAACTTTTTTCTTAACATTTCATCAGTGGCAAGTAACTAGTAATACTCTCATCATACATTAGCATATTTTATTATACCAATTTTCGTGTGTCCCATGTGAAATTTAGTATTTTATTGTATAAACTTTATGTACACGCTATATAATAATTTATATGACACCAATTTGCGTGTGTCCCATGTGACAAATTTAGTATTTTATTATAGCAACTTTATGTACACGCCATATAATAATTTGAATATATTTTATGATACCAACTTTATGTGCGCACCATCTAATAATTTTAACATATTTTATGATAACAACTTTATCTTCAATATGTAGTAACTTTATTATATTTTATTATAGCAAATTCATATGGACAACATATAATAATTTTAGTGTATTTTGTGATAGTAACTTTATGTGTGCACCATGCATGTCATAATTTTACATTTTTTATGATAATAGCTCTATGTGCATCATATAGTAACTTTAGTATATTTTATTATAGCAATTTTATGTGCACATCATATATTAATTTTAGTATATTTTGAGATAGTAAATTTATGTGTGTGCCATGTAATAAGTCACAGCCATAACAGGTTGCTAGCACATAAGGGCACAAATTGTCACATGCAAATTATTCCAATATTACAAGGAATGGTAATGCAATTTCTTGTTACATCTGGGTCCACCTTATATATTCATAATAAATAAGCATTATATTCACAAAACAAATTGGTTCAAGAAAAACATATTCAATCATACACCAAACAAAATAGCAAAAGTTGTTCGCCTTGGCGGTCTCGACGAGCATGATAATTGGTTTGGGCAGAGCTCCAGTCTTCTTTTATAGGGATGCCCTTGCTTCTTTTGTTGCCGAGGGGTCCTTTAGAAACAAACCTGTAGATGGGTGAGGTCTGGGGTGGAACACCAAATAAATTATTGCTGGGGTTGTCATTACCATGAATAGACATGTTGCTACACTACTTGGGGTGAATCTCTAGAGTTGCTATTATCATATTTCTATGCTACAGTAGAATAATAGCTAAACAATCATTAATTAATAAGATGGCGCTCAAAGCAATATCATCAGGAGCTTCACATGCCATCAAGTTGATTCTTGTATATGAAGTCTTTTCTGAGCCATTTTTGTCTTCCATTTGACAACTCCCTTTGTGGATCACTTTTTAATCTAGAAACTAAATATCACACTTGGAACATTCATGAATAGCCATAAAACTTGGGTATGATTGTATAGTAACTTGGGTACAACAACAAATAGCAATTTGGGGACAACAGCACGTAACATCAAATAAAGAATCTTTTAGCACAAAACAAATAGCAATTTTCAGGAAATAGAAATAGGACACTCATGGTCAGCAATTGAAATCAAGTAAATAGATAATAGCAATTTGTGTAAAACTACTAGAGGCAACTTGGAATCAATCAGTGTAAATCATAATTTTGGTAAAATGACTAGTAGGAACTTGATATTCTATATCTACACTTGACTGTAACTTGTGCAACCTCGTTGTTGATATAGATACAGCTTTTACGAAATTGAAAGCATCATAAGTAAAGGTCATCAAGGTAAATCTCTAACCCCTAAACAATAAAAAAAATACTTGTAAACAAACTAACATGACGGTCTCATTGTAAACAGATAGAGCATGTAACCAAGTTAGGAAAAGATATCACTGTTCTGTTCGATTTGTAAAGACAAATTTAAAAAATAAGTGAAGAAAGTAAGGAGCTTCAGTAGGCGAGAGCACATTCATTCCTGCCTTGAGAGTGAATTATCATCCTTTCCTGCCTTGAGAGCGAATTATCCCTTCCTAAAAACCTAGGCATAGAGGACCCATGCATTCACACTGCGTTTTGCTACCATAAGTTTACTACTACTACATAGATCAAAGAACATGTACTTGCCCTTCTAAGGATTTGTGTCATCCCCTGGCTGTGGAGATATTCTCTTTTCTTCTTTTTGACCAACTTGAAGCTCCTTTGGTTGTGCTTGCTTGTGATGTCAGCGAGGCTTATAAATCTGATCATATAGAAGAAAAAAATATTCATGTGAAATTGAAGATGAAACTGTGTTTTATTGAAAGGCAAAAAAAAAATTGATGGGGCACTGACATTATGAGTTGCTACTGCGCCGACAATACAGGTTTCTACTACTGCATGCATTTTTTTTGGGGGGGGGGGGGGGGGGGGGGGGGGGGGGGGGGGGGGGGGGGGGGGGTGTGAAGAATCTGCACTAGCCTTATCTGGCTGAGGAGCTTTTCATTCTTTTTCTTTGCGATCAATTTGCATGTCTTGTAGCTGTACTAGCAATTTGCTATCCCAACAACCAGAAACGAAAACAAGAATTTGCTACCTGAACACTAAAAGGATTTGCTACCATGGAATTATAGATAGTTACCATATAAATTCAAACCATCACAAGGCAAATCTTTGGTGGCCCGGCCACACTCAGCAACTAAGCCACTGTTTTCTAGTGAATTCAAAAAGCACTAGCAATTCAAAAAGGCTCATTTTTGGAAGTTCCGACCTTTTTTTTTGTGGTGTGGCCAACAATAGTTGCCTTAAGGGCGATAAATCTACATATTCATCAGGAAACAATGAACTTATATAATCGTTGTCTATAATTTATGTACTACGGAGGTAAAAAACTAATATGGCTATTGCTATTTGTCGTCACCTGACTATTCAGGAGAACGGCAAATATTTAGGTCGAGGGAGCAACGATCAATCGAGGAGTCAATCTAGGGCACACAGAGAGTTTATACTGGTTCAGGCCTCCCGAAGGATAATAACCCTACGTCCAGTGTATGTCGTGTTGAATATGGTGGTGTGTATGATCTATGAGCTGATCTCTCTCCCATCGGAGGGTTACATGTATATTTATAGTTCTGTTACCGCCTCTAGGAGTCATTGCCTTGTTCTACAAGACTTCCGATCTATAGTAACAGATTCGGAGTCTATCTACAAGTTTCCTTTCGTACGATACAAGTCTTCAGAAAATATAAAACTAAATCTTCGAGAATATCTGAAAATATGGGTTACGACACCATTCAAGGTTTTGCTAACAATATTTTTAGAATTTCCTATTGTTGACTACAAAAAGAAATTGTTCTATGAAAATAAGGTGCTATTGCTAGTTCACATGAAGTTGCTACTGCTACTGCTAGGCCATACAAATATGAAAGAAAAATTTCAGCACGTTTGTGTGTGGTGTGATAATGAGTTCACATAACTGCATGACTCAATAGCAGCATGTCCTGAAGGCATGTTTCCATCAGGGGCATCCTTTGGAAGTTCATTAGTACAACTAGATTACCTACTAGTTCATGCAGGAAAAAATTGCAGGTAAAGTAAAAATTCTGATTCCTACAGGTCCAGGTCATGTTTGTCGCTTGTCGGACAGCACACAGGGCTGCCAAACAAACTGAACTACTACAGCAAGCGTATGCTAGAGATGCCATGTTTCCAATGCTCGGTTACTTACTAGATCGTAGCAATTTTCTCGATTGCAAGGCACTAAACACCGTTAATGTATGGACTCGACTCCAATCAACGAATTCCACGTCCAACTCCTGGGATCTAAACACTAAACATGGTCCATGCCAGCAGTAATGTTTGATTAGACTTTTTTTAATGAAATATCTAAATAGAAGTAACAACGCTGCAGCACTGCTGAGCTCCTCCATCATCGGTCAGTTAAGCAACTGGAAAATTGATGCCCAGAAGGTGTTTGACGCATTGATTAATTCATTCCCAGTCAAACGTGAAGTAGCAACTTGTATAGGAAAAAAAGGAAGGACGTACGACCACGCACCTCGGCGGCTCGGCCTCTACCAAGCGGCTCCTGGATCAGGAGGGCGCCGTGCAAGCCGCCATGGGTCGCAGAGGGAGGAGCGTGTCGCCGATTCGCTCTTGAATTCGCCGCTGTCGAGCCGCGCTGCGACCGGATCGTGGAGGGGACAGGCCCCTGGATTAGGTGCGATTTGGAAGATTTGGAAGCCACCGTTGCCGTGACGCGCCCCGGACGGGTTGGATGCTGCAGCCGCGCCGGGTACAGGGCTGAGGGAGGCCGTCGCGCTGCATCCGGGATGGGATGGGAGAGGCGCCGGCGGCCGTGGCACGCTGGGGATTGGGTGGTGGGGCCGTCACGACGCGCGGGAGCGGGGTGGAGGAGGCGCTGCGGCGCGTCGAGGACAGGGAGGAGGGGTTCACTGTGCCGCGTCCGGGGAAGGGCACTATAACAAAAAGGGTCTGTAGCGACGCAACCCAAAAAAGAATAGCGACGGCCATGAAAGAAATCTGCCCCTACAAAGGAAGCAGTAGAGGCCCCTACAGAGGAAGCAGTAGAGGCGGCCCACATTATGGTCCGCCGCTACAGAACCTCTATAGCGGCGGACATGTGGGCCGCCTCTACAGAGTGTCCCAAAACGCTGTATAATAGAACCGGTCGCCCCCAAACCCTACTCATCTCCCACACTTCTCTCCCAGCCGCGGCCGCCTCCCCTTCCGCCCCCTGTCCCCTTCAGATCCACCCTCCTCTCCCTCCGCCCACGCCACTCCTCGAGGAGGTCGCGGATGACGTCGACGCTGGCGCCGACTGCTCCGTTCCGCGTCCTCGACGAGCCGGCGGCGTGGAGGAGATTCGGCGCCTCCTCGGCCAGATTCAGGCATTGCATCGCATCCCTCTCCTCCACGACGGGACGACGGCTAGGGTTGAAGACGACGGCGCTGCGGATCTGGCCCCCTCCTCGTCGCCGAGCGGCTGGACCTCTTGCTTCTCCTCGCCGAGCTCGTCCGCCGCCTCCTCGCCGAGCACGTTTGCCGCCTCCTCGCCAGCCGTGGCGAGTGGATCCGGGCGGTGGGGTGGCGGAGTGAGTGGATTGGGCGTCCACGGCCCCAGATCTGGCCACCCTTCGACCCGCCGTGCACCTTCTACTCCCCGTGAGACGTCTCCCTCCGTCACGCCTTCTTCGACCTCGCCCTCAACAACCGTGTATGGCTCTGGGCTCCGGCTCCTCCTCCACGGCGTCGCGCTGCAGATCGACGACGTCGTGGGCAGCTTCGGGCCCCTCCTCCATTGACGGTGAGTCGCGGCCTAGACAGATTTGGGAATTTTTCTCGCCCATATTGTTTCTTGACTGGAGGGGCTCTGATTGTTCGTGTTGTGCGGGTGTACAGGGAGGTGCCCGTGCTGTTCACGTTGGGCGAGCAGGCGGCCAGCGATGTGGCCTCGTGCTGCTCTCAGTCAGGCGACCATCATGGACGAAGTGAAGGCCTCGTGCTGCTCTCAGTCAGGCGACCATCATGGACGAAGTGAAGCGAAGATGGTGTTGTCGGCTGCAACTGCAGTCCTCAAAGTTTGAGTTGGTGAAGATCTGTTCTATTGTAGCGCTTGATTTGTACAATCTATTAAAGTTTCCAATCTGTAGTCCTCATGATTTGAGTTCATTCTGTGACCTGTCCGAGTGCATCTTTGTGATTGATTTGTGCATCCAAGTGCATGCCAGTACTTGATTTTGTTGTGTTATCTTGAAATCTGAGCTGCAGAGAGCAGCTCCAGCCTTTTTTTTTATTTTCTGAAATCAATAGTAGCGGCGGTTCACATTGACACCCGCCTCTACAGAACCCCCTCTGTAGGGGCGGGTGACATAGTGAGCCGCCCCCACATGGTCCTCAGTAGGGACGGTTTTGGGAACCGCCGCTACAGACCAATGTCTGTAGCGACACTTGCACAGCGGCGGTTCGCCTAAACCGCCCCTACAGGCTGTTTTGGGCCGTCCCTACAGGTCTTTTTTGTTATTATGGGGAGAGGAGGCCGCTGCCGTGCTGAGCCGCTGCGCCCGTCGCCATGAGAAGGAGTTTGTGGTGCGATTTGGAAGGTCGGACGGCCGAGAGGAGGATTCCCGATCCGGAGAGGTAGTGGTAGACAAAAAAGGAAAGGAGAGGACGCGCGCTCGCTTATAGCGCGACGGTACGCGCTGTAACCGCCGCGTCCTTCTGTGATATTTGTAACTTTTGGCGTATCGATTGATGCCGAATTTTGCAAGCCTAACTTACGGATCCCGTTTGCTTCTGCTTCGTAGTGTCTTCCCAAGCCATGGCTTCGCAAGGAAGTCGCCGGCGCTCAGAGTACGGCGAGGGGGACGGTGTTGACCGGCTCAGCAACCTCCCCGAGGAGCTCCTCCTCCTGATACTCGGCTGTATGACCAGGTTCGGGGACGTCTGCGCAGCTGCCCGGACCAGCGTCCTCTCCCGCCGGTGGCGGCACCTCTGGAACGGGCTTCCCGAGCTGATCTTCGACGATGTCGATCCTGAATCAGTGGACGCCGTGCTCGCTCAGGTCACCCGCCCCGCTCTGAGCCACCTCGACATCTCCTTCCAGGCTGCAGTGCGCTCCCGGCGCGTCTCCTCGCTTCTTCGCGCCGCCCAGCGGCTGGCGCCGGAGAGCTTTGCAATCAGCGTGGATGTCGACATTGAGAAAAACCATCGCATCAAGTTGCCCTGTTTCGGTCGCACCGTGTCCCTCTCGCTTGACGTGGCGGGCCATCCGGCCAGTTCACCATGCTCGAGAGCCTGTCACTCACTTCGGACTGCATGAACCCTGCCACCCTGCTCCCCATGTGCCCATTCCTTCGTGTTCTAGATATTGATGACCGCGGGGGGCTTGATGTTATTGTGACTGTTCATTCGGCTTCGCTGGAGGTGCTTTCTGTGTCCACCAATTCAGAAATCCGCCGGATCGACATTAATGCCCCGGTGCTGAAGGACGTGAAGGTAAATGTCGATACAGCTGAAGAAGAGTTCACTGTGTTGTTCTCTGCACCAATGGTGAATAAACTTGATTGGGTATGCCATGGTGTCAATACTGGGTTCGGCATATGGAACATTGAGAGGATATCCGAGCGCAAGCTAATATGTGGTATCGCTGGGCATAGGATGTTATGTGCGTCTGTTTTCTCTGACCTCTTTTTCCGTTTCTGCATTGTGTGCCTTTCCTTGGAATGAAATGTTTAGATGGAACTCAGGGCATTTCCTTTTCGTTTTTCAAATGCAGGTTTCACTGGATGCAGTTCGGAGCTTCGCGCAAGAGATGTCGCAGCTTCCAAAGACCAACTTTTCTACTTTGGAGCTGGAGCTCCGCACAGGGATGCATGTTTATGGATCGTTGGTATTGCACTTGCTTCGGATTCAACCAGTTATCCAACGGCTTAAGGTTGTCCTTGGTGGAGGCCAGGTACCCACTCATATTGTTTGTATCATGCAAAGATTCTCAATAGTTTCCATTTGTCTTTAGACTGAAAACTGAGTAACAGGCATCAATGATACATGGTCAAAAATTTTTTCAGGTGTGGAAATCATGCTCTCCAAACTGTCCTTGTGAACACCCAAGCAACTGGAGAAGTGAATGTGTTGCTTTGACTGATCTGGAAGAGGTTGAAATAGTGGGATTCAAAGAAAAAGATTATGAAATTGATTTCCTGAAACTACTACTCCGATGTGCAACAGTGCTTCGAAGAATGACTATGACAGTATGTAGTAAGATCTCGCTAAGTAACAATGGATATAAGAAGATTGATGGCATTCTTGGGAAATATCCTCATGTGGAATGTCATGTTTACAGCAGCTGTTGTAAAATAGTATGTATCCATGATTAGCAATGTCCCTTGACGGAGCAAGTGTTTTTTCATTTTCTTTCGAAAGACTGAACAAGTACTGTTCTGATGCTTGGGTTCATTGGTAACTCCATTGGTTTTTATGTTGCTGCTATGTTTTGGTCCATGTAGGATAGTTTAGTACTTCTATGGGCGAATCTACGTTCTATAAACTTGCCAGGAGGGTGGTTATCAGAATGTCAAGTACTAGTGTGCAAATTATGTGCCAAAAAGTATCCTTCAGGATTTTTACGCCAAATAATATCATGCATCGCTTGTTTGACCGTATGTTATGTATGACTCAATATTTTAACTTGCCAGGTTACAACATTGGATGAATTTGTCGGCATCTTCAGATTTTTTTCTCTCTCTAAATGATGTGATGCTCGGAGTCGATCTCTTAGAGCATCTCCAGCAATGGACCTCAAAATAAAGCCCCTACTTTTATTTTAGGAGCTGGCATGCAAAAATGAGGGCCCAAAATGTGGCTCCAACTCCAGCAGTTTTTGGTCCAAGACCCTATTTTGTGTGGGACCCATCAGTCAGAGCAAAAATTCCTCACATTCTCCTTCCCAGCGCCCGGCCTTTGCGCGACTGCTCCCCGCCCAGCGCGTCCACGACGCCGCCCGCCCTGCGCCGCAACTGCCCCCCCCCCCCCCCCCCCCCCCCCCCCCCCCGGCGCTAGTGCGGCTAAGGACGAGGCCGGCAAGGCGCCAAAAACGGTGCCGTCGCGGACTCGCTCGCGGTCGTCCTGGTGGAACAGCGCCCACAGCATGCTGTGGTGCCGTCACGGACTCGCTTGCTGTCGTCATACGACCGCCGCCGCGGCTCTTTCGCGCAATTGCCGGCGGCGGCCAGCACGTCGCCACCGCGGACGCAGGATAAGGACTTGCATTGGCGACGCCGGAGCTCGAGGGCGCCGCAGCCGAACTGTCGGGAGAAGAGGGAGCGGATGCCCAGGGGGAGCAGCAGCATCACGAACACGACGTCGCAGCTCCAGCCAAGCTTTGCGAGATGCGATGTTGTAGTCGTGGCTGCTCGCCTTGCCTCCACCAAATCAACAGGGAATCGAGCTTGTCTTGTCTCCATCATTAAATTAATGTGGAATCGAGTTTGCCTACACCAAATGGATGCAAAGTCGAGCTCGCGCGCATCAAAATCGAGCACGGAATCGAGCTTATGCATCAAAATCGAGCCTGGCCGCCGTCGCGGATCCGGGCGGCGCCGCGCAGTGGCTCAAGGAGAACGTACGGCCCTTCCTGCCAGACACCAAAGTCGCCGCACTCACGGCCGGCAACAACTCAGCGCTTTTGTGCCGCAGCTCCGGCCGACCACCAGGTGCTCGACCCGTGGCTGCGCATCGGCCGTCAGTTCTTGGAGCTCGTCATCTACGCGGAGCTCACCGTCCATGGCCCAAGCTTACCGGAGGAGCGCGACGGTGGGTGAGGCCGGGTGAGAGCGAGCGTGGAGGCCCAGCGGCGGTGGGTGAGGCCGGGCGACGGTGGGCGAGGAGTCCCGGCGGCGAGGTAGAGGGGCGGCGCGTGGAGGCCCGCCGGCGAGGAGGCTCGCCGACGTGGAGACCTGTCGATCTGGGAGAGGGGCGAGGGCGGGGAGGCACGGCGGCGAGGGCGGCGAGGGAGGCGAGGCGTGGCCGGGCCACCGCCGCCGGCCGCGGGCAGCAAGGGCGCGGGCGGCCCGGCTCGTCGAGGACGCCGGCGAGATGCGGATGTGGCGTGCGGGAGGAGGAGGGAGAAGAGAGAAAAAAGGAAAAAGAAGAGAGAAAAAAAAGAAAAAGAAAAGAAAAATAGTGGGACCCATGAATGAGAGGGAGGATGGGAGGACCCTAGGATTGGGGGCTTGGAGATGGAGTTTGAGAGGGCATGCAAAATGAGAGCCCAAGTAGGGTCCTTGCTGGAGTTGATTTTTTGGCTCAAACTCCTAAATAATAGAGTAGGGGCCCAAGTAAGGGCCTTGCTGGAGATGCTCTTAGTTGTAGTTCCTTGGGCGTTGAGGCATCAATTCGTGTTGGGTTATAAACCATGACGCATCGAGGGACACAAAACTTGCGTACGGATGCAGGTTCCTTGGGCGTGGCGGCATCAGTTCGTACGGTTAATTATAAACAGAACTTGCCGGCTTCCACGTACGCACGGACCCAGCTAGGCAGCTACTCGTGGGATATCCAACCATGACGGGCGACGGCGACGTTGACCTCAGATCGCGGACACAAGCTGCAGCTGGAGGACTGCAACACCCGATGACGTTGGACATCCTGCTGGAAATCATGGCGCGGTCCGACCCGGTGACCCTCGTGCGCTGCGCCGCGACGTCCAGGTCCGTCCGCCGCCGCACCGCGGAGCCGGCGTTCGGCCGGCGCCTCCGCCTCCGGCACGCGGACCGCTTCGTCCCGCCCCTCCTGCGCTGCCACCTGATCGAGAGGAACAAGAATTGCGCAGAAGAGAAGCTGTTCGTGGTGGACGACGCCTCCAGGTTGCTCGCCACCAACTCCGGCCACGACGGCGAGTTCTTGGGGCGCCGGAAGAAGGCGCTGGCGTCGCGCGACGGCCTCGTCCTCCTCCGCACCAACACCACCGATCGCGCCGAGGAGGAGCTTAGCGTGTGCGATCTGGCCAACGGCCGCAGCCACACCCTGCCTCTGGAACCGTCGTTCCCAGATGTCGTTGAACGCGACGATGTTCGCTGGAACGCGGACTCTGTAGACCCAGAATCCTGCTATGCGGTCAAGTATGTTTTGCTCGCCGACGACGGCGAGCCCGGCGAGGACAGTATTGTTGGCCGGCCTTTCCGTGTGCTCAAGGCGAGCCTGGTCTTGGCAGAACACGACCGGTATCTACAGATGCAGACCTTCTCGTCGGAGCACGGAACGTGGGGCCCATACACCAGGACTCCGACTCTTCAGATACGTGGAGACTGTTTTCTTTCGTCAGGGCGATGCAGGCCGCTGGCTATCGGTAACACCACACTTCATTGGCTGTGCGTCACGAACTGCGGGAGCTACATGGTCAAGGTCAGACTCAGAACGTTTGGGGCGACCGTGACGAAGCTTCCGGCAGGCTTCCCCAGAAACAGGTGCCGGTGCCTTCTCGTGAGTCGTGACCATGGCGGCCGGCGAACGGATCCCGGTCGTGCTCGTCGCGGACGACGAAAAGCGAGAGATATCCTCTTGGACGCCGGCGAAGCGGGGACAAGAGCCAAAGCTGGTAATCGAGTACGAGGCGATCCTTCGGTTCATGACCAGGTCGGGTGGAAGCGGAATAAGCAGACGGATCTTCAAGTCGATCTCAAGTGGTTTGGTGAGAGGAGCGGCATAGTGCTCGTCAAGATACGTGCCAGCGGTGGTTTCAGCTGGGCCCATGCTTTCTTCTGGCTTGATCTCCTGTCCATGAAGGTCGTAAGGTGGTCGACTTCTCGGGCCTTGAATGGAGAAGTCCATTTTCCCTACGAGATGGATTTGTCGTCTTGGGCTCCAACATTTGATTTAGATTTGTGATATTGTTATTAGCTAAATTATGAATCGATTTGTGTCAGATTTTGAACAAATAGGAAGAACAAGAGTAGGATGAACCTGAAACAAAAAGTTCAGTGTTTTTTATTGTTTCCTCCGTCAGATTTTTGTGTCCACTGAAATCTTACTTGAATTTTGTGTAAAAACAGTCAGTTTTGTTTGTGGTGTTTTGTTTCTGTTAGGAGGTAAAAAACTGACCAAAAACGAACAAAAGTCACCCAGATTCACTCAGGTCAGCACATATTGCGTTCCCTCGTTGTTAACTGAGAAACTATGCCGTTAACATTTTGCCTCTCTGGTGTACATGTGCTACCTATATAATTAAGAATGAATTCAACTGTTAGTTGTTGATTTTTTTTTCAGATATTTAGACATTATCTATCGATTCTAAATAAACATTTTGTTTGTGTTATTGAAAATTTTGAATCACAGAAAGGTTGCAAAAATTGAATGTATCAGCTTTTATCTATAGATTATGACAGCAATTATTGTCAGATATTGATACTGTTACTGCCAACCGAGTGTGAAAGCATATTTCTAATGCAGAGTAAAGTATCAGCTATATTAAAATCTAAAGCAGAAAATAGAACAGATGAGTTTGTAACCCATCAATATGATCTGGTATGAAAAATCATATCGACTTGATTTTGTGTATTACCTTCAGCATTTCACAACTTGTTAACTCCAACATGTCCTGACCTTTCTCAGAGCCTAGAAGAAAAATTTGAAGACATTTCGAAACACATTGTCTCAACGCATGAAGAAGACACAAATTCAATAGACCATGCAATTGTAAAAGATTAATTACTTATGTTTCTATGCTTATTGAGTTCACTGTCCCCTTGCTTGAGAGATTATACAATTATTTTGGTTTGTCCTGGCAGGTGACTGTAGAACCCATATCAATTCACGAAAAAGAAAAGCTGTTTGTGGTGCATGAAGCTTATGCCAATCAAGTGACAACTTATCTGAGGTAATTATTGCATTACATATTACAATGTGAATAAAAAAATTATAAAAAATATCTAAAGATGAAAATGAACAAAAAAATGATTCTAATACTACTACCTTATACTCACAGTTACAGTACTCAGTCCCCTCGCCCAAAAAAAAAAGTTACAGTACCCAGTGACAACTGTGCAGGGAGAATCCAAACTAATGCGCAAAAATTCTGGACAATCATTCAAGGGGACGCCAATCACTGACAAACATCAATGAAAAAAAAAACATAAGAGGAAAGCTGCTCTGATGAACAATCATTCTAGTAAAAACACTACAGGGTTGCGTGCCCTCATTATCCTTAGTTACTTATAGACATCATAGCAGAGCAACATTGGAATTTTTTTTTTCCGAAATGGGTTTTACTACAACCTGCAAAAATGACACTTCAGTTTCAATTTCCCCGTTTTACTACATGGTAGTTATATTAGGAAGCATCCAGTCTTTGAAATCCGCAAAATAAATTAAAGTCATACAATCTAATAGAATAATTCGAGGAAACGACAAAGAATTGGTTCTGCTAAACCAACCTGAATTAGCTAATCCTAGGGTCAGTACCCTATACAAGATGCGCAAACAGGGGTGCATTCACCGTAAAATTGCAATCCAAAACAACAGAAGGGAGACGGAATAACTGTTCTTAGAAAATTTAACCAATTTGCAGTACAATCATTCCGCAATGACCCAAAAAAAAAAATCAAACATTCAAAATGAGGCACTCCCAGCGCTCGTAGCAGTATTACTAGGGAACACTGCAAGTACATACCAGGGGGGTGGTTATCAAGTTAAGCATCTGACATTGAATGCCCTTACAGATTTCATATCCACTATATCATTTAGAGTTGATCTCAAACAATAATCAGTCCTACATTTTGAGCTCTCAATGGAACCACACGAGCCAGATTCCACGGTCTCAAGATATCAACCATCAATCAATCAACTCTCATGTCTGCTCCTCACTGAATGTTGATATAAAGATCGAAGTACTAGTATTCACATTGCATTTTCTCATCAAGGTTGCCAATGATGTACACATCCATTCATAGCACTTATACAAATGGAAATATTACTCGTAATAAAATGAAAATACACCTGAAGTGCACGCGCCCATTGATTCAAATAGAGAAAAAAAAGTCTAATTAACAAAGTCCACTACTAAAGGTTGGAACCCAAGACGACAAATCCATCTCGTAAGGACAATATACGGATGCAAAACGAACCCGATCATCATAAAACCACCTTACGATCTTCTTGGATTGGAGATCCAACCAAAACAAACACCAATAAGGAATCTTGATCAGCACTGCGCCGCTTCTCTCTGAAAACCACACTAGCTCAATATGAACCGTGTGTGGTCGCCCCGCTAGTGAATTGCCTACGTTGTCGAACCCTAGGATTTCCTTGTTCTTGATCACCACCTGTGGCTGTTCCTTCCATATCTTGGTGTGCTTGCATTGCACCCACATTGATATCTTCCTGTCGTCGGCGACGAGCACGATCGGGCTCCCGCCCATCGAATTTGTTGCTAAGAGGTAACTGACATGCCGCCCCTGCTCGACGTCGGGGAATCTCGTTGGGAGCGACGTTAAGGTGACCCTTTTTGCTTTGACGTGGAGCATGAGGACATAGCTCTCCCTGTTGGTCAGGCACAACCAGTGCACAACACCGTCTACAACCAGGGGGCTGCTCAACCTGTAGGATACACGTGCAGGTAAATTAGGAGTTCGGATTTCGGTGAAAGGGCCCCATATACCATGCTCGGACGAGAATGTTTGGACCTGCAAACAACGTTCAGAACGGTAGTCTGACGGCACTATTCTTGCCTTGAGCACCTGAAATGGCCGGCCAACATCGCTGGCGCCACAACCGGTCTCGCCGTCACCGACAAGCAAGACATGCTGTGCACTGGAATACCTGGGGAACGTATCTGGTTGGGGAGGGAGGGTCTGGCTTCGACGTGTGGCCGGGTCGCACACGAGTAGCTCCTCACGGCGGGACTGCTTGTTGGTGGCGCGGATGAGAAGGAGGCCCTCGCGCGACGACACGGGTTGCAGATCCTTCAAGTTCTCGCCGCCGGGACCGGAAGCGAAGCCCCGGCGGACCTTGACCAACCTGGTGGCGTCTGCCGCGGTGGTGTCCACGAGCCACAGGTTCTGCTTGCTCGTCGAGTATTCGTAGATGGTGTCCCCTGTCAGGTGGCCGCGCAGGAGGGGGAGGACGAAGCGGTCGGTGTGCCGGAGGCGGAGGCGGCCGCGGAAGGTGGCGTCGCCGTCCGCGACGCGGTGGCGCGCCTCCCGGCACGTCGCGGCGAAGCGCACGAGCGTGGCCGGGTCGGAGCACGCCGCGATCTCCACCATGACGTCGAAGGGAAGGGACGGCTTCTGATGTTGCCGCCGCCCTCTTGCCTGTGCCCGCGGCCTCGCGACTTGTTGGCCGCCTCCTGACATGGCTGCTTCGTGTTCACGATCTTGATCGATCGGGGATCAAGTTTCGCTCGCGCCGCGGCGACGGCGGCGTCCGGCTCTTGGATTACAGTTTGTGGTTGCGTATAATAATAGGCAGATGGATGACGCGGCGCGCAAGGACCTCATTAGGAAACGTAACCCCTACGGAAAAAAAATCACCATATTGCATATTGCGGTGTCCAAGTCAAAGATTTGGGCCAATACGTAGCGGTATTGCATATCGCGGCTGGCTCCGAAGACATGCTCCTGTCGCACGTTCCGCAGCACGATCGAGCTGCCCTGCTTCGACTGTGCCGAATCATGCGGTGGATCCTATCCGTAGGACGGCCTACAGTTTACAATTGATAGGTCACCTAAAGATTCGTGCAGATCATGCATCTGACAGTCATTCAATCCTCTTCCTCCTCTCAACCTCCTCGACGCATGGCCGCAGGTGATTGAGCTCCAAGGCCGAAGCTCGCTCCACGTTCCGTAGAATCCCTTAGTTGTGAGGGTTTGTACCTTAGAATCTCCTTCTCCTCCCTCGGACATAGAAATATGGGGGTAGGAGGCCTGGCGGTGGGTGGCGCGGTGCGAGCGGGGCGGCGAGGCGGCGTGGGCGCCGCCGGCCGCAGTGGTCGTCGCCGGCAGTGGGTAGGGTAGGGGCGGGGGCGAGCATGACCAACTAGTAGCGAGGGAGCGGGCGGCGGGAAGCCGTCGGAGACGGGGAAGGAGGGCGGGGCAGGTGTTGTGGTTACAAGGCCACAATAGTAGAAGGGGATCCTCCAAAAGTCTATCACAAGTGAGGGACCTCTGGGAAGGACTAGGAAGGGACCAAACAAGAGCCAAGAGAAGTAGGTAATTAAGAGTTTGTATTCAATGCCTTGTCCTGAGGGTGGTAGGGGGTATTTATAGGCTGATACACCCCTACAACCCTAGAATTACAAGTACTATATTACTCTTCCTCTAGGGCACTATGGTCATTTCCTTATTACAAGGTGGGATTTCCTAACCTTAGTGGGCCAGAGACCAATGTACATAGGCCTATCCTATACCATACATTATCTTGGGCCTTGATGGGCTTCATGGCAGGCCAGGCCTTTGGGCCAGGGGGAGTGGACACAGTAGGCCTCCCCCAACAGCAGGGACGAGTACAGCCGATGAGTTTGCAAGGGAGTGGGTGGCGATGGCCGGATCCGGTGACGGGGAGTCGTGGGCCGACTTCGAGCAGGCCATGGACTAACCTACGAAGTCGATGCCGTCGGACAAGTCCCGAATCAAGTGGTTCACGTCCCGTTCACGCTGCCACCGACAGGCATGTTTTCTACGCTTAGGAGCCTTGAGCGCTCCTCTTGGTACACAGTGTACTCGTCCTGGGGATCGAGGCTGTAACGTCCCGCTCTCTGAGCCGAGCCCGCTTACACCTGGCAGCTCTCTAGGATCTCAAGACTGCCCTCACAAACCAACATAAGTCTTTTCTACGCACTACAAACCAATATAAGTTTTTTCTACGCATTTTGTCCTCACTTGTGCGCACCCGGAAAGACTTTCCGGTCGGTCACCCATCCCGAAATTGCTCTAGGCCAAGCACGCTTAACCTCAAAGTTCTTTCGAGATGAGCTTCCGGAAAAAAAGTTGCAACTTGTTGATATGAGTATTGTATCAATCTTATTAAGCCTTGAGCCAGATGTCACAGAGGCGGTGTCTGTTCGTTCTGCAAAACTTGAGGAGTTGAGGTTGAGTACCATCCACCCCGGTCGTCCCCCGTACCGACACATCAACACCCCACAGCTCAAGAAGGTGAAGGTGAAGTTGAATTGGAACCCATCAACCTTTACATTCATATCAGATTTGTGAACTTCCAGCTTTGTTTCTTCACCTTTGGCGCCGAGAATGACACATCGAACTCTCGGCTCATGTCTAGTTCCAGATTAGCTTCCTTGAGCTCTGGGGCGTCAATGTCGATATGGCGGACGCCAGAATCGAAGCAACAGGTGCACTCCACCGCAAGCTCCTCAAGCGTGGTCGAGTGAACAGTCACCTCGAGCGCTCCGCAAGCATGGGCTCGGAGAACGCGCAGGCGCGGGCAATTGGGGAGCAGAGCGACGAAGATGTTGCAGTTGCAGCAGTTGAGTTCGAGGCTCTCGAGCCTGGAGAACTCGCCGGCCGGTGGCGGCGCAACAGGCACGCAGTCCATCTTGAGGACGAGGGAGCTGGCGCGGTCGAAGCACGGCAGCTCGGTGGCCGGCTGCGGAATACCCTCTAGGTAATCCTGGTCACCAAATGGGTATTCCAGGCCGACGGAGACCGACTCAATCGAGAGCCGAGCGGCGGCGTGGAGAAGGGAGACGCCGCGCTCCAGTTTGAGGAGCAGCACCTTGATGTCGAGGCGGTCCAGCGCGGGGAGGGTGACCTGGGCGAGCGCGGCCTCCACTGCTTCGGGCCACACGTCCCTGAAGATGTACTCAGAGAGGCGGGTCCAGAGGCCGCGCCACCGGCTGGAGAGGACGCCGGTGCGTGCAGCATCGCGAGCAGATCCGAGACAGGTGAGCACCTTGAGGAGCAGCTCCTCGGGGAGGTCGCTGATACGGTCCACCCCGTTGCCGTCGCCACGCTCCGGGAGCACATCCCCTTGCGGCAGCTCCATTGATTGGGGAAGCTTCGAGGGGAAGGAAATGAATAGGGGGAGACGAACAGTGGCAGGTGATGGACGGGCCTCCTCCAGTTCCCGACATTTCCATTCAATTTTCTTTTCTTTTTTCCGATAGGAATTTCCACTCCGAGAATTTCAACGTTGTCCTTGCTATAACCTTGTGCCATTTTTTTAAGGCAAAACGTCCACAAGAGGTTCGAAAGTACTCCGAGAATTTCCTCCTTACTCAGGCAGGTAATTCGACATTCATCTTAAAAAAAAAAGGTAAATCGATGTTCTTACAGAAAGACCCTTAGCAAAGATATAAAACTACATATAGGTTCTTATAAGAGCAGAAGACAACATAAAAGAAAAATCCTCTCGAGAATTTAGCCACGCCGGCGAAGACGAGAACAAGCCAAATCCAGCGCTACGGCGGTTTGTTTCAAAACACACAGGTGAGAAACACTGACAACTTCAACAATGGAGCTCTCTAAAAAGATGCCTTCGCCCACACACAACAATCATATAGCACAAAGTCGTGGAGCAACCGCGCCATGGATGGACATGAGTTTCTAGATGTGGATGCAGGTAGATTGACACTTCAACGGTCCACCTCGAAAGTCGCCTCAAGGTTGAAGGGAGCATGACAATAGATTTGGAGCCATGGCGGGGACCTCACAGATCTAGCGGCATGGAGGGCGAAGGAAGGAAGGGGAGGTCACGCACCACGCCTCCATGATTGGGGGAGGCAGCGCGACGAGGATTCCGACCGGGGGAGGCGTCCGCGTGGGCAGGCTCGGTGAGGATTCCGACGGGGGTGGTGTCGCAGAAGGACAACGCGGGAGGAGAAAGAGTGCGGGAGGGGGAAAATCTAGGGGATCCACGATAGCTGTCTTTTGAGGGCCTAAAGGTGCGGCCTGAAAACAAAAGGGTGGACCCGTTGATTTAGGGAACTGAACAAATATAAGGCCTAACAGGGGCTCTGCTGGAGTTCAATTTTCGGCTCGGGCCTTTAAAAATAGGATAGGGTCTTGTTTAAGGTTCCTGCTGGAGATGCTCTTAGAGCCATATTGTCACCATGCATCAGATTTTAGTGAATACCACGCACCAGCTTTAAGTTCAAATATTCTCACTTTGCACCACCTTTTAGTATTGAATAGTAATGACAGGCCATTAAGGGCTCCTTTGGAGCATAAGAATCGAAAAACACAAGAATAGAATAGGATGGCAAGTGCAAAACAGGATTGTAAAACACAAAAAAAATTCAACATTGTCCTTTGGATGAGCATAAGAAACGTAGAGGAAAATTAAAGACGAAAGTTCTACATGCTCAACCCGGTAAATCGACATTCTTCTAGAAAGAAAAATGTTAAATCAATATTCTTACAGAAAGACCCTTACAAAAGATTCAAAACTATACATAGGTCCTTATAAGAGCACGAGATGACATAAAACAAATTTAAAGTTACAGCAAAATCCTCTAGAGAATTTAACCACGCCGACAAAGACGAAGAAGCCAAATCCAGTGCTATCGCAGTCTGTTCCAAAACACGCAGGTGAGAAACACCGATAACTTCCACAACGGAGCTTTTTGAGATGACACCTTCGTCCACAAATGAGACCATCATAGCACAAAAGTCGTCGAGCAACCGCGCAATGAATGGGCATGAGCTGTAGATGTAAATGCAGGCAGATTGACACTTCGGTGGTGCACCCAAAGGTCACCTCAATGTTGAAGAGAGCCTGATCATAGATATGGATTGAGCATCACCGGGCCGGACTGATGGAGCCTTCCTCAATGAAAGAGGCGTAAGGGCTATGCATGCCCCCTAGCTTAAAATGTTTCCCTTAAAAACAGTGTTTGCACAATGCTTTTTTGGCTGATTTTGCATTTTGCTTTTGTCTAGTGTCCCCCCCCCCCCCCCCCCCCCCCAAAAACCCCCCCTTCCTGATTTTGTTGTGAAGCTCCGCCAGTGCATAATCACCATCGTGTTGTCGTGCTGCCAGCCCACCATCGCTGTTAGCCCTCGCTGCCTCGATCTACCACATGGCCTTGTCGCTGGATCCAGTGAGGGATGTGGAGCCTCGTCCCAGATCCGCCATTTCGAATCACCAGAGAGCGAGGGGGCTTGCCGCCGGGTGACGCACCGTTGTCATAGCCCTTGCCGCTGCCGCGGGGCCTTGCTGTCACGGCTACAGCTTCCACGTCACCACACCGCATCATCTATCCCCGCCACAGCTGTCACGGCCGGATCTAAGAAGCCGAGAGAGAAAAGAGTGAGGGAAGGAGGGAGAGAGACGCGACAAGGAAGGTGGGAGGGAGGAAGAGAGATGGACCTGCATCTGCGCCTAACCCTGCCATGTCCTCTTCCGCCGAGGCGACAGCCAAACCCCAGCGCGCGAGCTCAGGGAGAGAGAGAGGGAGAGAGAGGGGGGAGAGAGAGAGAGAGAGAGAGAGAGAGAGAGAGAGAGAGAGAGAGACAGAGAGAGAGAGAGAGAGAGAGAGAGAGAGAGAGAGAGAGAGAGAGAGAGAGAGAGAGAGAGCGGCAGATAAGGTTGAGCGGAGGATTTTTTTTATCATTTTGGTGGCCCGGTTGCCTCTTGCAGTGACGGAAGGGTCATGTGACGTCAGCGACATTCGCAACTGAAATTCAAATTAACAATGGTAGACAGTGATGACATCAGCATGCCTGCCCCACCCCTACTAATAGACTCCTGAGCCTGTAGCATAACGGGAATTTGGGTGTCTGTCATTATTGTAAAAAGTAAAAATCAAAAGCCTCCAGTCAATTTGTACTAGTGTGTGTGACAATTGTATTTTAAATTGTTCGGAAAAAACAATTGCATCTTGAGGAAACTCTAACAAGAATATTTTTAATAATACACGAAATTCTCTAAAGTTTAGCTTTTGAATTACAGGACAGAGCTTTGCAGTTGCAGCTAGCTAATATCTGTCCAGCTGAAGAAGCAAGGTTCATTTAGAAATAAATAATAGCATGCAAACAATTTTAGTCATGAGAGCGCTATATATTATGTAACTTTCAGATGGCGAAAGCTTGAATAATCTTGATGTTTTTGTAGGTTATTTAGGGCTATACCACTAGGCTCATGCTAGCATGTGTCAAAGCTATTGTTTCTAATATCCCTATGGTTTGTTTTTCAGCCAACAATCAGTAATAATGTTATCTGTTAACTTTTTGATGATGTTAATCTCATGAACTGTTCTATGATTTGTAGGTTCCATCAATACCTTATATGAATCTTTTGCAAGAATTAGCTCACAAAGAGCACTGTCTTGCCTTGCTACAAAACAATGCAAAATATATTGAATATAATACTGCTACGTTCATATCAACTGTGGAAATTCTAGGTCAAAAATTGGAGGGAGAGCCAGGGAGTACTAAAAGGCAAGCAGAGATGAACGCTGCCAAGGTCGCTTGCCAGCATTTCGAAGAAACTAATGCTTGCAAGTGTATTTTCTATTCATTATTTGGAACTATGATGTCATTTCCATTCCAAAAATCAATGAAGAAATTGCTTACCACATCAGTAAACTAGTAAATATATTTTCTTTGTTCAAGAAAAAAAAAGTCCTTTTCTACTATCTCTATTTCGAAAACTTATTCAAATTCAACATTTGGTTTTGTCAAATCATTCTTCCTAAAAATTATGTTCCCCTGATGCTCCCTCTGATTAACATATCAAGTATCGCTGTACGTATACGGATGTTGCTCTGATTTCATATTGTCGGTATATATATAATGATTTTCGTTTTAAACGGGAGAAATTTTCAACCAATGCACATGTACGGTCAAAAGTAGAACCTTTCTTTCAATGGCGTAGAAGTGCACCATTGGTCATGAAATTGTAGCTTCAATACCAGTTTCAAATATTTAGAGGGCTAGAGTGTTAAGATTGGTATATTCATTTCCAATTTTTCTTTTGTTAGCCTTGAAGACCTAAAGGTGATTGACAAACCAGTCCCGTCTTCCTTAGTCATGATTGTTTCAAAATGCCAATGAAACTAAAATATCATATATCCTATTTTTTGTTTTCTTTCCTTTTATTTGATAAATAAACCACATTTTTGCGCAATGGTTGATTCAGCTGTCCCCTTCTTTCCTACATCGGTGCACTACATGGAACTGTTGCTTTGTTAAACACTAATCTGACAAACGAGCTCATACATATGTGAATGTAGGCCAGGTAGCGCCAAAGGATTATGAGTCCGTTATTATGATCGTACAGGCACCTAAATAAAAAAGAAAAAGAAAAGAAGAAGCAATGGAATTGGGGATCTGGAAGAGGTGAGGTCACCTTGATCAGAGGAACGACAGCTTCGGTCGGAGTTTACGGCAGGGCGTCCAGGTGCTCCGGCGTCTGGGCTTGTTTAACAGCGAAGGGAAGGGCCAAAGCAGCGGGAACCGTCAGCGCAATCGAGGTCGGAGGGAGGTGAGTCGAGGTGGTGAAAGAGCGGCGCGACCGCGACGACGGCTCGATCCGCGTACTTGGAGGGCTGGGCAGTGTTTCAACTTTCAATGGTGGAACTTGATGAACCCGACGGCAGGGAGCCGGAGCGTCGCACGCAGCGGCCCGGCATACGACGCGTTGGTGGCCGCCCGCGGCGTGGTGGTGGAACTTGATGAACCCAACGGCAGGGAGCTGGAGCGTCGCACGCGGCTGCCCGGCATACGACGCATTGGTAGCCGGCGGCGGCGTGGGGGGCATGGGGTGGTGGTGGATCGGGGCGGTGGCGGATAGCAATCGATGGCAGGTACATCGGTCGAGTCGAGGCAGGGTAAGCGATGGGAGAGGAGGCTGAGAACAGAGATGCGCCGGAGCGGAACTGCTTCCCCCGGGGAGGCGATGCGGGAGGCGGCGGCGCAGGGCATTCGGGGAAGAACAGGCGGGATGGCGCTGGATGTCTCCAGAGGCTTGCACGGGAGCGCGTGGGAAAGCAGCGACTGGAGCCTAGTTAAAAAATCGACGCTGCTACAGTACTACAGTAACTTGGGGTCCGTACATCTAAAAAAACATAGTTAAGGATAGATATTTCACCGCAAAAAAAAAAACAACAACTGACAATAACTATACCAGTCCACGGTTTGCCATGGAACAGTGCATATGTCAGGAGTTTAGGAAAACATCTTCTGTAAATGTAAACTGATAGTTGGACAATTTCCTATACACGCAAAATATGATCAGAGAACTCCACAGAGCCAAGCTACCAACACTTTTTCTTAAACTAGACATATCAAAAGCGTTCGATACTGTCAAATGGGATTATCTCCTTGAAGTACTACGTCAAATGGGTTTTGGTATGAAGTGGAGAGAATGGATATCAGCTCTGCTTGCAACATCGAATTCGTCAGTACTACTCAATGGAGTCAGAGGAAAAAGCTTTCGGCACAGAAGTGGACTCAGGCAAGGAGATCCCCTCTCCTCTATGATGTTTATATTGGCCATGGAGCCGTTGCAAAGGCTGTTGGCATTGGCAACAGAAGCTGCCCTGCTAAAACCGATAAACAATAGGGCAGCCAACCTGAGGATAAGCATGTCACTACAAGAAAAACCTTTGTAGATACGTTTTATTAATGAGTTAGATACGCATATTACGTCTCTATCAGAATGTAGAGACGTTTTCACAAAGTGTCCGAGGCGTATTCGCACGGGCCGTATCAGAGTTTAGTAGACACGATTTTTGAAAGCGTGTCTATAAAGGTTTTGATGCTCCATAGAGACGTTATTCTACGTACCTACATATATAGATATATTTTCATAAATACAATTACAATACGTCTCTATTGAAATAGACACATTTCATAGTCACGGTTATTGCATGTTAAGGAATATAGACACGTTTTATATGAAGTGGTGTGAACGTTGCAAAAAAAAAAAACAATTCTGTTGAAGATTTAATTATTAAACGCTGCTCACAAGAATTGAACCTGTGACCTCTATATCTCTGACGAACTCGCTTAACCAACTCATCCCACACGCAATTATAACTAGAATTAGATATATATTTATTTTAACCCATGCTCACCAAATGTTTTTGTAGCGTTACCGCTTTTCACAGGATCGAGTCGGAAGTACTGATGAACAGACACAACAGTACATCACATAAAGAGCACAAATTTAAGTCTTAAAGTATTACATTAGTCCAATTAAAACATCGAGTAGCTCAGCGGAAGTCTAAAACGATATATATCCAAGTCTGAAGAACGACGATACAACAAGGAGCACTCGCTCACGTTACCGAATCCGCATCACAAGCCCGATGATGCGAACTCAGCTGGAGATCACTCATCCAGCTCCCAGTGGACGGTCCAGCTCACGGAAGGCTGTCCGTCCCATTGGCCACCTCCACCAGACGAGTCAGGAACAAAGACGTTACCTGCATAAAACATTAAAGAGCCAAACTCTGAGCAACTAATACTCAGCAAGACTTACTCGTCAACGTGGCTAACTACAGCCAACTCCTAGAATGCAAAGGCTACAAGGGGTAGGCTGACTCAATTGCATAAAAGCGCACTAATCACTAAGTTAAGTACTTAGCCAATAATATAGTGCACTTATCTCTAAAACAGGTATAAAGCAACAATACATCAGGTAATAGCAGTATACAGCAAAATATATGAAGATAACCATAATAAACTAGCATCATCATCATCATCATCATCAATAATATCACACTACGAGGTGACTCAGTGAACAAGTGGGTGCTCATTTTCGAGAGCGGCGGCATCGATGTACATCCTGCAGGAGAAACCTGACCACACGACGCACAACCTTTCGCAAAGGTCCCCCTAGAGCTAGGCCGGATCCAACTCCTCCCGAGAAAGGCCTTCCCGCAAGGTCCCCGTCCCAGACATGCGCCTCGATTGGAAAGCATCCTTTCTCTCCCGAATACCATGATAGAAAGAGCAGGCTTCCACCGCGCACTAGGGCAACGTAAGCTACTAAGTTTACTAGGCTCATAAAACACTAGCATGTGATCAGTACGTTCAAGCTTGCTCAGCGGGGCCAACAACGAACGGTCCTTAATCGACACTGACGGGGCTACCACCGTGAAGGCCCAGCCTTCTCCAACCACCCTACACAAACAATCCCCGTCCGGTCTGCAACAAACCTAAATTCTGCTAGTACAATCCAGAGTAATTCCTATCATGCGAGTGGGACCTACAACTCGTCTTGTACCGTCCACTAGACCCTGAGCATAGCAGATTCTAACGATATCCTAGAACCACTACTACAAAAATAGGACACAAGGTAAATATGGAAAGGGGTCCTAATGCAGTTCTATGGTTTCACATCAACTCCTAATAACCTAATGCACAATCAATTACTAGCCCCAATCAAGTGAGAAAGTAAAAATCTAACAGGTAGGCATGCACCGGGGCTTGCCTGACTCAGGAGCTAAGCTAGCGGGGGTCAGCGGTGGTGTCAGTCTGCTGCTCCTCTCCTGTTGTGCCTCCTCCTCCGGCAACCGGAAGTCCAGTGGCTCCGGAGTCGTCTCTGTCACTATACGTCATGACAAAGAATGAATGCAAGTTAGATACAAGTAATATGATGCAATGAAAAAATTAATTAATGGACAGTCATTTGCACTGTAAGTGTAAATGATTAACTAATTATCTTCGTCTGAAGTATTTATTTCATTGACTTTTGATTAAGTTAATTACCTAAATTAACTTGAGTGGATTAATTAAATTAATTAATTTTGAAAATTATTTTGTGTCCAGTGGCATTTTTCTGATGAAGAATACCACTGAAGTGAATTATTGTGAAGTTTGGCGATTTATTGCAATACGGAGTATTTATAAAAATTTAAACAATGCAGAACACGATTTAAATCATAAGAAAATAATTAAGCATTATTTGACACTGAAAAAATGCTCTGTAGGTGTGTGATCAGATGACTTATAAGCATGCAAGAGTTCATGACTTATGGATTAACAGAGAATTTATTAAAAATTAAACAAGGATTGACATATTAGTATTTTTATAGAAAACAGATAAACCTATTTATGTGATCTGACATTTTTTTTGTAGATCAGCTCGCAAGGAGTCCAACAAAATTGGATTTGCATTTTTCGGATTTATATTTATTTTTATATCGATTTTACAAGTTTCTGTAATTTTCTGGGGATTAAACAAATTCGGAAAAAGAATGGAAATTGGGCGGGCCAATCAAATCCGAGCCACACGAGGGGCCACAGGACTTGGCCACACCAGATCCGGTCGGAACCCGGTCTCACGGCGGCGCTTCGCCGGAGACGGGCGGCGCGCTCGCCGGAGTAGCGTTCCCGGCGTCCAAACGCAACGCGGCAAGCTCGAGCGGGGGCGGTGTGAGGAGCTGAGCTCACCTCGACGACGTGGAGAGGGAGAGGGTGGTCGGAAGAGGCTCCGTGACGAGGACGCGGCGGTGGAAGATGACCGGCGATGTCACGGGGGCGGAGCGGAGCTCGGCGGCGGCTTGGATCTGGCGGAGAAGCTTCACGGCGCCATGGTGGAGCTTGGCGCGAGCACAGACGCCGATGAGGAAGCCGGGAAGACGAAGCTTGATGGAGGAATGCCGTGGCGATGAACGGCGGCGAAGGGGAAAAGCGGCACAGCACCGTGCACAGCTGCTATAAAGGTCGATAGAAGGGTTGGGCGGGTGCGCGTCCAAGTTGAGCAGATCCAGATGCGGGGAATCGAGCTTGGACTCACCAGAGCAGGAGTAATCGGCGGTGAGGACGACGGTGGTGCGCGGCCGGAGTTGAAGAGGACGAGCTCGATTCTCGAGTTTAAGGCGGGGGAGGTGAAGCAAGGGCTATGGTGGAGCTCAGGGGTGAGGTGGTGCAGCTACGGGCGACGGTGGCTCGGCCATGAGTCGCTCGTCGGCGGCACGGCGAGCTCGAGCTCCACTCGGCAGTAATGGCGGCTCGGTTTGGCTAGGGTTAGGGCGAGCTCGGGATAAAAAAAAGGGAGGGAGCGACGGCCGGAAGAGAGCAGGGGCGCGTCTTAACGCCGAGACGCTGTCAGGAGCGGGCCAGCGCGCCGCGGGAAGGCGCCGTTCATCGTCGGCGACGTGGCGGCAAAGGCCCGACGCGCCTCAGTGAGAGGGAGGTCAATGACAGGTGGCCCCTCGGGCATCTTTTCTTTTTCCCGATTTATTCAAATCCAGATTTTTCCCAAACTTGTGTACACAATTTGAGCTATCAAACGAGCTCCAAAATTGATGAAACTGGTCTCAAATGAAAGATTGAGAGATGAAGAATCCAGTGCCATAATATGCACAGCTTGGTTCGCAAAGGAATTCAAATGGCAGTTGGTCAAAGTTAAATGCTTTTTAAACTTCAAGCAATTTATCGTGCACCCAAACGAATTTCAAAAATTATGGAAAATTCTCCAAAATTCTCATTTGAGATAAGCTATCCAGAGAAATTTTTTTTTGGCTCAAGTTGTTATAGAAACTAAGTACGGTTAAAGCGTATCTATCACTTCGATGCGTTCTAAATAACGTCTCAATAAGTGTCTTTAAGTGGGATAATAATGAATGAAGTGTGTCTAATATCGTGTTACTTTGAGGCGTTCTCAATATCATGTCAAGAAGTGTATTTAGAGGAGTAATCGCAGGTGAAAGCGTATCTAATACCGTATCATTTCTCAATAGCATGTAAAGAAGCGTCTCTAAAGGACTATTGATGCTCAAAAGCATGTCAAAAACATGTTTATTTGACTAATGATGTTTAAGCGTATCTAATAATGTGTCAAATAGAAACGTTCTTAATATCATGTCAAAAAGCGTCATTAGGTGATGGTGTATTGACGTTTACAAAAGCGCATCTACAAAAACGTGTCTAGAAGGCCTTTTTCTTGTAGTGTGTACGCGGATGCTGCTGCAATCTTTGCGAACCCAACCAGAGAAGAAATGCAAGTAATCCAAGAAATCATGAGAATTTTTGGAGAGGTTTCAGGTCTGAGAATTAATATAGGCAAATGTGCACCCTACCCAATTCGATGTGAAAATATCGACATCGAGTAGATAATGCAGCCTTTTCCGTGTGAGATAAAAACCTTTCCATGTAAATACCTAGGGTTGCCACTAAGCATTGCCAAACTAAGAAAGGGAGATGTGCAGCCATTGGTGGATAAAATAGCGGCAAAGCAGCCGGCATGGAAAGGAAAATTCCTTAACAGAGATGGAAGGTTGAGACTTGTCAAATCTGTCCTATCCGCAGTCCCAATATACCATATGATGGTGTTCCCACTAAAGAAATGGGCAGTTAAAAGCATCGACAAAATAAGAAGAAGTTTCTTGTGGAGAGGGCATGAAAATACAAACGGCGGGCACTGCCTTGTAAACTGGAACAGAGTAGCAAGGCCAGAACCATTGGGAGGGCTAGGTATTCATAACATGGAGTTTTGTGGAAGAGCTCTAAGGCTCAGGTGGTTGTGGTACGAGTGGACTGATCAAGAAAGGCCATGGGTTGGCACGCAGCCACCATGCGATGCAGTGGATAGGCAACTTTTTAGAACGAGCACAACAGTAACAGTTGGAAACGGTCGCACAGCCAAGTTCTGGCAATCAAGTTGGCTTCATGGTCAGGCCCCAATTGACATAGCACCGGACCTATACAAATTAGCCTATCGGAAGAACAGAACAGTCCAGCAAGAACTGCAAGATGATCGGTGGGCAACAAGCCTTTTTCGGCACATGGATAACCTTGACCAAATGGCGCAGTTCATGATGCTTTGGAGGCTGGTGGAAAATATACACCTTAATGATCAACCGGATCAAATCAAATGGAACTGGACGACACATGGTCAGTACACAGCCAAGACAGCTTACTTCGCGTAATTCAAGGGATCATACAACACTTTTGATGCAGTCACCATTTGGCGAGCCCATGCGGAAGGAAAACACAAATTCTTCGCGTGGCTTCTCATCGAACAAAAGATACTTACAGCCGACAAATTGGCAATCAGAAACTGGCCATGTAATCCTTTATGCCCATTGTGTAATGTCGAACAAGAAACTGCAGTCCACCTCTGTCTCAGTTGCACATATGCTCAGGAGGTATGGCAAAGAATGAGTAGCTGGTCCAACAATCTGGTGCTAATGCCGGACACTATGACAAACTCAGTAAAAGAATGGTGGAATAACAGCATGGAAGGAATTTCAAAAGAGCACAAGCGAACAAAGGCGGCTGTCATGATCTACACGGCATGGCACATATGGAATGAAAGAAACCGCAGAGTGTTTACCAACAACTCCCTAACTCCCGTCGAGGTGACCAAGATCAACATATGGAATGAAAGAAACCGCAGAGTGTTTACCAACAACTCCCTAACTCCCGTCGAGGTGACCAAGATCATCAAGGACGACATGGCGCTAAGGGCTAGAGCTTGTGGACAGCCACAACTGATCGTTCATCCGAAGGACCATCAGAGTAACATGTATGCTGTGTAATAAGCTTAGTAGAATTCTGTAACAAAAACTTTTTTTCTATCTTAATGAAAAGGCAGCGCTCCTGCCTCGTTTTCAAAAAAAAAATAGTTGCTTATGACCATACTGTCAGAGGTGTACCAGCATTACTTTGTTTTTAGTGAAAGTTACAGCATTACATTAACCGGTTCGGTGATCGAAGATCCCGCCGCTGCCCCAACGAACTGGTGAAAGTCCAGATGGTATCAAGTTGTGACTGACCAGTGCCTAGCACTCATGGTAGAACCTCGATTGTTTGCGCTGGCCGGGTTCTGGCTGCGATCTTCGCTTGGCCGGCACACGGTGACGCTCGCCACCGGAGACGCCTTCTGCATCGCCGACACCTGCGCTTTGATGATCTTCAACAGCTCATCTCCCGGACCTCCCTGCTCTTCCTCCGCCGCGACCAGCACCAGCTGCTCAAGAGCAGGGGCCCTCTTCACGAGGAACGCAAGCAGCACAATCTCCCACCTTTTCCCGCGGAGATTCACCACCTTGGTGAGCTTCAGTTGGCCAAGAACGATGTCGTTGACGTAAATAAGGATGTCGCGGTCGTCGACGAGCTCTCCGGTCAGCGCGGCCACACTGCCCTCGTCTGTAGGATCGCCTAGGATCTGCGGTGTGTTCAGAAGTGAATTAAAGCGGGCAGTGAGCAGTTTTGGAATCATATTGTCCATTGATATTGAAGCTTTAAGCAAGAGGGAACTTTAATTTACATGGATGAAGAGGCGGTCGAGGATTGGAAGCGGGTTGAGCAGGAACAAGCTGGCCGTGCTCTTTATGTCGACGATGCCTAGGGACTGCATCAGCAGCTGCAGCTCTTGTACCTTGGTCATGTCAATACTTAACCCGTCCTTTGCGAGCATCTGCCAGACGCTGATTCCTTCCCATTAGAAATAAGAAACGAACATTGAACAACAGTTCGCGATTAGAATCAAACAAACAGAAGGGCATACATACCAGCAAGCCGACGGAGCAGAGCGTCAAGTTCTGGGCATGAGCCAAGCACCTTAAGAATCCAGAGTAGGCGGCGGTCTCGCGGTTGAGGAAAGATAGGTCCGTGTAGCCGATGTGAGACAGGTACGCGTCCCGCAGGGCCGGCGTGGTGGCCAACTTGACGGTGGCAATTAATGTCATTGTCGTCGTCATCGTCGTCTGCCAAGCAGATGATGTCGCCGTGGAAGGCCAAGGACTCCAGTGATGGCGCGGGGACTCGGAGCTCCCACACGGCCAGGCATCTCACGAGCTCCAGGCAGCGCAGCTTATCGCCGAGCCGACGATCCTCACCGACGCGAGGAATTCGCAGGAACGCAGGCTGAGGAACTCGAGCAAGAGGCAGCTGGAGAGCACGGCCTCGACGTCCTCGTCGGCGACGTCGGCATGGCTGAGGGAGAGAGTGTAACGTCCCGCCTCCCTGAGGCCGGGCCCGCTCACACCTGGCAGCTCTCTAAGATCTCAAGACTGTCCTCACAAACCAACAGAAGTCTTTTCTACGCACTTTGTCCTCACTCGTGCGCACCTGGGGAGAACTTCCCGCTCAGTCACCCATCCCGAAATTGCTCCAAGCCAAGCACGCTTAACCTTGAAGTTCTTTCGAGATGAGCTTCCGAAAAAGAAGTTGCAACTTGTTGATATGAGTATTCTATCAATCCTATTAAGCCCTGGGCCAGAATGTCACAAACTCACCCCCTTAGAAGACCGACGTCCTCATCGGTCAACCCCAGTCCAGGAACGTCCTCTCTTGGCCACGTCCGTGTGTCCAGTGCCAGCGCATGTGCCATGCTGTGTGACCACTCCGGGCCCACACCAGGCATGCGCCCCATGCCTGTGCAACTGCGCCCACACGCGCCTGTGAAACCGCGAGAGTCGGCTCTGATACCACTGTAACGTCCCGCCTCCCTGAGGCCAAGCCCGCTCAAACCTGGCAGCTCTCTAGGATCTCAAGACTGTCCTCACAAACCAACACAAGTCTTTTCTACGCACTTTGTCCTCACTCGTGCGCACCCGGGGAGAACTTCCTGGTCGGTCACCCATCCCGAAATTGCTAGAAACCAAGCACGCTTAACCTTGGGGTTCTTTTAAAATGAGCTTCCGGAAAAGAAATTGCAACTTGTTGATATGAATATTCTATCAATCCTATTAAGCCCTGGGTCAGAATGTCACAGAGAGACCGGAGGCCTGCGAGCCCGGCCGCGCCGAGCGGGGCAAGTCGAATGCTGAACCTGAACCGGTCCAATGCGAGCCTCACCAGCGAGTTCCTGGCCTGGAACAGGTAGCCGGGGAGCTCCACGAAGAAGAAGCCATCGTCATCAGTAGTACTGTCTAGATGCGCCGACGTCAGGTCCACCTCCACCTCCCTGGCACCCCTCGCCACAGCGTATGCTAACCACCAGACGACATTAGGGCCGTCCCGACAAAATCAGGGGCCTGTGCGAAAATCTATAATGAGGCCCAGCAGTATAGATCATTGCTAAAATTTAGTTAGATCTTCAATTCTTTGGTTTTTAAAAAAAATTAAGATCCTCAGTTCGATGTTTGCTTCTTATTTTTACGCTTTTGATTACCAGAATCATACTTTCTAGCCAGATTTGCACAAGACGTGGTTGGATCCTTACCAGATTAAAGTAATAAGAAAATTAATAGATTGAAAATGAACAAGAAATAAGCTAGTTCACTAAGCTAGATTGGAAACGAACCACAAATAGATTGAAAACTAACCGTCTTCGGCTACCCTAGGTCCCTAACGGGATGATCGTTATCTCGTTGAGCTCTTGGTTGCGCCGCTCCTGCTGTGGACTGCGACGGACGATTGGTGAAGCCGCCGCAATCAGTGAAGGCTTCCTTGTTCTCCCGTTGATCGATGTGGAACATGAATAGGCGGCGGCTCGCAGCATCGATCCATCTAACGGAAGAGAAACCGATCAGGAGAGTTGGAGTGTTGCTAGAAGGCCTGTGCGTTGGATGGGCCACATCATAAAAGAAATAGATTTATTGGGCTAAAGAAATAGTGTATATGATCTGCACTATTTCGAGGGCCCTTAATAATCGGAGGCCCTGTGCGGTCGCACAGCTCGCACGGGCCAAGGACGGGCCTGCTTCAAGTTCTCGCCGGCGGGACGGGAAACGAAGCCTCGGCGGACCTTGACCAAACTGATGGCGTCTGCGGCGGTGGTGTTCACGAGCCACATGTTCTGCTCACCCGTCGAGTAGGAGTATCTGTAGATGGGGTCCCCGGTCAGGTGGCCGTGCAGGTGGGGGAGGACGACAGGGGCGGAGCCAGGTTTAGGCCAACCTGGGCTCCGGCCCCCCCTTGGTTTGCCTTTTCCTTTGAAAAATGAACAGTAGTGAAGCTGTTAAAACCATTAATCAACATGTTAATTAGCTAGACAACTCCATCCGGCCCTCCCTTCCTGCTGGCTCTGGCTTCGCAGGACGAAGCGGTCGGTGTGCCGGAGGCGGAGGCGGCCGCGGAAGGTGGCGTCGCCATCCGCGACGTGGTGGCGCGCCTCCCGGCACGTCGCTGCGTGGCCGGGTCGGAGCACGCCGCGATCTGCACCATGACGTCGAAGGGAAGCGACGGCTTCTGCTGTTGCCGCCGCCCTCTCGCCTGTGCCCGCGGCCTCGCGGCTTCTTGCCGCCTCCTGGCATGGCTGCTTTGCGTTGACAATCGAGGTTGATCCCCGATCAAGTTTCGCTCGCGCCGCGGCGGCGGCGGCGGTGTCCGGCCTCCTTTACAGTTGTGGTTGCGGATAATAATGGATGACGCGGCGCGCAAGGACCTTATTTAGGAAACGTAACCCCTACGAAAACTTAAAAAAGAAAAAAAAATCACCTGATATTTAGCTTTCTTCCGCTCATGCCACGGCACCAGCTACCTGCCTTTGCTTTTTTCCCTTTTAAAAGCAAGAAGCCGACTCCAAAGAAAGTTGGTCCCTATTCATCCGAAGAGCTCCAAAAGGTTTGATATATACAATGGGAAATATATTGATGTTTGGAAATGGACAGCTCGATTATGTCCAAATTTTACTAGTGGTTATGTTATGTTACCACACATGAAAAAAGGACTCCATATGCATGGATGTTTCAAGTAGTATTCTATTCTATCAAGCTAAGGTACGGAGTTTGTTGCACATACGCATGGCCACATTCCATGACATACATGATAATCTGTAGCATTTGAATCATGAACAACAATTCAGTTCCACATAATTATGCCGTAGCTATTTTAGTTTGCCATTACTGTTATAACAAATATATAGCATTTCATGAGGCAAAAGGAACAACAGAGCAGAACGATGATATGATACATCATGACAAACAAAACTGAAGAACAATGCAGCAAGATAAAAAAATGAATCTTGCTAATAGATTAAGACATGCATGCATATGACTTCTTGTTACATCAACAAGAGCTAACGATGGCTGACTTTACATTTCAGATAAGGATTTCCTGCTATACAACAATGAATTATGCAGCAAGATAAACAACAATGAATTTCCGTATACCTTGCCACACATAATTGCATGGTTACACTGCAGCTTAACTCTGTCTACATTTTTCTACTGCAAGCCTAGTGTCTATCAGCAGCACAAATATGCAACCATCATTAATTGTAGCATAACAAGCTTGCACTTGATAAGACTAGCTAAGAGATACAGGATTACTTCTGTCGGTGGCATTCAAGTCATAAAAGACAGATGTTATGCACAACTGTATGCAAGGTAGCTGATGTAGTACTAATGATTATTGACACACTCCTAAATTTGTGGATCAAGAAACTCACTCATCAAAGTTCTGCTATTCTACAAAATCTAGAAGTAAGATAATCACAACTGAAACACTAAAATGAGATCTCTAGGAGATTAGGACCAAGCATGGTAAGCATGGATACACAACTCTCTCACCACAACTGCTGCAAACATAACACTTGACATTACAATATCGATCTATAATTTGGTCCAAGCAACACAGCATTTCATCAGACTAATGAAACAAGATAAACATCAATGATGTTTTCGATAAACTAAGCATAACGATAAGATTCTTGTTACATCACCAAGAACAAGAGAGGACATCACATTTGACATGAGGATTTTCCCCGCAGATGCTGCGTATTTCCTCATGCAGCTTGCCATCCACGGCCACGTCCATGTGCTTAAGCCCTGGTGCGCATCGGAACAGTAGTTTCAAGAAGTCAACTTCCTCGTCCCCTTTTGCGAGGAGATAAGAGATATGCACCTCTTTAAGATCAGACAAAGATATAGTTTCATTTTTCCAGTCTATAAGCTGTCGACAGGGACAATCCTTCTTTGGGCACCATTCTTCGTATTCAAACTGCAAGAACATAGGGTAACAATAAACTATTTCAAAACAAAGCATAACCATAACTTTAGGAGCTGGTTATTAATGAGTGTAGTACGATTCAAATAATGAGCAGTTACCGACTTGTTCTATGAACACCTCAAGTTTTTGTATAGCTGGTGGAAGCTGAAGGAGATGTAACAGCAATGATCCAAAAGCATGCCCTTGTGTATGGATAACCACCTCCAAAACAGAGAAGTCGGCCATTGGAAGACACGCTATCCCTTGTGCCAAACTCCACTCTGGATACCCTGAACCAAACTGAAACTGCAGAAACAAATAGAAGAAAATCATGAGAAACGACAGCTCATGAATCCATTTCAAACGGATGGAATTCAGAAACCAAAAGCTGACAAAACGCACGAAACAATATACTTCCAATCGAAGTGTGCGGACGCCATACTTCAGGCTGCAGCCCAGCAGGCAACGCATGAGAAACCCATCAACATTTCCCTCCAGATTTGTGAACTTCCAGCAGTGTTTTTTCACCTTTGGCGCCCAGAATGACACATCGAACCCTCGGTTCATGTTGACTTCCAGATTAGCTTCCTTGAGCTCTGGGGCGTCGATGTCGATACGGCGGATGCCAGAGTCGAAGCAGCTGGCGCACTCCACCGCAAGCTCCTCAAGCGTGGAAGAGTGAACAGTCACCTCAAGCGCTCGGCAACCATGGATTCGGATAACGCGCAGGCGCGGGCAAGCGGGGAGCAGGGCGGCGAGATGTTGCAGCCCGTGGTGAGTTCGAGGCTCTCGAGCCTGGAGAACTCGCCGGCCGGTGGCGGCGCAAACGGAACGCAGTATTCCTTGTCAAGGATGAGGGAACGGGTGCGGTCGAAGCAGGGCAGCTCGATTCCTGGAATGCCGTCCTCCTCCCCAAATGGGTACTCCAGGCTGACGGAGACCGACTCAATCGAGAGCCGAGCGGCGGCGTGGAGAAGCGAGGCGGCGCGACCTATGGTGGCCCAGTCCTTGAGCAGCACGTTGATGTCGAGGCGGTGGAGCGCCGGGAGGGTGACCTGGGCGAGCGCGGCTTCCACCGCTTCGGGCTCCACGTCGCAGAAGGTGTACTCGGAGAGGCGGGTCCAGAGACCGTGCTACCGGCTGGAGAGGACGCCGGTGCGCGCAGCTTCGCGAGCAGATCCGAGACAGGAGAGCACCTTGAGGAGCAGCTCCTCGGGGAGGTCGCTGATGCGGTCCACCCCGTCGCCGTCGCCGTCGCCGTGCTCCGGGAGCACATCCCCTTGCGGCAGCGCCATGGATTGGGGAAGCTTGTTTGGGAAGGAAATGAGTCGCAGTAAATGAATAATGAAAGCCCGCGCCTCCTCCAGTTCCCCATATTTCCATTCAATTTTCTTTCCCATTTTTCTGATAGGAGTTTCCAGTTTTCCACTCGGGAGTCGGGATTTGAACGGGGTTGTCCCTCCTGTAGTCCGGTGAACCTGTGCCATGACTAGTGTTTTTCGGTTGTAGAAGAGAATTTCTGTTTTCAAGAAATGCCAGCCCAAATTTTTGGGAAAAAATTTATTAACCGCGCATATTTGGTTGCGGTTTATTTGGTTCAGCTTTCACCGAATACGCTAAATTTTAGTAAAAAAATCAAATTGGAATGGCTTCATTCGAATCAGAACAGCACAAATCGAAACCAAATCGGAGGCCAAGGGAGGGCAGAGGTTGTCGCCAGGACCAGCTCCGGTTGCGCAGGCTAGGGGAGGGCTGGGGCCAGCTCTGTCTAGGCAAGGTAAGGAGAGGGCTGTGCTATCACGGGCAGGGGAGCGCGGAGGCTAGCGTCATCATCGGGTGGGTTGGAGGTGGATCGAGAAATGGGGTCGGGCGGGTTGGAGGTGGATCGAGAAATGGCGACTGGCTCGGATAGGGTTAGGTCAGGTTAGGAGTTCATATTACTTTTTTTTGAGATTACACAGTATAACTCAGACACTCACAACGCACGCACACTCACCCCTATGAACACACGTACGCAAACCCTACCCCTATGAGCATCTTCGAAGACTGAGTCGGCAAATCTAGAGATACGAAGTCACCGCTGGCGCCTCGCTGTCGACGGGAGCGTCGCCTACCACTGAAAGCACAAATGCCGTTAAATCCTTAGAAATTCGCTCCCACGGGGAGTCGAACCTAGGACCTGAGAGGTGTTACTCGGATGTCTTAACCATTAGGCCAAGACCCCTTTCACAGGAGTTCATATTATATGGATAGACTGACAGGCTAATGGGCTTCGTGGGCTAGAAATGCTCTAAATCGGTTTTTTGGGCAGTTCGATTAACCAAAGTCAAACGAACAAATCATCATTAACCGAAGCAAGCAAATGTGAAAACCAAACACAAAACCGAAAACCAAATTAACTGCAAATTAGTTTTGACAAATTGGGATGATTTTGGAAGTGTCACTAGGATGAAAAACTTTACAAAAATCTATGTGTATATTTGAGTATTTTAGAAAGACATTGTTTATTTTTTTTCTGCGAAACACATACAATCACATCGTACACATATATTGACGGGCATACATTAACCAAATTAACCGACTGCACATGCTTGCACAAATGGACGATTTTTCACGACATCGTCGACTTATTCATAGACTTTATTCTGCACTCGAACGCACGCACAGCGTATACCGTGATGCGTACAACTGCTAGATACAATACTTAATTATGTGATAGTATACGACGCGCAGCACTACAGGTGTGCTCGATCCCTCCGTCCTCACTCACGGGCAGAAGGTCACTTGGTAGCTGTTGTTGTCGCCGTTACAGGCATGGTTCTTCTGATCATCGCTGGGGAAGAGGTAGGCGTCGGGGCACTTGTCGGCTTGGCACACCAGGTTGGGTCCGTTGCTGCAGGAGAAGGACAAGGGCACGTTGAACCCGTCGATCACCGAGATGTCGTAGAAGTCCTGCCCGTTGCCGATGGTGAACTCCGCCAGCGTCAGCGGCGGCTGCCCGGAGAGCGTGCAGGAGAGCGCGCCGCCGCAGTCGCCGCTCTGGCAGCTCCCGCTGCCACCGTTGAAGGAGCAGCCCGTGCGGCCCCAGATCCTACCGGAAGGCGTCCCTGCGGGCACGTCCAGGTTCCACGTCTCGCCCGTGTTGAGCTGCGTCCCGCCGCCGACCGGGGTCGCCGCCGGCCACACCGTGTAGGGGCAGTTGTTTTGTATGTTGAACGTGGCGGCGCTGGCGCCGGCAGCGAAGACGGCGAGGACGAGGAAGAGGGCCGAGGAAGCAGCCGGGGAAGCCATTTGATTTATGCTACTTGCTTGTGTACTTGTCTATGTGATGAACTCGACCTTGGTATAGCTTGTGGGAGCAATAAGGGAAGGTTGATGAGTATTTATAGATGGCCGGCAGGGGCGGAGGACCCGGTATGGCCAGGTATGGCCACTGCCATACCTTGATTTAGCTGCGTGAACTCAAAAATGTTTGAGCCTGCTATCTATTATCCGTCAAGAGAGCGTACAAAGCTGAAAGAAGCTTCTGCGACAGACTTAATTGATGAAGTCCAACCGTTTTTGTGAGAGCTAGGCTAACTCGTAAGCTTTTTTATATTGTTTAATGGGTCAAGTAGCCAACTACTGTGATTTCGCCATACCTTGAATTTTTTCCGTCCTCCGCCGCTGATGGCCGGTGAAGGACGAGGGGTTGGAAGGTCAAGGCTGGTGGAATCACACCTAATTGTCTTGAGTTGCCAATATTGTCTGTCAAGTCACAAGACCTCTGTATTGTGTTTTGAAGAAAAAGCAGCCAATCTTTACGTGAGGAAATTCAGTTTCACTTATATAGTATTACGATTTGTTTGATTTTTTCTTGCCATGCTGTGTTATATTGGTTGGCGGTTCATCCTGACGCGCTGGATGTTTGATCCTTTATCATATTTTAACATGCATGTTGTGTGTTGTTGGGATAATAGCTGGTCCTTCATACTGCTTCAAGTCCTTGCATTGCATAAGTAGCACTGACATATGCCATTACCGACGAAAATATGTATGCTAGTAATTAATCCTAGGAATAGAAAAATATGCGAGTAATTAATATGAAGATAGTTCGCTGAAGCTGCAAAGCTTGGATTTCTCCTGCATACAGCTGATTGTATTGTATATTGCTTCATACTAGACCTTAAGCTATAGAATCTGTGCGAAAAGTCCGTGTAAACATCTGTGCATATGCATGACTGGGCCGGGGAAGCAGATACGTACGAAATAATCAAGATGAAGATATTTCACCGTCACTCCTACACATATTCTTGTGGATTAATTGTTCTAATTGCCTTGAATTCCTGCGCGGCCGTGTGGAAAAAGGAGCCGTCTGCATGTAGGAATATATGTGTGGAAAATATGTGGCTGCCGGACCTAACTGGCAAGACATCATGCCGACCGAGGAGGGAATGGAAATGATCATACCTTCTGGACAAGTGAGCGGTCAACCTGCTGGAGATCGACGGGCTGTTACTTTGTCCGACAGTCACGGCGCGGCGTGCTCCCGTTCGTGCATTAGCAGAATTTCGCTCTTTTTCTTCCACAAGATATTTTTTTTTGTCAGGATTCCACAAGATATGTTAACGTTGGCAATTTGGCATATATAGTCCTTGTACGTAGGCCTGCAAAAAAATATGCGGTCAACGTAGATAGAATATCATCCTTTTCTCTAGCCATCGTACAACTTCCTCTCCATGACTCGGGCAGTTTTCTACAGCGCTAACCGCGAATCAGGACCATAGATTTCGAAGGAAGGCCTGAAGGATGCTATTACTAGTGCTCCTCGCATGTAATATGCTGTTCCGTTTTTTTTCTTAAGCCAAATTTCTTGAACGAACGAAAATTCACGACCAAACTGAGGCCTTTGAGATTGTGATTCTGGATTCTAGATTATAAAAGCAGAAGCTGAAACAAAAAGCTAGCTTTTGAGTCTGGATTCTACAATTAGGATCAGAATCTGAAGCAGAACTCACAATCTGCTCTGGACCAGTTTCTGCTGGATTCTGATACAAATATTACCTATTTGCCACTGTGACCCCACTATAAATGACTGAAATAATCTATAAACTGGATTGTAGAATCCAGACAAACAAATACCCTACTGATCTTGTCATCCAGATTCTACAATCCACAATCCAAAGTTGGATTGTAAGAATTAAAAGCCCAAACAAAGGGGGCTGAGCTAGGCTGCCTACTTCTTCAGAGGGAACATGCATATATGGGTAAAAAATTGCAATGTAGAACAAAAAAAAATGCAGAAGAAAATATTATAGCACTACTTGCTGATTTTTCTACACCCGTCGGCCAGACAGAGTACACTGTGGCGGCACCCTGTAAAACGTCCGACGACTTGCACCATGTTGGCGGCACCCTGTAAAAAGTCCGAGGATGCGTAGATGGAGTTAGTTTCCAAGGTCTACACCAGTCTGACAGAATTTCGGTAGCACCTCCCCACTGTTCTCCAAATACACGTCTGGGGAGGGAGATAGTTTATCCAGAGAACACCAGGGAGATGCATGGTGTCGAAACTCTGTCTCAAACCGGAGCAGACCATGGAAACTAACTCCATCTGCGCATCCTCAGGCTGTCAAAAATATGGACAATTCGAAACAGATAAGGTCATAGATATGCAAAGATCTGCATATCTCCAACTTTATCTCTTTCGAACGGGAGACGCCTAGGTTACGCATTACCTACAAACATGGATGGAAAAGAGGGGTCTTCTATGTCTCACCTTGCTGTCCTGCAAAGTGACGAGTGGAAGATGGTGGAAAAGCCTCTCCTGCAAAGAACGGAACAAAAATCCGTCAATTGAAAATTTCGACAGCACCTCCCCTGTACGGTGAGGTTCTCAAAACCTCAACAAAAAAAGGGCACGTTGGCCGACAACCACATCCAATTTCAATTGCATTTCATAGCTAACATCCAATTTCAATTGCATTTCATAGCTAACATGCATCCAATTTCAATTTCAAATTCAATTGCATTTCATAGATAACATGTAACATTCAATTTCAATTTCAATTTCATTTCATACCTAACATTCAATTCCTATTTCAATTTCAAATTCATTTGCATTTCATACCTAACGCCAATCGAAATTTGGATTGCAATTCAATTGCTAACATGAAACATCCAATTTCAAAAGCACCATGGACATGCATTGCACCTGCTAGGGCTCGAGGTCGCGGACGAGGAGGGGCTGCGGCCGCGGCCGCAGAGTTGTGCGTCTGCTGGGAGGGGCTGCGGCAGCGGCGAGGTCGACGGTAGAGGCGTCCCCGGGCGCGTGCTGTACGGGAGGAGGCCGGGGTCAGGGAGGAAGGGGCCGGGGCCGCGGTGGAGCCGTCCCCAGGCGCGGGCTGCACGCCGGCGTTCCACCGCGCTTGCTCGACGGCCCGGGTAGTGGCGGGGGCGGGGCTGGACGGCGAGCCGGAGGTGGAGGGCGACGGCGGTGCAGTGGTCGAGGGCGATGGCGGCGAGCTGGAGGAGGACGGCGGCGACGCGAGCTGGTGGAGGGCTACGGCGAGCCAGAGGTGGAGGGCGACGGCGGCGCGGTGGTCGATGGCGACGGCAGCGCGAGCTGGAGGAGGGCAACGGAGACGCGAGCTGGTGGAGGGCACGGCGTGATGGCGGGGGAGGGCACGGCGGGGTGGGCGTGGTGGCGCGGTGGGGGAGGAGTCGACGGCATGGATGTTCCCAGGTCCCGGGCGGGCGTGCGACGGCGTGGCGGGCGCGGGTGGTGGCCGATGGCGGTGGCCAGATGGAGAAGAAAGAGATAAGGAGAGAGAGAGAGGCTGGGCCCGCCCGGGGAAATATTACGAAACTTTGCCGAGTGCCCGATCTGGAGCACTCGGCAAAGATATCGAAGCCCTAGGCCCGCACCACGCAAAGCAATGTTTGCCGAGCGCTGCGCGGACAGCACTCGGCAACCATCTAAAATCTGAAGTTAAAAAAATTTAAAAAATATCAAAAAAATTCAAAATTACCGTCGTTTTGATTCAAAATTAAACGAACACTTCATAACTCTATGGATCTTCTTCGGGGAAGCTCCGGTTTGAAAACAAACATGTGCGAAACTTTTTCTAAGATTTACCACGACCTCCACGTATGATTTCATGATATCAGGGCGAGTCTCGTAATTTTCAGACTTCATTTGCCTTTTATAAAATTAAAATACTATTTGGCCCCACATTCACGATCACATTTTATGTACGAGATGCGCGATTTTTCCTTTCATTTCATGTTTACGGCCTCAAATTGGACTCAAAAATATGAATACATCTTTCGAGTATCTACATTTTATAATTTGAATCACTTGTAGTTCAACTTTGACTTCTTTTCATAAATACGTTGAAAGAAATAAATTACATAAAAATAGCAAACTGATCGAGAAAAATACCAAATTTGGATATGAAGTACCATGCATTTATACATCCACGGCAGAAAAAATATTGTGGCGCGCCAAAACCAAAAAAAAAGGTTATTTGCCAAGTGCCCCTGCCACGCACTCGGCAAATGGGCAGACTATGCCGAGCGCCGACCAGTGTGCCGAGTGGCACGAACGGGCTCTCGGCAAATATGTAGTTTGCCGAGTGCCTGACCTGATGGCATTCGGCAAACTTTCTGTGTACCGGGTGTCGCGTGTTTGCCGAGAGCTTTGACTTGGGCCCTCGGCAAATGTCCTCTTTGCCGAATGCCCGATAAAAGGCTCTCGGCGAAGACGCCCACACTCGGCATATAGGGGCTTTCCCCTCTGTCATGCATGCCAACTTGGTCGTCACACCCGTTTACCTTTTGCTAGTTCTTCATCTCGTGCTCTCAACAATTTTGACTTGGTTCATTGTGATCTCTGGACCTCACCCGTTATGACCATGTCTGGCTACAAATACTATTTGGTTATTCTTGATGAGTGCTCTCACTTTGTTTGGACTTTTCCCTTGCGGCTCAAGTCCGACACTTTTCCACCCTAGCAAACTTTTTTCCCATGTGACTACACAGTTTGAGTGCACTATCAAGAGCGTTCAATGCGACAATGGATGCGAGTTTGACAACTCCTCCTCTAGCACTTTTTTCCTCACACATAGGGTCGCCTTGCGCATGTCTTGCCCACACACTTCCCAACAGAACGGGAAAGCCGAGCACACACTTCGCTCCATTAATAATATTGTTCACTCTTTGCTTTTCCAAGCCACGCTAGCACTCACATACTTGGTCGAGGGAGTTCACACAGCCACCTATCTCCTCAACCGGCTCCCCACCAACACTGTTAGTATCGGCACCCCCTACTATACGCTTCATAGCCGCCACCCCTCATATGAGCACCTCCGGGTTATGGGCTGCAAATGTTACTCCAACTTGTCCGCCACCGCTCCCCACAAACTCTCCCCACGTTCAACTCTCTGTGTGTTGGGTTATTCCTCCGAGCATAAAGGTTCCCGGTGTTTAGATCTTTCCTCCAACAGGATTATCACTTGACGCCATGTTGCATTTGATGAGACATCGTTCCCTTTTGCGGAGATGCAACTGCCCCTAGACACTAATGTTTTTTATTTTCTTGAGTATGACGAGCTTCCACATCACCAGTTGCTACGCCTGTCTCGCCTACAGGCCGGACCCTGTCGATTGCTCATCCTATGCTCCCGAGGTTGCTGCAAACCCATTGGTTGCACCCATCGGAGCCGCGGCCTGGACTCGAAGCAGTTGTTCAGGATTCAGACACGCCACGCGCAGCCGTGCCGTCTCCAGGCCCCGCGCCGTGCGCGGCAGTGTCGCCTCCATGCACCACGCCATGCGCGGACACGGCCACCCCGAGCCACGACGTTGCCAAGTCTGGTGCCACATGCAGCCGCAATGCCGCCATGTATCGCGACTCCCAGCATGCCTTCACTAGCTTCGCCCCAAGCGCGGGAACCTGCTTGACGTCGCCTACCTCTGGGTGCAGTCCCCGCGCCTCCGGTCACCAACCCGCATCAAATGGTGACCCGTGGGAAGCAGGTATTCAGGCAACCAAAGAAGCGCATGAACCTCTATGCCGAGGTCTTGTCGCCCCTCCCGAAGTCATACCATGCTGCCCTCACCAGCCCCAATTGGTGGGGCGCCATGGCGGAGGAGTTCTCCACCCTTCAGTCTAACCAAACATGGGATCTCGTGCCTCGCCCCTGTACTGGTAACATTGTGACTGACAAATGGATTTTCAGGCACAAGTTCACCACTGATGGCAGCCTTGACCGCTACAAGGCCAGATGGTTTCTTCCAGGGTTCACTCAGCGCCCCGAAGTCGATTATGATGAGACGTTCAGCCCGGTTGTCAAGCCGGCCACCGTTTGCACTGTCCTCTCGTTGGTGCTCTCGCGGGACTGGCTGGTCCATCAGATTGATGCCAAAAATGCTTTCGTGCATGGTACCTTAACAGAGATTCTATATCACTCTTAGCCGAAGGGTTTCGTTGATACTACACATCCAGATTATGTTTGCTGTCTCAATAAATCCTTGTATGTCTCAATAAATCCTTGTATGATGTGAAGCTGGCTCCCCGAGCATGGTACAGTTGGTTTGTCAGTTACTTGATGACTCCCGGATTTGTGGAGGCCAAGTCCGACACTTCACTTTTTGTGCTTCGCCGAGTAACCGATACAACTTATCTCCTGCTACATGTTGATGACATCGTCCTCATGGCTTCCTCTTCGGATTTATTACGCCACATTATTGGTGCTCTCCAGACTGATTTTGCTGTGATGGATCTCGGAGAACTACATCATTTTTTGGGTGTTCATGTGCAGCGTTAATCTGATGGTTTATTCCTAGTACTCCCTGGATAAATTGGAACAGGCGGGCATGGCTGATTGTAAGCCATGTGTCACTCCTGTAGACACTAATCCCAAGGCACCTGTTACTGATGGACCGCCTATGAGTGACGCTACTCAGTATCGCAGCCTCACCGGTGCTCTGCAGTATTTGACATTCACAAGCCCAGACATCTCGTATGCCGTTCAGCAGATGATATATCTTCATATGCATCATCCCAGGGAGCCACACTTGACTGCAGTCAAGCGCATTATCAGATATCTTTGAGGTACTCTAGATTATGGTCTTCATCTCCGTCAGTCTCCCTCAGTTGAGCTCACTGTTTACTCTGATGGTGCTTGGGCGGGTTGCCCTAATACACATAGATCGACATCTGGCTATGCGGTTTTTCTAGGTGGCAACCTTGTTTCTTGGTCCTCGAAGCATCAGACACGGTGTCTTGCTCCAGCGTCGAAGCTGAATACAGGGCGGTTACTAATGCCGTCGCCGAGGTTTCATGGCTAGGCCAACTACTCCAGGAGCTTCACTCTCTGCTCTCCCGCACCACTGTCATCTACTGTGACAATGTGAGCGCCGTCTACACTGATATCTTCACGAATGGACTACCGACTTCAGTGTTCACTGAGTTTAGGTCCAGTCTGAACGTTCATTGCACCAACGATCAGATGCCGGGGGGGGGGGGGGGGGGGGGGGGGGGGTGGGGGGTTAGACTTATGTTTTGTTACCGGGTGTACATGACCTGCGGCAACCCTAGACCAGGCATGTAAGTCACTATGGCGGCGGCCCTACGATACGCCTTGTGGGTGAGTCACGCGCCCACGGCCGTCGATCCCTCCAGCCAGCTCCATATATATGTGTCAATTAATGATCAATACACAACGAATATGCGTGATTATCTCCGCTATCAGCTGAAGATGGGCGACGAGGCCGAGGTTCGTTCTCGTGCTGGGATTGACGCGCCGACCGGAAGCCAGCGGCGGCGAGCGGAGCTATGGAAGAAGAAGCACAAGACCTGGACCAGCGTGCATGTTGCGCGCGAGCTGGTGCTGGCGGAGCTTGTTCCAGACATGAAGCCGATCGACGTCGGTGGACGAAGGCTTAGCTCATGGCTTTGCGCCGATGGTTTCTTGGTGAGCGGCCGGTTGGGCACAAGGGGTCTTCACTGAAGTGCTTGGTTTGTGAGCAAAGTGAGGCAGACACACAGTATTTTTAGGTTGAAAACTGAGTGCGGCGCCGTCAGGGGAACAAGACTTCCAAGCAATATTTTTCCTTTTGGGGGATCATTAAGAAAACCGACATTGGCGTATGTAGTAAAATATCTGAGCGGCAATTCACATGTTTAATCCCTTCCCGTGCTCAATGACAAGCTACAAAGGCTACTATTTATGTCCCTCTTTACCGAGTCTTTTGCAGGATTTCCGTCTCACAATCTCTGCTGAAGCCAAAAAGAAAAGCTTCAGCTTCCAGACCAGAGGCAAAAGGTGGTACAAGGGTAAGCAGTCTAGGCTGGATGTGTTTTCCTTTGGAAAAGTCTAAGGCGCGGCTTGACGTGCTGGACATAGTGGAGGGTTCGGGGAGTGGCAGTCGCGACTTGGCGGCGAGCGGCGGTGCGGTGAGGCGGCGGTGGCGCCGCCGGAGCCATGGGCGGCCGGCGGGCGAAGGGCGGGGTAGGCAGCGGGGGCGTCACGTACCGACAGGTTAGCGTGGGTGGCGCGGCAAGGCGGTGTGGCGGCACCAGCCACTGGGGATGGTGGCAGGAGGGCGGAATGGTTAGGGTCCGGGGTTGTTGGTGGGGGGGTGGGTGGGGGGATGGGGACCTATATCCGTCGAACATAGAGGAGGGTTCGGGGGGCAGCGGGCGGCGGTGCGGTGGGCGGAGTAGGTGGCGGGGGCGTCACGTCCCTACAAGTTAGCGTGGGCGGCCGCGTGGCGGGCGGCAGCGGTGGGTGCGGGCGGCACGGTGCGGCCGGCCGCCGGGTGGGGGCGGCGGTCGACGACGTGTCGCCAGAGTCGGGAGGAAGACGATGAACGTGGGACATGTGGCGGCCTTGGGGGAGGGATGCACGATCCGTTACCGCGCATGCGGACGCGCGATAACCTCCCCCTTTTCCTTTGTTTTGTAGAAATATGTGAGGTTCTCTTGTTCCTCTCCCTCGTGCTATACCTCCATATTCTTATGTCTGGACCACAAACTTAATAGCCAAACCTTGTTTTCCTGAAAACACAAACTCTAACAAGGTCTTTTCTCTCGGTCAGTGATTTGTGAGGGCATATTTTCCCCACTCCTTCGCAGCGGCATACGGGCCTCTTCCTCCCTGCTGTTTTCCAGGGAGAGAAATTGTTGCTGTTTGGCGACGTATTGTTCTTCTTCCCCTTATTTGGGGCCTTGTGTGCCAGATCCGTGGAGTTCCTTGTGACTTTGGTGGTGGGAGCTGCAGCATTCGAGGCGGTCAGGGATGAGTATGGAGGACGTCATCAAGGTGCAGGTGAGTTTTGCTTCCTCTCAACTCTGGTTGCAATGCAGATATTCGATTTTCCTTCTTGTGTTTGCCACCACTGGTCAAGCATGCAGCTTGCATCTGTTTTCATTATTTGTTTGCATCTACATCTGTTGTGGCAATCTTTGTTTGCTATCTTGGTGATATTTGTTCTCTGTGCACGCCTGTCAAATTTTCAGACCTATGTGCTGAAAGTGACATCCACTGTGATGGGTGCGAGAAGAAGGTGAAGAAGATCCACCACAAGATGATGGTAGGAATTTTTTTCCCTATGAAAATCAGACTGTTTCAGTTCTCCTTAGTTTTTATTTACTCTTCCGTTACTTTTGTACAAAAAGATATGTTGGTGTATCTGCAGGTGTTTACCGAAACAGCATAGATGCCGAGGAGGGGATGGTGACGCTGACCGGGTTGGTGGATCCGGACACCATCGTGAAGAAGCTGAATAGGGCCGGCAAGCCGGCCGCTCTGTGGGTCGCCAAGCCCGGCGTGGTGAGCCAGCCCCAAAAGCTCCAGCTTGGTGGTGGAAACAAGGGCCCGGCAAAGGACGCCGTCTGCGAGGGCCAGCCCTGGGCGGCGGCGCCGGTGGTGGCGGCGGCGGAGTTGGAGGCAAAGACGCGAAGATGGTGCTGCCGCAACCGACGCCGCAACACCCACGGCACAGTAGCAGGCCAACTCTGTTTGGCTACCGTGGAGCGCCCATGCTCTCGCTAATGCTTTCAGCACGGTGTGCCTCAACGCGTCGGCCGACACCACTGAATGGGTCGTCGACTCCGGAGCTTCCTCCCATATGGCTTCCAACACCGGTAACATCTCCTTAATCCGCTCTCATATCTCCTATTTTCCTTCATCAATCATCGTTGGTAATGGTTCAACTCTTCCGGTCTTTGGTACTGGCAACTCTGTTTTACCTGGCCCATTTTCTCTCAATAATGTTCTTATTGCTCCTGACATTATTAAGAATCTCATTTCCGTTCACCAGTTCACCATTGACAAAATTGCTCTATTGAATTTGACCCTTTCTGTCTCTCTGTGAAGGATCTCAGCACCAGGAACGTGATCATCAGGTGCAATAGCTCCGGTCCGCTCTACACCCTCCCCTTGCCGGCAGGACTCCCTCCGCATGCTCTAGTCGCTTCAGTTGCTTTTGCCTTCACTATGGCATTGCCATCTCGGCCACCCCGGTCATGAGTCTCTCTCTAGGCTTGCTAGCGCCTCTACCATTTAGTGTAATAAAGATACTAGTAACACTCTCTATCATGCATGCCAAGTTGGTCGTCACACTCATGCTCTCAAGAATTTCGATTTGGTTCATTGTGATCTCTGGACCTCACCCATTGTGAGCGTGTCTGGCTACAAATACTATTTGGTTATTCTTGATGATTGCTCTCACTTTGTTTGGACTTGTCCCTTGCTGCTCAAGTCCGACACTTTTTCCACACTAGCAAACTCTTTTCCAATGTGACTACACAGTTCGGGTGCACTATCAAGAGCGTTCAATGCGACAATGGACATGAGTTTGACAACTCTCCTCCTCTCGCAATTTTTTCCTCACACACGGGGTCGCCTTGCGCATGTCTTGCCCACACACTTCCCAACAGAACAGGAGAGCCGAGCGCACACTTGGCTCCATTAATAACACTTGGCTCCATTAATAATATTGTGTTTGCTGTTTCCTTTTCCAAGCAGCGCAACCACCCCATACTGGGTCGAGGGACTTCACACAGCCACCTACCTCCTCAACCGGCTCCCCACCAAAACTCTTAGTGTCGGCACCCCCTACTATGCGCTTCATGGCCGCCACCCTCATACGAGCACCACCGTGTTATTGGCTGCAAATGTTACTCCAACTTCACGTCATGTTGCATTTGATGAGACATTGTTCCCTTTTGCGGAGATGCAACTGCCCCTGGACACTAATGTTTTTTATTTTCTTGAGTATGACGAGCTTGCACATCACCAGTTGCTACGTCTCTCGACTGCTCGTCCTATGCGCCCGATGACTCCCGTGGTTATTGCAAACCCATTGGTTGCACCCATCGGAGCCGCGCAGTCTGGACTCGAAGCAGTCGCTCAGTCCTCCGACGCGCCACGCGCGGCCGCGCTGTCTCCAAGCATCGTGCCACGCACGGCCAGGGCCACCCCAAGCCCAGCGCCACGCGCAGCCACGACGTCCCCAAGTCACATGCCACGTGCGGCCGCGACGTCGCCACGTATCACGACTCCCAGCATGCCGTCACCAGCTTTGCCCCAAGCGCCGGCACTTGCTCCACGTTGCCTACCTCTGGGTGTAGTCCCCGCACCACCGGTCACCAACCCGCATCACATGGTGACTCGTGGGAAGCAGGGATTCATGTAACCAAAGGAGCGCATGAACCTCCATGCTGAGGTCTTGTCGCCCCTCCCGAAGTCATACCAGACTGCCCTCACCGACCCCAATTGGCGGGGCGCCATGGCAGAGGAGTTCGCCACCCTTTAGTCCAACCAAACATAGGATCTCGTGTCTCGCCCCTATACTGCTAACATTGTGACTGGCAAATGTATTTTCAGGAACAGATGGGTTCTTCTAGGGTTCACTCACCGTCTACTTGTCGTCCAACCCAGTGCAGCACTAGCCCACGAATCATGTCAAGATCGATCTCCACTTCGTCCAGAAGCAGTGGCGGAGCTGGACAAGAAAATCAGGGGGGGCCGATCAGCGTCCTCGGCGGCGTCCCTCACCACGCTAACCCGTCACTGTCGAGCCCTTCGCCGCGCTAACCCGTCGCTATCGAGCTCCTTCGCCGTGCTAACCTGTCGCCGTCGAGCTCCTTCACCATGCTAACCTGTCGTCGTCGAGCTCTCCCGCTCCAACACTGAACCCCTCTTCTATGTCTGGCAGTCATGGAAGCATCTAATCTCCAAGCCTTAACAATCCTCTAATCGTAACCTCGCCGCGGAACCATGTATAGAAACAATTAAGAATTACATATTTGATTTTAAGCAAAATAGAAAAAAGAATTGGGGATAAGAACAATTAAGAGTTTAGGGCACTACTTACATTTTGTATCAATTCTATATCTTAAGATGAGCAAATTGATCGATTTAGTAGCGGCGCGGTACCGAGTAGCAGTAGAATTGGAGACGAAGAGTAGCAGAAAATTAATTGATGGATCGATCAGGAGACAATCAAACAAAGTAACGGTGTTTTATTGCATAAACAACCATAGCAGCTAGCTTTTTTTCTTTTTTTTTTAGCACAACCATAGCAGCTAGCTTTTTTTTTTTTTCGACTCATAGCAGCTAAGCTATCCTGGCAAAAAAGAGAAAAAAGAAAAAGAACGACAGCAGCTAGAAGGCCCAAACATCATGCTTGCTTGTTAGTTTTACTGGCCCATTGGCCCAATACCTCTTCATTCCTTCTTCTTCCTTCCGACGGAGAGCTTTTCTTGGCAGCCATGGCCATGGAGGACTGCAGTCTGCAGAGTGGCCGCCGAAGCTCTAGGGGAGGAGGGGGCAGGGGGTACTTGGACCCAAGGTTAGGTAGGGCGTCTTCCCCATCTTTCCCTATTGAAAGATCCTCCTCTGCGCCTTCGATTGATTGCAGGACTGGGTTGAACATGGTGGAGTGAGGAGTATATCCTCTGAGAAATTTCTGAAGTTAGGGGGGGACATGGCCCCTGCCGCCCCCCCCCCCCCCCCCCCCCAGCTCCGCCATTGTCCAGAAGCGTGTTGCTATTGGGGATGTCTGTGTCTTGCATGTGCCGACGACCTCACAGTTTGCTGATATCTTCACGAATGGAGTACCGACTCCAGTGTTCACTGAGTTTAGGCCCAGCCTGAACGTTCATTGCACCGACGATCAGACTGCCGGGGGGGGGGGGGGGGGGGGGTGTGCAACCCTAGACCGGGCATGTACGTCACTATGGCGGCGGCCCTACGCCTTGTGTTGAATCATGCGCTCATGGCCGTCGAGCCCTCTGGCCGGGTACTTATATATGTAACTTGTGTCAATTAATGATCAATACACAACGAATATGCGTGATTATCTCCGCTATCAGCAGAAGATGGGTGATCAGGCCGGGGTTCGTTCCCGTGCCGGGATTGACGCGCGATCGGAAGCCAGTGGCAGCGGGCAGAGCGATGGAAGAAGAAGCGCGTGACCTGGACCAGCATGGAGGCTGCGTGCGAACTGGTGCGGGCGTAGCTTGTTGCAGACATGGAGCCGATCGATGTCGGTGGACGAAGGCTTGGCTCCTAGTTCTGCGCCGATGGTTTCTTGGCGAGCGGCTGGTTGGGCACAAGGGGTCTTCACTGAAGTGCTTGGTTGGTGAGCAAAGTGAGGCAGACACACGGTATTTTTAAGTTGAAAACTGAGTGCGGCACCAACAGGAGAACAAGACTTCCAAGCAATAGTTTTCCTTTTGGGGGATCATTAAGAAAACCAACATTAGCGTGTGTAGTAAAATATCTGAGCGGCAATTCACATGTTTAATACCTTCCTGTGCTCAATGACAAGCTACAAAAGGCTATTTAAGTCCCTCTCTGCCTAGTCTTTTGCAGGAGCTCCATCTCACAATCTCTGCTGAAGCCAAAAAGAAAAGCTTCAGCTTCAAGACCAGAGGCGAAAGGTGGTCAAGGGTAAGCAGTCTAGACTGGATGTGTTTTCCTTTGTTTTAATTTGTAGAAACAGATGAGGTTCTCTTCTTCCTCTCCCTCGTACTATACCTCCATATTCTTATGTCTGGACCACAAACTTAATAGCCAAACCTTGTTTTCCTAAAAACACAAACTCTAACATGCATGGTCTTTTCTCTCAGTCCGCGATTTGTGAGAGTGTGCGTGAGTATTATATTCCAGGCACCCTGCAGGCCATTAGTTAACTGCAGGAAGAGGGCATATTGTCCCCACTCCTTTGCAGCGCATATGGGCCTTTTCTCCCTGCTGTTTTCCCGGGAGAGAAATGGTTGCTGTTTGGCGACGTATTGTTCTTCTTCCTCTGATTTTGAGGTCTTGTATGTGGAGTTCCTTGTGACTTTGGTGGTGTGAGCTGCAGCTTTTGGGGTGGTCAGGGATGAGTAAGGAGGACGTCATCAAGGTGCAGGTGAGTTTTGCTTCCTCTCAACTCTAGCTGCAGTGGTGCATGTTTTGGCGTAGCGTGCCTGTTGTTTAGGTGAATCTCGTGTTTTCTTTTCGGTTGTTCCTGATTGTATCCAGAAACTTGTTGAGGCGCTAGCTTGTAATGAACCCCCCTAAATTCAATAAAGCCCCTTTCTCAAAAGAAAAAAAAAATCTAGCTGCAGTGCAGATATTCAATTTTCCTTCTCGTGTTTGCCACCACTCGTCAAGCATTTGGCTTGCATCTGTTTTCAGTATTTCTTTGCATCTGCTGCGGCAATCTTTGTTTGCTATCTTGGTGACATTTGTTCTCCGTGCCTGCCAAACTTACCTGTGTGCTGAAAGTGAACATCCACTGTGATGGGTGCGAGAACGTCAATAATATCTGCTTGGTGATGTGAGCGCAGACGTGGCAACCTGCCGGTGCAAAGAGTTGTGCTGGTGAATGCTTCATTGACCCTCAGGTCATGGTTGATCATTATACAGGGAAAATGATCCGACATATGTATGTCCCAACCTGATTTTTTTTAACGCAAAAGACGAGCATAATTTTGGGTGGGCAAGGTGGTGGCTCCAGTACAGCCAAATTTCCAATTTGTCATGAACATATTTTTTGTTGGTCTATTTCCTATTACCTTGGTTTTGTTATTGGGGGTGTGCTTTATAATTTCTAACCTTCATTTGTGAAGCCGCAGGTGCTGCAGCGGCCGGCGACTGTGTCGCCTAAAAAGGACGCCACACTCACCACAAGTATCAAGATTCCGGAAACGCAGTCCTCTACCCAGATTGGGTACTTCTTCAGGCTGACGGAGACTGACTCAATCGAAACTGAAAGGCGGCCCTACTTTCCGGACTCAGATTAGTTTAGAAAACACAGTACACATGCATTGTACACATATTTTGACGAGCATACATAAAGAAAATTAAGCTAAACTAGCAAAAGTGCCCATGCGTTGCCACGGGCTGGTCGAAAAAATACATATTTTTGGTAATTCATTCAAAAATTTATGAAAACAGTTAAAGCTCCTAATAATTAATTGAAATATTATGAAGGAGTCCCAAATTTTTAGCTCCAAACACCGAGCTCAAATCAGTTTTAATCCAAAAGCAAAGTTATAGGTTTTTCCCCTCTAGTGTCACAAAAAGGCCTTGTACAAGGACATGTATAACTTGGCATCAGGAAAAAAATCCACAGATCAGGCAATGATTTTGAAACCGTGGCTTCATTCCTAAAATATGTGAATGATGCTCGTGCATGCATATTTCCATGGGGAAAACAGTATACAGACCTTGCGCATCTTATCTAGCAACATATGTATTTCATTGATCAAATGCACTACACGGGTGGATAATAAGGAAGAAGTTAGCTCAATCACTTAATTATGGCTGCTGCACAAATGAGCGTTGTACAGAGAAACTAAGCTTGCACTGCTGCTCCGGAGTTTCTAGAGTCTGTCATCAAGGTAATATAGTTGGACCATTTCAAACGGAGCCAAGCTGAATAATTTCACCAATTTTCAACCAGTAATGGCAAAGACGTCTGATAATTTCTCATTGACAGCAAACCAACTTCTCAATTTGAGTGTTGCACCAGCATTAAACACTATTACAAATGACAACTACCAATGTTGACTTCACCATCGACAGAAGAGCTTCTTCTCTCGAGCCAAAAGTTGCTCCAGCGTGGATTTCTTCCATTCCATTGACACTATCTCGAGCGCATGTGTCCCATTTGTCGCATACAACCCATGGAGACTTCAATGTCCTAGTTGCCGACAATGCTGAGAGCACAATTTGTAGCACGCAACCAATGAAGGCTTTGACGTCCAAGTTGACGACAATGCTTAGAGCACAATGCTTGAGTAGTACACCATCTGTGCAAAAGAAATATAATTAAGCATAGCAGTCACTCCCTGTCAATTTAGAAAAAAAATAGTTTCTGAACTATATAGGAATAAAGATATTTTTTATAATATTTATATATACATATATTTTAAAAATAGTTTCTGAACTAATTCATATATATCTCACTTCAACTTAGACCAGGAATACTTTTAAGGCACAATCAATGGAGGACAAATTCATAATAAAGATAGGCACAAAACTGCAGCAATTAGAACACTATTTCTAAGCAAACACCAATGGAAGAATATTTGCGAAAATGCAGTAATCATTCAAAAAATAGTTATAGATCAGGCCTCAGGGAGAAGGAAGGGGCTTTTCTTACCTGGAGTTTCTTGAGTTAGTATGTCAAATATACTCGCAAGAGACATCTGTAGTTCTTACTTGCTACAACCCAGCAACAATTCAGCCATCAGGGATTTAATTAGTAGGTTTATAACAGCACCATAGCCTAGGTGAATTGTTTTGATTGAATATAAATAATTATGAAAAACGAAAAAAAACTGCACCATAGCATAGGTGAATTGTTTTTCATGTTCTTAAGGAGAAGCATATGCTATTGAATGGGAAAAAAAATCTAATGTAAACAACATGATTCCTAAGATGGTTGTGCACTCGTTGAGAGTTTTAAGGGACAGTAATATGCAACAGTTAGTACATTACATGCATTGTTAAAGGCAACCGCACTGAATGCATACCAAGCTCTGATAATTAAATACAGCAGTGTAATCTTATTCAGTAAACACCTCTTTAGTTCAGTACAGCACTGCAGCCTGAATTAGAACAATTGACCCTATCACTTGACAGACACCCATGGAGTTCTAAAAACTGTACTTCGTCTCAGATACAAAAAAAGTAGAAGTTGAGGTTTAAGGCGAAGAGGATATCAACCTTCTCTCATCACAACGAATAAGTAGCGCCCTGTCAGGATCAACATTTTAATTAAGGTGTCACAAGTTCAGATTTTGGCAGTTGACAAATTTAATGTGCCGTGTATGCAAGCATCGTCACGCATCATAACATGATCTTATCAATGTTTGAACAATAATCAATTGTGAGAGCTTGGAGATACTAACACAAGCCGTCACTTCCTATGGCTACATGAACCTCCATGCAGTATGCAGTTAACTCCAAGCAAAGAATGAACGGCTGCTTAAAGTAATATCTATACTTTGAGTAATATTATCTGATCTGAACATGTACTCTGTGTGGACAACTGTTCTAGATATATGTGTTGTATTGCTAATAGAACAATCAGCACACAACTATTCTTCCATCCTGGCAGTTTTCAGAGAACCATTTTATTACAGTACATCATTGTTCAGAGAACCATCGTCAAGCACGGAAAACTGCACTTGTCATATGATTATCTCCCCATGTTTACCAGAGCAAGACGTACAGGGAGCACTTGTAAACCTGCTAGAATTAGAAAGAAGGATCACCGGAATGGTCGTCTCCAGGGAATCACTCTACAGGCAAACCGTGATTCAGGTATATAATGGCATAATGCAGCGCTAGCAAGTAAATGGATGAACTGAAAATGGCATAATAATTATAGTAGCCATTACAAATACCTAATGGCTGCATATGATTTGGAGTTGCAATTGGCACCCTCTTGTTCCCTCTGACTCCAAGTGGTGCGAAAGCATGCTTGATAGTTTTATTATTTCTGCATATCAGGGTTGCAAAAGCATAAACCAACAACTACTTTTTTTTTATTACAAAGACAAACCTTATATAAAGAAACAGAACCAATAAACTACTGAATGTGAGCAAGGAAAATAACAATCATCTCTCACCTTGATTCAACAGCCTGGCGCAGATTGCACGAAGGGCCCGAGCTGGGATATGCTGGAATACCAGTCTCCTCGTCGGCACAGGACCTCCAGCCCTCGCAGCGTATTCAAGTGCCCCACTGCATACGGTAGCAAGTATTCTGCTCGATCACCGGCTTGATCCTCCAGTCACCATGGAGGCGGGGATTGGAGTGGAGGATTCTGGGCGGATCCTCTTGAACCCCTGCAGCTCCATCATGAACTGGAAAGGACACCAATTATATGTTTGGCTAATAAAATATCAATATGAAGTTTTGGTTTCCTAACTAAAGGATTCAATAAAATCAGTCACCGAATGATACATCCCTCTCATAGTCTCATCATCTTACTCCATTAGAGCAGTTAGACGATAACGATCACTGACATGTAATCCAACTGGCAAGATCACCATCACTGGGGTGGGACATCACGATCAGAGCATAGCAGAAGTTCAGTGGTAAAAGAAAAGCAGAGTTCGCTTCACACGGCTCTCACCGAAGTCACAAGTTCAGTAGTATAGGACTCGAGCGACCAGAATTCAGAAGCGGACCTTACAGGCCAGCCGCCGTGCTGGCCCACACCTCCTCCGCGCCACCATGCTCGCCTTCGCCGTCGGCGTCGCTTTTCTCGTCGGCCACCACTGGCCCGACTCCTCCCCGCACCTCGCCGCCTTCTCCTCCACGCTGGCCCGTGCCTCCTTCTCCCGCTCCGCTTCCGTGGCGCTCTCCCCCAACGCCAACCTTTCCTTCGACCAGTCCCTCATCCCCACCCACGCCGCCACTGAACCCTCCGCTTTTCTTGTTTCTCCTGCTGCATGTGCCCTCCGCATTGCGCCCGGCAACATGCGCGGCCGCGCGAGGCGAACCCTAACCCTAGGGTGGCCGCGGCGGCGTGGGAGAGATCTGAGCGCGAGCGGGAGGGCAGGTGTGCGAGGCTGCGCGTGCGATTGGTGCGTGCGGGTGGAGCGCGAGCAGGTGGGCAGAGGCGAGGTGCGCGCGCGCAGCCGCGGCGGGCAATGGAGGAGGCGTGCGTGAGGAGAGGGGTGAGCGGGACTGCGGGAGACAGCGGGGGTTCCGGGCCCACCTGGCACGTTTTTTTAGGGTGGGAGAGGGCTGCGACGCACGCAGGTGGAGTAAAGATATATGCGTACACATGCTTGCACACATTGACGATTTTTCACGACTTCGTCCTATTCATAGACTTTATTCTGCACTCGAACGCACGCACAGCGTATACCGTGATGCGTACAACTGCTAGATACAATACTTAATTATGTGATAGTATACGACGCGCAGCACTACAGGTGTGCTCGATCCCTCCGTCCTCACTCACGGGCAGAAGGTCACTTGGTAGCTGTTGTTGTCGCCGTTACAGGCATGGTTCTTCTGATCATCGCTGGGGAAGAGGTAGGCGTCGGGGCACTTGTCGGCTTGGCACACCAGGTTGGGTCCGTTGCTGCAGGAGAAGGACAAGGGCACGTTGAACCCGTCGATCACCGAGATGTCGTAGAAGTCCTGCCCGTCGCCGATGGTGAACTCCGCCAGCGTCAGCGGCGGCTGCCCGGAGAGCGTGCAGGAGAGCGCGCCGCCGCAGTCGCCGCTCTGGCAGCTCCCGCTGCCACCGTTGAAGGAGCAGCCCGTGCGGCCCCAGATCCTACCGGAAGGCGTCCCTGCGGGCACGTCCAGGTTCCACGTCTCGCCCGTGTTGAGCTGCGTCCCGCCGCCGACCGGGGTCGCCGCCGGCCACACCGTGTAGGGGCAGTTGTTTTGTATGTTGAACGTGGCGGCGCTGGCGCCGGCAGCGAAGACGGCGAGGACGAGGAAGAGGGCCGAGGAAGCAGCCGGGGAAGCCATTTGATTTATGCTACTTGCTTGTGTACTTGTCTATGTGATGAACTCGACCTTGGTATAGCTTGTGGGAGCAATAAGGGAAGGTTGATGAGTATTTATAGATGGCCGGCAGGGGCGGAGGACCCGGTATGGCCAGGTATGGCCACTGCCATACCTTGATTTAGCTGCGTGAACTCAAAAATGTTTGAGCCTGCTATCTATTATCCGTCAAGAGAGCGTACAAAGCTGAAAGAAGCTTCTGCGACAGACTTAATTGATGAAGTCCAACCGTTTTTGTGAGAGCTAGGCTAACTCGTAAGCTTTTTTATATTGTTTAATGGGTCAAGTAGCCAACTACTGTGATTTCGCCATACCTTGAATTTTTTCCGTCCTCCGCCGCTGATGGCCGGTGAAGGACGAGGGGTTGGAAGGTCAAGGCTGGTGGAATCACACCTAATTGTCTTGAGTTGCCAATATTGTCTGTCAAGTCACAAGACCTCTGTATTGTGTTTTGAAGAAAAAGCAGCCAATCTTTACGTGAGGAAATTCAGTTTCACTTATATAGTATTACGATTTGTTTGATTTTTCTTGCCATGCTGTGTTATATTGGTTGGAATTTGTCATACGGTTCATCCTGACGCGCTGGATGTTTGATCCTTTATCATATTTTAACATGCATGTTGTGTGTTGTTGGGATAATAGCTGGTCCTTAATACTGCTTCAAGTCCTTGCATTGCATAAGTAGCACTGACATATGCCATTACCGACGAAAATATGTATGCTAGTAATTAATCCTAGGAAAAGAAAAATATGCGAGTAATTAATATGAAGATAGTTCGCTGAAGCTGCAAAGCTTGGATTTCTCCTGCATACAGCTGATTGTATTGTATATTGCTTCATACTAGACCTTAAGCTATAGAATCTGTGGGAAAAGTCCGTGTAAACATCTGTGCATATGCATGACTGGGCCGGGGAAGCAGATACGTACGAAATAATCAAGATGAAGATATTTCACCGTCACTCCTACACATATTCTTGTGGATTAATTGTTCTAATTGCCTTGAATTCCTGCGCGGCCGTGTGGAAAAAGGAGCCGTCTGCATGTAGGAATATATGTGTGGAAAATATGTGGCTGCCGGACCTAACTGGCAAGACATCATGCCGACCGAGGAGGGAATGGAAATGATCATACCTTCTGGACAAGTGAGCGGTCAACCTGCTGGAGATCGACGGGCTGTTACTTTGTCCGACAGTCACGGCGCGGCGTGCTCCCGTTCGTGCATTAGCAGAATTTCGCTCTTTTTCTTCCACAAGATATTTTTTTTTGCGAGGATTCCACAAGATATGTTAACATTGGCAATTTGGCATATATAGTCCTTGTACGTAGGCCTGCAAAAAAAATATGAGGTCAACGTAGATAGAATATCATCCAAAAAAATGTGGATAAAATATTCCGTGGAAACTTATGTGCTCAGTTTCTACGGCGACCTAGCTACTTTTCTCTGTAGCCATCGATTGTACCTTCCTCTCCATGAATGGGCAGCTGTCTACGTACAGCGCTAGCCGCCGATCTGGATCATAGATTACGACTGAAGTCCTAAAGGATGCTAGATTGCTATTACTCCTCGCATGTAAATATGCTGTTCCGTTTATTTCTTAAGCTAAATTTGAACGAACAAAAATTCTCGACCAAACTGAGCTAGCTAGGCTGCCTACTTCTTCAGAGCGAACATGCATATATGGGTAAAAAAATTGCAATGTAGAACCAAAAAAAAAAAAGAAAAGAAAACTGCAGAAGAAAATATTATATCACGTACTTGCTGATTTTACTACACCCGTCGGCCGGACAGCGTACACGATGGAGGCACCCTGTAAAAAGTCCGACGACTTGCACCGTGTTGGCGAGAAGGAACCAGAAGTTGAACCCTGCCGAGCACGGCCGCCTACACAAGTTGCCAACAGGCACCACGATGCACCAGCGTCGTGCAAGTCGTACAGTTACGCTGGAGGTGCGGATAGATGCCTGGACCTTGGAAGCTTTACAAGGGTCTCTAGCTTGTCGATCGGTGCCCAGCTGCGACATGCAATCCTGATATCACTGGCCGGCCGCCCGGGAGGCCTCCGAGTCGACGCCTCGACGGAGCAGCGCCTGACGCCGACAAGACGTGACCTCCGAGTCGAAACAACCATGCACGTCGACGTAGAGAGACACGTACCTCGATCGACAGCCCGGCCGGCCGGACACGGTGTACGTACATGCGGCGTGTCTCAGCTACTCCCTCCGTTTTCATAATGATGACGTTCGGACAGGGCCTGGTAGTTGTTTCTAGTTCATTTTGGTTGTCCGAAGCGTCAAGAATTCGCGGAAGGAGGGAGTAGCAGCTGGCGACATGTTCCTAATCCTAGCGACAACCTACGTACGGTTCGCCGTGGATATTCTCGGCCATGTGATGAAGCGCCGGCCGTACCGTAGTGGCGCGCACCCCTGACGGCTCCTCCCTGCCTGCCCACCGGCGACGGAAGTTCTGCACGCGCCACACGTACAGGACCACGGCGGTGGCATCAAGGGAGAGAAACCCACGTGTGAACAGGACCACGACGGCGGTGGCCACGCTGACGTTCGGTGGGAGGCTAGACCTGTGGTGGCGGACTGGCGGTGGCGGCATCAGGCCTCGTTTGGCATGAGAGAAACCCACGTGTGAGCAGAACCACGGCGGGATCGGGTTGACCCCCGTGTTGCACACCAAATACTTGCGAGCGCTTGGCTCAAGCCGGGGTTCCCGCAAGGTATGATTACTCGATCCGTCCGGAGCCCTGCTATGCGCCCGATGCGCTTGCACGAGAGGTGTGCGACCACGGCAGTCAACGGATCACCCTAGTTTGTTAGCTAATCACTTCTCTAATCCAACGAAGCTTCGAATTTGTAAACTGTGGATTTTTCAAAAGAACAGAAGCTTAGGACCTGCCTAAATAGCTCACATCACATGTCTTGCACTAGCCTCTACATGCTCAGCACACAATAACGCAACAGTTCATCAACACATATCACTTTGATCTTGGAAATAGAAAAGTAAATAAACATGCTGTGAAGAAACCATCTGCTACCAATCCACGGCAATCAAATTACTCCCACCACCAAACTGTTAAGTCCTCTTCTTTTTTTTTTTTTTTTTTTTTTTTTTTTGCGAGGGTGTTAAGTCCTCTTCTGATTCTGAAAAAGAGACAGATCTCGGAACCCAAATGAATGGATGGCAGCAATCCAAACGATGGACTGAATTTTTCGTAACACAAAACAATTGTCTGACGGCAAAAAGATGAACTACCCTGCAATACAGTGCAAGAATTAGAACAAGAATTTGATAAATCATCACGAACGAGTTGGCAATGGTGGTAGATGAATCATCACGAACAAGTTTTGGAAAAATGATATGAGACAACAGACCTTGCTCCCTGGACTCCATCTAAGAATTTGAGTTGATCAGCCTCTGCAACAAAATGAACTTGATTTGATCAGTCCACATCCAGCTTATACGTTTTACATGTTTGTTTGTTCAAGACTAAGCAATAAGTAAAGATGAAAATCAGAGTACATGTTAAGATAAATTCAGCAGGTCAAAAATTGAGCAGTACCATAATGTGAATCAAAATCCATGCATTCAACAGGAACATGTAAAGAAAAGTAGCTGACACTTACTATTTTTCTCCTTAGCCATATCATGCGTGAAGATGGATCAACAGTCATGAAAATCTCTCTATTCTGAAAATCCCTAAAAACATCACATGCATCTGCTCTATCTTCACCTGAAAGTTCCTCCATTGTAGCCAACAAAGCATTGCAATTCTTGACCCCATTCTGCTAATTACTAGGTAAGAGGGACAACATTAATTCACCATCATCCTCTTCCCTCCTCCTAATCACAAGCTCCCTTCTTGACCCCATTCTGCTACATAGTAACTTAGTAAGGTTAGTATAGCAGTCAACCCTGTTTTGCAACATGGACATCTACTTTTAGTCCATCCATATATAACCGACCTATATTCTGTTTAACTATGCCTATATGGCATGTATAAATATTCTATTTATCCAGTATTTCAGTATTTCCCTAGAGAAACACAGATAGGGCACGTACACTGTCCAAGCCAACTCCTTTCAACATTGATTGCAAATGTCACGATCAATGTGAGACTAATTAACAAAGCAGGGGCGAAATGCGCACACACACATGCTATAAGATTCAAGGTTCAGGACTGAAAATCTCATGAATTTATATGGCAAATTGGTCCAGGTAGAGACCATTAGATAATCGCCTGAACTGCCCCTGTCAGAGTTCACCAGAAAGGTGTCACTTGTCTCCAACAAGCACTGAACCTACCTAACATTTGACTGTCCATTGCTCAAAACTACGGTATCCACCCAATATGCCCTCAGTGCAAGTAATATTAGCAATTGCCTAAATACAGATTGACCAGCCAGCACATCGCCTAAATATTAGCACAAGCAAGTAGTAAACACTACTACTGCTACTACTAGAGTAACTATCAGAAATCTATACTAATTTATAGAGCCCATGGTTGACAATCCACAATCCAGTCGTAATTCCTACATCTAAAACTGGACTCCAGGAATCACTGGATGTGAGGAGCAAGAACAATTGTGCAGGGCGGGAGCCAGAAAGGGAAAAGAAAGGGGAAAAGAACAGCCATGGGGCGGCGATGCCTAGCTATGGTTCGGCCCGCCCAGTCTGCCCAACGGCTGTGCGGCTTCAGCGCGTCCTAGCGCTACGGAACACGGCCTAGCGTTGCTCGCCATGGCGGCGCACTAGGGGTCCATGGCGTTGTGAGTCTGCTCGAACCCTACGGCGAGGCGAGGGGAAAGAAGGGAGGGGAAGAGGGGATGGAGGCAGAGGGGAGAAGGAGGAGGAGGAGGAGGAAGGGTCTCACACCGTCGTGTGGAGAAGCGCCGTCACCGCCGTTCGTCCGGTGAGAAGGAGCGCACCATCGCCGTTGGAAGGAGAGAGCGAGAGAGACGAATCATTCCTGGCCTCCGATGGAGCTGCTGGATTCCCACGCCGATCGGCGTGGATCGGGAGCGGGCTGGCCGGGCCAATCCACGCCAAAGCCAAATGCCACTTTTGCTCAAGTCGGGATTTCATCCACGCACGGATCGCGATCCAGTCCACGGCGTGGATTGGGCTGGGATCCACGTCAATAACTGCCTATCCAAACGAGGCCTCAGGGGGGGGGGGGGGGGGGTGGGGGGTGTCGCGAGGCAGGACACCGAGTGCGGAGTCGCGTACGTGGCAGCTAGATGGCGCCCATGCACGGGTGCCAGAACGCATGCATGTTGGAGGCCGTGGTGCTAGTGGTTGGACGCCTTGGCCACCTTGGACAGCCGCGGACGCGGTAGATCTTGAGGTAGTCGATGCAGATGCTAGACTTACGTTTTGTACCGGGTCTACATGACCTACGATGACCCTAGACCGGGCCTGTACGCCACTATGGTGGCGGCCCTATGCCTTGTGCGTAGACCTGGGACTGGATTTTTCAATGTCCAGAGTCTAAATGGAGTTTTATTTATTGGACTCAAGTGGATTGGATTTATTTGGACTTTGAATGCTTGTGGATGCAGGCTCCAAACTTCATATGGACTATTGGATATCCCCTGGATCAACACTGGATTCTGTAATTAAAAACTTTGTGTTCACACCATATTTTTCGACGAAATCGAGTGAAATATGTTTAAACTTACTTACTTTCACCGTCAGCTACTTCATGCAAATTGGTGCAGCTATATCTATACGTGGGACACACGTCAGAAGTCAAACCCTAAAACTAAAACTTTACGTTCACACCTTAATTTTTTGTCGAAATCGATTGAAATTTGTTTAGACTAATTCACTATGAAGGTCATCTACTTCAAGCAAATCGTGAATCTTCAACACCGTCTCCACCGAGGTGATGAAGCTTGTTCAGGAGCGCTGTGGCACCACACAGCCTGCTCCGCATGGCTCGGCATTGAACAGCAATTCTTGGGGAATCGCGAGACCCGCGTGTTGCATTTTGATGCCGAGTTTCGCAACTTCGTCCAGGGGAACCTCCCTGTCGGTGACTACTGCCGCAAAATGAAGGCCATGGCGGATGCCCTGGATGACCTCGGTGAGCTAGTGCATGACCACACCCTTGTCCTCAACGTGCTGCGGGGCCTCAATGAGCAGTTCTTGTATATGGAGAGCCTCATCACATGGCAGCGGCCCTTCCCGGCCGCCCTATATGTCGACGTTCGGGCCGACCTGCAACTTGAGGAAATGCGCCACCCCCAGGGCACTCCGTCCTCGACCTCCACAGCCCTCATCATTGCCACACCAGGCTCGGCTGGGTCCTCTACTGCCTCGTCTGGAGGTGCTGCAGCTCGTGCTGCCCCTGCTCCTGGTGCTGCCCCAGGGTGTTCAGCGTCTTCACCACAGCAGGCCGGTTCAGCACCTGGCTGCGGACGGCGCCCTCGCAAGGGCTGGCAAGGAGGCTTATCAGGCTGGCCCTCCCTCTACAACCCTTGGACCGGGTCCATTCAAATGTGGCCCGGCCCAAGTCCCGTCGGCCCATCGCGACCATCCTCGGTCAGCGCCCCGGTGCTCCTACCCCGGGTCACCTCGTCGCCCTGCAGCAGCAGGCATACTTCACGGCATCACCCCCTGGCATGTTCGGTTTACCGATGCCCATGCAGCCGGAGATGCACTTCCCAGCTCCTACACTCCTACGAAGATGACGCCCAACATGCAAGCACCCCATGCAGCAATAAAGCACATGTCACCCCAGGAGCTGCAGATGGTCCCTGCACCACCCACGGCATAGCAGCGAGCCAACCCAGTTTGGCTACCGTGGAACGCCCAGGCTCTCGCTAATGAGTTCAGCACGGTGTGCCTCAACCTGCCGGCCACCACCACTGAATGGGTCGTCGACTCCGCAGCTTTCTCCCGTATGGCTTCCAACACCGCTCCTAATTGATCCGCTCTCATAGCTCCTCTTTTCCTTCACCAATCATCATTGGTAATGGTTGAACTCTTCCTGTCATTGGTACTGGCAACTCTGTTTTACCTGGCCCATTTTATCTCAATAATGTTCTTATTGCTCCTGACATTATTAAGAATCTCATTTTCGTTCGCCAGTTCACCATTGACAACAATTGCTAAGTTCAATTTGACCCTTTGGTCTCTCCGTGAAGGTTCTCAGCACCAGGAACATGATCATTAGGTGCAATAGCTCCGGTCCACTCTACACCCTCTCCTTTCCGGCAGGACTCCCTCCGCATGCTCTAGTCGCTTCGGTTGCTTCGCCTTCACTAAGGCATCGCCATCCCCGCTACCCCGGTCATGAGGCTCTCTCTAGGCTTGCTAGCGCCTCTGCCATTCAGTGTAATAAAGATACTAGTAACACTCTCTGTCATGCATGCCAACTTGGTCATCACACTCGTTTACCTTTTGCTAGTTCTTCATCTCGTGCTCTCAGCAATTTTGATTCGGCTGATTGTGATCTCTGGACCTCACCCATTATGAGCGTGTCTTGCTACAAATACTATTTGGTTACTCTTTATGATTGCTCTCACTTTGTTTGGACTTTTCCCTTGCGGCTCAAGTCCGACACTTTTTCCACACTAGCAAACATTTTCCCATGTGACTACACAGTTCGAGTGCAATCAAGAGCGTTCAATGCGACAATGGACGCGAGTTTGACAACTCCTCGCGCACTTTTTTCCTCACACACGGGTCGCCTTGCGCATGTCTTGCCCACACACTTCCCAACAGAACGGGAAAGCAGAGCGCATACTTCGCTCCATTTAAAATATTGTTCGCTCTTTGCTTTTCCAAGCCGCGCTACCACCCACATACTAGGTCGATGGAGTTCACACAGCCACCTACCTCCTCAATCGGCTCCCCACCAACGACACCCTTAGTGTCGGCACTTCATAGCCGCCACCCGTCATATGAGCACCCTCCGGGTTATTGGCTGCAAATGTTACTCCAACCTGTCTGCCACCGCTCCTCACAAACTCTCCCCACGTTCATCTCTCTGTGTGTTCTTGGGTTATTCCTCCGAGCATAAAGGTTACCGGTGTTTAGATCTTTGCCCCAACAGAATTATCACTTGACGTCATGTTGCATTCGATGAGACATCGTTCCCTTTTGCGGAGAGGCAACTGCCCCTGGACATCACCAGTTGCTACGCCTGTCTCACCTGCAGGCTGGACCCTGTTGACTGCTCGTCCTATGCCCCCGAGGTTGCTGCAAACCCGTTGGTTGCACCCATCGGAGCCGCGCAGTCTGGACTCGAAGCAGTCGCTCAGGCCTCCGACGCGCCACGCACAGCCACGCCGTCTCCAAGCCCGTGCCATGCGCGGCAGCATCGCCTCCATGCACCGCGCCACGCACGGCCACGGCCACCCCGAGCCCAGCAGCCGCGACGCCGCCATGTATCGCGACTCACAGCGTGCCTTCACTAGCTTCGCCCCAAGCGTCGGCACCTGCTCCACGTCGCCTACCTCTGGGTGTAGTCCCTGCACATCCGGTCACCAACCCGCATCACATGGTGACCCGTGGAAGCGGTGATTCAGTCATACCATGGTGCCCTGGCCGGCCCCAATTGGCGGGGCGCCATGGCGGAGGAGTTCGCCGCCCCTCAGTCCAACCAAACATCGGATCTCGTGCCACGCCCTTGTACTGCTAACATTGTGACTAGCAAATGGATTTTCAGGCACAAATTCACCAATGATGGCAGCCTTGACCGCTACAAGGCCAGATGGGTTCTTCGAGGGTTCACTCAGCGCCTCAGAGTCGATTATGACGAGACGCTCAGCCCGGTTGTCAAGCCGGCCACCGTCACACTGTCCTCTCGTTGGCGCTCTCGTGGGACTGGCCGGTCCATCAGCTTGATGCAAAAAATGCTTTCTTGCATGGTACCTTGACAGAGATTGTATACTGCTCTTAGTTGACACTACGCATCCAGATTATGTTTGCCGTCCCAATAAATCCTTGTATGTCTCAATAAATCCTTGTATGGTCTGAAGCTGGCCCCCCGAGCATGGTACAGTCGGTTTGTCAGTTACTTGATGACTCTCGGATTTGTGGAGGCCAAGTCCGACACTTCAATTTTTGTGCTTCGTCGAGGAACCAATACAACTTATCTCCTGCTACATGTTCATGACATCGTCCTCATGGCTTCCTCTTCGGATTTATTACGCCGCATTATTGGTGTTCTCAGACTGAATTTGCTATGAAGGATCTCGGAGAACTATATCATTTTTTGGCTGTTCATGTGCAGCGTCGATCTGATGGTTTATTCCTCTCTCAGAAGCAATACGCCCTGGATAAATTGGAACAGGCGGGCATGGCTGATTGTAAGCCATGTGTCACTCCTGTGGACACTAATCCCAAGGCACCTGTTACTGATGGACCACCCATGAGTGACGCTACTCAGTATCGCAGCCTCGCCGGTGTTCTGCAGTATTTCACATTCACAAGCCCAGACATCTCTTATGCCATTCAGCAGATATGTCTTCATATGCATGATCCCAGGGAGCCACACTTGACTGCAGTCAAGCGCATTATCAGATATCTTCGAGGTAATCTAGATTATGGTCTTCATCTCCGTCGGTCTCCCTCTGTTGAGCTCACTGTTTACTCTGATGCTGCTTGGGCGGGCTGCCGTAATACACGTAGATCGACATCCGGCTATGCGGTTTTTCTAGGTGGCAACCTTGTGTCTCGGTCCTCGAAGCGTCAGAACACGGCGTCTCGCTCCAGCGCCGAAGCTGAATACAGGGTGGTTACAAATGCCATCGCCGAGGTTTCATGGCTACGCCAACTACTCCAGGAGCTTCACTCTCTGCTCTCCCGCACCACTGTCGTCTACTGTGTGACAATGTGAGCGCCGTCTACTTGTCGTCCAACCCGGTGCAGCACCAACACACGAAACATGTTGAGATCGATCTCCACTTCGTTCGGGAGCGTGTTGATATTGGGGATGTCCGTGTTCTTCATGTGCAGAAGACAAAACAATTCGCTGATATCTTCACGAATGGACTACCGACTTCAGTGTTCACTGAGTTTAGGTCCAATCTGAACGTTCATTGCACCAACGATCAGACTGCGGGGGGGGGGGGGGGGGGGGGGGGGGGGTGAGGGAGGGGTGTTAGACTTATGTTTTGTACCGGGTCTACATGACCTGCGGCATCCCTAGACCGGGCATGTATGTAACTATGGTGGCGAACCTACGCCTTGTGCGTGAGCCACGCGCCAACGGCAGTCGATCCCTCCGGTTGGGTCCATATATATCGAACTTGTGTATATTAATGATCAATACACAACAAATATGTGTGATTAATCTCCGCTATCAGCAGAAGATGGGCGATGAGGCCGAGGTTCGTTCTCGTGCCGAGATTGACGCGTCGATCGGAAGCCAGTGGCGGCGGGCAGAGCGACAGAAGAAGCGCAAGACCGGGACCAGCGTGGATGTTGCGCGCGAGCCGGTGTGGGCGGAGCTTGTTCCAGACATGGAGCTGATCGACGTCGGTGGACGAAGGCTTGGCTCCTGGCTCTGCGCCGATGGTTTCTTGGTGAGCGGCCGGTTGGGCACAAGGGATCTTCACTGAAGTGCTTGGTTGGTAAGCTAAGTGAGGCAGACACATAGTATTTTTACGGTTTCTTGGTGAGCGGCCGGTTGGGCACAAGGGATCTTCACTGAAGTGCTTGGTTGGTGAGCTAAGTGAGGCAGACACACAGTATTTTACGTTGAAAACTGAGTGCGGTGTCGTCAGGAGAACAAGACTTCCAAGCAATATTTTTCCTTTTGTGGGATCATTAAGAAAACCGACATTGGCAAGTGTAGTCAAATATCTGAGCGGCAATTCACATGTTTAATACTTTCCCGTGGTCAATGACAAGCTACAATGGCTATTTAAGTCCCTCTTTGCCTAGTATTTTTTTGCAGGATCTCCATCTCACAATCTCTGCTGAAGCCAAAAAGTAAAGCTTCAGCTTCCAGACCAGAGGCGAAAGGTGGTACAAGGGTAAGCAGTCTAGACTGGATGTGTTTTCCTTTGGAAAAGTCTAAGACGTGGCGCGACACGGTGGAGCGCGAGCGCGCATCCAGTGCGGCACAGCCCAAGATGGCGGGGCGCCGCCGGCCGCCAGCGGTGGGGGAGGGCGGAGGGGGTTAGGGTTCCAGGGTTGTCGGGGGGATGGGGACTTCTATCACCGCCGGACATAGTGGAGGGTTCGGGGAGCGGCAGTCACGACCTGGCAGCGGGCGGCGATGCGGTGAGGCTCGATGGCCCCGCCGGCAGCCGGCGGGCGGTGGACGGGGGTAGGCAGCGGGTGCGTCACGTCACGACAGGTTAGCGTGGGCGGTGGCGTGGCGGGCGGCGGTGATGGGGACTTCTATCACTGCCGGACATAGAGGAGGGTTCGGGGGGGGGGGGGGGGGGGGGGGGGGGGGGCAGCGGGCGGCGGTGCTGTGGGCGGGGTAGGCGGCGGGGGCATCACGTCCGACAAGTTAGCGTGGGCGGCGGCGTGGCGGGCGGCGGCAGTGGGTGCGGGCAGCACGGTGCCGCCGGCCGCCGGGTGGTGGCGGGCGGGAGAGAGGCTGGCACGGGAGGCGCCGACGGTGCCGGAGTCGCGCGCGGGGCGGGGCTGCGGCCGGGCGGGGGCGGCGGTCGACGACGTGTCGCCAGAGTCGGGAGGAAGAATATGAACGTGGGACACGTGGCGGCCTTGGGGGAGGGATGCGCGATCCGTTTCCGCGCATACGGACGCGCAATAACCTGCCCCTTTTCCTTTGTTTTGTAGAAACAGATGAGGTTCCCTTCTTCCTCTCCCTCGTACTATACCTCCATATGTCTGGACCACAAACTAAATAGTCAAACCTTGTTTTCCTGAAACACAAACTCTAACAAGGTCTTTTCTCTTGGTCCGCGATTTTTGAGAGTGTGCGTGAGTATTATATTGCAGCCTGCACCCTGCAGGCCCTTATTTAACTGCAGGAAGAGGGCATATTTCCCCACTCCTTCGCAGCCCATACGGGCCTTCCTCCCTTTTGTTTTCCCGGGAGAGAAATGGTTGCTGTCTGGCGACGTATTGTTCTTCTTCCCCTTATTTGAGGCATTGTGTGCCAGATCCGTGGAGTTCCGTGTGACTTTGGTGGTGGGAGCTGCAGCATTTGGGGGTGGTCAGGGACGACTAAGGCGGACGTCATCAAGGTGCAGGTGAGTTTTGCTTCCTCTCAACTCTAGTTGCAATGCAGATATTCGATTTTCCTTCTTGTGTGTGCCATCACTGGTCAAGCATGCAGCTTGCATCTGTTTTCATTATTTGTTTGCATCTACATCTGCTGCGGCAATCTTGGTTTGCTATCTTGGTGATATTTGTTCTCTGTGCGCGCCTGTCAAATTTTCAGACCTGTGTGCTGAAAGGGAACATCCACTGTGATGGGTGCGAGAAGAAGGTGAAGAAGATCCTCCACAAGATTGATGGTAGGATTTTTTTTCCTATGAAAACCAGACTGTTTCAGTTCTCCTCGATTTTTATTTACTCTTCCGTTACTTTTGTATAAAAAGATATGTTGTGTATCTGAAGGTGTTTACAAAAGCAGAACAGATGCCGAGGAGGGGGATGGTGAGGTGACTGGGTTGGTGGACCCGGACACCATCGTGAAGAAGCTGAACAGGGCTGGCAAGCCGGCCGCTCTGTGGGGCGCCAAGCCCTGCGTGGTGAGCCAGCCCCAAAAGCTCCAGCTTGGTGGTGGAAACAAGGGCCAGGCAAAGGACGCCGTCGGCGAGGGCCAGCCCATGGGTGGCGGCGGCAGAGTTCGAGGAAAAGACGCGAAGATGGTGCTGCCGCAGCCGACGCCGCAACAGCAGATGCAGCAGCTGCAGATGCCGTTCCCGGCGGCCGCACCAGCCAAGGACCCCAAGTCCGTCAAGATCAACATTCCCGAGGACGACTTCGACGACGAGGGAAGTGAATTCAATGATGAGTTTCACGACGACAGCTTGGACGATGAGGGTTTCGAAGATGATGCCATGCCGCCGGCGCGTGGTGGGGCCGACAAGGGTGCCTATGTTGAGCCTTGCTAGCCAACTCACCCCCACATCACAACGTGCCTATGTTTGGATTATTAATTATTCTTATGAGCAGTTTATTAACAGCCATAAAATGTCTCTAGAGGCTCAAAAAATGTCTCTAATAACGCCACTACAAGATATAGGTATTTTTAAGATGTCGTAAAAAATGTCTCTACATTGTTTATACGTGGACACTCTTTAAAATGCCTCTAATAATGCCTCTACCATCCATATGACACTTTTTTTTTCAGAATTTTCACCGATCCACTCATTAGGTTTGAGACATATTTGAATATGTCTCAAATATATGCCTCTACAATGTATTAGAGGCAAATAGTAAAGTGCCTCTAACACAATGCCTCTATTAAAGGTTTTTGTTGTAGTGGTTGCTGTTTGGTGCCATATTGTTCTTCTTCCTTGATTTGAGGCCTTGTGTGCCAGATCCGTGGAGTTCCTTGTGACTTTGGTGGTGGGAGCTGCAGCATTTGGGGGTGGTCAGGGATGAGTAAGGAGGACGTCATCAAGGTGCAGGTGAGTTTTGCTTCCTCTCAACTCTAGTTGCAATACATCCACTGTGATGGGTGCGAGAAGAAGGTAAAGAAGAGCCTCCACAAGATTGATGGTAGGATTTTTTTCCTACGAAAACCAGACTGTTTCAGTTCTCCTCGGTTTTTATTTACTCTTCCGTTACTTTTGTATAAAAAGATATGTTGGTGTATCTACAGGTGTTTACCAAAGCAGCATAGATGCCGAGGAGGGGATGGTGACAGTGACTGGGTTGGTGGATCCGGACACCATCGTGAAGAAGCTGAACATGGCTGGCAAGCCGGCCGCTCTGTGGGGCGCCAAGCCTGGCATGGTGAGCCAGCCCCAAAAGCTCCAGCTTGATGGTGGAAACAAGGGCCAGGCAAAGGACGCCATCGGCGAGGGCCAGCCCATGGGCGGCGGCGCCAGTGGTGGCGGCGGCGGAGTTGGAGGCAATACGCGAAGATGGTGCTGCCGCAGCCGACGCCGCAACACCCACGGCATAGCAGCAGGCCAACCCTGTTTGGCTACCGTGAAACGCCCATGCTCTTGCTAATGCGTTCAGCATGGTGTGCCTCAATGCGTCGGCCGCCACCACTGAATGGGTCGTCGAATCCAGAGCTTCCTCCCATATGGCTTCCAACACCGGTAACATCTCCTTAATCCGCTCTCATAGCTCCTGTTTTCCTTCATCAATCATCGTTGGTAATGGTTCAACTCTTCAATTATTGGTTCTGGCAACTCTGTTTTACCTGGCCCATTTTATCTCAATAATGTCCTTATTGCTTCTGACATTATTAAGAATCTCATTTCCGTTCGCCAGTTCCCCATTGACAACAATTACTCGGTTGAATTTGACCTTTTTGGTCTCTCTGTGAAGGATCTCAGCACCAGGAACGTGATCATCAGGTGCAATAGCTCCCATCTGCTCCACACCCTCCCCTTGCCGGCAGGACTCCCTCCGCATGCTCTAGTCGATTCAGTTGCTTTGCCTTCACTGTGGCAATGCCATCTCGGCTACCCCGGTCATGAGGCTCTCTCTAGGCTTGCTAGCGCCTCTGCCATTTAGTGTAATAAAGATACTACTAACACTCTCTATCATGCATGCCAACTTGGTCGTCACACTCGTTTGCCTTTTGCTAGTTCTTCATCCCGTGCTCTCAAGAATTTCGATTTGGTTCATTGTGAGCGTTTCTGGCTACAAATACTATTTGGTTATTCTTGATGATTGCTCTCACTTTGTTTGGACTTGTTGTCCCTTGCGGCTCAAGTCCGACACTTTTTCCACACTAGCAAACTTTTTCCCAATGTGACTACACAGTTTGGGTGCACTATCAAGAGCGTTCAATGTGACAATGGACGTGAGTTTGACAACTCCTCCTCTCGCACTTTTTTCCTCACACACGGGGTCGCCTTGCGCATGTCTTGGCCACACACTTCCCAACAGAACGGGAAAGCCAAGCGCACACTTGGCTCCATTAATAACACTTGGCTCCATTAATAATATTGTGTTCGCTCTTTGCTTTCCCAAGCAGCGCAACCACCCACATACTTGGTCGAGGGACTTCACACAGCCACCTACCTCCTCAACCGGCTCCCCACCAACACTCTTAGTGTCGGCACCCCCTACTATGCGCTTCATGGCCGCCACCCCTCATATGAGCACCTCCGGGTTATTGGCCGCAAATGTTACTCCAACTTGTCCACCACCACTCCCCACAAACTATTCCCACGTTCATCTCTCTATGTGTTCTTGGGTTATTCCTCTGAGCATAAAGGTTACCGGTGTTTAGATCTTTCCTCCAACTGGATTATCACTTCACGTCATGTTGCATTTGATGAGACATTGTTCCCTTTTGCGGAGATGCAACTGCCCCAGGACACTAATGTTTTATATTTTCTTGAGTATGACGAGCTTGCACATCACCAGTTGCTACGCCTGTCTCACTTGCAGGCCGGACCCTGTTGACTGCTCGTCCTATGCGCCCGATCCTTCCCGTGGTTATTGCAAACCCATTGGTTGCACCCATCGGAGCCGCGCAGTCTGGACTCGAAGCAGTCGCTCAAGCCTCCGATGCGCCACGCGCGGCCGCGCTGTCTCCAAGCCCCAAGCCATGCGCGGCAGCATCACCTCCAAGCATCGTGCCAGCGCGACCACGGCCACCCCGAGCCTAGCGCCACGCGCAGCCACGACGTCCCCAAGGTTCGTGCCACGTGCGGCCGCGACGTCGCCATGTATCACGACTCCCAGCATGCCTTCACCAGCTTTGCCCCAAGCACCGGCACCTGCTCCATGTTGTCTATCTCTTGGTGCAGTCCCCATGCCTCCGGTCACCAACCCGCATCACATGGTGACTCGGGAGAAGTAGGGATTCAGGCAACCCAAGGAGCGCATGAACGTGCCTTGTGCGTGAGTCATGCGCCCACGTCCGTCGATCCCTCCGGCCGGGTCCTTATATATGTAACTTGTGTCAATTAATGATCAATACACAACGAATATGCATGATTATCTCCGCTATCAGCAGAAGATGGGTGATGACGCCGAGGTTCGTTCTTGTGCTGGGATTGACGCGCGGATCGGAAGCCAGCGGCAGCGGGCGGAGCGATGGAAGAAGAAGTGTGTGACCGGGACCAGCGTGGAGGCTGCATGCGAACTGGTGCGGGCGTAGCTTGTTCCAGACATGGAGCCGATCGATGTTGGTGGACGAAGGCTTGGCTCCTGGTCTGCGCCGATGGTTTCTTGGCGAGCGGCTGGTTGGGCACGACGGGTCTTCACTGAAGTGCTTGGTTGGTGAGCAAAGTGAGGCAGACACATAGTATACATTGAAAACTGAGTGCGGCGCCGTCAGGAGATCAAGACTTCCAAGCTATATTTTTCCTTTTGGGATCATTAAGAAAACCAACATTGGCGTGTGTACTAAAATATCTGAGCGGCAATTCACATTTTTAATACCTTCCCGTGCTCAATGACAAGCTACAAAGACTATTTAAGTCCCTCTTTGCCTAGTCTTTTGCAGGATCTCCATCTCACAATCTCTGCTGAAGCCAAAAAGACAGCTTCAGCTTCCAGACCAGAGGCGAAAGGTGGTACAAGGGTAAGCAGTCTAGACAGGATGTGTTTTCCTTTGGAAAAGTCTAAGGCGCGACGCGGCGCGCTGGAGATCCAGTGCGGCCCAAGGTGGCGGAGCGCGGCGGCTGGGCGGGCAGTGCGGCACGACGGCGAGGGTTCCGCCGGCCACTGTCTGTGGGGGAGGGCGGAGGGGGTTAGGGTTCTTGGGTTGTCGGGGGGGGGGGGGGGGGGGGGGGGGGGGGGGGGGGGACTTCTTTCACCGCAGAACATAGAGGAGGGTTCGGGGGCAACAGTCGCGACGTGGCAGCGGGCGGCGGTGCAGTGACGCGGCGGTGGGCGGGGTAGGCGGCGGGGGCATCATGTCCCAACAGGATAGTGTGGGCGGCGGCGGTCGGTGCGGGCGGCGCGGCAAGGCCGTGCGGCGGCTCCGGCTGCCAGGGATAGTGGCAGGAGGGCGAAGGGGGTTAGGGTTCCGGGGTTGTTGGGGGGGGGGGGGGTGGGGATGGAGACTTCTATCACCGCTGGACAAAGAGGAGGGTTCGGGAGGCGGCGGATGCGACCCGGTAGCGTGCGGCGGTGCGGTGGGCAGGGTAGGCAGCGGGGGCGTCACGTCCCGACAGGTTAGCGTGGGCGGCGGTGTGGCAGCCGGCGCGGCAAGGTGGCGCCGCCGGTCACTAGGGGTGGTGGCGGGCGGGGGAGAGCCTGGCACGGGGGGTGCCGACAGCGCCAGAGTTCGCGCGGGCGGGGGCGGCTGTCGACAACATGTCGCCGGAGTCGGGAGGAAGAAGATGAACGTGGGACACATGGCGGCCTTGGGGGAGGGATGCGCGATCCGTTACCGCTCGTACGGACGCGCGATAACCTCCCCCTTTTCCTTTGTTTTGTAGAAACAGATGAGCTTCTCTTCTTCCTCTCCCTCGTACTATACCTCCATATTCTTATGTCTTGGACCACAAACTTAATAGCCAAACCTTGTTTTCCTGAAAACACAAGCTCTAACAAGGTCTTTTCTCTCGGTCCGCGATTCGTGAGAGTGTGTGTGAGTATTATATTGCAGCCTGCACCCTGCAGGCCATTAATTAACTGCAGGAAGAGGGCATATTTTCCCCCACTCCTTCGCAGCGCATACGGGCCTTCTCTCCCTGCTGTTTTCCCGGGAGAGAAATGGTTGCCGTTTGGCGACGTATTGTTCTTCTTCCCCTGATTTGAGGCCTTGTGTGTGGAGTTCCCTGTGAGGCGGCGGCAGCCACCGGCCAGGGTTGGAGGAGGCGGAGGGTTGTCGGGACACGCGCACACGGGGGACGATGGCCCCACATTGGCGTGCGCCCTTATACTAGCTCACGGCAATTTTCACTACCTTTAGTTCATTTTCGCGGTCATGAATCTCCTGATAATGCGAACAACGGCACTATATTCTGCACGCACACCAGTATGTTCTTATTTCGCATGGAAATTTTATCGAAATATATACTTGTGTCTATTATGAATCTGTCTATTATCAATCACTAGGTTGGGAACTGAGTATGACATATCTGCCAGGCTAAAAATATTTCAAAAAGGGACAATTTTGTTTTGCCATTGTTGTGTCAATGACAGATGGGCCTGCCTGAGTCACTGACAGCGGCATATACCGTAACGGGACATTTGCAGTGGATCGGAGGGTTTGAACGCGGAAATAGCAGAGAGAGGCGAAGACAATATTGCCCCTCATCAAACACGGTGCAAATCGTTGGACTTTTTACAGGGTGCCGCGACCGTGTACTCTGTCCGACGTGTGTAGTACTGTGGTAAAATCAGCAGCATGTGCTATAATATTTTCTTCTGCAGTTTTAACCACCTCATCAAGATATTAAACCATTTATGCTTGTTTCGTTCACACGCGTCATGAACAATCGTCGTTGTCAGAGATAGTTCAAAAAACAAAACGGAAAACAAGCACAAAGCAGAGTAGCAGACATCCTTAGTTTTGGCAAGCAAAATGGCATTGTTAAAACCTTGCGGAATGGCATACGGACTTTCAGGAGCACACCACGACTGCATACAGCCCTTGTAATTTGTAAACTGCACCATCCATTCTCTTGCAGTGGAATTAAAATTAACATTCAGATTTCCTTTTTTTTTACGGAACCTCGATCCAGATTTCTCTTCAGGCCAACTAATAGATGCCAACTAATTAGTTTCTGAATTTGAAAATAGAAAAAAATCCACGACATGTGGTTTGACCTCTTTTTTTTAGAGGAGTCCATGCGCGGGCTGCCGTAATACATGTAGATCGACATCCGGCTATGCGGTTTTTCTAGCAGGCAACCTTGTGTCTCGGTCCTCGAAGCATCAGAACACGGTGTCTCGCTCCAGCGCCGAAGTTGAATACAGGGCGGCTACAAATGCCGTCGCCGAGTTTCATGGCTACGCCAACTACTCCAGGAGCTTCACTCTGTGCTCTCCCGCACCACTGTCGTCTACTGTGAGAATGTGAGCGACGTCTACTTGTCGTCCAACCCGGTGCAGCACCAACACACGAATCATATGTTGAGATCGATCCCCACTTCGTCCGGGAGCATGTTGCTATTGGGGATGTCCGTGTTCTGCATGTGCCGACGACCTCACAGTTCGCTGATCACGAATGGACTACCGACTTCAATGTTCGCTGAGTTTCGGTCCAGTCTGAACGTTCATTGCACCGATGATCAGACTGCCAGAAGGGGAGGGGGGGTGTTAGACTTATGTTTTGTACCGGTTCTACATGACCTGCGGCAACCCTAGACCGGGCATGGACGTCACTATGGTGGCGGCCCTACGCCTTGTGCGTGAGTCACACGCCAACGGCCGTCGATCCCTCCGGTCGGGTCCATATATATGTAAGTTGTGTCAATTAATGGTCAATACACAACGAATATGCGTGATTATCTCCGCTATCAGTAGAAGATGGGCCATGAGGCCGAGGTTCGTTCTCGTGCCGGTATTGACGCGCCGATCAGAAGCCACTGGCGGCAGGCGGAGCAACGGAAGAAGAGGTGCGAGACCAGGACCAGCGTGGATGTTGCACGCGAGCTGGTACGGGCGGAGCTTGTTCCAGACATGGAGCCGATCGACGTCGGTGGACGAAGGCTTGGCTCCTGGCTCTGCCCCGATGGTTTCTTGGCGAGTGGCCGGTTGGGCATGCATAAGGGGTCTTCACTGAAGTGCTTGGTTTGTGAGCAAAGTGAGACAGCCACACAGTATCTTGACGTTGAAAACTGAGTATGGCGCCGTCGCCGTTGCCGCCGCTGTGGCACATGTGGCGTGGCAGGCGAAGGCAGGCACCACAACTTTTGTAAGCCATGCACGATCTTTTTAAGATACAAAATGAATACTAGTACTCTAAATTTTCTGTCTGTTCTGTTTTGGTGAGCAATTAATAACAGAAATCTAGCAACCAATTTCGTATCTCTGCTATATCTTGCTCGATCGTTGATTTTTTAGTGTGGCGTCTCAGCCGCTATGGCGTCCATATCCGGTGCCGGTAGACGTGGCATGGCAGGTGAAGGCTGTCATCCAAACATGCCTATAGAACCACAACTTTTATAAGCCATGCATGATTTTTTTTAATACAAAATTAATAGTACTCTAAATTTTCTGTCTGCTCTGTTTTGGTGAGCAATTCATAATAGAAATCTGGCAACCAATTTTCGTATCTCTAGCTATATCCTGCTCGGTCATTGATTTTTTAGTGACGCTTCTCGTTCTCTGCATGCGCATGGATGGATCTAGGCCTGCGATAGTGACACACAAAAACCGTTAACTAATCTCCCGGCCATACCTTTTCCTTGGTTGTCGTTATGCATCCTTGCAATATCAAAGCAGGAGCGCTTGTCATCGTCATACTTCGCATGAATCGTGAGAAACACAACCTTGCTGGTGATTTTCGTGTATGCTAAAGGTAAACGAAGCAGGCCAAAAAGTTCACTAAAAGACAGTAACATACTACCAGAAAAAGAGAACCAATTCTAGGCAGCTGGTAGGAACCGTCGTTCCAAACGAAAACGTTACTAGTCACCAACAAAAAGAGTTATGGTACTGATTACCCTCCTTTGACTGAGCAACTGACTCACATGGAAGTTTTAAAAGAAAAACTGACTCACATGCATTGAGAGCGCGAGGATGGTGTGTGAGCAAAGCATGCCGCAGACTGCAACGCGCGGAGTCCACAACGCCACGCCAACACGACCCGCGCGGCGTGACTGCAATCGCGTCTCTCTCACCCGCAGCGCAAGAGGACGGCGATGATTAAAGCAGCACCAGACTGGTTAATTGTACCCGGGTCATGAGCATTGTGCATCCTCTCTGCTGGCGTTTGCACTTCGGTCCTTGCTTGCATGGTTATTGCTAACCAAGCACCTTGGGCAGGAATCTACTAGTATTTCACATAACGGCGTTGCTGATACTAATCGATATTTTAGTCTTAATTTTGCTATGAGAATGTGAATTTGGTTGGACAGAAATCACACACAAGTTTTCAAGGTTTACACCCTATTTCATTGGAATGAATTGGTATGTACCGAGATAGTAAACGGTTATTAAAATATATAACTAAATAATTTTTTTATGTCGTATTGAAAAAATGACAACATATTTTTTGATGTGTTTCTCTTATATGTCTGGTAGTAACGGCTACTTCTTTCGCACGAGATTGGCTGATTGTTTCCGGATATGACGGATGATATGCTATTAAACCATGCGTAATGCACTTTTCCTCTACGTCAATGCAATAATCACTAAGTCTTACACGTGCAATGCGTTTCCAAACTCGACATTGTGCTCTTGCCATGCAAAATTAGCGAAAGCACGTTACATCTAGCATACCGACATCTGACGCTGATTGGCCAGTCTGATCCTTGTACGGACATTATAGCTCTCACTAGATAAGATAACGATGGTAACGTAATAACTGAAATGCGTTACAATAATTTAAATTGAGCTGAACTGTCTCTAAGTTTCCCGCGTAAACGATACTCGTCTAATATGTTATACAAAGGCTAAAATTCTTGTTTTTGAACAGGTGGCCGGATTGTAAAACTTTCCACTGTACATTTGAGCAAAAACTTATTTATGTTGCTTTCTATTTTCTCAAACAACTTATTTCTGTGAAACCATTCTTTTTTTTTTGTACAGATATACATAACGGTATATTCCCTGTTGAACAGTTGTTTACTAAGCCCAAACTTGATCAAGTTCTACAGGGACTTGTACAGGAAATTGTCAGGAGAACAAGACTCCCAAGCAATATTTTTTTCGTTTTGGGGGGATCATTAAGTAAAAACCGACATTGGCGTCTGTAAAATATCTGAGTGGCAATTCGCATGTTTAATACCTTCCTGTGCTCATTGATAACCTACAAAGGCTATTTAATATCCCTCTCTACCTAGTCTAATTTTCCCCACTCCTTTGCAGCGCATAGGGGTTCTTTCCCTGCTGTTTTCCCGGGAGAGAAATAGTTGCTGTTTGGTGCCATATTGTTCTTCTTCCCTGATTTGAGGCCTTGTGTGCCAGATCCGTAGAGTTCCTTGTGACTTTGGTGGCGGGAGCTGCAGCATTTGGCGTGGTCAGGGATGAGTAAGGAGGACGTCATCAAGGTGCAGGTAAGTTTCGCTTCCTCTCATCTCCAGCTGCAGTGGCGCATGTTTTGGCGCAGTGCCAGTTGTTTAGGTGAAGTTCGTGTTCTCTTTTCGATTGTTCCTGATTGTATCCAGGAACTTGTTGAGGCGCTAGCTTGTAATGGACCCCATTAAATTCAATAAAGCTTCTTTCTCCTAAAAAAAACCTCTAGCTGCGGTCCAGATATCCGATTTTCCTTCTCGTGTTTGCCACCACTGGTCAATCATGCGGCTTGCATCTGTTTTCAGTATTTCTTTGCATCTACATCTGCGGCGGCAATCTTTGTTTGCTATCTTTGTGACATTTGTTCTCAGTGCCTGCCAAATCTTCAGACCTGTGTGCTGAAAGTGAACATCCACTCTGATGGGTGCGAGAAGAGGATCAAGAAGATCCTCCACAAGATTGATGGTAGGAGGATTTTCCCCTATGAAAACCAGACTGTTTTAGTTCTCCTCGATTTTTATTTACTCCATTATTTTTGTATAAAAAAACATGTTGGTTTATCTGCAGATGTTTACCAAAGCAGCATAGATGCCGAGGAGGGGATGGTGACGGTGACCGGGCTGGTGGATCCGGACACCATCGTGAAGAAGCTGAACAAGGCCGGCAAGCCGGCCGCTCTGTGGGGCGCCAAGCCCGGCGTGGTGGGCCAGCCTCAAAAGCTCCAGCTTGGTGGTGGAAATAAGGGCCAGGCAAAGGACGCCGTCGGCGAGGGCCAGCCCATGTGCGGCGGCACCGTTGACGGCGGCAGCGGAGTTGGAGGAAAAGACGCGAAGATGGTGCTGCCGCAGCCAACGCCGCAGCAGCAGATGAAGCAGCTGCAAATGCGTTCCCGGCGGCCGCACCGGCCAAGGACCCCAAGTCCGTCAAGTTCAACATTCCCGAGGACGACTTCGATGACGAGGGAAGTGAGTTCGATGATGACTTCCATGACGACGGCTTGGACGATGAGGGTTTCGAAGACGACGCCATGCCGCCGGCGGGCGGTGGGGCCGACAAGGGTGGCGCTGGCGAGGCCGGCAAGATGGGCGGCCGCAGGAACAAGGTACTGGTGCAGATCAAGGGAAACACCAACAGCGGCACCAGTGGCACACAGAACCAGGGCGGCGGCGGCGGCAAGAACGGTGGAGGCGGACAGCCGCTGCAGAACGTCAACGGAGGCGTCCGAGAAGGCGCGAACAAGCCGGGTCAGGTGAAGAAGGGCGGCAGTGGCAAACAAATGGTCGGCGCCGCCGGTGGCCCGATGGCTGGCATGCCGCCGCAGCAGGGCATGATGAGGCCAAACATGGCGGGCGGTGCCAGTTTCCCCGGTATGGGCCAAATGGGTGGCGGGCTCATTGGCATGCCCATGGGCCACAACCCTCACATGAGCGTTGTGCTGTAGGGCAGTGGCGGTGCCGCCAACGGCCTGCCAGGGATGGGGTTCTACAAGGGCGGCGGCAGCATGCAGTCTGGGCCGGAGATGCTACAGGCTGCAGCAGCGGCCGGGAACCTTGTGGCGCATCAACAGTGCATGGCGATGATGCAGCAGCAGTAGATGATGATGGGTGGTTGTTGACTGTATTAAACCATGAAATGACCTCCAACATACCAGTAAATAATTAGTAGTTCACCAAGATTTGATGCATATTAGTTTAATTAATAAAGTTTCACGAGTTTTGATGACTTTTGGATGCAGGAGTGACTTTAACACGCTTGCTGATGCCTTACCTAACGCCGCCGCCGTCAAATGTCGAGGCATCGTACAACATTTTCAGCGACGAGAACACAATAGCAGCGCACAGACGCGCGCGGCAACCTGCCGGTGCAGAGCGTTCTCCTGCTGAACGCTTCGTTGACACTGAGGTCATGGTTGATCATTATACAGGGAAAATGATCTGACGTCTGTATGTCCGCAAGCGCGGCGCCTCCAACCCTTGCCTGACTTTAAAGAACAAGTAACCTTTTTTTTTTATGCGAGCATAATTTGTTGGCCAAGGTGGTGGCTCCAGTACAGCCAAATTTCCGATTGTTCATGAACATAATTTTTGTTAGTCTTTTTTCTTATTACCTTGATTTTGTTATTTGTGCTTTATAATTTCTAGCCTTCATTTGTCAAAGCCGCAGGTGCGGCTGTGGCAGCCTAAACCTTTGCGCAAACCAATCATGTCCTCTATTGCAGTTGTGTCATACCTTTAACGTGGCAAATTGTAGCATAGAACCAAACACACTCCAGATAAATTCACCCTAGCTTCATCTCTATTGCGACTGAGAACGTTGAGGTTGCTCCTGTTGTAAAACTCTTATTAGGCCAGGCCCACCTTCTAAAAAAAGGAGTCCTGGCCTATGTGGGCGACTTTATCGAATCCAGACCCAACACGAAGTTAAACCCTCCCTATAAATAGTTGAGGAGACCCCCCCCCCCCCCCCCCCCCCCCCCCCCCCCCCCCCCCCCGTGTACTCTGACACCAGAATTTCGCAATAAAGAATTTCGTCTCTTCTATTCTAGTTTTACTTTCTGTTATTCATCGTGACCTACGTTGCAGCTTCAAACAATGCGATGATCTCCGAATAATTTGTTGATGTAGCAACCAACGTTTGCTTCGTTGACTTCTAAGAAATTGCAGTTTCACCAAATAAAAACACATATCCCGTTTGAGATATTGATTTATGTGGATCAGATAAATATCCAGCGTCAACATAACCCACAAGGGTTAATTCTCCATTCTTCTTGAAAAATAACCCAAGGTCTTCAGTTCCTCTTAAATATCGGAGGATTTGCTTGATACCATTCCAATGCCTCCGAGTCGGTGCTGAGCTATATCTTGCAAATAGATTAACAGCAAAAGCTATATCGGGTCGCGTACCATTTGCAAGGTACATCAAAGGCACCAATGGCACTGAGGTATAGATATTGAGGTCCCAATAATTCCTCATTTTCTTGCTTTGGTCTAAATGGATCTTTATTTATGGCTGCTTCGTTGATCAGGAGTACTTCCTCTAGGCTAGTTGTAAGCGTGGCGCTTAGACCTTGGCCTATGCACGTTTCGCACCTAACCCCATGGAGGATGGTAGCCGCGAGTGTATGTGACAGCTACACCAGTCTCTGTAATCCACCACGTCCGGGTTGGACAGGCAGGGTTTTCAAGAGCAGTGAGATTCTTAAGGTGAACTAGCGGTATCAGGTTCATTAGCCTAGGCATATAAATACGAAGCAATACTCTAAGGTGAAATGCTACAATGGGCTACCCACCGGTGGGCTACGGCTACGGCCGCCCTATTGAGTTGCATGCACCAACCAAGTCACCCAACAGCCTATGCTGATGGGAAAGATGGGCAATTCACTTATACTTCCAACACTCCCCCTCGTATGCAGGCTTCCTCATACCACAAACGTGGAATATTGGAGTGGGCTGTAATTTATTTAATAAATCGCGTCAGCCAGGATTCGAACTCGAGACCTCTAGCCCTGATACCGTATTGAGTTGCATGCACCGATCAACTCACCCAACAGCCTAAACTGATAGGGAAAGATGGGCAATTCAATTATACTTTAACACGCTTGCTGATGCCTTACCTAATGCCACCGCCGTCAAATGTCGAGGCATCGTACAAAATTTTCAGCGACGAGAACACAATAGCAGCGCACAGACGCGCGCGGCAACCTGCCGGTGCAGAGCGTTCTCCTGCTGAACGGTTCGTTGACACAGAGGTAATATTGATCATTATACAGGGAAAATGATCTGACGTCTGTATGTCCACAAGCGCGGCGCCTCCAACCCTTGCCTGACTTTAAAGAACAAGTAACCTGTTTTTTTTATGCGAGCATAATTTGTTGGCCAAGGTGGTGGCTCCAGTACAGCCAAATTTCCGATTGTTCATGAACATAATTTTTGTTAGTCTTTTTTCTTATTACCTTGATTTTGTTATTTGTGCTTTATAATTTCTAGCCTCCATTTGTCAAAGCCGCAGGTGCGGCTGTGGCAGCCTAAACCTTTGCGCAAACCAATCATGTCCTCTATTGCAGTTGTGTCATACCTTTAACGTGGCAAATTGTAGCCTAGAACCAAACACACTCCAGATAAATTCACCCTAGCTTCATCTCTATTGCGACTGAGAACGTTGAGGTTGCTCCTGTTGTAAAACTCTTATTGGGCCAGGCCCACCTTCTAAAAGAAGGAGTCCTGGCCCATGTGGGCGACTTTATAGAATCCGGGCCCAACACGAAGTTAGGGTTTCCCCCCTATAAATAGTTGAGGAGACCCCCCCTGTGTACTCTGACACCAGAAGTTCGCAATAAATAATTTCGTCTCCTCTATTCCAGTTTTACTTTCTGTTATTCGTCGTGACATACGTTGCAGCTTCAAACAATGCGATGATCTCCAAACAATTTGTCGATGTAGCAACCAACGTTTGCTTCGTTGACTTCCAAGAAATTGCAGTTTCACTAATAAAAACACATATCCCGTTTGAGATATTGATTTATGTGAATCAGATAAATATCCAGCGTCAACATAACCCACAAGGGTTAATTCTCCATTCTTCTTGAAAAATAACCCAAGGTCTTCAGTTCCTCTTAAATATAGGAGGATTTGCTTGATGCCATTCCAATGCCTCTGAGTCGGTGATGAGCTATATCTTGCAAGTAGATTAACAGCAAAAGCTATATCGGGTCGCGTACCATTTGTAAAGTACATCAAGGCACTAATGGCACTGAGGTATAGATATTGAGGTCCCAATAATTCCTCATTTTCTTGCTTTGGTCTAAATGGATCTTTATTTATATCTAGTGATCTTACCACCATAGGTGATCTGAGTAGATATGCTTTGTGCATATTAAATCTCTCCAATACCTTCTTGGTATAGTTCGATTGATGCAAGAGTACCCATTGGGGCGTATGTTCAAGTTGCAAACCCAAACAATAAGTAATCTTGCCCAGATCTTTCATTTCAAATTAAGTCTTCAAGTATGAGCAAGATTCTTCAATTTCATTTGTAGTACCAATGATGTTCAAGTCATCAACATAAACAGAGATTATGCAAAAGCCTTTCTCTGATTTCTTTATGAATACACAAGGACAATCTTCATTCTTCACAAATCCCTTCTCAAATAGGAATGTACTCAACTTGTTGTACCACATTCTTCCTGATTGTTTCAAACCACATAGTGACTTCTGTAATTTGACACTATATAATTTGCGTTCATCTTCATTCGGAACTTTAATACCTTTTGGAACTTTCATATAGATTTCTATATCTAATGTTCCATATAGATATGCTGTGACCACATCCATAAGTCGCATCTGCAAATTCCATCCATTACGGGAGAGTAAGCTTCTTCGTAGTCAATGCCAGGTCTCTGCGTGAAACCTTGAGCTACGAGTCTCGCCTTATATCCGGTCACTTCATTTTGAGCGTTTCTCTTTCGAACAAACACCCATTTGTGATCTACTGGTTTAATGCCAGCTGGTGTAAGGTTTACATTACCAAACACTTCTCTTTTCTTTAGCGATGTTAACTCTGCACAGATTGCTCTTTCCACTTTGGCCAATCAAGACGCTTCTTGCATTCCTTCATTGATTTTGGTTCAGCTTCCAAATCAATTTGTGTTGCAATTATTTCAACAAAGTATGTATCGACTTCAATTGTCTTTCTATTGAGTACTACTCCCGTCTCAACATAGTTCGTTGAGTTTTCATTTCCTTGATCCTTATTATCGATAGATATATTAAGGTCAGGAATTTCCGGTATCCCCTCATGAGTTTCATGCACATTCTCACTTGAGTTTGATTCTTCAAGTCTCACCACTTTGTGTGGATCACTTTCACCTTCTTTGGTTTTATTTTGAGTGTTTTGCTTAGGCTTCTTCTCCGCAGGACGTCTCCTAGGAGTTTTAACTGGAGCTTGTACTCTAGGCTTCTTGGATGCCCTTGTAACCGGCTCACTCCCCCTCTTCCTAGCATTCGTTACTTTTATGGAAGAAGGTTGGAATTCCATATATTCATTCCCTTCAAATAGGATTTCTATTCTTTCAGGAGCATTTGCAGCCGGTATATGAGACTTCACAATGTCTCTTGTATTGGTGAAAGCTTCAGGCAATTCATTAGAAACTCTGCAAGTGGAGTATATTCTGAACTTCAAGTTCAGCTTCTTTAGTGCGAGGATCCAATCCTAGGATTCCTTTAGCATCCCAATCTATTTGCCGGCATTCATCCCTAGAGATATACTTTCCTCCCCCTAATGCCGGGAAATGATCTTCATTAAAGATACAATCATCAAACCGAGCCGCATGCAAATCTCCAATGGAGGGCTCTAAGTACTTGATTATGGACGGACTTTCATAACCAACGTAAACTGCGAGTTTCCGTTGTGCGCCCATGGCAGTTCGCTGAGGTGGAGGGATTGGAATGTATACAGCACATCCAAATCTCCGTAGAAGGGAAACATTTGGTATTCTACCACGCACCAATGCTAATGGTGATTCTTCATGTGTAGCAGATGGTCGTAATTGGATAAGTGCTGCTGCATGCAACACCGCATGCCCCCAACAAGAGGTAGGCAATAAGCAATTCTGTAACAACGGTCAAGCAATCAATTTGATTCTCTTGATTAATGATTTTTGCGGGACTATTTTGTGTATGCACGTGTGGTACAGAGTGTTCCACTTTGATGCCCATACTCATACAGTAATCATCAGATACCTTCGAGGTAAATTCTCCGGCATTGTCCATTCTGATGGATTTAATTCTATGGTCCGGAAAGTGTGTCTTCAATTGTATGATCTGGGTAGTCAATCGTGCAAATGCATGGTTTGTAGTAGATATTAGACATGCATGGCTTCACTTCGAGGAAGCGTGTATTAATACCATAAAATAGCAGAAAGGTCCTGAAGTGGGACTAATTGGTCCGCACATATCGCCTTGAATTCGTCCAAAGAATGGCATAGATTCTGCTTCAATCTTAAGCTGCGAGGGCGAGTAATAAGCTTCCCTTTTGCGCATGCAATGCACAAGAAATCTACTTGATTTGGGAAATCTTTTGTTTTCAAGTTATGCCCTGTTGCATTCTTCGTAATTCTCTGCATCATATTAAGGCTAGGATGACCAAGACGGTCATGCCATAGTCTATATGCTTCTTGATTGGTAAAGATGGTCTTGAATGTAGCAAATTCTTTATTTGGCTTAATGTACGTGTAGTACAAGCCTTCTTTGATCGACGGCAAACTTTCAATAATGATCTTCTTCTTTCCTTCTTTCTTGGTCATGATAAGACGTTCTTCACCTTCATCGTCATTGGTTTCTATGTGAAACCCATTTTTACGGATGTCCTTAAAGCTTAACAATGTCCGAGTTGAATCTGGGTAAAGTAATGCTTCTTGGATTGTTAACGACGTACCATTCGGTAGGACAAATGTGGCTCTTCCTATGCCAACAATCGAATGGTCGCGTTGGTGCAACTGTCTACGAGACAGAGGTCCTCATCCATAGTCATTTTACTCCACAATTTTGTAATTCATACATAAGAAATGTATAAACAAGAGAGTAATAGATGACAAATAATTCCACAAACTTATTTATTCAAAGCAAATGTCTTCTCTTCGAGAGATTACACGAACTAATTCCTTCGAGGAATTAAACTTATTGCACTCCTATTACAAATAGATAACTAAATGATTCATAATAGTCTACTTGACTACACCGAATCTCCATGCACATCTTCCTCATCATCAATGTCCTCATTCATGAGGTCATTGTCCAACTCCAGGTCAGCGGATTTGCTTAGTGATGATTGGCCCATTGTGGTTTTGTTGTTGACTTCATGCCTTCAACAAAGTTAGCCTCATGCTGAGCTTGCTTCTTTTTGAGGTCTTGGTACATGTCGACATACTTTTGTGGTGTGTGACATATTTTGGACCAATGGTCATGCAAACCACACTTGTAGCAATCCTGATCCTGTTCACCATTCTCTCCCCCTGAAGGTTTCTTCTTTGACTTCCCTTTCTTGTTCTTCTTGAAAGCATTAGGGTTGTTTTGAGCCTTCGGGGGTGTGCTTGATGACACTTGGGGAGCACCTTTACCCTTATTCTTCTTCTTCTTCTTCTTGAAGAATACGGCATTCGCTTCATGCGGTGCCAATGAGCCAGTAGGACGATTCTTATGATTCTCCATGATCAATCCGTCCTCCTCCTGATCTTGCTGCAATGCATTACTCAGGGCGGGATAGGTTTTATAATTGTCCTTCTTGTACTGGCGGCTCACGTGAGTGAACTTAGGGTGAAAGGTTGAGAGGGTCTTATTAATAAGATCCTTTTGCTCAAGCACTTTGTCATGCGTGTGACAATCCCATAGAGTGCGGTGTTGTAATCCTCCACCGTCTTGTAGTCTTGGTAGCGTAGGTTTTGCCGTTCACGCTCAACCTTGGGAAGTAAGACAGTTTCAATCTGCTCAAAGCGTACACGCAATGATTCCCACAAGACTTTTGGATCACGTTCCGCCATGTATTCATTTTTCAAAGTAGCACTTAAGTGGTGGCGCAAGAAGTGCAAAGCCTGAGCCATCTCCACATCTGTTGCAGCAGTATCTCCTTTTTTGGGTAGGACCGTCTTCAAGAGGCCTTTGCCACTTAGCAGAATCTCAGCATCAAGTGCCCATGACAGGTAGTTGCTTCCATAGGGAGTCAACACTTCAAATTCTCTCTTCACGAGGTCAGACATCCGTAAGATATCATTGTGCAAGGATTATTTCATGTATCCAAGTAATAGGGAGCATAAGTAAAACAAAAATAGCGTGTTAAAGTTATATTATTGGTGTTTTTGTGTAAAATCACCAAAATCTGGGGTGTTATATGCAAAAATAACACAATCCAGCGGATTTTCTATTTTTCTGGCAATTTTTCAGAGTATCCTTGTCAATTTTCGTAATTAAAAGGTATTTTCTCGTAATTTTCAGAGATTCCTAGGATACTCTGGTAATTTCCAGAGGTCCAGAGGATATTTTCATAATTTTCAGATATTCCGAGGACTTTCTGGTAATTTCTAGGGGTCCATAGGATATTTTCATAATTACGCCAAGGACTTCTACATAATTTTCCGAATTTTCAGAAACGTCCGAGGACTTCTTCGTAATTTTCAAATCTTCCTGAGGATATTCTGGTAATTTTCGGAACAGCGCGAGGTCTTCTTCATAATTTCTGAATCTTTGGAGGACTTTTTCATAAAAATGCGAGTGAGAGTTATAATGGGGCCGAAACCCTAATCTTTTCAGTCTCTCCTCACTTTCTACTCCACCCGGCCGCCACTTTCTTCTGCTTTCTTCTTCTTCATTCGTTCTTTTCTCAAATCCAGCCGGCACCATCTTTCTTTCTTCCTCTTTCTTAGATCTGACCGGAGGGGAGGTGGTGGAGTGCCGGCCTCCCGTGGCGGCCCGGCGCGCCTGCCCGGCGGCGGCCCCCACGAGACCCGGCGTGGCTGCGCGCGGCACGCGGTGCCGGCCTTCCGCGGCACGGCGGCGCGCGGTGGCCCCGCGTGGCCCGCGGCAGTCCCTGCGGCGCGGCGGCTGCCCGTCACGCGGTCCCGGCAGGCGCTGCGGCACGCCGTCCCGGAGCGAGGCCCGGTGCGCGCATGGTGGCGCGGTGGCTCGGGTCGGCCCGGCGTGGTCTTCCTTCTCTTTTTTTTTTTCAAATCTCGATCTGAGGACTAGGGTTAGGGTTTAGTACCCGGTGCCCTATTTTGCTTCTGTTTCTTTCTTGTAATGCGGATCTGAGAACTCGGCGACGTTGCGCCGTATTGGTTTTGACGGACTTCGTGGCGGTTAGGGTTAGGGTTCTTCGTGAACCACCCTTGTTGGTTGTGCCAGACTTCGTGCCGGTTAGGGTTAGGGTTCTTCGTGAACCACCCTTTTTCGTGTTAGATCTGAGGAACTCGGCGCTCCGGCGACGTCGCACCGGAGGCTTCGTCCTGGCGACGTTGCGCCCGATCTATTCTCTTTGATAGATCTATCCGGGCAGCGGCCCTTTTGGATAGATCTTGCTCTGTTTTTCAATTTCTTCGAGATAGATCTATCCGGGCAGCGGCCCTTTTGGATAGATCTTGGCTCTGTTTTTCAATTTCTTCTTGCTTTCTTGATAAATCTATCCGGGCGGCACGAGGCTAGCCCTTTTCAGGACAGATTTTGGCTGCAACGAGTCAAGATAAACAAGAATCAAACGACAAACAAAAACGTACCGTAGCTTACCGATCTGTAGAACAGATTCCTCGATTAGAGCGTGCTAATAACGTGTTAAGTTATCGGCGGAACAACGGCACGTAGGTCACGACGAATAACAGAAAGTAAAACTGGAATAGAGGAGACGAAATTCTTTATTGCGAAATTCTAGTGTCAGAGTACACAGGAGGGGTCTCCTCAACTATTTATAAGGGGGAAACCCTAACTTCGTATTGGGTCCAGATTCGATAAAGTCGCCCACATAAGCCAGGACTCCTTCTAGAAGGTGGGCCTGGTCCAATTAGAGTTTTACAACAGCTCCTAGCGAGCACTCCTTAGCTTTTCCGAATCCGATGAAACCGGCCAGACCGGTTTGCGAAAAATAAGTCTGCTTTCCGCAGACAACGCCATGAGTGGTGAGTTTGCCAGACCGCGTGTTTTTGCGTCAACAAAATGTCTAGTACGCCAAAACTACACCACGAGCACGTAGTTGTGAATTTGTGGGACGGCATGTTTTTGTGCGTCCACTAAATACTAATGCGTATTCATGTTGACGTAAAACACGCCGAAAATCAGTCCTTACAATATTGCAACATCCTTCCACGTATCAACAACAGCACGCACTATAGGTTCATTGCGGACAAATTCAGAAAGACATAAGCTGTATTTTAATATTTTAGCATCAATGTAATCCCTGGTCATGTCTGTAAGTGACAATATTTTATTCTTTCGCTAGTCCTGCTAAACTGTTGGTTAAATTCTATATGGCCGCTGCTGCTTTTTGTTTTTTCTTCCGCTGCTAGAAAAAATGCGTCAAGTTCAGGCCAGGCCTGCCGCGCCTAGGCCCGCCACGCTTGCAATTTCGCGTTGACTGGGGTAACGGTGGGTGTTGACTGGTCTTGAAGACTTGAAACGAGTCAAACCTTTTGTATTCCCCTGGCAAAAAATCGCATTCATTTCAAGTGAGAAGGCCCCAACGCCGATTAGCTGCAGTACAATTATGTAATGCTATATACTTTCTATAGCAGTGATGCCAATACTAACTTAGCTGCAACACAATTATGAAGAATGGAATTGTTGTTCGTGATTCTGTTGCTAGAGATCATCCTGCGTGTCTTTCGTGTGGACTGCGGTCATACTTATATGTCCATTAGCTACATTTAACCTTGATATGGTAGAATACTAGTTAAAACATCCGTGCATATGATCCTTTTGATTGTTTTTCTAACATTTCAGGAGTCCATTTCATATGTGGTAGTATACCCACTAGTACAATTCGGACAGAATTGAGCTGTCTGTTCAGATGCATGTGTATCAGGTGGCTTCATTCCATTTGACCAGTAATCCCTACACCCATGTATTTTATTTTATTTTTTGGCATGGGTTTCGAAATTAATCTAATTTTCTCACATAATATTTACAGCTAAAAGAGTAATAGTATGGAAGCATTTTTATTCTGCATTCAAAAGTATTGGAATGATTAATTGAAATTTTGTCTTCAAACACTTTTTCCTTTATAAATATGTTACTTATAGCCGATAACATAGTGCTAATGCATTTTGAAATAATTAGTGTTAATAAAAATAGAAAAGTCTTTCAGTTTCAGAAAAACATGCAAACACTTTATTGCATTTCTGAAGTTTAGCGAAATTCATTTGAAAAAGCAGGCTACATCATCCAAAGATTATGTTTACTCTCTAGTACCTGGTTATATTCTTTTTTAAGATAATATTATCTCACTGCCTTCATCAGTTTTATCCTTGCTAGAGAATTTGTTGGCAATCAACTGTTATCATCAAGATAAAGTGTTATCTAAAAATTGGAACAAACAATAACGTCCTATGTCTTTCCGTGCTTGCGTGGTTGTGTTGTTTAATAAACTCCCTATTCGTTACTGCATTCTTCTCCTTTTTGCGCGGAAACAAAATTGACTGCAAAATCAAGTCCTTTGATTTTGTCGCAGAATTCGGTGACTGAAGCAGTTTGAGTTTCTCTTAGCAGATAGCAAGCTTGATCATCAGCGATTACCTTCATTTGCAGAATAATGTTATTTTTATTCTATCTGTATTCCTCAGTAATGTTTTATTCTAATGTGAGAAAAAGATGACGGTGCATGTATTGATTTGAGTCATCACCCAAAGATTGTCAGCCCTCTACCATCTGAGTTCATGTCAAATTGACATCAATTCAAAGAGTTATGTCAAATTGGTTTTCTTCTAATAGAACGGAGTTCAAATCCCACAATCAGCAGCATTTTTACTATTTTTTTTGGGCTGGTATTAGGATATATAAAAAATAAAAATAAATAGAAAAATTTTAATAAAAATTATATTTAGATTTATTTATGATTTTGCAAGTTATTGTTGACGTATTAAATTCTTAAAACACATCGCATTAAAGAACATTGTTCGTGTGTCCTAAAATAGGTAGTGTTAGATGAAGTAATGCTAGCTAAATGAATCACCTTCCTATTAGCTAAATAGGTAAGTTGTGTTGAGCCCACTCATGAAGTTGGGTAGTCTGAATTGACCAGCACTTAGGAGTATTAAGATTTTGGAGGATTTAGGTCTATTAAATTAAAGAATTTTAGTATTTTATTTTCAGAACTGGGATTAAAATATATAAGAAGTCAAAAATTAAAATAAAGGTGGTCTAGGTATCCAGAATCTGAGATTACAGAATAAGGCCCTTCTTCTTAAGCACTTGGATAAATTTTATAATAGAAGAGATAGACCTTGGATGACCTTAATCTGGAATAAAAATTATAATCATGATGTACCTCACCATGCTAGAGAAGTAGGCTCTTTTTGGTGGAAGGATGTGCTTAGACTGAGCACACTTTATAGAGGAATTGCAGTCTGTATTATTGTTGACACCAGATTTTGGCCCAGGGCCTATTGTCAGTGAGTAATGGAATATGCGCCGGGTGGAAAAGATTGTGTGCAAAATGGTGGCCCGCAGGTGATCATGAAGCTGAAGAAATCGCGAAGACGCGCGCACGTGTGGGATTGTGTTCCTTTTTTAATTCTTTTTCTTGTTCTAGATTTAGAAAGGTTGACCTAATTGTAGTTGGGTCGGAGTCTTGCCTCGGGTATATAAATATAGACCCGTGAGTATTGTAAAAGGATATCAATCAATACAATCACTTTTCGGCGCATCGTCACAACTTCTCGACGGGATTTTCGTCGACATCGGCGCTCATCGGGGCTCCGGTTTTTGACTTGGATTTCGTCAGGTAAGCGCATCGATCTTCATTATGTCGACTTGTCCATAATTAAGATTGATGTGGCTGCTAGTTATACGGTAACTGAGATCAATCTAGGGTTCAATATCACGCATCGACTACTTGGAATTGTTTAAGACCAAGTCCAGTTCTTTGTTACGGTTAGTTGACTTGTCCTAGCCGCAACCTTGTATGCCGATTGCCGATATCGATTCCCTGTTTGATCTGGTTATTCGAGTCACTGTTGAACGAGTTAAGACCGATTGAATCTATCTCTGCCGATTGTGTGGTACAGTTTGACCTAGTCCTGTGCTATATCGCCTAGTTTGACTTGTCCTAGGAGAAACAATAAGCAGTTTGCCGACTCAGTTAATTTTATTAGTTTAACAGTTCTTTCGGGGTGTTTAGCCGATTAGTTACCATGTTCAAATCTACGCTTGTGTACTATTCAAATATTTTATTGTTCCTGTTCAAGTGGAGGTTTGAACCTAATTTGTCGATGCCGATTTACTTTACCATGATACTTGCCGATAGCTACTTGTCGATTGCATGCTATGTTATCAATTGCCGATTGCCGATTTTGATACATGTTTTGCTTTAGTTATCGTGCGAGTATTTACTATTGCGAATATGCCGATTCGTTTCGACAGCCGAGCATTTATTATAATATTTTTATTAATTACTCATATCGGCTGCGGTTACGCATCGGCCTGTCCGGGGCCGATAGCCCAGGAATTTTACACGCGTTTCTTGTCTTTGTCGATTTGCAGGGAAAATCGACTGGCACGCTCCGGAATTCACCGTGTTCCAAGTTTGGTCCTGAACAGAGTCAAGCAAATCTCTCAGGCCGCGTGTGTGAAGCAGCGAAAGTAAAATTTTACTGCCAACACACTTTTTGGCACGCCCGGTGGGACAGCTCAAGTTTTAGAAGCAGATGGCATTCGTTCAGGCTATTGCTGATGATGGTTCTTTGCTCATTGATGGTAAAGGTCAGCAGGTCTGGATTCCTGCACCAGTTGTCCGAGATGATAAAGATTCTTCTGAGATAACTAGCAACAATGAGGTGATTGCTTGGGAGAAGATGTTTTTGGATCAGAAAAAGCAATATCAGAGTTATCTGGTCGAGTGTCAGATGAAATACTTCGAAACGATCAAGATGACACGTGGCAAAGTCACGTCGAAATCAGCTATACCAGTAGTGTTAAGGCCAGAGGAATTGGCCGCATTGAAAGCTGAGAAATTGCCGGATCGAGCTTTCCTAGATGAAGTTCTGAATGCTGCAGTTCACAATGCTTTTATTAATCAATCCGGGGTGCTTGTCAACACCGAGTACAACATGATCAAGGCATTTGCTGATGGAACCCTACGGATTGAGACTGGGTTTGTGGGACCATCATTTACTTCACCAGCTATCACTCCAATGCGCCCTGCTCATCCTGGTGGTCAACCTACAAATCAAGACGAGTCAAGTGCTGATCGGCAAAAGCAACCATATGGTATGCCACCAGAGCTGTGGTCTCCAAGTGCTCAAGCTTTGGCAAATGCAGGAACAAACCGGGTATCGGCGCCAAACCTTCCTAATCCAAATACAGACTCGGTGCTGATGTCCATGCAGAGGATGGAAGTAGGTGGGACTTCTACTGAACCAAGGATCGGTCAAACCTCTCAGACAAAGTATCATGTGGCTCCCAATGTCAACTCTGCATTGTTTAACCAAGAAATACCGCAAGGTTATCATAGGGTGGCGGATTACAGTGAGCATTACAATAGGGAGCAGCCTGCTCAGTTACAGTCACAGTTACATCAAACGGCTGCAGGGCAAGGACAGAATACATCAGAAGATATAGTCGCTAGGTTGGCTGAAGTCATGAAAGAGCAGTTTGATCTCAAGCCCAGGGAGCAGAGCTTTATGTATCGACGTCCATATACAGAGTGGATGGAACAAGTTGCCTTGCCACACCGATACAAGTTGCCAGAGTTTTGTAAATTTTCTGGGCAAGATAATATCTCTACAGTGGAGCATATCAGCCGATATTTGGCGCAGTTGGGAGAGGCGTCGGCCCAAGATGCATTAAAAGTTCGTCTGTTTCCTCTATCATTGTCTGGATCGGCATTCTCATGGTTTACTTCACTTCCTGCGGGATCCGTGCGGAATTGGGCCGATTTGGAGAAGAAGTTCCACTCTTATTTCTTTACTGGCATGACGGAGTTGAGCATATCAGATTTGATGGCTGTTCGACAGAAGGCTGGGGAGTCAGTTGCCGATTTCGTGCAGAGGTTCAGAATCATCCGTGGCAGGTGTTATAACCTGAATTTGACGGATCGGCAAATGGCTGAGATTGCTTATCAGGGTTTACTGCCTCAGATTAGAGACAAGTTTGTGCCTCAGGAAGTCGATGGTTTAGCACAGCTCGTTCAGAAGGCATCGATCCAGGAAGGGCGCATCCAGAATACACGTGGCAGACAATATCAGGCGGCTTATGCCGATTATTCCTCTGATTCTGATGATGAGGATGAAGTTGCTCTTGCTGAATGGACCAGGAATAAGAAGTCTGTTCTGTGTCCATGGGTCAAGCAGAAGGCAGAAGAAAAGAAATATGATTTTGATATCAACAAAGCCGATAAGATATTCGATCTGCTGTTACAGGAGAAGCTTATTCAACTCACACCTAATCACACGTTGCCTTCAGCCGAGGAATTGAAGAAAATCAAGTGGTGCAAGTGGCATAACTCTCCCTCTCATCACACCAACGAGTGCAAGGTGTTTAGACAGCAGATCCAATCAGCAATTGAGATTGACTGTATCAGGTTTTCTGGTCAGAAGCCGATGAAGATTGACGAACATCCTTTTCCAGTCAACATGATCGGGGGATCTGCTGCATTGGTCGGGAAATACTCGAGGAAAAGAGAAAGGGAAGACAGGAGATCTAGTGCTGATGATTTTGACCCACACTGGAATTATCCTTTCTTCCAGTACTGTTGGGAACAGGGTATGAAATTGCCACCGATTGAAGGATGCCCAGGTTGTAGCAGGCGATCTAGAGATTTGTATAGGGAAGTTGGTACCTCGAGAAGGGTCCCTCCGAGGAGACAGCATGATCATTTTGAGGGGCATTATCGTTTTAAAGGGAGGCTGACGTCAAGAGTTTCTGTGCAAGAGAGACTTGGGCCTGTTAATCAAGTCGAAGACTATAAAGAAGATTATCAGGGTGAGTTTACAGAAGAGGGTCAACGGTGTCCGAGTGGTATTTTTACCAAGACACAGAAAAGAAGAGTAGAGAAAACACGTTGCTGAGAGCTAAACAGGGACGTGAATGTTGGCGGTCGTTAAATCATGATTTGACCGCCACCCTACCGGTAAATAAAAGCATAACACCAAGATTTTGTGCATAGTAGATAGGAATAATGCTACTCCACAAGTTTTGGTGGATATTTGGATGCAGGAGTGAATAATGGAGGAAAGTGGGCCCAGCCAGGGAATTTCCCTGGCCGACCGGCCCCACCCTAGGCCGGCCGGCCCCACCTGGTGGCCGCAGGCCCCAGCCTTCCTCCAGTGGGCTGGAAACTGATCCACAGTGCATAATTAAAAGCCCAGCCCAGCAGATATCACCGTCATTCTAGAAGGTGGGCCATTTGGGCCTTAACTTGGCCCTCACTTCAATTCTGCCGACCCCAGCGAGGAGCCGACCTTCAGACCGCCTTCAGGGAGTGATCTAGAGCGTCCACGCTTAAGACGGTGGCAAACCGCCACAGGGGACGGCCGGCCAGCCACCCCCCTAGGCCGGCCGGCCGACTTTGGCGCCACCGCCTCTCCAGCTTCGGTCAGGGTGCTCCCACCGCCATTGCAAGCTATAAATTGGACCCCCCGGCCTCAGAAGCAACTCGCACCATCACACTTCATCCAAGTGTTCATTAGTTTAGTTTAGTAGTAGCTTTGGGAGTTAGAGTAGAGTAGAGTAGAGTGAGAGCTCTCTCGGGCTTCCGGAGTCTTCTCGGAGTTCGGTATAGTTCTTTGTATCCTTACTCTTTTGAGATATTGTTTTATTTAATATATAATTAGTTTATTCTTTATTTATTTCTTTTAGTAGTTCTTTTCTATTTAGTTTATTTATTCGGTTAAGCAAGTGCTCGTAAAAGTCTTGTTGTGGGATTCGTGATTGTTGGAGTAGGCAAGTACGAGAGAGTGCCTTCGTCGAGATGACGTCGTGTGAAATCTGTGCTTGTTTATTCTTAGATAGGACTGCTCCGTTGATCAAGAGTAGTTCCTCTAGGCGGGTTGTAAGCATGGCGCTTAGAGCTTGGCCTATGCATGTTTGGCACCCAACCCCACGGAGGATGGTAGCCGCGAGTGTATATGACAGCTGCACCGGTCTCTGTAATCCACCACGTCCGGGTTGGACTCAGCAAGGTCTTAATTATAGCATACGGTTCCCTAGGTTTGAACTAGCATCATCGGTTAACCTAGCACGTGTGTGCCCCGAAACGACATGACTTGTATGTGTATGAACTTAGCTAGAGTAGATAACCTTTGTAGACTTGACTGCTAGGAAGAGTAAATAATAGATAAACATACAGGTAGCCTTAACTCTATCTCGCTGCTCTCCCAAATGTATACTACGTTTTATTCCTTTTATTACCTTGGATTTGAGGATGTGTGTGCCACCCATATATATCATGCCTATCTTACCCCGTTCTCAAGTATAGTTTGATACATTATTCTTTCTCTAAATTATCCAATGCATTGTTACTATTCAGCTCCCTTTCGCTCTGCTTCCCTGCGAAAATATAAATACGATAACCCTGGAATACTCCAAGGTGAAATGCTACAATGGTGATCCGTGCGCTTGCGGAATTAATGAATTTAATTTTATCGCATAAGAACCGCCAACAAGCATTTCTGGCGCCGTTGCCGGGGAAGTAGCAGCTAGGAAACTGAATAAATGCATTGAAGTTTGTGAGAAGAGTAATTATCACTTACTTTTGCGGGCTTACCCTTGTCCTGTCTTTCTTTGTTGTGGAAATTTGAAACAGGACAGTGCATGACTGGTTTTGACCTACCAGAAAACTTCCACCCAGATCCCGAACAGTTCTTGAGAAGGGTGAGGGCCAGGCTTACCCCTTCTCCCACCCACGCTCGATCGAAAGTTCTGGCTCTTCAAGGATCCCTTCCGACGACTGTCGATCACTCTCCATCTTCATCAACGAACAACAACATGAGTGATCCGGTTGAGAAGACGATCAATGACTTCTCCGCGCCGACTACGGAGAACATCCGCGTGGGACCCAACCCGCGCATCACCAACAAGGTCTACGAGCTCAAGCCAGCCTTGATCAACATGATCTTGGCTAGTCCTTTCTGTGGGAAGCCGTCGGAGGATGCAAATGCTCACCTCCAAAGGTTCTTGATGACGTGCAACACCTTCGCCATGAAGGATGCACCTCAGGATGCCATCCGACTGCAGCTCTTCCCATTCTCTCTGTTGGGGAAGGCTCTCCAGTGGTTTTACGCGAACCAAGAGTCCCTTGACACGTGGACGGCATGCTCCAACGCCTTCCTCGCCAAGTTCTTCCCGCCGGGCAAGACGACTGCCCTGCGGAACAAGATATCGGGCTTCCAACAGCTCGCAGACGAGTCGAATGGCATGGAAGAATGGCATGGAAGAATGGCTCCTCATACAGAGTTTCTACCACGGTTTGAGGCCGTCCGCTCGAGAGCACCTCGACGCCGCAGCAGGCGGCTCCTTCTTCTCTCTTAGCGTCAAGAACGCTAAGAAGTTAATTGAGAAGGTGGCGGCCAACCAGACTCATGGTGAACGCCAAACGGCGAACACCAAGACCCGTGGAGTACACCAAGTGGAGACGATGGACATGCTCGCCATCAAGTTCGATCAGCTACTCCGCAAGGTGGAGTCTTCACAGGACCTGCAAGTTGCGGACTCCCGCATGACATGTGAGGAATGCGGCAACGTTGGGCATATGGGCATCAATTGCCCGAATACGAGAGAGGAATGCAATTTCCTCAACAATGGCAATGGGTACCGCTCCCAGAACAACTACGGCTGAAATTCCAGGCCCGACCTCTCCTTCAACAAGAATCAGGGAGGTAACAGCGGTAATCTTTCCCGTTATGAGCCTTTTATCAAGGATCTAGTTCTCGGCCAGGTCAAGATTAATGATAGCATTAGTAAGAAGTTTCTTACTACCGACAAGGCTTTAGAGAGCATAGATGCTAAGCTAGAGTCGTTCAGCACAGCTCTGCAAAATCAGCTAAGCCACAACAAAATGCTAGAAACGCAAATCGCGCAAATAGCTTCAGCTGTGCAGGCTCCTCGTACGAAGGAGAATGTTAGTGCTATCACTACCAGGGGGCGGAAGAGGTGCCGTGGACCCACCATACCCCAAGGGTGCAGAGAGGAAGACGCCAAACGCAGCCCCCAAGGAGAAGGCCGGCAAAAAGGTTCCAGAAAAGAATGTCCCTGAAAAGGAAGATGCCGAGAAGGAGAGCTCCGAGGAAGAACCAACGACAGATCCTCCCGTTGAGCAAGCTCCACCAAAGGCAGCCCCTCATGAATATTTTGACACTACAGGCTTGCCCTATCCTGACCGCAGGAAGAAGCTCACCGTGGATGAACGCTTCGATAAGTTTGTTGAGGCCATCCGGCATATATATGTGCATATTCCGCTGCTTGATGCCATGCAGGTACCTACTTACACTAGGTATTTCCGGGACATCCTCAACAACAAGCGCCCCATTCCAGCAATGGAGGTAGTGAAGCTTACAGAAGAGTGCAGCGCGGCCATTTTAAACATTCTTCTAGAAAAGAAGAAGGATCCGGGGTGTCCAACCATCCCATGTTCGATCGGCAGCCAGCACTTCTCACAGGCGAACCGATTGATCCGCAAGTTGCAAGCACATGGCCGTTGGTGATAACGGGCGGTTTAGCCTGTCGTATACTGTCTTGGGCATGACGCACACACTTGCTCCTAAATCGCAGAGCGCCTGTGAGAAGTGCTGGCTGCCGATCGAACTGCGGGTATCGCCGAAGACGTTCCTGTGCAGATCAGAAACTTCTTCGTCCCCATCGATTTCGTTGTGCTTGATATGGAAGTAGATGTCAAGACTCCTCTCATCCTTGGGAGGCCTTTCTTGAGCACCACCAACGCCAACATCGACGTAGGGGCAGGAGAGATTCACTTGGACTTCAACGGCAGGGAAGAGACGTTCAGCTTCAAGCCTAAGGTTGAACAATGCAAGCAAGTGAGGGTCATATATGGAAAGGACCCAAGGGAAGTGGAGAAGATTGAGATTACTGTTGGCAGTCCTAAAGCCTAACAGAAATTAATCCGCAAGCGTACGGATACCGGTGTAGCTTTCACCACAAGGAGTATTCCTAGGGTATCGAATCCACAGGGAACGTATAGTGTACTAAAGCCTAAACACTAGAGGTATTGATCCGTAAAGGCGGCACACAGGAGCGTAGTTTGCAGCAGTAGATAGAAGGGTCTTCTGGCCAGGCAATCTAATGATAAGAAGCTATGTAGCTGGGCAATTTGGTAAGGGCCTTACTCTATTATTCGTTTCGGGGCACACGCATGCCAGAACAGCAACCCGAGAATTAGGTTCAACTGTCAAGGGGAACTACGTGCTATTGACCTCCCTACTAAAAACAATAACCCGGACGTGGTGGATTACAGAGACCGGTATGCCTGTCACACATACTCGCGGCTACCATCCTCCGTGGGGTTACGAGCAAATCAGGGATAACTCCAGGTCTAAACACCACGTTTACACCTATCGTCACTGCTAGCGATCGCGAAATAAGCTAGCCTATGCAATAAATAAATAAATACTCATTGCATACCTGAAATCCACAAATAAATAAAGCAGAATACCTTACTTTATTGCCCGACCAATAATCTTCTTACATGTTGCCCGGCCTGGAAGACTAAGACGACTACTCCCAGGCGAGGAGCATACCTGAGGCGACGAAGAAGTAGAGTCCCGACATGCTGGGGGCCTCTAGCTCTCCTTCCCTCTCACTCACTCACTCACTCCTAGCAACACTATCCTACTACCAAAAGACTAAAATGAAGTATCAAAATGAGGTGTGTATTGCTTCTGGAGCCGGAGGGTGTTATTTATAGCTTGCTGGAGTCGGTGGCATCATCTGGCGGAAGCTGGGACATCGGTGGAGCAAAGGTCGGCCGGCCGGCCTAGTAGGGTGGCCGGCCGGCCAGTGATTCTGTCGGTTGGCCACCGACTTCCTCCTGGACGGCTCTGATCGGCTCCTGATGGCGGTAAGATGGTCGGTTCCCTCATGGGGTCGGCAGAAATTGAGTGGCCCTCAAGTTTAGGCCCAAAAGCCCATGTTCTAGAATGTCGGTTGTTTGATATTGGGCTGGGCCTTGAATTCCACGTGGGAAGGCTGTAGAAGGCCTCTGGAGAGGAGCTGGACTTGGGCTGGAGCCTGAGCTGGCCGGCCGGCCTATGATTGGGCCGGCCGGTGGGCTTTGGCCCCCGTTTTCTGTGAATTTTGTCCAAATTGCTCCCTGCATTCAAATACTCCAACAAAACTCGTGGAGAGCCATTAATATAAAAGAATGTTCATTTTATTCTTGTATGATGGCTTTTATTGAATGGTGTTGGCGGTAAAATATTCGTTATAAGCAGCGCCAACAACCCCCCCAGACTTAGATCTTTGCTCGTCCCGAGCAAAAAGATTGAACCAAAGAAAAAGACATCATCAAGGTGATATGATAAAATTATCTCAACAATTTCTTCAGGCTCACTATGTGGAAGTGGCTAAAGCTCATTGTCTTGAGAAGTTGAAAGGTTGAACAGCGAAAATCAAAGACCCTTTTCAAACCAAAAGATCCCTCGGATTTCAAAACTTCCCCGTTTTCTCATCGTGTCACAAAAATTCTCAAAGTCTGAGTCACTCAGAGTCGTGGAAAAACCTGTCTTCACTCAAAAGATGCTTTCCTTATTTTCTGATATGGCTTATATCTGGAGTTTGGTAAGGAGAGCATAATCTTTTGCAGATATTGTAAAATTAAGGGGAAATTCTAGAAAGAGCAATGCACATCCTCATAGTTCAGTCAATAGGAAATTGATGCTTTTGGAGATGACTCATACTTTGGCAGAAAAGATTGTGTCTTATGCACTCTGCCCAGAATGGATATGGCAATCCTTCTTGCATCCCTTTTTTTTTTTAATGGGGAACTTTTATCTCTCTTTTTTTTTTAGAGAGAGAGGTTCCCAGGATACATAAGGCAAGAAGGAGCCTCTTGGTGGGGGCAGATAGCCATAAGGCAGAATTTTCTTTTGATCACAGATTGATATCTGCCATCAGGTGGATGAGTCACTCTCGTATGTAAATGATGTATGACTGACATTTGAGGAGTGCATGCAACTTTAGAGAATTAAACCTCAATTGAACTCACGACAAAAATATTAGCTTTTGAGGAGTTATAAAATCTATCTTTGTTTGGCTCTAATAGGTATTTTCAGAGAATTTGTGACAGTCAGATTGAAAGGCAAAGTAAGATTTCCGAGAAAATCATGGAAAGATAAGAGTCATTATTTAAGCATATATCAAACCTCACAACAAAATAGACAAGAGCGTCCTTAATAAAATTTTGTGAGCAAGAAAAATTGTGAAATAAAATTATCATACAACCGATGATGTTACAAAGAATTTTATTTATATATTTTTTTTATTTGGTTTTATCTTCGTAAAGTCTTTTTATTTATTAGCGAACAGGTGAAACAGACAGAGGGGGTAGAATGGAACAAGTCAGAAAAATTTGAACCTATTCGGGGTCTGAGCCAGGCCGGCCGGCCAGTCCTGTGGGCCGGCCGGCGGAACCTGTGCCCCGTTCCACCTCTGTTTCGTTGTGGCAGTGCACCTTCACCTGTACAAGATTTTAATCCTGCACGCTCAGAGAAATCGTGAGTGTACAGAGGTTGGTTTATGTGGTTACCCACATAAACCAACAAGCAATTAAATAAACACTCATTTCATTAAACACTAAGAGGCAAATTTTATTTTATTCAGAGGAGCATTGAGCGCTTTTACATTAGGAAATTAAGCAAACCTAATTTAATTCAAAACAATCCTAAACGAATTTGAAGCGAAATTAAATAAAAAGCAAACTAAGAAGCGCCGATTTCTAATCCTAATGCTCCTATGGTGAGGGGGCCTCGAAGTGCTCGCTGAACCCTGTGAGCTTGTAGAGCCTCTTCATCTTGGCCATGCTCCCCTTACGGACAAGATTGATCTTGTCCTTGTTGTCCTCCAGATCCTTGTGTACCTCACCCTGGTGGTCCTCCACCGAGGCGCGCCTCCATCCTTTGGAGCGCGATCTGCAGCTCCTTGATGGGGTCATGGGCGCCATCGCTGAACTCCATCTGGCCAGGAGGACCGGTGATCGGCGGCGGCGATCGGCGACGCAGCTTCTGCGAGGGTGATGAATCATTCGATTCAGCCTTCAAGATGAGCCCCTTGGGCGCCTTGTAGTACATCACCTTCTCGCTCCACTTCTTGCCCCTAGCACCCAGATAGGTGAAGGGGGGAGCGTTCTCATAGGCACCGTTAGATGTCCTATGGGAAGACTCCTCCTTGGACTGGCTGGCGTCCGTGGGCTCATCGGGATCCTCCTCGGATTGCTCCACCACGGGGTACATCGGCGCGATCTCCACCCTTGGAGTGCGAGTCGGGAGCGCTGGAGATTTCCCCGTCTTGGGGGACAGCTCACCGACCACAGGATGTGTGATGCCGCCGCGGTACTGCTTCTTCCCGACTCCACCAGAGGGGGACAGGAATCTCCCTGAGTTGGGGCTCGCGCTCGCCCTGGATGGGCTCCTGCCGCGCCTCGGGCTGGCCGGCCGGCCAGTGTTGTAGGCCGGCCGGCCGGGGTTGGCCCCGGCTGCGAGCAGGTCAGCCTCCAGCTCGGCCCCCCAGGTGTCCACGAAGTCGAGGTACCTCGCCGCGCTGGATCCCTCGCCGTTGTTGACCGGAAATTGGTCGAGATAGGCGGATCGATGCTTCCGAGCGGCGGTGTTGGAGACTCTTGAATTGGGGGCATTGGAATTGGTGGGAGACATGGTGGAGAAGCTCTGGTAGGGTGCCTTCTCAGCCATGGCCGAAACTTTTGAGATGGAGGAGTGGAGGAAAAAAAATGAATTTTCAATGTGTTTAAGAAGGTGAAAAAAAATCCACTCCAGGCGAGATAGGCTCCGAATCGCAGGGTAGGGTTTGGTATTCTGTTTGGTTTGATCAGGGGCGCCGCCACAAAAAAGTTTGAAAAATTTCAAAAATGTGATGGGCCGGCCGGCCGGCCTGCTTTTTCCCCGAAAATCAAAAGTTTTATTTTTATTTGAATCTAGAGAAAAGGGAAATTAAGAAAAGGGAAAAATAAGGCTCGGTTAAGGTCGGGGCTAGACCGTAGATGGTGATTCTCATGTGAACTCGATGACATCTACTTCCTCGAGTTCCGGCATGGAGGGTTCTAGAAAAATTTTTAAGCGCTGGCCATTTACCTTAAAGTGCTCTCCGTCATTACCTTGGAGAGTGACGGCCCCATGGTTAGATGTTTCCACCACCGTATAGGGGCCATCCCACTTACTTCTAAGCTTACCATGACCAAATAATTTAACGCGGGAGTTGTACATAAGTACCTTATCACCTGGTGTGAAGTGCTTCTCCCGGATGCGCTTGTCGTGCCACCTCTTCGTTCGCTCTTTGTAGAGCTTCGAGCTGTGGTACGCTTTCTCCCTCAATTCTTCGAGCTCTGAGATTTGAATTTGTCGCTTAACTTGGGCTTGGTCCAAATCCATATTCCATTTCTTGATTGCCCAGTAAGCCTTGAACTCTAGCTCGACGGGTAGGTGGCATGTCTTTCCGTATACTAGTTGATATGGAGTCATGCCGATTGGAGTCTTGTAAGCTGTCCTATATGCCCACAATGCTTCATGCAGCTTCGACTTCCAATTCTTGCCCATTTGGTTGACGGTCTTCAGGAGAATATTTTTGATTTGTTTATTAGATGTCTCCGCTTGACCGCTCGTCTGTGGGTGATATGGGGTCGCTACCCTATGCGCAATGCCGAGTGATGAGAGCATTTTTCTGAATGTCCTGTCGATAAAGTGCGAGCCCCCATCACTGATTAGTACTCTAGGTGTACCAAACCGTGGGAAGATGACTTCTTGGAGCATTTTCTAGGAGTGGGTGGAGTCAGCGTTTCGACAGGGAAGAGCCTCCACCCATTTAGAGACATAGTCGACTGCCACTAGAATATATTCATATCCCTCAGAGTTTGGAAAAGGTCCCATGAAGTCTATGCCCCAACAATCGAAGACATCGATTTGAAGATTATTTGTTAGGGGCATGGCATCACGAGCATTGATCCCTCCCACTCTCTGGCAGCGAGAGCATCTTCTAACATACTCCTTTGTATCTTCGTACATATTTGGCCAGTAAAAACCACTCTGCCAAACTTTGGCACTTGTACGAAATACTCCATAGTGACCTCCAAAGGCTGATGAATGACATCTGTCAATAATGTGCATAGCCTCATATGTGGGTACACATCTTCTCAGGAGACCATCGGTGCAGACTTTATACAAATATGGGTCATCCCATAAATAATACTTGCTGTCCCGATGATCTTCTTTTTATCCTCCCCTGGCGGTATATATCCTGCTACAATGTAGTTGGCGATGTTTGCATACCAGGGGTCGGTGCTTGTTACTTTTAGTAACATGTCATCTCTCAAGCAATCATTAATGGGTAGTCCAGTAGGATCTTCCGTCTGCAATCGCGAGAGATGATCTGCCACAGTATTCTCTACTCCTTTTCTGTCTCTGATCTCCAAATCAAATTCTTGAAGGAGGAGTATCCAACGGATAAGACGTGGCTTAGCATCTTTCTTTGTCAGGAGATATTTGAGGGCTGCGTGATCTGAATAAATTATCACCTTAGCTCCAACCAAATACGATCTGAACTTGTCAATAGCATACACCACGGCCAACAATTCCTTCTCAGTGGTTGCATAATTGAGTTGAGGTCCAGTGAGAGTTTTGCTAGCATAGGCGATGGCATGATGCTTCTTATCCTTGGTTTGTCCCAACACTGCTCCTACGGCGTAGTCGCTTGCGTCACACATGATTTCGAACGGGAGTGACCAATCGGGTGGCTGGATAATGGGGGCTGATATCAAAGCTGTCTTCAGTTCATTGAATGCCTCCATGCACTTGTTGTCGAAGACGAACGGTGCGTCCTTAGCCAAGAGACTGGTGAGAGGTCTCGCCTTCTTGGAGAAGTCCTTGATGAACCTTCTATAAAAACCGGCGTGTCCTAGGAAGCTGCGGATCCCTTTTATGTTTCTTGGGGGTGGAAGCGACTCAATTACCTCAATCTTGGCTTTGTCGACTTCAATCCCTCGAGCAGAGACCTTGTGCCCAAGAACAATTCCCTCTGTCACCATGAAGTGACATTTTTCCCAATTCAAAACCAAATCTGCGTCCTTGCATTTCTGAAGTACCTTCTCAAGATTCTGGAGACATCTGTCGAATGTTTCACCGTAGACCGAGAAATCATCCATGAATACCTCCATTATTTTCTCCACTAAGTCTGAGAAGATTGCCATCATGCATCTTTGGAAGGAGGCAGGTGCGTTACACAACCCGAACGACATTCGTCGGTAGGCGAATGTGCCGTAAGGACATGTGAAGGTAGTCTTGTCTTGGTCCTCAGGATGGATAGGTATTTGATGGTACCCTGAATAACCGTCAACGAAGCAGGAGAATGAGTGCTTCGCCAACCGTTCGAGCATCTCATCAATGAACGGGAGTGGGTAGTGATCTTTCCTGATTGCTTTATTAAGCTTCCTGTAATCGATGCACATCCTCCATCCTGTCACTGTGCGCTGAGGGATCAACTCATTCTTTTCATTCTTCACAACTGTCATCCCTCCCTTCTTAGGTACTACCAGGACGGGGCTAACCCATTGACTGTCCTGAACTGGGTAAATTATACCTGCCTTGAGTAGCTTCAGAATTTCTTTCTTAACTACATCTCTCATGGCATTGTTCAAGCGTCGTTGGTGCTCACGCACAGGCTTGTGATCGGGTTCCATCGGGATTCGGTGTGTGCAGAATTCTGGGTTGATTCCCTTAAGATCTGCTAGTGAGTAGCCTATTACCGATCTGTATTTTTCTAGCACGGCTACTAGTTTCTTCTCTTCTTCTTCTGACAGCTTATCACTGATGATGACAGGCGTTGTCTGATCTTTGAAGAGGAAACTATACTTGAGACCAGGTGGCAGCTGTTTGAGCTCGACAGGTGTTGGAGCTGGTTCTTCATGCTTATTGAGTGGAACATAGGGGGAAGGGTCTTCATCTTCATTGAAGTATTGTGCATCTTCCTCCGTATCAAACTGCGAAGCTTCTAGGAATTCAACGGCCGCTGCTTCTTCTATGCCCGCGTATTCATCCATCTTCTCAGATTTCTCTTCTGCCTTGGCATTGAGTGTTCTTCGAATGTCGATGGAGAAGCTTTGTCTTCCCATTGGAACTTCCAACTCTTCTTGGCCGCTTCTCATCTTCGTGAGTGCTGCAATAGGTGTTCCAATCAGGAAGAGGTTCTTGTCGGGAATGTCAAAGATGTAGAAATTCATGAGCAGGGGTTGCCCATTGACATCTATTTCCAATTCTCGCAAGATCCCCTCAGCTTGATAGCACTTGTTCCGGAATATCAGCCTTTTCCCTGATGGTATAACGCTCGATGTGTCTACCGCCAATTGTTGGGCCCGCTGTTTTGACAGAATGTTTACTCCTGCTCTTAAGTCATAGCTAGCCTCAATTGGTGGTATATGCTCATACTTTACTAGAATGCTCTCAGGCTTTTCATTGAGCTTGATGGCCTTCTCTGAGCACTCTGTTTCTTGGAGCCAATCCTCGCTGAAGACGGCAGACAGTTTCTGTAGACGTATGTCTTGATCTACCTTGTCTTCCCAATCTAGCTCATCTAGCTCAGCCTTTTCAACATAGCAATTCTTCTCCACCGGGTAAGTTCTTGTATTACCGAATCTCGTTAAGTCTACCTCTTCCTCATATGGTAGGAGAGGGAGAGTGGACTCAACTTGATTCTGTCCTTCGGAGAGAATTTGACTATCCTTGAATAGCGTAGGATTCGAGGGGCAGACATAGAATGGTTCTTGTTCTGCCTTCGGAGCTGGCGGTGGTCGAGGTGGTTCTGCTTGGGGGTGTACCACACATGCACACTTCTTCTGTTCTGGTGAGCTAACTGAAGGTGTCTCAACTATGGTTTGTGCCTCTTCTTCATGTTTTTCAGGGGCAACTGCATCATAGGAGTGAGTCCCGCAGCAAAATGTTGAAGGAGTATCGGTGATGGAATTCCCAGATCTGGTCCTTCTAAAGTGTAGGTCAGGAAACGGTCCCAGGCAGCTCCTAATGGCTCATTTCTGCCCTGCTCAAAGGTAATGATCTTCTTGCGAAGAGCAATTACCTTATGGAGAGGGAAGTAATTGAGACAGAAGAGCTTCCGGAGAGTAGCCCAATCTCCCTGAGCTTCACTTACATGCTTGGCATACCAGAGCTCTGCATTGCTAGTGATGGAGAACGGAAACAGCAACCATCTGAAACTGCCTCTCGGGACTCCTGATGTAACAACTGTGGAGTAGAGCCTCTCGAAGTAACGCATATGTGTGTATGGATTTTCATGATCTTCCCCGTGGAACTCAGATCCCTTTACCAGGGCAATCAGCTCTGGACGAATCTCATAACTGACAGCTGTGATTGGCTTGGATGCTGGTGCAGGCTCCAATAGTGCTCCTTTCGGAGCAGCGGCGTCGAAGATCGACAGAGTGTCCATGATATGATATGGTAATAAAAGAAAAAGAAAAACAAAAGAAAATAAAAACCTTTAACGGGCGCCTCTAGGTTCGAATTTTAGCACAGCTTACCGTTCCCCGGCAACGGCGCCAGAAAGCTTGTTGGCAGTCCTAAAGCCTAACAGAAATTAATCCGCAAGCGTACGGATACCGGTGTAGCTTTCACCACAAGGAGTATTCCTAGGGTATCGAATCCACAGGGAACGTATAGTGTACTAAAGCCTAAACACTAGAGGTATTGATCCGTAAAGGCGGCACACAGGAGCGTAGTTTGCAGCAGTAGATAGAAGGGTCTTCTGGCCAGGCAATCTAATGATAAGAAGCTATATAGCTGGGCAATTTGGTAAAGGCCTTACTCTATTATTCGTTTCGGGGCACACGCATGCCAGAACAGCAACCCGAGAATTAGGTTCAACTGTCAAGGGGAACTACGTGCTATTGACCTCCCTACTAAAAACAATAACCCGGACGTGGTGGATTACAGAGACCGGTATGCCTGTCACACATACTCGCGGCTACCATCCTCCGTGGGGTTACGAGCAAATCAGGGATAACTCCAGGTCTAAACACCACATTTACACCTATCGTCACTGCTAGCGATCGCGAAATAAGCTAGCCTATGCAATAAATAAATAAATACTCATTGCATACCTGAAACCCACAAATAAATAAAGCAGAATACCTTACTTTATTGCCCGACCAATAATCTTCTTACATGTTGCCCGGCCTGGAAGACTAAGACGACTACTCCCAGGCGAGGAGCATACCTGAGGCGACGAAGAAGTAGAGTCCCGACATGCCGGGGGCCTCTAGCTCTCCTTCCCTCTCACTCACTCACTCCTAGCAACACTATCCTACTACCAAAAGACTAAAATGAAGTATCAAAATGAGGTGTATATTGCTTCTGGAGCCGGAGGGTGTTATTTATAGCTTGCTGGAGTCGGTGGGCATCATCTGGCCGAAGCTGGGACGTCGGTGGAGCAAAGGTCGGCCGGCCGGCCTAGTAGGGTGGCCGGCCGGCCAGTGATTCTGTCGGTTGGCCACCGACTTCCTCCTGGACGGCTCTGATCGGCTCCTGATGACGGTAAGATGGTCGGTTCCCTCATGGGGTCGGCAGAAATTGAGTGGCCCTCAAGTTTAGGCCCAAAAGCCCATGTTCTAGAATGTCGGTTGTTTGATATTGGGCTGGGCCTTGAATTCCACGTGGGAAGGCTGTAGAAGGCCTCTGGAGAGGAGCTGGACTTGGGCTGGAGCCTGAGCTGGCCGGCCGGCCTATGATTGGGCCGGCCGGTGGGCTTTGGCCCCCGTTTTCTGTGAATTTTGTCCAAATTGCTCCCTGCATTCAAATACTCCAACAAAACTTGTGGAGAGCCATTAATATAAAAGAATGTTCATTTTATTCTTGTATGATGGCTTTTATTGAATGGTGTTGGCGGTAAAATATTCGTTATAAGCAGCGCCAACAATTACTCCACCCATGCCGCAGCCAGATAAGCTCATTGCATACATGAGAAACTATTTGGCAAGAGAGAATGCAAGAAGGCCAGCTAATTATTGGAGGACTCCAAGGAGAATGCCTCAGCCGCCAAACGTATCGCAAGCCCCTCTTGCTCCTCCACCACAAGAAGGAGTAGGCGAGTCACAATAGCCTAAGAAGAGGAGAGCGAGGCGATCAAGAAAGAAGAAGGCAGCTACGGTATCGACCGATGAGAGTACAACAAAGGCGCCTAGTAAAGAAAAGGTCGCCGCCACAAACACAAAGAAGACAACCAAAGTGTGGCGGAAGAAAGAAGGAACCTCAGCCCCGCCAAATTCTCCAGCAAGCGAGGTCCATACAAGTTAAAGCGACATGGAGAACGTCTAGCTCAAGACGTAAAAATGAGAGCCCTCCGATTGGGGAGGCCATCCCAATCGTTATCCTAGCTAGGCCTAGCACTTGTTTTTCTTTTCATAAACAATAAAACAAAATAAAAATTTGAAAAATTAAAAACAACAAAAATAATAGGATTCCCGGCGATGCTCATTAGGGGCTAGCCGCTTGTATCATCCTCACTCTTTTTCGCAGGTTAAGAAGGAGGAGGAAGAGCCTGAATCAAGCTTAAGTCTTGCAAAGACTCAAGCTTGGGGAAGGCCCCCAGGTAAGAAGGAGTTCAACACTAGCTCGAGTCTTGCAAAGACTCAAGCTTGGGGAGGACCCCCAGGTAAGTATTCCTAACTTTCTTAATAAATTAATAAACTCCCTGTTTCGAATAAATGCTAGAATCTTGGTGTTATGCTGTTTATGTATTGAGTTTTGTTAAAGTTTGATGTACTCTTGAAACTAAGCACTCCTAATTTTGGTCATAATTCCTTCGCGTGTGTTTTCGAAAATTTCTTTCCACCAAATAAAAAGGGGAATGTTTGGATAAATCAACCAAACATTTTTCAGAGTTTGCAAAACTTTTGGTCCATCCAAAAAGCTCAAGAATATTTCAAAATGTTTCTTTGAACCATGCAAAAGTTATAGCCCTTGCACCATGGAGTAGTCAAAAAAAAACTCCATGGTTGTATGACAAAAGTCAAAGGCTATATGGTTCTTATCATAAACATCTTGGGCAAAATAAAGGACCAATGTTTTCAAAACCCCCTTCCACAAGTGTGAGTTCATTTTCTCCCCCTCCATCACATCAATTCTTATGACCAAAATAAATGGAGTTGCTATGTTGATTGAGACTCATTCTTTAGCTTTACAATATATGCATGACATTTGTGCATTCCTTACCAAGCTCCACATACAAAGCCTCATTTGGTAGAAGGTAGGATGAGTGAAGCTTGTAGGAATAAGACTCACATTAGTAGGTAAGAGAAGTGCCTGCCAAAACAAAGGAGAATTTTTTGCACCTTACCTTGCAGCACATAAAAACTCTGGATGCATACCTGCTAGAATTGTTTACTTGCCCAAAAGTGCTGTTCCATTCTTCAATGCTGCATGACAAGGTGTAACATATAAGCCCCACGATTTTTGCAACACTCATGAATATTTTGTGCCCTCGTAAACTTACCACTGTTTAGGGAGTATGTTGTTGCATCTTTATTACCCGTGGGGCGCTTCTTTGTAACTACTGATCCGCCGGTACCCTAAGTTGAGTTTGCTCGGGACGAGCAAAGTTTAAGCTTGGGGAGGTTGTTGGCGGTCGTTAAATCATGATTTGACCGCCACCCTACCGGTAAATAAAAGCATAACACCAAGATTTTGTGCATAGTAGATAGGAATAATGCTACTCCACAAGTTTTGGTGGATATTTGGATGCAGGAGTGAATAATGGAGGAAAGTGGGCCCAGCCAGGGAATTTCCCTAGCCGACCGGCCCCACCCTAGGCCGGCCGGCCCCACCTGGTGGCCGCAGGCCCCAGCCTTCCTCCAGTGGGCTGGAAACTGATCCACAATGCATAATTAAAGGCCCAGCCCAGCAGATACCACCGTCATTCTAGAAGGTGGGCCATTTGGGCCTTAACTTGGCCCTCACTTCAATTCTGCCGACCCCAGCGAGGAGCCGACCTTCAGACCGCCTTCAGGGAGTGATCTGGAGCGTCCACGCTTAAGACGGTGGCAAACCGCCACAGGGGACGGCCGGCCAGCCACCCCCCTAGGCCGGCCGGCCGACTTTGGCGCCACCGCCTCTCCAGCTTCGGCCAGGGTGCTCCCACCGCCATTGCAAGCTATAAATTGGACCCCCCGGCCTCAGAAGCAACTCGCACCATCACACTTCATCCAAGTGTTCATTAGTTTAGTTTAGTAGTAGCTTTGGGAGTTAGAGTAGAGTAGAGTAGAGTGAGAGCTCTCTCGGGCTTCCGGAGTCTTCTCGGAGTTCGGTATAGTTCTTTGTATCCTTACTCTTTTGAGATATTATTTTATTTAATATATAATTAGTTTATTCTTTATTTATTTCTTTTAGTAGTTCTTTTCTATTTAGTTTATTTATTCGGTTAAGCAAGTGCTCGTAAAAGTCTTGTTGTGGGATTCGTGATTGTTGGAGTAGGCAAGTACGAGAGAGTGCCTTCGTCGAGATGACGTCCTGTGAAATCTGTGCTTGTTTATTCTTAGATAGGACTGCTCCGTTGATCAAGAGTAGTTCCTCTAGGCGGGTTGTAAGCATGGCGCTTAGAGCTTGGCCTATGCACGTTTGGCACCCAACCCCACGGAGGATGGTAGCCGCGAGTGTATGTGACAGCTGCACCGGTCTCTGTAATCCACCACGTCCGGGTTGGACTCAGCAAGGTCTTAATTATAGCATACGGTTCCCTAGGTTTGAACTAGCATCATCGGTTAACCTAGCACGTGTATGCTTCACTGGTGCTCACATGGGTACACGTTCACGTGGACTCGCCGTCGTTTGGCCGGAAGAGCCGCGCCACCATTTCGTCGCCGTGCGCGCCGAGCGCGGCCAGAGCGCGTTAGGGTTAAATCAGTTCAGTGGCAATTTTGTAAATACTAGTGAACTTCGGTTAAATTTTGAAATTCGATATAAAACGATTCTGAAGTCCAAAAATTGTAAACTAAATTTTGTTGGATTCATATTGACAAGATCTATCTAAAGAGCATTAGAGTGATCATTGTTCATACATATTCTGTCCTGGAAAATTGTTAGAAGTTAAACCCTAGGTAACCTTGTTTAATTCATAATAAATGATTTACTTATCCAAAAATTGCAAACTAGGGCTTGTTGGAATCCTTGTGACATGCCCTTCACAGTGGTCTATGATGCTCATCTTGTTTCTGTAAAGAGAACTAATTATAAATTTCTCTTTGATAAACTTGTCATCTTCTTAATAAATTATTTAGTCATCAAATAGTCTTCAGATTGTGCATGTGTATAACTTAGGTGATCACCTTTCACCATAATTTTGGGTTTGACCAGAACTGTTCATCCCAATTTTATAAGATTTATTCCTTGTTGTAACTAGGTTTTACCATTTAAAATAATTCTTTTAAGCATAAAATAAGTAAAATAAAGTGTTGATCTGTTCAAGCATGTTAGTATTGCTGGTTAGTCACTCATGTCCAGAAATGCATTAAAACGATTTATCATGATTTCTTTAAGTTATTTTAAGGATAATATAGCAAGAAAAGATAATAATACTTCATGGGAGTCAATGAAGGAAATACTTCAGATGAAAGTAATAAACAATTCTAACATAATTTCAGAACTGAACTTCACATTTCAAATGTGAAACCAAGTCTTTATCATTGCATCACATGTTGGTTTATATTTTCTTTGCATTTTCTCCCAATTGACATATATCATATTCTAGGAAACAACCAAGAGGAGGATTTTCAGCAGGATCATTCCTCTCAGGATCCAGAAGTTGAAGTTACTAACTTAGTTGTTAAGAATCAAGGCAAGCCCCGGTTCATTCCAAACCCCTCTTTGCAACTTTTGATTTCTAGAGAATAATTGCTAGAAAGTCTAGGATGGTTGTGCACATAAGTATAGGAGTTGAATGGAACCCACTTGCATGCTTCCAGATGACCTATGTTGTTGAAGTGTCTATACTAGTTGCTCGGTAAAAAGAATGCTATGCTTAAGTCATTTAAATAGCTTCAACGTACGATCTTGTTATAATGATTAAAATTGGACTTCCCCTCAAACAAGAGATTGGTTAAGACTCTTTTGTTTGTTGAGACCGGGCAGGATGACATATGCATGAGTAGGTTGGATGTGACAACCCAAGGAGGTGTTGGTCACTGTAGCCCTGCCTAGTCGATTAAGGACCGATTCGATGTTGGCCCCTTGATCAAGCATTGAATTGTACCGAGTACATATTGGTGATATGGGCACTAGTAAACTGACGTAGCATGTATGGTGGCATCGTTGGTTGGTACCCAGTTCACTGGTTGAAAGACACGCTGGGCGTAGTTGGGCAGGTCTAGGCCACGACGGTGGTAGGACGGCTGCCCCACTCCTTGCACTGGACCCTGCCTTGATGTTTACTGTCTTGTGAAAGGTTGCCGTATATGACCATCTTGAGTGGTGCGTATACGTCGTGTACTTCGGGTTTTCCCCAGCTGGTGTAAATCGATTGCAATCGCTGTCCCTCGCAGTAATGAGTACCGCTTGTGAATTGAGCCTTCACGTAGCGCACATATACGAATGATGATTATGGATGATGGTTATATTTGTTTGGAGATATACTATTATGCTATATGGATCTTGCTTATGTTACATATATTACTGATGATTGCTAGTAGTTATGTTCACATATATTCTGGTTTAACAATGAAGATAAAAGATGGCTAAATTTGATAGCACAAGTTAGGAAATGCTTAAGTGCGAGTCATTTTAAATTCAGCCATCCTATTTAAACCGGTGCATAGTCTAGAGTTAATTTGACGGGTAAGACTTGCTGAGTAATTAGTACTCAGGCTTTGTGCCATTGTGGTTTTCTTCTAGTACAGATGTAGATCTTCCTGAAGGAGTGCTTCCGTGGGACGTGCAAATCCCCGAAGGATGGACTACCAATTGGGAGTCAGATGTGCCGCCGCAGTGATGGGTGTTGCTAATGTGGTAATCCAGTGGGCTAGGATTATCACTTTTGCTGTATCGTGAGAGTACTTGTAGCTCTCGTGTATCTACACGTGTTTTACAAACTTGCCGTTTCGCTTCCGCTGTAACTTGTCACTTATTTATGTAATATTAATGTAAAATATGGATCAAGTGCTTGTATTATGTCGTGTCTGCTTAAACAGCACCGTGGGACAAAGATCCTGTGGATCGGACTGTTAGAGCTGGTACCAGAGCTGGTTCAAGATAATACAAACACTTAAACGCCGTATTTTGAAAACTACGTTATACGGTGAGGATACGTTAGAATTGCCCACATAAGGATGTTAGTGTTCAGGTGGCAATAGGGGTTGTTTGTGTACTTTTCTGTAACGACGCACCGACGCCCAGGTAAGAAGGTAAGTAACATGTATGGCTCAGGAGTTTAACGAGCTGGACTCGTATTGTGGGGGGGTGTTATTGTTCCACGAGCCGTCGAGCTCGTGAGGAGGCGAGAGGTGTTGAGATTGTTTGAGCCATGCATTACATTCTGTTTTCGCTGACCATCGGCGTGAATGATGGCTGTTGGCGGTCGTTAAACCATGTTGACCGCCACCCTACCGGTAAATAAAAACATAACACCAAGATTTTGTGCATAGTAGATAGGATTAATGCTACTCCACAAGTTTTGGTGGATATTTGGATGCAGGAATGAATAACGGAGAAAAGTGGGCCCAGTCAGGGAATCCTCCAGTGGGCTGGAAACTAATCAACCACGCACAATTCAGGACCAGCCCAGCAGAATTCCACCGTCATTCTAGAAGGTGGGCCATTTGGGCCTTTACTTGGCCCTCACTTCAATTCTGCCGACCCCAGCAAGGAGCCGACCTTCAGACCGCCTTCAGGGAGTGATCTGGAGCGTTGAGGCAGAAGTCGGTGGCAAACCGCCACAGGGGACGGCCGGCCGGCCACCCCCCTAGGCCGGCCGGCCGGCTTTGGCGGCGCCGCCTCTCTAAAGTCGGCAGGAGTGTTTCCACCGCCTTGGAGACCTATAAAATGGACCCCCTGGCCTCAGAAGCAACTCGCACCATCACACTTCATCCAAGTGTTCATTAGTTTAGTCTAGTAGTAGCTTTGGGAGTTGATGAGGACATCACTCCTTCGGATGCACACAACACTCCTCCACATGACATTGAAGGTCCTATAACTAGAGCTCGTGCGCGACAATTAAATTTAGAGGTGAGCTCGTTCCTAAGTACTTATTTATTTGATTTTGAGAATAGATTGCTACCTAATGAATGTATTATGATTAGGAACTATGGAGAGGACCAGGGGATGAGTGGAGAGGAGCTTGGAGGCGGAGAAGACCAGCAAGGACGTCCGAGTCAAGTTGGAGACCCAAGCGAAGTCGATTTCGGTTCTGTTTCGGAGTCCAGGAGCAGTCTGTACTAAAACGGCGGCCCAGGTCGCATACGGGCTCCGTTTTGGGCGAACCAGATATGGATGGAAAGATAATTCGACCACCTTTCCAATGGCACCGGTTTCAAGTCCAAATTCGTCCAGAGTCATCGGGAATCGTCGAAACAAGTGGACGTCTAGAATCTGTCTTGGCGCTGTGACGCCGTCTTTGGCCTTTGGGCTTTGTATCTTGTGTGAGCCCATTAGGGGTGTGTCCAGGGGATGTCGCACGCCCCTTAGACTATATTTACAGCCGCCGGCGCATGAGTTAGGGTTGGGTTTTGCTTAGATTAATCTGTCATTGAACAGTTTCGCCGCCGTCGGTTTGTGAGACCCCAACTTCGTGAGATTAAGTTGTCATCTGCAATTTGGTTGCATTCTTCTTTGTTCTTGCTTGTGTTCTTCGATTCGCTTGCAGGGATAAGCCTTCTGGGCGAGGTCAACCGTGCATCGCCGGTTGATAACCAGAGAAGACGTGGTGCTGCGATTGCGGGGTTTCGGACGTGTTGTTCGGAAGCCGGATTGACGTGTGTCACATCTTCGACCTAATCGTCGTTTACCACCGAACCTTTCGGAAGATCGGGCACCCTCGTCCACATCAGTTGGTATCAGAGCTTCTGGTTTACCGTCAGGTTCGACCTTTACCTTAGTAGTTGTTACGCCATCATCCTAGAGTCTACAAAAAGCCAAAAAAAATTTAGTTGTTAGGTTTTTCCCCTTCCCAGACCACATTAGCCTTTGCATAATTCAATTTCAGAGTTCGTAGTGTTGAGTTTGTGTCCTAGTTCGAGTTTCTGTTGCTGGTTTAGTTCGTGTTTTAGTTCGGTCGTGTGATCCTTGGGAAACCCTAGCCGCCGCCTTTGATTTCGCCTTTTCTGTCAATTGTCGTCGCACCATCCAGTGTTAGGGTTTCATCGCTTGTGTTCGTTTCGCCAGCACATACACCTCCACAGATCACCACACCACCACCAGACACCTTTCCATACTCCGCTGCCACCATATCACGAACTGTTCCAGAAACCGATTCGGTACCGATTTCAGTTTTGCCTTGCTATATACCCTAGCTCGACACACCTTCGACAAAACAGGCATAACTTTGCGCTCGGTGCTCTGTTTTGGTTGAAATTTTTACAGCAGGTTCCAAACTTGAAAAGAGCAGGACCAAATGCCTTCAGGCCATTTGGCGCAGCCAAAAAAATTAAAAAAAATCAGGAAGATAATTAAAAAAATCATTGAAGTTGATTTCGGTCTTTTCACAGAACATCTCAGAATTTCTGTAGACCACATCCTTTCTCAGATTGAGCTGAAACTTTGAGTTTCTCCTATTCTTGTGCCTCTGGTTGCGAGAAAAATATCAGAAAAATAAAAGAAAAAAGAAAATTGAATAGCACTATGATTTCTACTAGTGCCTGCTATTTTGTCCTGTAGTGCCAGAAGTGTTGATTGTTGCCTTGATCTCTGTCTTTGCTGTGTCCATCATTTTCATCCTTTGAATTGAGTTCATCACTGCTGTTCTAAGGACACGAGTAGGCCAGCAACTAAGGATAAGTAATTTGGGACATATATTCAGCATTACTATCTGTCTTTGAATTGTGTTCCACTCATATATATTTGGCCTTCCTAGCTCCACATACTCCTTCTGGGCAGCACAGGTTCTTACCCTTGCAATCGCGGAACACGCCTTACAGGTATTCCTTTGCTTTGCGTAGTGAGAACCTTGTAAGAACTTGGTAAGACGCGCCTTGTTGCTGTTTGAGAGGCACCACTTTTACCACCTGCAGTAGACATTTATTAGGGATAACCTTCACGGTTTGTTTCCTGTTTTGGTGTTTGCGATGACAGGTGACAACAATGGTGCTGATTCCCCCAACAATTTCAATGAGTGTGTCAGCCAAGGACAGCTGCAAGCTGCTCTTGAGAAGGCTCATGGAGTGATAAAAGAAGACATTGGCAAGCTCGTCACCGCCGAACTCAACAAGCATAAGCTGTTCAACCTCATTGAGTCATTGGACAAGCGGATGGCTAGGCTTGTTGACAAGTGTGAAGAGATGGACAATCGCTTGAAGGCCAATGAGGCCTCTTCTGCCAACGACAACAACAACAACAACAACACCAACACCTGCAACACCAACAGTGAACTTCCAGATTATACGGTGTTTGATGAAGAAGGAAATGTTGATGAAGAAGCCACTCAACAGAATAGGGCGCGCTGACGTCTTCAATTCAACACTCAAGGTATGAGTGGTATTCATAATCAGCGACGTGCTGCAGGTAATAATAATCATGCTGTCGATGATCCCTATGCTAAGATTAAGTTTACTATACCATCTTTTGCTGGAAATTATGATGCTGAGGGATATCTTGATTGGGAGATGACGGTAGAACAGAAATTTAATGCTCATCTTGTTCCTGCACAGCATAGAGTTAGACAAGCCACTAGTGAATTTAAAGATTTTGCTATTATCTGGTGGAATAGTCTAGCTAATGATGGTAATACTCCTTAGACATGGGAAGCTTTGAAAACAGCCATGCGTGATCGTTTTGTTCCTCCTTCATATCATAGAGATTTACGTAAAAAATTGATGCGCCTAGAACAGGGAGATATGTCAGTTCAGGATTACTATGGGGAGCTGCAAAAGGGTTTGATGCGCTGTGGTATAGTTGAGGAACTAGAGGATTCGATATGTCGTTTTTATTCTGGTTTGAGGCGGGAAATTCAGGACATTGTTGATTATAAAGAATTTAACACAGTCAACCAGTTGTTCCAGTTTGCTATGTTTGCAGAGAAGGAATTGCAGGACGTGAGCAGCGGAACAAGAATAACAACCGGACCTCCTACACGCCGCGCACGCCTACATCAGCGGGGCTGCCCAAGGCTTCCTCCTTCCGGACGCCTCCTCCAGCGGGCAAGCCTGCAGCGAGCGTTCCAGCGGCGCCGACCAAGCCTACTACACGATCGGCTGAACCAGCGAAGAGTGCTTCATCCGTCGCCTCGACGGGATGCTCCACCGGCATTCAGTGTCACCGCTGCCATGGACTTGGCCATGTGCAGAAGGATTGCCCAAGTAAGAGGGCATATGTGGCTACAGATGATGGAGGATATGTCAGCACCTCCGACATAGAAGATGACACTGATGAAGAAATTGTTGTTGAGGACGCCGATGGCCATGTCCTTAGCGCAGAACACACTTCGGGATTAATGAACATCATTGTGCAGCGTGTACTTAGCACGCAAATTCAGCAGCTTGAGAAGATACAGCGCCACAACTTGTTCCAGATTTTCTTCAACATTAAGAACCGTCGTGCGCGTGTGATTATTGATGGGGGAAGCTGCAACAATTTGGTGAGTTCAGATTTGGTCAAGAAGCTTGGCTTGACCACTCGACCACACCCACATCCATACCATATCCAGTGGTTAAATGATTCTGGTAAGGCTAAGGTAACACAAATGTGCAGAGTTTCATTTTCCATTGGTACATATGCTGATTCTGTGGATTGTGATGTGGTACCTATGCAAGCTTGTTCACTTTTGTTGAGTCGACCTTGGCAACATGATAATGATGCTTTGCACCATGGTAGAAGTAATAAATACACGTTTACACATAATGGACAGAAAATTACTTTGCTACCTTTGACCCCTGCTGAAATTGTACAAGCTGATAGAGAAAGAGCTGCTAGTATGAAAAATGATAAATCTGAAAATCAGCAAGTTGCTAATTCTGTTTTCCCACCTAAAAGTGATAAACCTGCACCTAGATCTAAGGACGAGGGAATTAAATTGAAGGGTAGAGTGATGCTTGCAACAAAAAGTGATCTTGCTGAAATTTCTGATGGTGATATATGCTATGCCTTCATATGCAAACGAGCTTTGTTTTCACTTGATGATATTGTTAGCTCTTTGCCTCCTGCTGTCACTAACCTTTTGCAGGAGTATGAGGATGTTTTTCCAGCTGAGATACCCCCGGGGCTACCACCTTTGAGAGGGATAGAGCATCAAATTGATTTGATCCCGGGAGCGACTTTGCCAAACCGTGCTGCTTATAGAACCAACCCCGAGGAGACTAAGGAAATTCAGCGACAAGTCCAAGAGCTTTTGGACCGCGGGTATGTACGTGAGAGCCTTAGTCCTTGTGCCGTTCCTGTAATTTTGGTTCCTAAGAAAGATGGTACTTGACGTATGTGTGTTGATTGTAGAGCCATTAACAACATTACTATTCGTTATCGTCATCCTATTCCTAGGTTAGACGACATGCTTGATGAGTTATGTGGTTCTATAATTTTCACAAAGATTGACTTGCGTAGTGGCTACCACCAAATTAGAATGAAACTTGGAGATGAATGGAAAACAGCTTTTAAAACCAAATTCGGGTTGTATGAGTGGTTAGTAATGCCTTTCGGTTTAACTAATGCACCTAGCACTTTCATGCGTTTGATGAATGAGGTTTTGAGGGCTTTTATTGGTCGATTTGTGGTGGTTTACTTTGATGATATATTGATTTACAGCAAGTCATTTACGTGCTGTTTTTGATGCTTTGAGAGATGCACGTTTGTTTGGTAACCTTGAGAAGTGCAATTTTTGCACCGATCGAGTTTCTTTCCTTGGCTATGTTGTTACTCCACAGGGAATCGAGGTGGATAAGACAAAGATTGAAGCCATTGAGAGCTGGCCGCTGCCCCAAACCATCACGCAGGTGAGAAGTTTTCTTGGTCTTGCAGGATTCTATCGCCGCTTCGTCAAAGATTTCAGCACCATTGCTGCTCCATTGCACGAGTTGACGAAGAAGGGAGTGGTGTTTCGTTGGGGGAAAGCACAAGAGGAGTCCTTTGCCACTTTGAAGGGCAACCTTACACACGCGCCTTTGCTGCAACTTCCAAACTTTGGTAAGACTTTTGAACTTGAATGTGATGCAAGTGGAGTTGGCATTGGTGGTGTTTTGATGCAAGATGGTAAACCCGTTGCATACTTTAGCGAAAAATTGAATGGCCCCGTTCTGAATTATTCTACGTATGATAAGGAATTGTATGCTCTTGTACGTTCTTTACAAACGTGGCGTCATTATTTGTGGTCTAAAGAATTTGTTATTCATTCGGATCATGAATCGCTTAAGTATCTTCGTTCACAAAATAATCTGAACCGTAGACATGCTAAATTGGTTGAATTTATTGAATCTTTTCCTTACATCATTAAACATAAGAAAGGGAAGGAAAATGTGATTGCCGATGCATTGTCTAGACGATATGCTTTGCTGTCCCAACTTGATTGTCGCATTTTTGGACTTGAATCGATTAAAGAAACATATGCGCTTGATCCTGATTTTAAAGATGCATTACTGAATTGTAAAGAGGGACGTTCATGGAACAAGTTTGTGCTGAATGATGGGTTTTTGTTTAGAGCTAACCGCCTATGCATTCCAGTTGGTTCCGTTCGTCTTTTGTTGATACAGGAAGCGCATGGAGGAGGATTGATGGGACATTTTGGTGCTAAAAAGACGGAGGATGTTTTGGCCGCACATTTCTTTTGGCCAAAGATGAGGAAAGATGTTGAGCGGTTCGTGGCTCGCTGCACTACATGTCAAAAAGCTAAGTCTCGCTTGAATCCACATGGTTTATACATGCCTCTTCCGGTTCCTTCTATTCCTTGGGCGGATATTTTTATGGACTTTGTTTTGGGATTGCCGAGGACTAAGAGGGGGAGGGATAGCATTTTTGTTGTGGTGGATCGTTTTTCGAAAATGGCACATTTTATACCATGTCATAAGAGTGATGATGCTATTCATATTGCTGACCTCTTTTTCAAAGAGATTGTTCGTTTGCATGGTATGCCTTCTACTATTGTTTCAGATCGTGATGCAAAATTCTTGAGTCACTTTTGGCGTACTTTGTGGAACAAGTTGGGTACAAAATTGTTATTTTCTACCACTTGTCATCCACAAACCAATGGACAAACTAAGGTGGTGAACCGTACTTTGGGTACCATGTTGAGGGCTGTTTTGAAGAAAAATTTGAAGATATGGGAAGAATGTTTGCCACATGTGGAGTTTGCATATAATCGGGCAACACATTCTACCACTAAAGTAAGTCCTTTTCAGGTAGTGTATGGTTTCAACCCCCGTGCCCCCATTGATATTCTACCTTTGCCTACTAGTGAGAGGGTACATAATGATGCTAAAGATCGTGCTGATTTTATCTTGAAAATGCATGAAACAACTAAGCACAACATTGAAAAGATGACTGAAAAATATAGAGTTGCCGGTAGTAAAGGAAAAAGAGAAGTTAAACTTGAACCGGGTGACTTAGTTTGGTTGCACTTGAGAAAGGATCGTTTTCCAGAATTGAGAAAGTCTAAGTTAATGCCTAGAGCTGATGGTCCTTTCAAAATACTTGAGAAGATTAATGATAATGCATATAAACTTGATTTGCCTTCCGAGTTCGGGGTTAGTCCTACATTTAACATTTCAGATTTGAGGCCTTACTTGGGAGAAGAAGATGAGCTTGAGTCGAGGACGACTCCAATTCAAGAGGGGGAGGATGATGAGGACATCACTCCTTCGGATGCACACAACACTTCTCCACATGACATTGAAGGTCCTATAACTAGAGCTCGCGCGCGACAATTAAATTTAGAGGCGAGCTCGTTCCTAAGTACTTATTTATTTGATTTTGAGAATAGATTGCTACCTAATGAATGTATTACGATTGGAACTATGGAGAGGACCAGGGGATGAGTGGAGAGGAGCTTGGAGGCGGAGAAGACCAGCAAGGACGTCCAAGTCAAGTTGGAGACCCAAGCGAAGTCGATTTCGGTTCTGTTTCGGAGTCCAGGAGCAGTCTGTACTAAAACGGCCGCCCAGGTCGCATACGGGCTCCGTTTTGGGCAAACCAGATATGGATGGAAAGATAATTCGACCACCTTTCCAATAGCACCGGTTTCAAGTCCGAATTCGTCCAGAGTCATCGGGAATCGTCGAAACAAGTGGACGTCCAGAATCTGTCTTGGCGCTGTGACGCCGTCTTTGGCCTTTGGGCTTTGTATCTTGTGTGAGCCTATTAGGGGTGTGTCCAGGGGATGTTGCACGCCCCTTAGACTATATTTACAGCCGCCGGTGCATGAGTTAGGGTTGGGTTTGGCTTAGATTAATCTGTCATTGAACAGTTTCGCCGCCGTCGGTTTGTGAGACCCCAACTTCGTGAGATTAAGTTGTCATCTGCAATTTGGTTGCATTCTTCTTTGTTCTTGCTTGTGTTCTTCGATTCGCTTGCAGGGATAAGCCTTCTGGGCGAGGTCAACCGTGCATCGCCGGTTGATAACCAGAGAAGACGTGGTGCTGCGATTGCGGGGTTTCGGACGTGTTGTTCGGAAGCCGGATTGACGTGTGTCACATCTTCGACCTAATCGTCGTTTACCACCGAACCTTTCGGAAGATCGGGCACCCTAGTCCACATCAGGAGTTAGAGTAGAGTAGAGTAGAGTGAGAGCTCTCTCGGGCTTCCGGAGTCTTCTCGGAGTTCGGAATAGTTCTTTGTATCCTTACTCTTTAGAGATATTATTTTATTTTATATATAATTAGTTTATTCTTTATTTATTTCTTTTAGTAGTTCTTTTCTATTTAGTTTATTTATTCGTTAAGTAAGTGCTCGTAGAAGTCTTGTTGTGGGATTCGTGATTGTTGGAATAGCAAGTACGAGAGAGTGCCTTCGTCGGAGATGACGTCGTGTGAAATCTGTGCTTGTTCATTCTTAGATAGGACTGCTCCGTTGATCAAAAGTAGTTCCTCTAGGCGGGTTGTAAGCATGGCGCTTAGAGCTTGGCCTATGCACGTTTGGCACCCAACCCCACGGAGGATGGTAGCCGCGAGTGTATGTGACAGCTGCACTGGTCTCTATAATCCACCACGTCCGGGTTGGACTCAGCAGGGTCTTAATTATAGCATATGGTTCCCTAGGTTTGAACTAGCATCATCGGTTAACCTAGCACGTGTGTGCCCCGAAACGACATGACTTGTATGTGTATGAACTTAGCTAGAGTAGATAATCTTTGTAGACTTGACTACTAGGAAGAGTAAATAATAGATAAACATACAGGTAGCCTTAACTCTATCTCGTTGCTCCCCCAAATGTATACTACAGTTTTCTTTTATTACCTTGGATTTGAGGATGTGTGTGCCACCCATATATATCATGCTTATCTTACCCCCGTCTCAAGTATAGTTTGATACATTATTCTTTCTCCAAATTGTCCAATGCATTGCTACTATTCAGCTCCCTTTCGCTCTGCTTCCCTGCGGAAATATAAATACGATAACCCTGGAATACTCCAAGGTGAAATGCTACAATGGTGATCCGTGCGCTTGCGGAATTAATGAATTTAATTTTATCGCATAAGAACCGCCAACAATGGCGTCACCTGTGTAGGTTGTTTGAGGTGGCGATGTGTGTTTTTCTACAGGTACACTAACCACGTTAGAGGCCACACCGTTTGCTAGACTAACACGATTGAGAGACGAGTATGCCACCGAAGTATGTGCCGATATAATGGCATTATTTTCTTTTGGTGAGGAACGAATAATTAGGTTAAAGAAATGTTGCATCATGGCATTTTTAAGATTCTGAACTAAAAGTTGCCTTATCTTGATCACTCATCTCTGTATGAAATTGAAATTTACAAATATGAAAGAAATCAATTGGAAATGATCCATATCAATCTACCTTATACTAGGCCCTGTTCTGTCCAGAATCTGCCCTGCTGTTGTCCCAACTTCAAAAATTCATAACTCTAGTTTTATCTGGAGTTTGGACGAGTTTGAATACATTCTGGAAAGCTTGTGAAATCATCTTTCATGTCCAAGTGGTCTCATAGATTTCGAGTTCTGTTGTGTCCTGTAGATCAGAGTTACTGAACTCATGTCAATCTGTTCTTTCTGGGAAGTGGTTGATAATGAAAAATTTGTAACTCTTGATTCTGTGATGCATTAGAGGCCATTGAGTACTTGCTGGAAAGCCCTGTGAATTGTCTTTCAGTTCCAGGTGGTCTCATATGCATTGGAATTTTTATTCATTCTGTAGAGAGAAATTACTAAGGTGCTGTCAGTTTGTTTTTCTCAGCAGAACAGTCGACTTTGAAAAATCATAAGTCTAGTTGTGCTGGGAGTTTGGGTGAGTTTAAACCCAATCTGGGAAGCTGGAGAAAATCTCTGTATCATGGTGCCAATAATCTGTTTCGATCTTCAGTTATGATAGTCGAAAACTGTACATTTCCAGATACGGCGCAGTTTTGACTGCTGTGGTTCAGCAGCATGTTATTGTTTTTGGGTTGCTCCTTGAAACTGGAAAATGTGAAATATAATGTTATTGAACTATCTGCATGTATGTCCAATTATGTAGCCTATTTATTCTGTGGAGGAAAAGATTTGACTTATTCAAATTATGTCCTTACAGATGGCTGCTGAAAACAACGACATGCTCGTTGCCCGTATCCATGAGCTTGAGCAGCAGCTAGTGGATATGGAGCGTGAACATGCTGAAGAAGCTCAGTACCTCAAGGATAAGAATGAAGTTCTTGAGCTGGAGCTAGAACAAGCTCGCAATGATGCTCAATTCTATCTAAACAACGCTAACGTTTTCGAGCATCACCTTGCCCAAGCTCATAACTTCATCCATGAGCTTCAGAATCAATTGGAGGTTGTCATGCATGATAATCAGCAGCTGTTAGAGCATCAGGCAGCTGTTCAACCTCCTCCTGCCGCTGCTACCCAGCCAGAAGAAGTCCAGGGTAACTCGGGAATGGATTATGAGGATCTCCCGACTCCAGAGCCGGAGCCTTCTCATGTGGAGAGTTGTGCTTCATCGACTCCTACTCCGAGGGTTGCCTCTAACAATGAGGAAGCTAGTCCCGCTGCTGCTATGCGAGAGGCCTTCCAGAAGCGAGGCTATAGGGTCACTAGCTTATATCCCCGAGTGGATTAGGAAGCTAGATGCTAAAGTTACCTTGTAATATAAATAGTACCTTGTAGTAAGTGACCTTATGCAGTTTTAGATCTTTGTAACATAGGTGGTGAGTAGTAGGTGACTTATGTACTATAAAACCACTTGTGGATCAGTGGTGGTGTCCACAAACTTTTGGCTAGTTGTTGACACCGGTGGATGTGCGTAGGACACGTCTTTTGTTAACTATTACACAACCATGTAATCCCGCCGTTTTGCGAGCTTAATAGAAATGGTTGTTGTTTGCTAAGACTGTCTGTTATTGCCATCCATTATTCTACACTACTACTCCTAATGTGGTATCAAAAATATTTATTTGAGAGGTGATTAACGTGCATGAATCTTCAATTTTGCAGTATGGTGAACACTCGCTGAAACGAAACTCCGGAGGGTTCACAATCAAGGAATCCTGAGCCTCCCACTCTGGCTGAGGCTATCGCTGCACTCTTTGCATCCCGTGCTGAAGAATCTGAACTTCTACGTCAGATTGTGCAGAACACATCCCGCCCTGGTGGACGTCAAGTTCATCATGATCAGCCCAGGCAATGTTCCTATACGGACTTTCTGGCGACTCATCCTCCTACGTTTGAGCACGCCAAGGAGCCTCTTGATGCTGAAAATTGGCTATGGGTCACCGAGTCCAAGTTTGGTCTTTTACAGTGCACGGAACATCAGAAGACTCTCTTTGCTGCACAGCAACTTTTGGGGCCTGCTAGCGCTTGGTGGGCCAATTATGAAGCTTCACTTCCCGCTGGACATCAAGTGCAGTGGAATGAGTTCAAAACTGCATTCCGCTCTCATTTCATTCCAGCTGGTCTTATGCAAAGGAAGTTTCAAGAATTCCTGGACCTGAAACAAGGAGGGAGGGGTGTCCTCCAATATGCTGAGACTTTCAACCATCTCTCCCAGTATGCTACCTCTTATGTTGATACTGAAGAAAAGAAGAGGACTTCATTCCTCCGTGGCATGAATGCCAAGCTGAACGAGCGTCTAACTTGGCAGATCACTGGTACTTTCAATGATCTTGTTAATGCTGCTATTATCCAAGAGGATGCAATGCGTCAAGTTGAGGACGAGGAACGAAAGAGGAAGACTCCTCCAAATGCTTCTGCTGGACAGCCATCAAAATCTAGGCTGGTTTATGTTTCTCCATCCGGACAGCGTTTCCGAGCACCACAGCAGCAGCAGTTTTATCGTCCACCGCAACAGCAATTTTCTCGACCACCACCACAGCAGCAAGGTGTAGCTCGTGATTCTAACCAGCAGCAAAATCAAGCCTCACGCGTTCAACCTTCTTCTGGAAGACCAGGAAACAATAACACTTGTTTTAATTGTGGAAAAGCTGGTCATTTTGCTCGAGATTGCAAGGCCCCGAAGAACCCCAATAATCAACCTTTGAGTCAAGCATCTAACCAGCAAAGAGGTGCTGCTCCTCGCAAGGGTCACGTAAATTATACCGATGTGGAAGAAATCCCACAAGGAGAACCTGTGCTGACGGGTACGTTCTCACTTTACCGACAACCCGTTCTGGTTCTTTTTGACTCTGGTGCCTCACATAATTTTGTTAGTATGAGGTGTATACAAAAATATCATCTCCAAACCAGCTCACTTAAACCACCGTATCAGATCCATTCTCCTGGTGGTCAAATAATAGCTGATCAAATTCTATATAAGGCCCCTTTAGAGCTTAATTGCAAGAGTTATCTTACCGACTTTATCATGCTTCACAATCAGAAGATAGACCTAATATTAGGCATGTCTTGGATGAACTTCCATAAAGCTATGCTAGACATTGCATCTCGTATTGTACACTTGAATTCTCCAATTCATGGTTCTGACTCAATTCCCTTGTGTTCGGAACCACCTCAAAATTCCGTCGTCAATAAATTGGAGGGAAAATCTTTGGAGGATATTCCTGTCGTCAGGGAATTTCCTGATGTATTTCCGGATGATATATCTGGTCTACCCCCTGATCGAGAGGTTGAGTTCAAAATTGAATTGCAACCCGTACTTCTCCAATCTCTCGTCGACCCTATAAGATGGCACCAAAAGAATTAGCCGAAATGAAGACCCAAATAAAAGAGCTACTTGAGAAGGGTTTTATTCGTCCAAGTTCTTCACCATGGGGTTGTCCAGCCATTTTTGTGAAGAAGGATAATACACTACGTATGTGTGTTGATTACCGGCCATTAAATGAAGTCACCATCAAGAATAAATATCCGCTGCCTCGGATTGATATTCTCTTTGATCAATTGATGGGTGCTAAAGTCTTCTCCAAAATTGATCTTCGCTCCGGATATCATCAAATAAAAATTCGAGCAGAAGATATTCCAAAGACCGCCTTCTCCACCAGATATGGGTTATTTGAATATCTGGTAATGTCATTCGGGATGACCAATGCACCTGCTCACTTCATGTATCTCATGAATTCAGTGTTCATGCCCGAATTGGACAAGTTTGTGGTGGTCTTTATCGATGATATTCTAATATATTCCAAATCTAAAGAAGAACATGCCGAACATCTCCGTATTGTGCTCCAACGGCTGCGAGACCACAAATTATTTGCCAAATTCAGTAAGTGTGAATTTTGGTTGGACAGAGTACCATTTCTTGGTCATGTGGTTTCAGCAGAAGGCATCTCCGTGGATCCAAGCAAAGTACAAGATGTATTGAATTGGAAATCACCAAAGTCAATTTCTCAAGTTCGCAGCTTTTTGGGACTTGCTGGATATTACCGGCGATTCATTCCTAACTTCTCTCAATTGTCCAAGCCCATTACAAGGCTGCTGAAAAATGATGTGAAGTTCAAGTGGGATGATCGCTGTGAAGAAGCTTTTCAGAAGTTAAAAGAATTATTAACCACTGCTCCAGTCTTAGCTCAGCCAGACACCACTAAACCTTTCGATGTTTATTGTGATGCTTCTGGAACGGGACTAGGCTGTGTGCTCATGCAAGATGGTCGCGTCATTGCTTATGCTTCACGACAATTGCGAAAGCACGAAGAGCATTATCCAACTCATGATCTGGAGTTAGCTGCAGTGGTTCTTGCGCTGAAAATATGGCGCCATTACCTTCTTGGAAAGTTGGTGCACATATATACAGATCATAAAAGCCTCAAATATATTTTCACTCAGTCTGATCTGAACATGAGACAACGTAGGTGGCTCGAGTTAATCAAAGACTACGAGTTGGAAATTCACTACCATCCTGGTAAAGCCAATGTAGTCGCCGATGCACTGAGCCGTAAAGTGCATTGTAATAATTTGATGCTGGACTTCCTAGATAGCATCACTGAAGATGATATTTCAGAGCCGAGTTATCATGTTATGCCCAGCCTTGTTATTCACAATTTGGCTATTCAATCTTCTATCTACGACGGAATAATAGTTGCTCAAAAGAATGATTATGATATAGCCCGCATTAAGCAGAAAATGAAAGTTGGCAAGGCTAAAGGTTTTCGACAAGATGCCAACGGTGTCCTCTGGTTTGATAACCGTTTGGTTGTACCAAGGGATTTTAGCCTGCGTCATAAAATTCTTGACGAAGCCCACCATTCCAAATATTCCATTCATCCTGGCAGCAATAAAATGTATCAAGATTTGAGGAAGAACTTTTGGTGGATTAAAATGAAAAGAGAAGTGGCTCGTTATGTCAATAGGTGCGTTACTTGTAGAAGGGTCAAAGCTGACCATCTGAGAAAAGCAGGTTTGCTCCAACCATTAAGTATCCCTGCATGGAAATGGGAAGATATAAGCATGGATTTTATTGTAGGCCTTCCTCTTACTTCGCGTAAGCACGACTCAATTTGGGTCGTTGTGGACAGGCTTACAAAGTCAGCACATTTCATACCAGTCCATACTTGTTATAAGGTTCGGCAATATGCAGAGCTCTACATAGCAAGAATTCTATGTCTGCATGGTGTACCAAAGACCATCGTTTCTGATCGAGGTCCGCAGTTCGTTAATCGCTTCTGGGAACAGCTGCATGCATCTTTGGATACTACTCTAATTCGAAGCTCTGCTTATCATCCCTCCACTGATGGACAAACTGAACGTGTCAATCAAATATTGGAAGACATGCTCAGGGCTTGTGTTTTGACACAAGGCGGTAATTGGGAGGAATATTTACCTCTCGCTGAGTTTTGCTACAACAACAGTTATCTGGAGAGTATAAAGATGTCCCCGTTTGAAGCATTATATGGCCGAAGTTGTAGAACTCCACTTAATTGGTCTGAGCCCGGAGAGAGAGTGATTTTTCGTCCTGACATTGTAAAAGAGGCTGAAGAAAAAGTCCGGGTGATTCAAGCCAATCTTAAAACTGCAAAATGTCGTCAAGAAAAATATGCCAATCGACGACACCGACCCTTATCTTTCGATCAAGGTGACCATGTTTATCTCCGAGTATCCCCTATGAAAGGTGTTCATCGTTTTGGGGTCAAAGGAAAGTTAGCGCCACGGTACATTGGTCCATTTCCAATTATTGAGAAATGTGGACCTGTGGCATACAAGCTTCAATTGCCTGCAAATTTATCAGGTGTTCATGACATCTTCCATGTCTCTCAACTTAAGAAATGCCTTAAGCCTCCGGTTGACATTGTTATAGAAGATGTGGAACCTTTTCAATCGGATTTGACATACTCCGAGTATCCAATCAAAGTCCTCGATGAAAAAGAACGAGTGACTCGGAAAAGAACTCTCAAGTTCTTTAAAATCCAATGGAGTAATCATTCAGAAGATGAATCAACTTGGGAGACCGAAGAATTTCTACGTACTCATTATCCTGAATTCTGGTCGTCACGTCCAGGTAGCGAAATAAAGCTTTCCTGATGATCTACCTTCCCTGAACTTGCCTTGTCTTTAATCTCGGGGCGAGATTTCTTTAAGGGGGGAGGGTTGTGACACCCAGGTGTCTCCTTTTTCCTTTTTCCACATTTTGATCAGTAGCGTTGAGTTGGTGACATAACATTTTCAAATAATTTGCTTAAGTTAATTATTAAGATTTGAATTTACTTCAAATTGAGAGCTAAGCTCTAAAAGAAGTTCCAGAATTTCAAAAGAACTTGACCAAAGCAAAAATCCAGAGCAATGCTCTTAGTATAACAAAATTATGGTAAAAAGTTTGAGTTCAAAATAATTCGGGAAGTGTCCCAAATAAATCAAACAAGTTTAATAATTCAAACAACTTTGAATAATTTTAAAATTTCGAAATCTAACTTTCTGGGTCAAACTTCTGTGCAAATATCTCTGGCACATTTGCATTTGCAACCCCGTGAAATTTGCGAATTTTTGGAGTTCATTTGAAGCTTCAAACTGAGTTTATAAAATAAATCGAGGTAAAATCGGGAAATTGAAAAAGGGCTGGACCCACTCGCCAGTGTCACTCTGTTTTTCTCTCCCGCTCTCGATCCTTCACCGCCGACCACCACCTCCTGTCTGCCTGCCTGCCGCCGTGGCTGCCGTCCTAAGTCGACCGGATAAGCACGCCAACGAGAACCCATCACTCCTCTCTCGGTTCTCTCCCTCACCCAGCTCTCTCTCTTCCGCTCTCAATCGCTCGCGCGCGACCTAATCGCCGCCGACGAGTTCAACAGCTCGCCGCCGCTATACCGCATCTCCGTTCGAGCTCGACCCCCCTTAAGGACCGCCGTGCGACGCTGGTTACGTAGCAAGAAGAATTTCACGTCGCCGTGCACCATAGCCGCCGGAATCCGGTCATCTTCCACAGAGTCGTCCGCCGTCCACCGAAGCTTCCTCGCCGGAATTCGTCCACCCTGGTGAGACTCTGCCCGATTCCTCGTGTTGGCGTGTTCCTCTATCCTTTGCGCACCTCTGGGTCATGATCTCGTCGACGTTCGTGCAGTGTGCAGCTCACCGTCGTCTCGCCGCCATCCGCCGCCGACCCGACGCACTAGACCTCCGCCTTGCACGGTGCTACGCCACTCCGGTGAGCTTCCAGCCTCGTCTTCTTGACCGGCGCCTAGGCCTTGCTTCACTGGTGCTCACATGGGTACACGTTCACGTGGACTCGCCGTCGTTTGGCCGGAAGAGCCGCGCCACCATTTCGTCGCCGTGCGCGCCGAGCGCGGCCAGAGCGCGCTAGGGTTAAATCAGTTCAGTGGCAATTTTGTAAATACTAGTGAACTTCGGTTAAACTTTGAAATTCGATATAAAAAGATTCTGAAGTCCAAAAATTGTAAACTAAATTTTGTTGGATTCAGATTGACAAGATCTATCCAAAGAGCATTAGAGTGATCATTGTTCATACATATTCTGTCCTGGAAAATTGTTAGAAGTTAAACCCTAGTTAACCTTGTTTAATTCATAATAAATGATTTACTTATCCAAAAATTGCAAACTAGGGCTTGTTGGAATCCTTGTGACATGCCCTTCACTGTGGTCTATGATGCTCATCTTGTTTCTGTAAAGAGAACTAATTATAAATTTCTCTTTGATAAACTTGTCATCTTCTTAATAAATTATTTAGTCATCAAATAGTCTTCAGATTGTGCATGTGTATAACTTAGGTGATCACCTTTCACCATAATTTTGGGTTTGACCAGAACTGTTCATCCCAATTTTATAAGATTTATTCCTTGTTGTAACTAGGTTTTACCATTTAAAATAATTCTTTTAAGCATAAAATAAGTAAAATAAAGTGTTGATCTGTTCAAGCATGTTAGTATTGCTGGTAAGTCACTCATGTCCAGAAATGCGTTAAAACGATTTATCATGATTTCTTTAAGTTATTTTAAGGATAATATAGCAAGAAAAGATAATAATACTTCATGGGAGTCAATCAAGGAAATACTTCAGACGAAAGTAATAAACAATTCTAATATAATTTCAGAACTGAACTTCACATTTCAAATGTGAAACCAAGTCTTTATCATTGCATCACATGTTGGTTTATATTCTCTTTGCATTTTCTCCCAATTGACATATATCATATTCTAGGAAACAACCAAGAGGAGGATTTTCAGCAGGATCATTCCTCTCAGGATCCAGAAGTTGAAGTTACTAACTTAGTTGTTAAGAATCAAGGCAAGCCCCGGTTCATTCCAAACCCCTCTTTGCAACTTCTGATTTCTAGAGAATAATTGCTAGAAAGTCTAGGATGGTTGTGCACATAAGTATAGGAGTTGAATGGAACCCACTTGCATGCTTCCAGATGACCTATGTTGTTGAAGTGTCTATACTGGTTGCTCGGTAAAAAGAATGCTATGCTTAAGTCATTTAAATAGCTTCAACGTACGATCTTGTTATAATGATTAAAATTGGACTTCCCCTCAAACAAGAGATTGGTTAAGACTCTTTTGTTCGTTGAGACCGGGCAGGATGACATATGCATGAGTAGGTTGGATGTGACAACACAAGGAGGTGTTGGTCATTGTAGCCCTTCCTAGTCGATTAAGGACCGATTCGATGTTGGCCCCTTGATCAAGCATTGAATTGTACCGAGTACATACTGGTGATATGGGCACTAGTAAACTGACGTAGCATGTATGGTGGCATCGTTGGTTGGTACCCAGTTCACTGGTTGAAAGACACGCTGGGCGTAGTTGGGCAGGTCTAGGCCACGACGGTGGTAGGACGGCTGCCCCACTCCTTGCACTGGACCCTGCCTTGATGTTTACTGTCTTGTGAAAGGTTGCCGTATATGTCCATCTTGAGTGGTGCGTATACGTCGTGTACTTCGGGTTTTCCCCAGCTGGTGTAAATCGATTGCAATCACTGTCCCTCACAGTAATGAGTACCGCTTGTGAATTGAGCCTTCACGTAGCGCACATATACGAATGATGATTATGGATGATGGTTATATTTGTTTGGAGATATACTATTATGCTATATGGATCTTGCTTATGTTACATATATTATTGATGATTGCTAGTAGTTATGCTCACATATATTCTGGTTAATAATGAAGATAAAAGATGGCTAAATTTGATAGCACAAGTTAGGAAATGCTTAAGTGCGAGTCATTTTAAATTCAGACATCCTATTTAACCTGGTGCATAGTCTAGAGTTAATTTGACGGGTAAGACTTGCTGAGTAATTAGTACTCAGGCTTTGTGCCATTGTGGTTTTCTTCTAGTACAGATGTAGATCTTCCTGAAGGAGTGCTTCCGTGGGACGTGCAAATCCCCGAAGGATGGACTGCCAATTGGGAGTCAGATGTGCCGCCGCAGTGATGGGTGTTGCTAATGTGGTAATCTAGTGGGCTAGGATTGTCACTTTTGCTCTATCGTGAGAGTACTTGTAGCTCTCGTGTATCTACACGTGTTTTACAAACTTGCCGTTTCGCTTCCGCTGTAACTTGTCACTTATTTATGTAATATTGATGTAAAATATGGATCAAGTGCTTGTATTATCTCGTGTCTGCTTAAACAGCACCGTGGGACAAAGATCCTATGGATCGGACTGTTAGATCACCAATATCAAGGTTACTATTGGAAGCAAGACCTTGCCGACGACGTTTTTCGTAATTGAAGGCAAGGGATCGTACGCTGTACTGCTGGGTAGGGACTGGATTCATGCTAATTGTTGTATCCCTTCCACGATGCATCAGCTCCTTATGCAGTGGGTCGGCGACAAGGTGGAAACTATTCAAGCTGATAGATCGGTGAGTGTAGCAACTACAGATTTTTTGACGATGATGGTGGAAAACTTGCCGTGCATATCAGGGACTTATTGAGAAGGAGAAGCATTGGACGTTACCGACGAGGGTGTATGCATCACGGAGGGATCGGCAACCCCGCGGTTGCTCTAGTAGTGGAGGACCTAGACGTTGATCGGCCGATGGAAGCTGAAAAGGAAGAAGCAATCAACAATCAGCCGATCGACGAAAGGGAGGAAGGAAAGCTTGGTCATGGTTTTGTATCGGCCGATGAGTTAGAGGAAATCGACATTGGAGATGGTGACAAGCCTCGGCCGACGTTTATTAGCAAAAAGATTTGTAAAGAGTTTAGGGAAAAGTTGATAGCATTATTAAAGGAATATAAAGATTGTTTTGCTTGGGATTATAGCGAGATGCCTGGCCTGAGTCGAGACATTGTTGAACACCGATTGCCTATTAAGCCTGGGTATCGGCCGTTTAAGCAACCTAATAGGAGAATTGATCCGAAGATTTATGATGCTGTCAAGGAAGAAATTACAAGATTGTATGATGCCAAGTTTATCCGACCATGCCGATATGCAGAGTGGGTGTCCAGTATTGTTCCAGTGATTAAGAAAAACCGGAAGATGCGGGTTTGCATTGATTTTAGAAATTTGAATAAGGCCACACCCAAAGATGAATATCCAATGCCGATCGCGGATGTACTGATCGATGCAGCTGCTGGACACAAGATTTTGAGCTTCATGGATGGAAATGCAGGGTATAATCAGATATTCATGGCTGAAGAGGATATTATGAAGACTGCTTTTTGGTGTCCAGGAGCCCTGGGGTTGTTTGAATGGGTTGTTATGACTTTTGGGTTGAAGAATGCTGGTGCCACGTATCAGAGGGCAATGAATTTCATCTATCATGATTTAATCGGCCGATTGGTGGAAATTTATATTGATGACGTGATGGTAAAGTCTAAATCAATCGAAGATCATATTGCCGATTTGCGAGAAGTGCTGGGGAGGACCAGAAAATATGGCTTGAAGATGAATCCGCACAAGTGTGCCTTTTGGTGTATCGGCAGGACAATTTCTGGGCTTTATTGTTCATGAAAGGGGAATTGAAATTGGTCCCAAGAGCATGGAGTCAATTAAGAAAATTAAACCTCCTACCAGTAAAAAGGAATTGCAGTCTCTGATCGGCAAAATTAATTTTGTGAGGAGATTTATTTCTAATCTTTCTGGGAAAATTAATGCTTTTACTCCATTATTGAAGTTGAAAGCAGATCAGGAATTTCGATGGGAAGGCTAACATCAGAAGGCCCTTGATGACATCAAGGAATATTTAATCTCACCACCTGTTTTAATGCCACCTAAGCCGGGTATTCCTTTCAAGTTATATTTATTGCCGATGACAAATGCATTGGTTCGGCATTGACGCAAGTACAAGATGGTGATGAGAGGATTGTCTTTTATCTCAGTCGACGATTGGTGGATGCAGAAACCAGATATTCTGAAATTGAAAGGTTATACTTATGCCTTTATTTCTCTTGTACTAAATTGAGACATTATCTGTTATCCGAAGAGTGTACTATTGTTTGTCGAGCAGACGTCGTCAGATATATCTTGTCCGCTCCAGTGTTGAAGGGCAGGCTTGGGAAGTGGATGTTAGCGATTGCAGAGTTTGATCTTAAATATGAGTCTGCTAAAGCTGTGAAGGCCCAGGTATTTGCCGATTTGATAGTTCAGCATGGGGGGCATGATGAAGGCATGGTGGAGCCAGTTCCATGGCGCTTACTTTTTGACGGATCGATTTGCAAATATGGATGTGGTATTGGCATTGTTATCGTCACCCCTAAAGGGTCCAGGTTTGAGTTTTCGTTCACACTTGAAGTTCATACTAATAATCAAGTTGAATATGAAGCTGTGTTGAAAGGGCTGCAACTGTTGAAGGAAGCTAATGCCGATTTTGTTGAAGTCGTTGGGGATTCTTTGCTGATTGTGGGGCAATTGAATGGTGAATATGAATGCAAAGATGAAGTGCTTCGGAGTTATTATCAGAGGTGTAAAGATCTAATGAAGGATTGCAAGCATATCACAATTAGCCATGTTCCTCGACAAATGAATTCTGAAGCTAATGATTTGGTTCAGCATGCATCTGGGTATCAGCTTATTATATGTTCTGTCGATAATAAAGCCGATGTCGATTTGCAACATTGGAGGATCGAGATTATGGATTATTTGAAAGATCTAACTCAGAAAACGTCCAGAAAGCTACGGTATAAAGCAATAAAATATATATTAGTAGATGGTCAGCTTTATTACAGGACTTTAGAAGGGATTCTGTTAAAATGTCTGAATGCCGATGAAGCTAGAAAAATGCTGATGGAGGTTCATGATGGGATTTGTGGGACTCATCAATCAGCATACAAGATGAAGTGGTTAATCAGAAGAAGTGGACATTTCTAGCCTACCATGCTTGAGGATTGTTTTGAATATTATAAAGGCTGCCAGGATTGTCAGAAGTATGGATTGATTCAGAGAGCTCCGGCGTCGGCAATGAATCCTATCATCAAGCCGTGGCCATTCAGAGGATGGGGAATCGACATGATCGGCGAGATTAATCCTTCATCTAGTAAGGGGCACAAATATATATTGGCAGCTACGGATTATTTCACCAAGTGGGTTGAAGCAGTACCTTACAGAAGTGTAGCTTCGAGGGATGTGATTGCTTTTGTTAAAGAGCATATAATCTACAGATTTGGTATCCCTCAGACTATCACTACAGATCAAGGTTCTATCTTTATTTCTGAAGAGTTCAGAGATTTTGCCGATAATATGGGTATTAAATTGTTAAATTCGTCACCATATTATGCCCAAGCAAATGGTCAGGCTGAAGCCTCAAACAAGTCCTTGATCAAGTTGATTAAGCGCAAAATTAGAGATCAGCCGAGAAAGTGGCATACTTCGTTAGCCGATTCTTATGGGCGTATCGAATGTCTCGTCATGGATCGGTACAAGTAATGCCATATCAATTGGTTTATGGGCATGAAGCTGTTTTGCCGTGGGAGGTCAATGCAAGTCGAGAAGAGTTGATTTGCAGAACCAGTTGACAGCAGAGCAGTATCATGATCTTATGATGGATGAATTGGAAGATGTCAACCAGCAGCGGTTGGTTGCATTGAAAAAAATTCAAGACAATAAAGCACGGGTGGCTCGGCATTATAATAAGAAGGTGGTGACCAAGCAATTTGATCAGCGAGATCTGGTTTGGAAAGTCAAGTTGCCGATTGGGGTATGAGATAATCGTTTCGGCAAATGGTCATCTAATTGGGAAGGTCCTTATATAATTAGCCGATGCGTGCCCGGTAATGCTTATATTTTGAAGGAGCTGGATGGGGAAAGAATTTGGCCGAGCGCTTAATGAAAAGTATATGAAGAAATACTACCCTAGTATTTGGGTGGATTCTTAAAGTGTTCGGTTGAATTTCCAGCGGAGCCGACGTTAAGAGCGTCGCCTTTGAGATGGCCGATGCTACTGGTATCGCCCTTAGAAAAAATATATGAAGGAGAAACAAAGAAGGATGAAAGCGGATATATATTACAGAATGGTCAAGGAGACAAAAGTACTTAATGTTTACAAGCTACTATATCAGGCATGACGGGGATACAGATAGTCACGAATTACATCAAGCGCGTGAGTGCGAAGTTGATCGATTTCGGCAAGGACATAATTGTCATTGTCGTCGGATTCAATCTCTGCAGGCACGGACTCCCAGGCACGTTCTGAGGCTTCAATGGAGGCTGTGACTACGTCCTTTTGCTGGAGTATGTTCGCGCTGATCCTGGCTATAGTCTCTTCCGATGCCGATACTTCTTGTTCATTGGCTTGTAGGGCCGCTCTCAGGTCTTCGGCTTTTTTCTTCAGTTGATTTAGCCGATTCTCTTCTTTTATCAGTCGATTCTTCATGGAGTTGTATTTTTCCATTTCCTGCTGGGAGAACTGGACAGCTTTTTCTGCTTCTGAGAGGAGTTGATGTTGTTTGGATCGGCGATTGATGTTTTCTTGGGCTTGTTCATAGTCAAAACGCCGAAACTCTATATATGCCACCGGATGAAGGGCAACCATCAAGTCTCTTGGAAGCCGATTCTGGATGGTTTCGAACCTGGCACGGACTGAGCAGGCGTTGCGGGTAAGATCTCCTATGGTCGCGTGCTCGAGTCTAGTCTCCAGCTCGATCAGTTCGTTACGAATGTCGATCGGCAGTGGTTGCCGATGATGCATAGCGATGATTGGCTCTACCACGCATGCCTGCGGATACAAGAGATGATTAGACGGCAAGCCGATGAAGTTAACACTGATAACATTTATTACCTGAGATAGATCGACATCGGCAGCAACAGGAGCGGCTTGAGAATAAGGTGCTCCAGGATCTGAACGAGTACTATCTGGGATGTTCTGGGCAGGTGTTGCTTGTGAAGCTTCAGGTTCATCGACAGAGAGGTTCGCCGATTCTTCTTCTCTTTGCTCTCGTGACTGATAAATATGAAAAAATTAATGAAGGTATGAGTGCCAATGGACAAGTTTTGAGAACTAACCTGAGGCTGAGTGTCGATGCCGATTTCTTCTGAAGCAATGTCAACAGGTGCTTGTTGAGTGCCGATGCCGCTTCCGAGGCAATATGTGTTGGTGCTTGTTGAGGGTTGTCGGTCTCAGTTTCGGTATCAGCATGGGCTTCGGCTTCTTCAAGATTTTCTTCGGAGTTGCCCTGAAAATGAAACAAAGGTTAGATGTCGATATTAATTAAATCATGAAAAGATTATATGGGTGAGGATGATTACTGGGTTACTGGGAGGAGTTGGTACAGAGCTTGGTTGTTTCAGAAGGGCTCTATGACGCTTGGCTGAAACCTTGGTACGAGGGCCTTTTCGTTTCGTCCCAGAAAATTGGCCTTTGATGACTTGGGCTGGTGTTGGTGCGTCGGAGCCAAGTATGGGGTCTGGATTTGGAGTGACATATACAATGCCGATTCCGCTGTTGCTCATGGTGGGTGCATCTTCAACATCAGACTGCAAAATAGAGAAGAGTTATAGTTGATGATTTGTCGATAAGAAAAGTAATAGAGATCGAGATCGGTTACCTCTCCTATTAGGTCAGAGAGCTGGAGATTGGATACGAGAGATGCTGTGTTGGTACATTGTAGGTGTCTTGACCATTCTGCCCACCATTGTCTGAAGAGCCTTGTGCAGGAGGGAGTCAACAGCAGGTTGTCGATGTGACCAATATGCAGGTTATCGGTCAGGCCGAATAACCAAGAGTACTCCAGAGCCGATGTAATGGTTGCGCGAGCTTTGACTTTATCGGCATAGAAGAGACTGGGAGGAATTTGGCCGAGACCCATTTGCCTTGCAGCAAATGAAGGGTTGAAGAATTCGTATGATGGGTTTGATCGGCCTGGCCCATTCAGTCCTATCGACAAAATGCAGGGCTTGACACAAGTTACGAAGATGTTTGCCGATTTGCATCTTAGAGGGAATTGTCAGCTCGGAAGGTGAAGGGGATCTCAAAGTGTTCCATGATCTCAGAGTTTCGGTAAGGGAACCAATCAAGATGATCACTATTGATGCCTTTATAGAAGGCTTTGAAATATGGAGCCAAATGATCGGCATCCATTCCAAGGTCATCTATTGACACCAAAGCTTCTCCCAGTGAGGTGCATCGGCGTCCGACTTGATCAGGGGTTGGAAATCTGAACAATTATTGGGAAAGGCAACACAATTTCACTCTGGTATGATTTGATCAATATGAAAATCCTATCTGATGAATACCCAAGGCTGTTTTCTTTTGCCAAGAACAAAACAATAGCTCTTGCTGAGGCCATGCAGGCTGACTCTTTTGAGCAACTTTTTTATTTACCTTTGTCAACTCAAGCATATAATGAATTGATTCAGCTACAGCAAGACATTGAGGAAATTTGGAAGGATACTGCTGATAGTGACATATGGACCTACATATGGGGATCAACAAGTTACACTGCAAGCAAGTTCTATCAGCATCATTTTCAGGGGGTTACCTGTTCTGTTCCCTTTCTCTGGAACTCTAAAAGCAAGTGCATGCCTAAAATCAAATTTTTCATATGGCTTCTGCTCAAAGATAGAGTAAACACCAGAAATATGTTGAGACGAAGGAATCATGTATTGCAATCTGGTTATAATTGTGTTTTATGTACTAGGCAAACTGAGGAAACGTTGGAGCATCTCTTCTTTGAGTGTCCATTCAGTGTCAACTGTTGGTTCTGCCTTGGAATAATTTGGGACGAAGACCTTCAGGTGCATGAGAAGATTATACTAGAAAGACAGCAATTCCAATACCAGTTTTTCATGGAAATATTTTCGGTTGCTGCCTGGACTATCTGGAAGCAAAGAAATGCTAAGATCTTTGAAAACAAGCTACCTAGTGTAGCTTCGTGGAAGCGAGCCTTCAAGGAAGAAATTGTTCTCCACCTGTACAGAATTAATGAAAGCCATCACCAAGCCATCAGGACCTAGTTGAATCTTTTGTAGTATGCTGGTCGCTCTTTCTCTTTTTTTCCCTTTTCTCTTTTTTTTTCTTCTGTTTGTATGTATGTATGTTTGTATACCTGCGTGTATACTTGTATGTATCTCCTTAGGTAGAGCAGTAGTAGGGCAGCTAGCATTAGTCTGGTTTCTTTAGATGTAGTTTTTTCTTGCTTTCTACTTTGTAACCTTTTTTGGTTTTTTTATTATTAATGAAAAAAGCCAGGCACTGTGGAGAACTCCCCTACAGTTTTTCGTAAAAAAAAAATCAAAATATACAAAAAAGGATATAAAAATTATATTTAAAATTATATTGTTGATGTATTAATTTCTTGAAGCACATCAAATCAAAGAACACAGTTTGTGTTGTCCTAAAATTGGTACTGTTAGATGAATTTATGTGCTAAATGAATCACATAACCTCATAACAATGAAGTTTTCAACACCTGTATATTGCACGGGCATATACTAGTAGTTCAAAAAAATCAAACTCATTTAGTAATTTTTTTCAGATAAGCAAATTAGCTCAAGCCGAAATCTGAACTTTATTGAATACACACGCTCTTCTTTTCGCTAGTTAATTTCACCTTTTTTTTACTACAGCTGTACATAGTAGGAGAGGCTTAAAAAAATAAAATTTCACTGTTATTTGGTCCATTGTATTGTTTGTCTGCTCCGCCAACAGAATCCAGGGGACCATCTACATCCGAGGGCAAATTAGGCCATACGAAAATACAACTACAAATCTGTCCTGGCTGACGGCCGCCATTCCACCACCGGCGATTCCCCTGGCCACCCACCACCGCCGGTTTCTCTCTCGCGTGCTCCGCCTCCGACGATTCACCTGGCCAGCTGACCAGGGTAAGTCTCCCTTAGCAAGATTTCGAATTTGGTCCGATTTTATTTCATTATAATGTGAGTTTTCTAGATCCCCATTTGCTTTGCAGTTCATGCTGTCGAGTCCCAGCCGCCGCTCCGGCAAGCGCCCGGCGCCGCCAGGCGAAGAGGTCGGCGACGGCGATGGGGAGGACCGGATCAGCAGTCTCCCCGACGACCTGCTCCACCTGGTGCTCGTCCGCCTCGGGTGCGCCCGCGAGGCGGCGCGGGACAGCGTCCTTGCCCGCCGGTGGCGCGGCCTCTGGATCCACCTCCCCGAGTACACCTTCAGGGACATGAAGCTGGAGGCGGTGGAGACCGCGCTTGCGCAGGTCACCCGCCCCGCGCTGGACCGCCTCGACATCAAGGCGGACCTCAAGTCGGAACCGGCGCTGGGGCGCGTCTCCTCACTTCTCCGCGCCGCCGCGCGGCTTTCGCCAGAGACGCTCTCGGTCAAGCTGGACAACCTGTTTGATGGGGATGCGGCCATCGAGTTGCCCTGCTTCGACCGCACCAGCTCCCTCATCCTTGAGATGGACGGCGTGCCCATTGTGCCTCCACCGGCCGGCGATTTCTCCAGGCTCGAGAGCCTTGAACTCACCACGGGCAGCAACATCTTCGCCGCCCTGCTGCCCAGCTGCCCGCGCCTGCTCGTTCTCCGAATCAATGCCTGCATAGAGCTCAAGGAGGTCACTGTTCACTCGGCTACCCTTGAGGAGCTTGCATTGGATTCTGTCTACATATTTAGCGGCATTTCCCGAATTGACATTGACGCCCCGAAGCTCAAGAAGATGAAGTTGGATGTTGAGATGGACCGAGAGTTCAACATCACAATCTCGGCGCCAAAGGTGGAGGAACTTGACTGGAAATTCGGAAGTACTACAGGCAATATTGGGTTTGCCACACATCAACTCTACAATCTGGACTACAGCCTGAGCCAAGGCATTGGCACCTTGCATCTGGACATAGATGATGCGGTTCGTCTAGTCTCCTTGCTTTCTAAATTCCAGCATATCTTTTGTATATGCGTTGTATTCGTTGGAGTGGCCACTTTGCATAATTTTCGTATATTGGTTTGTGAAGTATGATACTCCAGTTCCTGACAAGACTGTCGCACAAGAGATAGCAAAACTTCGGGTGACCGACTTCTCTGCTTTGGAGGTGGTTGTTGAAACATATGGGCATGCTGTTGGACCATTGCTGTTGCATCTGCTTCAGATTCAACCAGCTATACAAAGACTTAAGGTGGTCATAGATGAAGGCGAGGTAACCACTCAATTTTACCTCACGACACTTATTAACAGCTCCTTAAGTTATGGTTATGCTTGTCTTGAGATTATTCATTGGTGCTTCTATGTTTGTGCAGGACGAAGAGGAAGTATTGTGCCCACAGAATTGTCCCTGTCGACAGCCTATCAACTGGAGAAGTGAGACTATACCTTTTTTTGATCTCGAAGAGGTACTTATCTCTTATGACATCGAAGGAGGAGATGAGGAAGTTGATTTTTTGAAACTACTGTTCCGATGCGCACCAGGGCTTAAGAGTATGCGTTTGGGAGTGCGTGACAAGGTATACAAAAAGATACACAGCATTTGCGATGAAAATCCTCACGTGAAATGTGAAGTCAGGCGTTGTTAGTTCTTTTTGATGTAACAAGAAGTCTTATCTTTATGCTTAGTCTATCGAAAAAAATTCACTTGTTGTTTATCCTGGGACACTCTTCTTTAGCTTTGTTTGTCATGATGTCACATATAATCACTGTTTGCGTGCTATATTGTATCTGTAGCCTGATGCAGTACAATTATGCAGAATGAAATTGTTGTTCATGGAACAAGTGCTAGAGATTATCCTGTATGTTTTGCCTTATGGAATGTGGTCAAGCTTATATGAACCATTAACTCATACATTAGTTTGTTATGGTAGAATTCTGTTTGAAACACATCTGTGCATATGGTCTCTAATTGTTTTTCTTAACATTCCTGGAGTCCTTTTCATATGCTATAATTTAGGCACTAGTAAAATTTCTACACAATTGAGCTGTTCTGTAATATCCAGACATCAATCTATTTCCAATTGTGTCAGACCTTTAGTTACATGTGATGATTGTTCGGATGCATATGTATGATGGGTAGTTTTGTTTCCATATGACTCATACTCCCTGTATCCAAGTATTTTATTCTGGTAAGGTTTTCAAAAGTAACCTACAGCCATTATTTTCTCACATATTATTTACAGCTAAAAGAGCAACAGCATGGAACCATTTTAATACTCTACACTCAAGAATTTATTCTTTTATGGTTAATTTAAGATTAGTCTTCAACCATTGATTTTTGTTATAAATGTCACTTATAGCTGATAACATAGTGCAAATGCATTTTTTGAATATGTGTCCAGCTGCCAGTGCATCCTAATTAGTTGAAGTGGTATTAATCGAAATAGCGAAGTCTAATATCGGTCCAGCTTTGTCATGATGTCTCATGTCATCGTTGTCACATGCTATATGTTTATTAGCCTGATGAAATGCTATGTATTTTCTATAGCAGTTATGACAATACTAAATTAGCTGGAGCACAATTGTGAAAAATTGTGCTCCAGCTAATTTAGTATTGTCATAACTGCTATAGAAAATACATAGCATTTCATCAGGCTAATAAACATATAGTATTGTGAAAAAGAAGCATTTGGGAGATGGCTGGGGCACGAGGCCTGACCTCCCTGTCATCGTCGACTATGGGTGCAGGCCTGTAGTATGGAGTGTAGCGTGTGGTCGTTTGTCCTTTAAAACAGGCGCGAATGTAATTTTAGAAAGGGTGGCGTGTGTGTGTGTTGTATGGGTTCTTGTCCCAAATTTCTTCTTAATATAATGAAGCGCAGCTCTCCTGCGTTTTCGAGGGAAAAAAAACAATTGTGAAAAATGGAATTGTTGTGTTGGGGATGCAGTTCCTAGAGATTATCCTTTCGTATGGGGGAGAGGTTATTGCGCGTACAGACGCGCGATGCACCAGCGCGCGTCCCCTCCTAGCGGTTGCACCTGTCCCCGATCCTAATCTTTTAAACCAGAAGCCAACACGTATCCTTGTTCAGTGGAGAAAAAGAGCAACCCGCGCACACAACTAAGACGTCGCTGTCGGCTGATGTCTTCGCATTAAATACCGGTCTAGAAACTTTAAAATGCCATAACTCTCTCGTATGATGTCCGTGTTTTATTTCGTTTTCACCGTTGCATTCTACTTGACAAGACGAACAAAACTAGATCCCACTTGCATAGGTTCTAAACATTTTTTGATGTATTACAATATCACAGAAGTTGCTACCAGGTTTATAACATGAGTTACTACGTTGTATATTTAAAAACCAATAGCAAGTTCTAAAGTAGAGATAGTAACAACTTAAGTTATAGGCATAGTAATAATTTTAAAATTATATTAAATGCAAAATTTTGTTGTGACTCGAATCTAGTAGCAACTTGTCTTGATATGGTAGCTTCTACTAGTATGGTAGTAGCCACTAGTGTAGGTACAAGTGTAGCAATTCGTATATACATAAGTTGTTAGCGTAAAAATATATTTTTCTTACACATTAACGATATAAGTTGATATTGTATAGTACCACTTAGGTTTCTAATGATATGGAACAAAACTTGCTACTAATTCATGTCATAGTAATTTCAGTTTATAAGTAGTAACCTATATATATAGACAATATATAGCAATCTTAACATGTACAATAAAATATGTGTAGCAATTTATGTTATACGTATAGTAGTAACTTATGTCTGCAAAAACTTTTTTCAAAATGTATGCAAGTGGGGTCTAGTTTTGTTCGTCTCGTCGCGTAGAATACATTGGTGAAAACAAAATTGAAAACGGACATCATACGAAAGAGTTATGACATTTTAAAATTTCAAATCGGGTATTTAATATGATGACGTCAGCGAGGTCCTTTTCTCTCCTTCACCGGCTGACTGTATGTGCTTGGCCCCGCTAGCCAACAAAAAAACGACAAGCTAGTTTGGGAAGAGGTCGCGCTATATCAATCCAGCGCGTCCGGTTGCGCGTTAGACTTATCGTTCGTATGGAATGTGGTCATACTTATACGTCCATTAGCTACATTTAGCTTGATATGGTAGAATACTAGATAAAACATCGTTCATATTATCCTACGATTGTTTTTCTTAACATTTCTGGAGTCATTTTCATATGTGGAAGTAATGCAGTGTAGTACAATTTGGACAGAATTGAGCTGTTTGTTCAGATGCATGTGTATTGTTTCATTTCCATTTGACCAGTAATTCCTAACACCCAAGTTTTTTTTGGCATGGTTTTCAAAATTAATCTATGACCATTATTTTCTCACATTTTACAACTAAAAGAGTAACAGTATGGAAGCATTTTACTCTGCATTCAAAAAAAATTTTGGCATGGCTAATTGAAAATTAGTCTTCATCCATTTTTTTCTTTATAAATATGTTTTACTTATAGCGGATAACATAGTGCCAATGCATTTTGAAATATGAGTCCAGCTCAATGCATCCTAAACTAGTTGAAGTTAGTGTTAATCAAAATGAAAAGCCTTTCAGTTTCATAAAAACATGCACACACTTTATATCAGAGTTGAATGGAGGGAGTAGCCCCCTCTTGTGAACAGAGATGGCTACATGCTGCACGTTTACTGCTTCGGCTCTTGTTCTTATTGATATAACAAGACGTCTTATTCTGTGCTTAGTCTATTGAAAATAACATGGTTGTTTATCCTGCTGCATCCTTTTTTAGCTTTGTTTGTCATGATGTCTCATATGATCATTGTCGATGATATATTGTTTCTGTAGCAGTGACGACAATACAAAATTATCTATAGCACAATTATGCAAAATGGAATTGTTATTCATGATTCAAATGCTAGAGATTATCCTGTATGCCTTGTCTTATGGAATGTGGTCATGCTTATATGTACCACTTGCTTATATACTTAAGCTTGATATTGTAGAATACTAGTTAAAACATCCATGTATATGGTCCTCTGATTGTTTTCTATACATCTTTTGGAGTACTTTTCATACATAGAGGGTGATTTATCTGTCGACTTGTCCACCGTCAACCCCAAAAAAACCCAATTGTACCTTACGAAAAGACCTTTACGCATATATTAAACTCATTTTCTCAGTAAAACTGATTTGAGTCGTCACTCGTCAACCAAAGATTTTCTACCCTCTGCCGGTCAGAGTTCATGTCAAATTGACGTCAACTCAAATATCCGCGTTCTTCTATGTTTTGTTTTATATAAGTCGAGTCGCTTATATTCAAAAACCACTATGTGAACCTGTGGTAAGTGCTTTTATTTTCTTCTAATAGAACCGAGTCCAAATCCCACAAGCAGCAGCAGCTTTTATATTTTATTTTTCAGAATTGGTATTAGAATATATAAGAAATTAAAATTAAAAACAAATAAATAAAGGCTTTATAAAAACTATATTAATTTAAGTATGATTTTGGAAGTTATTGTGATGTACTCCCTCCGTCTCATAAAAAAGGTATCGAAGCGTTTAAATTTTGTCCCAAAACAAATGGTATTGTAGCTAATTCGTGAGTCCACTAGCTAATTTATGGCAAACTAATCTGCTATTTTGTGGAAAAATGATTTGGTGCATGCGTCATGCGCAATATTAAAAGGCAGTCAAGCGTAAGTAAAAGTATTGTTTTCTTTTTAGTTGGATTATATTAGGCATCTTTAACAATCCCGATGCGGTCGCATTCTTCAACTCTGAGACATTCCACGTTAGTAAGTTAGTGGGTAAAATTCAAGCAAGCATGTTGGTGAAAGAATCTGCTTCTAGATTCTAGACCCTTCATTGCCTCCTGCCACACGCTGCCTTGCTTGGTTCATCCGCCTTACGCCCGCCAGCCACACCTCCCGGGAGACGCGAGCTCATCCCGGCTCTGGCCGCCGTCACGTGAAGCTCCATCTTCGTGACTTTGCGCCGCCGATCACCTCCGCCTGCACCTGTTGGCCTCTAAGGGCACTCGCAGCCGCGCACGATGCTCCTCAACGCCCTCCTCAAGACCTCAACACCAAGCTGCCCATCCCATGTACTGCATGCGCGCATGTTCCGATGACCAAAACATGGATGCACAAGTCAGGAAGAAAGCAGACCGCGGGCCTTCATCCATGACCACCGAAGTCCTTAGATTCGCTGGCGCTGCTGCTGTTGTATTCAACGATGACACTTCCATCTACACCTTGTCCACTAATTGTTCGATGATATGTCTGACTAGCGACATCAACTACGCCGATCTCAGAACATTGCCTAGCAAGCAATCATCACCACCTTCATGCTCAGGTACTGCTCCAGATGCAGATTGACCGTCTCATGAACAGGCATGCTTGGCGTTGGAAACAATCACAACCATTTATGTGCGAGAGAATTTTTTAGAACATGCCTGAGCTCGTTTCTGTGCGAGAGATGAGCATGTTCAACGACTCAGGGAAGTTTCAGTGCCTATGAATGCCTTAAGATGTTGGCCACTATCTGGGTGACGACTGATCAGGACCAACCTTCTATGCTCAGGACATGAGTCCCCCATGGCCTCTCCATTCATGTGCACAAGAGAACAACATAAGGTCCTCCGTACTGGGTTGCCACCATGTCCTACTGAATTAATCTAATTCTGAACTAAAGCAATGAACTGATGATAAAGGTATAAACTAAAATCCCTGGTTGATAAACTAAAGTTTAGCTACACTTCAATACTAGCCATCATTGATGAACTATAATAGGATCCAGAAATTAAAAAAATGAATTTTCAGTAAATATATATTCATAATTTGGGGATTGTAGTCTTGTTTATTAATCCTTTCAGGTCCAATGTCGGGTTTTCTGTCATTGCATGGGGAATTTGAGTTGCATGTCAAATTCAGTCTAAAATTTGTCTTTATGAAAGTATATTATGAAATCATGGGAACAACACGCTTCAGTTTTACTGCAACTCCACAAGATTTATTCAACCTTCAAATGTTTACTGCTTCAGCCCGATACAATCATACAATGGTGATTGTGATCCATGTTCATTACAACAGGTTGAACTGGAGTTGTGGCACCACTGGAACAGGTTGAACTAGAAAAGATCCAAAATTGTAGCTTGTTGGAATTTTTTTATGACTCTGGCATTATTGCAATTTGATACATGAGAGTTTATTATGGTTCAATATGCGATACCTCAACTCATAGTTCAAACTTCACACAAGGCGGACCTTTCAATTATAATATATATGTGCAAGTTAAATTCTATTCTTGGCAATGTTTCTAGAAATTGTTTTCCCTTGGAGCTGATAGAACATGAACTTCAGTCAAATAAACATCCTAATTAATTCGTTTTTCGGGAAACTAGTTACTATAAGCGTTTTTTCCTCTGTAGTTAAAATAATTATCATGACTGCATATCCTAACTAATTCGTTTTAGCCTGTAGCTATACTAGATTGGAAATTGCCCTGTCTTTAGTCTATATTAATTTCTGAACTAATATATCAAATAAAAATAATTAGGCTAACAAAGGGAAAAGCAGTTTAAGATACCTATTACCAATTTTATCATCTCATGCCTAGGTGACTAATCAAGTAGACGGGCACGTACAAAATCATGCCTATTGAACCAATGTGCGCACAGAACTATACATCGCAAACGGCCATAAGGTGCGCTAACTGCGCGCCAATTTTCTATTGTTATCACTAACAATTAGAGGTATAGGAGTCATTTTGCTCCACTTTTAATTTTCCTAATATTTTCTAAAATGCCATTTTTTGTGGGACGGAAGGACGAAGGAGTGTTAATTTCTTGAAACACATCACGTCGAATAACATAGTTTGTTGAACATAGTTTCTGATGTTCTAAAATAGGTATTGTTAGATGAATTTATGCTAGCTAAATGAATCACCCTTCTAGTGGCTAGTGTGGGGTTGGGCTACGCGGGAATTAGCTTTTTTATGTAAGATGTGTTGAGCCCATTTACTTACGAAGTTGGGCAGGCTGAATGGACAAGCATTTTAGGTAGGTGTTGAGTATTAAGATTTGGAGGATTTAAGTCTATGAAATTAAATAATTTTATTATTTTATTTTTAGAACTAGTATTAAAATATATGAGAAATTAAAACTTCAAAATAAATAAAAAGGTTTTATAAAATTATATTTAAAATTATTTCTGATTTTGCGTGTATTAAATTCTTGAAGCACATCACATCAAAGAACATAGTTTGTGCTATCCTAAAATAGGTATTGTTAGATGGATTTATGTTAGCAAAATGAATCACATAAACTCATAACAATGACATTTCCACCACCCGTAGAAATCGCACGGGCATACAACTAATGATTCAAAAATCAAACTCATTTCGTAAATTTTTTCAGATTAGAAATTAGCTCAACGTGAAATCTGAACTTTATTCAGCACACACGCTCTTCTTTACGCTAGTTAATTTCACGGTTCACTTGGTGGATGATACTCCCTCCGTCCTATTTTGATAAGGAATCTGGAGATTTTCTAAGAAAAGTAGCAGAGTAAAAAGACAAGCGTGCCTTCTTATTATTCCTCTCCCTCCACGCCCACCGCCAGCACCACAGCCTCCCGACACCGCATCTCGCGAGCTCGCCTCTGTGCAGCTTCAACGAGCCCTGCGCGCGGAGCGCCTCCGCGCGCTGCCCCGTGCCACGTCGCCATCCGTGACCAGGACGCGCCCCCGTGCTGCAAGCATCCACACTTGACACTGCGGCCCTGAGAAGCGCCGTCGTGCGCCTCCACGCGCGTCAAGCCGCACTTCGTCGTGTCCCCACCACCGTTCGTCGTTGCTGTCACCTAGGCACGCATGCTGCAACTCGTCTAGATCTGCGAGGCCGTCGATCTTGGACTCGATGCTGACGACGAGCTTAGTGGTGGCGTAAATCTCGCCGTCGCCGCACTGCGCTCCTTCTGCGCCATCTTCTCCTCCGACGACGAATTGCTGCTGGAGACCGACGGGGCGACAAGCTGCGTTTTGCGACGACGGACTGCTACGTGGGCAGATGCGAGGTGGGATAAGGTTCAATAGACAGAGAGGGGTCCAGTCTCTTCCTCCTTATCCTTTCCACCGACGCTACAGTAGAAAGCTAGCCGAAAAGTTCGCCGGTTCCTCTCCGATCTGGCCCCTCCCCTTCCGTCTCCGGCTTGCCGGCGGCGTGGATCTGGGTGAGGGACCCTCCCTGTACAGTAGCTATTAGGGTTTTTCTTTTTTTTTGTCTAGTTTGAGCTATCCTTTCTGGTTTTCGTTGTCCATCGCCGTTCATACGGTGGTGGTGATTTGTTCTTCCTGATGCCGGTAAGGAGCTCTACCTCTATGGTTTCCCTAGTAGTTGTAGGCGTTATGCCTTTTGCTTTCCTCGTTGGCCTCCTCCTCGACGAGTGTATCCCCTCCCCTTTCTCTCATGCACTGGATTTTGTTCATTGGAGAGTTGTTAGTGGTCAGTGCTTGTTGCTGATGCTACGAAGAGGGCACTTGGGGTCCTGATTTGGGTTGATCGCCTCTGTGTGCTGGTCCCCTTTTCTGGTTGGGGTGCTCCTTCACAGTCGTGCCCGGTGTTGCTTCATCAAGATCTACGGCAACGACTTCTCCTACCTCTGTTGCAGCCTCTTCAGCGGCCGTTGGGTGGACCGCCGATGAGCCAAGCATGCTGTGCTGAGAGGCCTTTCGCCCATCCATTCTGCGGTGATTTGAAGGTCTCAGGCCTTTCTCACCGTCTGGTCCCGGCATGGATGGAGGTGCCCCTGTCCGAAGCATGGCGTACGAGTCTTCTGCTGCATCACCTCTCCTGGCGACGGGGATGTCCGCGGCGGCGAGTTTGCTGTAGTCTGCTGATATCTTCGTTTGAGGACCTGTTTGTAATTTTTATTTCTTTGTATGTCTTCTTTTATCTGCTCACGGGCCTTGATGCAATTTATAGCTTATGTAAGGGCCTATGTGCATTTGTATCGAATCTGTGGGCGAATTTCCTTCAAACAAAAAATAGACAGAGAGGGGAGGAGAAAAATCTACATGTGAGCTTCACTTGGAGCATCTCTAAGAAGGTCTCTACTTGAGCTTCTACTCTATTATTTAGAGGTTTGAGTAAAAAAAATCATCTCCAACAGAAACGGCCTCTTATTTTACATGCACTCCCAAACTTTATCTTCAGTCCCCCATTCCTAAGGTCCTATAATTCCCTCTCTTATTCGTGGGTCCTATTATTTTTTTTACTCTGACTGATAGGTCCCACACGAAATAGAGTCTTAAGCTAGCTTACTGTTGGAGTTAAAGCCAGATTTTAAGCTCTTATTTTTACACGTCAACCTGTAAAACGAAAGTAGAACCTTTGTTTTGAGATCCGTTACTAGAGATTCTCTTGTCTCTCAAATTCCTTACATTGTGAGACAAATTCACCTCCCATGATCCCTTATATGACGTTTGGTAGTAATCAGAAAATCTACACTATGTTCATTCATTTATATATTAGATCTCAACCATTTATTAACATTTCTCGATCCCTGTGTCACCTCTCATTTCTCACTTCAAACACCACCCTAATCGCGACTGAGGAGTATTGTTTGCCTGCTGAGCGAGCAGAATCCAGAGACCGTCTACATCAGGGGCAAAAAGGTCTATACGAAAATACAGCTAGAAATTCTATCCCGGGTGACGGCCGGCCATTCCGCCACCGGCGAGATTATCCCCCTGTCCACGCACCACTGCCGGTTTCTCTCCGCGTGCTCCGCCTCCGACGACTCACCTGCCACCTGACCACGGTAGTTCGCCCTTCGCAAGATTTCGAAATTGGTCTGATTTTGTTCCATTACAATGTGAGTTTTTCTAGATTCGCATTTGCTTCGCAGTTCATCTTCGCGTCATGCTGTCCAGTCCCAGCCGCCGCCCCGGCAAGCGGCCGGCACCACCAGGCGAAGAGGTCGGCGACGACGATGGGGCGGACCGGATCAGCAGTCTCCCCGACGACCTGCTGCACCTGGTGCTCGTTCGCCTCGGATGTGCCCGCGAGGCGGCGCGGGCCAGCGTCCTTGCCCGCCGGTGGCGCGGTCTCTGGATCCGCCTCCCCGAGTACACCTTCAGGGACATGGAGCTCGAGGCGGTGGAGAGCGCGCTCGCGCAGGTCACCCGCCCCGCGCTGGACCGCCTCGACATCCAGGCGGACCTCAAGTTGGAACCGGCGCTGGGGTGCATCTCCTCCCTTCTCCGCGCCGCCGCGCGGCTTTCGCCGGAGACGCTCTCCATCAACCTGGAGAACCTGTTTGAGGGGGATGCGGCAATCGAGCTGCCCTGCTTCGACCGCACCAGCTCCCTCGTCCTTGAGATGGACGGCGTGCCCATTGTGCCTCCACCGGCCGGTGACTTCTCCAGGCTGGAGAGCCTCGAACTCACCACGGGCAGCAATATCTTTGCCGCCCTGCTGCCCAGCTGCCCGCGCCTGCGCGTTCTCCGAATCAATGCCTGCGCAGAGCTCAAGGAGGTCACTGTTCACTCGGCGACGCTTGAGGAACTTGCGGTGGAGTCTGTCTACGCCCTATTTAGTGACATCCCACGAATTGATATTGACGCCCCAGAGCTCAAGAAGATGAAGTTGGATGTTGAGATGGGCCGAGTGTTTAGCATGACAATCTCGGCACCAAAGGTGGAGGAACTTGACTGGAAATTCGGAAGCACTACCGACAATATTGGGTTCGCCACACATCGCCTCCTCAGTCTGGACTACAGTCTGAGCCAAGGAATTGGCACCTTGCATCTGGACATAGATGATATGGTGTGTCTAGTCTCCTTGCTTTCAAAATTCCGGCCTATCTTTTGTATATGCGTTGTGTTTGTTGGAGTGGCCATTGTGCATAATTTTCATATATTGGTTTGTGCAGTATGCTACTCCAGTTCCAGACAGGACTTTCGCAGAAGAGATAGCGCGACTTCAGGTGACTGACTTCTCTGTTTTGGAGGTGGTTGTCGAAACATATGGGCATGCTTTTGCACCATTGCTGTTGCATCTGCTTAAGGTTCAACCAGCTATACAAAGGCTTCATGTGGTTCTAGATCAAGGCGAGGTAACCACTCATGTTTTTTCACCTCTCGAAATTTATTAACCAGCTCCTTAAGTTATTGCTACGCTTGTTGTGAGATAATTCATTTGTCCTCCTATGTTCTTGCAGGGGAAAAATAAAGAATCGTGCCCACAGAATTGTCCCTGTCAACAACCTGTCAACTGGAAAAGTGAAAATATATCTTTGACTAATCTTGAAGAGGTACTTATCTCTTATTATCGCTTCAAAGGAGGAGATGAGGAGATTGATTTTTTGAAACTACTATTCCGCTGCACGCCAGGGCTTAAGCGAATGGATGTGAGAGCACGTGACAAGGTATACAAAAAGATACGCAACATTTATGATGAAAATCCTCATGTGAAATGTGAAGTCGGCCGCTGTTAGTTCTTGTTGATGTAATGAGAAGTCTTATCCTTGTTCTTAGTCTAATGAAAAAATCAATGTTGTTTGTCCTGTTTCATGTTTCTTTAGCTTTGTTTGTCATGATGTCCCGTATCATTGTTGTCGCGTGCTATATTGTTTCCTTAGCCTGATGAAATGCTATTTTCTATAGCAGTGATGACAATACTAAATTAGCTGCAGCACAATTATGAAGAATGTAATTGTTGTTCGTGATTCTGTTGCTAGAGATTTATCCTGCATGTCTTTCGTATGGAATGCGGTCATACTTATATGTCCATTGGCTATATTTAAGCTTGATATGGTAGAATACTAGTTAAAACATCTGTGCATATGATCCATTGATTGTTTTTCTTAACATTTCTGGAGTCCTTTTCATATGTGGTCGCATACCCAGTTGTACAATTTAGACAGAATTGAGGTGTCTGTTCAGATGCATGTGTCTGAGATGGTTTGATTTCCATTTGACCATTAATCCTTACACCCAAGTTTTTTTTTTTTGGCATGGTTTTCAAAATTAATCTACAACCACTATTTTCTCACATGATATTTACAGCTTAAAGAGTAACGGTATGGTAGCATTTTACTCTGCATTCAGAATTTTATTTTGGCATGATTGGGCAGCCCGGTGCACGTAGCTCCCGCTTGCGGCAGGGTCCGGGGAAGGGTCCGACCACTTTGGGTCTTTTGTACGCAGCCTTTCCCTGCATTTCTGCAAGAGGCTGTTTCCAGGACTTGAACCCATGACCTCATGGTCACAAGGCAACAGCTTTACCGCTGCGCCAGGGCTCCCCTTCATTATTTTGGCATGATTAATTGAAAAATATTCTTTGACCATTTTTTTTTCTTTATAAATATGTTACTTATAACTGATAACATACCAATGAAATTTGAGTCCAGCTTCCATTGCATTCTAAAGTAGTTGAAGGTAGTGTTAAGTTCATAAAAACACGCAGACACTTTGTATCAGAGTTGAATGGAAGGAGTAGCGCCCCCCCCCCCCCCCCCCCCCCCCCCCCCCCCCCCCCCCTCCCTCTTTATCAACAGATATGGCTACCTGCCTCACGTTTACTGTTTTGGCTCTTTTTCAAATTGATATAACAAGAAGTCTTATCCTTGTGCTTAGTCTATTGAAAAAAATCATGGTTGTTTATCCTGCTGTATCCTTTTGTTACTTTGTTTGTCATTATGTCTCATGTTATCGTTGTCGAGTGATATATTACTTCTGTAGCAGTGATGACAATACAAAATTAGCTATAGCACAATTATGCAGAATGGAATTGTTATTCATGATTCAAATGCTAGAGATTATCCTGCATGCCTTGACTTATGGAATGTGGTCATGATTATATGTACCATTAGCTCATACTTAAGCTTGATATGGTAGAATACTAGTTAAAACATCCGTGTATATGGTCCTCTGATTGTTTTCTACACATTTTTGGAGCACTTCTCGTATGAGGTAATATATCACTAGTACAATTGCTCTCTGTAATATCCATGTACAAATCTATTTCCAACCGTGTCAAATCTTTACGCATAGTTGCCTTCCAACCCGAAACATTCTGGATTGAACTGCCCAGCAACAACATGGGTGGGATAGTTTAATATCATTCATAGCATTACTGATTTAGTAATGGAATTGTCATCTCTGAAGTTTAGCGAAGTCCATTAGAAAAAGCAGGCTACATCATTAAAAAGTTTATGTTTACTCTCTAGTACCTGGTGATATTCTTTTTTAAAAAAAATTGTCTAGCTGCCTTCATCAGTTCTATCCTTGCTAGAGAATTTGTTGCCAATCAACTGTTATCATCAAGATAAAGTGTTATCTAAAAATTGAAACAAACAATAACATCCTCTGGCTGTCCGTGCTTGCGTGGTTGTGTTGTTTAATAACCTCACTATTCGTTATTGGATTCCTCTCCTTTTTGCGCTGAAACCAAATTGACTGCAAAATGGAGTCCCTTAATTTTGTTTCAGAATTCGGTGACTGAAGCAGTTTGATTTTCTCTTAGCAGATAGCAAGCTTGATCATCAGCAGTTACCTTCATTTGCAGAAAAATGTTAATTTTATTCTATCTGTATTCCTCAGTACTGTTTTATTCTAACATGAGAAAAATATGATGGTGCATAGTGCTGATGCATATATCAAACTCATTATCTAAATAAAATTGATTTGAGTTGCACCCAAAGATTTTGAGCCCTCTGCCATCTGAGTTGATGTCAAATTGACGTCAATTCAAATGTTTGAGTTCTTTGTTTTGTCTTATAAAAGTGGAGTCGCTTATATTAAAGAACTGGTGGTAAGTGCTTTTATTTTTCTCTAATAGAACCAAGCTCAAATCCCACAGGAAGCAGCATCTTTACTATTTTATTTTCAGAACTGGTATTAGAATATATAAGAAATTTAAAATTTTAAATAAATAGAAAAGGTTTTATAAAAATATATTTAATACAGTTATGTTTTTGCAAATACTGTTGATGTATTAATTTCCTAAAACACATCACACCAAAGAACATATTTTGTGCTGTCCTAAAATAGGTAATGTTAGATGCAGTTATGCTAGCTAAATGAATCACCCCTCTATTGGCTAGTGTGGGGGTTGGGCTTTGCGGGGATGAGCTTTCTAATGTAAGTTCTGTTGAGCCCACTCATGAAATTGGGCAGGCTGAATGGACAAGCGTTTTAGGGAGGTATTGAGTATTAAGATTTTGGAGGATTTAGGTCTATTAAATTAAAGTATTTACTATTTTTTTAATTTTAGAACTGGGATTTGAATATATAAGAAGTCAAAAAATTCAAATAAATAAATAGGTTTTATTAAAATTATATTCAATTTTGCAAGTTATTGTTGATGTATTAATTTCTTGAATTACATCACATCAAAGAACATAGTTTGTGCTATCTTAAATTAGGTGTTGTTAGATGAATTTATGTTAGCTAAGTAAATCACATAACCTCATAATGTTGAAGTTTTCTACAACCGTATCAACGCACGGGCATCTAATAGTTAAAAATCAAACTCATTTAGTAAATTGTTTTCAGATTAGCAAATTAGCTCAACCTGAAATCTGAACTTTATTCAGTACACACGCTCTTCTTTTTGCTAGTTAATTTTTCCATTTGGCCCAAGGTACTGTTTGTCTCCTCAGCCAGCAGAATCCACAGATCATCTACATCCAGGGGCAAATAAGCCCATACGAAAATACAACTAGAAATTCTGTCCCGGCCCTCGGGATTATCCTGTCAGGGGCAGACGGACGGCCCTTCCGCCACAGGCGAGATTATCCCCTGGCCACCCACCACCGCTGGTTTCTCTCTAGCCCGTGCCTGCGTGTTCTCCAAATCCATGCCTGTTCAGAGCTCAAGGAGGTCACTGTTCACTCGGGGACGCTTGAGGAGCTTGCGGTGGAGTCTGTCTAGCTACGTATATGATGACATGCCCCAAATTGATATTGACGCCCCAGAGCTCAAAAAGATGAAGTTGGATGTTGACATGGACCGAGAGTTTAGCATGACAATTTCGGCACCAAAGGTGGAGGAACTGGACTGGAAATTCGGAATGAAGCCCAGCAATATTGGGTTTGCCACACATCGCCTCCTCAATCTGAAGTACAGCCTAAGCCAAGGCATTCGCACCTTGCATCTGGACATAGATAAGACGGTGCGTCTAGTATCCTTGCTTTCTAAATTCCAGCCTATCTTATGTATTTGCGGTGTATTCGTTGGAGTGATATTGCATAATTTTCATTTAGTGGTTTGTGCAGGACGATACTCTAGTTCCAGACAAGACTTTTGAAAAAGAGATAGCAAGACTTCGGGTGACCGACTTCTCTGTTTTGGAGGTAGTTGTTGAAACATATGGGCATGCTGTTGCCTGTTGGACCATTGCTGTTGCATCTGCTTCAGATTCAACCTACTTTACAAAGACTTCAGGTGGTTGTTGAGGTAACCACTCAGGTTTTTCATCTCTCGAAATTTATTAACCAGCTCCTTAAGTTATGGTTATGCTTGTTGTGAGATAATTATTGGTCCTCCTATGTTCTTGCAGGGGAAGATAAAGAATCGTACCCACAAAATTGTCCCTGTCGACAACCAGTCAACTGGAAATGTGAAACATTTTTTTTTCTTTTATAAACATGTTACTTATAGCTGATAATATAGTGCCAATGCATCCTAAACTAGTTGAAGTTACTGTTAATCCAAATAGTAACTCTGATTTCAGTTTCATAAAAACATGCACACACTTTATTTCAGAGTTTAATGAAGGGAGGATCTAGTTAGTCCCCCACCACTTGTGAACATATATGACTATATGCTGCACGTCTACTGCTTCGACTCTTATTCGTATTGATATAACAAGAAGTCTTATCCTTCTGCTTAGTCTATTGAAAATATTCATTGTTTATTCTGCTGCATCCTTTTTTAGCTTTGTTGTCATGATGTCTCATCATGGTTGCGACATGCTATATTGTTTCTTCAGCAATGATGATATTACAAAATTATTAGCTATAGCCCAATTATGCAGAATGGAACTGTTATTCATGGTTTAAATGCTAGAGATTGTTTTTAGCTTGAAATATGGTAGAATACTAGTTAAAACATCCGTGCATATGGTCCTCTGATTGTTTTGTATGCATTTCTGGAGTATTTGTTATATGAGGTAGTATACCACTAGTACAATTGCTGTCTGTAATATCCAGACGTCAATCTATTTCTCATCAAATATATTGAATGAAAAATACAAAAAGGAAATAGTCTCTCTTGTAACATTCACTCCTCTCCTGTTAAAATGAATAATTATTCCATGATTTTATACCTATGAGTTTCTTTCAACTGAACATTTTTCCTTATATTTTACGTTGCAAGAAGTTTTGCTTTGATTGTATTTTCTGAACTGGGCCTGCAGCTAACACATTTGTTAAAAGTTTGCTTTGATTTTATATTTCTGAACGAAATGCACATCTGTTAGATTTCATCTTTGTCCATGCCTTTGCCTCATTGTTTATGTAGCACTAAGCGTGTAACTTATTAATTCCTCGCTGAAATCATGCGTACTGACTTGTGTTTACTACATATAGAAGTATATACATGCTCTTCGAATTAAATGTCTTCTATGTATTACAACCATGTATGTATCTCCAGTTGGTGAATTAAAATGCTCGAACTTAGTACTTATCTTGCAAGAATTCCAGATGATAAGAACTGAAGCTGCTAGAGCATGAAAGTGCTCCTGGAAACGAACCTGGGTCAACTGGAGGCATGCATTAAGCTTTTGTGCCTGTTACATCATCACTGTCTGAAGTTTCATGAATTGATGTAAAACAACTCGAGGGAGAAAGTCATAAGGAATTGGAAACGGAGGACATCGGTGCAAAGACATAACTACTGAATGTTGCGGTTGTCCATTGGTTGTTGAAAATTTGAGTGCGGGAACAGTAAAGACGGCGAAGGAGTTGAGAATTCTTCCTGTTTGTTATGTCTGCTTCAGTTTTATTTTTCTTTTTGGAGAATTATTTGCTTCGGTTTAATGTTTTGCACTTAACGGATTATGGTAAATAGAATTTTCAGTGTGGTTCGTAGCACAGATTCTGCAGCAAATATGGTTAATTCATCTGTCACGCTCTCCATCGCATCTTCGCCTATATATATATTAGGCCCAATTTCTTCTTTCTTTTGTATAACACGAAGTATGTCCTGGAACATTACTACAGTGAGACGTAATGTCATCTGCTGATAACATGCATAGCGTCATATTTTAATGAGTGTGATCAGTCAGCCACTAAAATCGTTGGCACAAATGAACCCGGCATACAAAGTAAACTAGATGGCCACAAAACGCGCTAATTGCACGTCAATTTTCTAGTATTATTCTAGGTACCATTACAAATTAGTGGCTATTTTCTATAACACACTATATAATTTTTGAAGAATTAGAGAAAGAGAGAGACTTACATTAAAATATAATTTTTGAAGAGTTTAGAGAGAGAGAGAGAGAGAGAGAGAGAGAGATTTAAAAATGTCCGAACTGCCCACCTGATGCATTTGGAGAGGAACATTCTTGGCCATGGTTCGGGGATAAAAAAGTCGAGTGCGGTTTTCGCGAAAACCAGAAAAACCGGTCCAAAACCGGACAAAATTCAAAATCTAAAATTTGAATATGAAATTTCCAAATCGACCGATAAACCATGGTAAACCGGACCAATTCTTCGGTAAACCGGACCAAATTTCCGGAAAACCGGAGCATAAAATAGAAAACCGATGCGGTCCGGTTTTTGCTCGGTTCGCCGGTTTTTATTTTAAAAATCATAAAAAATTGAACATTTTGAAAAAAAAGAAAAAATATGTAAAAAAACTAGATGCAATTTGCAGCGCAATGGTGCAACAACAACACGAAAATTCGATCGTTGGCTTGGTAAAAAAAATCAAAGAATTTTGCTGGTTTTTTTAAAAAAAGGTTTTCTTTTTTTCTTCCTTTTTCAACCCAGAAATCTCGCTTGATTTTTTTGACCCATCAAACGATCTAATTTTCGTGTTCTTATTCCACCATTGTGCTACAAATTTCATCTAGTTTTTTTTACATATTTTTGTTCAAAATTTTTCAAATTTTCAAATTTTTTTGAATTTTGAATTCGAAAACCGGACTACCAGGTAAACCGGACCGACAGGTTTTTCCGGTTTTCGCGAAATTCCGGTTTACCGTGGTTTTGTAAACCTTGGACTGACTAGAGTGTGCTAGCCTGTGAGGTTGTGCACGGCAAGCTCAAGCGGCAGGTACGTGTAGCTGCAGGCACTACGCGAGCTCATGTGCAAGACAAGGTCAAAGTACAAGCAGTAAGCACGTGCAGCTGCAGGCACGTCGAGCTCTGTGCGGACGAGGCGGAGCTCGGCGCGTCGGCGGGATGGAGAGCGCAGGGCAAGCTGGGGCACGAGCGGCTGCAGTGTAGGCCCGCGGAGCTCGTCGCGGCGGGCCGCTGCAGACTAGGGCGGAGCTTGGGGTTGTGGTCCAGAGCGGTGTGAGCTCGCCAACTGCAGGCTTTGCAACCTTGGCATACAACGCAAAAATACGAATAGACCTCACGCTTCCTCGACAGCTAGCGTGCTCACCACCATATCGTCATCAATCCTTCTCTAATTCCACAAGCGATGCAGTTGCCGCCACATCTGCCACCACCTCCCACGCCACTGCGGTGTAACGCATCCCTCTTACCGCTAGTCCACCGGCGATACTGTCTGGCGAATTTTTTTTATTTTTTAACCCTTTTTTAATTAATATTTTAATAATAACCCGATCCAAACTAAATTTGCAAATCTAGCCTATTTGGTCGCGCCAAACTAATTGGAGCGACCAAACACACAGTCACGCCAAACTGATTGGCGTGACTAAATGCCACATCGGCATAGACTGCCACGTAAAAATAGAGTAGACCTGAGTCGCGCCGATTGAGTTGGCGCGACACAGGTGCCTGTCACGCCGATCGGTTCGGCGCGACCAGGTGAATGCTTGGCACGCGGGCCGAGGAAAGAGAGCAGGTGGGTTGCGCTGCGTCGGCCTCGTTGCCATGCATTGAGGTGAAGTCTTCTGATTTTTTTTATGCTACGGATCCACAGGCTAGGACATTTAATGATTTACGTGTTGAAATTCTCCATCCCTCTCACAGTACATGACCCTTGTTAATCCTCCCACTAATGCTGACCAAACCAGCTCATTATAGAAAAAATCATGTAAGAGCTATTCTGTAACACGTTAGGAACAGGTGGTTAATGAATACTACTACTATAATTATCCAGCAGATTACTTCATTTTGATATGATGCATCTGTCATGTCACACATGTGTGTTTGCCTTTTTAATTGAAAACTTTCAATGTGAGTTCGCTTAACTGAAAATTGCATCACTCGAGTATTCTTAAATCTGGTAGTATAAGATGCATTAATCAATATGAATATTAAAAAAGGCAACATTATATAATTAATTGAGTGCATAATGGGATTTTTTTTTTACAATGGCACAAGCTTAACTGAATATTGCGTCACTCGAGTATTCTTAAATCTGGTAGTATAAGATGCATTAATCAATATGAATATTAAAAAAGGCAACATTATATAATTAATTGAGTGCATGATGGGATTTTTTTTTTTACAATGGCACAAGCTTAACTGAATATTGCATCACTCGAGTATTCTTAAATCTGGTAGTATAAGATGCATTAATCAATATGAATATTAAAAAAGGCAACATTATATAATTAATTGAGTGCATAATGGGATTTTTTTTACAATGGCACAATAATTAGAGCAACTCCAAAAAAATAGCCAAAAGAAATTGTAAAGTCAAATAGCTATTCTCTTGGAGTTGCTCTTACGATAGATAGAGAACATTTTTCTTATCATGTACATGACACGGCTTCGACACGATTTCTTATCCTAAACCATGCTGACTTCATAATTAATCTCACATGTATGTTAGTTACCCTAATTTTTTTATGATGGTACTCCCTCCGCCCAAAATGTAAGTATTGTTTGACTTTTTAACTTCAGGTTTGACCGTTTGTTTTATTCAAATTATTTTATAAAAATGTAAAACAAATTAGTCATGCTTAAAATATATCTAATAATAAAACAAATTTAATAAAATAAATAATATTTTCATAATTTTATGTACCGATGCTTAAGGATTAGAAAAAATTTAAAAAGGCTCACCGAGCATCATTTACTCGTGCTATAGGAGAACGGTGGCATGGTGTTGGAATAGTAGAGGAGCCACCGCTTGCCGCATTAATCGGCTGACAAAAGAATAGTCCCGGGTACAATGGCTCACTGCCAGATGCTAGGAACAGGGACCCGCCTGATATACTATGTGTGAAGAAAAATAAAGTTGGGTGCAAAGTTGGGATAGAGTAAAGCTGCCTCTGTCAGCCACTTGCAGCGGGTAGGAAACAGCAAGAGCCCGGCACGGCACGCTCGATGGAAACTGCAGGCCGTCGCAGCGCAGTACCCCACCTGCTCTCTTTCCTCGGCCCGCGTGTCAAGCATTCGGCCCGAAGCTGGTGCGGCAGAAGCGCGCGAAGTCCTGGTCGCGCCGAACCGATCGGCGTGACAGTGCCCTGTGTCGCGCCAACTCAATCGGCGCGACTCAGGTCAACTCTATTTTTACGTGACAGTCTATGCCGACGTGGCATTTAGTCACGCCAATCAGTTTGGCGTGACTGTGTGTTTGGTCGCTCCAATCAGTTTGGCGCGATTAAATGAGCTAGATTTGCAAATTTAGTTTCAGTCGGGTTATTATTAAAATATTAATTAAAAAAGGGTTAAAAAATAAAAAAAAGTCCTGTCTGGCAGACGGTGCACCAGCCCAGAGGCGGAGCCAGGGGGGCGAGCACGGGCTTCCCCACAACCCCATGCTTCATGTGCACATGCCTTGTACTTTTAAAATTACAGTGTAAATTAGAAAAAAAAAACGAATTTGCCTCTCTCTTGTGAATCAAATTTTGTCATTTGACCCCTCCTCATAATCAATTCCTGGCTCCGCGCATGCCCGAGCCACCTTGCCCGCTTCCTCCTCGGGCCCTTCTTGCTCCCCACTAAAGCTTCTTTTAGACTACCGGATAATGATGGAGTACGTAAGAATATATATTCATGAATTCATTCACTAATGTGGGACCAAAAAAAAACAAACGACTTTAGCTTTTTTTTTTTGCGAAGGAAAAACAACCTTAGCAATAGCGCTGCCACACCTCATTTTAACAAAAAATATTTTGAATTTTTTAACTGAAATCTAGCAAGGTAGAACCGGTACATCAACTTGCAAATTTGCATGCCCGTGGTCTCAGAATCCAAAATTAGCTTGGTAACAGCAATGAACGTTTCTATAGGATATTCTGACAGGTTGGTCCGGAAGACTGATGAACTCTTCCATTCAAAGTTTACTCCGACAGTTGACAGACCACTCGCTCACCCCCTACCATAAACTCGATGTTTAGTGAGGCTTGAAAATTTAGTGACGGTTTCTTGTATTACCCACACGTATTACGTTACAAAATTGTGTGGTTCAAACTTAAATTTTCGCATGATCTCTTATTGACTTTGTGGTATGTATGTTACATACCTCGTCAACTCGTTTTTGCTATCTTGATTGTTGAGCTACGCCTCGGGCACCACCCAAGCAGTAGTCCTCAACTGCTGGCACTTGCCAACCACGCTCCTACGTTCCTCCAAAGGCCTTGAATAATCTTCTACCTTAACATTCTATTCTAAGCTCGCCAACGGTGAAAACCCCATCTCACTACTAAAATTCCCCCAGTTTTCCAGGGGCTGAAATCCTAGGAAAAGACCCCCAAAACCCTTGGGAAACAGTTTCCCTAAGAATTTACTACGGAAAGAAGCTCCCTTGCAAACATGAAGAAAACGGGAGAAAATATGGAAAGAAAACTCAAAGATGGAGGAGGCTAAATAACTCATACAAAACATAGTATTCGCTGTAGGGTACGCTATTCTACACCCAGCTAATAATTTATCACTAATTATGGAAATTATTGAACAAAGTTTTATGATTTTTAACTACAACGATTACTGAATGTCAATCACTGATATATTTTACATCGTCATGTGCTCGTTCAATAATTTGTGATCGTTTTCTTCAATAAAAATTGCTGGGTATTTTCCACCTAGGGCGCTGAATAGCAGTTGTATTCCCTGTATGTAAAGAAGTATATTTTTTTGACGAGTAAATTTCACAAAACGACCAATATATTTTTGGGCTAAATATCACAAAACCACCAACTTTGATGCCCATTTCACATAATCACCAATATTTGAGGTTTCTTTCTCACAGACCCACCAATTTTTGATCGATCCTGTTTATGTTGCCCACACGTGGCACCCCACCAGCGCCCCCTCTGCTAGTTGGTGAATGACGTGCGGCAGGCACGCTCAGCAATCTACAAACAGGATCCTGTTTATGTTACACTGGACGCACATATTAGTTGTACAAGCACAAATCTAATGATTATAGGAGACGCAAACTCAACTCGGCCCACTGACATGTCGGCAGTGATCGTAGCTCTGACATTAGCTGAATTCTATAGGATGCATCGATCATGCACATTGAGCGTAGCAGCCCAATACCTAGTGTTCTCGACCGATATCTTAACCTGATCATGCCCTGTTCATGCTACACTTAGGAATTCCCTTAATTACCTTACACAAATCCGAACTTTTTCAACACCGGCCGCTTAATGGGTTTCAGTAGAGTGAGAAGACAACGGTGTTGCACTGCACTGGCGCCTCGTCTGGAATTGCCACTACGCTTCCGCTGGCTCGCTATATTAAGTGGCACCCACTGCAGTGGCGGAGCTAGGATTGAAACTCAGGGTGGGCCGACAAAATTTTTTTCCCCCACATAACAAATATATGTCACTAGTCTGCAATTTCTTTGCTTCAATTTTCTGAAAAAGAGATGCAATATCTCCATCCCTCTTCTTCATATTTCAAATCTGCAATACAACAATGACAATCCAATTTCACTAATCTGCAATCTAAATCGGCAAATGAAACAACAACTTGCTGGCGTAAATGACTCATGGCCTCTGCCAAATCGAATCAGCAGTTGGATGAACCCTCGTGGATAGGGCGGAGCTACTGAATTAACCGATTGAATGAATGAAACAATACCTTGCTAGCTTGCTCTTGTTCGTCATGTCGTTGGTCACGGCGGAGGCAAGGCCGCAGGCTGGCAGGGCTCGTAGTTGCCGGGTCGCCGCCACCACGCCGCCGCTCGCCGACTCGAGGTCGCCGCCACCAGAGTCCGGAGATGAATGGGACCCTTTTTTGCCGCGAGGATCGATTCGCTCAAGGCCTCAGGCGCTTGTGTTGATCCCTCGCTTGCACAGCAGGCCCAAGCAGGCCAGGCAGCAAAATCTCTCTCCCATTCAGCCACTCACGCTAATGGGCTGACTCAGCCTTTTTCTTTCTTTGACATGGGCTGCCCGCAAAGGTGGGGCTGGATCGCTGGCCCAAATCTCAGGGTGGGCCGCGGCCCACCCTGTCCACCCTCTAGCTCCGCCAATGACCCACTGAGTTGGCATGGTCTCAAATCAGTTAGGTTGCGCGGGTGCAACTGACATGTGAGACCAGTGTAACATGAACAAGATCAGTCAAAACTTGATAGGTTTCTCGTAAAAGAACCTCGACTATTGGTGGGTATGTGAAATGTGCATGAAAGTTGGTGGGTTTGTGATGTTTTAGCCCAAAATATTGGTGGGTTCGTGAACTTACTCATCAAGATTTGGTGGGTCAGTGAGAAAGAAACCTTAACTATTGGTGGGTTTGTGAAATGGACATCATAGCTGGTGGGTTTGTGATGATATTTTAGCCCAAAATATTGGTGGGTTTGTGAAATTTACTCTTTTTTGACAATATATTAGTAACAGCCGATAAATTAGTGTCTACCACATATTCCTCGCTTAGACTCATCAAGGTCGCACGAGCACCTCGCCAATCCGCAATCTCAGTCACCAAGACGTCCTCCGACCAGCGCCCCCACCCCAATCCATTTGCCTCCCCAGCGGCCAAAACCTAGGTTTATTCACCTTCCGTCGTCGGAGCAGTGTGGCCAGCTGGCAGCCATGTAGTGGTCCGATCCTCCAACTATTGCATTGAGTAATGTTCTTGCCACTATGGGCATGCTTGGTTAATTACCCGCTATCGTTTGTCACGCCAAATAACGGCGCTTCGTTGCCCGCCGAAATTAGTTACAGTAGCCACACAAAAGCAGTTCATGTCGACCGTAGTTGTGGCGAGGATCCTGGGCGCCACAGTCTAGGCACCGCTACAGATGGGGTGTGGCGAGCGTTGGCCAGCAACCAAACTTGCTTCAAGTGTCTATGTTCATCATATGTCATTGGATAATCTCAAAACCCTTAAAGCCCTAACCTTAGCAGCTAGTCAGAGAAGCTTCCTCCTGCCTAACGTGAAGAACAATACCTAGAGCTCATTGGAAAGGAACAGGTGCTCTGCCGAAATCTGGGAGAAAATAAGGAACCAGAGGAAAGGCTAAATAACTGGACAAAATACAGTACCAGTGACATATATACCACAGTGAGTGTGTGACAGATTCCTCGCTTGGACTCCTCTAGCTCCAGCCAGCAGTTCGCTAATTCGCAAAATCACAAGACGTCCATCCCCCCCCCCCCCCCCCCCCCCCCCCCCCCCCCCCCCACACACACACACACACACAACATATTCGCCTCCCCAGCAGCCAAACCGTAGGTCCATTCCCCTTCCTTCTCCTGCGTGCCGGCTCAGTGTAGCCAGCCCGTCGACAGCCATGGCGTCATCTCCGGCACGCCCGATCTGCGCCGGCCTCGATGCCACGGCTCCGCTCGGGTAGCCGCTAGTTCCCACCGACGCCTGTCAGGGATCAGATCTTCCTCCGGATCGCCTCCCTCGACCTCACCCGCGCCTCCACCATATGCTCCTGCTTCCACGGCCTCATCACTGACCGTCCGACCCATCCTTCCTCCGACGCTACCGCTCCCAGCACCCGCCACTCTGAAATAGTGTTACGAGCATAGTCCTATAAAAAAAAAGCAATGTGTCCTAAACATAGCAATTCTAGAACTCATAATAACACAAATAATGTTATTTTTTTGTGCTACTACAAGATGTAGTAACACTTCTCCTGATATTCGGTAACATATACTTGAATATTTATGAAATAAAAACCAACTAAACGTAACATCTTATTATATATGCATGTGTAGTGTAGTGGAAGCTTAGCAACTACACATGATCCAAAGGTCCTAGGATCGAATCCTTGCAACCATCAATTATAATTTAAAATCTTTTATTTGTGTTACTACACCATTATTGTAACACATTTGGTTAGACATAGCACCCACAGACGTGTTGCTACATTATTGTTGTAACACATTTTTTTTTTCACAAGCATGCCAGTAACATATATATGTGTTACACACAAGATCACTTATAAATGTGTTACTAAAGGTGTTAATAACACTTTTCTTAAGTTGTTGTAACACATATTAACGTTACTATGGAAGCCGTAGGGGGAGCTCACTTCCCCGACCAAAGCCAGATTTCTAACCTCATCTTGACTCGACACCGACTTAGTCTAGGGTCCCACTTGCAAGATTTGTAACCTCACCCCTAGGACTATATAAAGGGGTGAGGAGCTCCATTTTGGTGCTGGCTTCCTTTTGGCTCACTCATATGTAACCTCTCATGTACCTCAAGTAGTCTTCTTATTCACCCACACTTGTATCACAAGCACACATAGCCAGTTCACTAGGAGCCTTACCCTAGCTTGCATCCACCCTCTTGTAAGCGTCCTCTTGCTCACCAAGCATTGGTGAGAAAACCATCTCAAAACCCCTTGCTCTTTAACCCTGGTAACTAGTCCTAGAAGCACCCTCCCGCCGAACTTGACGAAGACGGGGAGAAAATATCTCCAAGTTGGAGGAGGCAAATTTTTTTAAGATAATAGAAAAATTGTAGTCTTGGCCTTCAGAGAAGCTACAACCGTAGTGGCCTTGACTTCTAAAAAAGTTAGCCAAACACAACCACCGACAATAGTTGGCCATATCATCAGAAGTGCACAAAAAGTTACACTAAGAATTGAAACAAATAAGATGTCTCCTGCCCGCAGATTTTCCTATTTTCTAGTGCTATTTCTTGTGTACGGTCAACTCCATATGTCTATTCTTCCACTATCTGGAATAGAACACTCTCGAGAAACTGCCAATCCAGTGAAGAGCAACATCCTTGATTGAAGCAAAGACCACCCAAACAGCAACCCATCAACGAAGAAAAGTTATAACTATCAGAGATGCCAAGTAGACACATGGACAGTGGTCTGGACATCCAATCCGTCGGGCGAGCCATGTGTGCAAATGACTCCAAAAACAATGCCCTTAAGAATGTCAAGACATCCAATATGCCACCATATGATGTGAGGTTTTCACCCAGAGTCCTACAATCTGATGTCAATGGGGTATCACGACGACGCCTTCAACGAGGCATGTTCATCGCCAGCACTGCAGCCATTAGCTAGGCAGAGAGTTCACTCTGGTACCCAAAACTACAGATCGGACTTCCAAACTTGGCAACGCAGCAAATCGGCAATCCCTGCAAGTTGAAGATAATAAAGATCTGCACAACATAGACCACCACAAACTGCTGCTGAATTGCAAGATTAAATCACAAATCAATCTCCTGGTAGCCTTCCTTGTGCGAGCGTAGCAAAGGTGTCCAAATTCCTCTTGAATCGTGAGGAAAACACTACCGCTCGCTGCTCCTCGGGACTTGATGGCACTAAGATCGATCTGAGAACGTCGGCAATTGATATGCTAGGAACGGAGCGCCAGGTGTCGGGCCTCTAGAATTATGGATCGGCGGTGGATGACGAAGGACCAAGCCGCCGACATCACCGCGAGATCACAACGGTCGATGCTGCCGACGCCACGACCGCGACAGGTCACACTGCCGCGGACGCCATAGCCACCACCCGCCAGCGCCGCAGCCGCTGGCAACCAAGCCCCCACCGGTGACGATGATCGGTTTCCCTCAACCAACATTAGGATCCACTGGGAAAAATATGATTGGGTACCGAATCAACAGCCCCGCTGCCACCATCATTGCAATCCGCCTGGTTGCGGGCTTGCGAGCTCCGGTGGTGGCAGGAAACGGGAAGAGAGAGATTGTGAGGTTTAGTGTGGTGGCGTTGTATCGCCGGCCAAATTGCCAGAGGACGACCCGGGGGCGGCTAGGTTTACATTTGAGGAGGCTAAATAGCTCATGCAAAACTAGTAACAGACCAATAAATCACTGACTATCACGGATTCCTCACTTGGATACGTCTGAGTTGCATGAGCACCTCGCCAATTCGAAATCTCAGTCGCCGAGACGTCCAACGACCACCGCCCCCACCTCGACCCATTCGCCTCCCCAGCGGCCAAACCGTCAACCCGTTCCCTTTCTACCGCTGGAGTAGTACTCTGGCCATCCGGCGGCCATGGCGTCCCAGCGTGGCCGATCTGCCCCGCCTCGCTGTCACCGGAGCATAAATAGAGGCATGTGAGAGGTGAGAAAAATCATTCTGTCCCCGTTGACGAAAAATTCATGTTTTCTGACCAAAGTGAAACAAAATACGACAAGTCGATACCCTATGCACACTACGGGAAACCGAAAGTTCGCCGTGTGCCACCGGCACACGGTAAAAACACAACAGCACACGGCGAACATTTTCGCCGTAGGCGGCCCACGGCGAAGGCCCGACGGCGAACGGGCCCGACGGCGAAGTCCGTTTCGCCGTGAGCCTTAAGTCGAGCACACGGCAAAGACTTTTACCGTGGGCCTGGGCCGGCACACGGCGACTCAAAGCAAGTGACGGCGTAAGGGCGTCGGGGCAAACGGCGTCAGCCGTGTTCGCCGTGTGCCGGCACCGTGGCGCACGGCGAAGTTTGAGAGTTTGCCGTGTGCTTCTGGCCCCGCACACGGTAAACTAGTGGTCATTTTGCCGTGTGCCGTCTCCTTGGCTCACGGCGAACTAACCAAACCTTTGCCGTGTGGCAGGTCTGGCACACGGCAAAGCAACCATACAGGTTGCCAGTATGGTCACTTCGCCGTGTGCCCTCTCCCTGGCACACGGCAAACTGACCATACAGGTTGCCAGTATGGTCACTTCGCCGTGTGCCCTCTCCCTGGCACACGGCAAAGTGACCATACAGGTTCTGTTTTTTTTCATTTTTGTAGCCTCGGACATCACATATATCACATAAATCTTCAATATATCACACATATCACCAATATATCACATATCTCATCAATACGACACATATAACATCAAAATGTCACATATAGCATTCATATGTCACATATATCATCCATACGTCATATATGTCACAAATATATCACAAACTTCACATAACATCACATATATCGTCTCAAAGTTCACATAACAACACATATATCGTCTCAAAGTTCACATAACAACACAAATATCGTCCACTAGTACGACAAGTCACAAGTACCACAAGTTCATGTCATTCACTGAGGTGGTGGGCCGAAGGGCGGCGCCGGTGGGACCAACTGCTGCTGGAGGATGGTCGGTGACATGTTCACTGAGGCATCTGATAGATTCTGCAGAAAATATAAAAGATTGCAAGCGAGACAAGAATTAATTTTCTAGGTGATTGTCATTTTCTAGGTTATCTAAGTCTCTAAGGGATTGTAAGAATCAATTTCAACAAAGTCTCTAAGTGATTGTAAGTTTGTCGGTTCTCTAAGTCTCTAATATTTGAAATGAATGAACAAGGTTATAAGTAGGTCACCTGAGGAGTCACTGGAGCCTGATGTGACAAAGGAGGAGGCGGTGGTAGTGGTTCTCCTGCTGCCAAACTAGCATGCATGGTTTGAATGTATGCATACATGTTGGCCATGTCCTGCTGTCGCTGCCTTCTCTCTTCGGCCAGCTCGGCCTACAATACAATTTTTCATCCCAATGTTACAATGCAAGGCGAATACGTGATTAGTTATTGAATAATTGATTAATGAAGCAGAAATAACCTCGAGGTGCTGCACACGCAGCTGTGCAACGGTCTGTCGTGGCCGTATGGCCGGGGCATTGGCTGGGTCCCTCGCTCGAATCTGGGAGAGGGTGGGACAGCTGGTCGAGTCTACACTGCCGTCGCCTATGATCAACCGGCCATGCTTCTTGCCTCCTCCCGCCCTCATGATCAGCTCGCCATCAAGAGGGTGGGCGGTCGGATCCCACTCCGGCCCATAGACCTGCCTGCCCACCTCCGTGTACGCACTGATGCGGGAGTGGACGGTGGGGTTACTGTACGCCGAGGGCGGGTCGTTGGGGTCGTAGGTGGTCTCAGAAGCCTTCCCCTTGTGGGCCATAGCCCACCCCACGAACTCGGGGCATTCAGCGCCTTCATGTGCCTGGGACTGCAAAAAACAACAAGTTAATTACAATTTATGCACGATTGAGCGGTTCAACGAAGAAATGAATCCCCATACCCATCGAGCCCTGTACTCCTCGTTGCTAAGGCTGCCCTGATGGTGTGATGGGCCCGGCATCAGCGCACGCCGCATTCGGCCAGCGTTGTGCATCTCCTCCCACTCCCGTGTGAACCACTTGTCGACGATGCGTTCCCAGCACGGGGAATCATTACGGCACCACCACGCAGGCACCTAGACGTGATCAAGTGACAGAGATGTTAGAGAATCAAATTAAGCGATGTACTAAATCGAAGAATAAATCTAATTTACCAACAAATATTGCTCCTTTGTCAGCTTCATATCTCTAGCCACTTCTTTTGTGACGCGTCGGTGCTCGTGAGTGGCACAGTAGTTGATGACGCACTGAACTTGCGCCTCGTAATGCATGTCCTTCACGAGCTTACGACATTTGTTGTGAGCCACAACCTTGGCCACATCCTCGTGCCCCGGCTCACACGTGTAGAAATCCTGCATGTAAACACAAGCTATTCAGTCGTTGTTACATAAGTAAACAATGAATGCGATGAAAATTGAGGAGTGTAGTGCTAGAAAGACTTGCCCACAGCTCTCGCACCACCCGATCCGCCTTGTGATCCCAGCTCCTGTTTAGTTCGTCCAACTGATCTGGGGCGTGGAAGTAGTGCTCCCATGTCCACGCTGGCTCGTACCTTCCCTTAAGGTGGATCTGGCCTGGGAAGTGCTGCCTGCACAAAGTACCCAGGATGCGTTTACCTTGCGCTTGTGAGCACCTGGGGTGACTACTTTCCAATTCCTGCCAAAAGTGATTAAGATTAAATATTAGTTTCCATAGTAATTTCCAATATACCAAATGAAAAAGTAGTGATAACATATTAAATTACTTACAGTGGCGGCTTAGGTCGAATCACCGGGCGTCCGCCAAGAGGTATCGGCCTGTCAGGGAGTCGAGAGGGACCTCGCAACCAGATAGCAGGCTGCTCCTGCTCCTGCTCCTCCTCCTCCTCCTCCTCCTCCTCCTCCTCCTCCTCCTGGTGCTGCTCCTGAGGCACGTCCTGCGCTGAAGACCGAGTTCGCGTACTCCTGCTGCTGCTCACTCGACCCCGGCCGCTGCTCGTCCCTGGACCCTTGGGGCCACCCTTCCCCCGACCCGTGCCTCGTGTGGAACCCAGAGGTAAATCGGTACTTGGCATCACTCTTCTAAAAAGAGACACGCACTTGCGCACTGCGCTGTCTCCCACCATCTTTTCTCAGTCACCTGCAATTAAAAACACTAAAACAATTAGGACATATGAAGTAAACATAATATTTTAAGACGAAATAAACAACTCAATAATATTTTAGTACGGATCTTACATGTATTAGAAATAATCGACGTGATCGGGATTAGTTGGATCGTCTGTCTCATCATCACTATCATACATGTCGAGATCACAATCAGTCACGTGCTCCGACGGAGGAATGTCCTCATCAATCCCTAAGTGTACTGCCTCAAGTAATTCTAAGTCATTCGCATTGTAAACGTCATCTCCAGCATCCTCGTCATCAACCCTTTCATCATCCTCGTCTACATCCATTTCCATTGCTCCGGTTAAGTCTATCTCTAATGTTCCTTGTAACCCAGCTTCTTGAAAGAACTCTCCGTCATATGTGTTTGGGTCTATATTGTAATTTTCATTGTTGGGGACAGGCAGTCCACCGTGTGGTGTGATCTTATGCACAACATCCCAACCCTGAAGACGTTCGTCGGTTTTGCACGGGTATGAGGTATAATACACGTGTGTCGCTTGTTGAGCCACAATATAGACATCGTCTCCTGGATAGACGGATGATTGTCGAATTTCGACTAGTCCAACCTTTTCGTGGGTCCGCCGCACTTGGTTAGGATCAAACCAATGGCATTTGAATACGACAGGCTTAAGAGGTTTGCAACCATTAAATGTAAGTTCGTATATTTCTTCAATTATTCCATAGTACTCGACCCCATCTTGCGATGTCGTACAAACTCCGAAATTTGTGGTTGTCCGATTGGGTCGACTTTCATCGTGCTTTTTTGTGTGAAAGCGATATCCATTCACATCATAGCCGCCGTACGACATTACCCTAATATCGTATCCATTGGCAACCTGTCTCAACTCGGGACACATGAACGAATCGTTTTGGCCCTTTTGTTTGAACCAAGAAATGAAATCGGGCGATCCACTTCCCGCACCCTCTTTAAGAAGGGTATCAACTTGCTGCGCGGTCGGTGCCCTTTTTCTCACCCAGAATTGTTGCAGAAACTCTCTGTACAAAAGAAAAGAAAAGAAAATCGAGACGGATTAGATGAAGATTAGTGACCATCCACTAGAAATAATGTAGTGCGATATCAACTTACTCAATGTATGGCTCCACTTCGGAAAGGTTGGTCAAAACATACATCATGATAGTGCGGTACTCTGCATGTTGAAAGGTCTTAGCAGTCCGAACACTTGCACTTCCAAGTTGCCCTACGAACAGGCTGAGCTTCGATTCATTTTCGTTTGCATTGTAACGAGGGGGTGGATTATGCACGCTTGGAAGGGTGTCAGCATAGTATTTTGTTGTGAAGTTTGATACCTCCTCAGTTAAGTATGCCTCTGCCATGGAGGCTTCAATCTTGCACTTGTTTTTACATTTGGTTCAGAGAACCTTTTGTTGTCTCTCAATTGAATAGCACCAACGGCCATGCGCAGGTCCACACATTCGTGCCTCATACGGAAGGTGCAGAATCATATGCTCCATCGGATTGAAAAAACCAGGAGGAAAGATCTTCTCCAACTTACAAAGCAACACAGGAGCTATTTTTTCCATTTCTGCTACCAGAGTCCGAGGCAACTCCTTAGCACAAAGGGTGCGGAAGAAATAGCTTAACTCTGCCAGCACTAGCCACACATTGTCAGGAAGGTAGCCTCTAACCATCACCGGAAGGAGCCGCTCAATCCATATGTGGTAGTCATGACTCTTAGTACCATTGATTCGCATGGTACTTAAGTTCACCCCCCTCCTGAGATTCGCTGCATACCCATTGGGGAACATTAAAGTTTTAAACCATTCTAGTACTTCCTTCCTTTGGTGCCTCTTCAGTACAAAATCGGCTGGAGGCTTTTTCCATCTCTTGCCGTCTTTGGGAGGCGGAATGTCGAGCTTTGGTCTATTGCATAACCTAGCTTGATCCACTCTAGCCTTAACGTTGTCTTTTGTCTTATCAGGAATGTCCATGATTGTACACGAGCTTGCCTCGGCGACATTCTTTTCAGTGTGCATCAGATCAAGATTATGTGGAAGAAGAATGTGCTTCATGTAGGAGAGCCTCCACAGGCCACACTTCTGAGTCCAGGCATGAACCACACCATATCCCACAAAGCCATCACCTCCTTCATTTGCTTGGAGCGCGTCTAACTACTCAAGAACAGCGGCACCTGTCAAAAACTGCGGCGGCGGGTCTTCAACCACCACACCCTTTGTAAAGTTCTTTACTTCCCGTCTGAATGGATGGTCCATAGGGAGAAATTGTCGGTGTTTGTCGAACGCAACATACTTGCCACCCTTTTGTAACTAGAAGAACTGGACAGCTGACTTACATACTGGGCATGGGAACTTCCCGTGGATACACCAGCCGCAAAATAGCCCATATGCTAGATGGTCATGCATGGAGTACATGTACCACACTTTCATTTTGAAGTTTGTCTTTGTTGCTCGGTCGTATGTCCATACCCCAACATCCCAAGCATTTTGCAATTCATCAACCAAAGGATCCATGTACACACTCATATTATTCCCCGGGTGTCCAGGAATTATCAACGACAAGAATATGTTTTGTCGTTTAAACATGACGCCCGGAGGGAGATTGAGAGAGATAACGAACACAGGCCAACAAGTGTATGGGGCAGACGACATTCCATAAGGATTGAACACATCTGTCGCCAACGTAACACGTACATTACGAGCATCCTCAGCTTCCTCAGGATACTTGCTGTCAAAATACTGCCATGATTCGGCATCGGCTGGATGTACCATATTCAAAGGACGATATCGTTTGCCTTCTTTGTGCCATGTCATCTGTTTTGCGGTTTCCTCGGTCATGTATAGTCGTTGGATCCTCGGTATGAACGGAAGGTACCGTAGGATTTTCACAGGGATTTCGAGTTGCCTCTTAATACCATCACCAGAGTCTACCTCCAGGTACCTAGAGGACTCACATTTGGGACAGTACTTTGCATCCACGTGCTCTTTCCAAAACAAGGCGCATCCCTTCGGACAGACATGTATCTGCTCATACGGCATCTTAAGTGCACGAAGGAGTTTCTGTGACTCATACATGTTGCGTGGCAAACTGTGACCACCCGGAAGAAGGCTACCAAAAACCGTCAACATATTATCAAAGCCGTCTCGGCTGATGCCAAGCTGAGATTTCAACGCCATTAGCCGCCCGACAGCATCCAGTTGAGAAACATCCGTATGGTCGTGAAATGGTTTCTGTGCCGAAGACAACATGTCGTAATAGGCCCTTGCGGTAGGCTCTGGCTGATCCTCCCCAACATGACTAGGTCCTTCATCGAAGTGTGCCTGATGAAAGTCATGTAACATATCCCCGCACCCGGCATCAGAATCATATTCCTCGATGCGTTGCCTCACGACCTCGTGCCTTGCTCGATGGGCTTCACCATGGCAGATCCACCTGGTGTAGTTTGCCACAAACCCATTGTTGCAAATGTGTTGACCCATTTTCAACTTTGTTTGATATATCTTGTTCTCACACTTGGAACATGGGCACACTGCTTTACTCTGTCCTAATTCAAATGCCTTTTTCAAGAATCCATCGACCTTGTAAATGAAATCTGTGTCGTAGTCGCGCTTACCCCGCCAGCCCGTGTACATCCAGTCACGGCTATCCATCCTTTAACATACGAGCAGGTGTTATAAAAATCAATTTCATCTACACGATGCCTATCATGCCCTAATAGGTGAAGATACAGTGGCGAAGCCACATGTTGGGTACTGGGTGCAAATGCACCCACGAAATAAAAAATTTCACATGTAATAACAAATTTTCACCATATGTGCACCCTCTAAATCCAATATTATGCACCCATGGACAGCTAAATGTGGTGTTTTTCTCTAAGTATTGTGAGCTATGCACCCCTACTATTTTTGCTCTAGCTTCGCCACTGTGAAGATAGGTATCTCTTTCGAACGGGAGACGCCTAACCAATGCCGAATCTCTTTCGAACGGGAGACGCCTAACTAGTTTACGTGACCTATGAACATGATATCAAGGAGAGGTCGTTTATGTCTCACCTTGCTACTCTGCGAAGGAGGGTCCTCGGGCAGGGCGGGCAGGGCCGGCGCGAGCTCGGGGCGCGGACGGCGGCGTCGAGCCTAGGGCCGGCGTGAGGTCGGGGCAGGCCGCGAGGACGGGGAGGGCGGCGCGGGCGCGGGCCGGCGGGGCCGCAAGGTCACGGCGGCTCAGGCCGGCGGGGCCGTAAGGTCACGGCCAGGTCGGGAGGGCGGCTCGGGGTGGCGAGGAGGAGGGCCGCCGGCGCCGCTGCGGTAGGGCGGCGCGCCGGCGCGAGGCGGCGGGGTGGGCGGCGCGGTGGGCGATGGCGGGGAGGGGAAGGGAGGGCGGAGGGGAAGGGAGAGCGGAGGGGAGGGCGGCGGGGAGGGCGCCGGCGCGAGGCGGCGGGGTGGGCGGCGCGGTGGGCGATGGCGGGGAGGGGAAGGGAGGGCGGAGGGGAGGGCGGCAGGGAGGGCGCCGGCCGCGCGGTGGCCGGGAGGGTGTAACGGCGGCGGAAGGGCGGCGGGGAGGGCGCGACGGCGGCGATGTGAGTGAGAGAGCTCGAGGGATAGTGAGTGAGGGAGAGCGCGGTCGGAGAGAGCCCGGCTAAGTCCCGATCCATATTTCACCGTGTGCCAAGATCTGGGGCACACGGTGAACTATATGGTTCGCCGTGCGCCGCTGGCCAGGCACACGGCGAACTATTGGTCACAGAGAGTTCCTGGCGGAACTTCCGACGGACATCGGAACTTCTGACATTTTCAGTACCCTAGGGTTTTGTACATTGGCGGAAGTTCCGACATATGTCGGAACTTCCGTCACTGCCTAAAGTTGGCATACAGAAACTTTCTGGCGGAACTTCCGACGGACGTCGGAACTTCCGACATTTTCAGTACCCTAGGGTTTTATACATTGGCAGAAGTTCCGACATGTCCGAACTTCCGTCACTGCCTAAAGTTGGCATACAGAAACTTTATGGCGGAACTTCCGACGGACGTCGGAACTTCCGACATTTTCAGTACCCTAGGGTTTATACATTGGCGGAAGTTCCGACATGTCGGAAGTTCCGTCACTGCCTAAAGTTGGCATACAGAAACTTTCTGGCGGAACTTCTGACGGACGTCGGAACTTCCGACATTTTCAGTACCCTAGGGTTTTATACACTGGCGGAAGTTCCGACATGTCGGAACTTCCGTCACTGCCTAAAGTTGGCATACAGAAACTTTCTGGCGGAACTTCTGTGGAATATCGGAAGTTCCGTGACTGTAGGTCTTTTTGGCTTTGGTTGATTTTGGTTCCTTCACTCCTCTAGCAAAGATAGGTTTGTGGCTAGGCTATAAGGTACTTGAGCACTTGAGCATTGCATGTAACAATCATTCCACTCCTCTTGATAGTTCAGCATAAGTGAAAGCAAATGCGACAAGATAACCACAAGCACTAGGATTTAAACAAGCACCATACGACATAAAACATAGTCTCACACATATTACAATAAAGGTTTTGCAAATTGTCTTCAAACATTACACAAATCCAACAAGTCCAACAAACGAACGAACGATAGATAGATAGTGATCCACTCCCCCTAAATTCTCTCCCCCTTTGGCATCAAGGCACCAAAAAGGAAAGAAGGAAGGAGAATAAGGTAGAGGGAATCACTCGGACCCCTCATCATCCTCGGTCTCCTCATCATCATCGGCTTCCTCATCATCATCACGTTGCATACGGGAAGAGGAAGCGGCAGCACGCTCATTGTAGGCTCGGTGGGTTGCCTCATACTGCTCTATGGGGTCATCAAACTGTGGTTCCTCATCTTCCTCCACCTTAGAGCCATCTGGTGAGCAAGGCAAGTTCTGAGCACGAAGAGATGACTTGAAGCGACGAGTTTGAGCTTTGATCCTCCTCTTGTTGTCATGAATCTCAACAGCATTGGAGCGACAAATGTTGAAGATGCCCTTGAAGAATGAGAGAATAGTGTCAGAGACTGTCTCGGGCTTGGATGGCCTAGAGCGTCGAGGATGGCTGGAGGATCCACTAGGAGCAGCGGGTTCATAGGCAGCAGGTTCTTCATCATCACCAACTGTGAGGCAGGCTGGTTTCTTGTATGGCTTGACTTGAAGCGGTTGATGCTTACACTCCTTGTCAAACACCATGTTGGTCTCTTGCTCAATCATGTACATGATGTATGGAGCATATGGGAAACTCCGGCGTGAATCAATAGATGCCTTGTAGATCTCATCAAGAATCATACCAAAGACACAAAATTCAGGTTGATCATCATTCATTTGGTAGAGAATGGTCCGAGAAAGTCCAACAACTGAAGAGGCATCACCTTCCTTTGGGACAAGAGTCTTCCGAAACATGCGGTTCAGCACAAAGTAGAAGGGGCGGAGACCTTTTATGGTTCCAGGCCGAGCCTCTCTACCATAGTACATGGACCTCAGCTCATCTCCTTCCACAGATGGTGCAGTGGTGATGTCTTCTCTTCTCGCATCATCCCTTCCAAAGTGAAAGTACTCAGCAAATTTCTTGGGAGTGATGGAGAAGTGTTGACCTTGAGTCATCCAATGAACTTTGCCATTTCTAGCCGGAGAGATCCAGAGAGTAGCATAGAACTGGCAGACCACTTCAGCACTCCAATCATAACGAAAACCCATCAAGTCATACACATTCTTTGCCTTGCATGCTGCAATAATCTCATTGAACAATGGATTTTGCTTGTCTTCCATGTAGGTCCAATTAATATACTGCATTTCTGATATGATGTACTTGTTTGGGTGCTTGATCACAAAAGAGTAGTAGAAGTCTTGCTGAAACCAAGTGTGAAAGCGGGGATCCTCAGCCTCTCTCTCTTCCGTCTCCCCTGGGTTAACTTGGCGACGTTCTCTGAGACGATTGACAAACCTCTTGTAGTCTAGATAATCGTGAAAAGGATTCTCAACAGGGGCATGAATGTGGACATTGGTCACATGAACCTTCTCCCCACTTGCACCACCCTCTTCTTGATCACCGGATGTAGCTGCCGCTTTTCCTTTGCCCCGGCTTGTGCTTTTCCGAGATGGCATGGTGGTACCACGTTCCACATGCATGGTTCTAGCTGTCTCCTCAATGCGGATACCACCACGTCCAGCAGCCCTTTTTGTAGGAGGTTGAACACGCTCATCCGCGGAAGGATCGGACTCATAGTAGCTTTGACTGTTGTGGTTCGCTGCCCTCTTCTGCCGACCCTGCCTTGAGTCCATCCTCAGTCCTTCACAAAGCAGTCAGGAACAGGAGATAAGTACTGGGGATCAATCATGGTAGACATGGAGGAATTGAAACTAGTTGCAAAGCACTGCACAGCGGCGGAAGTTCCGACATGTGTCGGATGTTCCGCCAATTGACGGAACTTCCGATACCTGGCGGAACTTCCGTCGTTGTGCAATCCCGAGCAAGAAACGTCCAATGTACACACATCCACCACGGGAAACAAGAGATCTTCTAGGATATCAAAGACTAGTTGCTAGGGAACTAAGCTATCCAAAAAGATTGAAAGGAAACCTCTTGTCTAAGAAGATCGGGAAAAGGGCTCTATAATACCTTTTTCAAGGGATTGGAGAGCGGGAGATCGATTCGAAGGTGAGCCACGGAAGTTCCGAGAGTTGGAGAAGCCTTTGCACTGATCCTCTTCAAAAATCCGTGGTTGAACGCCAAAATCGCCTTTGGAGCCTTAGGGATCGGTTCGGTGAAAGAGAGAGTGAATGGATAGAATGAAGGGGTAACTTCTCTCCCTTGGGGGATTAAACCCGAAGGCTGGCGGAACTTCCGACAGGCGTCGGAAGTTCCGTCAATTGACGGAAGTTCCGTCGTCTGGCGGAACTTCCGACGAGAAGTTTCTGTATAGATTTTGGGCGAGGTTGACGGAAGTTCCGACGGGTGTCGGAAGTTCCGTCACTGAGGAGGAATGTTGGATAGTTGGGGTTGTTTTCACTTGTCCTTTATCACCAAAACCCACAAGGGAGGCCTAGATGCACTTTCTGTTCTTTAGAGCCTCGGACATCACACATATCATCAAAAATACACATATAACACATAAATCGTCAATATATCACACATATCACCAATATATCACATATATCATCAATACGACACATATATCACCAATACGCACAAATATCACCAATACGCACATATATCACCAATATGTCACATATATCATCCATATCATCCATATGTCACATAAGTTCAAACACATCACATGTCCACATAAGCAAATCCATAGAAATAAAAGGGTACATAAGTTCAAATACATCACAAGTTCACAACATTGACAACTGAAGTTCACATCTCAAGTTCACAATTCACAACATAAGTTCACAACAGAAGTTCACAACAACAGTTCACAACCAAGCTCGCGGCGTCTCCGGTGTACTTTTCTTGAGTACTTGCCCCTTCGAGCGTCTCCTCATCTTTGGATTTAGCTGTAAAGGAGAAGTGTTAGCAAAGAGACGGCTGAAATATTGTTTTAATTAATTCGATAGTTATATACATAAGGATTGAAGTTCAACTAAATGTACCCTTCGGTGTTGAGACGTGATGTCACATCATCTCAGAGGAACTTTCATGGCTGAAGGGACTTTTGAGAGTTGATATTACCTCGGTGGAACCTTCGTTTGATGTTGTCTCCTCTACTACGGTTCCACCTTCGTTTGATGGTGTCTCCGATACTACGGTCGAACCATCGCTTGATGAATCGGGTGCTTCAATAAAGTAACCTGATGCATGAGGGATCCGCATGAGGTAGCGCAGTTTTTAGACTGTCTAGGTGCTTAAGATTGTAGTTAGGGGGCGATGTATAGACTGGTTGTAGCATACCTGCTTGCTGACGACCTGCTCCATGTGCACCTTCTGTTCCGGAAGTCCCCGCACCCGCGTCACCATTTTGTTGCCGAAAGAGTGTGTAGCGGAGTCGGGAGCGGGTTTCTGCAGTAAGAGTGACAATTGTTAGAGGAAACAATGTAACATTATCGGAGCAAGGTTCTGTTGTAACTGCAGTTACCGTTGGCCTGAACTGTCTGTGGATCACCCGGTGGATCTGGTTGTACCTTAATCCAAATTGGCCATATGCTCAGTAAGGAACCACATCTTCTGCGGATGCCAATATGGGCCATCCTAGGTATAGTTGATGGGCGTGCATGTGTTAACATGCCGAATGCGAGATCATGCGGCCTCAAACGGATTTCGGTAACTTCACATATGTTCGTGAAGATTCTAGATACTAGAAAGGGCTGGTTCCAAAAGACTGGTGGCAGTCCAGTTACGATAATCTTCAGTGGTTGGTAACTGTCGGTATTTTGTGGGGGTGTAGCTTGTATCTCGAAGTTGGGAACTGTGTTATCAATGGCTACTACACTCTCACCATACAGGGGCGTCAGTGGTAACATCGCAATGTGATGTCCCTCAATTTGAAGGGATATTCTACTCAAGATCCGATTGGTTGCATCGAATGAGCCGGAGAACAGCACATAATCAGAAAGGTACCGGGAGATCTGCTGTACCGGAAGCACCACACCCGTCTGGCTCTGTAAGGCCTCCTTTATCGTCATGCGATCGATCTCAGTGAAGGCATAGGGAGATTGGCTCTTCATAAGTACTACGAGGCCTAAAAGATTTGCATCATTGCACCTGACCTCAGCCTCATCAAAGATCATCATGTTTGGGAAGTGGAAAGACGCCATCAGTTGGTGCTCTGGTTCAGCTCCGAAGGCCTCTTCTCCTGCAAAATAAGATTGATGTGTAACTAGAATAAAATCTTCATGATTGATGTAACTTCATTATCTTACTCAATTGGATAACTAACTACATATGAAACTAAAATTGCTAACTGAAATTGCTAAGTAAAATTAGCTAACTAACTAATTTTTTTCAAATAAAATCTTAAATTACTCTCGGGCTCTAGCTACCTTAAGTTTTTGTATTACTTTTCTCTATTCAAATTAACATCTGCATTTCTAGGCTCTAGCTACCTTAAGTTTTTCAAACTAAATATCCTCGGCCATGTGGACATATATGACACATTTGTTTGTTTCATGTCATCTTCCACAAAAGATCTAATAATACTGTCTTATCTTCTTTCTTTTTCCTGCATGCATATCATATCAATTTGAACACCACAGAGACTGAGTTTCAATTTGCAATCATATCAAAACAGAACCTTGCAGCCGAGAGGGAAATCACCGCTCGCCGGCGGGTGAGGGGAGCTGAGTGGAGCCACTTGTGCGCCGCGCCCTTGGTGAGGAGCAGCGAGCACGCGCCGAGCAGCGTGGCGATGGAGGAGACGAGCAGCGTGGCGACGGGTAGCTGCAGTCGACGGCGCGGCCTTCGGCGGCGAGGAGGAGGCGGTTGAAGGCCGGGTCGGCGTCGATGAAGGGCTCCGGGTTGGGCGTCTTGTACGCGCTCGTCGTTGAAGGGCTCCGGGTGGCCGGGGGCGCGGGCCTCGGGGCGGGTCGCCGGCGGCGCGCAGCTCGGGGGCCGGTGGCTGGGGGCGCGGGCCTCGGGGCGGGTCGCCGGCGGCGCGCGGCCTCGGAGGCGGGTGGCCGGGGCCGCGCGGCCTCGGGGCGGGTCGCCGGGGGCGCGCGGCCTCGGGGCGGGTCGCCGGGGGCGCGCAGCTCGGGGCGGGTGGCCAGGGGCGCGCGGCTCGGCGGGCGCAGCGCGGAGGCGTCGGAGGAGGCGCCGCGGCGGCGGAGGAAGGGAGGGCGGGCGGTGGCGGAGGGAGCGAGCGCCGGTGAGCCTGTGAGAGAGAGAGCGAGTGAGAAACAGAGAGCGCGCGAGAGAGAGGGCGCTTCCGATAAGTCCTCGCCGATTCGCCGTGTGCCCAGATCCAAGGCAAACGGCGAATAGAGACTTCACCGTGTGCCGACCGACGGCACACGGCGAACAAAGTATTTTTTTTTTAACTGACCACGAATCAGGTTTAATTTCATAAATTTGAAAACGCGCAATATCCTAGCCGATTCGCCGTGTGCCCAGATCGGGGGCACACGGCGAACAAAGTAATTTTGTTTTCACTACCCACGAAACAGGTTTTCTTGATAACTTTCTGAATACGCATTTACTTGAGGATTTTAAAGTACCTTTTTAAAAAACCAATATAATGCCTTAGACTAACGAATATTAATTTGGCACACACAAAAACTTATTATTTCATTTACTTATTGGTTAAACTGAATTTATACAAATTAAAATAATATAATTGTCGGTTATGACATTAAAAATATCAAAATAGTCCGAAATATAACTAAAAATAAAGGTGAAGCATTTTGTGTTGTCTATTGTGTATATTACAAAGTTTTGAACTGAAATTCAAATTCGAACATCTTTGCATCACTTAACCTCATATTTTGTATTATATATGGAACTTCATCGGGAAATCTTCAGGTTGTAAACATCGTACGTGACAAAATATGCAAAAACAGCTCAACTATTTACTACAGACTTGGTATATGATAAAATGATATTTCGACAAATTTCATGAATTTCAGACTTCGTTTGAATTGTATAGAGTTTAAATACTATTTCTTCCGACGGTCGTGATAATGTTTCGTGAATACAATTTTTTAAATTTCATTCAAACTACTGGATAAGGCCTTACACTAGCCTTAATATCATGAATATCATTTTTTTACTCACTTTATCCTATTATTTCATGCACCTGCGGTTCAAATTTCACTTATTCGAAAAAAATCTTTTAAATGAAATAAATTGGTTACATATACTAAACAGAACGAGAAATGCTCCATATTGAAACATAGGAAACCAAGCAATATATAAAAAGTAGAGAAAAGGTTGTAGAGGTGGAATGCAAAAAAAAAAATTATTGTTTGCCGTGTGCCAGAGCTGCACACACGGCAAAAGTAAATGTTTGCCGTGTGCCTTGTTTCTGGCACACGGCAAATTGTGGGCCCAATAACGGACGGCGCTTGCCGGTCGCCCATAGCTTAACGGCCAGAGTTTGCCGTGTGCCCCGATCCAGGGCACACGGCAAACAGTGTGTTTACCGTGTGTTGGCCTTTAGACACACGGCAAACAGCGCGTTTGCCGTGTGCTGGGTTTTTGCCGTGCGTCTTGCGTTCTGCACACGGCAAACTGCCTCTTCGCCGTGTGCCCGACAGAAAGCTCACGGCAACTACTTGTGCACACGGCGAATTTCTGTTTTCCGGTAGTGGCAATGTATGCATTGAGGGATGTTCCTGCCACCACGCCTACGTTCATCATAGAGCTACCCCTTGGGTACTGCCACCTTATCGACTGACGACTATCATCTTTGCTATCCGTCAGACACCGCCTATGTTGTGGCCCGATCCACCAACTATTACAACTATTATATTGAGAGATATTCTTGCCACTATGGGCCTGCTTGGTTGCCCGTCATTAATTGTTTGCCACACCAAACCTGTATCAACCATACATTAAAATAGCGGTGCTTGGTTGCCTGCCCAAAGTTGTGGTAGCCACACAAAAGCAGTTCGTTTTTGAGCCGTAGTTGTGGCGTGGATACTGGGCGCCACCGTTTTGGTACGGCCACAGGTGCGGTGTGGCGAGCATTGTGTAGCAACCAAACATCCTCGATTATGCTAGTGAAGCTGTGGAAAGTAAATGTCCATGCTGCATCTTCAATTGTCTTTCTAACTACATCCAGTTACAGGTGCAGGACGGAATTTGTATCGCAGAATTCACTTCAATAATCTCCAAGCTGGGGCATCGGATTTGGACCATCTGTGGAATACAGGAGATTATGCAGGCCTTTATGAACTTCTGTTCTGAGTGACAATGCGGGAATATACTTATAAAGAGGGTTTGCCCGGTTATTGTATGCTCTATCAATATCTTTCGAACTCCAACTGTTAGATTTGGTTATCAAACTTTTTTGGTTTCTCCATATATTTTAAGTGCTCCTCTGAGTTGCGCGTAAGATGTAACAATGACATCTTGTTATTAAACTCCATGTTTGAAAAACTCTTGGGTAGTTGATGTCTTGGTCATCTAGGATGTTGTGTTATCGTAGTAGCAGGAGCCATGATCAGGATTCTGACTGGTGAAGGAAACATATTTCGCAATTTTGAGATATCAAGATTGCACATACACGTTCCATAGATGTAAGTGAGACTGGCACCGGGTCCGGGTCCTACAAGCCTAACGGCTAGGCTAATTAAGCACGGCTGCGGCACATCTCTGGGACCTGTGCTAAAGCTGGGGAAGGCGTGGGGTGAGGACGGCTGGAGGCCTCACGTTAGAGCAAATATGAGGTGCACAAAGAGCATTTTGTGCACATCTGCACTAACTTTTTGGACCGTAAGATCTAATCTTGATGGCCTAAAATATTGGAAGTTTGGAAAGTCTCATCCATGATTTTAGCAACCATATTGGTGCACGTTAATCGGATGAAAAATCCTATAAGTTCCCAGAAAAAGCAAAACATCTGTCCATCATCAATTTAGATATCCAGCAAATCATAACCGTTGATCCCATTTAAACACGCCCAAATATTCCTGCCCATCTTACCCTACCGCCTAGCGTCAGCTCTGGCATTTCGTGATTTACATACACTTGCTAGTCCTATCATAATTTGTTGAAAGAATAAGCTTATTTTGTGGTGTTTTCTTTAGTTTTCCCGCATTCATTTAAAGCTTGGATTATGGGTGCATTTACAACTTCTCCAGTGGTCATGATGTACTCCACATACAATTATTCAACAATTTGCTAGTTCTTAACATTTTTAGATCATTATATGTGAAACTATTTAGGAAACTGTGTATATATGATGCTCTTGTGCCAAACTAATATTCTTTGTAAGTCAGTCAAATTAGGTACATAGCAATTTGTAATCTATTGCCCTGCAAATGGAATTCACAGTGTGTTGTAATCTGTTTGTTAAGATCTTAACATCATGCGGTATTCAACAATCAAGAAATTTAAAATATCATTTCACAGAAATATTTTATTAGAGGCTGTTGGACAACGAGTATAAGTCTTTCTTTCTTCCCATTTATTGTTTTCTCTTCTTTTTTTTTTTTGCACTGGATCCTTCACGGATAGAAACATTTGTTTCCAGTCAAACACTTAAAATCCAGCACCGCAAAAATCAAGCAATTATTCACCGCAAAAAAAATCCAGCAATTATACTTCCTTTTAAAAAACTGCATTCAGACAGGGATGATACTTTATTGTTTTTAATTCAAATGTTTCTTATGTGTGCTTTTAGGCAACCTTGAAAGAAATTATTACTATTAATTAGTATTTAGGGGCATTGTGCTCGTATATCATTATAAATTTCCAAACAGTTCTGTTTGGTAGGGTACGATGCTTCTAATTTTCTCAATTAATCAAGTTATTTTCATATATTCTGTAATAAGTTTTATAGTTACAGTTTTATTTCAATTATATTAAACTGTTTTCTATACCTGTCCAATGAATCATTTTAATTTGTCTTAGTTTGAAATTTCTAAGACCGCTCTCTGTGATTCTGGGGCGGTAAATCATTTTCCCATATGACATTATTGAAACGATTATTAGTTGTAGCTAGGGCTTCATTGCGATCACTTGCCTTGTTATCTTTTTTATGCACGTTACCTAAGAAAGTAAGCATAGACTAAACTGATACTAAGACCTTAAGTCCTGTTCAGAATAGTGTTATGAAACTTTGAATGTCCTACGTACTATGCGAAGCATGGTCAGTAAAGCATCAATGAAGTTCCCTAAGGAAATAACAATTGCTAAAGCATCAAGTTGCTGACCTTACATCCCGTTTGGAATGGTATTATGGAACTTCAAAATTTCCTACTTGTTTGTATTCGTAAGTCATTGCTTGAATTACTGCACACATGTTGGTATCCAGTTGTGGGACTGAATTCATATCGCGAAACTCCATTCACATTCCAAGCTGGGCCACGGCACCGGACATCTGTGGCATGCTGTTGATCTAGCGACCGGAGCTGATCATGCAGGCCTTCAATTATGTGAACTTATGTTTTGTGTGACACTGCGTGCGTATATTAATAAGGGTTTGCCTGGTTATTGTGTGCTCTACTGAAACTGTCTGTCGAACTCTAGCCGTTAAGACTTGGCTATCAAACCTTTTCTTTCTCCACATATCTTAAGTGCTACTCTGAGTGGCGTGTAAGATGTAACAATGACATCCCGTTGATAAAAAACTTCATGTTTTGAAATCTTGGGTGGTTGATGTCTTGGTCATCTAGCTAGCTAAGAAACACGGGCTAAGGCCCGTTCTCGAAAAAAAAATGTCTTGATCATCTAGGATGTTGTGTTTTGATATCAGCAGAAGCCACGCTATTACAATTTGGAGAGATTGCACATGCATGTTCCAGAGGTGTTCCAGAGCCAACGAGATTTTTTTTTGAAAATAATATTATTTTATTCAGAAATAACATCCAAATCCATGAAATTACAAAAATAATACCTTGCTGAATGTTGAATATTCAAAAATTGAAATTTTGTACGTTGAACGTATGAAAATACAATTTTATTGCGTTGAATATACGAAAATATAAATTTGCGTGAACATTTGAAAATATATAAAATATGCTATAGGAGACTACTTTCGTACCTTGGTTGTTCAAAAATTCATTTTTCATGTATCCAATGTTCGACAATAGGTCCTGGTGCACTAAAAAACTGAAAAAAAATGTTGAACATATGCATTTACTAATTTTCGTACATTGGATATTCGAATATTGAAAATTAATTTTTATTTTTCAAGCATGCAAAACAGTTTTTTGATGATTTTACGATGCAATTCTTTATTTGTTGCACAAGTTTTTGTTGTTAGAAAAGGGATGTGTCGGTGTATCGAATCAATAATACTAGTCAGCGTCACGCATCCGCATAAAGTCAATGGTGGCTTAGATTGACGCAAAGAGTTATACTGGTTCGGACCTTCCGGTCTAACAACCCTACATCCAGTGGCGAGCCTTCTGAGTTCGTGTTTCTCATGAAACCTATGCTCTTTGAGCTTAAAGGGGGTAGATGCAAGCTAGGGGAAGGCTCCTAGTGAGCCGGCTATGTGAGTGTGTGTGTTACAATGTGTGTGAAGAAGAAGACTACATGAGGTTACAAGGGAGGTTACATGAAAGTGTAAAAATGGCAGCCAGTGGCCAAGAGCTCCCAGAGAGAGTTTGAGAGCCCGCCCCAACTGGAGCTCCTCACCCCTTTATAGTCAGAAGGGTGATGTCACAATCTGGCAAGTGGGCCTAGTCTAAGTCGTCGTCGCGTCGAGTCTGGGCGTGGTAGGAAGCTCGTCGTGGTCGGAACGCGTGATCCTTCCTGCGGCTTGCGGAGTGATCCGGAGGCCTTCGGACGACTGGCCTCGGGCTGGCTCCAGCTGGTCTTCTCGTGGTCATCCTTCGGGGGGATGGAACCAGGGCTGGAGGTGTACGCCCCAAAGATCCATCGGTCTTAGATGTCATCAGCTTGTCAATCATCGTTGTTATCTCCTCAGGAGTGCTCGGCAGGTCGGAGGCCTCCCGATCTCGTGGGTGGAGGTCGGGTAGCCCGTTTGGTGGTGGAGCTACGCCCTGCAAAACAAGAACTGTCATGATGTTGTTCCCACAAGGCGCAGGGACGGTCAGTAGTTGTTCCCTGGTGCTCTGTCCCGTTGCTGGCGCCTGGAAACGCCACCACCGAGGCTCGTCAGCCTCGATGCATGTCAGGCCGCGAAGCTACCTGTTAGGTGACAGGGGGAGCTGTGCGTCGTGCGTCTGGATGTCGCGACAAGGGCTGCGGTTGAGGTCGGGGAATGGCACGTCCTTGGCCCGCGGTTTATCATCCAACCAAGGTTGTCGGGCCCATAAGCTCTGACTTGCGGGGCACCCATGGTAGATGTTCCCCATAGGATGTTTGTATTGTTGTTGGATTTTTGTGTGCAGCCTATCACATGAAAAAATACACAAGATTTGGTTATAAATAATGTAAACACATCTTTTTAGAATGACTTTATGCTTCTGATTACTTTTTCCCAATTCATTTCTTATTTCCGAAATAATTGGACTATACATCTTCTCTAAAGGAAAATTTTCAGCAGTGCACTTTTTTATACATTCGTAAGTGCGTTCAACGCACTGATATGCAGTGTGTGGGTTAAAGAAAAACATCATTTAGTTACATTTTTACATACATAGAGAAAAAATGAGAAGTAAATATAGCACCGCTAAGATTGGGCTCAGAAGCAAAATACTGGAAAAATTGCTATTGTACACTGATTTTTAGGTCATATTTTTTTTCGCGAATGAAAAGGGATTGTATTAAAAATGTAAAGAAGTACAGACCTCTTACATCAAGACGCCGAAAGACGAATAAAATACATAGTTTTTTAAACATCTTCAACATCACTTCTTCGATCGAGGCCACCGAAGAGGAGGAATCGAAACCAAGCCATATCCTCTCCAACAGCTGATGAGAGACGTCAAACTTTGTTGAAGCTGCAAGGTCCACCGCCTTAGAACTCATTGTCAAGACAGATCTAATTCTATGAATGAAAATCAGCCACATCTCCGTCAGAAGAGAGAGGAAGATCCAATCTCACTAGCCATTCATCGTGGCTGGATCAAACCACAGCAAAATGAGGAAGGGGCCGGAGAACCTTATTCTATGGCAGCAACGCCATCTTTCCCTCGCCGCTGCCGTCAGGACACACAAGTCTCCATGTCGCCTTGCCAAGAAGGATGCCGCCGTCGTCGACGACGCTGCTACCTTCGCCGGAACGGCCATGGAGAATCTGATAACGCCCAACCTCCACAAAGAAGAGAAAGAAACACCAAGAACCCATCACCAGATAATTCAGCATGAGGAGACCTAAGCCATAAACCTAGGGCAACCAAAACTAGCACAACTGTTGATGAGATGGGACCCCACTCTCTCTGGCCGCCGGCAAAATTGCCGGAGGCGAAGAGAGAGAGTGGGGGGGTTTAGGAGAAAGTGACGGCGATGAGCCCTAGGCGCAGGCGGCGGCGGCGGTGTGTGACTTCTGTTTTGACTCCGCGGTTTTCTTTTTTCTTTTTTTTGTTAAGCTCATATGCCCTTCTCAAGTGCAAATCGACTATGTAACTATGTATACATAACATTAATGCTTTACTGCAATAAACCCGCCTGAAGTCTGGGTAAAATATTGGTGTTGTATTTCATCTGCAGTGGTATTCATAAATACTAGTACTACTACATCCATTTTGCAGGGCTAATTCCAAATCCAAATGTGTGCTTCTCCTGTGCCATTCTGCTGATCTGAAGCCACGCGATTGTGGTGGCATTTTTGTGTCAGGTTAAACCATCTCAAAATACCTAGCTCTTTAACCCTAGTAGCTAGTCCTCGAAGCACCCTCTTGCCGAACATGAAGAAGCCGGGTGGAAAGTATGGAAAAGAAAAACCCAAGTTGGAGGAGGCTAAATAACTCATACAAAGAATAACAGACCAATAAATCACTGACTATCATGGATTCCTCACTTCGACTCCTCTAGGTTGCACGAGGACCTCGCCAATTTGCCAATCTCAATCGCCAAGACGTCCAACGACCACCGTCCCCACCCCGACCCATTCGCCTCCCCAACGGCCAAACCGTCGACCTGTTCCCCTTCTATCGCTGGAGTAGTACTGTGGCTAGCCGGCGGCCATGGCGTTCCCAGCATGGCCGATCTCCCCCAGCATCAATGTCCCCGAAGAATAAATAGAGGCATGTGACAGGTTCGTCACCGTTGACGAAAAATTCATGTTTTGTGACAAAATTGAAACAAAATACGAGGTCGATACCCTATGCATTGAGGGATGCCTACGTTCATCATAGAGCTACCCTTTGGGCTATCCGTCAGACACCGCCGATGTGGTGGTCCGATCCTCCAACTATTGCATTGAGAAATATTCTTGCCACTACAGGCCTGCTTGGTTGTCCACCATTTATTGTTTGCCACACCAAACCTGTATAAAATAGTGGTGCTTGGTTGCGAGCCAAAAGTTGTGGTAGCCATATAAAAGCAGTTTGTTTCTGAGCCGTAGTTGTGGCGTGGATATTGGGCGCCATTGCGTTTTGGTATGGCCATAGCTAGGTGCGGTGTGGCGAGCATTGACTGTGCGTTTGGATCTCTTATTGACGTTGCCTAGCTAGGCCCGGTAAAACTAGCTTATATGGGCATAATCTCCAAAAGAAGGAAGTTTGTTTGGTTTGCACCTGGTCTGCATGGTTAGCTCGTGCAACCACCTGCTTGCAGCTGAGGGAGAGCCGATTCAGCTCTCCTGGCTGAGCAAACGTGTTTTCTGGCCGCAGCAGGCTAGGTAGCCTGGCAAAGCTACTTTTTCTCACTGCTTCCAAATCCCTCCCTTTGCTAAGCAAGGCTAAGATGGTTATTGCTTAGAATCCAAACGACCCATCCTCAGCGTGTCTATGTTCAGCATATGTCACTGGATAATCTCAAAACTCTTAATCCCTATCCTATCAGCCCCAGCAGGTGAAGAACATGTCGGAAAAGCTTAGCTTCCTTCCGCCCCAGCAGGTGAAGAACATTACCGAGAGCTCGATCATCGGAGACTGATAAATATATATGGGCGATTTTTCTCACGAAGGAAAGGGGCAGGTGCTCTGCCGATACGCGAAATTTGGGAGAAAATAAGGAACCGGATGAGAGGCTAAATAACTTGACAAAGTTTCACAAAAAAAAAAAGAACTCGGGAGTCGGGACAAAGTCCAGTACTGGTGACAGACAAACCACAGTGTGAGTGAGTGTCCGCCGCCAACACATTCGCCTCCAAACCCTAGGTCCGTTGTTCCCCTTTCTCGCCGGCTCAGTGTGGCCAGCCCGCCGGCGGCTATGGCGTCGTCTCCGGCGCGCCCGATCTGCGCCGGCCTCGATTCCACGGCGGCTCCGCTCGGGCAGCCGCCGGTTCTCACCGACGTGCTCCCCGTCATGGAGCAGATCTTCCTCCGGATCGCCTCCCCCGTCGACCTCGCCTGCGCCTCCACCGCCTGCTCCTCCTTCCACCGCATCATCACCGACCCATCTTTCCTCCGCCGCTACCGCGCCCTCCACCCGCCGCTCCTCCTCGGCTACCTCGACGACCGCGACTTGAGATTCGAACCGGCCGAGGCACCTCACCCTGCCGCTCCGGCCGGCCGCGCGTTCGCCCGCGCCGCCGACCTCTCCTCCCGCAACGCCGGCAGCACGCGGAGCTGGCGTGATCCCTGCGACGTCCACGACGGCCGCGTCCTCCTCAGGAGCTCTGCGCATGGCATCCCGGACCTCGCCGCGTATGACCCCCTGTCCCGGCGCTCACTCGAGCTGCCTCTGATGCCCGGCGACCTGCTCGATTCCGTCCAGTTCAAGGACCAAGAGTATGAAGATGTACGTTGCAGGTTTCAGGCCTTCCTTGTCCCTTCTGGTGAACACGAAGAGGAGGAGGAGGCATCATTCAAAGTGGTCGTCGTCCTCGTTTGCGCCGACAAGATGGCGGTGTTTGTTTTCTCCTCTGGATCTGGCAGCTGGAGTCTCTGTGCATCGACTAAGTATGCTGATCTAAACTTGCAAGAAGGCTGCCTAGGCCTGCCCAAACATGCTTATGCGTATGGCTGCTTGTACTGGAAAGTATTCCGGAAGAACAAGCTAGTTAAGCTTGACATGGAGAGGAGAGAGTTCTCCACCGTTGGCCTTCCGCCTGGCCACGAGTACCGGCAAATTTTCATTGTTGAGGCTGGAGAAGGCACGCTTGGTATGTTTAGTGCGTGTAGACATGCAAGCTCTCTGTGGTATTATACCTGCTCTGCTATGCAAAAGGAGGGTAGGAGGGCCAATGAATGGCAGACAGAGAAAACTACTCTTCCGTTGCCCTGCACCAGTTACAGCATCATTGGTGCACCTGAAGGATACATTGTCGTAATAGGCATTCCCACATTCCAAGGTGCAGATGGCCCGGTTCTTTTCTCTGTTGAGGCTAAGACATTGGAGGTTGAGAGGGTTAATCATGTGAAGTACGTTTATGATCATGTTTACCCGTATTTCGGGTTCCCGCCGTCCATGTGTTCGACAAGGATATGAAGTGGTAATTAAGCTTCTTCTTTTTTATCACAATCTTAGCTGGCATTTTGTGATTTACATACACTTTGCTGTCCTATCGTAAATTTGTTGCAAGAATAAGTTTATATATATTGTGCTGTTTTCTTTAGTTTTCCCGCATTCATTCGATTATAGCTTGGTTTATGGGTGCATTTACAACTCCTCCAGTGGTCATCATGTACCCCACATACAATTAATTCAACAATTTGCTACTCCTTAGCATTTTTAGATCATTATATGTCAAACTATTTAGGAAACAGCTGTGTGTATATGATGCTCTTGTGCCTAACTATTGTTTATAAGTCAGCCAATTTAGGTACATATAGGAATTCTAATCTATTACCCTGCAAATGGAATTCGCAGTGTGTTGAAATATGTTAGTTAAGATCTTAACATCCTGCGGTACTCAACAATCAAGAAATTTAAAAGATCATTTTACAGAAATATTTTATTACAGTCCGTTGGACAAATATATAAGTCTGTCTTCCCATTTTTATTTTTATTTTGCACTGGATCCTTCACAGATAGAAACACTTGTTTCCTGTTAAACACTTCAAATCCAGCAATTATACTTCCTTTTCAAAAACTGCATTCAGACAGGGATGATACTTTTTTTTTAATTCAAATGTTGCTTATCTGTGCTTTTAGGCACCAGGAAACCTTGACAGAAATTAATACTCTTAATAAGTATTTAGGGGCATTGTGCTTCTAATTTTCTCAATTAATCAAGTTATATTTTCATATATTCTGTAATAGGTTTTATAGTTACAGTTTTATTTCAGTTATATTCAACTGTTTTCTATATATAGGAAGACCCTTTCTTTCCTGACCAATTTAATTTGTCTATTAGTTTGAAATTTCTAAGACAGCTCCGTGATTGTGGGGCGGTAGTGAGATAACCATTCCATATGACATTATTGAAACGATTATTAGTTGTAGGGCTTCAATGCGTTTACTTGAATGGTATTATGGAACTTTAAATTTTCTTATAGTCTGTATTCGTAATAGTCATTACTTGAATTAATGCATACATGGTACCAGTTGCAGGATAGAATTCGTATCGCATAACTCAATTCACCTTCCAAGCTGGCCGGGGCTTCGGACCGTTTGTGGCATGCGTTGTCGATCCAGAGACCGGAGCTGATCATGCAGGCCTTCAATTATGTGAAATTCTGTTTTGTATTACATTGCCGGCGCATATTAATGAGGTTGCCTGGCTATTGGATGCTCTTTCAAAACTGTCTGTCGAACTCTAGCTGTTAAGTTTGACTATCGAACCTTTTCTTTCTCCATATATTTTAAGTGCTATCCGAGTGGCGTGTATGATGTAATAATGACATCCTGTTTATAAACTTCATGTTTAAAAATCTTGGGTGGTTGATGTCTTGGTCATCTATGAAACAGGAATATACGTTCTCGGAAAAATAAAATCTTGATCATCCGGGATGTTGTGTTTTGATAGCAGCAGAAGCCACACTATTCCAATTTTGAGAGATTGCGCATTTTCAGAGGTGTCAGCGAGACTAGTATTAGTGCTAATGAGATTTTTTTGAAAATAATATTATTTTATTCAGAATTTACAGAAATACCATTGAAATCCATGAAATTACAAAAATAATACCTTGTCAACTGTTGAATATTAAAAAAATTGAAATTCCGTATGCTCAACATATGAAAATACAATTTTCGTGTGTTCAATATACAATATAACTTTCGTACTTCAAATGTTTGAAAATATAAAATATGCTATAGGAGACTATTTCCGTACCTTGGTTGTTCAAAATATCATTTTTCTTGTATCCACGTTCGACAATAGGTCCTGGTGCAAAAAAAAGGAAAAAACATTGGAAATATGTATTCAAAAATTGAAAAAATATTCCAACATGTGAAATTGGTTTTGATGATTTTATGATGCAACCTTTTATTTGTTGCACAGGTTTTTAATGTCGGAAAAGGGATGGTTGTAAAAGGTTGTTGGAATTTTTATATGCAGCCTGTCACATGAAAAAATACACAAGATTTGGTTATAAAATAATGTAAACACATCTTCTCTTTAAGAGACTTTATGCAACTGATATATTGTTCCCAATTCATTTCTTATTTGCGAAATAATTGGACTATACATCTTCTCTAAAGAAAAATTTTGGTAGTGCACATTTTTATACATTGGTAAGTGCATTCGTCGCAGCCTAAGTGCAATGGTCGTAGCTTACCTAGCTTGAACCACAAGATTTGTGTTAAAAAAATGATTCTGCTTATATATCTCATGCAAAAATATACAACATTTTCCTTGTACTGTGGGGCAAGAGGACCATTTTTTAATGTTATAACTTGTGTGCAATTTGACGAAATAAAGTCTTGCAACATAAAATAACTAAAAACAGTTTTGCATGTTGTTTTTCCCCAATTTTCGAATATCCAATGTATAAAAATTAATTACTGTTGGAGCTTCTGTCACAGTTAGCTTGTTTAATATGTATTTGCTTTGTAAATCATCTTTGCAAGTATTTGCTCATTGCTGAAGCATTCAATATTGCATATCAGTGCATAGCTGTTGAGCAAGTACTGTTGTCTGCTATTACAAAAAATAGACCAATCTGCATCAAAGTAGCCCCTGTGATCTGCTACTGAACTTCGTAGGAGACTGAAAACAAGACTGAATGTATAAAAATGAATGGTTTTACAACTCTTTCTGTTTCTTTGCGAATGGTTTGAATGCACATTCAAACTGAGTTCAACTTGAATGTATAAAAATTTACACATTCAAACTGAGTTGATTGAAAACCATTCATATGCTTTTACTGGATAGAGTTATTTGTTGAAAATGAATGCCTCCTTTTTTCTGCTTAATTTCTTTTTATTTGTTGAGTTGTGCAGCATACCCTGCATCCTACTAATCTGATTCACATTCATTGCTACCAACGTGTGGTCACACTGATTAGATTAACATACCTGTAGTCACTCCATGTTTGTAACTGCATTGATTAGATTAACATACGTGTAGTCACTCCATGTTTGTGACTGCATTGATTAGATTAACATACATGTAGTCACCCCATGTTTGTCATGTAGATTTTTCATTTATCTGTCAATCTGAGTTTTTAAATTTGTGCAGCTACAGTTTTGGTTATGTGAGATTGGAGAGATGCATTCTGAAACTTTTTTTCGATAACGTGCAAAGCACGTATTTCATTAAGAAGGAGAAAAATTCAATACAAGGCAGCGCCCTAAGGCACAAAGCGACACAAACCCACAAGGAAAAAAGAAAGGCCACCCCAAAAGGGAAAAAAGAAAGGAAAGAAGACACGCGGCCTACGGACCCCCCAGCTGCCGAGGGGAGAGGAGCCTCCGAAGCTTGCTAAACCTCGCCATAATCCAGAGCTGGGCTTCATCCAAGATTTCCTGCTAAAGCGATCGGCTGCAGCGCCTGAAACTCGAACAGATGGTTGTTCCGTTCTTTCCAGAGCCTCCAAGCGACCAAGATTACCAAAGAATCATACCCTTGGCGAAACTCTTTAGATAGTCTCTTACGCGACCTCAAATGCATTCTAAAACTTAGTCACTTGATTTTCGTTTCTCCACTTTGCAGTTCAACTTGCCATGGCTTCATAGTGTATTTTGTTCAGGTCTGAAGAGATGCAGTACGACAATCGAGCCTGAATTTTATCTTTGTAAGAAAAGAAACTATAGTTCTTCTCATCTGTTCGTGTACATGTCTATAGTAGCAGATTATCTTTTATTTGATGCATGCTGATTTACCAATATTTAGATGTTAGTAACTAAAAATTGTGGTTTCCTTTAACACATGTATCCAAGTGCTTTGTTTTATGTAGCTAATTTTGTGCCTACCAACAACAGCGCACTTGCCTTGACTTTTTAATGATTCTTTTTAGCGTGCAGAAACTACTGCAAATTTCTGGTGAAGAAATATTTAAGATCATGAATGGTGGGAGTGATGGAGATTTATACATATTTTTGAAGTGATATACATATTAATTTTAGTTGGGAGTGATGGATGAATGGACACAAGAGTTCTTAATTTCATATGTTGACTTGTGTCATTTAAAGGAGACTTTTGTCTATAATGTTTTGTTATTGATGTGATCGCTATTTGAGCGCATATGGGTTGTAACTTGTAAGAGCGAATGATGGATTGATTTTATTATTAATATGTTGCATCAATTTCTTTTGTGGAATGATTTAGTTGCATGAACAATTTAATATCGCTGCGTAACCACAAGCCTGATGAGCATTTTTTTTTCGGCTTTCTCCCACTAGTTCATTGCGGCGAACGGCTTCTTTCACTTAATTAGGACATAAGAGTCGTTTCCGTTTCGGACCATTTGACATGGCTTTTTGCCTTTTGGCCTGAAGAAATTGGCAAAAAGCTTTGTCAAACACTCTAAAGCGAATGATGGATTGATTTTATTATTAATATATTGCATCAATTTCTTTTGTGTAATAATTTAGTTGCATGAACGATTTAATACCGTTGCGTAACCACAAGCCTGATGAGCATTTTTTTTGCTTTCTCCCGCTAGTTCATTTCTGCGAAAGGCTTCTTTCACTTAATTAGAACACAAGAGTCGTTTCCATTTCAGACTATTTGACATGGCTTTTTGCATTTTGGCCTGAAGAAATTGGCAAAAGGCTTTGTCAAACACACTCTAAATGATACACGGAACTGGGAAAATAGATGTGGCTCCTTGCAAAAAAAAAAGGGAAAACTAGAGATGGCAACAGAAAATTAGGAACAGAGTGATTTGCAAAGTTCACGATAGGGTTTCTCTGTTCAGTCAGGAGAATACAGAGGTCTTTTTTAAATTTTTTGTAACGGAGAATACCGAGGCCGGGGGCAAGTTCGTCCATACGAAACAACTAAAATTCTGTCCCGGTCATAACTGCAGCCGCCGCCCACGACCGCCGGTTCCTCTCTCGCGTGCTCCGCCTTCTCCGACGACTCACCGGACCATCACGGTAGGTTGCCATCACAAGCCCGAATTTGTTCTGATTTTTCTCCTCCATGTGAATGCTTTTCTAGATCTGGTTTGCTTCGCAGTTCATCAACGCGTGTCATGCTGTCCGCTCCCTGCCGCTGCCCCGGCAAGCGGCCGGCGCCGCCAGGCCCGGAGGGCGTCGACGGCGACGGGGAGGCGGACTGGATCAGCGGCCTCCCCGACGACCTCCTCCACCTGGTGCTCGTACGCCTCGACTGTGCCCGCGAGGCGGCGCGGACCAGCATCCTCTCTCGCCGCTGGCGCGGCCTCTGGACCCGCCTCCCCGAGTACACCTTCTGGGACCTGGAGCCCGAGGAGGTTGAGACCGCGCTCGCACAGGTCACGCGTTCCGCGCTGGACGACCTCGATATCGATGTGGTGCTCCAGCCGGAATCGGCCATGGATGACGCGTCCTCGGTTCTCCGCGCCGCCGCGCGGCTTTCGTCGGAGACGGTCTCCATTTCCCTGTACAACCCTTACCCAGTCGAGGAAGAGGCGGCCATCGAGCTGCCCTGCTTCAACCGCACCAGCTGCCTCATCCTCAAAATGCGCAACGTGCCCTTGGCGCCGCCGCCGGCCGGCGAGTTCAGTGTTAGATCTAATTAATCTAGATCAAACAAGTACTTAGTGCTAACAGGATCATCTAGCCATAGTAGATCATAACTAGCAACTAATCTAATGCGGAATTAGGGTTAGGTTCGGTAGATTACCAGCAGCAGTGGTGTCCATGGCGGCTGGTGCAGAGGCGATGACGAATGCTTGAGGTCGAACGTAGCGTAGACGTTCCTTGAGGGTTCTCTGTCGAAACCCCTCTGGACGGTAGCGGGATTGCCCCACAGGAGGGCGGCGGACTCGTGCTTCCGAGCCTTCCAGTGCGGCTGAGCGATCGGTGGTGGAATTAGGTCAATGGGCGACCTTGGGAGGCGTGAGACCCCCTGCTTATATAGGGTGCACTGTAGACTCGGGGCCGAGCCCGTTATTGGGCTTATTTCTGCCTTCCAATCATAGCAGAGATGGGCTTTAGGGTTAAGGCCCAAACCGTTAGGATCAGGTTAGGTAAAACCTCCCCCTCTCCCTCAGGTCGGTTGTTGACTGAGGTCAACACAAAACTAACATTCAGCAGGCTCGTGACCCTCCAACTCGCCACGGGCAGCGACATCTTCCCCGGCCTGCTGCCCAGCTGCCCACGCCTGCGCCTTCTCGTGATTCATGCCTACCGAGAGCTCGAGGAGGTCACTGTTCACTCGGCGACGCTTGAAGAGCTCGCGGTGCAGAGTCTGGAAATGTTCAGTGGCATCCCCCGAATCGACATTGACGCACCAGAGCTCAAAAAGTCGAATTTAAATGTCAATATGGACCTAGAGTTCAGCCTGACATTCTCGGCACCAAAGGTAGAGGAACTCGTCTGGAGACTTGGATGCTTGCCCGGAAATGTTGGTCTTGCCGAACTTCGCCTCTTCAATCTGAACTACAGCCTGAGGCAAGGTGTCCGCACGTTACGGCTGGACATAGATTACACGGTTGTCTATTCTACTTCTCTTCCAAATTCCAACCCAACTTTCACGTATTCATGAGAGTGGCCATTTCACATAATTCATATGTACTGGTTGTTTGCAGTATGAAACTTTGGTTCCAGACCGTAGTTTTGCTGAAGAGATAGCACGACTTCGAGTGACTGACTTCTCTGTTTTGGAGCTATTTATCAAAAAAATTGGGCATGATTTTTGGACCGTTGTTGTTGGATCTGCTTCAGATTAAACCAGCTATACAGACACTTAAGGTGGTCATAGAACGAGGCGAGGTAACCCCTTAGTTTGTTGACCTCACAATATGATATTAAGTATAATAACATGCTCCCTAAGTCATGGTTGCTCTTGTTTTGAGAGAATTCATTGGTACTCCTATGTTTTTGAAGGTGGAAGAGGTTGAACAAGGGAAAGAGGAAGAATCGTGCCCACAGAATTGCCCCTGTCGACAGCCTATCAACTGGAAGAGTCAAACTATATCTTTGCCTGATCTTGAAGAGGTACTTATCTCTTATGACTTCGAAGGAGGAGATGAGGAAGTTGATTTTCTGAAACTACTGTTCCGATGCGCACCAGGGCTTAAGAGTATGCATGTGGGAGTACGTGACAAGGTATACAAAAACATATGCAACATTTGCAAGGAAAATCCTCATGTGAAATGTGAAGTCAGTCACTGTTAGTTAATGTTGATGTAACAAGAAGCCTTATCCTTGTTCTTAGTCTGTTGAAGAAAGTTCACTGTTGTTTATCTTGCTGCATCCTTGGTAAGCTTTGTTTGTCATGATTTAGTATATCATCGTTGTCGCGTGCTATATTGTTTCTTTATCCTGATGAAATGTTATATATTTGCTATAACAGTGATGATGGTACTAAATGAGCTACAATATCATAGTGCAGAATGGAATAGTTATCATGATTTCAAGTGCTAGAGATCATCCTGTATGTCTTTGACTTGTCTTATGGAATGTGGTCATGCTTATATGTACCATTAACTCATACTTTTGCCTGTTATGGTAGATTACTAGTTAAAACATCTGGGTGTATGGTCCTCTGATTGTTTCTCTAAACATTCATGGGGTCTTTTTCATATAAGGTAATATACCCACTAGTAAAATTTCGACAGTATTGAGCTGTTCGGTAATATCCAGACATCAATATGTTTACCATTGTGTCAAAACTTTACTCATGTGTGTGATTACTGAGGGTGGTTTCATTTCCATTTGACTTGTACTCCCTGTATCCAAGTATTTTATCTTGGGATGGTTTTCAAAATTAATCTGCAACCAATATTTTCTCACATAATATTAACAGCTAAAAGAGCAACTGTATGGATGCATTTTAATACTCTGCATTTGAAGATTTGGCATGACTAATTTAAAATTAGTCTTCAATCATCGTTTTCTTTTATAAATATGTCACTTATAACTGATAACATACTGCAAATGCGTTCTGAAATATGAGTCCAGCTGCCAATGCATCCTAAACTTGTTGAAGTTCGTGTTAATCAAAATAGAAATGTATGATTTCAGTTTCATAACGGCATGCACACACTTTATATTATAGTTGAATGGAGGGAGTCGCTAGTTACTCCCCCACCCCTTGTAAACAGATATGGCCTCATGCTGACCGTCTACTGCTTCAGCCCTTATTCTTGTTGATATAACAAGAAGTCTTATCCTTGTTTAATCTTATTGAAAAAATTCATATTTTACTTGTTAGTAATGACTTGTACTCTGTCAAAACCTTGCGGTTCAATGTAATGCTGTTTCTTCAGACTAATGAGATGCTATGTCGTATGGATAAAATATTGTATGAATATTCTTGATTAGCATGTGCCTGATATAAAAAAAATCTTGCTCTTATGCTTATTCTCAGTGGTACACTTCACCAGTGATTATCATGCAGCTAAGTGCCCTGAGTGACTTTGATGTGCTACAAATTCAGCAGCATGCCATGTTAGATTCTAATGTGACATTGATCACTTTACTGTAAACTATACAATTTCGTATAATGGTTATATCTCAGACACTATCTCTTATAATCTGACCATTTGGACGAAGCTCTGTTAGACTATAATTGAGCTGTTCTTTGGAATTACTCTGTGGAGTAACGTCAAGATTTTTAGGAAGAAGAAACAAAAACAACCACATAATATTGTTAGGAAAAAAAACCAGGTACATCATATAGCCGTTTTCAATTAATTCAATTTAGTTGTTTGATGCCAAGCTGAGAAAAGAAGCATTATAAGGATAAATTGATGAATCCAATCTTTGCTAATGGTAGATTGAGCAGAAATGGAATCCGATCTTTGTTTGATCCCAAGTTGAGGTTTGAGCCAAAGTTGTGCGACAAGATTGCTATTTTGTCATACACATTTGTTATGGTGGGACTTCTTATTCCAATCAGCTTGTTGCGAGATGTTCCCTATCTTGAATTAGTAAGCAACACAGAGTATATATATGCAAGTTTCGACAAAATTAACCTCATGAGTCATGAGGGTCCCGTCCATCCTGTCACGTCATAATCACAGCAGAAGCCTTTTGCCTCTCTCCCCTCTCAATTTTCCCTTCCTCCTACCTCACAACACAACTCTCCTACTAGTAGGGAGTAGAAAATCACAATTGACTCTGATGGAGAATGTTGTAGGGCTGGCCCCAGTGAATTGGATCTTGTGACCTTCTCCCTCCTATTTCTTCTTTTCCCTTACAATCGACCTCCCCAAGCGCTGGTTTTAGTTGTTCTCCCAAGCTTTTTTTTTGTTTGTTCTCTCAAGTTTACGAGTATGGTAGCAATTTTTTCGCAGATCCATCCTTGCAGCTCGCGAGCTCCGGATTGAATTAACTTTTTTCCTATTTCGTTTTGTTTTCTTCCTTTTTATCAAATTATAGTCAGATGCTACTGTATTTCTTCTAACCTCACCACCCTTCCTAATCACGGCGAAGCAACACACATGCAACAATGAAACAAGGTTGCCTGCCCCTTCGATCCACCTAGGCATGATTTTCATGAATTCAACCAAAGAATGCCATGAAATCAAGTGTGCCTTTTTTTTTTGAGCAATGAAATCAAGTGTGCCTGACCAGGCGATTTTGCAAGGGGTCACAGGCAGATCACATGGACAGTGCGATCTTCACATTGCCTACAGTCACGTAAAATAATGTCACGAAAGGGCCTTGCCCATGTCCTCTGCGCTGGTTGTATAATTCGTTTCACCTTCAGGGTCGCCAAAAACAAATGACCTTCAGGATATTGTTTCTCCGTTCAGTTCAGTCAGGAGTCAGGACTCGGGAGAACACAACTCGTCCCTACGAAAATACAACGAAAATTCAGTCCCGGCCATAACCGCAGCCGCCGCCCACGACCGCCGGTTCCTCTCGCGTGCTCCGCCTCCGACGACTCACCGGACCACCACGGTAGGTTGCCCATCGCATGATTTCTTATTTGATCTGGTTTTTTCCCATTACCATTTGAAGGGTTTTCCAGATCCGGTTTGATTTGTTTGCAGTCCATTTTCGCGTGGCATGCTGTCCGGTCCCAGCCGCCGCGGCAAGCGGCCGGCGCCGCCAGACCCGAAGGGCGGCGACGCGGAGGCGGACCGGATCAGCGGCCTCCCCGACGACGTGCTCCACCTGGTGCTCGTTCGCCTCCGGTGTGCCCGCAAGGCGGCGCGGACCAGCATCCTCGCTCGCCGGTGGCGCGGCCTCTGGACCCGCCTCCCCAAGTATATCTTCAAAGATATTAAGCCCGAGTCGGTGGAGGCCGCGCTCGAACAGCTCACGCATTCCGCGCTGAATCGCCTCCACATCGATGTGGTGCTCAAGCCGGCATCGGCCCAGGATCGCGCGACCTCGCTGCTCCGCGCCGCCGCGCGGCTTTCGCCGGAGACGGCCTCCATATCTCTGTACAACCCAGTCGAAGAAGAGGAGGCCGTCAAGCTGCCCTGCTTCGACCGCACCACCTCCCTCATCCTCGATATACGCGGCGTGCCCATTGCGCCGCCACGGCACGGCAAGTTCCGCCGGCTTGAGAGCCTCGAGCTTGCCACGGGCAGCAACATCTTCTCTGCCCTGCTGCGCTGCTGCCCGCGCCTGCGCGTTCTTCGAATCAATGCCAACCAACAGCTCGAGAAGGTCACTGTTCACTCGGCGACGCTTGAGGAGCTCGATGTGGAAGGTGTCCAATTTGTGGTATGACATCCGCCGGATTGACATCGACACCCCAGAGCTCAAGAAAATGAAGTTCAATGTCGAGATGGACCGAAAGCTCAGCATGACAATCTCGGCACCAAAGGTGGAGGAACTTGACTGGAAATTTGTAAGCGAGCACCGAAATGTTGGCCTTTCCATATTGCGCCTCCTCAGCCTTAACTACTGCCTGAGCCAAGGCGTCTGCACCTTACGGCTGAACATAGATTGTATGGTGCGTTTCAGTCTGCTTGTTTTCCAAATTGCAACCTAACTTTCGCATATGCTGATTCATGATAGAGTGGTCATTTTGCATGATTTTTCCATGTTGGTTTGTGCAGTCTAAATCTGGGGTTCCAGACCGGAGTTTCGCGGAACAGATAGCACGACTTACAGTGTCTTACTTCTCTGTTTTGGAGTTCACTGTCGAAACAAAGGGGCATGCTTTTGGACCATTGCTATTGCATCTGCTTCAGATTCAACCAGCTATACAAAGACTCAAGGTGGTCCTAGGTCAAGGCGAGGTAACCATCCAGTTTATTTACATGACAAAACAATGTTGATTCGCTCCTTAAATAACGGTATCCAGTTTATTTACATGACAAAACAATCCTGACACACTCCTTAAATAATGGTTACCTTTCTTTGATATGAGTCGTTCGTGCTCCTGTTTTCATGCAGGAGGAAGCATTCTGTACACACAACTATACCTGTCGACAGCCTGTCAACTGGGAAAATGAAAATATATACTTGACATATCTTGAAGAGGTGCATATCTCTTATGATTTGGAAAGAGGAGATGAGGAGGTTGATTTTTTGAAACTACTGTTCCGATGCGCACCAGGGCTTAAGTGTATACGTTTGGGTGTGCGTGACAAGGTCTACAAAACGGTACGCAGCATATGCAAGGAAAATCCTCATGTGAAATGTAAAGTCAGCCGTTGTTAGTTCTTGTTGATGTAACAAGAAGTCTTATCCCTTGTGCTTAGCCTATTGACAAAATCTGTTGTTGTTTATCCTGCTGCATGCCTCTTTAGCTTTGTTTGTCATGATGTCACATATCATCACTGTCGCGTGCTATGTTGTTTCTTTAGCCTGATGAAATGCTATATATTTGCTATAGCAGTGATGATGGTACTAAGTACATTTATGCAGAATGGAATAATTGTTCCTGATTCAAGTGCTAGAGATTATCCTGTATGTCTTGTCTTATGGAATGTGGTCATGCTTATATGTACCATTAACTCATACTTTTGCTTGTTATGGTAGAATACAAGTTAAAACATCTGTGCATATAATCCTCTAATTGTTTCTTTAAACATTCTGGAGTCTTTTCATATGAGGTAATATACCCACTAGTAAAATTGACAGTATTGAGCTGTTCTGTAATGCCCAAACATCATTCTGTTTCCCATTGTATCCAAACTTTACTCATGTGTGTGATTACTGTTCGGATGCATATGGATGAGGGGTGGTTTCATTTCCATTTGACTTGTACTCCCTGTATCCAAATATTTTATTTTGGCATGGTTTTCTAAATTAATCTGCAACCATTATTTCCTCACATAATATTTACAGCTAAAAGAGCAACAGTAGGGAAGCATTGTAATGCTCTGCATTCAAGATTTAGCATGTATAATTTAAAATTAGTCTTCAACCACTCTTTACTTTTATTTATAATATGTTGCTTGTTGCTGATAACATAATGCAAATGCATTTTGAAATGTGAGTCCAGCTGCCAATGCATCCTAAACATGTTGAAGTTAATGTTAATCAAAATTGAAAAGTCTGATTTCAGTTTCATAAAGACATGCACACACTTTATATTATGATTGAATGGAGGGAGTGGCTAGTTATTAGTCCCCCACCCCTTGTCAACAGATATATGCTGCAAGTCTACTGCTCCGGCTCTTATTCTTGTTGATATAACAAGAAAATCTTATCCTTGTTTAACCTTGTTGAAAAATTTCATATTTAACTGTTAGTCGTGATATGTACTATGTCGAAACCTTGCAGTTCAATGTAATGCTATTTCTTTAGACTAATGACATGCTATGTTGCATGGACCAAATCTTTTATGGAATATTCTTGATTAGCATGTGCCTGAATATAAAAAGATCTTGTTCTTATGCTTAGTCTCATTGGTACACTTCACCAGTGATTATCATGCAGCTAACATATTTTAACATGCCCTGAGTGATTTTCATGTGCTACAAATTCAGCAGTATGGCATGTTAGATTCGAATGTAACATCGATCTTTTTACCGTTAACTATACAATTTTCTGTATAATGGAGCTGTTCTTTGTAATTTATATCTCAGACACTATCCTTCATAGTCTAGCAGAGTGTGAGCATGTCAGTCTACTGAATCTACCATGTTCAAACTTCAGCATTTTATTGTAGAATACTGATTAATGTTTTACAGTCCTCTTACTTTTTTCTGTTAAGCGTATTGAAGCATTAATTTTTATTTGACAGTCCTCTTGCTCTGTATAGTAAAATTTGGACAGAGGTGAGCTACACTGTAATATCTGGACATTATGATTTATTTTCAATTGCGACAAATTTTGCTCATGCTTGTCATTGACTGAGCATTGGTTCCTTTACTTCTCAGTAGATGAAACAGCAACTATGAAACATGCACCTTAAAACTAAATTTGTTACTCGATTGTGCTTTTCTTTGAGGGGGAAATATCATGTGCACATGAAGTATTTGGTCCACATGTTAACAAACTTTTAAGGCCATCAGATCTTATCTTGATGGGATAAAATATAGGAAGTTTGGGAAGTCTCACTCGCGATTTTAGCAAACATAATGACAGGGGATGTTTCCAATAACTTGTTTTCCTTAAAAAAAAATACAATAGAAATTATCACCCATGATTTTAGTCGTTTAGATGCAATCCAAATACTTCATGTGCACCTGATATTTCCAATTATCTGTATCTGGCACATTTTGCTAACTTGTGACACATACACTGTCAGTGCTGTGATGGCGGTGTATGAAAAGAGAAAATTTATCTTTCTTAAGAGTTAAGAGGATGCGCCTAACTTTGGACCAGGATTTGTCACCATATTATTTCGTTTTCCCTTATCTATGGATTTGTAATATCTTTGTGAAAGCACCGCTCTTCGCTTCTCAGGCCCGAAAGTAGCAGTGTGTTATGTTTTATATAATGGTTTACATCTTTTTCTTATGTATGGAAAAAGTTCACCGGTTAAGGTTTATAGAAGAAAGAAAATTTGTCTGAAGTTGACATGAGGCAAACCGGATTGCAATTTCGAAATGGAACGGGAAAACAGGGTATGCTCTGCTTTTCGAAAGAGCTTTGCCGAAATGGTTGGGCGGTCCATTCCATTCTATACCACTAGCAAACATCGGATTCAACAATTTTGCCCAATAAATGCTTGATTGCTCAGCTTGGCATCAAACAACTAAATTGAATTAATTAGAATTGACTATATCATGTGCTAGGTTTCTTTTTTTCTTTTCTTTTTTGCGAATAATGTGTTTCATTTTTTTTCTAAAAAATACCATGTCGTTGTCTTTTTTTTTTTTTTTGAGATGACCATGTCGTTGTCTTTGTCTCTTCTTCCCCAAATCTTGACGAATCCAAAATCCTAACATCTTTTCCCTATCCCTGTCATGTGAGTGTCATTGGGAAATGGTGTTTGAGGAAATGGATTTTTGAAATGTCATATGATGGATCAATAAAAGGTCAGATTTCCCCAGATTTTACACCGTCACTCTGGCTGGTTAGGGGGCCTTGTTCAGATTTTTGTACCATTCCCTTCGCCATGAGTGTCGTTCTGATTTGTTTGTCGAATAATGAAAAGTTTTTTTTTCCAAATCCAGTTTGCTTTTCAAGAAGTATTAAAATAACTCACATGTGCCTTCTTGGAATGCACATCCGGAACGATCTTTGCTTTGAAGTTGGTGGAAGCACATGCAGTCTCATCAATGAGTAGAATTAGAGTCTAACGGTCATGATGGTGCCAAGGTTTCAAATACCGTTCAAACCGTAGCTATCAGATCGTACCATATCGGATTTATCGGTTTTTTGTGAAAACTGGTCGGTAAAGAGCGCAAAACTCTAAACCGAATTTGGAAAAAATTTGAAGGCAAATTGAACAGTTTTGTCGGTTTCTGGTTTGTCAATTTGTTTTGTCTATTTATTGAAACAATTTTCTTCTTTTCAAAACAAATCGGTCTGATTTTCATTTCCGAATTTTCAAATGTGTTCTAATTTCAAATCAAAAAATCGTCCTACCGCTGCTACTGGACAGGACCGCCGGTTTCCATCGGTTTTTTCAACCTCTGCGACTGGTGCCTTCTTTGGTTTTGTGTTTCTCCTTTTCCAATTCATCGGCGCGTCATGCGGTCGGGTCCGGTCCGCCGCCTTAACAACAACCGGCCGGCGCCGCCGGACCCAGAGGGCGGCGGCGGCGGTCTTGACCGGATCAGCGACCTCCCCGACAAGCTGCTCCACCTGGTGCTCGTCCGCCTCGGGTGTGCCCGCGAGGCAGCGCGGGCCAGCCTCCTCTCCCGCCGGTGGCGCGGCCTCTGGACCCGCGCCCCCGAGCTGGCCTTCAACGGCGTCGGCGTCGCCTCCGTCGTCGCCGCGCTCTCCCGTGTCGCCATCCCCGCGCTGGTCCGCCTCGACATCTCCTTGCGCGGTGAGGCGGTCACCCCCGCGCGCGTCCGCTCGCTCCTCCGCGCCGCCGCGCGTCTGGCGCCGCAGAAGCTCGCCGTCAGCACGGGATTCATACTTGGGGACGGACGCAACGCCGTGAAGCTGCCCTGCTTCGGCCGCACCACCTCCCTCAGGCTCCAACTGCGGGGCATACAGTTGACCCCGCCGCGGTCCGGCGAGTTCGCCGCGCTCCGGAGCCTCTTCCTCACATCCAACCGCGTCGATCCCGGGGTCCTGCTCGCCATCTGCCCGGGCCTGCGCCTACTTCACTTCGTTGCGTGCCACGGGCTCGGAGTGGTGACCATTCACTCGACTTCTCTCGAGGAGGTCGTTGTGAAGAGCAATTATGTTTTTTTCTCGAATACGCAGGAGAGCTGCGCATCTTTGTATTAGAGGAGAGAAAAAGCCGGTCCCTTACAAAAACATCGCCGCCTCACTCCGGACCGAGCTGTGAGGGGCTGAGGTTACATATGGTTGTGACTTATAAAAAGAAAAGCCGACTAGGGTGAGACCTGACCAAAACTAGCTCTCTGCTAACTCATGACCAAGATTCCGCAGAGAGCGAGCTCCGGCCAAATGCCAAAGCTGCTGCTCATTGCGAAACTCCTGCAAGAGAACTTGTATGGAGGGCGACGCGCCTTCAAACACACAAGCATTTCGATGTTTCCATAACATCCAAGCGCCGAGAATGATGAGCGAGTTCAATCCTTTCCGCTTGACCTTTGGAGCCTGCTTGCGTGCCTTTCTCCACCAATCGACGAACACATGATCTCGACGTCCCGGCACGCTAGATAAGAAACCCAGCGGCGCTAGGATCCGAAACCAAAAATCCCGCGCGAAGACACAGTTGGTGAGGAGATGTTGAACATTTTCCTCGTCTTGATCACAGAGAACGCACTTCTCGGGATGGGGTAAGCCACGCTTAGCAAGACGATCTGCCGTCCAACATCTGTTACGAATTGCCAACCAAAGGAACACCTTGCACTTGGCGGGCGCCCATGTCTTCCACAGCCAGCTCCATGGCTCGAAAGTGATCGCTCCATTGAAGAAAGCCTCATATGCAGACTTAGCAGAGAAATACCCGGAGCTGTCGAACCGCCAAACATGCTGATCATTATCTGCTGAAAGCTCGACCTCTGACAAGGCATCCCAGAGTTGGAAATATTGGTAGAGGCCGATCATTGAGAGTCCTCCTTGAATATCAGTTGGCCAGTGCAAACCGGTGAGCGCATCAGCTACTGATCTTTGCTGCCTTGTTCTTGCTGGAACTGCGGCGACCACTAAAGGAGCGAGCTCAGCAAGACAGCAGCCGAATAACCATTTGTCTGTCCAAAACTGAACCTGAGTCCCCTGACCAACCTGAGAAATGATTGCAATGTTGAAGAGAGCCGTAGCATTTGAGTGAACGGGAATGTCCAAGCCCTTCCAAGGTCTGCTAGGGTCAGTTTTTTGTAGCCATAACCATCTAATTTGGAGTGCCCAACTCATATATTCCAGATTGAGGATTCCCAACCCACCCAAGTGAAGTGGACGTTGAACCTTGTCCCAGGCCACTAAACAGCTCCCTCCATTCACCTTGTCTCTGCCCTTCCAAACAAAAGCCCTTCTGATTTTATTGATAGCTTTGATGAACCATTTCGGAGCTTTGATTGCGACCAACACATAAATGGGAATTGCCGAGAGGACGAAACGTACCCAAGTGACACGTCCAGCCATATTCATGAGGGAAGCTTTCCAGCCGGGCAGCTTGTTTCCAATCTTGTCCACCCAACTCATAAGATCAGCTTTCCTGAGTTTCTTGTCCGAGATGGGCATGCCCAAGTAGGAACAAGGGAAGGCCGCTGCTGTGCAGGGTAGCGTCTGTCCCACCACGGCGATCTGGGCTTCTTCACACCGAATCGGTATCACGCAACTTTTCTGCAAATTTGTATGAAGACCAGATGCTTCTCCAAAGATGTTAAGAATGTTCATAGTGAGATTCATTTCCTCTTCAGCAGGCCGGATGAAGAGAGCGACGTCATCGGCATAGAGGGATATCCGGTGATCTTGGTTTCTGCGTGTGAGAGGCTGCAGTAGTCCGAGTTCGCCGGCTTTCTTGAACATGCTGTTAAGAACGTCCATGACCAAAATAAACAACATAGGGGAGAGTGGGTCGCCTTGGCGCAGGCCACGTTGATGTCGAAGCTCCTCTCCCGGCTGGCCATTTAAAAGTATCCGGGTAGACGCTGTACGGAGTAGGTTGGAGACAAGCCCTCTCCACCGAGGTCCAAAACCCAGAAATTCCAGAACTTCCAAAAGAAAAGGCCAAGAAACAGAATCAAAAGCCTTGGAAATATCTAGCTTCAAGAATAGACTCGACACCTTCTGCCTGTGTAAAAGCTTAATTGTTTGCTGCACCAAGATGTAGTTATCATGTATACAACGACCGCGAATGAAGGCACTTTGATTGGCGGAGATCATTGAGTTGAGGAGTGGAGCAAGCCTGTTAGCAAGGATCTTTGTGATGAGCTTTGCAAAACTATGAATCAAGCTTATCGGCCGGAAATCCTTGGCAGCGATGGCCTCCTCTTTTTTTTTGGAATGAGAGTAAGGTAGGCGGAATTGAGCAGCCACAACTTCCTAGAATCACCTTGTTGTAGGGTAATGATTGCCGCCATGAGGTCCGCTTTGATCAACGACCAACAGGCCTTATAGAATCTCCCTGTATAACCATCGGGACCCGGCGCCCGATCAGATGGGAGTGTTTTGATAGTGTCCCAAACTTCCTCTTCAGTGATTGGCGCATCAAGAGCCGAGAGATCAATACCGCCCTGATGGAAAAAATCCAAATCGAGAGTAGATGCTCTAGGTAATGCGGTGCCCAGCAACTCATCAAAATAATCATACATCACCTCCTGTTTCTCTTGCTGGTCCGTAACAATACGATCGTCACAAACCAGTTTCGGGATGAAGTTCTTTCTCTTGCGAAAACCCGCTGTTCGGTGGAAGAGCTCGGTGTTGGCATCGCCATCTTTTAGAAACCGGATCCTCGAACGGAGGCGCGCTATGGTGCGCTCCAGTGAGGAAAGAACCAAACAGAGATGTTTGGCAGTTTTTCGCAGCCACTCCTCATGGATATTTAGAGGTCGACTGTCCCGTGCCACTTCCAATCTGTGTAGAATGTCCCGTGCTAGACCCAGCTGCGATTTAACATGACCAACACTTTTCTGGCTCCATGATTGAAGAGCGCGCGTGAGGCGTTTCAGCTTGACGGAGACACGTTCAAGGGGACAAGAGGCCTGTACAGGTTCGGCCCAAGAGGCTGCCACGACGTCCTGAAAACCGTCGAGCTTAGTCCAATAACTTTCGAAATGAAACCTCCTCTTGCCGTGAACGCCTTCACGGAGGCCAAGCACAAGCGGACAGTGGTCGGATAGCTCGGTTGCTTGGCTCTGAAGAATGCATTCCGGATAGATGGCTTCCCAGTCCGGGGTGCAAAGTACCCGATCCAACTTGACAAGAGTGGGGGCCTCTCGTTCATTGGACCAAGTATAGCGCCTCCCAATCAGCTGTATTTCCTTGAGATCAAGATCATTAACAAACCGTCTAAAACGACCCATCATGGCTCTGTTAAGGTTGTCATTATTCTTGTCTTCGGAAGAGTAAATCATGTTGAAATCTCCGGCAAGCAACCAAGGACCGTCACAATGGTCCCGTACTTCACGAAGTTCATTCAAAAATTCAACCTTCTCATTATCCTGTTGGGGGCCATAGACGCCGGTAAACCACCAGTCCGGCTCATTGTTACCACTGAATTTGATTGAGACTGAATGCCGGTGCACTCTCCAATGATCGGATGTAGTGTAGGAGCCGTCGCGCCAAGCCACTAGGATACCACCTCGAGAACCTTGCGCTGGTAGATAGACATACTTGCTGAAATCCCGACCCAATATAGACATGACATCCCAATCTGTGATGATAGCGAGCTTGGTTTCTTGCAAGCAAACAACGACCGGGCGAGAATCATCCACCACTTTTCGAACATTATCACGGCGAGCTCGTTTGTTCAGCCCCCTCACGTTCCAGATTAGAAATTTTTCACTGTCCATTGTAACAAAGAAAAGAAACGACCAGCATGCGGCCAGCTTCTAAGCCAGTACTTCTTCCTCCGGAGACTGTAGCTGCGCATCATCCGGCAGCTCTTTGCCCAGAAGAGCTGCCAGCGCCGCAATATAGTCTCTGCTGAGAGGCTTCTCGAAAAATCTGACACAATTCTCCTTGGCTTCATCAGATACTTCGTTCTGGTCATCTGCAAAGCCGAGCCGCCGGCAAACTGATGCAGCGGCTTGGTGGTTGATTTCCGGCGGTAGTTTGGCAATTCTACGACTCCGGCGGGGGGCTTGAGTTGATGCCGCGGTAGGCCGCCGGCGTCGCTGGACTTTTGGTGTGGGTACCACTTGGGGTAGTGTCTTGGAGATCCTGTTGATGAACTCTTCTGCATGGTCTGGTTCCGTGGGTGCTGGAGAAATTGCTGGGGTGCGTGGTCTTCTTGAATACACGATCATGTCTGGTTTTGAGCGTTGCCCTTGGTTTTGTTGTGCAGAAACCGGTTCAGAAGGCAGGACTTCCTCTGCTGGCCGCCAGGTGAGAGGGGAGGGCACCTCATCACGAATGTTCTCCTCTTGGACGCATGGGGACGTAGTAGCGTTGCAAGCGCCTGCCTGTGTCACGTCGCCACGTCCCTCTGTTGCTGTACCCATGTCACGATGAGGGGGGTCGCACCTTAAAAGCGAACTGTGCGAACGTACAGAAGACATTTCAAAACGTGCTAGCACTGGAGAAATGACTGATGGAACGTCTTCTGAGTCTGCAACCGGGCCCACATCAAAAGAGTTTGACTCCTGCACTTGCGGTTCTTCAATGGGGCACGGTGATGCTTCGGGTTCTGTAGATGGTGACTGCATGTCGGTCCTGGTTGGCGCCTCGAAATCTTGGCCGTCCGCGGCGCCGCCCTCCTCGACAGCGTCAGCCTCGTGGCCTACGCTGGAGGAGGCTGACCCCTGCATGGCCTGCATGGGAGACGAGCCGTTGCCACCAGCCTGGCCGTCAAAGTAGGGGGACGTTTCGATTGCCGGACTGGGGGGCCGGTCTTCGAAGACGGCAGCGAGCGCCACGTGGCAATCTTCGGCAGTAGTAGGCCCCACCTCGTCGGACTGGGGCGGCGCAGGGCGCGTGGCCTGAGCAGGCTCCACCTCGTCGGACTGGGACGACGAAGGGAGCGCGGCCTGCTCCATGTCGGCGGCGCTCAGCCCGCCGACCTCGACGGCGGCAGCCACCACCTGTGGCGCGCCGGAGGCGACAGGGCCAAGACGAGTGTGGACGGACCTCCGTTGACTGTCCGTCGATCTAGGTGGGCAGGGATCCGCTGCCGGAGACCGGTCCCTTCTGCGCCGTTGGCGCTCGCGACGATCAGCGCTGTCATCCCCGTCCGAGGGAGAAATGTCGTTGTCGATCCCTGGACGGAGATACGGCTTCACCGTGAACGAAACGGGGTACACCAACGTCGGCTTTCCGGGCGGCGAGTCGATGACCCCCAGTGATGGTTCCACGATATGCAGGTCACGTGAACCAGGGAGCGCATCAGGATTGAAGCACCATGCGGTAATGCGGAACGCCGCGTAGTCGATCCTGTCTCTTGTTGCCGGGTGGAGGCTTTGGGGCCAGCCGTAAAGATTGAGCAGGTTCTCGGCCGTGGACAGCTCCCAGGCGTGAGCCGGAATGCCGCGAAACTCGACGTCGATCAACGAGGGAAGGGAGGCGCCTGAGGCGAACGCCTGGCGCGTCCATCTCCTACAGTGGAGGCGCGGCGTTCCCGCCCCAAGAACAGCACCAGTATCCGCCAGCCTCGCTGCGGTTGCTTCTTCATCGACGAACACGAAGAAAAGATCATCTCCAGCTTGCTTGGCGACCAGAGCTTCCGCGTTGAGGCCAGAACGCACGGCGAAGACTGCTTTGACTTCGTCGGCAGACATGGCTGGATGGTCGCCGAACACCGTCACAATGAGTGCACGGCGCAAGTCCGCCGCAGCACTTTCCAGGTTGTTAGACCAGTCGATAACACAAGGTGGCCCTTCGGCCGGAGAAGCGCCAGCATCCAGGACTGGGGTGTCCGGAGCGGCAGCCTCACCGTTGCCCGTCTTGCGGCGGCGCCGCCGCGGCCGCGGCCGCCGCCGGCGACGACCACACTGGCCTGCTTCGGGCACTTGGGTTCCACTGGCACCATTGACGTCTTGGGAATGGTCCGACGCCGACCCGTCGTCTTCCCTTGGAGAATCCATCGCCGGCACGGCAGGAGGATCTGCCTCCGGCGCCGGGGGCAGCGGCGTGATGCGCCGCCACACGGACACGCGAGCAGCGCGGCGAGGCTGCAGTTCCTCTCTGGGGACACCACGATCCCTCCGTCTAGGACAGACGTAGGAGCGGTGGCCAAGGTCCTTGCACTTGAAGCACCTCGGGTGAGAACGACACTGGGCCGCGCGGTGGGAGTCGGCGAAGCAGTTGAAGCAGAGTCCACGAAGGTCGACCGGGACGGGTCGTCTCCGGTGCTGCGGCGCTCTCCTTCGGCGAGCCGAGCGCGACTCAACCTTCGTCCATCCCTCGGCGTCCGGGCCACGGCGTTCCGGTGTTGGGACGCGGACAACCGAACGGAGGACGAAACGAAGGGGTCGCGGCTCCGCCCGTGGTGGGGAGGGCGCACCGGCAGCCGAGGTAGCCGAGTTGACGACGATGTCGCGGTAGGTTTTCGTGCCGGACGAGCCAGCCGCCGAGGAGCCGGATTCGGTAGAGGCAGGACTCGAATCGCTCCAGCGGGCTTCCTTTGACCTTCCGCCTGGTCGCGACGGACGGGCTTTTGGAGACAAGGAGGAGGTGGGAACGGGCGCCTTGGAAGGTAGAACGGCCACCGAGGCGGCGGCTGGAGTGGTGGCCGCCGGATCCGCAGTGGATTCCGGCGTGGGGCTGGGAGGGGGAGGGGCGCTCGGGGGAGGGGAGGCGAACGGTTCCATCAGCTTTCCTGTCTGGATCCTTTTTCTAATTTGGATAATCAGATCCTTTCAATTCAATTATGATGGCAATGCCATCCGCCGCATCGACATAGTTGCCCCTGTGCTGAAGGATGTGAGATTCGATATCAACATGGCCTCAGAGTTCAGGGTTTCAATGCCGGCACCGAGTGTGGAGAAACTCTACTGGGAGTGCGAAAGCCTACACAAAAATGTTGGGATTGGCGATCTGCGCCTAAACATCCTGAAATACAACCTGAGCCATGGTGTCCGCAAGCTATCACTGGGCATAGATTGTGATGTGCATCTCATCCCACTATTTTCATACCTCAGCTGACTAAATTAATCTTGTCGACATCAGCAGCTTGTTTTTCATGTTTTGAGTGTTGCCTTGGAAATGACATCCACACACTCCCATATGCAGTACTATGATGATTACCCGGACGCAGAGCGGAGCTTTGCGGAAGAGATCGCGCAGCTTGCAGTGACAGAGTTCTCTGAATTGGAGCTGGATCTCTGTACAGAGGGGCATGCTTTTGGACCTTTGGTATTGCATCTACTAAGTATATGTCCAGATATACTACGGCTGGAGGTGAAACTAGACAGCCAAGGCAAGGTACATAACTGTTTTATCTGCTTAACTTTTTCTAAACAATGTTTTATCTGCTTAACTGCATTTACTTAGTTGTGCAATTGATATTGGACATTGAATAACATGTATAATGTTGGACTCCGATTCTCTTCCAGGTGGGAAAATCATGCTCACCACACTGTCCTTGTGAACACCCAAGCAACTGGAGTGGTGAAAGTGTCCCTTTGATGGCTCTTCAAATGGTAAGAATTCACGGCTTCAGAGGAGGAAATGACGAAATTGATTTCCTAAAACTTCTATTCCGATGCGCGTCCATGCTTCAGAGTATGGTTGTTGGAGTGTCTGACAAAGGATACAAGAAAATCTGCAAAATGTGCGAGGAATATGAACATGTTCAGTGGCATGTTTACCACATATAGTAACATTTCCTTGGATATAATCCTTATGCTTTGTCTTATATAAATTAAAAATTGTCATACCCTGTCTTCCAGCTACTCCTATGTTTTTCTGAAAATATTTTTGTACTGGCGTACTTTCGTGATCTACTCATTGGGTGAATATATGATGATCTATTCTGTTGTTAGAACGGGGTGATATAGAAAGGCATTTGGTATTATGTTGCTTTCTGGAACATGTCATTACTCATTATTACTGAATAAACTATCTCAGGGATGTATCTATATCAGTTGTTTGTCTTGATTTTTATGTCAGATACTATCCTAGCTTCTAGTTTAATGGGATGTGAGTCTTGTGATCATGTCTGCACAGCAGTCGCTCAGCATTTCATACATCAATATCATATTGTTCGCCTCAACTATGGTTCTGCTGTGCCTCGAGTTATACTCTCACCTGATCTCAGTTGCAGTTGACAAAGAAAACGTTTGTTTGTTCTCACATACATTTGATGAAGAAATTCGTTTGCCAATTGCAACAGAACAAAGTAAATCTCTTGTGTACCTTTCGATATTAACTTGAGGAGCAGGTTATGTTGAACGAATCATGTCTGCTGCTGGTACAATGGTGGGGAGAGGTCTCTAATGGGTAGCATTAATATATACTTATATGCCTGTTCATATAGCTTTCCAGGGTGTTGGATATCTTGTTGCATTATTTAGTGGAATTTATTTTCTCCTCTAAATTTTCTGAAGCAAACATTTTAAGCAGTCCAGAGTATAAGAAACTGTCATCTGGCAATCTGGCATACATGGTTCAACTGTTTTCTACCTACAGGACATATTGCAATGTAGAAACCAACTTCTTCAGTATGATTATATTATTGAAAAGCTGGTTTTCATTCAGCTGCATAGACCTCCTGCAACTCCATTAATTGCTTGAATGTCATTCAACATATGCTTGCATTTGCTAACACTTTGTTAGGTCTCCGTTTTCATTTTCATATAAACCTAAAATTGAGTTTTGGTCCCCTTTATACTACTTTTCCTCAAGAGGTGGTCAGGTTGCTAATGTTTTTCTTTCAGCTCCACTAACTAGTCATGTGTGCATGTTTCTCATGTCCATAATTTGGGCTCACCTTGACAAATCAGTGAACCTATTTTTTGGAAATTTCTCAAGAATCCTGTTTTTTAGCAAGGAATGGAAGTATATAAATCAAAAGCATGTGAGTGCTGCTGGTGAATTTGAGGCAGTTGGTTTTTTGTTCAATCTTCAGACAGATTCAACCATTTTATTACCTCCTTATGATCAAGCTAGGGACTGGATAAATGAACCTATCTCCTTGACCGACGGTAAAGTGGTAGAATTTTAAGACTTCAATGGGTCTGACCATTAAGTTCATTTCTTCGAAGTTTTGTTCTTATTTACACTAATTCTAAAGCATGACTGTCCAACTTTCTCTGGCACCAAACACCCGGGTTTGTGAGACTCCAAAGCACCAAATCCGTTCATGTGATGCTCTCTTTTTCCTTGGCGGCTTATGAGGTTTTGTTTATGTGATCAGCACTCTGCAGTCATATGGGTGTAACCTGTAGTGTGGTCCTGATGAAGGCTAAATCTTTCATCATGCTTCACAATTAATATTTTCTTAAACTTTCACAGTTTTAGGAGTGTCTTGTTACTTTTAAGTGGCTCTGCAGAATTGAGGCGCTGTCAAGTGTCAACCATGCAATTACCAAAAGTTTGTTATAGAATACTTTAATTCTAGAAATTATCATAAAATATATATTGAGACTTGGATTAGTTGTGCCATTTTTCTGTTCAAGTATAAAATCTATCGACATGGTTAGTTTTGTGATATATTTACATACTGACGTCAGACAATGGGTTGTGAGTTTCCATTTTTGCAGATTCTTCCCTTGATTTCCCTGATTGCATCCATGGTTATGTTTGGAAGCATGATCGTGTGCATCAGTATTTTCCATTGTAGCCGCATGCATTCCTAATGGGTTGGCCAGGGCTGTCTCTAACCCTCTACAGAAGTAGGGCGGCATCCTCAGGACGAATAGGAACGGGGACCGTAAGTAGGATTCCTCATGAACTTGTGTTCATGTCGATCATTTCGACTTCAACGGTTTGTAACGATCTCTCTTGCTTGTTGGCAGTTTTGCTTCTTCTCAAGCCATGGCCGCGTGGAAGTCGCCGGCGTGTCGTGAACTGTGACGGAGATGGGGTGGACCGGCTCAGCGACCTCCCGGAGGACCTGCTCCTCCAGATACTCGCCGGTCTCCGCAGCCCCGCGCCGCAGTCCGCGCCGGCGTCCTTTCCCGCCGGTGGCGCGGCCTCTGGACGGCTGTCCCCGAATTTGCCTTCCACGAGGCCCTCGACCCCTGCTGGGTCGAGTCCGTGCTCGCGCAGGTCACCCGCCCGGCGCTGGACCTCCTCGACGTCCGCTTGGAGAAGAAAGGCATCCGCATGAAGCGCCAGGCCTATCCTCCCTTCTCCTTGTCACGCACGGCTGGCGCCAAAGAAGCTTGCCCTCAGTTGTGGGGAGTACTCGGTAACAAATGGAGACGACGGTGATGTCGTCTCAAGCTGCCCTGCCTGGACCGCACCGTCTCCCTTGAGATTCAAATGTGGGAAACCCCACTAGCGCCGCCTCTCTCCGGCGAGTTCACCGCGCTCCAGAAGCTGACTCTTTTATACTGCGAAGTCTACCTTGCCGCCCTGCTCCCCCTCTGCCCCAGCCTGCGCGTTCTGATCATGAAAAGGTGTGTTGACGCAAAAACGCGCCGTTAACACGAGCACGCAAACGTGCAATCCGCAAACTTACAACTCGCGGCGTCGTCTACGGAAAACCGGTGAAAACCAACGAACGCCCGCCCGGGAGGGACCCCGTCGGGGCAGGCGCACCTTGGGTTGTTCTAGCGTCGGCAGGCCAGCTAGAACGTCCTCAATCGCCGTCGAGATAAGGAAGAACAGAATAGGGTTTGGAAAAGAACGGGACTACAAGAAAATTAGTGTAAACAAAACGATTGTGATATTTCAATCGGCCACAACCCCATGTTTAAATAGGGTGCTCGGTCTCGAGCTGTTACAAAAGTTGGAAAGGGAAAAATCCTAAGTTATTCCTTTTTTTTGCGAGGGAAATCCTAAGTTATTCCGTAGGCTATACTTTCCTTTTCCCTCAAGCCTAATTATACTCCTAATCACCAACGCCACCGCCTTCCGGATTAAACAAATATATTCTATATGGCTGGTGCACATATCTCCACCGCACATGATATCTTTAATTTCCTTGCGTTGGTTCCTCGTAAATCTTGTCCCGTATATGCATGCACCTGAGTCTTGACCCTGTACGCCTGCATCCGATCAACTCCCAACAAGCGCGACGGAAACCCAGACTTTCGGAACAAGGCAGTCTGACGTCCAAGGCTTAAGTCTCGGGAAAGACCAGATAAAAACAAGCTTAAGTCTCGGTAAAGGACAGACAAAACTGAATTTTGTCTGTGTTCTTCAGCAACTCTAAAATACTTGGCCGTAGCGTACGCCTGCTTCACTTTCCTGCAAAACATGTCCAATACACTAATAATAGGGAGAAAATCATTAGTATCCGGCCAAATACTTAACAGCCGATTTAGGAAAACCCCAACTCGGCTAACCAGGTAAAATGCCAATTTTGGATGTCAACAAGGTGCATCGCCCCGTTCGACGCGGTGCTTCACTCACCGTCGCTCGAGGAGAGTTGGTCCTTAAAGAGCACGGTTCGATGTGTCTTATTGACATTGTGGCATCGGCGCTCAAGAAGATGAAGGTGAAGGTGTACATGGACGAACCACTCAGGGTGTCGTTCTCGGCGCCAATGGTGGAGCAGTCTCAGGGGTGCCTTGTTTTCGACGACTGGTGCGTCGACTTTGGCGAGCTATGGCTTATGGTGGCTGTGTACCACCGTGTTGTCGGGAAGCAACTACCTTGCCTCAACGTCCAATTCAGAGCTTATGTTTGTCTAATCTTCTTAATTCCTAATTAAACTTGGCTTTTCCTGAATAATCTTTTTTGCATGTGTTGGTCTCAATGACATCCATCCGATTTCGTATGCAGCCTGATCTGCCTGATCATCACGAACCATGGAGCTTCGAACAAGCCATAGAGCAACTCCCGGTGACCAACTTTTCTGTTTTGGAATTGGATATCACAGCTGATGGCCATATTTTTGGACCATTGGTGTTGCGCATGCTTTTGATTCAACCTGTTGTCATACAAAGGCTTAACATGTTCATAGACGAGGTAACCATTCAACCTTTATATATACCAGTAAAATATATCTTGTTATCTACGTTTGTCTAGTTTTTGTAGAATGGCCGTTGAACATATGAAGAACATTCACTCCAATTCCCTTTCAGAGGGAAAATTTGTGCTCAGTTGACTGCCCTTGTCAACAACCTAACAACTGGAGAAGCGAGAGTGTACCTTTAATCAATCTTGAAGCGGTACTAGTTGTGGGCGTCATAGGAAGAGATCATGAGTTTGACCTTTTGAGACTATTATTCCGATGCGCACCAGTGCTTAGGAGAATGTCTGTAAGATTATCCGACAGTGTTCCACCAAGTGAAACTGCATACAACAAAATTTGCAGCATTTATGAGGAATATCCTAAGGTGGAATGTTTAGTTTACAGAAATTGCGGTGAGTGGTTATTTTGAGTCCATAATTCGCATGTTTCTATATTCAACATGAAGTGTGATAGTCATCTATAGATTCGTATAAGAACTGGTTCTCTGTTTGTGCTGCTGCTGTTGTTTAAGTGAAATACTTGTTTGAACAGTTCACAGAATTTTGCCGCACGGTGGCAATTGTAATGCTCTCTTAAGAGGGTATTACTTGCTTACTCATTATTACTTGGTCACTTGTTCGTAACATTGATTTTTATGTGGTGTATATATAGCCAATTGGGCATTTTTTTTTCTGTCCTCACTGTTGAAGCATTCTATTTTTAGTTGTATGCTATGCTGAAACCACCAATAAAAATCAAACCTTTTCTTTTTGTTGTGGACAATAAGGGCGTTTTTCACCAAGGATAACTTATAAGAGGGTAGGACTGGGATCAGATTTGTTGTAAGGTAATGATGTCTAATATAATAAATACTACTTTTATCTTTCTCTCTGGCCAATTGCTAGAATGGTACTCGCTCTGTCCACAAATATTTAAACATTGAGCAACAATTTTATAAATATATACTATTTCTAGTTAGTTACATCTTATGATAGTCGGTTACATGATTCGTGACATTGGTTTTTGTGTTGTCGGGTGTTTTGCTAATGCGAGTTATAGAATCTTTTTTTTTAAAAAAAATCTCTTAGCACAAAGCAAGAAATCCTTATTTGTATAGAAGGGAGTACTAGAATTTTTTTTCTGGCAAAACTGTGAATGCCAATTATATTTTCTAATAGGAAAAATAAATTGTCAGGCAATGATTGTGATTATACCAATTTTGTGGGTAATTTGGAAGTACCAAACTTATACCCCTCTTTTTGTCGTATAAATTGCCTTTATGGGTGATTCTTCTCATTCTCATTGGTCAATTATGCAGATAAATGGGAAAAACCAAGTGGTAGCACTATGGGCAGTAGCAATGCCAGAGCGAGTGCAAGCTAAAGATATTTCTATGCCAGGCATGGGTCTCAAGACTCCAAATTGTCGATCGGTCAAAATAGGAGACTACACTTGAAGATAATTAATTTCAACGAGTTTTCATGGAACAAACAAGTAAATTCAAAAAATATAGCAATGTAAACGATGAATTTAGTTATATGATTTTTCTTATGAATTTAGTTTTATGATCATCTTGTTCTTAAGGATTTAGTTTTGTCATTAAAACTGTTGTGCAAGTCTTGTGCAACACTCATATACTCACGTCATGTTACGAATGGGGCCCAAGTCAACATGCTTTGTCTGAGAAAAATGTGAAACAAACACCACTTTGTGACAACTTGACAAGTGAAAACCCTAAATGTGTCCGTTTCATCGAGTGCACAATCACAATCAATAAGATAACTCGTTGACAAAAGTAATCAGTCTGCTAGAAATGTAGCATCAATCAAAATCAGTCGACTCCATATGTGCCATCATCCTTATTAGAGAGAATGCAGATATAGCAGCTATTTTTGGAGGTGAGTCATGCATTCCAAATCTTTATGCAGATCTGGTTATCAGTATACAATAGGAGGAAATAGCTCTAGAACTAGACATGTTCATGCAATAGAAAGTCGTGCCATCAGCAAAGCTCTGCAAAATCAGACAAGGAGAACGCAAAACAACCAATCAACGGTGCTGCATTCATCCCCTAGCAAATCAGTAATACTCGAACTTCATCGCTGGCGTTGCTCGTAGCCTCTGACGCTCAGGGAGCCCAACCTGTGGTGAAAGAACATGCAAGAGAAGCAAACCAAGCCTATATGGTAGCAGATGATGCCATGTCTAGCAAATGAATCATCATATCATATTTGTTAGAGTATGTGCAGCAGCACGGTCCGGCTCACTACACTCACGAGGCCACGCCCCCTATCCACAAAGACCCAACACAAAAAAACCACGACTACGTCACCTCAATCCAAACGTGAAATTATAGAAAATATGCTCGCAGAGGAGTGTCGAAACCAGGTTCTGAGATGCTAGATCTTGTAACCAAGCTACAAGCCATTTTCCTTATTAGCTAGATGTTTGTGCACCTTGTAGTCCTGGGTGAGCCCGATGCATACACTTCGTGGCATTGTTGCGTATTTTGCAGCAAGGCGCCGTCCTGCAATGTTCGACAACACTTGGAATTCTAATATACAAGCACAGATTGCAGGCAACCGATCGATCGATCACGTTTCCTTGACATCCTTGTTCATGCATGGAGCTCGTGTCTGAAAAGAGACACGAACAGAGCTCGTCGGTAGTACCCATGCTAGTAGGGCGCTCCTCGAACATGTGGAACGCAACGTCGTTGGGCGTGTGCCTGAGACATCCGACACGCTCTCTCGAGGATGATGACGTCCGTACCCACGGCCACGAGCAACAGCACAGCACGTGGCGAATTGATGGTCGACAGGCCTGCCCATGGTGAGCACGTGGCGAATTGAAGCAGTGTTCCGGCGCCAGGCGGTAGTCGATGAAGGCGATAATCTTGGGCCCGTGGTTCATTCTACACGCGTTCCTGGTGGTCGTGGCGCCGGCGGAATATTGAAGTGCTGCCATGCACGGCGCCCGCGCCGGAGGGGCCAACGCCTCACGTACTCGTCATGATCATGGAGCACTGCGACTCGTGCATCACTAGTTCACCACGAATCAAATCGGACACTTCGCCTTCGCTGCACACCACGACTTGGGATCATGGAGAGCCGGCCGCCAGGTTGCGCACGGACAACGGCGTGCAGAGGACATCGCGACGACGCGTGGCATGTGTTTCTCGCTCTCTATGCTCGTGCTCGAGCGCCGGCCATGCATGATTGAATCGGCGCCATGGCCAGGCTGCCTTTCCGTTGGTGCTTGAATTACACAAAGGCATCCGGGACCGGGAGACAGGCACAACGAAACCATTGGGCCGATGCGGTGCAGAGCATGACTCATGCCACGCACGGAGAGGGAGGCACGCCACACTGGCCGCGCTCCCGACGCGTTGCCTTGCAGGTTGTGTTTTCTCCTCTGCTGGAAACAAACTAAAAACCAATCGACCATGACCGAAAACTTCATCTCACAAAAAGTATGACTGATAAATCTTTCGTTTCTGTTTCGTTGTCTCAACACGTGGATCGGAGTGAAAGTTTCTCTTTTAGATGTGGTCTGACAAAATCACATTTCATGACAAAGTTGATGGTTATAATGAATGAATGGTTCAATTCACTTTTTTATGGCTCAAGCGTATTTGAAAGAGAGCAAGGCACACCTGAAGCCCTCAACCTAGTTCCATTGGTGCATGCCGTAGGGAAGACACTGGACGACTACATCAAGGGGTAAGGGATCTAGGTGTAGCGATATATACGGTAGGAGTTTTAAATTTGAGCTTAATGTCTTCCACCCACCATAGCGATAAGTATTGCACGGGATCACGTGTAAAATCTATTATCTTAGTATTTGAAGAGAAAAAGGAGCCACCACATTCGCTCTCAAGGCCACGAAATTACCACATTAATCGAAAAAAAAGAAAAGCTACGAGCCGTTGGATTTTATGAAGATTGAACGCTCTAGATTAATTGTCAAATAAGCATTAATTCGGAATAAAAAATAAAGAAAGCCAGAAGTCCATGTCGAACACAAGAGCTAATGTTTGGGAAAAAAATGAACAAGTAAATAATAATAAATTTCGGATTTGATCTGTGACGGGTTCAATCTAGAGTCCTGTGCACCTACAGTTCATTAAGAAACTTTATATCTTTTTCTTTTTGCGAACTTCTTTATATATCTTTGAGTCACAAGGGAAACAAACCATCAATAGGCCATCGATCATGTGAAAAACAAAACGAAACTGAGGGGATAAATGAAAAACAACCGCCGATATATATATCTGCTTATTTGGGTTCTGCTCATCAGGAGGCAGGCGATGACGATATGCTAGAAGCGGACGCTGACGCCGAACCTTGATACGCCACCATGGAGCCGTCCTTCTTGCTCACTGTTCCCCATAATCATCTGCAGTAGCACAAAGCTCTCGAACTGGCCCCCTTTGACGAGGTTGGCGAGAGGCTCCAGCACCGCGCACAGCTCAAGAGAGAGCGAGACAAGAAAGCGAGGAAACTACATCTAAGTCAGGAGACCAGCGGCATCCACGAGCTTCACGTCGGTGAGGCCTGAACCGCTGCCGCCCTGGACGAGTCGCGCCAAACCTGACTGCCGCCGCCCACGGAATTCCTTCCGCCCAGCAGTGAGGACTCTCGCCCAGGCCCCATGCCCCATGATCGCCTATTCGATCGCCTCAAGGCTCACTGTGGATCGCGCATGGTGGCATGGTGCGCGATAGCTCGCCGGCGCCATCTGGTTCAGGTAATCAAATTGCAATTCTTCAGTGCATAAATTGCAACTCCGAATGAACTGAAAACGCACGGTAATACACACCTCTATAAGCAAGACAACAACAATTTATTGCCAGAGCTTGATTAGGCAGGTATTGATCAGCCCAGTTACTTCATCTCCTGAAGAATACATATATACATTATTACCAACGCACTTTATTCTTCATCAAGCAGTTGTGAACTGAAGAATTATTTCAACGACTCCAGGCTCCAGCATGCTTGACCTTCTAGCCGCCGCTGCCGACGCCAACATGCTCGATCGACTGTCCACTTGGAGCCACCACAGCGTGCAGTCTCGGGCGGCACGTCGACAACGCCAGCATGCTTGATTGTAGCCCAATCACCTGTCGACTAGATCAAAACTGTAGATTCGGCAGTCCAATTGCAGTGCTGACGGGGAAGCAAAGGCCGTCAAGCAGTAAAAAAATAGAAGCAGAAAAGAAAGACAACTACATGCATTGCCGCCAGCTATACAAGTTACAGGCATGCATGGAAGCTTGACATCATATCGAAATTTGCAAGCTCGACGAGGCGATCAACCTGAGAAGGGATTTTCAAGCTGGACAAGGCAATGTAATTAATTTGAGCTGGTCGTCTTCAACCTATGGAGGAAAGCTAGCAACTGAGACAGCCATGGGCAGATGAGCATGGGAAACAACTAGAGCAGTGCACGCAGATAAGCAATTGCTATTATAACATATTAATAGAGGACTAGCAAGAAAGCAAAGGGTCATCAGATCAACGTGCTGCATATGTTTCTTCAACAACAACAACTACAAAAAGAGATCGATATTTGTGTTGATAACTGGAACGCCATGAATGTCAACCCTATGGAGAGAAATCGAGAATAGTTTGCATCTAAGGTTGGTGAAGCAAAGTACAGGGAAAAAAATGAATGGAACAGAAACTAAACGTAAACTACTAATACAGTGAGTGGATCACGTGGAAGAGAAGAACCTAATGTCAATGATAAAATGAATGAGTATAAGACTCTAGGAAGCAAAGTTTATATGGATCTTGCATGACCTCCAGTTTTCCAACTCCAGATCATAAAAGTAGGTGGGTCGTAAATTTTTTTTGCGAGTGCTTTTCATTGATAAAATTAACAAGCCATAGATTAACAAGATACGATAAGGGAGGCAACCATGAAACACAGCTTGCAGTCCGTGCAGTGAAAACAATGTTTGGATTCATAATATGATAACCGAAACAAGCTCAGATGGTTATATGATTGATTGTCATTATTAAATTATATTACTGACCAAAACCTTTATTTTCCATTGAAACTTATCACTGAGATATGATCTCTGCTAGAGGCTTTAATTTTGAATTTTTCGTCATAGCTCAAGTAATAATGTAGCCTCACAAACCTCAATTTGATCTTAAGTTCTAATATTAAATCGGTACAAAGGATTGAAGGCATGCAATCAGATTAAAAATTGAGGTGTCTTAACAGTCGTATTAAACATCTAGGTCTATATAATTATAGTTAATATAGGGATATAATGGAAGTCAACAAAAAAAAAGATGTTTGAAAGGTATAAGCATAACATTTACTCTTGCCTGTAACATAAATGAAATAAAAGGGATAAAAAAATCTAAATCCAATGGAAAATAATAAGGAAAATTTATATTTTTGATTATGTAAGGGAAAAGTATAAGTTTCAATGGCTAATAAGGAATTTTCTCTATGATGAACCTTACAAACTAACACTGAGTCATGCATTGTGGTGTGATTGCGTCCTGTGAGCCTTATCCATGTGTGGTGCATGATGGCTAATAGTAGATTAATATTTGAAGGTTAAAAGAAACACACTGACGTTATGATTTGGCATAACAAGCCTAGCCGCGCTATTAGCGCGGGCCATCCTACTATATTAACTACAATCCGTTGGATTTTTATGAACATCTAACGATCTAGATTAAACAACATACTCATATCAAAATAATTCACAATAATAATTCGGAATAAAAATTATAGAAAAGTAGTAGCCTTTTGCACGCAAGAAAGGTGGACTCCACAGTCCTGTCCGTAATCATACTTCAGTATCCGAATATAATATACATTACACTGCATGGTAAAGATTGAAAAGAAAGGAGGGGGGAATTATTTGCGGCAGCACAGCTATTTCAAAGCTTCTTTTATCTTTAGAAACTGCTGGTCTTACGTCTTGCTCAAGCAGATGAACATCAACGCATTATGCATCCACAGTGAACATTCGTACACGTGAAAGGAAATAGCATGTCATCTTGCCTAGAAAGAAACATATATGGTGTCGGTGCTGACAGATGGACAAAGCATGCAATACTGGATGGCAACAAACGAGATGATGATAATCGAAGAATATGGATCTCAGCTCTGAGAGTATCATGTAGCAAAGTGGCCAGCTTCTTCGATGGCGACGGAGGTGACACCGCAGCAGTCTGAATTGAAGCCCCTCGCGCAGACATATCAAGGGCAAGCATAGGGCCAACGTTTGGATGCTAGCTAGCAACGGTCTGCCACACCGCACCTGTGCGCGGCACAGATCCATGCCACAATCAGTGGCGAGAAAGTGCATCGAATTATACTCCCTCTGCCTATTTTATACCGTGTCATTTATAAGGGCTTGAAAGGTTTGAGATTTGTATCAAAATATAAGGGATTAAAGTAAGGTGACCCGCGCTAACAACGCGGCTAGAGTCGTTATAGTTACATATATGTTTCCTCTCTTTTTTCTATCTTTAGGAACAACTGGTGACTTGGTTTTGGGAGCTCCAAGTGAGTTGCTTTTTATATTAAGTTAACCATGGTAATTTTTTATTTTTATAATTTAAAGTAGGGAGTGACAAACCAGTTGCTTATTATTTGCTAAGTAATCTTGTGCGCATTTTGGTTGTTTCACAATTGGAGTCTAAAATTGTGGTAATCTGGGAAAAACATGAAGGATTTTTATTAACATAAATCATGAAGCATGAAGATTAATCCCACATAAAATGCGACACTGCATGGAGAAGAGCTATTCAACAACACAATTTTCTGTTGTAAATATACATATTGGAATTGTTTATCCTCTGCGCATGAAGATAAAAACGCAAAGCATAATTACGAATTTGCTAGGAGCATTTTTAGTTTTATTGTCCAACTTGGTAGTGGCACTAGGCAAGCAATCACACCCCGCAAGCTACTGATGATGGACCCACAAACTATGATAACCGAAGGAACATCAACTTGAGAAGGATTAACGTCCTATATGAAGATTCCCGCTGCGATAACGTTAATTTACATAAAAAAGCTTTATCAGCGCTAGCCCGCGCAATTTGCGCGGGTCACCTTACTAGAAATTCTCACGTTAATCAGAAAAAAACAAAAATGTGAACCGTTGGATTTTATGAAGATTGAACGGCCAAGATTGAACCGTTGGATTATTGTAATACAACTCTAAGCTAGAATTAATCATGACCGTCATATCTGATTTGCTAAAGATAGTATGCAATACCGTCTCTAAAAAGAAGAAGATAGTATGCAATACGTACTGGTACAAATCGCATAGCAACTTAGGAGTCCATAGCCTATGCGTTCAGGTACTAAAAAAAACCAAGTTATCAGTGAAGGAACTTTCCATCTGATTATTGCCGTGGAGCAATTAGGGATTAACGATGGCCCAGTGTACGTCGGATAGATCGACGACCTCTCCCTCGCCATCACAATGGCACGCCAGGATCGCCTCATGCCGTACCTTCGCGGCAACAACCCCTGCTCCCCGACGGCGGCGAGGTCAACGTCGCGCTCAGGGTGTGGCGATTGAAGCAGGACACCCGGAACCTTCTGACGTCCTGGCAACGTCCATGATGGCGCAGTACGGCATGACTAGCTCCGTGACGCCATGGACGCACTACGGCGATGGAAGCAGCTCGACGCCAGCGGTGTCGACCGGATAAGGAGATTATTGCGCCGTCAATGGCCGCAAACGGCGCGGGGCAGAATTGAGTTCAGCTCCGATGGAGGATTCTTGGATATCACGACCTGCATTGGGAAAGCTTCCGGTTACGTGAATGAACTTGCGATGAAGCATTGGCGTATGGTCGGCAAGTTGATTACTTTGGCCGTTGAGTCGTCCAGTTGTCGAAAGCAATAATCGCACCAATTATGGAACGTTTGCAGCCAAGCGTTGATTCAATTGGATCCGACCCTGTCTCGCACTATGCAACTCCCCGTCTGCCTCGGTATAGCTGCGCTCGACCGACTACCGTGTGCGCGGAGCTGCAGGCTAATGAAATCGGATTTCAATTGTACCCGAGTGGTCTGAGGCGGTGCCACTGGCTGCTGACCATGATAATGTCACCTCAGCCCGTTCGTCAACTAATGTCAAGCAGACAAAAGATGAGCAAAAAAAAAAATCGTAGGAGAAAAAGAGACGAGCATCAACCATCAAGGATGCTGATCAAGGAGGAGCTCGACGTCCAGCTGCACCGCACGCTGCAGCCTGCAGGTCACATTACCAGAAGAGTGTGAAAAAACGACGCTGACTAGGAAACCAATGAATGTTGCTCTGCAAAAATCGCCTTGTGGCAAACTGCCAAAGTCGATAGCAAGAATCCGAGTGGCGAGTAGGGAAATGCTGAGTGTCTTGACCTGCCGGACATCGATGGCTTGGCAGAGGTGGACAAGAAGTCTGATTTCAACAACCTTGAGCATCAGAAAGACATGGTCTTGGTGACCGTAACGACTAACGAGGGCATAGCTTTGTTGTTGATAAGATCACGCAGGTTGCGCCGACGCTTGACGTCTGGCTGGGTGAGTCGCTGACCTTTGTTGATGAATATATGGACAGGCATAACTGGGTTCACGCACTGCGGTTCATACCCGGCCCTTGGAGGCTTCAGTGTGGATCAATCACATACAGATACAGGTAAGCAACCAAGAACAACATGGGCAACAAACTATGCAGACATTTGATCATTGTTTGCAGGAAAAAAAAATTTAGATGGTTTGCTTTTGGATTTAATTGGCACAGAAACGGATGTCTAAAGCACAGCATCATGCCTCTGTTGAGCAGCCAGCATGCCTTCCCATGCATATGCATGTCATCAAACTAACTCTACTTATGCTTTTTTTTTTGGCGATGAACTCTTACTGATGACTTAACACAACGGTTAAGCTCATATGTTCATATTCTAAATTAGTCAGTATATCTATCCTTACATAATTGTCTAGCTATTCTGTTGGTTCTGACCATCTGGCTGCTATTTGAAGGTGTTTTCAAGAAAATTTCATTGTACAAATCGACTGTTGTTCCTTATTTTCTTATAGAATAAAGTCAATTTCTTAAACACATCTCATTTTGGTGTTGCAAAGGACTGAAGTACATCAGCTGATGAGCAAGCAAAGGAAGCACTAAGAAAAACAGAGGCAGGCAAAGGAAAGAAGCATGCATCCATACAGGATGAACTTGAGCATGTATAGAATCTGAACATCAAGATTAGGGGTTTGCTGGCTGCCTGGCTCCAACAAATTGATGAACTTGAGCATGATTTGTAAGCTCCGTTCACACAATTCTCACAAGAGCTGTCCTATCGAGAAATACTGGGAACTGGGAAAGCCATGGACATGGGAAATAATCCAATGATATTGCGTATGCTTGCTCCATGACTTTGGTAATCAAGACTTTTGGTAAGACTTTTGCACTGGCTTCTCAACAGTTTTTGGTGACCCTGCCTACCGATCGAATGGGTCAAAAGAAAATTACTCAGTTGAAAACCCATCCAAACATCCTAAATGGTTTACACTAGATAACAAAAATTGACTTTTTCCTCTCTTCCAAATCATGAAGTACCCTTAGAATTATTCGCATTATCATTGAAAAGCTGCTATGCCAAATGTTTTCGAAAATGGCTTCACCTCAACTAAAAAAACTACTTTATGTAAGTTAGAGTCAGAATTCTTCTAAGACCGTGCATGCAGAAGACACACATTTATCCAGCAATGGTATTTTAATTGATTGGTTTTTTATTGAATAGACAAATATGGGTATCCTTCATTTTGGTTGGCACATGATCTGGGATGAACTTTTAGAAATGAATCTAATCGATTTTTTTTTTTAAAAAAATGACTGCAATCAACTAGCCACACCTTTAAAATAATTGAGATATAAGGAATATTATTCTTTTCTTTGGTTTTTTTATATGTTTCATAGATCACTCTTTGTGTGTAGAACTCTGATGTGCTTTTATTCGGTTATACCTTATTTTGAAGTAAAGATGATTATAGTTTCAACTTCCTTGATAGTAACAGCCAGTCTCAATAAAATTATTTTGTTATCTATAAACATGAATTTAAGAAAATAAATTAAGTTACTAAAAAAATGTAACAAGCCTAGCCGCGCTATGAGCGCGGGCCAGCATGCTAGTTATCTCTAATTGATAAATGACACATTGACGTACGGAAGGAAATAAAAAGAAGCTTTGGTTGCACCTCCAATATAAGAATGGGGATATCACCGGTACACGGCTCAATCTCATCACTTGAAAAACATGAGTGTATTACGGTGCTACGATCCATTGGTACTTGAATTAGAACATGACTTATACCTAGTATCATAATTATGTGTCAAATCACTTGACCTCCATCACTGGGTGTGAGAGGTATTGGGAATGAATTGTTCACTGAGTGTGAGTAGCATGGAAGAGGTCGTATATCTAGGCCTGATGCATGGACCCAATGACGCTCTCCTTTCCCAGCAACCCCACTGCCCTTGGAGTGAATTGCATGGACCCGACTTGCTTCATCATCTTGGGTTTGATTGGTTACTTGGATGAACCAGGCCTAGATATACAGTAGACTTACTAGAAGGCTTGCCCATGTTGTGATCCCAAGGCACAAGAGTGTGATGAGCAGGGTATGGGACGTGGTCTGGCGCCGCGCTGACTAGATTTGAGTGCATATCCCCGATGCGTCTCGCGCGGGATCCTGGCTCCAGAGAAACACTTGGAGGACGCCGCCGCCTATACGGTGCTCCAGAACATGTTTGCGTGACATCAACGTCTGACACTTCGAGTACAAAGGACCCGCGAACAAGTCTATATATAGATTATAGACAAATGGAGGAGCTGCGTCTTAGAGCATCTCCAGCAAGGCCTCTACTTGAGCTCCTAGTCTATTATTTAGAAGTATGAGGCAAAAAATCATCTCCAGCAAGGACCCTACTTGGGCTCTCATTTTGCATGCCTCCCCCCCAAAACTCCATCTCCAGGCTCCCATTCGTAGGGTCCTCAATCCCCCCTCTCATTCGTCGTGGGTCTCACCTTTTTTTTCATTTTCCTTTTATTTTCTCTTCTTTTTCTGTTTTTCTCTCTTCTCCCTCCTCCTCCGGCACACCATAGCGCGATCTCGCCAGGCGCCCTTGCCCCCTCTCCCGCATCGCGGGTCGTGCCGCCTCTCCCCCGCCGGCGGCCACCCGAGCTCGGCCAGGGCGATTCACCCTCCACCCAGCCTCGATTCGCCGTCGAGGAGCTCGGCCATGGCGATTCGCCAGATCTGCGGCGCCCTCGACGAGCTCACGCCAGGCCGCGCCGAGGCCCACGCCTCCATCGACGACTTCCCCAACCCCGCCGCCCCCCGCCTCCCTCGACGAGCTCGACGACGACGACGCGACGGGGAGCTGCACCGAGCTCGCCGCCATCCTTCCTCGCATCGGGCGCACGTCGAGCTCGCTGTCATCCCGCCTCCCCGAGCTCAGTGCGCCGCTTCGTGTCGACGAGCTCCGCTCTGTGCGCGACCACCTCCCGCTGCGACCCACCGCCGCCTCCCGTCGCGGCCAGGCCTGCCCCCGCCTCGCCCACCCGCCATGCCGAGTGCTGCCGGCCGATGCCACGGCGCCCCAGCCAGGCCGCCCTTGGTGCCGCGCGGGGGGAGCTGCCGCTCGCCGAGCCCGCGCGCCCACCCGCCGGCCGTGGAGCTCGCCTGCATTGTCCTCGGGGCGGAGAGGAAGGAGAGGGGAAAGAGTGAGAGACACTGACGAGGAGGACCCACATATGTAGGGGCTGAGATTTAAGAGGTGCTGCTGGAGTTGGAAGCAAAATGTGGGAGCTTGAGTGTAGAGACCGGCTCCTAAATGGCATGTAGGGGCTTGGATTTAGAGGCTCTTACTGGAGATGCTCTTATCTCCCCTCTTGCCCTAACGTTCCCACTCCCTCCCTCTGTATATATGCCCCTGTCACCTCTTCATCAGACACCTTGTGTTGTGGCTCACTGTGAGCTGTATGGCGTGTCCTCTAATAACGCTTGTCACTTGATCTTTGCGCGTGTTAGGAATAATTAAAACTTGACCATGGTGTCGTCACGTTCATGTCGCGCGCGTGCGTACGTGGTTGGTCTAGTTCGTGTCTGTGTGACTGCCAACGCTGCAGTTGGATGAGTATGGAACGATGTGTGTTCGACGTTCTGGTTCGGTAAGTGAGGTGGTTAGTTCACGAACGCAAGGGTCAGGGCTCGGCGATGCCCCGTTGTTCCGGGCATCGAGACGATCGATGCGTGCGGACCGTTCGACTCACTGAGTGCTTCCGGAGGGCATGGTCATCGGCTACGTCACGGCTGGGAGCACTCAGACAAGACAACTGGGCCGAGCGCGCGCGTCCTCTGCTTTGGCCCAACTGCTGCATGCCGGGTTCCGGCTGCTACTCGTAGTCCCGCGTCGCGCCAGAGACCAGGCCGGCCAGCCTCTGGGACGCGGTCGTCTCCTCGCCGCCAGCGAACAGCTGCACGGCGAAGCGGTGCACCAAACCACCAGCGATCGAGTTCACTGACCTCCAGTTGCGTCGGCCAGCGAGTTCACTCACTCCAGAGTGCTAACAGATTAACCCAAATGGCACTGCTGTCAGATGATCTGAAGCACGCACGGACTGTCGATATTTGCTCCGCGACAGTGCCGGCATGCCCTTTGACGATCGCATGTTCTGAGATATCAAACACCTGAACCTGCACTGCATGCTGTTTGTCGGTGTTATGGAAACCGGGGTCTCCAACACCGGCCAAACATACAAGAGCGTCATAAAAGATCCCAAACTTGTGGGCCACTTTGACAAGACAAGACACAATAAAGAGAGCACATTTTCCTCTCTCTCCCTTTCTCTCTCATGCATGTATCACGGGAGGCGCAAGGCAACCAAGGTCAACAAGGGTGCTTGCATAGCTGGGGCCCACGGCTATTACTTTTCCCCTCTCTCTTGCATGTTTCAAGGGAAAGCGACATCATGATCAGGCAGGGAATCTGTGGTGGGCCCGTGGCCTGCATGTGAGCAAGGGCGGCAGCTCTTTCTCTCCCGGGTATTGCCGCGCGTCCGCACCGGTAAAAGGAGGCGTCCCATCTGCAGCATCTCGGCAGCGGCAGCCCGCCCGGGTTCAAGGACCAAGGCAACAGTAGCAGCTCGTCCAGGTTCAAGGACCAAGGCAGCAGCGCGCCGCGTAGGGAAAGGTTGCGTCATGTCTGCCGTGCACCCCATACCGCTTTTATTACTCCTTTACTGCCCGATGTGGGATTCCCTCCTTGGTGAATAAAAGGGGAGGACCCGGGGCAGGCAAAGGGGGCCTTGGCCCGGCTGACTTCTTCTTCCTTCTATTCTTCTTCCTCCGGCTGGAGGTCCTCTAGCTCAAGGACATGAGCACTTCTCCACTGTAATATTCTACTAAAAATACCCAAATAATCCAGACATGCAGGACGTAGGGCTATTAGCCTCTGGGCGGCCCGAACCTGGGTAAAATGCTTTGTGTGCTATTTATTTTGCACCAATCCTCTACGAGATTTGCAGCGTGTTCATCCCCTAACCGAATCTCAAGGGCGGTTCTTGCTAACCCCCCATATGTGGTTTCGTACACTAACATTTGGCGCGCCAGGAAGGGGGATGAGGCGCTGTAATCTCGGTCACTCGATGTTTTCTTGCTCTTTTCTTTGCAGTTTGAGCGCAAACCATGACGGAGCAAAGCCGTCTTGCTACCTCTCGGCGAAGAGGTGCCTACTCCCGGAGATCCGGATGGAGACGACGTACTTCAAACTGCTTCGCACCGCCGGCAAACGGCATGCTGGCGTGCCTGCTCCGGACGTGCCATTGGCCCCGGCCGGGTGCCTCTGGCCCTGGAGCACGGCTTCCTAGTGTGGCCTGCGATGGTAGCTGCCCCAAGAACATAGCTGGTGACAACGAAGCTCCAAGCACGGCTCCAGGCCGTGGTGCGGTCCAGGCCGTGGTGCGGTTGCCTTGCATGCGCCAACGGCCGCCGAACCGTGCTGCCGCTGACCGAGGCTGACATGCACACGACGCAAGCTTGTGAGAGCGCGGCTGAGCTTGCGTGATTCCAGCACATGTGCCTCATGCCGCGGAGAAGCAATGGACCGGAAGCACCATAGTACATGTCTCTCTATGTTAAACTAATCAATCTCTCTTTGTTTACTACCTGGAAAGCGATCCACCATGCGCCTGTGTCCTTGGTGCCTTTCCTGGGTGACACTGTGGGACCCGTGCCTTGATAGCCCAGGGGCAAGTGGCTCCACGGATTCCGACAAGAGGCAATGGAAAAGTTTCCTCCTAGCATGCTTGCACTGACGTTCGCGAGTAGCATCCTGCACATGCCGGACCGAGAACGCCGACGACTCCGTGCGGCTGGAAAGCGGTCCCGCACGGCCCGGCGGCGGCCTAGCCTGGCGGCGGCAAGGCCGGAGCTCTGCACTAGGCAGCGCGGTGCTGGGCAGCGACGTCGCACACCTTGGCCGCAAAAAAGCAGAGCAGCCTATCCAGCGACCCGCATTGGAGCTGTACCGCCGTGGCGGCTTGTCAGCGACTCGCGGCCGGACGAGGAAGCCGCTCGGCACGAGCCGCACCACGGGCGACCGCGGCCGCGACGCTGCAGTGGTTCCGGCAACTCGCGACCAACATCATGCCGCGCGGACGCCGGAGTTGCGTCGCGTGCACGCCGCATCCAGCGGCCCACGACCGAAGCTCCGACGCGGCGACAGCATGCCCAGCCACTCGCGGCGACGTAGCGACGGCCTTGCGTGGAGGCAGCAGGGCCGGGGGCTCCGCAGCGATGCCAGCGACGAACACACGTAGCAGCAGCAACGGCACCGGGTCTCCGCGGCGTGGCGAGGCTCCGAAGCGGTCGCGACCACACGGCGCGTGCGGCGGCGCATGAGGCCACGACTCGTCGATGTGGCGACCCGAGCGGCCTCCTCACTCGACTGTCAGCCCGCGGCAGCGGCAACCTCAACCCGGACTGGTGCCATGGGTGCGGCCTCGCGCGACGACTACGAGCGTGAGAAGACCCGAACGAGTTCTCCGGCCTGGGCTCGCCGGCCAACTTCCGAGGCGTCGCCGATCCCGCCGTGGCTTTGGTCCGGGCTCACCGGCCAACTCCCGGGCGTCGCCGACTTCAACGCCCGGACGCCGTGGCTTCGGCCCGGGCTCGTCGGCCAGCTCCCGGGCATCGCCGACTTCAACGCCCGGACGCCGTGGTTTCGGCCTGGGCTCGTCGGCCAGCTCCCGGGCGTCGCCGACTTCAACGCCTGGACGCTGCGGCTTCGACCCGGGGTCGCCTGCCAACCCCTGGGCGTTGCCGAATTCAACGCCCGGACGGTGCGGCTTCGGCCCGGGCTCACCGGCCAACTCCCGAGCGTCGCCGACTTCAACGTCCGGACGCCGTGGCTTCACGGCCTGGGCTCGTCGGCCAGCTCCCGGGCGTCGCCGACTTCAACGCCCGACTTCAACGCCCGGACGCTGCGGCTTCGACCCGGGCTCGCCAGCCAACTCCTGGGCGTTGCCGAATTCAACGCCCGGACGGTGCGGCTTCGGCCCAGGCTCACCGGCCAACTCCCGGGCATCGCCGACTTCAACGCCCGGACGCCGTGGCTTCGGCCCGGGCTCGTCGGCCAGCTCCCGGGCGACGCCGACTTCAACGCCCGGACGCCGTGGTTTCGGCCCGGGCTCGTCGGCCAGCTCCCGGGCATCGCCGACTTCAACGCCTGGACGCCGCGGCTTCGACCCGGGGTCGCCAGCCAACCCCTGGGCGTTGCCGAATTCAACGCCCGGACGGTGCGGCTTCGGCCCGGGCTCACCGGCCAACTCCCGGGCGTCGCCGACTTCAACGTTCGGACGCCGTGGCTTCGGCCTGGGCTCGTCGGCCAGCTCCCGGGCGTCGCCGACTTCAACGCCCGACTTCAACGCCCGGACGCTGTGGCTTCGACCCGGGCTCGCCAGCCAACTCCTGGGCGTTGCCGAATTCAACGCCCGGATGGTGCGGCTTCGGCCCAGGCTCACCGACCAACTCCCGGGTGTCGTTGACTCCAACCCGCGACACCATCGGCTCCTACCCGGGGGCTTGTCTCGAACTCGCCCCGGCTTGGGGGCTTACGCCGGGCTCTCACCCCGGGTCGGGGGGTGCGATTTCGGGGGTCTCGCGCCGTCTACTTTGGGCTCGCCCGAAGCTCGTGCCTCCGATATCGTGAACTCGCTCCATCAACCTGGGGGCTACCCCGAGCTCACGCGGCCAACTTGTTGGCTTCCCGGCTCGGCAAGTGAGCGGGGTCTTGCCACGTGGCTACCCCTGGCGCGGCCGCGACGCGGGCGTCACACGTGGCTACTCCGGGCGCCCCGACTTAAATGGCACAACCACCAGACGCCCGTCCGAGATCACGCGCGTGTGGCCCCGCGGGGCTCGCGGTCGCAAGCGAATCCCGCGGGGGTCTCACCGGACAACAGGAGGGGCGCGCGCCCGAGCAGGCGGACTTCGATCGTATGGGCTGCGCAGCCTTTGACCAGGCGGACTTCGATGCGCGCACATGGATGCACCGCCATATCCTGGCAGCCGGGCATGGTGCTGCGCAGCTTGCCTGGATGTGGCAACGCGCGCGGGGTGGCCCCATGCTGTGACAACGCCGAAAGGGCAACTTGGAGGCTTACTCCCCACAGCAAACCCTCATCTGGAGACACTGCACGGTTGCGCCGACGGCTATACTAAAACCAGCTGTCTCTTGCACTCGCACCAAAGCCGACTGATTTGCTACGGTCGCACTAAGCCGACTGTCCCGTACAGTCGCACATAAGCCGACCGTTCCGCTGCAGTCGCACCAAAGCCGATCGCCCCGTCACGATCGCACAAAAGTCCACTCCGGTGCCCCGCTCCGGCGGAGACCGTTGGCCACGGTCGCCCAAGTCCACTCCGGTGGCCCGCTCCGGCGGAGACCACTCGCCATGGTCGCGCTAAAGTCCACTCCGGTGGCCCGCTCCGACGGAAATCCGACTCCAGTCATGGTGTCCTCGGCGAAAGGCAATCCCTTTCCCGCCGAGAAGGACCGCTTTCTGCGTCGCATTCGATCGTCGATATGGACAGGCTCGCGGTGCCGCCATATGCGAAGGATCACAGAGTCGTTACGTGGGTGCCATGTGGAATTCACAACCTCAAGCGCAATCAAGAGCAAGGCTCTTGCCGAGTTCGTGGCAGAATGGACGCCCGGTCCTGTGGAAGAGCGTGAAGAGCTCACCGCGCGTCCAGCCAGAGACGAACCCTGCGAAGGCGACGATGTCTGGACCATGTACTTCGACGGGTCCCTCACCTTACAAGGCAATTCCTTTCCTGTCGAGCAGGACTACTTTCGGCGCCGCATTCGATCGTCGATATGGACAGGCTCGTGGTGCCGCCATATGCGAAGGATCACCGCGCCGCTACATAGGGGCCTAAAAGAGTTGGAGTTGCTGCCTATGCCCTGGTTGTCATGCTTGGTCCTACACCCGTAACACCTGCTTGGCTTAAGGTCGCTCTGACTCCGCTGGTTCCGTAATTTCACCCAAGAGCAAGGTCATTTGGCGCATGGCGCCGACCCATTTGAGGGAGGCCTTGTGGGGTCGCAATGTGAGCTGCTTAAAGGGTTGGAGGTGCCATCTACGTACTGGTCACCTAGCCTGTGGATACCCGTGGCATCGGCCTGGCCCAAGGTCGCCCCTGTGGTCGTCACCTAAGCCCCGATCGCCTAGCTTGGTCACACACACGTGGCACCAGTTCGGCCGATGTTGTCCCGATTCTTGAAGCACTCGTGTTTGCACCCGCAGGTCATCACTCCAGAGATAACAAGATTAAATACAACAAATTAGGCCTCATCGCCGGTCTCGTTGGTGCCCTGCGCCCGGCAATAAGGCCGGGGGCTCCTGTCGGTGTTATGGAAACCGGGGTCTCCAACACCGGCCAAACATACAAGAGCGTCACAGAAGATCCCAAACTTGTGGGCCACTTTGACAAGACAAGACACAATAAAGAGAGCACCTTTCCTCTCTCTCCCTTTCTCTCTCATGCATGTATCACGGGAGGCGTAAGGCAACCAAGGTCAACAAGGGTGCATGCATAGCTGGGGCCCACGGCTATTACTTTTCCCCTCTCTCTTGCATGTTTGAAGGGAAAGCGACATCATGATCAGGCAAGGAATCTGTGGTGGGCCCGTGGCCTGCATGTGAGCAAGGGCGGCAGCTCTTTCTCTCCCGGGTATTGCCGCGCGTCCGCACCGGTAAAAGGAGGCGTCCCATCTGCAGCATCTCGGCAGCGGCAGCCCGCCCGGGTTCAAGGACCAAGGCAACAGTAGCAGCTCGTCCAGCGCGCCGCGCGGGGAAAGGCCGCGTCATGTCTGCCGTGCACCCCATACCGCTTTTATTACTCCTTTACTGCCCGATGTGGGATTCCCTCCTTGGTGAATAAAAGGGGAGGACCCGGGGCAGGCAAAGGGGGCCTTGGCCCGGCTGACTTCTTCTTCCTTCTCTTCTTCTTCCTCCGGCTGGAGGTCCTCTAGCTCAAAGACATGAGCACTTCTCCACTGTAATATTCTACCGAAAATACCCAAATAATCCAGACATGCAGGACGTAGGGCTATTAGCCTCCGGGCGGCCCGAACCTGGGTAAAATGCTTTGTGTGCTATTTATTTGCACCAATCCTCTACGAGATTTGCAGCGTGTTCATCCCCTAACCGAATCTCAAGGGGCGGTTCTTGCTAACCCCTCATATGTGGTTTCGTACACTAACACTGTTGAATGTATTCCAATGAGTAGTATACTGCTGCTGTTCATAGCCGGGCACCACGAAGCCAGAGTACCGAGGCGCCACCACGCATGTCTCCGTCAGTTTCCTTGCTCGTCGGGAGGGGCTATGGCACAATGCAGTCCCCTGAGGTGCGCCGCGGTACGTGCCCGGAATGGAGGCCACTGGCCGTGCTCCCGCAAGCTCTGTTTTCTCCTCTGCTGGAAACAATCAGTCGACCATGTCCGAAAATTTCATTCTCTCCTGAATCTTCCATTTCAGTTTTGTAGTCTGAACAAATGGAATCAAAGTTTTTTTCGTTTCAGTCTTTTTTGTCCTAACTTTACATGTGTAGTGCTATGCAAATTACGGCAAGATGTGCAGAACAAGTTCATGGTCCACAAGCTGCAATATTTTGCGATATTTTGGCTGCAGATCACCTAGTCCCTCAACTTCTACTAATCCCCAATCCGTCTCATAGTTCCCTTAGACAATAGTGACACCACTGGTGCAGTTTTTAGAGTATATGGTTGTGCGGCTTGTGTCAGAGTTTTGAATGAATGTTTTGATTTGCTTTTATTGGATGAAAAGTATTCACAAGCTGCAAGGCACACTTGAAATTGTCTTGACATGTTCAGCCAGGGTTCACCGATATATATCGGACCAAAAACCCTTGAACCTAGCTCCATTATGGCCCTAGGGAAGTCACCGGATGACTATATCAAATGGTAATGGATCTAAAGATGAAAGTAGGCAAAACTTTTTCAGTTCTTGATAGGAGTTTTAAATTTTCATCCACCCACCATTGCATTATAGCAATGTGTATTGCACAGTACAAGACATCACATGTACAATGTTCTCCATTGAAGAATGACACAATAAACAAAAGGAAAGAACAAGAATTGGAAAACTATGACTGCACCGGCTATATATGAACGGAGATGTCACCAATACGCAATCCAATTTCACCACAAAAAGAACATGCGAGCATTATGGAGCTCCAAAGGTACTCGAGTTAGGAGATGATATATACCATGTATTCTTAGTATGTGCCAGATCACTCGATCTCCATCGGTGGGTGTGAGAGGTATTGGGATTTAGGAATGTGTTTTTCACCAAGTTTGAATATGAAGGATGAGACTGATGTGTCCCGATGCCGTTGAAGTCCATGAAGGTGTGGTCCACTGCTTGTTCTGCGAGTGCGGCCCTCCAACGACATGGGAGATGTTGGGACTCTCCTCGCAACCCTCCTTCATCAGTGCTCTTGTGAACATTCACGCTCTTGGACGACGGAACAGCACGATAACGTCCTCAGAAACGATTACTGAGCGATGACGACTTATTCGGTGACTCTGCCGATGCCGTTCGATACCCAGCAGTGGCAGGGTGCTCGAGCCAGGGCAGAATGTGAAAGTGACGAGCAGTCCAATACGCGTGCTGGTACGATCCGCTGAGCCCGGAGCTTGAAAATGTCAAACACATCCACGAACGTGTACCATGAAAAGGGATGTTATTTTAGAGAGTTCAACATTACAGTATATTTTGCATGTGAACTTTAAGAACAAAATATTGCCAATATTAAAATGTATTCTTGTTGTTTTAAATATGTGCGAACAAGCTTTTGTTCGGTGATTCACACTCAAGAAACATGTAAGGTCTCCTGTAACTTGTATGTCTCCTGTAACTGGCATTTGTATCGGACTCTCAAAACTGTAAAATTATCTGCATGCATGTGATCCACAACTTGAAACAAATGTTATGGGACAGCTCTCTGACATAATGTTGGACAATTTGCAATGAGTTTCAGTATCGACCTTAGATGAATTGTTTGTTTGTCCAGTCCAGCACTAGAATCAGTGTGCTTCGGCTAATCGAAATCGGGAGATCATTCCTAGCATACTAGAAAATGTCTACATCTGAATGTGAAGATTGGACTGGATGCCTTCGCTGTTAAAAATTCAGTCGGCTCTGCAAGAGTCTATATATATACCTCAATGCTACCGTTTGGTCCTCCCGTGTACGAGTAGCATGCTACTGTTCCAAGCTTGATCAATGCACAGCCATGGCGAACAGTGTTAAGGGCCGGCCGGCGTCCAGGCATCGCCGATGCATCCACGACACCGTCCTGGCCCACACGTTCGTGATTACGGGCAACGCCTTGGTCGAGACTGTTCAGGCACGCGGATTGTTCCGGCGAGCGCGCCCCGGCAGCTCAAGGTCCTGTAGGGCATGGGCATCGGCTACGTTCATGGCCGCGCGACACGACTGGTTTCGCCGGCCAGCAGCTCAAGGTCCTGCAGAATCGAGCCCATGTCGTCGCCTCACGTCGTCATGGAGGCATGGAGCCCTGCGCTTCATGACTAATCCACCACGACCTAGGACCAGGCAACTAGCCGAGCACCTGGTCCTTGCCAGGACGTCGCTTTTGCTGCACGCCACGGCTCGCCGGAGCGCCGCCCGTTCGATCTGAACGACTTCTAATACGGCCTTGCCAAGGCTGAGCAGAGGAAATGTGCACGACGGAACCAGAGAACCGGCCAAGGCGCCGCAGCGCATGACTCCGTCAGTTTAACGCTCGCGCATGCAACTTGCTCGTCAGGAGGATGTACGGTGCAACGCAGTTTCATGGGGTGCGCGGTGGTCTGACACGGTAAGGTAGGCAACGTTCCAAGCTCTGTTTTGTCCTCTGCTGGAAACAACTAGTCGATCATGACCGAAAACTTCATTTCAACAGTATGATGATTGAATCTTTCATTTTCATTTTTGTTGTCTGAACATGTTTAATGAAAGGTTTTTTTTTTGTTACAGTATATGAACTTTATACTCCTCTGTTCAGAAATATTTGACGGCAGGTGAGGTGATTTGTACAGGGAGTACGTGCTCTGATGATGATGGCAGTACGAGCAAAACAAGTCCATTGTCCGCAAGTCTACCAGACGTGCGTCGGTCATGGAAAATGTGTTATAATATTTGAGCTCTAGACCACCTGGTCCTAAACTGGCTGCTAATGCCCAATCTGATTTATCGTTCCCTTGGACAGTAATGGCACCATTGATGCGGTTTCAGAGTATTATTGTGCCAGAGTTGATTTTTTTTTTTAATGAATGGTTCAATTCACTTTCTTTGGTGAGAGTATTCAACTTCAAAGGCTGCAATGCACACTTGAAGTTGACCTGACATGCATGCGCAAAGACCTCAAATGACTCATTATTGGACATTGTTTTGCCCTAAGGAAGTGACCGGACGACTACAAGGGGTAAGTGATCTATTTATGCCCGCAAAAAAAGGGGTAAGGAATCTAAAGATAAAAGTAGGCAAAACTTTTCGAGTAAAGTACATGGTGGTGGTCCTTAAAATTGTCTCGCTGTGTCACTTGGGTCCCTGTATTTTTGAAATGCAAACTAATGGTCCATAAACTTGTCATGTTGTGTCATTTTGGTCCATGTACTTTCGAAATGCAGAGTAACGGTTCCTAAACTTGTTCTGTTGTGTCACTTTGATCCAATCAGATCGGTCACATTGTGTCACCATTCAATCGGGTCTTGAATCCCTACGGACGCTGACATGACAATGTCGTAAAAGCACGTGATGCCAAAAAAGGGCATGTCTCGACAAGGTGAATTCACACTTTAAATTAGAGTAGTTTAGAGAGTCCGTCATAGAAGCTAACAACCAGCTGCCCGCCGAAGCGTTGCTTTGAGCAGCGAGCATGATGGGCCAACCATGCAACTCCGGCATCATTTTGCATGAAGAAAACGGCATGGGAGCGAGGCAAGAGAGTGATATTTGAGCTAGCTTAACCTTACGATCATGGAGCTTGACATGGTGTTTGCTGATGTTGGGGATAGCCACAAGATGGAATTTGAATATAATTGGACATTTTCTTGTAGTAGTGGGAGAAATCAACGATAGTGTGGCTGGCCAAAATGGAGGGGGCAAAGGTTTGGCCAAGATCATGTATTTCTATGTGTTGGGTCCTCGTTGGCTTGCCATATCAGTGCTCGGAGCTAGTCGAGATCCGATTGGATCAAAATAACATGGCGGACAAGTTTAGAGACCATTAGCCCTGCTTTCAAAAGTACATGAATCAAAGTGACAAATCAGGACAAGTTTAGAGACCATTAGTCTGCATTTCGAAAAATATGAGGACTCATATAAAACAACGAGACAAGTTTATGGACCGGCCATGCACTTCACTCAAACTTTTTTTAGTTCATGGTAGGAGTTTGAAATTTGCACTTGATGTTTTCCGACCCACTATATGTATTTTTCCACCCACCCACCCACCCACCCTTTAGTCCATGAGAGATCATATGTACAATCTTCTCGATTAATAAAAGGACATGAAAAGCTCTGATTGCACTTGCTATATGTGAACAAGGATGTCACTGATATGCAGTCTAATCTCATCACTTTGAAAAACATGAGAGTATTGTGTTGTACTTGAATTAGATGATGACATATATCCAGTATCCAAAGTATGTGCCGTATCACTCATTGTCCAATGGTGGGTGTGAGAGGTATTAGGAATGGGTTGTTCAGCAAATTTGAATGGGAAGGAAGAGGCTGATCTGTCCCTGATGCTGATGCTGTGAAGTCCATGAGGTTGTGGCCCACCTATTCCGAGTGCGACCCTCAAACTTCATAGGAGATGCAAGAAGTCTCCCCGCAAATCATCAGCAACCTTTGGAGCGCATTGCACCCATTTCAGCTCCCCGGAGACGTTTGACACGACATGCTGCTCATTATCCAATGGGTAATCTGGAACAGCCGGAACAAGAAGATTTTCAACTCTGTGAGGCGCTCGGGAGCGTCTTGCATGACATGGACGTGTTCACGTGTAGCGCTTCGGCTACAAGGACCTGCCAACGCGTCAGCCGCTAGATCAATGGAGGAGATGCGCTTCTCACTGCGGGTCGTGTACAACATATGCTCGAATAATGCTTGCTCTTTGCCCGCACTTCGAATAAAAAAGGTGGACCGTGGAACAGGGGCGGAGCCACCTTGATGCATAGGTATTCCCAGGAATACCCAACTTTTTTTTTCAAACAATTAAGTATACAAGCAGCAGTCGGCGGCGGCAGGATGGATGCATTAGATGTCTCCAACGGAAGTAAGCACCCAAAACCAAAGTGGGTCCTGCTCAGATCGAAGAACGGGGACCAAAAAACAACAATCTCCAACCAGAGACCCTTTCTCCTCCCCCCGCTGCTGCGCGCCTCTCCCGCGCTGCCGCGCGGCCTTGCCGTAGACGTCACCGCCCCCATCCGCGCCTCCACGCCCCATCGCTGCCCGCGCCGCCGCCGGCAGCCGGCCTCGCTGCCGCCCGCCGCAGCCGCCGCCGCCTGCCCGCGCGTCCCGTGTCCCATTGCCGCGCAGCGGCGGCTGAGGAGGGCCGGAGCGTGAGGTGGAGGGGAGGAAGCGCCGACGGCGGGGAGCGGGAGGGGGAGGAGGGAGAAGCGGCTGGGCGGGGTGGGGCTGGCATGCTCGGAGGGAAGGAGGGAGGGGGAGAGGGAGGGGGAGGGGGAGGCGGTGGAAGAGATGCATCGCGTGGGAGGGAGCCGTATTTGTGCTTGGGGGGGTGGGGGGGGTGGGGGGTGGCACGGAAAATGGATAGCTCTTTGGGTGTTCGGTTGGAGGCAGTTTTTCCACATTTTAGAACCTATTTGGCGTATTAGTCAATTTTTTTGGGTGCTCGATTAGAGTCCGTCTTTGAGGGGGCAGGGGGCTAGGTCCAGTGCACCGCACGAGCCCTAGAGCGCGAGACAGAGCGGTGGTGCTTGGGCCCCAAATCGTACCAAGTATTGTGCGTTATGCCCAACCCAGAAGCGAGCTACGTGCCGCAATATAGCTTCATTATTAGTTTGTTTGTTTTTTTATTTTTTGAAACACAGTACAGATGCAGACACTCATAAACACGTACGAGTACTCACCTCTATGAACATACGTACGTAACTCCTACCTCTATGAGCGCCACCGAAAGACTAGGCTGACTGATCTTAAGATTCATGAAGTTAGCACAGACGCCTCGCTGATAGGGAACGTCACCTCCCACTATTTGCATAGTGCCGTTAAATACTAAAAAAATCCGCTCCAACAGTTAGTTTGTTTGTAGTTGGATTAAGATTGAAACTTAGGGCGTTGAAAATTCTCTAATATCTGGGTCCTCTCGGCAATTGCCTGATAGTGCCAGACAGAGACCAAAATGACATTGGCGGGACAAGTTTAAGGACCATTTGTTTGCTTTCGAAAGTACATAGACTAAAGTGACACAACATGACAAGTTTAGAGACCACTAGTCTGCATTTCGAAAGTACGGAGACCTAAATGACATAGCGGGACAAGTACTATAGGGACCGACCATACACTTCACTCGAAAGGAAAATACTTTCTGAATTTGAGCGGAACGTATCTCTTTTCCCTCCATGCACTTCTCAAATTAAGATTTGGAACTGTGCGACACAATTTGCTTAATTAATGTGATCAACTGCTTTTGAATCTTCTTTTTTCGATATTTCAATAACATATTGCAGAGAATATACATATTGTTATCTGAAAGCTGCCCCATTGGTTGACCAATCAGTATAAAAGATGGATAAAGTTCAAAGGTCTCAAGCCATTTATCTTAGGAAATATGTATATCATGGTTAAGATGTTTTGCAAACCAATTGTCTCATGGCAAGGATAGACAGGATCACTTATTTAGAAGAGGTGACATATTGTCTGCCTGTGTAATTTGATTATCTTTATTTCTCCTTTAAAAAATGGAACTATCTTCTTATATAGTAAAAACAAACATATTTGTAACAATATCATGTGCATTAGCATAATCATGCATATAAAGTTTGAAAACAAAAGCACTATAGCATTGCTTCTCACAAAAGAACAAGAATCATCATCTCAAGATCATCAGATTCGAGCAACCACAGGATCAGCTGATGGAAAGGAGTATAGTTTTGAATGGATGCTACTGAATCCACAAAGAAATGCTTAACAGCCGAATATGAAGCCTCCACTTAAAAAAAACAACTCAAAAGCGCAAGAATCATCATCTCATGATCATCAGATTCAAGCAACCACAGCACAGTTGTGAATAGATGCTACTGAATCCACATATATAAGCTTGACAGACAAATATGAAGCCTCCAATTTTATTTTATTTGTTTTAAAAAAAAACTTAGAACCCGCTCTTGGAATAGTGAAGCTAGGTGAGCAGGGAATGGCAGACTGATGCTGGTTGCAGCAAAACTTCAATGACCACTTGAGGTATCCTAGACATTCATAACATGTAAATAATAACATACAACAATAACACAGATGAGGTTCAAAGGATGACATGAAAAGGGACAACCTATAACTGATGGAATTGCTTACGATATTATCAGTTTAAATGTTGAACTACACTAATAAGAGAGCAGGCTGCATTACCGCAGCTGGTTAGTCATAAAGCTAATAACAACCAACATCGTACCATGAAATCAGCATGAACAATACGCATAGAACTAATAACAACTTAATGAAGGAAAAAAATACGAGAAAACAGGATTTGGCTAAAGTAGGCTAATATGAGTAGGGGTGAAAAAGAGCGACCCTAAAGGTACCCTCTAATCCCACTTAGTTCAAAAAAAAAAAAGAACCAGATTTTCAGAATTCCACCCACTTGTGAGAAACTAGTTCATTTTCTTGAATTAAAGTGGGTCAGAGGGTACCCTTAGGTCCACCTTTTTACACCCCTGAATATGAGTATCAGATTAACAAAGATTAGAAGGAAGCATAACATACCATGTGACATCTACGAGAACCATAGTCATGCGTATGACACCTGCTCACCATCCCAATTATAAATATTGCATTCCACAGAAGGATATGCCTTTGATGCATTATAAACTTCCATGCATCTCTTCCTGCTAGGTTGAACCTCACTAGAAAAGGACACAGCCATACTTTCAAGCATTGTCGCACTTTTGAGTATCACTTTCAATAAATCAACTGCGTGGTTCTCTCCTCTGAAACCTTTGATTTCAACTTCTTTCAGACAAGTCAAGGAAATAATCTGACTTCTCCAATTGTTAGGCTGATCACAAGGGCAATTAATGTAGCATGTTTGCGGTTGACTCTCCTAAAGTAAAAATAAAAATGCAATGTGTGTCATTGCGGGTCCATACCAAAGGCCCAATCTCAAGCAAGATGAGAAATTGATAAAAAAATGCTCATTTTACAAAAAGACAGAACAATAGTTACCTCATACAGGTCCACCTTGAGGCTTCGAACAAAGTTAAAAATTCCAAGAACATGCAGCACCGCTGGTCCATAAACATGGCCAGGTCTGGGGATCTTCAGCTCCAAAATAGAAAAGCTGCTGACCAGAAATTGGGATGTCGCTTGTGTGATGCTCTGGGATGGACCTGACAAAATAGCCTACACAAAAATTTGGTAGCAAACATCAGTAGGAATGAAAATTCAATTCAATTTAGTTAACAGGGAAGAGAATTTGAGCAAGCGAGGAGACTTACACTGGGCCCTATGTACAGGGAGAGGACATGGACGCGAGGGCGCCACTGCTGCTGCTGCGGGCATGAGATTTCTATGTTGTTTGTGAGCTGACTGCTGCTGCTGCAGCGGACAGGAATATCTTGCGTTTCGAGTCTCAGGCTCCTCAGGCGCCAAATCTGACCAAACCCAACATTTGAGAATGTATCGCACTGCCATGACAGTTCCTCAACCCCTGGCGCCGAATATGACAAGCTAAACTCATTGCTGGGAGCAGTTAGACCACCACGGGCATGTAGCCGCAACTTTTTGAGCAAAGGGGCCGAAATGTCGATCTGCCGAAGTCACCCGTAGCTGCACACATCCAGTTCCTCAAGAAAGGGCGCGTGGACTGTCACCGATGGGAACACCCAACTGAAAATGCAAAGTTGGCGCAGACGGGGACAGCGAGGTATCAGGTCAGCAAGGCCGATTTGGCATGTATGGAGGGAGAGCCTCTCCAGCACCGGGAAATCTCCAGCCACTGGCAACGTGACACGGACGTACGACACGTTGAGACAGATCGAAGTACTGCGATGAAACCAGGGCAGCTCTACCGCATCTCCAATGAGTATGTCGCCATACAAGAGGACGCTGAGCTTCGCCGGCGCCAGCCTCGCGGCAGCCTGGATAAACGAAGAGATGCGAGCCCGAGCCAGACGGTGATGGTAGTAGATGTGTATCTCGAGGAGGGACAGCAAGGGGGTGGCACTGACCATGGCGAGCGCGTCGTCGAGCGGGCCAGGGCAGATGTTGTGGAAGGTGAGCTCGGGGAGGGGGGTCCAGAGGCCGCGCCACCGGCGCGAGAGCAGGCTGGTGTGGGAGGCCGTGCGATTGCAGCGGATGCGGACGAGGATCTGGAAGAGCAGGTCGTCGGGCAAGGTGCTTATCAGATCGATGCCTTGGTTACGGTGCCTGAGCCGGCGCGAACGGCGAAGAAGCCCCCCTCTGCAGCACGCCAAGCCCACCTGGTCCCGGCGGCACTGGTTGCACGAAACCATCCTTCTGTGCTACTGCCCTCGCAGCACGCCGACAGGTCGCAGTGAGGAAGATCCAGCGATGGAGAGAGCCGTCGAGCGCGCCGATCTGGGCAGCCTTGGGCCCCTTCTCCTGGGCAGGACAGCGGCCTCCGAGTGCCTGCTGCCTGCCGCGAGAGCGTGGTGGGACGAAAGCGCGACGCAGATCGACAGCGGCGTAGCTGGTGGGCCAGATCTGGAAGACCGTCTGCGCATGGAGGCGGCTGGCTGGACTGGAGAGTGGAGGCAGAGTGTGAGACGCGCCGGTGTTCTGGTGCGGGCTGGGGTCGACGGGTGGCCAATGGGCTGAGTTGGGCTTTCGGCCTACTACGTGGGTAAGTGACCACCTCCTTTGCAGAGTCGTTATACTTTCGCAGCCGAAGCTTTCCTTCTCTTCCCTTCCCATACCATCAAAATATTCTTTGTTCCAGAGATCAAAATATTCTATATATAATATTTGTTTCAAAAAAGAATCATAATATTCTTTTACCATCTTAGCAATGAGCATATACTCAACGCTTCAAAAGATGCAACTAGGACATGTCATTCTCTTGCTCAAATAAACATGTCATTCTATTGTTGAAGTGATTAAGTCACTCAAATCAACAATGTTGTCAGTTTTTTCGCCACAGCCATCGTCAATGTTGTTAGCAGATTAAGTGCCATCACGCGAACCATACGTGGTGTCAGGTGTTCTTTCAATCAGTTCATGAGACTTCAAACAACCTGCATGCGCCAAATTGCAGTGTAAATAGACTCAATCTTCTTGAATCGGATCAGTTATTGATGCAAAAACCTTTTTTTATTTAGTGTACAATATTTTTTGCGCCGTTTGTGCCTTCCACAAGCATATTCAACGATGGTGGCTGCCTTCCGCCGACGACATGTGCTGCAGAAAACATGGGGACGAAGGGCGGTAGGCATTCGGTTAATCGGTATTACGGTCCAGTTACTTCGGTTTTAGTGAAATTAAAAACAAAAAATATTTAAAGGAAATTGAAAATCAAACCTAATTAACAAAAATATTTTGGTTCGGTTATTTTCAATTTTATTTTAAACCTAAGTTATAAAAACGACCCTCACTTGTAAACCTTTAAGTATTATGTAGGAAAACAATACAAACAGGATAATAATATATCAAAAAATATTAACATATGCAAATTCTAGTGATAACAAAAGATTCATTACATCAATCCTTTTTGAAAGTAATGGGCAATTAAGTACTTCCTTGCTATTAAAAACGAAGTTCCCTATTTGCTATTGATTTGGTTTTTCTTTCCTTTCATGCCATTATCGCCAATTCTATTAGGCATACTACATGTCAAATATTAATTTGTTTTACATATTTTGTTACAATCATGAAACAACTATGAAATCTGGCATTACCCATCAAATTTGTTATTGGGAAAATCACCATCTAGGCATCAATGGGGCATGGGAGCATAGCTTTAAGGCAACATGGCAGCCTCATATAAATTGTGGGGCCGGTTGGTGCGAGAAAGAAGGAAGCAATAAGGTGTGGGACCAAGTTGAGGGTAAAAAACAATTTCTAACCTTTGTATAATACCGTGTACTCCACATAACTGGTAAATAAAGAAACAAAATATAAATCGATGACAAATAAGGAACTTTATTTTTTTTAGTGGCAAAGGAAGGAACAGCTATATTTATCAATGGCATGTAAGGAATTCTCACTAATTCTAAAGGGCGACTGGTCCAACTTCTTTATGGCAAGACATCCGAGTTTGTGAAACTCTCTAAAGCACCTTTGAAGCAAGTCCGTTCACGTGATGCTCTGTTTTTATTGGACTGCATTATGAGGTCGTGTTTGTGTGATCAGCATTCATCTGGGTGTGACCTTTAGCGTGGTCCTCATGAAGGTTCAATCGTGAGCAATTGAGGCCCTGAACGGAGGAGTGTCTTGTTACTTTGTATAATGGCTCTGCTGTGTGCAGAATTGAGGCCCTGGAACTAGTGTCAGCTAAGAAATTTCATCGAGTTTGTAATTCAAGTATAAAAAATCTGTTGAAATGGTCAATTTTGTGATATACTTACATATTGACCATTTTTTTTGCAAATTCCTCCTTTGATTTCGTTGATTGCGTTCATGGTTATGTTTGGGAGGATGATCGCGTGCATCAGTACTTTCCGTTTTAGCCGCATGCTTCCCTAGTGGGTCGACCCCTGTACAATCAGCGTATAAATCCTGTACAGAAGTAGAGGCGGCTGTGGTCCGCCGTCCTCGCGCCTGGCGGCATCCCAAGGTATAAACCGTAGGATTCTTCATTTTGTAAACTAAATTGAGATCGTAACTTGTTCATGTCGATCATTTCGATAACGATCTCTTTTGCATATGGCAGCAGTTCGGTTCCTCAAGCCATGCCGCCGCGAGGAAGTAGCCGGAGCCGGCGAGTCGCGAACGTGAACGTCAACGGAGACGGGGTGGACCGGCTGAGCGGCCTCCCGGAAGACCTGCTCCTCCAAATACTCGCCGGCCTCCGCAGCGCCCGCGCCGCCGCCCGCACCGGCGTCCTCTCCCGCCGGTGGCGCGGCCTCTGGACGGGTCTCCCCGATTTGGCCTTCAACGGCGTCGCCGTCGGCTCCGTCGAGGCCGCGCTCGCGCAGATCATCCCCGTTCCCGCGCTGAACCGCCTCCGCATCCGCTACGTCACGGAGGTGCTCCCGTCCATCGAGGACGAGATCGTCTCCTCGCTCCTCCGCGCCGCCGCGCGTCTGGCGCCCAAGAATCTCGAACTGAAGTTCTCGGAGATTATCGATCCGGCAACAAAACAAGAGGGCGCCGTCGATCTGCCGTGCCTGGACCGCACGGAGTCCCTCGTGATCAGCATGCTGTACACGAGCCTCGCTCTGCCGCCGTCGGGCGAGTGCTTCGCCGCGCTCCGGAGCCTCTCCCTCAAACGCTGCTGTGTCGACATCGCCGCTCTGCTCCCCATGTGCCCGCAGCTGCGCAATCTCGTCTTGTACAGGTGCCTAGAGTACGGGAAGGGCGCAGTTATTCACTCACCGTTGCTGGAGGAGTTGGTCCTGCGCGACATCGGGATGGTGTGTGTTGACATCGTGGCACCGGAGCTTAGGAAGGTGACGGCGACGGTAGAGCCCTTGCTCGACAGGAATGGCGCAGTCAGTGTCTCATTATCAGCACCTAATGTGGAAGAGTCTGAGTGGGGCCTTGTGTTCCAAAACACCTGTGTTGGCTTTGGCCAGCTATGGCTGCTCGACACTCTTCACCAGAGCATTGTTGGGGAGCAGCTGTCTTGCGCCAACATGCAATTGAGTGTTGGTCTCCCATGCCACCTAGCTCCTTAAAATCTTTGCTTTTCTGAATAATTTGTTTTGTATGTCTCTTAGTTGCCATGGCATTCATTCATTTTCATATGCAGCTTCCAGATGCGCTTGATCCGGATGCGCTTGATCCAGATTTGGATTTTGCACAAGCGATAGCGCTGCTTCCGGTGGCCAACTTTTCTGATTTGGACCTGGCTATCGTAGCAGATAGGCATGTGTTTGGACCTGTGGTACTCCACCTGCTTCAGATGCAGCCACTAGTTATTCGGAGGTTTAAGCTGCTTCTGGAAGAGGTAATCATCCAAATCTTTATTGTGACAGATGTAAACACTCAACAGTTATTGTAATATCTATGTTTGTTGCGTCGACATTGTGCATTGAACATACATCCTCACCACACTAATGATGACCTTCAGCAGGCAAAATCATGCTCCGTAAAGTCATGCTCTGTAAACTGTCCTTGTGACCAGTCTAGCAACTGGAGAAGTGAAAGTGTCCCTTTGACCAATCTTGAAATGATAGAAATTGTGGGCCTCAATGGAAGAGATCATGAAGTTGATTTCCTGAAACTATTGTTCAGATGTGCAACAATGCTTAAGAAAATGACTGTGAGATTGTCTGGCGGGGCTTCAACAAATGAAAGTGCATATGAGAAAATCCATAGCCTTTTTAAGGAATATCCTAATGTGAAATGTTTTGCTTACAACAGTTGCGGTGAGTGTTCTTTTTGTCCATGATTAGTATGTTCCTACATATATAGCAGTGTTAATATTAGACACACATTGTCAAGAACTTCAACTTTGTTTTTTTTTTTGTTACATTTTAATGAAAATACTTTATCACTTATTGGGTTAGTTTCATGATTCACCAAATTTGGCTGGATTGTGGAAGTCATGATGAGCTAGTACTCGTAATTAATTAGACCAACCATGTGTAAACTAATTTTTATATATGTACGGTGCACAGTTCACATTTTTTCCTTTTCTCAATTATGAATCGTCCTATTTTCAAATGCACAATACACTGAAAATATAATTTATAGTGAATCATTTTGTGATTTGTTCTCAACAAGAGCATTTTGACCTAGAATAACTTAGTCATGAGAGTTTTGAAGGAATATAATAATATTTATTTGTAAGGTACTCATGAAAAGGCATTGATCATCTTGCGTTATATTAGAGTTTCTTTATTGTGTAAGGTACTCATGAAAAGGCATTGATCATCTTGCGTTATATTAGAGTTTCTTTATTGTATCAAAATGTTCACTGTTAAGGTCAAAAAGAAATCAGTGTCACATATGTCTGAAAAATTCAGTTGTTTTGTGGGTAAATAGGAAAGCCCAAAATGCTATACCTGTTTTTGTCATGTAATTCCTTCTGTGCCTGTACTTTGGTTTGCCTTTTTTTCTGATTGGTTAACTGAGCTGTCAATTCTGCAGACAAAAAGGCAAAACCGATAGGATCTTCTGGTGCTAATGATATTCCTCATGACGGTGATAGCTGAAGTTCTTATATGCCAGAACGGAATGGTGTCTGATGATAAGGGGGAGTTGCTGATGGTTCTAGTCTTTTGGTGGAAAAAACTTTAGAAGCTGGATCTAGGATGTTTTTTCACTTATTCATTTACCGTTTCAGACAAAATTATACTCTGCTGTTATGTGATACCATTATTGGTTCACTTCTACATGTCATTTTCAACTAGTCCTTATTTCTTTTACTAGCTTTATATTTTTCAAACATATTATCTATATGTCCGATTCTAGAAGTAAATACAAACATCTCAAGTAAACAACGAAGTCGTTGTAATCAAAATTCAGTGAAGACTTCGTCAAATGCTGCTATAAATTTTGAAAACGCTAAGACCTGAAAGCAGAGCTCTCCATTGTAATGGATGGCTGTTCCACTGTACTTCGTACGTGCCCCATCACACATGCATGTTGATTATTTGTAGCTTATAGAGTGAAAAATGAGTTTGTCTTATAAGCAGTTTGTGCAACGGAAGCTCAACCATAGGCTTCAAAGTTACTAAAAAACACTACATGTCTGATTTGATAGTGCTATCTATTCTCACAATATTTGGTTGTGCAATTTCTTTATGATTCTTTTATACATTTCTTTATGATTCTTTTATACATGAGTAATACTAGAAATAATGATGGTTTCATTGCTTTTTTGCCTTGTGGATATTATTAGCACCCCTGACAACAGGCACATTCCTAGTGGAAGTATAAGAAGTGCAGGAAGCAGCTTGAGGCACGTGAAAAAAATTAATTGGAAAATCACTATTGTTGGGTTTTGAATGTCCAGTTTATTTGTGAATCATATTAATCATGTTGTATAGCCAACCAACAACTCCCCTAAAATCCCAGGACTTTTTAATTTGAAGGTATTCTGTGCCACTGTTTGATTCTATACTACTAAATCGGAATCAGTCTGCCAAGTTTTTACTCCCTTCATGTTTTAACTAATAACTTTATTTCATATATAATATAAGAATGTTGTCCCAAGAATTTAAATTAGAGATTTTCTAGTTTTCAGACGATTGAGATTTGTATATCTCTCGGTTACATTTTTAGAAAAAAATTAAATGTATATGTAGGGCATTTTGTTTGTGATGAACTCGAAACATTTTCTAATTGAAGCTGGAACATTTAGCGTATTAGGTGACTAGAATGTTGCATATTTCTTGTTCGTGTCTTTTCGAACAAATTAAAGGCACATCTGAAACATTTATTTATTTCAAGGTGGAACAAATTTCTATTGAAGATGGAACATTTTTACTGTTTTTGAAGAGGATATATTTTTTTTTTAAAAATGATCTAGATGGTTTTGATTCACTCATATTTCAGCCTGTTCGCCTGGCCTTCTGCTACAGTGTTCGCAATTATTTCTTCTGCAGCAGCTACAGTGTTCGCAGTTATTTCTTCTGCAGCCGCTACTGCAAAACAGCCTGCCAAACAGGCTGATTGTATACTAAAAGGCTGGACAAGGCTGTTGCTAAAATACGTACCCACACATTGATTGGCAATCCTGAGTAGCGCAGTAACCAGAGATGAGAGATTCTGTTATCTCCCATCATGCAGAATAGGAATGTGGTTTTAGAGAAAACATATGGTACAATGTATGAACTGCCCACCCTAATAAAATAGTTTCAATCAAGCGTTCGAAAATACTTCATGATTTGTTTTGCACTACGTGCAGCACAAACACACAGACCGTCCAAATCAGCCTTCAGTCCTTCCTCCCCTTCGCTGCGCAACCACTCATACTTCGTGGCCCATGTAGTACCTAGCTCAATTTGTTTTCTCCAATTGCCAGGTACCCAACGCCCTCCGTAACAGGGTATGCGAAAATGTACCGGCACACTGCCTTCAAACATTAACGTCTGTAGAGACACAGTCATCCTCTCAAGTGCAGGTGCGCTCACCAGCAACAGCTTCACGATCTGTATCTGGCTGCCCAATGGTAGGAAGTTGCTGAAATCAACATTTCGTAGGTGTTCAAGGGACAACTTGTGATTCTCCCAGCCCTTTGGTCGATTGCAGATACAGTTTGGATCCAAGCAGTCTTCATCCTGCAGTTTTGTCAAACATAGGCGTGTGGCTTAGGTTTCAGCGTGTTAAACAGATACGAGATAACTATTTGATTAGCAATCTTAACAAAAACATCTGATCTTTAATTTACGGGGGCGATGCCCCAGCCAAAAGAGTAGGGGTGTCAAGGTGAAAAAGGTTATTCAGTCTCACCACCAGGGTCGATGTTTCAATAGATAGGCCTTCAATTTCGCTACACTTTGCAATGAGCTTGGCTGCAGTGGCTCCAATTGTATGTCCGCCTGACCATCCGGAATCGAATTTTATTTGCAAATTGCTAATGTTCGGAAGTTGTGGTATACGCATCAGGTTGTCTTCATAATCGGCCTCCTCTTCTTTACAATCGGCCTCCTCTTCTTCATGATCGGCCTCCTCTTCGCGAGACATACTCTTGAACAGGAAGCACGTCATAGCACGATTAATATTTAAGTGTAAATCCAAACAAAACGACATAAAACATATTGAACATTTATCATTTTGCAATCCCAGGGCTGCAAAGGCTCCAAGTAGTCCTTCAGTTTGTAAAACAGTTATTCAAATAGGCAATGTCAGGAGTCAACTTTTTATGCGTCCTTCATTATATTTTTAAGTTAGAGGAAGATAATGTACCTCTGGCCACATCAGTTCCAGGCCGAGCCGATCGACGGCGGTGCAGTGGCACAGGAACCACACGGCCGCCGAATTGCTGTCGTCGTCCTTCACCTTCTCGTCGCGGAGCCGGAACCTGAGCGACGACAGCTGGAGATCCTCGATGCGCCGGAGGCTCGCCGCGCCGTCGAAGCGCAGCCGCTCCAGGCACCCCGTCTGCTCGCACGCCAGCACCTCCATCCGCGGCGCCGAGATCCTCAGCGTGTTGAGCCAGAAGCACTCCTCGACGCTGAGGACGCGGAGGCCGGGCGCCGCCACGTCCAGGAAGCGCAGGTCGCCGAGGTGCATCAGCCGGAGCTCCTCGAGCGTTTCCGCCGCGCGGAGGCGTAGCTCGGGTACTACACCCTCGATGTACTTGAGCCGAAGCCTCCTCAGCCGCGGCGCGCAGGTTGACGAGAAGAGGCGGCCGAGATGGCCGCCGCCCCCGGCGTCGTCGTCGAGCCGGGCGTGGCTGAGCAGCACGTCGGTGAGCGCGTGGAAGGCGGCGGCAGGGGGTAGCTTGAGGATTGCCTTGCCGAGTGTCAAGCTCAGCTCCTGGGCTCTGACCGAGCAGGGCAGCTCGGCGACGAGCACCCTCTCCGCCTCGTGCTCGTCGGCGTACTCGTACTCGCCCGCCGGCACCGGCATCCACGGCCACTGCCGCCTCGGCACCGTCGGCACGGCGAGCGCGAGCCGCCCGGTGACGCGGCGCGCGGCGAAGGCGAGCCACGACGCGAGGTGCGCGGAGGTGACGTCGACGGCGTGGTAGTGCGCGTGGTGGTACCCGATGTACGGGTCGTCGATGTACCAGTCCTCCCGCGAGGCGTAGACCAAGGACACCTCCAGGACCTCGACGTCGGCGGCGCGCTGCCGGAGCGTGGCGTTCACGGCGGCGATGAGGGCGCGGGCTCCGTCCCGGTCGGCCTGGGTGTACCGGTAACCTATGGGCTCGCTGCCGATGGCGAAGCGGAGGGCGACGGCGTTGGGCCAGAGGTGGCGCCACCGCCGAGACAGGACGGCGGTCCGCGCGACCTCGCTCGCCGCCGGCAGGAAGGAGAGGATTCGCAGGAGCAGGTCGTCGTGGAGGCCGCTGATCAGGTCGACAGCGGCGGCGGCTACAGACAAGGTTGTTGCCGTCTCGTGTGCGCTGGTGGATTCCATTGATTACCTACGCGCAGTTGCTGATCGAAATTGGGGATCGTGCGTGGTTGTCCAATCGATTTGAAGCAGAATAGTGGACGGGCGTGATGGTCTCGACCAGGACTCGTACAGCCGTAAGAAATTTGAAGCAGGTAGCACAGATGGACCAGGCTGCACGCTGCTGCGGCTATGCTAACTGGGTTGGCCCATTATTAAGTTGTACGATGAGTCTGTCTTTCTTGGGCTGATTTCAGTTCTAGGTTGGGCCACTACATGAGTTTGTCCTGATTGGAATCAATGTTTCAATACCTTTGCAATCAAGCATACTTTTCTTAACTTCCATCCATGCTTGGTGAAAGTTTACCAATTGGGTTATGTTAACATAGACTGTTTCCTTTACTTATGGTTTGGTCACATCATTTTTGTCATATGTAGTAGATTTTTTTTTGTTTTTACAAGGATATGTAGTAGATGGAGTCTACTACATATGACGTTTTGTAATAATGGACGGTTATGCATCAAGGATATAGAGACCGAGATGTTTTCATTTGTTTGATAAAGTTGAATTTTTATATTTAAAAAAATACTTTTCTCAAAAGAAACAAAACAAATCAAGAATACTCTATAGCAATTAAAAAAAATCTACCCGATGCAACGCACGGATGCTTGTTATATAAAAAAAATGTTCGCTCAAACAACAAAAAACAGCACTGTTGCGACTTTCAAACAAAAAACAGCATGGTTGCGACTTTCAAACAAAAAACAGCACGGTTGCCCAAGAGGCGGAGCTAGAAGCCCACGGACCACATTTGCGGATGCATAATTAATCAACCCAATTAGCAGGTTCTTATTCTTCTCAAAAAAAAGCAGGCCCTTTTGTTTATTTCTGAAAGATATTTCTTCACTTTTCTTGATACGTCACAGACAAATCATGCCCCACTCCTTTGGAAAAATAAATAAATCATGCCCTACCACAGTGGTACTGCCTCCTGAGTGGCCAGCATATATGCCGTGCACGTAGTGGCATCGCCACTGATACATGGTCAATGTTTGCACGTAGCATAAAACTTTCTTTTCTGGTCCACCATGCCGCAGGACAACTTGCAACAGGTTTACCATACGAAAAATCCGCATACCACGACTCTTCTTCAGCGACTTGCAACTGTTCACTCAATTTGTTAAGTGCTCTGAACTCTAAAAAAATTTGTTTAAGTGTTCCCTTGTCGCAACCACAAAAAACGTACAAGGCAACGACGTGGAGACAGAACGAGCAAGATTAGGTCCTGTTGAGTGTGAATATAATCTTTCAGTAGCACATTCATTAATTGACGACTTGCAGTGTGCTTGTCACAAAAACAATATAAGAAGCGAAGTTGGAATAAAGAAACTTTGAAAGACTTACTATGTATAGTAACTTGGTAGTATATCTTATAATCATATCACCGACAGGAGACATACATGGATACTATAGGAGTATATAAATGAGAGTCACTGTATAGCTAGCAGTATTACAGTGGGCATGCAGGATGCCATGAATCATGCTACGCTGCTCCTTTGGGGCACGCACGCATGTGAGAGCTATGGACCAAGCTAAATAAAAGGAAACAAACCATAATGCAAGCAAGCCACACACACAGCGAACGAAATTACGAGCTAGACGACGCCCCCCTTTTTGGCAATATGCCAACGACCAACGCCTCAACCACCGCAGAGCACCAGCAGTGGTAGGGCAGCCACGCCTTACTTTTTCCCTTTCTTTCACGGGAACAATGGGAAAACCAAAGAAAAAAACACACAGCTAACGAAGAAGCAATAAGCAACCAAATTAAACCAAATCGATCGATCGCGCGCACGGCCGCGGATCAGACAATCCGCGCGGCGCGTCCGGCCAAGATCTCAGTAGTCACGCCGGCGATCAGCACTCGGGCGTGAGCGAGTGGTCCCTGCGGAAGTCGTTGCAGTAGTAGTAAACCATGGCCTCCCGCTGGGCCCACCGCATGGCCTCGTACTGCCTCGCCGTGAGCCCGGCCCCCGCCGGCGACGCCGGCACGGGCCTGCACGCGGCCGGCGCGGTGGTGGCGCACCCGGCGATGACGAAGTTACTCAAATGCGCGACGAAGGGCTGGTAGCGGTAGTCGGCGCGGTGGCGGCCGTCGTCGGTGGCCCAGTCGGAGGCGTCCCATATCGAGCCGTAGGCCCACATGGGCCGGTCCGGGAAGGTGAGCTCGGCGCGGCGCTCGTAGCGGCGCACGGGCACGTCGTCGACGAAGAAGGTGACGGCGTCGGGGTTCCAGAGGATGGCGTAGGTGTGGGCCGCGGCGGTGGGGTCGAACCAGAGGTGGAACCGCATCTCCCGGCCCACGATGCGGCCGTCGCCGCTGCCGCGCACGTACACGTTGGTCTGCAGCGTGTAGGGCTCGCCCGGGACGGTGCCCAGGAACTCCATGTCGATCTCGTCGTGGAACCCCGGGTACGCCTCGCTGTTGGAGAGGTAGAAGGCGGTGTTGGTGCCTGCCGTGTAGCCCGCCGGCAGCTTGATGCGCGCCGAGAAGTAGCCGTTCCGGTACGCGTGCTTCGACTTGAACCCGCTCCCTGCGCCATTATTGTATTAGTCAGTTTTATGTGAAGAATGATGTCCGTGATTAACATTTTGGACATGCATGGTCATTAGTAATTTAGTGGTACGCAAATCACAAACAAGCACTCTAATGAGATCCCATTCATGAAGTATCTATCCAATCAAGAGAGACGAGAGCTAGTGCAAACACTTTGAAAACAGACAAATACGACATGTGCGCCCTTATCACGCGTTGCCAGCAGTTAGCGATCTGTCCATGTCAGCACCGACGGTTGCGACAAAGGCAAAAAGCACACAAAAGCACCTTAATTTAAGGTAGTAAAATTAACAATGGCAGTGCATATGCAGGTAAGTACGTAGAAAATCAACAAACGCACACTGGTGCGGACAATAGTCAATTGTACACAAACACTCACCGCAGGTCTTGTCGAGCCAGATGGTGAGCGCGGACTGGTCCGCCGAGATCGTCTGGTGCTGCGGGCCCCACTTGTTGACGTACCCGCGGTTGAACGGCAGCGGCCGATGCCTCGCGCTGGGGAAGTACCCCGGCGAAGGCTGCGCGCCGGCGCCGGAGGCGGCCATTGCCAGCAGCAGCAGCAGCATTGCCGGCACGACCGACGACGACGATGAAGCCATTGTCAGCTAGCTTTGGGCTTTGCTAGCTAGCTCCAGTGGCTGCCGAGCTGAGGGGTTGAGAGCAGAGCACACTCTGCTACTGGCTTCACACACGGAGCTGCTCTGTAAGAGAGTTCCGTGCGCGCTCGTATATATAGGGAAGATGCAAGAGACAGTGTGTGTGGGGTAGAGAGAGGGAGAGGCGTGTGACTGTGGGGCCCGATCACAAGGGAGAGCGTTGGCGAGTGTGGCACGAGTAAATGAGAAACGCAACGGGGCCGGGCTGATGGACGGTAGGGAAGGCAACAGCCAACAAGCCGGTGATGCACCAGCATTGCCGCCCCTTGGAAGCTTGTAATAACCCTTTCTGATCTCTGTCCTCACCAGCCGGCTGGTAGTGTGTGTGGTGACTGGGAACTGACGCCTGCCACGGCAAAGGTCCAAGCCGTCCCCAACCGACTGTCGACGATGTGCCCTGTAGAGGCAAAGTTGATTCTGGCTTCCGTGTACAGTTGTAGTCCCAGCTGCCGTTGCTTGCTTTGCTTGGGCCGATCGGCCGGGCTCCAACAGCCAACAGCACAACCAACCGCCACTGGTTTGCCAAAACCAGCACACCATTAACTTCAGGCAGGGTTCGTTTAACTGTGCGGTTCGCCGTTAGTAAACCTCCTCTTGAAACTTCCGTACATATGTTGGTCCAGGAGAGTAAAAATATTCTGCTGTGCCCGTGCTTGTGAAACAGAGCCATCCATGCATCGATTAGGCCAATCTCAATGGAAGGTTTCATTCCACGGTTGTCAAAGGTGCCATGTCATTTTAGTTAACAAATGAAACAAGTTCTCTCAATGCAAAATTTCATAGCGCAGTTTCATGCCATTTGTTAAGGGGTATGTTAGCCTATGAAACTGCGCTATGAAATTTCATAGCGCAGTGTCAAAGGCTAACTATTTTTGCTTATGTGGCATGTCTTTTAATGAGTTTGAAATTCTTATGAAACTAGCATTGAGATTGGCCTAAGGTAGTAAAATTAACAATGGCACGGCAGCCCAATAATTGACGACAGATCTGGGTTCGGCCAGAGTAAAATTCCCTGAACTGCGCCTCATCATCATGATTGATGACAGTGTCAATCAATCGGCATCACTGAAAATGCCAGCACCTTTTTCGACGGAATGTCGCCGCAAAGCCACATGCGCGCCATGTTACCGCCGACCGATAGCGTCGTCGTCCTTTTCGCTTTGCGCTGATCGATATTGTTGGTAGCGTCGTTAAATTTTGTTGGCCATCAAAGCAGGTACGCGTTCCGGTTAACAGAACTCGTAGTATCTCACTGCTTCAATTAATTTGACCGTACTTTATTCGGAAGCTGTTTAATTAGCCGTGCTTCTTGCGTGCACACTTGGCCGATCGAGCATGATGCATACTGTATCTAGCTTACACAGTGAGTGGTGCTACAGCAGTGCGGATACACCCACCACCATGCATGCTCTATGGCCGACGCTTTTCAAGAGCTACAATGGCCATTTTGGGATTGTACGGCAGGCAACAGTGTGTGCACCCTACCCACAGTGCAGACACATGTTGCAGCGACTAGTACTAGCCACTCTAGCTAGGCGCACTTGAGAACACTCCTCCTTCCACACACAAGACATCCCACATGGAGCCATGCGAGGCCTACTTGAATCGATCGGAACAACGGGTGGTTCCAAGTCCAAGTGTACAAATAGAGGCCTGGGTTTCGACTACGTGCTCTCGCTCGCGTCCATTCGTAGCTAGGCATATGGGCATGCATGACCATGTACACACACCGCACGACGCCCAATCAAGAGCCTTTGTTTGGTTGCGCTTGATACAATACCAATATTCCACTAAGCATAATATAATAGTATGCGATCGAGTGATCGACAGGTAGTGTGACTGGTTGACAGTGTTGGTGTGTATGGAACCGACGCGGCCGAGTGCTGGATTTGCGGTCGGCAATCCCAGGGCCTCGTGGTGGGCACATGCGAAAAGCGCGCCTTGCTCCGATGACCGGACGACCTGGTGAGAAACACCCCTTGGAATCTCAAAGAAAAGTTTGATTTTCTTTGCGCTTGAAAAAGTGGAAACTGCGTGCTTTTTCCGTGTCGCTTTGCTTACGTGGACGTCGGGGCAGTTGGCCGTCGTCTGGGTGGAGTGGAGATGATCGCGCCCGAAATCGAGCTTACATGTGAGGTGTCTGTCTGGGGTTAAATTTACTGCCGTCGCTTTCGCACTGTTGATCGAGTGGCGGTGCTGTGATTATATATATGCCAATTTGTTGTTGTTGTTCGTCAGGGAATTAAGCAATGATGGTTTGTAGTTAGAGATGGAGTGATTGTGATTGATCGCCGTACGTACAGAGGCCACCAATTAAGCAATAGTAGCGAATGCATTGACACCGACCTTTCCCAGGAAACGTCGTCGCAGATTTATTGGACGCTGGCTAGTGTATCTTTCAACACTGATTAGTGCAGATCTACGAATTAAAGGGTGGCCGGTTACCCTAACAATATATAGTACTATACGGATGATCCTTTCACACTCTGTTTGAGAATCTTGGATACATTGTGCTCTGTTCTGTGAAATTTGCGAGTACGTTGGTGTGGTGGTAATAGTTACAGGTAGCATGATATGTATATGCGGCAGTATATGTCGTGTGTTGACGTCACTAGCAGGCAGGCAGGCAGCATGAACTTAGGTTGAGGGAACTGGGTCCGCCAATCGCTCTAGCACGCCGTCGGTCGGCGAGGTATGAGTTTGACCGTAGCTATAGGATGGTTCTCCACTTATCCGAAAAGAGATTTTGCGGGATCCAGAGGGAAGGCCGCCGCCCCATGTTCCGGTGTCCGGTTGGTTTCGGGCTCCGTAACATGCGGCCCTCGCCTCATGATGACCTACGCACCCTTTCTTCTTCAAGAACCCGCGCGCACACAAGTCAGGGGGGGTTTCGTTTCATTAGTCTTAATGGTCGCATCAAAACTAATCTTTTAATTTAGGAGTATTAATAAGTCTTGTCGTAGCCCGTCTGAACAGGCCGTTCGGCAGATATTTGGATCGTGGGAGCAACGTGGGAAGTAGAGATCAATATAAGAACACGCTGAGGTTTATACTGGTTCGGGCCTCCCGAAAGATAATAACCCTACGTCCAGTGTAGATCTTGATTATGATGACAGCCTTCACGCTAGGGTTGCGGAAAGTGTCAATTACCTCCTCATCGGGGGTGTACAAGAATATTAATAGGCCAGACAACCGCCTATAGAGTCCTAGCGAGATTACAATTCAAATTTCTATATCTGTAAAGAGATCGGAACATATCTCCTAATCTTTGGCGTGCAAGACAAGTCTTCGGAAACTTTCATAATTAACCTTCGGAATATCGGGAATTTTAGGGTTACGACATAAGCCCCCGAACATGTCACTTGGCCTATTCACCCAATCAACGCCTCTCAAAAAGCGTTCGGTGAACGTACGACAGGGGATATGTTCGATCACAAGCCCAAATCCAGATATTCTGAAGCTTCAGTCTTCAATTTTCATCAATAACATCTTCGAACACTTTCAACAGCAATGCCTTCGGAAACCTTTAACAACTCTTTATTCCGAACACTTCATCAGAAGGAATCTTTCCGTACAACATTTCGCAGCCTTTGACTTAACTTCATCCTTATCCGTAAGCACTGTATCAAACAAGACCGCGACTTGACCAGTCATATTTTACCACTGTTGACCTGGCTGGACTGCCGGAATCTCTGCAACAACGTTACTTTACCACACGCTTTCACACGGAAACGCTTAGAATACTCCAACTCCTTAACCTTTCCAGCAACCGAAAAGCCACTTCTGCGCCTATAAATATAGGCCTTGCCAAAACTCCCAGACTCACTTCCACCATCCATCATGGGCAAAAAGAGATGCGCAAACCCTAGATTTTCCAGGTGGCTCAACACCCAATTCACCGGTGAATCCGGATCTTCTTCCTCCATGCTTCCTGATGAAGAACCAGCCACAAAATCCCCAAAGCACACCGAGCCCTCCAATCCACCAAATCCTCTCTTTGCAACAGAGGATTATGGACTTCCTCCTCCCAGTCCTCCTCCAGATCCGTCATTAGCCATCAATCTTGAAGAGGATACCACTGGCGACGAGGAGTATGCCCGCCTTCTTCACGTGGCCCTGAACAAGGGACCGCGTGGGGTCCCCGCCGATGCCAACATCATCTGCATCGACGACTCTGACAATGACGAGCCCCCAAGCAAGGGGGCCCTACCAGACGATCCCCTTGCAGACCAATCTGCTGCAGGGAGACTGGCAACAGCAAATCTACCGGGTGGTAGTTTAGTCCCGCATCCAAGCCTGGGAAGAAACCAGGTCCTTGAGTCTAACGCAGAGAGTGCTTTCGCCTCCACTCGCCGTTCCCTCATCACCAGTGCAATGGTGGTGAACGCGAGGAGCTCTTCCGAAGCTGCTGAAGAAGCATCCCCTGAAGATGCAGAAGAGCGGCAGGAGTAGAGCTCGAGCAGCCCCCGGGTCGCTCTCAGGAGGAGCTCTCCATGTAGATTAGGGCCTTGTTTCTGTCAAGTAGTAGCACTTTCCTCATACTTCAGCTGTATCTAGATCTTGTAATAGGATCTTCGAATGAATGAATGAATGAATGAATGGAAAGCTGCCTTCAATCCAACATCAGTAGCCTTCATGTGTTATCTTTTCTTGTTTCGAAAAGACTTCGGAGAACACATACTTCAAATGACCCTTAGAGATGTTTGTCAGAAATCAACTCTTCGGAAAACCATCAAATAACCTCTTCGGTAAACTTGCACAAAAACACTTCGGAGAGCTTTCCAAATGACTCTTCGGAACATGCTTCATCATAAAAATGACACTTCGGAAATACCTTACTCAACAGCAACAAATCTTCCATAATCCGTCACTTCTTTTTCAAACAATATCTTCTATTTTTATAGGAAAAACCCTCACCGCAACACCAGCAACGATTCCCCACAAAATCGGAATGTTAGCGGCATAATAGGAAACGTACCGTCGTCAAGCGCATCCGGTGGAAAGAATATCCCATTTTCTCGGGAACTGAACCGTCGCGATAGCCTTAAAGACCCAATCGCTACAGTTTTTCTTCCTTATCTCATCTCGATCCACCATCTGCCATTTCTCACGACCTTTCAAAGCTCCACAATCTCAATGGCCACTGCATCATCCGAGCGAACCAACACAGCTCCTCTCAACACCGATCAAGCCGAGTCCAGCAGCGACACAGATTCTCCAACCCTAGCCCAAATCATGACCAAGAAAGGGAAAATCCCTGACTCCTCCAAGTATTGGAAAGCAGGGCTCCTGAAGCAGAAGGATCTGGACACAATGCTGAAGGATGGATTAATCTCGTTCTTCCCAGCTAGGCCCAACGATAAGTTGGATCTAGACGGGTCCAACACCACGGAAATCCCGGTATTCGAAGCTCATCTGAGGTGCGGGTTCAATCTTCCGCCTTCCAAATTTCTTGAGCGGATTTGTAGATTCTACCATATAGAATTAGCTCACTTGAAGCCCCAGGCTATCACTCTTCTTAGCATCTTCGCCATACTTTGCGAATGCTGGCTAGGAACTGCTCCTTCCTTGGATCTATGGCGAGTTTACCATGAGCCCCGCTACTATGCCAATCAACAGATGGTCTTTTCTGTTGGATTTGTAGTTAGGCAGAAATGTACATATCTTCCCTTCTCCTACAAATCTTCCTGGAGTGGCTTCAAATGGAAGTACTCCATTAAGGAAATGCATAACAAGTACTCAATCAAGGGTACTGGGCTGATGCCCAATCATGCCGACTGGATCAGAAAAATTCCCACTTTAGTGCCTCGGCTCCAGAACATGATAGCCAAGGTTACCGAACTGGTGGAACAAGGCCTTCGGGGTGAACACATTGTTGAAGAATTTGTTCGCCGCCGCATCTTTCCGCTGCAACATCGGAACCCACTGGCCATGATGTACACCGAGCCCACAGAACCCAAGTGGCTACCTGAGGGCGGTAAGACCAATCTTCTCACTTCTTCTCACAATAACTTTTCAGGTTTCTTGTAATCATCTCATCTTGAATCTGTTATTTGCAGAGGTACTAACTGAGGACATGGTGATCAAACGTGTTCGGGACATTCTGGATGCAGAGCTACTGCCCATGCCAGACACTGTCCCAGCCCCATTCAGCGCTGCAAATCCTCCACATGAGGTAATCACATACACATTTTACCTTATTCATCACGACAAAACTTCATTTGTACCTCTTCCTTCATTTCAGGATCCCTTTGGCACCGACCCTGAAGATGGTCTTCCCAAAGACGCCGTGGTGCTCAACAGCATCGATGATGAAAAAGAACGAGAAAACACTGCACATACTGCTGCTAACCAAGCTCGTCCTGATCTTGACATTCAGGTAATAAACTAGCACCTTTCTTGCACACCACCTTTATTCTTCTTGACATTTACTTTGTGATATATCAATTCTAGGATGCTGATGTTGATAAGGAGGCCTTGGAGGAAAAGGTTGCTGATCTTAAATCAACTCTTCTGGGCGAGAAACCTCTCCCAATTGCTCCAGAAGTTGAAACCTCCAAGCCCCAGACAAGCACTGCTGGCAAGGCCACCAGGAAAAGGAAGTACAGAGCTGCAGCATCAACTCCAGCTCCCAATCCACTGCCTCTTTCCATTCCTGAAGTTCAAGCCCTTCGTGATGCACCTCGACCTGGAGACCAGGTATCTACTGAAATTGCCTTCGGGACACTATTTGCCGGCTTTTCGCGTATCTCTCAAGCTCGTATGTCTCAGGGCAAGAAATCCGATGTTGGCGACAAAAGGCGCTGCCTTCAAACATCTGCTGCCACACAAACTGCCATGGTTGTAAAACCCACTGCTTCTGTGGCTGCTCCATCATCGCCTCTCCAGTCAGCAATTTTTGAGAAAGTTTATCAAGAGCTGCAATCTGCCGAAACTTGGCTCCTCAAAACTTGCCAAGCCTTCAACTCCCGGATCAAAGACTTGCAAAATGAAAATACTAAGCTGCAGAACAAGCTATCACATGCTGACTGCACTCAAGCTTTGTCTGAGAGGGACAAAAGAATTGTTCAGTTGGAAGCAGGTTTACTAGCAGCCAACAAGTCCATTCATGAGCTGAAGGAGAACCATGCTGCTGCTTTGAAGACCCTGGAAGCCTCTAATGCTACTCTTCAGTCTTCTCTGACAGGTAAACATTTCTTCATAATTTGCTCATTATCTCCATCTTCATATCTTCATCATATCTTACTACATTCACACTTTCAGATTTGAACGAGAGAGTTCCACTTCTGGAGAAGGAAATCAGTCTCAAGGGCCAGGTCATTGAAAGCCTTGAAAAGAGAGCAAACGCAATGCAGAAGGAAAACAAAAAGCTGGCAGCAACCAACGAAGAACTGACCGAAGACATCTCAGCCCGAAGTGTTGCTGGCAGTGCCTATACCATTGCTCTGTTCAAACATCACTTTCCCACCTTGGATCTCTCCGTCTTGAAGACAGGCTTCACATGCCCTCCAGCTGATCGGGATGCGTTGATGGATGAGGTGACTGCAGATGCCGAAGACTTCATTACTTCTTTAAATCTTACCGCATCTATATCATCTCCTGTTGAGGAGCCAACTAGTGAAAACCAGGGATAAATTTGTAATAACACTTGTTTCATTTATTATATCTCGAATACACATATATGCCTGTATGACTAGCCCCCTGCTTTTATGTACATGATGGCAATTATGTGCAGAAAAGTAGTCGATCAACGAGGCATATGAATTTCTGCAATTTTACACAATCTCCTTACACAAAAAGAGATAACACGACACTTATCAACTACAGATAACTATTTCATGTAGTATCTGTAGCATAAGTCGCGAAGAATTGGTTGAACGTGCAACCGGCCTGGGCAAAGCCGCTTATAAACCCCACAATCAGGTAGACAACCATGACCGGGCTAAGGGTCTCCTCCCAGGACATCAAGCAGTGGCCGTGTAACTTATCAAACCACCATAGTGGCTAAGTCTTACAACCGAGTAGTGCCTGAAAAGGCTGTTCGTACCGAGCCCTGTAAACCAAATGAAAGGCCAGGACATCGGCCAAACTTTGTAGACCGACTGAAAGTCAGCCTTTCCATATGCGCAAAGAAAGGATATCTTGACAAACTCATAGCTTTATTGAAAACTCTTCGAATATATTACACATAGAACATCCGCAACTGATCGGTGTTCCAAGTTCCAGGTAACAAACCACCATTAACTTCAGCTAACACATAAGCCCCCAGGCCTGCATCTTCTGCCACAAGGAAAGGCCCTTCCCAAGGGGATGACAGCTTGTGCCTATCTTTGGTGTTAATGTCCTTTTTAATCACCAGATCTCCCACTTCGAGCCTTCTACCGAAGACTTTTCGGCTATATTGCTTCCTCAATACTTCTTGGTACTTCTGAACATGGCGTAAAGCTATATCTCGTTCTTCTTCCAATAATAACAGATCAACTTCACGCGCATCTTCCTAAGCGTCTTCATAAAAATTGGTGATCCGATGAGCCCCCAAGTGTATTTCTGGTGGTAATACTGCATTAGCTCCATACACCAAATAGAACGGTGTTTCTCTGGTTGCTCTGCTAGTCGACGTTCTTGCAGACCACAACACAGTTGGTAGTTCCTCAATCCAATTCTTCCCTTTTGCAGCAAGCTTGTCAAAGACTCACGCCCTCATGCCTTGCATGATAACAACATTAGCTCTTTCCACTGCTCCGTTGGTCTGTGCATGCGCCACCGAAGACGTCGGATGCATAATCCCATGATCAGCACAGAACCTTTCAAACTTAGCTCCAACAAATTGCCTTCCGTTGTCAGATATCAGCTTCTTCGGAACCCCAAATCTTGTGACGATACTCCTCAGAAACTTGACTGACATCTCTTGAGTTATACGTCCCACAGCTTCAGCTTCAATCCACTTCGTGAAAGTGTCAATAGCCACGTATAAGAACTTGTAACCTCCCTTAGCCTTCGGAAAGGGACCCAGAATATCAATCCTCCAAATAGCAAAAGACCAAGAAAGCGGTATAGTGTGCAATTCTTGCGCATGCCGGGTACTCTGCCTGCTGAAAAACTGGCAGTTAGCACATGTCTTCACCAACTCCATGGCATCTTGCTTAGCTGTATTCCAGTAAAACCCATGCCGGAATGCTTTCCCAACCAAAGACCGATATGCAGTGTGGACTCCGCAAATACCACCGTGTATGTCCCTTAGCAGCCGGATCCCTTCTTCCGAAGACACACACTTCAACAAAATGCCATTACGACCTCTTCGAAACAACACTCCATCAATCAACAGATATTGCTTAGACTTGCGAGCAATTCGTTCTGTTGCAGCATCATCATCTGGGATCGGATTGTTCTCCAAGAACTGAATAATTGGAGTTCTCCAGTCTTCTGCGTGGCCTTCACCTGAGTCTATCACCATCAAAATCCAACTCCTGAGACACTTTAGCCGTCGAAGGCTTCGAAATCTTTTCAAGAAACACATCATTTGGAACAGGTGATCGGGATGAAGCAATCCACGCTAAATGATCAGCATCACGATTGTCCAAACGCGGGATATACCGCACTTCGAATCCATCAAACCCCTTCTCAAGCTTACGAACTTCCTCTAAATAATCAGCCATCTTCGGGTCGGAGCATTGGTATTCTTTCTGTACCTGCCTTGCGACTAACTGCGAATCCCCTTTCACAAGCAGTCGACCGATACCGAGAGACTTAGCAATGCGGAGACCTTGAACCAGGCCCTCATACTCTGCAACATTGTTTGTAGCTTGAAACAGCAACTGCACAGCATACTTGATCACTCTCCCTTCAGGTGACACGAACACTACTCCAGATCCGGCTCCCTTCAGGGTGAAGGACCCATCGAAATACATGACCCAATGATTAGGATCAGGTTGATTTTCATCTCTATCATCTGTCCACTCAGCAATAAAATCTGCCAAAGCTTGACCCTTCACAGCCCTCCGAGGCACGAACTCAATATGATATTGCCCTAGTTCAACTGCCCATTGAGCCACTCTTCCTACGGCATCTTTGCTGTCCAAAACGGCTTGTAGAGGTCTATCAGAGACCACCTTGATAGGATGAGCCAAGAAATAGTGCTTCAACTTTCTGGACGTCAACAAGATTGCATATAACAGGGGCGAGACGGGTCCCCATCTTCTTCCAGATCCTCTCCGATCTCAGGGCAATCATCACTAGCCCACGATTCATCATCGCGACCAGGAAAGCCGAGACCGAAGCCAGGAAAGTAGCATCCTTCCAAGATAGCCTTGACCACTTGTTCTTCTAGGGCAGAGCCAGAATATGGATTCGAAGCGAATTCCACTTCCGGACGGGTTCCCGAGGGAGAGCCCGATACCCACGCTTCCTCCTGGAAAGCGTCCGCCGAGTTCTTCAACCCGAACGGCCATTGCGATCCAGGGGCGGCGCACCGTGATCTTCTACCGTCGCTTCTTCAGTCAGGTGCAATGAGGCCATCGAATCCGCCAGAAGTGCCTCCTGCACAACTGGCGGGTTTGCTTGCTGGAGATCACCTTCCCCGTTGGCGACGAACACGAGCGATCCAAAGCGGAACTCGGCGCCGACAGGAAACTTCATGTTGTTGAGCGATGCCATCTGGTGCTCTTGACGGAATCTCAACGCTGCTGCCCCCTACCTGGCGTGCCTCTGTCGTAGCCCGTCTGAACGGGGCGTTCGGCAGATATTTGGATCGTGAGAGCAACGTGGGAAGTAGAGATCAATCTAAGAACACGCTGAGGTTTATACTGGTTCGGGCCTCCCGAAGGATAATAACCCTACGTCCAGTGTAGATCTTGATTATGATGACAGCCTTCACGCTAGGGTTGCGAAAAGTGTCGATTACCTCCTCATCGGGGGTGTACAAGAATATTAATAGGCAAGACAACCGCCTATAGAGTCCTAGCGAGATTACAATTCAAGTTTCTATATCTGTAAAGAGATCGGAACATATCTCCTAATCCTTGGCGTGCAAGACAAGTCTTCGGAAACTTCCATAATTAACCTTCGGAATATCGGGAATTTTAGGGTACGACAACTCTAATTACAAATTTTATTCAGATGTGTGCTAATTTACGAGACGAATCTAACGAGCCTAATTAATCTATGTTTTGTTACAGTGATGCTACAGTAACTATCGTCTAATCACGGTTTAATTACTCTAATCACGGTTTAATTACTCTTATTCTAACAGACCTAAAATTAGTCCAAAAGAAACGAACACCCCTGGCCTCGATCGATCGCGCGCTAGCGATCCAAGACCGTACGTACAGTCGCAAAAACCGAAGCGAGACGATCACGGGTCGGCGATCTACCGGTGACACCGTACCTAACGCACGTACGGACGACCGATCAGATCGCCGATCCATCCCGGCGTGTGTGGGGGCGCCGTGCTCATCGATCACACGCCGCTAAGCGCCGGTGTGTGAGCGCGATCGATGGGCCTTTGGTTCATTGGTCCCAGCGGCATGCAGCGCCGGTGCGGGGCTGGATCGCGGTCGCGAGACAGGGGCTTGCTCGATCGATCGCCTCCACGGCGTTTTAATTTCCTTCCTCTTGTTAGTTTTACTCCTACGTACGCAGTACGCGGAAGGAAGAATCAATGGAGCCGGGCCTGGCGGGTGGTGCCTACCGCGCAGGCGTACGTGAGCCGCGCGTGCCGGCACCGACCGATGGCTGGCAGGCGCGACGCGAGAAAACAAACATTCGTTTTCCCCTGATCGACGTCCTGCCTGGTCCCTGCAGCCGTTCAAACCCGGCCCGCAATGATGACGATGATACGCGCTGCGCACATGGCACCGCGCGCCACCGACGGTGCGAACGAACGAACGGACCCATCGGCCATCGATCGTGCCGTGCGCTCCGACGCATGCATGCATTGCAGGCCCGCGCGCGCGCCGTCGCCCTGCCTGCCGATGAATGGTCCATCAATCGGTCACGTCCGCGGCGGAAGAATCGCTGTTGCCGACCCACCCGGGCCCCCGGCACCGACGGCTCGCGCTTGTGTTGTTGCTCGATCGGAACAGCGCCGGGGCGTAGGTAGCTGCGTGCGCGCTCCCCCATCATGTTGTGCCCGTGCCGTCGTTACCTACCTACTACTAGCTAGCTGAACCTTTAATTTGTGTGTGTGAGGGTCTTGCTCTGTTGCACGCTTTGGTGATTTCCCCTCCCTCCGTCGCTTGTGCGGTTGGTTGGTGGATCCATCCATGCATGTGACTCGCAGCGCGCGTGCACGGGTGGTGTGCCGCATGCAGTATGGTTGCCCCTCAATTTCCGGAAAGCAGCAGTCTATCGGAGTGAAGTCAGTGTCGGTGGCGCCAAACGGTCGCGTAACTTCGGCACACGTCAAGTCATGGAGGTAAGAAGGAAGCGCTGGTACATAGTCCTGCCGTTGATGGCGGAGAGAGGTGGAGTATAAATAAAAAATGGCCCAACATGTCACGTTTGACCAGAAGCAGGAGGGGGACGTACGGTGGGATGGATAACCTGACCGAGCCGGCAAGCATGCGTGCGACCTCCTATAACATTGGTCGTTGACAGGGAAAAAACTATTGTTGGTTGACTGCCGGTCCAATTAATTAATCGGAGTCCCTGGTTAAACTAGGACTACGTGGGCTGCTGCTCGTGCCGGACGTGAACCTCCGTAATTCACGGCTGGGTTGCCACTTGCCGCCGGAGGGCGGCCTCTATCGCTCCGTTCCCCGCGGCCACGGGTTCGGTTCTGTTGCTGCGTGCGTGCAGCATGGGGCAGAGGAGGAGCTTGTTCCGCAACTGCATTCACGTCACGTCACAGCGGAGGGGACAAATGCGGAGGGCTTCCACAATGAACATCTTTTCGCTTCGCGTCGCGTAAATCTATTTCGCGCACCGTGTCACACGGCCATTGTAACTCTTTTGTTGCTGTCATCACTTTGTGGTAACTAACTTGGATAGTCCCTCTTGCTCTATCTACTAGGGGCCTAGGGGCTCTGGCATAGCGCGCGCGTGCGTTTGTGAGGGAGGGATATCACAGTTTACGCATTGTATGCTATACTGGTACTCCATACGGTGAAGAGCTTGAACGCTTCACACAAAGGAAACTGGGACGTCACGCGTCGAATGCCATCCGTCAACAGGGCCCCGGCACGCAGCGCATGTACCTGGTGCTTGAAGCTTTTGTTGACTCGGCCTGCTGTGCAGCCGCGGCAGGCCACAAGCAAGAAGGAACCTCCTCGTGGGCGGTGGTCGCCAACCGGGAAAGCGCCGTGTCCGCACCGCACCTGTGTCCGCGCACCGCACCCGAATGCGTGCACGACGTGCCCCGCCGCGCCAGGGCCACCCACCTCTGAATAAACATTGCCTTACTTGTGCTTTGGAATAAATTTATTTCCTCTTTTTTTTTTCTTACAATCAGTTTTCATTCCTTTCGTGATCAATCACTGTAATGTTCTTTTTTTTTACACCTTAATTAGCACAATAGTCGGTACAAGTTACAACACGTGCACATGGCCTCACGTACGAATGTTTCAAAGATAAGATTAACAAAGTCACCACAGATTCCACAACCCACACTGTTGACAATTAGCTGTAAATGAGAGCAGTAATGCTGACTAAGGCCTTGTGTTGATAGAAAGTATTTGTGGAGTGTTGAAAGAATACTACGGTTTTACAAAATACTTTGGTTTTGAGGTATGAAAGTGTTTGGATGTAAAGAAGTTTTGCAGTTTTTAAAACCCTGATTTTTAAAACCATCTCGGAGTTTTAGAAACTCCACTCATAACCTCATATTTCTAAACCATAGTTTTGCTTGGCACTAGCTTCTAAAATCATGATTTCTTAATACTTAAGTTTTGAAAAACCACATCACCCAAACAGGGCCTAAGAATGTCTTTAATCATGGGCCGGGCTGTTATCCTGCAACAGAGAAAAAAAGTTTTCTGTCTTTGGATGGGCTGAGCGAAAGGGTAGGTAGGGGGAATGCGAGATGGTTCCAAGCTGCGGGCGTATTCAAAATTTGTACGGGCCACGACTGAAGGGGCATATCACATATGGGCATTGAAGCTTAGCACAAAAAAAAAAACAAAACAAAAACATATGGGCATTGAAGCTATATATACACTTGTATCAAAAACCTAACCTAACTGATGAACTGTATAGCTTATGTAATCTCTAATTTCACTGATAACAAATGCATCCTCTATACCTTTCGTAAGCAGAACTAGCTATACGTACGCGCGTGCCTAATTAATAATATGAGTATATATGACTGATCTTCAGGGAATGCATGCGTGCTTCTGCTCTGTTATGCTTGCGAGCAGGACGTGGACCAGGTGAGCGGCGTTCGGCTGCGCCTGCGTGGATCGCCGCCATGAGCAGGGGGTGGTCGTCCGGCGACTCCACCCGCGCCTTTCGCTTGCTCGAGCTGCGACGAACGAACAAACGACACGGCTGTTACTATGCTCAAACGGATCCCTCCGCAAACCCAATAATTAGTTCTTGTGACATGTGAAAAACGGTGAGTTATACGAAAAGAACCCTGAGACGTGTCCCTGGATGCCTGCACCGAATTCAAACCCTGATCAGAATCACAGTATCAGTGCTTTAATTAGTTTCCAATTGCCGTCCTTTTGATCAACGTTTGTGCCTGCATTTTCCAATAGAAACACCACCTTGAATATTTAACCAAAAAAATAATGACAGTTTATTTTCAACCAAAAGAAACAAAAGAAATTCAGCAGGCATCCGTGCTGCATATTCAGCTACAAGTTACCATACAAGAATGATCCAGATGATCGATGTTGAACGTAATAGACAATAGCACAGTTAATTCCAACAGCCAGGACAGGCTGCAAACATGCCTATACCAAACTATATTATGGAATGTAATTGCATGATTTTGAGCTTCGACAAGACGAAACCTCCGCTGCAGATAATACGCTAATCATGGAAAGATGATCTGTTCACCACTGCGTTGATACATACAACATTTTACAGAAGGAGCCTTGAAGATGTTATTGATTTCCTCAAAACCTGAATTCCCACGTAACATCAGGGGAGACAGTGTTACTGTCATATTTTTCATCAGGATAGCGCTTCTGAACATAAATTTCAAGAATTCAACGTCATGGTAGCTTCCTTCCAAATTTTGTATTTCTACTTGTTCTAGAGCCATTAGGGTGACATTCTGACTTCGCCAGTTTTGTGATTGATCACAAGGACAATTTAGTGGGCACCGGCTGTTCGTCTGAAACCAAATTGAAATATTGTTGGTGCACCATTTCCAAACACAGTAACTTATAAAATCTTCCAACATTCAAGAATTCAGCTAAAATAATCTTGAAAATGCACATCAGACAGCAACGTTTGGACTTACCACAGTTTTTGTAATGTCCACCTTAAGACTTTTTATAGAGGTACAGGTCCCAAGTACATTCACTGCCATCGCACCAAAAAAGTGTTGAAGTGGGGAGATATATAGCTCCAAGACAGAAAAATTAGGAAGACGATTTATTTCTTGCATTAAGTTCCTTTTGGCATGTGACTCCATGCGCTGCAAATATACAAAAATGTTAACTGAAAGGAGGTAGAAGGTAACTAGTCATAGTCACAGTGCACAACCTGGAGAAATTTTCTCATAGCACTCAAGTTGAGCAAGAACGAAGTTTCCTCACAGAATTATTAAATAGAATACAGAAACTGCATCGGATTCTAAATATTATTTTATTAAAAATTTTAAAGTCCAAACCAGTGTTCCTAAAAAAAATTAAAAAAATTATGATTGCAGGCGTCCGTATGTCGGTCAGTCGACATAAATTGTGAAATGTCTCCTTATTCTCGATATATGAAGTAACTGCTAGTAAAGTTATCAATCTCTACCCCAACGTACAATGAATCTTTTTTTTTAGGCGAAACCCTGAAATAAATCTTAGAACTAAGCTTTCATTGGCAGGATCTCACCTTCTGAAATGTGTCATGTCTTTGAAATTTTGATCATCAATTTATTCCAAACATTTTGTGAAACAGAATAAGGAGTTTGTTCATGCATTTGCACATTTGTTGCAATATAATAATAATATATGATCTTATTTTAAGGTCAAACTGTTGAACTGTAATATGATGAAATACAAGGCGTAGAGGCTCACCGTGGTACTTCTTACGCGCAATCTCAGGATGCGAACACCTCCGCTCATCCGTAGAGTTAGGGTGCGCAGGGACCATATCTCGCCAATCCCTACATTTTGATCGTAGTAGAACACGCAACTCCAAAAGAGATCCTCCACCACAGGTGCCGAGAACGACACGCTGAAATCGCTGCCCACGAACGTCTTCATAACGAACCTCTTCAGCCTAGGGGCCTCAATATCAATACCCGCCATGGACGCAAGAATGACAAGCTGAAGCTCCTCAATGCTGCCTGAATGGACCCTGATCGTGGCCAGTTTCCAGCAAGCGGACACAGCGAGCACGCGCAGGCGCGGCGACCACGAGATCAGATCGTTTAGGTCAGCAGCGTCGAACCGGCAGCGCGCGATGGACAGCCTCTCGAGCAACAAAGGGAGATCACGCGGCGGTGCCAGCGGGGTTAGATAGAGGTCGTGCACGTGCAGCTTGATCGACGTTGCACGGTGAAAGCAGGGAATCCCCACGGCAGTGTTGGCATTGTCCCCATAAACAGTTAAGCTGAACTCTGTCGGCGCCAACCGGGCGGCGGTCTGCAGCATCCTGACCCAGGCAACGCCTGCGGAGGACAATTTGCAGCCCTTGGGAAAATCGATGTTGAGGATGGACAGATCCGTTCGGACGACCTGAGCGAGAGCGCCATGGACGGCGTCGGGCGCGACCTCCCGGAAGGTGAGATCGGCGAGGTGTGTCCACAGCCCGCACCATCGGCGGGAGAGAAGGCTGGTGCGGGCGGCGGCGCGCGCACAGCGGAGGCGGACGAGCACGTCGAGGAGCAGGTCGTCGGGGAGGATGCTGATGCGGTCCAATCTGTCTTGGTAACTATTCCGGGGACGGCATCCGCGACGAGCTCCGGCCGGTAGCTGCGATTCAAGGCAGCTGCCCGATCGCAACTTCATGACGCAAAGAAAATCGTGTTGGACTTGGACCTGGAGTCCTGGATGGCGGTTGGGACTGACCGGCGGCAGTGCGGCAGCCTTGAGGGCATGCGGTGCGATTCAGCTAGCGATGTTAGATTTTAGTCTAGGTTTAGTGCAAACAATAAAGTCTGAAGATCTGGCCTATCGGTTCCAAAGAAATTTTATGGGTAGAATATTTCATTTTTCTTTTTTTTGGGAGAACAGGGCTTTATAACCCCGGCTTCTGCTTATGTACCAAGAAAAAAAAGTAAAAAAGACCAAGCTATCTTATCTTATCTTAACTTATATTTTTATTAGAGGCTCCTTTTGAAGCCTCCACATTAATCAAATAAACAATAACCTTTAGACCCTTAATATCTATTTATAAATTACCCACCATGTCATTATGAGTAAAAAATAATTAAATTTGAAAATAAAAAAATAGCCAGAATACCCATGATTTCTATTTCTAAATTACCCACCATGCCATTATGAGTTAAAAAAGTTAAATTCGGAATTATGAGAAATAACTAAAAATACCTTTAATTCTTATTTCTAAATTACTCACTATGCCATTATGAGTATAAAATTAGTTTTATTCGGTATAAAAATAACTAAAAATCTCTCTAATTCCTATCCTTTTGAGGCTTCCACGTTAATCGGAAGAAAATGCTAGAAATTCTCAAAAAGCAAAACATCTGACCGTACAAATTAAACTAAGATAAACAATAACCTTCAGATCTAATATGATCTAAATTACCCACCTATGCCATTAAAAAATATAGTAAAAAAGACCCCTAATATATTTTTATAAATTACCCACCATGCCATATGAGTAAAAAATAATTAAATTCAAAAATAAAAAATAGCCAGAATACTCTGATTCCTATTTCTAAATTACCCACCATGCCATTATGAGTTAACAAAAATTTAAATTCGGAATTAAGAAAAATAACTAAAAATACCTCTAATTCTTATTTCTAAATTACTCACTATGCCATTATGAGTATAAAAATAGTTTAATTTGGTATAAAAATAAATAAAAATCTCTCTAATTCCTATTTATAAATTACCCATGTTGTTAAGAATTAAAAATAGTTAAATTTGATTTAAAATTAATGAAATATGTGAAAATTTTGAAATAAAAACCATATGTGTAAAAAATAATTACTTAAATTATTATAAGTCAAAAAATACCCCTAATTCCTATTTCTAAATTACTCACCATGCCATTATGTGTAAAACAAATAGATAACTTTGGAATGATAATAAGTATCCAAACTACCACTAATTCCTATTTCCAATTTACCCATATTAGCATTATGAGTCCAAAAATAGATAAATTCTGCTCCTAAATAATAAAAATAGCAAAACATACATCTGATTCTAATTTACAAATTACTCACTTTGCCAAATTCTGATTAATTAAGGAATCTATTTTAATATTTGCATTGCATATCTCATTGGGGCTAAAAGTCTTGCTTTACCCAAACGTAATTTAGTTCAAACATGAGTTGCAATAAATTATTTCCTAAATGTACAATGCCTCAATGGTTTAACACTAATAATATTTATCTTTAATACGTAAATATATAATAAATATGCTTATGCATGTATATCAAAGAAGGAAACAAAGCAAAATAACTGATGAAGGCTAAATGGCACTTTAACCGTTACAAAATTATAGAACTTTAAGATCATATACTCATAATTTTTGGAAATAATTTCACTATATAGACATATATGATGGTTAAAGTTTGGATAGTATGATATTGTGTTTAACTAAATAAACATTTTTGGTAAGAAAACTATAAAAAATGGTACACATATGATGGTCCGAAAGATACCCATTTCTTAGACCAGTCTTAAGTATATTATAAATGAAATAGTACATAAGAAGTGAAATCTATGCAATATACATATATCAACAAACGAACGATCTAACAAATTATTTGCTTTTGGAGGTAGATTGCTTGATGTTCTCTGGCCTATCATAGTCATTTTTTACGAAAAATTAGTGAAATTAGTAACATGTATTCTACAATATAGTAAAATATAAATTAAAATGGTAATGCTTCTCATTAGTTAGCATCATCGCAATAAAGTAAGGGCACGATGTGTTAATTTTAATGTTTCCAATCAGGTCAAATGGATATGTCATGGATAATGACCTAACATACAGAGTGTGGCGGCTTAATGAATAAAGACTAATATATATATTAGGTATAAACAATTGTACTACAATGTGGATGTAAATCTAAAAGATGTTTTTAGTGGACTAAAACTATTTGGAAAGTCCTGTCACGTTGAGATTGCATCTAATTTGAGTATAGTCTAACACATACTTAAAAATGATTTAATATTCAGCTTACTCAATCATTATGCTTGCAAAAGTAATTTTTTTAAAAAACTATTTACGCATCTCTAATTTCTAGCCCGTGCGATGCGCGGGTTGAAAGGCTAGTCCTCCAAATTGTGGGGAATCTGAAGTACCCTAACTCTCCCATCTTCTCGCTATACTCCCTGCTTACTTCATGTATTGATGACACCTCCCCCCAGGTCTTCTTCATGTTCCAGCCTGTGCTTTTTCTATGTTTCCTTGAGCTCCATCTCCTCGTCTCCTCTTCCTGCATACGAGACACATGTATGATGATATATAACCTAAATTTCCTCTTATTCTTCTCTGTCCAACTCCATACAAAATCCCATAATATACATGCACAAGCAACAGATTCCCATGACCATTTCAGCATTGCAAACCATCCTATGAGTATGCATTGTACTCATCATCAGCCACGCAACCATACAACTCAGGTTCCTTGCGGGGTCGTGAACGGCTACACGACCAGAGCTTGAAGACGTGCCAAGCGGGTAATCTTTGCCCTTCATATCTCCTTCACACTTTGCATGCTGACATGCTTCGCTACACGCTCATTATTGGGCTTGTTGTAAGATTAGAATGACATTTTGTTTAATCGGTCTAGAATAGCAGTTATTGTAGGACACTTCCAAAATATAAGGTTTTCTAGCATTCAAACACAAAGATAGTCAAAGTGTTAAAAAGCTGCTATACTCCTCATTTTTAACCCAACTCATTTCACCACCAACCTTTTCACCAACCCCAAATTTTATATTTGGAGATAAATTTTGAATTTTAAAACATCCTATATTAAAGGACTGATGGAGTAGGACGTAGGATAGCTTAGCTCAATGGCGCAGCCACCTACTTGGCTATTATAAATAAAGGTACTATTAACTAAAAACAAGACTTGTCACTTATGCTGAGGATGGTTTGAGTGTGTTCTTTCTACTCAGGTTAGTTGGAATGTGTTTCTGCAATGGACCCCGACAACTTTGTACTTGTGCTCAGTGCATTGGAATATCCGAAATTCAGTGCATGATACTAGAAACTTGACTTGGCAGTTGAGAAAAATTAGTGAAGGCGACCAACCTAAACGACCAGGCAACATCCTAATTAACTCGCCGTTATCAACAAGCAAGGTTGCACCTGCACCGAGCATGTATATATTCGCCAACCTTGACGCCGGTCGATGAATGTACGTGCCAAGCTAGGCAGCCTGCAAATTCAAGTTAGTACTACGCGCGCTATGATTAGGTACTCATATCTTGCGTTGTTGGCCTCCTTGATCGCAGCAGTAGTCGGCAGCGGCGGTAGCAGGAGCACCAGCATTGCCACCACCAAATACAACGCCCTGTTCGGCTTCGGCGACTCAATGACCGAAACCGGCAACATCTGCATCGGCAGCAACTCGACGGAGCTCGACGCGCTCACTTGCACCCACCCGCCTTATGGCATGACCTACTTCGGCAAGCCGTCCTGCCGGTGGTGCAACGGCCGCGCCGTCATTGACTTCACAGGTAATATACATATTTCAGTCTTCCATGCAGAAGTTATAACGACATTGATAATGTTCGTAGTTAATATCACACACACAAATATATTTGTTGTGCCATTTTCTCATGGCTTGTCATGACACTGGTTGACTACTTCCATAAATTAGTGGTTGACACAGAAAATAGTTTACCTATTCGAAGGGCCGTGATGCATAAAAAAACTGTTGCAATTGTTTATAATAAAAGTTATAAAAAAATGATACAAGCATGCACATTGTTAATGGCTTTCAGAATGCAATCCAGCATTTTTTAACCAAGAACTTCACAGGTAATAAACAAGTTCAATATATTTGGTGTGAAAAAGTATCGACGGTATCTTATTTTCCTAGTAATTTGTATCAATATATAATTGTATACATCCAAGATCAAGGTAATTTCTGGTATTTAATTGAAATAATGTAGTAAAGGTTTATTTTGATGCTTCAAAATTAATCAGCTCAAGCGCTGGGGCTCCCACTACTTCCACCATCAAAATCTCAAGGCAAAGATTTCCGTCGCGGCGCAAATATGGCAATTACTGGAGGTACTGCGATGAACTTCTCCTTCTACAAATCACTCGGCGTTGAAGATCCAATCTGGAACCATGGCACGCTAAGCACGCAAATCCAGTGGTTTGAGGAGTTGCTTCCTTCCATATGTGGGACAAAACAGAGTTAGCAGAATTTCTGTCTTCCTCAACATGAGCTTATTGCTTTTTTGTTAGATTTTCAACCTGTCATTAAACTGGTTTGTTGTTTCATGCTAGACTGCAAAAAATTCCTCAAGAAATCGCTGTTTCAGTTCGGTGGATTTGGAGGAAACGACTACAACGTCCAGCTTCTCGAGCTTGCATTGACCATAGAGCAGGGAATGAAGAATACCCCAATGATCATTAACGCCATCGTGAATGGTGTTGAGGTCCGTATCATCAATCTAAACATTCCATTAAAAAAACTATGCAGAGGCCGTGAACTTCTTTTGGTTTCCATTATCTAAAAAAATAAAAAAAAACTATGCAGATTCAAAAATACCAAACTGATGAACTGTATACGTCTCAAATTTGTTCAAGCAGAGATTGATTGCCCTTGGTGCAAGACAGATTGTAGTCCCGGGCATCCACCCAACGGGTTGTCTCCCACTCTTCTTGTCGTTGTTCGCCAGTTCCTGTAACGAAGCTGACATCGATCGGTACGGCTGCATGAGAAGCTACAACCGTCTGACAGAGTATCACAACACAATGCTCCAGAAACAGGTAGAAATCCTCCAACGGAAGCACAGATCAGCGAGGATCATGTACGCAGATTACTACCAGCTGTATTACCAAATGGTCCAACAGCCTCGAAAGTTTGGTAATTTTTTATCTACTCCACACTATCAAGATCATATAGTGGAATGACATGCATTTTCTATTTTTGCTTTAGCTAGAAATGGATGTGCAAGTGAGAAACTGTTGGCTGCAATTTGTGTTTTGGAGCAGGATTCAGCAATCCTTTTGAAGCGTGCTGTGGAGCAGGAGGCGGCAAGTACAACTTCGACATCACCAAGAGATGCGGCATGCCGGGGGCGACCACAGCCTGCCGTGACCCGTCGGCTCGCCTGAGCTGGGACGGCATCCACCCGTCGGAGGCGGCAAACAAGTTCATCTCCGATGGCTGGCTTCACGGCCCCTACTGCACCCCTCCTATTCTAGGTTGAGCAAGATGCGACTGAAGTCGTACACTGGAACCCATATCAAGGCCAACAAGATGTGGTATTTAAGTTTTCTAATGCAAACTGTAATCAATTGCACTATGTAAGAAATGCTAATTACAGGCGCTTCTCAAGAGTTATTGCAGACGCCAAAAAAACGCTTCTCAATTGTGCCCTGCCGTACTGTATTATTACAGCAATACTGCAACCATTTTTCTTGTTTTTTTGCTTGAATTTTTCTACTGCATCAGACATGAACGGTGAGCAGCGATAACATCTGACGCATGCCGGGAGTCAAGGCCAGCGCATGCCAAGGGAGTCACAAAAACATTTGCCCCCTTTTGCTTGCTGTTCTTGGGTAAAGGCTAAGGGGAGCTGGGCAGGAATCGTTACCATGCACCTCTCCACTGCGTTCGTCTTCAGATTTTTGTTCGTTTTCCAAATCAGTGGATATTCTTGGCCCAGTCAGTGGAGATTCTTGCCTCAAAGATGGTTCCTGGACATTTGTCCAACAATAACAATAATGTGTACCCATTTATTATGTCTTGCTAATTTGTTTTTCTTTTTAAATGATTTCATCTTTTCTTGATTCATCGATGAATTTAATTAGGCTCCATATGCATGCTCTGTTTGGACCAGGGTTTCAATTTCGAAAAAACCGGTGTTGCTACACTACACAGTGTCAGTTTTGGCGAAAAACTAACCGGTTTTGCTAACCGGACCGGTCCGGTTTTTCCGGAAAATTAGACCGGTTTTGATAACCCTGGTTTTTTTTTTTTGAAGGACAAACGCCCACGAGGGGCTAGAACCCTCCATTGCTCGGTATAAGTACATCAGCAATTTTACACAAAGACCCTTGAATCCGTAGGAAACTACACCAGGATCCATAGAAAAGCTTAGAAGGACAAAAAGGAAAATAAAAATGACATTGCAGTCCTTGTGGGAAATCTGCCACCGCCGGTGATAGGGACGCACCGCCGTGGCAGCTTCTTCCCATACACAGAGACAGAAATCACCCATAGAACCTGCATCAGAACTCTAGACGACGCCATCTCCATCCAGCGATGGGACCACGCAGTGTGCATGGCGCAAGGCGACGACAATCTGCATCTTGGACGGAGAGGGGGCTCACAGTGCAAGTTAATTGATTAGCCGGTGGTCCTCCCGACAATCGCCTCAGAACAAGCACCCTTCGAGGTAGATGGGGACTCGGCTGTAGATTTTATTAGCATCTTGATGTTCTATGCATGGAATTGGGGATCAGGAAGCAAAGGTGATCAACCCAATCCATAAAATCTTGACAACCATCCAAGAGCTCCACTGCAAGACTCCACAAGCAAAAGTTCGCCTCCATGGCACTTGAGCCCGAGCAACTTGGCAAAAGCAAGGGGAAGGATACACCCAACAGGGAGGAGACCGGCAGGGACAACAAAAGACATCACGCCTACCACCACATGGGAAACCATTCACGAAGAAGCAAACCTGGATTGCCGGCGATGAGAAAGATAACTACCAAATTGAATGACGGCAAACACAGGAGCTCCTTTGAACTACTCTAGATCTACTAGTATATAGACTAAAACTAGTTAAAATACAACACAAGGGAAGGGGCCGCCTCCTGCTCAACGCCGGGCACAGCCGGGAAGAGATAGGGGAGGGGGGCCAAAATCAAAATCGAATGGGAAAAGATGCGGCTTGCAAGTTGAGGAAAGAGCTACAGTAGAGAGAAAGGAAGAGGCTTGTGGAGGTGGTGGTGATAACCCTGGTTTGAACTACAACATAACTCGCCTCTCCTCGCAGCGCCCATATTTTTTTGAGTGAAATGCATCCAATGTACATAAATTATTTAGGAACGGTCATTTAGGTACATAAACTCCTAAGTGACCATTTAGGTTCACAAACTAGTTATGTTGTAGCTGCCCAGGTCTAAAGCCTTTTGTCCATGAAAAAATTCCTACGTGGACATGGTGGACATGCCAGCGTGGATGGAGGGGCACGTGCTGTGCACATGAGGAACATCCCGGCGGTAGAAAATTGCAAACAAAAAAAGGACCTTGCCTGGCAATCGGGAGATGAGGTGGTGATCCGGAGGCAAAAGACCTTCATTCGATCCTGCTGCCGAGCGGAGTTGACAGTCGTGCGGTTGGTCGTCACAATTTTCCTCACACATCACCGCCTCGCCTCCCGAAAGGCTTTGGACGCACGAAAAGCATTGGATCTAAGTATGCCTTGCCATATGGGCTTGGCCATAGCCCTGTCATGCTAGTCTAGCCCGATCCGTTAACCATAAGGCCGGTCCGGCCCATGACGGGCTCATGTCGTGCTGTCACAGCCCGTTGGCCAGCTATAAACCTGGACAGCTACAAAATAATTAGTTGGTAGATTTAAATGGTCAACTTAGGATTTATGCATCTAGATGATATTTTTAAATAGTTCTTGAATCTAGATGGTCATCTATAAATAGTTTATGTATTCGGATCCATTTCAATTTTTTTTAAGCCAGCCCGTTGGAAAGAGAGAAGGCAGGCGGATAAGAGATATTTTCATCAGCCCCTGTGACAAACGGACACGCGGATTGCAGTGGGGTCTAGCAATTTTCACGCCGAGCATTTTTACCCGCTCCGTGCACTCGCCGCCGATTTACATCGCGCGATGAAAAAAATTACAGCAAACATGGACCACGTGTACGTGCCGGGCTGGCCGGAGGAATCAAGAGGGAAATGCTCTATTGCCTGACAAAAAATTGATAATTTTGGATGCACGTTTACTAATTCTAATTAGTATGCACGAAAGCAGGGAAAATCATTGACCGGAACAAGAGAACTCTCAGCGGGACCGACCCGTCATCTATCTCACTGACAGGAGATGGGACGCTCCCTCCGCATGGCGCACCTGACAGTTAGAGCACCTGACAGTTAGAGCAAGCAGTTGTTTAGTTTTAAAGATCTGGTGTCTTGTGCTCCAACATATGCCTAGCTTTAAAGAGTTCTCCTCAGACTTAGCTACTAACTTATCTAGATGCTTAGACCACTCAGTCATGCTTGTCTTGAGATACCCGGGAGAAATATCTTTGACACTATCTACACAAACAGAGCTATGCTGGACGACCTCCCTCTCGTTTCAGTTGGGCTCGCTCGATCAGGGGCTGAGCCAAGATTGAACCTTACGGGGGGGGAGGGGGGGAGGGGGGGGGGGGGGGGGGGGGGGGGGGGGCAAAGAGTAAATTATATCTCATGAGGAGGCCAAAATTAAATTTTTGTCCAAATTACATATGATGAATTTGTGGGAGCAATCGCCGGAAGGCCACTGGTAAGAGACGCCCTCTCCCAAATAGCATGAGTAAACAGCAATAGCTCCAAAAACAGAACTGGTAAAGAAATCTTTCGTCTCACCATGTCAATAGCCAGTTAAAAACACGCTTTTGCCCTTCTTCCTTACGTTTCCCGATCCTTCTTCCTCCTTTTCTCTAGACGCTCTCCCAGTGCTTCCCCTACTGTGTCGACGAGGATTTTGAGGCCGTCGTAGCCCGCATCGCGCTCGCCGCCGCGGCGGCCGCCGCATTAGCTCACCCCAACGCGCCGCAATGCGTAGCACGCCTCCAAGAAGACGCCGGTGCTGTTCCGCCTCACCCACACGCAGCCGCCACTGCAGCCTCGTGCCCTCGCCCGCACACCGCGCCTGTGCCAAGCTGCTACTGCGCCTCCCACCTACTCGCTTCGCATCTTCCCCTACCGCATTGCAGGGCAGAGCGATGGCACATCTGGAGCTGGGGACGTGGTGACGGCGGCGGCGCGTCTGGAGCTAAGGCGGCGGTGCGGGCCCTCCCGGAGCTGGGGGCGCGGTGGAGGCAGCGGCGGCTGCGCATCCAGGCGCAATGGAGGTGGGAGGGGTGCCGCGACAGGGTTGGCTTGGATGTAGGAGGCCACTGCGCCGTGAGGAGAGAGGCCGGGCGAGGTGGAGGCGGGAGGCCACTCGCCGTGGCTGAAGCAACAGCAGTTGTCGGATTTTTTATTTCCAATTTCTTTTCGTTTTTTCTGAATTTTTGAGCTCCTGTATGTGTTAAAATGGCCCAAGGGCAAAACGTCGGCAAATTTGTATGTTCTGTCCGGCTGGAGTCCTTTTTGGCATATTGGAAGGAACATTGCATTAAGCAGTGGCGTTTCGGAGCTCCAGGGCTTACTAGTGCTATTTTGGAGATGGCTTGCTTTGTAAGTGCTATTTTAGCAATTGGCTCTGAATTTGTGTGTACAAAGGTCAAGTACATCAAGCATAGGGGGGCCAAGCCCCTACACCCCTGGCCCTGCCCCTACGCTCGATCGTCCTCTCCCGCGTTGATGAGGGCGGTGGCACAAATCGCGTAAGCAAGCGCCCGACTCGGCTCCTCACAGGCTCGTGAACGGATACGCGGCAAGGGGGAAATCTTTTTCCTTCCTCTCTCCTTCGGCTCACTTTGCATGCTGACATACTTGGCTATACACTTATTATTGGGCTTGCTCTAAGTGAAAAAAAGTTACCCATATGACATGGAATACAAATTTGGTTCCTTTCTTGGCCCTGCCGTGAGATCTGTTAGTCTGTGCCGTGAAATGTCTCTTCTCAACGATAGGAATTGACAATCATACCCTTACCCAATAGCCACATGCGTCATGAATTGTTCTCTGCCTCTCGGAGCCGAGCGCCACCACCCGGAATGAAACACGAAACAGAGAGAGAGAGAGAGAGAGAGAGAGAGAGAGAGAGAGAGAGAGACGGACTGCTGCCGCCCGGTGAATCTTGGTGGTTGCCATGTGAAGAAGAAGATGACCTACGCCTGCTCCCCTGCTGCGCCGCAAGCACCTACGCCTGCTACCCTGCCTCACTCGCTCATCTCCATTCAAGCGCACGCGTGGCACCGGGCGAGCGGCCCCTTCTCCAATTGCGTGCAGGCACAGCGCCGGGCAATGCAAGCGGCGCACAGCTTGCGCTTGTCGGCGAGCTGGGAGCAATAAATGGATGAACCACGAATTGAGCTTGCGCTTGTTGTGCTTGTGCTCCCAATGGCACTTACCTGATGCAAGGTGTAGGGCTGTTCAATTCGGTCAATGTCCTTGTGATATGCATGTGATTCGTTTCATCTGCTTCTGCAAGACGAGCTGGGGCAGGCCGAATCGAAGGGGCGGGCGCCGGCGCCGTCCCCGCGCTCGCCTGCTGGGGTAGGTGGCGTACAGAGCGCAGCCCAGGTAGGCTCGGTCGCCGTCCACGCCCTATTTCCACGGGACGCCGATTCGGGCGGATCCAACAAGGGCATCCCACCGCCAGCAACCCTCTCCTCCATTGATTCGATCCCTCCCTCTCGCCGTGAGACGAGAGAAGAAAGAACAATCGGTTTTCTTTTTTTTTTCCCCTAACCGTGTGCTACTCTGATGAAAGGAGGCAAGGGCAAAATCAACATTTGACATCGCTGGTGGTGAGCTTTCACGACAGATTCTAACATATTGCCACAAAAGGAAGCAAATTTGACATCCAAGCCAGATAGGTAACTTTTATTTAGTTTGAACCAAGAAAGGAACTAGTGAATTTAAAAAGGCCAAATAAGGAATTTTCTCTATAAATAAAGGTACTAGTAACTAAAACATGATTTGTCACTTATGCTCAGGTTGGTTTGAGTGTGTTATTTCTACTCAGGTTAGTTGGGATTTCTGCAATGGACCCCGACAACGTTGGACTCATGCTCACTGCATTCTGCTGTCCGAGATTCAGTGCATGGTAATTGAGAACATTTAGTGAAAGCCAACCAACCTAAACGACCAGGCCACATCCGAATTTAACTCGCCGTTATCAAGATGCAAGGATGCACCTGACCCCGAGCGTGTATATATTCGCCAACCTTGACGCCGGTCGATGAATGTATGTGCCAAGCTAGCCAGCCTGCAATGCAAGTTAGTACTACGTGCGCCATGATTAGGTACTCATATCTTGCGTTGTTAGCTCCCTTGATCGCAGCAGTACTCGGCAGTGGCGGTAGCACGAGCACCAGCATTGCCACCACCAAATACAATGCCCTGTTCGGCTTCGGTGACTCGATGACCGAAACCGGCAACATCTGCATCGCCAGTAACTCGACGGAGCTCGACGCGCTCACTTGCACCCACCCGCCTTACGGCATGACCTACTTCGGCAAGCCGTCTTGCCGGTGGTGCAACGGCCGCGCTGGCATCGACTTCCTCGGTAGATTTCTTCGATGTAGACTGGTGGATTTAGATTTTCAATTATGGGGATACAAATTTGACCGTACGGTTCACCAAAATTAAAGTATGCGTAGACACAAAAATTAGGCATTATTATTTCACTTGTTTTGCTTTCTCCTAATCATTTAGGCTTAAAAGATGTCTATTTGATAATGATTTTTATGTATACAATATGGTACATGGTATATCTACATAATAGTTTGTAAAGCTTCTGAGGGGACACTGTCCCATGCACAGCCCCCCTGCCCCCTAAATCCACCCCTGCATGTAGAAGTTATAATACTATGGCTAATGTTCGTAGTTAATGCATAACAAATATATTAGTTGATGTGCTATTTAAACATTAGCTACTTGCACATATTTATTTGTTGTCAAACTGAACAAAGTTTACTTATTTGAAGGATGGGGATGCATAAAAACGTGTTGCAATTTTTGATAAAAAAGTACATAATAATAACGGTACACGTATGTACATTGTTACATTGCTTTCAGAATGCAAGCCAGCATTCCAGCATTTTTTAATTAAGATTTTCACTGGTAATAAAAATAAGGGAAAATTGCAAAACCCCACCGACTAAGAAAGTCATCCATTGTTTGATTATCCACCCTATAACTGATTTTGTTGCAAAACCCCACCTGGTAATCAAAGCCCAGTCCAATTCGCCCCCTCATCGCACGTGACTGTTTGATCTGGCTCATTCTGTCCAACCTGGCGGCATGTCGTCAGACCTCAATCAAAATCGGGCTCATCCATGCTGGCGTCCTCTGGTTAGTTCGCACGAATCTGAGGCACCCATCCGGCGACGAACGCATCCAATTGATCGAAGGCAGGTTCTCTCATCTATTATTTATCCATTTGGACCGAAGGAAAGGTGATTTGATCCGGGCAGAAGACAAATTGCAGAAGTTGATCCCCGCAAAAGACAAATTGCATATGCAATTCGCTGCAACATAGACCAGCCTTTATTCACCGGCGATCACCTCCGTATTCTCCTGCGCTGCCGGTGTTGCCGCAACCTCTCTTTCAGTTTCGAGTGGCCTATCGGCACGGGTGTGGAATTCAACCGGTAACCATGCTGGACGAGCCATGAGTTCTCCCATCGCGGTGCCACCACATCCCAAAAGGCCGGGCCAGCTCGTCATGGCACGTGCGTGGAGGGTGCAAACTAAAATCAGGATCAAATACCTGGTGGGTTTTTGCAACAAAACGTCTTATAGGGGGGAATTCCAAACTCAAGATGACTTCCTGGGGAGATTATGCAATTTTCCCTAAAACTAAATTATTCAACAACCATGCAAGTATATAAGTTCTTACCCGCAAAAAAAAGTACATAAGTTCAATATATCTATTGTGCAAAAGTATTCACGTTATTATATTTTCCTAGCAATTATATCAATATCTGATTTTATACATCCAAGATCTAGGTAATATATGGGATGTAATTGTAATAATATAATAAAGGTTTGTTTTTATGCTTAAAATCAGCTCAAGCGCTTGGACTCCCACTACTTCCACCATCAAAATCCCGAGGCAAAGATTTCCATCGCGGTGCAAATATGGCGATTACTGGAGGTACTGCGATGAACTTCTCCTTCTACAAATCACTCGGCATTGAAGATCCAATCTGGAACCATGGCGCACTAAGCACCCAAATCCAGTGGTTTGAGGAGTTGCTTCCTTCCATATGTGGGACAAAACAGAGTCAGTAGAATTTTTCTGTCTTCCTCAACCTGTGCTTATTGCTTGTTTGTTAGATGTTTCAACTTTTCATGAAGCTGTTTTGCTGTTCATGCTAGACTGCAAAGAATTCCTTGAGAAATCACTGTTTCAGTTCGGTGGATTCGGAGGAAACGACTACAACGTCCAGCTTCTCGAGCTTGCATTGACCGTACAGCAGGTAATGAAGAACACCCCAATGATTATTAAAGCCGTGGTGCATGGTGTTGAGGTCCGTATATCATCAATCTAAGCATACCATTAAAAAACTACGTACGTAGATTCAAAAATACCAAACTGATGAAGTATACACGTCTCAAAATTTTCAAGCAGAGATTGATTGCACTTGGTGCAAGACAGATTGTAGTCCCGGGCATCCTCCCAACGGGGTGTCTCCCACTCTTCTTGTCGTTGTATGCAAGTTCCTCCAACGAATCTGACTTCGATCAGTACGGCTGCATGAGAAGCTACAACCGTTTGACAGAGTACCACAACACAATGCTCCTGGAACAAGTAGAAATCCTCCAACGAAAGCACAGGTCAGCGAGGATCATGTACGCAGATTACTACCAGGTGTATTACCAAATGGTCCAACAGCCTCAAAAGTTTGGTAATTGCTTTCCACTTTATACTAGATATTTTTTACGGTAGTCGGAATTAACTATGGGCCGTCCATGTAAGTAGATATCGAGGCACAAGATGAACACTTGCACCCTATGGGGCAAGACTTCATCCATAACCACTTTTATTATTTCTATTTATGGTGTGGAAAGTAATTTCTTTAAGGACAAAACTCATGCATTTTTAGGAAAGTATTGCTTGATTTTAGGTAGATTTTCTTCAAAGCTGTTAGGATTTTGCATCAAAATATCGAGGCACAATATGACACCCGCGTGTGCTCGCCGTCGTCCGGTCACGAAAAGTTACAGCGACGCTGCTAGTTGCGCGGCCAGCTCAAGGATTTGCTAGCGGCACGGCGAGATTACCTACACCACAAACGTCCGTGGAACCGAGATTACCTTGTTGATCTTTTTTTTCTGTGTGGGGCAGCATCAAGGAGGAGGCGATCGGGAGGCGACTGCGTCTCCCCGACGGCGAGAAGTCATCTCCGGCGTGGTCTCTCACCACGATGTGAGGCCACGCGGTGATGAGAGGTCAAGGGAGAGGGCGTGGGCGTGGGCGGCTGCGCGTTGCGCCAGTGAGCGACGTTCGTCGGCGATGGGCGGCGCAGGCTGAAGATGTTCGTCGTCTTGAGGAGATTGATTCTTCGACCAGCAGGCTTCTGGCTGAGGAAGAAGAGATAAACTGGATTACTTCACCGGAACACCATACAGAGAGCAATTCGAAGGATCCACTTCACGGTCTCAGACCGACCGGATCAAATTCGCGACTCTGGCTGGCGGGTGATGTGGGCAGTGATAGTGAGGAGGAAGGCGTGGATTCTCCGACAACGGATTCACTTCTCCGGCGAGCAGCGGCTGCGGGGTTCTCGGCAGCTCAGGTAAAAGAGGTAGATTCTCTTCTATACAATGAGGAGATCAGTGCCAAAGCTACTGCTGCAGATACACCGGAGTCGATGGACGGGCCAACAACCATGGCACGGCAGATGTTGACTGCTTTGGTTCAAGGTAGGAAGAAGAAGGACAGTTGGAAGGGGCCATTACCACGACCAAGGGTTTCACCACAGTTAACGTTGGGCGACTACATTAATCGTGCTCAAGTCGCCGATGGCAGCGGTGGTTCGGCGAGAGGTGATCGCCGGAGTCCAGAGGTGGGAGATGATCGTTCTTTTTTGAATTCAGATCCACGATCAACGGGATCAGCGTCTCCATCTCGGGTCAGGCAGTACAAACGAGTCTGGGTCAAGTTCAATTCGGGTTGGGCCAATGTTAAACTCAGTTCTAGTGTGGGCCAAGTCCTGTCAAGAAGAGGAAAACTCCCAGAATCGTATGGTCGTCCACAATCTCCTACGACTCCACTCGCCGCCAAGCTAGGTTTTCGTTCCTACGCCGACGCCCTGCGACACGGTTCAATGGACAGCGGCGGCTACGGCATGGGGGCTCACAGCGGGTTTGGTCGAGGGAACCCGGGAGGAGGGCGAGGATAGGTGGATCAAAGCGGTTTCTTCCCCGGCAATGGCATGACCGGGCCACATGGTGGTCCTGGGCACTTCGGCTACGGTGATGGCAACCAATTTGCCATGGGCCGTGGAGGTGGAGATGCTGGGTATCATGGCGCTGGCAATAATCATGGTGGTTTTGGTGGCTTCCATGGTGGATTCCCACACGGATCGGCCCCGGGTTTCCATCATCCTATGGCAGGTGGTGCGAGCTTTGCGCCACCCAATCCTGGACATGCAGTCCATGGCGGGGATGGCGGCTTTGGTCAGTTCGGTAGGGAGGCACAAGGTCAGTTTGGGGTAGGGCAGGCTCATGATCAATTTGGGCATGGCTTCCAACAGCAGAATCAGAGTTTTGAACCGGGCTATGGAGGCGGCCGAGGCTATGGTGCAGGGCGTGGTGGTCCACGTTCGAGAGGCCGTGGGAGAGACCGCGGTAGAGGGAGGCATGGCTCTGGACGCGGTAATGTGCGTCTGCAGCAACATGGGAATACGGGACCGCGAACACATGATCGCAACACTGGCGTACCTGTTGATCGCAATCCCGGTCTTACCAACGCAGTGGCTACTAATGCTCTTCCAAAGCAGCCACAAACCTTCGTTCCACCTGCAGTTGAGGCAAGTTCTAGTGGCGTAAAAGGGCCGGTTATGGTGTCTGGACAACCGATTGTGAATTCACATATGGCAATGACTTCGTTGAGCAATCAGAACCTGGCACCAGCACACATGGCAACACAAGCAAATGCATCTGCAGTTCATGGAATTTTGGGAGACCCTGACGTGAATGTGAAACAACCAGGTTCAGTAGTAAATGTTAACTTGGAGCAACCTGGGGACAAGAACAAAAGAAAGATGGTAGAGGCAAGTGGATCGGGTGAAGGAGGAAAGGCAGCAAACACAAAAACAAAGATTATTGCCGCAGATGCTGTACAAAGGGCCATGTGTTAGCTGACTGCACTATGGCTCTTTTTTGTCAGATTTGTGAAAGTAATGATCATGTGGCAGCCAAGTGTCCTCAGAAGAAAAATCCGAAACCAATTGCTCAAATGGTAGGTTATGCACATGATCATCTGGGATTTTTTTACATCCCTCATGGGCCGATTCCAATGACAAAGAAAGATAGTACTACGGCGCTGATTAAGGTAAGAGGTGGTCATCTGAAGAGGAGCAGCTTGTTGGACATTTACAAAGATTGATTCCTGGCAACTTTGAATGGGATGTGCAGCTGTTAGCTCCCGATACATGGACAGCCCCTTTCCCGTCCAAGACAGAGTTACAACGCTCAGTAAACTTTGGGTCAGCGGATTTAAAAGATGGTCGGGGTGTTCGGTTGGAGGATGCAGTTGCAGTTGCAGTTTGAATAGTGAGAGAGAACACTGTAGCGGAGGAATCTGGCACTGTAGCAAATGTGAGGAGGTGTAGCAGCAGCAGCAGCCGCCGCCGGCTGCAAATCCGCACGCCGAACGCAGCCGGTATGTCGTTGAAATTCGAGGAATATGAGGAGGAAGAGGATTTTGGCCGTGAACTTCCAATCATTTGGATGCGTGTCACTAATCTACCGAGGTGCTCAGGAAATATGAAGTGCTTTGGGCAATTGGGACCATGTTTGGAGCTACCCAAAAGGTTGATATGGTGACAACGAGGAAAAACAAATTTGGTCGCTTCATGGTTGGTGTCCTTAACCCAGCTATAGTTCCTAACCAGATGGATGTTGTCATTGGAAAAAGATACTTGCAGCTGAAATTTGTCATTGAACAAGTACAACTGGGTGAACCTTCTCAGGTAGTGGGTAATAACAGTAAGGATGGCAACAATGATAAGTCAAACGAGGACGATGCCATGGAGGATAAAAATGGAAAAATGCCCAAGAACACAGAAGGGTCAGTTAATGAAGCCGAAGGAGAAAAACCGGCAGGTGAGGTGGATGGCCAGATGATGGAGCATGATGGTGTGATTGAGGATGCTTCTTCAGATGATCTCGACGAGGATGACTTGCTAGATGATGAGGACTACATGGACAATTTTCAGGGTGTCCAGCTTGTGCAGCCTGTGAAGATTTTGTTGTCAAGTTCCTCGTCTCAACAAAGGCACATCGTCGAGCGGTCGTCGGGTGTTTCTTTGGCGGTCGTGCCTGAGATTCCACCCGGCCTAGGAGCAAGCGTGGAGCTGGAGTCGGGGGCTCTCCAGAGCGTTGCCTCTGGGGGAGCACCCGGCCTTGGGACGTCGGCGGTGTCGGGGGCTCTCCAGAGCACGGGCTCTGGGGGAGCTCCTGGCTTTGGGACATCGATGGTGTCGGGGCTCCCCAGAGCGCTGTTTCTGGGGGAGCGCCCGGCAAGGAGGCGCCGCCGGCTGTACGACAAGGGTCTATGACTGCAGGCACTCTGCAACTAGATGAGTCAGGCTGTGTATCGATACCCGCGGCGTCGACTACAGAGGGGGCGGGAGGTGCACGGGTGGAGGAGCTACTCGCACCTCCCTCCCCAGGCGGGGGAGAGGACTCTTCACCACCGCTTGGCCCTCTCCTCGACAAAGCGCTCGAGGATTTGAGGCAATCCGGGGGGATGGTAAAGGACCGTACGGCAACGGAGATGGGAGGGGTGTCTACTCCTCCCATCTCAATGGCTGTGGGTTTACTTATCACCCCGGAGAGGAGGAGTAAGAGGAACGCAGCCTCGGCGGATCAGGATTCTGTAGAGAAGGCTGCTAGACTTGTGGCTAAGAAAAATCTGGAAGATCAGGAAGGTACATACAAAAATTCTGTTCTCTCTCTTTCAGATAAGGTCGTAACAGAAAATATTAAGAACATTGGCATTTCATTAGGTTCTGATGATGCAGCCGTTCATTCTTCTGTTACACTTAGTAAGAAAGTTGAAAAAGATAGATTTAAGAATTCTCCTGTTAAAACCTGCCAGGATAGCCATGATGATTGTGATCTAGACTTAGATTGTCCTGAGTTAGATGTTTTACAAATAAATAAGCTATGTGGAGATTTAGCGGACGATATCGTGGATGATGATAGCAGCGATGCTTATAATCGCATTGATGCTGAGTTACATAACACGATGAATCCGAAGCACAAAAAGGGTAGTGGGTCTCGTAGAGGAGTGAATGCTAAAAAACAAATAATTTTTCGAGGAGAGGAATTTTTTGGAATAGCAGAGGTCTTCGAGACTTGGCTAAACTTAATTTTCTCCATGACTTATCTCTAGAAAAGGACTTAGATTTTATTGCTTTACTAGAAACGCATAAAAGACATTTCTCAGACGACAGTCTTAATTCTTTCTGTGGAGGTAGGGATTTTTTTTGGCATTGGATCCCACCTAAGGGCAGATCCGGAGGTATCCTTTTAGGAGTTAATTTGCAGTCTTTTTCTGTTGAGAATTTGCATGAGGGTGAGTTTTACCTAAAGCTGCAACTTAAGAACAAAAGCGATGGTTTTCGATGGGTTCTTATGGCTGTGTACGGTGCGGCACAACCAGAACACAAAGATCGCTTTCTCGCTGAGTTTGTAAGGGCTTGTTCGGTTGAAACTTTACCTCTCATGGTAGGAGGAGACTTCAACATTATTAGAAATCCGTCTGAGAAAAATAACGATCGATTTGATAGTAGATGGCCAGTTCTTTTTAATGCTTGTATTGAATCTCTTAATCTTAGAGAACTGGAGTTGTCTGGTCGTAAATTTACTTGGGCTAACTCAGCTGATACCCCAACCTTTGAAAAACTGGATAGAATTTTAGTCAGTACTGAATGGGAACAAAAATTCCCCTTGTCCACGGTTGAAGCTCTCACTAGGGACATTTCAGATCACACACCATTGTTGTTAGACACTCGTCAAGCATCTCATAGGGGAAATAACGCCTTGTTCAAATTTGAACTTGGATGGCTCACTAAAGATGGATTTTTTGACTTGGTCGCAAAGGTGTGGTGTAACGAAAACCGAGGGAGAACTCCAATGATCCGATGGCAAAATAAGGTACGAGCAGTTCGTAGATTTCTAAAAGGTTGGGCGAGAAATCAAGTAGGGGTAACTAGGAAAAGGAAAAAGTTCTTGTATGAGCAGTTAGATTTATTAGATCGAAAAGCTGAGCTTACTCTTCTTTCGCAAATGGAGTTGCAATACAAACATTGTCTAAACACCGAACTAACTAAGATGCTAAGGGAAGAGGAACTGTATTGGTTTCAAAGATCCAAAGCAACGAGGTTGTTAAAAGGTGATGACAACACGAAGTATTTTCAACTTCTAGCGAATGGTAGGTATCGCAAAACTAGAATTTTACAGTTAGAACAGGATGAAGGTATAGTTGTAGGAGACGAGAATTTAAAGACATACATAACAGAGTACTATAAAGGTCTTTTTGGGACGCCTGAAAGTAATCATTTTGTACTAGAAGAGGAGAATAGAGACGATATTCCTCAAGTCTCCCATCTAGAAAATGAATTGCTTACGGATCCTTTTAGTGAAAAAGAGATAAAAGAGGCTATTTTTCAAATGGAACATAATAAAGCACCAGGCCCAGATGGCTTCCCGGCGGAGTTTTATCAATTCTTCTGGGACATCATCAAACAGGATCTGTTAGAGCTTTTTAATGAATTCCATAATGGAAACTTACCTCTACATAGTCTCAATTTTGGGGTGATTACTCTCCTTCCCAAAAAGGCCGAAGCAGTTAAAATTCAACAGTATAGACCTATTTGTTTGCTAAATGTTAGTTTTAAGATTTTTACAAAAGTTCTTACTAATCGGATAATTCTTTTAGCGCATAAAGTAATTAGACCGTCACAAACTGCTTTTCTTCCTGGAAGGTATATCATGGAAGGTGTTGTCATTCTTCATGAAACCATACATGAAATGCATAAAAAAAAGACAAGTGGTGTCATCCTCAAATTAGACTTTGAAAAAGCATATGACAAGGTGAAATGGCCTTTTCTACAACAAGTTTGAGAATGAAAGGTTTCTCACCAAAATGGTGTGCTTGGATTGATCAAGTGACGGCTAAGGGTTCAGTAGGCATCAAAGTTAATGATGATATTGGTCACTACTTTCAAACTAGAAAAGGCGTGAGACAAGGTGATCCTTTATCTCCAATTTTATTTAATATTGTTGTAGATATGCTAGCCATCTTAATCGCTAGAGCAAAAGAAAATGGTCAGATAGATGGTGTTGTTCCGCACTTAGTAGATGATGGTCTTTCTATTTTGCAATATGCAGATGATACTATTCTGTTTATGGAAAATAATCTTGAACAGGCCAAAAATATGAAGCTCTTGCTGTGCGCTTTTGAGCAATTATCTGGTCTAAAGATTAATTTTCATAAGAGTGAATTATTCTGTTATGGACATGCAAAGGAAATGGAGTATGAATATTCACAGATTTTTGGTTGTGAAATGGGTTCATTTCCTTTTAGATACCTGGGCATTCCTATGCATCATAGAAAGCTTAGAAATATAGATTGGAAAGAGGTAGAGGAACGTTTTCAAAAGAAACTCAGTTGTTGGAAAGGAAAATTACTTTCGGCCGGAGGTAGATTGGTTTTAATCAACTCTGTTTTAAGTAAGCTATCGATCTTCATGCTCTCTTTCTTTGAAGTACCGAGGGAGGTACTTAAGAAACTTGATTACTATAGGTCAAGGTTTTTCTGGCAAAGTGATGAGCATAAAAAGAAGTACAGACTGACTAAATGGAGTATACTCTGTACACCGAAAGATCAGGGAGAATTAGGAATTTTAAACTTGGATTTGCAAAATAGATGTTTGCTTAGCAAGTGGCTTTTTAAGCTAATAAATGAAGATGGGGTGTGGCAGTCACTTCTTAGGAGAAAATACTTGAGGTACAAAACGATTACTCAAGTCGAACATATGCCTGGCGACTCTCATTTTTGGTCAGGTTTAATGAAGGTTAAACAAGACTTTTTGAGGTTGGGTAAGTTCAGATTGGGTGATGGAACTCAAGTAAGATTCTGGGAGGATGCTTGGTTAGGTAATATAGCCTTTAAGGACCAATACCCAAATCTTTATAGTATTGTTAGAAAGAAAAGCGCTTCCGTTAGTATGGTTTTACAATCTAGGCCTTTGAATGTATCTTTTAGAAGATCTTTAGTTGGGAATAATTTGATCGCTTGGTACCACTTGGTTGGTCGGGTCATAAATACTCACCTTTCAGATCAAAAAGATAAATTCATTTGGGCTTTAAATCAACAAGGTATTTTTACAGTTCGTTCTATGTATAGAGCTTTAGCTGTAACCAATGTTGTTCCTCATAATCACACTATTTGGAAGCTTAAGCTACCGCTCAAAATTAAAGTTTTCATATGGTACATGATTAAGGGTGTAACTTTAACCAAGGACAACTTAGCAAAGAGGCGATGGAAAGGGAGTGTTAAATGTTGTTTTTGCAACTTAAGTGAATCAATACAACACCTTTTCTTTGATTGCAACATTGCTAAGTTTATATGGAGATTGGTGCATGTTTCTTTTAATTTACCTCATCCGACGAGTGCTGACCACATGTTTAATGGATGGTTGCAAGGGGTAGATAAGAAAATTAAGCATCAAGCCTTGGTAGGAGCATGTGCCATTTGTTGGGCGATTTGGCTTTGCCGCATTGATCAGGTTTTTAACAAGACACGAGTTTCTATTTCTATGCAGGTGGTGTTCAGGGGAACGTACTGGATTCGCTTTTGGGCGCTGCTACAAAAGGAAGAAGAGAGATCCCGAAAAAATTGGGGGTGTCGTGTGCTTGAGACGGCGGTGATGGACATTTTCGCTAAAAATGGATGGTGTTTTAGTAATAGACTCCCTGTTGGATAATAATAATTCAGATGGATATCATAGATGTGATGAGCGTTGTTTTCCTTCTAGTGTTGGATGATTCGACTTGGCTTGTAATAATGGACAGCTATATGTATCAATCGATACAAAGGCTGGAATATTAATGCATATTCCCTTTTCTAAAAAAATACTTGCATTGTGTGACATATGTCTACAATCTACACATGAACGCGTGATAAGTTTTTTATTTTGTGGATGTGTACATGCCGTGATGGTGCATCCGCGATGCTGGAAGGTACGTGCTATATAGCTTTTTTTTTTCACAAAAAAACTACCGATCTGCGTGTCTTGGAGGAATAAAACTATCGATCTAGGTACAAAGAAACGTTACATGCCAAATCCAATCTCCATGGTGTTTGTGACCATATATCATTCGGCGCTTTGCGTGATGAAAAACCGGGAACAAATGACGAAAATATTTCTATTCCTTCTTGTTCGTTACTATTATTTTTCCCTTTTCTCTCACTCTCAAATCAGTGGCTCGAACTGAATTGTTCTCTTGCACCGTAGAAGGCTACTATAACGATCATATATTGGAATGAATTGAATTTGCTATTTTCTCTTCCCCAAGAAATGGTCGGGCAAATGAGAATGTAACTGTTGGCTGCAACTTGTGTCTTGGAGCAGGATTCAGCAATCCTTTTGAAGTGTGCTGCGGAGCAGGAGGCGGCAAGTACAACTTCGACATCACCAAGAGATGCGGCATGCCGGGGGCTACCACAGCCTGCCGCGACCCGTCAGCTCGCATGAGCTGGGATGGTGTTCACACCACGGAGGCGGCGAACAAGATCATCACCAATGGATGGCTCCACGGCCCCTACTGCACCCCTCCTATTCTAGGTTGAGCAAGATGTGCGAATGAAGTCGTACAACAGAAACCAATATATATTGTCCAACGTTGCCATTGTAATGATTGTAAAATTCTATCCTCCCGTATTGTATATCGTGCTGTACTGTACTGCAAAAAATATATTTTGCCTTTTGCTTGAATCATATAACGCATATAGATGAACAGTAGTGCCCCTTTCGCCCAAAAAAAGGATGAACAGTAGTAGTGCAGGTCATTATCTCAAAAAAGAGTGGTGCAGGTGAGGCGATAACATTCAACACATGCCATGAGTTTCAAGGCATAGGGGAGTCTCCGGAAACGTTTGCCCTTAGCTTTCTCCTCATCTAGGGCCGGTAAAAAAAAACATCTCACACCTGCTATAATATATGCATGCAGCCTGAAGTCTTTATTTTTTTTTGACCCAACCAGTGAATATTCTTAGCCCAGTCAGTGGACTGGCAAGATGAAGTGTAAACTTGACCCGACCACAATAATGTCTACCCAATTGTAGTTTCTTTCTAATTTTTATTATTTCTTTATGATTCTTCTTATTGCAATTCCCTCTTTGTACTAGGAAACTTCCTTCTAGAGAGATTATAAGTTTTACTTGTCATGTGGAATATTTCACATGCAAAACTTTTGTTTTATGTTTTACTTTTTAAATATTATTTATATTTTTGTGATCTCAAAACTTTCTTATATATTTTGAAACAAAGTTTTGAAGTGTTAGTAAAAGTTTATATACTCTTTTTGTAACCTAAAATTTGTTGCATATTTTTTATTTTCATGAGATATGTCATTTCGTGAGATGTTCCAAAATATGATTTAATTAAGTTGTTGCCACGGTGAGATCTTATTGTTAGGTAGTGCAACAACTGTTGTTGTAGATCTTTCTTTATTTTTGCAGTGTTAGATGTTATATTCTAGACATGTTCTATTTCATGCATTATTGGAACAATATCGATGTACTAGTTGAATATGACAGACAAACTAGTGCAAAACATGATTTATTGAAAGACCACGACATCATAATTCAGAATATCAAATAAAAAAGGAACTTTTATTTAAACCAACTACTTTCAAGTACAACCAAATAAATTCTATTTAACTTGCGATAAATCCGCATAATTCATTGACAATATTAGTTGTCTCAAAAATAACCGGCTAGGGCTACGATGCGACATGAAGCAGCTTCAGCTGGTTGATTCCTTTGGAACGAAGTGTTTATAATCATATAGTTTCTGACTTTCCCTTTTAATTTTCGCTCGGTTAAGAAAGATTGGAAGTCGATCATGTCATTTTTCATCTCTGGTAATACACACGGAGAGAGTGTACGTACAAAGCATTGGTAAAAGCACACGCTTGTTCAAAAATCTAGTTGACCTGACAGTGGACGGCAACTAGTGTAAGTGTTAACTAGTTTACGAAGGCTCTGCTTTTGGCTTGTGTCATGTATGCGTGAGGAGGATAAAAATATGAAATATGAAGCATGCCGGTTGCTTGAAAACACTTTTATATATGCAATCCCTCAACTACAGATGGAAATTTTGCTTTACATGATGTCTTGTCATCTAAACTATGCGTTGGAGTTATTTTTTGATGTGATTCATCACATGGAAATGCTGCAAATTCTCTAATAATTTGTAGGTAGACTGTAGCCCAAAAGTTGGAGGCCGAGATGCTTCTCCCATTATCTGAAAAAAATAATAACATCAATATCACTACAAGATTTGATTGGTTCCCCGACAGTTTCTAGCAAATGGCCACTATATTTGGTTGAGTAGTTTTGATCACTGTAGGTGTTAATGTTGACGGGGATAAGTTTGTAGCTGATTTGCCAAAACTATCGGCCACTCATGAAATTACATATGATAACCGTTGACCACTTAGTTAAAATAGTAAACATCAACAAACTACCGGCCACTGCACTAAACACTGTCGAAAAATGGTGAGTATCTCGTAGTGATAGGGGCACCTTGTTGTTCGATTCCAAGCATTGGCTCAGCTCCTCCTCTACCACCAACGTTCAAAGTTGCGGGTCGATATGGGCTGAGCCGATGGCAGTTTCGAAATTCTATCCCTTGTGCTGTGCAGCCTCCAGAACAAAAGTCCATTTCGCCCTTTGCACATCTTCTTCACTCCCGTTTTGCCTTTTTACCTCCCGCCGCCGCCGCCACTGCCGCTGACGGCCCGCCGCCTCGCGCTCCTGCTCGAATTTCTCCTACCTCCCGGCTTCCTTCAGAAACAACGCAATCCTTCGGTAGCATCTGGATAGAGAAGTAGCACCATGGATCAGTTGCGGTCGGGCCGCCGCCTCCGCCGCTGCCGCGCGGACCAAGATGGGGATGGAATAGACCGCATCAGCGGCCTCCCCGACGACCTGCTGCACCAGGTCCTCGTCCGCCTTCGCTGCTCCCGCGCCGCCGCCCGCACCAGCCTTCTATCCCGCCGGTGGCGCGGTCTCTGGAGACACCTCCCCGAGATCTACTTCTGCGATGTCGCGCCGGACGCTCTTGAGGCCGCCCTCGCCCGGGTCGCCCGAACGGAGCTGTCGGTCCTTGACATCAACGTCCCTCAGGACCACAGGTACACTGCCGCTGGCCTTCTGGCGCTGCTCCACACCGCTGCGAGTCTGGCGCCGGTGGTGGTAAGCTGTGAACAAGTAGTTTTCGGGGACATAAAGGATCGCGACATTGCGGTAGAAGTGCCCCGATTCCACCGTGCTACGTCGATCAAGCTGGACGTATGCAACCTTTACCTAACGGCAGCAGAGTTCCCAGTTCTTGAGAGGCTCTCAATCGGAAGCGGTACCTTCGATACGGGTGCCATGGTCCAGCGATGCCCACGCCTGCTTGTTCTAGAGGTATGTAATTGTTTCTGTATGGGTGTTGTCGTGGTCCACTCGACGACAATTGAAGAGCTTATGGTGGAGAGCAACGGGTGGATTAGTGGCATTGACATCGAGGCCCCTGAGCTGAAGAAGTTCACTTTGCGTGCCTTAATGGGCCGAGATTTCAGTGTGTCATTGTCGGCTCCGGCCATGGAGAAGCTCTCATGGTGTTGCTCGTGTGACTGTATGAATGTAGGAATCAACGAGATATGCGTCTTGAGAGCCCTGTATTTATGGATGAAGAAGAGTGTCTATATCCTAGGTTTGACAATTGATGCGCTGGTACGTCTCCAGTCCTCCTTCATTTACTTTGAGTCACAAATATACATCAACAATATGTGTGCGTTGCATCCGCTGTTGGCTATTTGCAGACTGTAATTGTCACTACATAATTAAATATGAAAATCATAAATCAACTAAACGCATCATTCTTCTTCAAAGCCTCTACTTTTCTGTTTGCCCCTCCGAACATTTATAGTGATTCTTTTGTGGGCATTCTCGGTAATAATTGTGTCACCATTGGTATCAACAAATTTTTGAAAAAGAAGGTTTCAAGCAAATGATGGCGAAGTTTAGTCTCCAAGGTCTGAAATTCGGTTCATGCTGCAAGCTTTTGCCAGGATAAATCATGTCTGCCTATGCAATAGTTGACGTGCAGTCATACTTTTGAAATTAGGATCATTGCTTTTTTTTTTTGAGAGAGAGAAAGAATCAGTAGCTCATTTCATATCATTTGACTCAGGTGGTACATGATGTAAGTTACAGCAGCACCCAATCTTATCCGGCAATCCAAATATGTCATCATTCTGTCTGTTGTGCCATTCTTCGTACATAGTGCCGTGGAAAGTGAAGAATCATTTTCCTTCAGAATTTGACACTTCTGTTCAAATACTTCCTTTTCTCTTCCCCTACCATTTCCTAGGAAAAATAACCTCCTTTTCAATCACTTTCAAGATAAAGTGTTTTGTTTGTTGATCTTGCAATCTTCTTCTGTGCGCTGTAGTTCCCAGGTTTATCGTTCCATAAGACTTTGTTACTGACTTTATAGAAGATAACTCTTTTCTATATATAAAAAAAAAAGTCGCCTCTCCGCGCTACCAGGAGGAGCCATTCTACACTGTTATAAAAATGTCATCGTCTTGGCTTGTATACATCAGGTTGATCTAACAATTTCAATGTTAAGTGTAGTTGTTTAAAACTTCTATGGTCTTTGTGGTCTATAATAAAAGTTCCAAGTGATAATCCATTAATAGTCCACAAACTTTAGTATTGAGACAAACAGGGGAGCATAAGAGCAACTCCAACAACACCCCCCTACATGAGCCCCAGAACCATATTTGGGGGCTAAAGCCAAAAATTTTACTCCAACAAGGCCCCAATACAAACCCCAGTCCCTACGGGGCACCCAAATTCTCACCGACAGCCCCCAACCTCACGGGCGTGCAGGGCAGCCCGCAAATGCGGCCCCCACCTCCCGGCGCACCATCCCTCCTCCCTCCCGCGCATTCTTCAGCTCGCCCAGGCCGATCCCACCTTCAGCGAGAGGAGGGGAGGGGGCGCGATCTCGTCGGCGCAGGAGGGGACGGGGCCGGCGCGGAGGAGAGATCGAGAGGGAGGGGAGGGGGCGCGATCTCGCCGGCGCATGCGGCGTCGGCGTGATCCCGAGCGAGAGAAGGGGAGGGGGCGCGATCTCGGTGGCGCAGGTGGGGAGGGGGCCGGCGCAGAGGAGATCGAGAGGAGAGAGGGAGGGGAGGGGGCGCGACCTCGCCGGAGCTGGAGGAGAGATCGAGAGGGAGAGAGAGAAGAGAGAGCGATGCTGGATCGAGAAGAGGAGCAGAGAAAGAGAGAGGCCGGTGGGAGATAAAGGGGAAAAAGAAATAGAAAAAAAAGAGCTGGGAGACCGACATGTGGGTCCCACGCGCCAGAGAGAAAGTTGGGGCTGAAGTTTAAGGGTCATTGTTGGGGTGAATGGTAGAAAAGAGGTCCTCAGAAAGTTGGGGCAGCCCCTACTCAAGAGGTAGGGGGTCTGGTTTAAGGGCTCTTGTTGGAGTTGCTCTAACGATGTAGCTTTGCCTTGCTTATGATTACATTTGTGTTTTTCCATGTTTGCTAAATGTGTACTTTCTTATGCATTCACATGCATCTCAAATTATGTATGCCCCATTTAGCTTTGTTGAGAAAGTTTCTTTTTTATGTGTTCTTACTTGTCAAATTGTTTTACTGCTACTGTACTTGTATTCAACATCTTTTCATATATATATATTTATACCTTTGCAGTACTTCATGCCATCTGCGGACAGGAATTTGGTGCAAGACATAACCCAACTTCCTTAGTTTGCTTGTTTGAAGCTAGATATTGTAACACAGGGACATGTTTTCGGAGCAATGGTGTTCAATCTACTTGGATTTTGTACTGCTATAAGAACTCTTAAGTTGGTCATAACACGATTTGGGGTAATTCTTTCCTTGCATGATATATACTGATATACATTCAATGGAATATGTGCTGCATTTGATGTTGGAATATCTGTTAATAAGTTGATTTGTTTTGGATATGTGAAGCCAACAATACTTCGCTTCTTTTTTCAGACGACAAACGAAGGATGCACACCAAATTGTCCTTGCGATCAATGGCAAGATTGGAGAAGTCAAAATATTTCCTTAACAGCTCTTGAAGAAGTAAAAATAAGAAATTTCGAAGGGCATGGACATGAATTAGATTTCTTGAAACTTCTGTTCAGATGCGCGCCCCAGATGACAATAATGAAGGTGAAACTGGCACCTAATATTTTACCACGAGGTAGAGGTTTCAAGAAAATCTGCAATATATTCAAGGCAAATCCTTTTGTAAAATGCTATGTCTATCGTAGCTGTGGAGACCAAGTTGTTTATGCATAAGTTGCGTAGGGCTTTATCTTGTTAGAACTCAAGGTTGTGATCTGTTGCTGTTAACCTACCTTAAATGTTTTGCTGTGTTGGGGGAGGCATAGTGTGTGCACCCCTCCTCCTCATAGGCTCAACAACCTTAGATTCAGCCTATGTATACTTTAGGCCCAATTGTAAGCCCAAGGGCAATCATGTAATATTTGTATCCCACTAAGGGTAGAAGAGGGATCCCCCTCTTCTCCCCTCCCTATAAATATAAGGCCCCAAGAGGTCCCAAGGCAGCTTGCCTCATTCTCACTCACTCCGACTCTCTCTCATTATGCTTATGTATCATCCCTTCCTAGTCCTTCCCAGAGGTCCCTCACTTGTGGTAGACCTTTGGAGGATCCCCTTCTACTATTGTGGTCTTGTAACCACAACAGTTGGCGCCGTCCGTGGGGAAAGGTACAAAAAGTCACGGAGGATTGAAAGTTAGAGTGAGTGAAAATAGCAAAAAAAAAAAAAAAAAAAAAAAAAAGAGAGAGAAGAGGCCGAAGGTTACCTTCGGAGCTGCAGAAGCTTTTTGAAGGAAACATCCCGGCTCCCGAAGGCCAGCCCGAAGGACGGTCATCGGCCCGAAGGTGGTTCGCAGGCCGAAGCCTGGCGCTCGTCCGGAAGGCCAGCTCGAAGGTCATCATCACCGGCCCGAAGGTCGTGCGGAGGCCGAAGCCTTGTGCATGTCCCGAAGCCCAGTCCGGAGGTCAGCCCGAAGGTTCGCAGGCCGAAGCCTTTGTGCTCGTCCCGAAGGTCGGCCCGAAGCTTCGTCCCGGCCCGAAGGTACAACGGCTTGGAGGTCCGGTCCAAGGATATCCCGAAGCCATCTCGGAGGTCGGCCCGAGGTTCGTAGGCCGAAGCCTTGTGCTAATCACAGCCCGAAGTTTCTTCCACGCCCCGGAAGAAACTCCTGGTCTCGCTCGACTCCAGCGAAACTCGTGGGCCGAAGCCCACCTCAGGTGAAACCCAACCGAAGCCTTTAATTTCCGCAAAAAATACATGCTGTCGACAGGAATCGAGCCAGCACCGTGCTGTTTCTGCTATGACTTTAGCATATGGTCGAACTACCACGCCGCTATTGCCGTGTTTGCCACTGACATGCTTTGCGCTTCGATTTATTTAATAATTTCTGGAGCTTAACTAGCCTATGCAGCTTGTTTACACATGGCCGTATGCGGTCCCTGTTATAGTATTTTTGCAAGTATGCAATGACGGTCGCGTTATCTTTTTACGCGGCAAGAATTTCGGCATGCCAATCTGCTAGTTTGTTTGCTTCATGACTCACAAACGTTCAGGCTTTAGCATCGGTCATATACATGAAATATGCACTTTGTTAATTTCCCAATGAATCTCTGCCATGCCTGTAGCCAGCACGCGTACGTTAACGCGCTTGTTTCAGTTTGCATTCCGCAGAACTGCTGCGCACTGCAGCTGGCCTGCCTTGCTTAGACATGACCTATACTGGCTCGCTTACATTTGCTAGCTATCCATCGACGTAAAGAATGCTGGAACCACACGTATATTGTCTGCTAATATACGCTCACCCTTCTTAATGCTCAAATATGTCCTTGCATAGCAGCGTGCTTGCGCATAATCAGTAGATGTGCTGCTGCTAGCCATCACTTAATTAAATTTGCAAACCTGGGCCCCAATACTCGCTATAACCTATAGCTTGCGTGTGATCTGGCCGCATGTGTCCGTTCGGACTTGTATCTGCGTGTTGCGCTAACCATGCATGCAGTGAGACACGGAAAGCTCCATGCCTGCCGACGCCGAAGCACGCTGTCGGTTTCTTCTGCAGCGTCTGCCCTCCTATCACCAAGATTGGCGCGGCAGAGCGGGCAGGTGGCCTGCTGGCCCCTATCGACCCACTTGTTGAAGTACGTACGCCTTGTCAAAGGCGCGCCTGCAGTTGCCGAGCTCCCGGCCGCGGTACCGTGCCCGGAGCCTGCCGAGGCAGACGACGCGCACCACGAGGCACGTGGCCGCGACGTCGCGACGGAGGTCGTCGCTGTACTGGACGGCGAGGAGCGCCTTCACAACGTCCGGCGCGGAGGATGGCGATGGACTCGGACGGCGCCACCATCGAAGTGATGTGGAGGATGCGCGGGACGGTGCCGGAACTCGTCACCAAGGCTCATCGCCCCTCATCAGCCATGAAGGATATCACTGGCTGTGACGCTGCCACTACGCCTCGGCGCCACGACGGCAAGAGCTCCACCTGACGCGTGTGAGAACGCCGCTGCAAGGTCATGCCATTTCGACGCCATCATCACCAGCAGCCTGACAAGGAGGAAATACGCCGAAGCCACAAATACCGGCGCCAAAGATGAAACGACATCGCCACGACATCACATGAAGACCATGCGTCATGGACATGACTAGACGCCGAAAGACCAAGCTTCCTGCCGATGCCAACTTCGGCCGGGATGCGACCTGATGGTGTACGAAAAATGCACCCCCGGAGGTCATTCCCGACGATGACACTGACCCGGCTCGGCACCGATCAAGCAATCGAAGGCGTCGGCAATGGCCACGACGCCACTATTGCACACGAGCCCGAAGGCCACAAAGACGAGCCGACGTCAGCATGGCATCAACATGGTGTCTACGTGTTACCGGCCGATGCAAACATACGCTCGGAGGACGTGCGGACTGGAGGAAGTTCCGAACTCAACCACGGCTCCGGAGAGTGTCCACGACATGTAGACGCTACCAAAGAACAATGCTATCCCCAAGAGAAGACGCAGCTGGACAATGCCGTCGCATGATGAGCCCAACGACACCTCAGCTCCTGGGAGGAGGACATTCCAGCGCGTCGCCCGAAACGCCGCGCCACGTGCTTAAGGGATATGAGGAGCAGTTCTCACGCTGCAAGGGCTACGCGCGAAGGAAGTTCTCGCACGCTCGGAAGACGTGCCCGACATCGATGCCTGCCGGCGTCGATCAGGAGCGACGACCCCGACAAGCCGAAGCTGCAACTCCTTTCCCGAAGCAGCCTCAAAGGACAGGAGCCAGAGCTCAGGTTACCAACTTGCATAGCTTCGAGTTTAGCACCACGGAGCATCTTTCCTCCGGAGGCTGCACCTAATCCTTTTCTACACTGATTCAATATCTATGCCAAGTATTTTCCGAGGAGCACATGGAGATACTGTTTCTTATCTTGTCTCATATGTATAACTATTCTATACACTTGAGAACGTCAGCTTTGCAGGAGCACGAAGCCAAGAATTACGCCAAAACGCCGCCTGAGCGTGTGCGTCTAAGTTTCAAAGCACTTGCATTGCATGCTATACATGTGCATCATAAACATGCACACTCATGTCGCACATACATACATGGCATTGCGACACATCATGCATCTCTCAATTGCATGATAACGGCCCAAGCGTGCCAACCTTCGGGATCTTCGACATATATCCCTCCAACACATGGATTGTCGGGTAGAGACATTCCACTCCCCGCAAGACGTCCGAAAGGACCTCCCGTGCGACACTGCTCTTGTCTCGCACATGCCCCGGCGCCTAAGGGTCCCGGGATGCCGGCCAATGTACCACAAGAATACTGTGGAAGGTCGAAGTAGGCACACATAAGTCCTAGTTCCCCGAGCCTAAGGGCTTTCGGGATGCCGACGGATCGGTCGAAGGCGGAGGCGCACATAAGTCCTCGCAAATCCCGGGAATTTGGCCCACAGTCCGAAACAATACCTTCGGACGGCCCAACATATGCGCGCTGGAAACAAATTAACAAGGGAGGGACGCCTCCATTAAATCCTACCTCCACACAAGGGAGGAGGGTCTTGCAGTCTAAGGACTCGCCTCAACACATGGGAGGAGCATACTCCTCCGAAGCATCGACTACTTAGAGACACATCTCTATACAAGGGAGGAACATAATTCCTCCAAAGATAAAATGCCAATCCACTGCGGCCAGGACGGCCACATTGGAAGCATGGCATATGAAGTTTCGCACTTTACTAGAAGGCATGCCACTCACAAGGAAAATGTCATCTGAGAAATCACCTTCCATCTTCGGTGGCAAACCCGATGTCTCGAAAGACATCCCCCGGAGGAAGTGGTCCTCCGGAAGAAAGAAGCCTCGGAAAGAAAGGTCCCGGAGGGAGAAGCCCTCCCGATGGCAAGTCCTTCCCAGAAGCGGAAGATGCCTCAGGTGGAACGAAGTTCCCCAAATGACAAAGTCAAGGCCTGGAGGAAGAGCTCCTCCGGAAGAGGAAAATCACCGAGGAAGAGTTCCTCCACAAGATTCCTTCCCGGAAGTGGAAGATGCCTTGGGTGGAACATAGTTCCCCAAATGACGAAGCCAAGGCCCGGAGGAAAAGCTCCTCCGGAAGGAAAAATCACCGAGGAAGAGTTCCTCCACAAGATTCCTTCACGGAAGTGGAAGATGCCTTAGGTGGAACATAGTCCCCCAAATGACGAAACCAAGTCCCGGGGGAAAAGCTCCTCCGGAAGGAAAAATCACCGAGGAAGAGTTCCTCCACAAGATTCCTTCCCGGAAGTGGAAGATGCTTTGGGTGGAACATAGTTCCCCAAATGGCGAAGCCAAGGCCCGGAGGAAGAGCTCCTCGGGAAGGAAAAATCACCGAGGAAGAGTTCCTCCACAAGGAAGATTCCTTCCCGAAAGCGGAAGAGGTCTTCGGTGGACCGAAGCTCCCCGAAGCGAAGACGACGAACCTCCCAGAAACTCTCGGAGGAGGACGTGAAGTTCAAGTAACTTCCGAAAGATTCTCCACGGAGGAGGAAGAAAAAAATGAAGAACCTTCCGAAAGTTTCTCTCGGAGGGGGAAGGGAAGAAAAGAAACTCCCGAAACATTCTTCCGACAGAGGAAGCGAAGACGACGAACCTCTCTCGGAACATTCTTTCGAACCCAAGGGTCCCTCACTAGTGGTAGACCCTTGAAGTTGGAGTAACTTCCGAAAGACTCTCCCGGAGGAGGACAAAAACATGAAGAACCTTCCGAAACTTTCTTTCGGAGGGGGAAGTGAAGAAAAGAAACTTCCGGAACATCCTTCCGGAAGAGGAAGCGAAGACGACGAACCTCTCTCGGAACATTCTTTCGAACCCAAGGGTCCCTCACTAGTGGTAGACCCTTGAAGTTAGAGTAACTTCCGAAAGACTCTCCCGGAGGAGGACGAAAACATGAAGAACCTTCTGAAACTTTCTTTCGGAGGGGGGAAGTGAAGAAAAAGAAACTTCCGGAACATCCTTCCGGAAGAGGAAGCGAAGACGACGAACCTCCCGAAAACTTTCCTGGAGGAAGCGAAGCCGAAGAGACTTCCGAAATATTCTCCCGGAGGAGGAAGAGAACATGAAGAACCTTTCGAAACTATCTTCCGGAACATTCTTCTGGAAGAGAGACAAGACGACGACCCTTCCCGAAATCCTTTCTTGGAAGAGGAAGCGAAGTTGAAACTTCCGAAAGATTCTCCCGGAGGAGGAAGAAAATATGAAGAACCTTCCGAAAATTTCTTTCGGAGGGGGAAGTGAAGAAAAAGAAACTTTCGGAACATTCTTCCGGAAGATGAAGAGGAAGACAAGACGACGAACCTTCCCGAAATCCTTTTCTGGAAGAGGAAGCAAAGTTGAAGAGACTTCCGAAAGATTCTATCGGAGGAGGAAGCGAAGATAAAGAACCTTCCGAAACTCTCTTTCGGAAGACGAACAGAAGATGAAGAATATCCCGAAACGTTCTTTCGGAGGAGGAAGTGAAGAAAAAGAAACTTTCGAAAGCTTCTCCCGGAGGAGGAAGCGAAGATGAAGAACCTTCCGAAACTTCCTTTCGGAGGAGGAAGAGAAGATCGAAGAACCTTCCGGAACATTCTGTCGGAAGAGGAAGAAGATGGAGCTGAAACTGTTGTGGACGCGCACTCTTTTCTCCGCTTCCCCTTTTTTCCCACTGGGTTTTTGGGGACGGAGTTTTTAACGAGGCGCATCACCCCCACGGGTCTTCAGTTTAAGCGCTCCGAGCCATGAGGGACCGGGGCAGCACTTGTCATCTGCAGGCCCCTCGTGCCTTCTGAGCCTACAAATGAGGGAGGAGCTGTTGGGGGAGGCATAGTGTGTGCACCCCTCCTCCTCATAGGCTCAACAACCTTAGATTCAGCCTATGTATACTTTAGGCCCAATTGTAAGCCCAAGGGCAATCATGTAATATTTGTATCCCACTAAGGGTAGAAGAGGGATCCCCCTCTTCTCCCCTCCCTATAAATATAAGGCCCCAAGAGGTCCCAAGGCAGCTTGCTTCATTCTCACTCACTCCGACTCTCTCTCATTATGCTTATGTATCATCCCTTCCTAGTCCTTCCCAGAGGTCCCTCACTTGTGGTAGACCTTTGGAGGATCCCCTTCTACTATTGTGGTCTTGTAACCACAACATGCTGATGATTTGTGGTGGCTCCATAAACATGTCTCCTGCCCTGTCTGCTCTAGTGAGCCACTTTTTGTGGGGCTAGTGATGTAACTTGTGTTCCAGTTCCTCATACAGCCAGTTCCTCATACAGAGCTGAATGTGACTAAATCTAGACCTATATGATTTCTTGGCTCAGACAAATCAGACGCCCTTGGCTGGCGAGATGATACTGTTGGATATCTGTGGCTACTTCAGGCATCTGTAGATTATTGCAAATATGTGTTGGTCGATGATTCCATTTTAAGACTGCCAGACTGGCTGGTTACTGAACTTTGCACTAGACATTGCATGCAACCGAGTACTGCAAATATGTAATGTTGCCAGCACTGTCAAAACTGTTATTGCTGTTACCAAGTATAACGTGTCCGTCTGGAATTGGCTTTGTAATGGGTAATCGGCCTTCTGTGCACTTGTTGGGTAACCCGTGCGGCTGCCGTGCATTGCTGTAGTACCATGAACATTCCCCCATATCCATATGTACAAAATGTAACAACATTTGTAGCATATTTCAATAAGAAAATCCAGCAATGTTATTAACAAAGATGCTTTGATATGGAAGTGGATAGCTGAAAATTTTGTTATTAAGAAACAAGGAAAGGGTTGTTGGGGCTAGCAGAGGGACACTTCAATGATCTCAAAAAGTAAAGCATGATTCAGGCAGTCGAATCTAGTAAAGGAAGGGCAAAATGTTGTCGTGTTCAGATATGGTCCTACTAGATCTCATCAGCTCCGTATATCTGATGAAAACTGTCACTACAATAGATAACAGTGTGGACACGTTACCGCAAAGCAGAGCTCGTAGGAAAGCCCACCAAAATAGAACCATGGATGATAACAGTGTGGACATGTTACCGCAAAGCAGAGCTCGTAGGAAAGCCCACCAAAATAGAACCATGGATTTAAATGCTTGTGGTAGTCAGATAGATGTCAAACATGCATGTCAGCATGTGAGGTCGTTTGTAGCATGTAGGTATGGCTCTACTCTGATAATCTGATCTTTTCCAATTCCTGTGTGGCGACAACGTTGTCTCTACAGGAAACGTGTTTTCACAGAAGAGGTGGTGATGGTGTCGCCAAATGAACAGCATGCATTTCCTGCTCCTAGCTAGTACTATCTTCTACTGTATGGATTCTGTATCTCGATGATTTAAAACTCTCATCTCGTGGCTGGTAATTTGACACTAGCAAGTTACCTCTGCTATGTGCAGTGGCTTCACGGAGAAGGTGATTAAGGGGTTCCATCTGTCAGGTGCTATATATCGCGCCAGGTGCTTCAGCATTGCAAGAGCGTGCCGTGCCAGCTCTGCTACCGCACTTTTTTTTTAGAAAATGGAAACAGTTCCAGCCTCTACGTTGCCGCACATAGCATTCAATGTTTATGCTTATTACATTTTTTCAGCTCCCTGACTGAGATCAAAGGAACAAAAATCAAAGACAAAGTCTATTATTGAATTTTCATCCATTACTCACGAAGACCTCCATAGCAATAATCTCTATAGCAAGGTTCGCTGAACGAAGCTTCTCTTTTGTCCCATCATGCAGCAACAAAGCTCGTTGAACTAAGGCTCTGCTGCCGCATGGCCGTGGAGCATTCACGAATCCACCCAGTCGTCACCACGTGATCCATGCTACTAATAAGACCGACATGGGTTGAGCCATTGTAATTGTATTGGCACGTCCAGGGAGCGAAATTCCAGGGAGCTTGGCGGGGTACAAGATATCCCGACGACGGACAGGCTGCAACCGGCAGCCGGCAAACTATGGAAAGACAAAACTAGAAATCAACTTACTCCGTATCTCATGACGGAAGGAGCATTTCATTTCCTTTCTCTTCTGAAGACACTTTCCTTGAATCTCATGTGTTGCGGATCCGTTTCCTTTATCGGTTTGATTCGAACCATGCTAGTCCAGTGCAGATCCCTATATAAATCTACCATGGGACCCATTAGCATTGTCCGGCAGGGTTCTGTGAGCAGGCGAAATCAATCTGCCCTGTGTGCGTCTTCTTCTTTCAGAAACTTTGGCGATAAATCCAAGTCCTTGGGCTTCCTGTTTCGCAAGCAGACTTGGAAGCGGAGATGGTCGTACTATACAGCAACTTGTTGTGGATGATGCTGAAAAAGAGACGCCGCCTCTGTGCTAACGCGTCGACTTCTGCTACGGCCAAAGATCCGGTCTCCAGCCCTGCTTCTGCTCCAGCCGGAATTCCACCCGCCCGCCCTGCTTCCGTAAGTATAGACTTAACTAGTTGGGGGAAGAAGAGGAATTTTAGACAATTAAAAGTGTACCAAGAAATTCCATTAGATACTACTTCTGTATCCAGGAGCCCGACCCAATCAGGCTATTTTCGAGATCTCTCACTTTCCTTGAAATTTTTATTTTTGGAGAAGTAACTAAGCTTCTCGGTTTGTTATAGTCCAAACAGGAAGACAACATTGGAACCCTCAATCATATTTTGGATGGAGCTACTACACATTCTAACCCTGTGGTTCCTATTATCCGTCGGGTTCATGGCTATGTAAGTTGGTACTATAATTCCTCCACTCTGCTTATAGTACATTGCTAAAAGTTTTCCTCCTTCCGGTGCTGCCCCACACCACCCTCTTGAATGCTGCTGACATTTATACGTATTTCTCTTGATCAAAGGTGTCGTTGAAAGTTTTGTCACCCTCTCAGGACGGCGTTATTATAGCCCTTCGGAATCCTGTCCGTGTAGCAGTAACGCGTCCTAGCACTATGATGTTTATAAACCGTTGGATTCCTGTGTATGTATGTCACTTCTTTTCCATCCTGTTCATCGTTGCTGAAATTATATTTTCTTCTTGCAAGTTGCTGCTGGAATCCCTTTTTTTTTGTAGGCGTCAATGACACTTTCCATCTTTTATTATGGCCCTTTCAGGAAGGTGGGATTAGGACATTCCAAAATCTTCTGCATGGAGCTTCGTCGAGCATGGTGGTTTCTCCTGATCACGGGCTTCAAGGCGCTACTGTATACCCAGTAGCCTTCACTGTCATATTGAAAGACTTTGTATGCAACAGACCAGATTCAAGCTCTTCAAAAATGACATCCGCAGCGCTTCCTTGCTAGTGCATCTGTTTTTAGCGTCTGGAAAATAAAATGAACTCTTGTTTTAGGCAAGATGCCACTCTGTTTGGGCCTTTGAACCCTACAAAGTTGTGGCACCATTCTATGACCTCCACCACAGCGTTGCAACTTATTCCAAACAATGCATATTTGACTGTCATAGAAACTCCAAATTTTAGCAGTTTTATGGATTTCGAGTAATGCAAGCGAAGTAACGCAGAATGAACTTAACTTCTTCGCATTGACTTCCAGCTGAATTCAAGCACAGCCCTTGGTTGCTACTGCCTCCGTGTCTCATTTCATGAACCAGTGTCATCAATAAAAATACGAATATAGTAGCCTTTAACTGCGTTTAGACGTGGCAGCGAATAGTACCACGCAGGTTCTCAAGCAGGTTTACATATATGGATTCAGCAGACTGTATGTGTTCAGCCAAAGAATGAAAGGTTCAGAAAGAATAATCCTTCTTATTCAGCTAAAACTGCAGTACCTTATACAAAGGAATAGGGAACATAAAAAGATTCACAAATCATCATAAAAAAGATTCAGGTGCAACCGATGGGCTGGGCGCAATGTATGTGTACGTTTGCCACTAAAAGACCACTTCAAAGAAGGACATGCCTTCAATATGTCGTAGATTTGCTTGCATCCACTGCTGCATGTTAAAATCTTATCTGACAACTTCACGGTGATTGATTTAAGCATGGGTGCACATCTGATGAGAAGTTTCAAAAAATCAACTTCATGATCAGCAGGAAGAAAGCCTTCTATTTGCACTTCTTCAAGGGCAGCCAACGAGATGCTTTGATTTCTCCAATTGTTAGTTTGGTTGCAAGGACAACTTAGCGGGCACGGATCTCTGTTCTGAAAAATAAAAGGTCTCACTTCAGATATTAAACCACATCAATTTAAATGAGAATGTAGGAGAACTTTATTTACAAATTTTATGCCGCGTAAACTAAACCCATGTGAAGAGTTACCTCAAGTTGTCGTAGCAACAATGTAAGCCTTTTTACAGCGCAACAGGCTTCAAGTACATTCAGCAATACTGCTCCAGAAACATGTCCCAAAGCATCAATAGATAACTTTAAAACAGAAAAGTTGGGAAGTTGGGATATCTTTTGCTTCAAGTCCCCGCTTGGTATTGTCCAATTAAAATCCTGCAACTGAATTTGTGAAAATGGGAACAATAACAGCAAAATAGTATAAAAGAAAATCACTAAGTAATTAGCAAAATGCTAGATACATTAGGAGGTATAGTAGCATGGACCTACGGCTTAAAATGAATAAATCACCACTCACCACCAGCTTCCCAAGGAACAAAATGGAAATTTTTATGTGCCGTTTGTAAAATTAAAAGACTGAAACAGACTACAAATTTTACCGTTCTTCTATTTGTCATTCTTTTGACAGGCAATTTCCAATAATTCCATTATATCCTTTTCTATTTTTATGTACAGTGCCTGATAGGTTGCACTTAATCTGACCATATTTCTTACAAGCAAGTAGTATTTATTCTTGAATATGCAGGAACTATGCGTATCTTTGTATTAAAGGAGTTACCAATAGTTTACAACACGAGGAATCGCGTTTCACTCATTGCCTGCCTCAAAAAAGGAGACAAGCCAGTAATATTTACTGTATTGTAGATACAAACGAACTTTGGTTTGCAAATGGCCCACCTCAGTTAATCTATCCTAGATCAAATTAACACAGGCCAGCTCCTTGCCAAGTTCATGCTATAGTATAGTGTCTGTTTAATTCGCTGTTATCTTGCTGCTCTGGTTTCATATATTCATTACGAGGTAACTTTGTACTACTACAGGATAACCACTTTGCTCATTGACCAATTAGAAAAATCATACATGATGACTATATGTAATTAACGAATGATCGCGTTTATCAGACCATAAAGTATAACAGGAGAGAAAACGCACCAGAAATTCTATGTCCAAAGAGAGCACGTAGACATCCTCCACCAACTGTAACCACAATCTGCGTACCGTCCACCTCATGCCAATCACTACAAGAAAGGGGAAGAACTGGACGTACCAGTCGATACTTTTCACCATGGGTGCCAAGAATGACACTCTTAAATCGCTGGCTGTATGTGTACTCAATGTGAACTTCTTCAGCAGAGGAGCGGAGATGTCGATGCCACCGAAGCCCACGCCTTCCACATGAAGGTCCTCAATGGTGGAAGAATGCACCTTGATTTTGCCGAGACCGCCATTGTGGCACGCCTCTAGCACGCGCAGCCGGGGGCATCGTGAGATCAGGGAAGCAAAGTCGAAGTGGCAGCCATCGGTGGACAACCTCTCGAGGACCCGGAACGGCTGCTCAGGCAGTGCGATGCGCAGGTTCCACACACCCAGCCTCATCGACGTTGCGCGGCGGAAGCATGGCACCTCCACGGCGATAAGGTAGTCCTTGGCGAGCCCCCAAACGATCAATCTAAGCTCCGCCGGCGTCAGATTCGCAGCGGTGCGGAGCAGCGAGGAGATGCTCGCGGGGGAGAACCTGTGGCGCTCGTCGACGTCGATGTCGAGGAGGGAAAGATCCGTGCGGGCGACCTGGGCGAGGGCGGCGCGGAGCGCGTCCGGCGTGACGTCGCGGAAGGTGAGCTCGGGGAGGCGCCGCCAGAGGCCGCGCCAGCGGCGTGACACCAGGCTGGTGCGGGCGGCGGCGCGGGCGCAGCGGAGGCCGACGAGGACACGGAGGAGCAGGTCGTCGGGGAGGCCGCTGATGTGGTCCACTCCGTCTTCCTCACCGTCCACGTCCGGGCAACCGTGGCACGCTCCGGACGGCGGACGCGACTTCAACTCCATGGTGCGACGCTAGTGCAGGACTGTTTAGTTTCAGGAGGGAGCGGTAACAGCAGTAGCCGGAGGGGCCGAGACGACGGCGGTGGCGGCGGTGATTTGCTGGATAGCGGTGGCGGCGGCGGTTTGTTTCGTCGGGAAACAAAAGGAAATCGAGGGCAATTTTTTTTTTCTTTTTTCAATTGCAAAACCGGACGGCTTGATTTTGCGGTCCTTTATTTGTAGTACAAATGAGTAGGGATCTGGAAACAAAGTAAAGTGACATACGTTTTTTTTCAATGCAAGAGGATTGTATTAAAATCTTAAAAAGTACATACCTCTTAAATCAAGACTCTGAAAAACAACTAAAACACAAAGAAAAAATCTAAGTATTTTACTCATCTTCAACATCATTTCTTTGATTGATGACGCCGAAGAGCAGAAACCAAATCGAAGCCTTTGCCTCTCCAACTGCAGATAAGAGATGTCAAACTTTGTCGTGGCCGGTGTCGTGGGGGATAAGAGTGACATATATACTTAAAACTCAAATGGAGTCAAACCGCAGTAGTTTTGGCCGGCCCCTAAATGGTGGCCAGTGTCGTGGTGGTTGAGGGCGAGAGGAGGGCGTCTTCACCGGCGGCGAATAAGGTACTCCGGCTCCATCCCGGCAACAGTGGTGGGCTAGTGAGGTCGGTTCCGGTCAGATTTCTTGTGTCTCTTGAAGTTTAGAGTCGGATACGGGATAGTGTTCTTTAGGATTAGGGTTAGTTACTTCTTTGGCAGGGACTGGCTTCCTTGTCTTCGTTTCCTTCTTCTGTGCTGCTGGTTTGGATCGATTTGGCAAGATGGTGTCGATTTCCGCCTACTGATGTGATGCAAGGCAATGTTTGGTATGCTTTGAGATCAAAGCTCTTTTTCGTGGCAAATTTATCTGAATTGCATAGTGCATATTATGGTCTTTTAACGTTTATCCATTTATTTAAGCCGTTGATCTAGTGGAGAAGAAAAAAGCAGAGGAGGTCATTGTTGTCGTGGAACATGAACAGGAACAAATACTTCTCTAGTCCTTGCTGTGAGTTGGGATGTACTGTGCTTATTATTAAGTAAAGTACACAGTCGGTCTTTAACTTATCTGATTGTGTCACTTAGGTTCGTTTACTTTAAAAATATTGATTTGACATCACTAAATTTGTTGTGCTATGTTATTTAATTTCTCTACTTATATCCTAATCTTCAGGCATGGGAGGCAGGGTCTCATCAGGGCATTTTGGCCTCCGTGGCCCTGCCTCTGCGCCAACATGTTGCATTTTGGTGGGTCCCAATCATTTTCGGCTGCATCCCGCTGCACCGCTTTTCCTCTGTCGCGTGCTTTTCGTGTGCAGGCTCAGACGGTCTCTGCGGGCTTTGCCAATCGATTTTGTTACCCTTTCGACGGACGTTGGGCCTGATTTCGCTGAGCCATCGTTGCTCCGTCCGTGCGGCAGGTCCTCCCGGAGCCGCTCCCCCTGACGCCGATCCGCTCGCCCACGCACGCGAGCCGCGCCACCGCCCCGCGCCGCTACGGCATCCCACGCTGCTCCGCCCGGCCCTTGCTCCGCCACGCCCGCTCGACCCCGGTGCTGCCAGCGCCGGCCCACGCCTCCCGACCAGCGCGCCCGGCCGCGCCGCCGTGGCCAACCGCGCCCCGCGCCGCCCTGGCCGGACGAGGCGACCGTGGCCTCCGTGGCCCACATCGACGGTGACCCGGAGGAGGTGACAGCAGCCGAAAGGGGGGTGGACGGACAGTGGCGCATGGGAGAGAGCTGTTGCGGGCGTGCGAGCTAGGATGAGACAGGGTGGTGCGTCAGCAGAGAGAGGCGGACTGAACCAGAGAGAGAGAGAGAGAGAGAGAGAGGCAGACTGCTTCGATTGAAAGAAAGAAACAGAGGACATGGAGCAGAGGTAAGGTCACTGGTGTGCGCGTGAGGCTGTGGTGACTTCCGTGGAGAAGATGGTAATTTTGCAAATAGAGCCTTGTCACATGTTGTCGTTATGCTTTGATTTTTAGCCCTTCGCATTTTAAGGTTGAGCCCTCTCCTTTATGAAATCCCGTAGCACCAGTTTTGGGGAGGGAAAGAAATGTACTATTAAGCATTTGATGAAGTTTTATACACTATTTCATCCGGGCGCGGCATTGCGCGCCAACCCACCCTAGTTTTTGATATCTCTAAACTTTCCTGGCTATGTCACTTAGGTCCATGCATCTATGTTCAAACCGACCTAATGTGGCACATTTGACCGAAATGCACTGCATCTAATTGTATTGGTACCAGATTAAGGTGGTTCCTTTGTTGATATCCTTTTATACCTTTTAACTATTTACATGTTCAATCAAAATTAGCATTACACATGTACTTTTGAGCGGTGTAAATATTTACCATCAGACTTAAGATTTCACATGTAGTCGCCCTCATTCAATGGTTGCATTTTAGATTTCACATGTACTCACATTACTTCTCGATGAGGACATCACACACCGGATACACTCAAGCCAATCCCTACACCAAGCTTCAACTCGTCATCAACTTGCCCGTCGAGTTCGATTCGGACTCAAGGAGCAGTCTTCGCTAAATTGGACGCCCAGGTCACATACGGACTCCGTTTGGGACGTTCCATATATGGATGGAAAGCTAAGAAGATAACCTTTCCAACGGAACTGGTTGCACATCCAAATTCCTGCTGAGTCGATGGGAATTGTCGAAACAAGTCAGCATCCAGAAACTGTTTCGGTGCTGCGTCACCAGTTTTGGCCTTTGGGCCTTGTATCGTGTCATGGCCCATTAGGGGCGCGTCCAGAGGGTTTTGCACGACCTTAAACTCTATATTATCAGTAATCGCTGCCACATTAGGGTTTGGGTTTTTTGTTGAGTTCTAGTTTTCTTTGAGAAACAGACGTTATTCGTTGTACTTGAGGATTACCTCGGCTGCAATTGAATCAGGGCCCCTGTTCTTGTTCTACTCGTCGGTGATTAGGCCTTTCGACCAAGAGCTTGAACCCTTCATCTACTTCTGTTCATCATCTATATTTGCAATTTCAGATTGCGTCCTTATCGTTCTTACTTGTGTTCTTCGATTCGCTTGCAGGAAAAGTCTTCTTGGCGAGGTCAATCGAGTTGTACTTGGTTGATAACCAACGGAGCAGCGGTGTAACGGTTGCAGGGTTCGAAACCTTTGGATTAGAAGCCCGGATCGCCAACGTCGACGCACCACCTATCGAATTTATCCTACCTTTCGGAAGATCGGGGCCTCCAGTTTTCATCAGCCCTTCAACTTTTGCAAGAGTTTAAAAATCAACCCACAGCTACCGTACTAGGTAACTAGAAATAATACCCACCTCAAAAGTTTTTGTCAAATTCTATTTTAGGATGAATATGCAAAAAACTAAAATTTTAAGAGAATATGAACTAAAAGAACCAATATGGTACTAATACAATTGTATGCAGCGCATTTTCTCGTCAAATGTGTCACGTTGGATCGGTTTGAGCCTAGTTAGACTCAAGTGACATAAACGAACAAGTTTATGGATGTTAATATGAATAGAGAGGCCTAGGTGAGACAACTAAATAAGTTAGGGATGACAAACTAGCATTTTCTGAATAGAGGGACCTAAGTGACACAGTCGGACAAGTCTAAAGACCGGTTGTGCACTTTACTCTATTATTAATAAAAGATGTCAGTGTTTAATTGTGTTTAGTTGTGTTTTATCTTTATTTTTTTAACTTTGTGATTTTACAACCCGAAGTCAGTGTTTACCCTCAGTATGGGTAAAATCACAATAGAATTGTTTCAATTTACCCTAGTAAAACATGAACTCTGGCTTTAGTACAAAACCAGAGCAAAATCACGATTAGAGTTCATAGTAAGGGCTAAAATCCTTTCACAAAAAGGAAAAAAGACAAGTAAAAGACTAGAAATGCCATAATTTACAATTATATATTTTTATTTTATGAACTATTCAGAGGGCGCCAGATGACCTTACGTGCGTGGCGTGAGCTGGTCATTTGCCAGCAAGCCCTATATAGGACCATTTTCCTGTTTTAGCGTGGCAGTACAAGGGTGTTGTCTCGTAGCTCGTCTCATAATTTTCAGACGGTCCATCAGACTACTTGTACAATAGATGATTGTTTTAGCTGTCTCGTAGTAATTGCATCGTTCCTTAATTTGTGGGTGAGCAAAGGAATATTATGAATTGCATGGCAACTATAACTCGTACAATGGTGTGTAAGTCGTCTCATACTCCTAAAATTTAGCGCACGAGGTGGTTGCTTCACGAAACAACCACCTTTTTCTCTCACCACCCACTCTCTCTTCAACCTCATCAAAAATTCTACATAGAATTGCATGAGACGGGCTATGAGACTGCTTACGTGTAGCATTGTACCTGTCTAGGTATAAAGGTGTTGTTTCATAGGTCGTCTCATGCATGACATGTAATCATAAGACGATCTATGAGACCACATATACAATGAATGATTGTTTTAGTTGCTTCATAGGAATATCATATCCCCTTTATTTGTGGATGAAAAAAGGAATATTTATGAGTTGCATGGCAACTACAATTCGTACAATAGTATGAAAGTCGTCTCATACTCTTAAATTTTAGTGCATGAGGTAGTTGCCTCGCGAAACAACCACCTCTTTCTCTCACCTCCCTCTCTCTCTTTCATATCATCAAAAATCCTATGTGGCACTGCATGAGATGGGTTATGAGATTGTCTATGTGTAGCGTTGTATCTGCCCTAATTACTCACGACCCAACTGCGAAAAGGCGGGAGTGTGTGAGCTGGACACAGATGGCTTGTACCCCCTCCTACTTTTCTTTCTTTTCTTTTTTGACAAGAAATGGCAGGTGTTCTGCCTTTGCATTTAGAAGAAAAAAGCACAAAAACATATCTTACACACAAATGCCCTGTTAGCCGTAGCTAAGAATGGCAATAAAAGGAGAAAAGTTGAAAGAAAACACAAATTTTGCAGATGGCCAACTTACTGGGCCGAAAAACACAAAGAAACAGAAGGAAAGGATGTGCAGGCTAGAAGTTGACTTAAGCTATAGAAACTGGATGCAACATTCAGGTCGCTTCATACGTCTGACTCTGCTCCCTCCCTACAGATAATCCCCATGAGCTTTGAGGTACATATCAATTTCTTCCTTGACTAGTAAAGGGACATGGAGTTCTGGTCCACTTTTTGCATGCATATCGGCGGTTAGGATTGTTTTCCATGCATCGCGGTCCAAGCAAAGAGGCTCACTTTAGGTTCAGAGCGAGCTTTCCATATACCACATATTGGCAGAGGAGAATGGGTTCCTATGAATTGCATGTTGTAGGCTGAGGCAGAGGTAGACTCCATGTGGAGTCCACCTCCAGGATATTGTGTCTCTTGGGTCTTGCTGTAGTTGAACTTGTTGTAAGGTTCTCCATAACCAGATGTATTCGTGTGTTTCAGCAGTAGTAGAGATGAATCTCAGACCTCTAATCCAGTCGTCGTTGTGTAGCTCTTTCTGGACCGTCCTATTTTTTCTTGGTGCTAGCTTATATAAATTTGGGCAAGTTTTTTTTCAGCATGTGTCTATCGAGCCAGCGACCAAAATTTTGCTGTCCCACCATCTCCAAGCTGAATAGTGGTAGATGCAGATAAAAGAGCTTTGTCAACTTCGTCGCATGCGAGTTGCAGTCCTGACCACTGTTTGCTCTGCTCCGTCCAGTTCTGCCAAAGCCACCTTTGTCTTAGTGCGCGCCCAAAAATTTCCAAGTCAAGCACGCCGAGGCCTCCAAGCTTTTTTGGCAATTTGACAGTTCACCTCCTCGTGCGCGGAAGGTGCAGGCGACGGGTCTCTCCTGCCTACTCCTCGACCCCTGCCTCCTCCTCCTCCTCCTCCACCTCTGCCTCCACCTCTACCTCGCCCCTTCCCTCGCCCCTTCCATCGTCCCTTCCCGGACCCCTCAGCTTCATCGGACCCCTTCCCCTTCCCAGTCGCTTTCTTGTAAAGCGACGACATCGACCTCAACACACCTCTGCCCACCATCTTCGATCAATCACCTGCAATTGAAAAGATGAAATCCATCAGTACTTCCAAATAGATGCAAAACAAATAAAACATATATAATTAGAAAGTAACAGATATATATTATTAGAAATATGAAAATAATTTAAAAAGACCATACATGTATCAGAAATAATCATCATAATCGGGATTAGCTTCATCATATGCCTCATCATCACTATCAGGCATGTCGATATCATTTTGCACGTTCGCCGGAGGAGGAATGTCGCCTTCGTCCTCAATGTTTAAATGTAACCGCTCAAGTAATTTCAAATCGTTCATATTATGAACCTCATCTCCGGCATCTGTTGGCGGTCGTTAAATCATGATTTGACCGCCACCCTACCGGTAAATAAAAGTATAACACCAAGATTTTATGCATAGTAGATAGGAATAATGCTACTCCACAAGTTTTGGTGGATATTTGGATGCAGGAGTGAATAATGGAGGAAAGTGGGCCCAGCCAGGGAATTTCCCTGGCCGGCCGGCCCCACCCTAGGCCGGCCGGCCCCACCTGGTGGCCGCAGGCCCCAGCCTTCCTCCAGTGGGCTGGAAACTGATCCACAATGCATAATTAAAGGCCCAGCCCAGCAGATACCACCGTCATTCTAGAAGGTGGGCCATTTGGGCCTTAACTTGGCCCTCACTTCAATTCTGCCGACCCCAGCGAGGAGCCGACCTTCAGACCGCCTTCAGGGAGTGATCTGGAGCGTCCACGCTTAAGACGGTGGCAAACCGCCACAGGGGACGGCCGGCCGGCCACCCCCCTAGGCCGGCCGGCCGACTTTGGCGCCACCGCCTCTCCAGCTTCGGCCAGGGTGCTCCCACCGCCATTGCAAGCTATAAATTGGACCCCCCGGCCTCAGAAGCAACTCGCACCATCACACTTCATCCAAGTGTTCATTAGTGTCGGCGTTTAGTAACCGGCCGACGAGTAGATTTGTACGCGATTCGACGGCGATCGGAATATTTGCGTTTGACACAGTGGGTTATACTGGTTCAGGCAAGAAAAGCCCTACGTCCAGTTTGAGGTTTTGCTTGTGTTGCTCGTAGTAGGGGTTACAAGCGGTGACGAGAGAGGGATTCGCTTCCAAGTCTCTGTCTCTGCGTTGTGTGTGTTAGAAAAAGAGCTTTCTGCAAGCCAAAAGAACTCTCCTGCCCTCCGGGGCCCTATCCTCCCTTTTATACGACAAGGGAGAACGGTACAGATGGAGGAAAGAAGAAAAAGAAAAAAGGGGTCGAAGCGGTTCCGCTCGCAGTGGTGCCTCCAGATCAGGTAGCCGGGAGCTCGGTGCCCGAGTCGGAGAAGGCTGAGGTCATCACCCTTTCCTCCGACGAGGGAGGTGACGATGACTCGAGCCAAACGACCCAGGCCGGCCGTCGACGTTCGGCCGGTGCTCGCCGGCGCCGCCGCAGGTTCTCGTCCTGCTTTGGCGTTGCCCACCAGACTCGGAGTCATTCCCGCGAGGATTAGACGGGCCCCCGTCGGCCCTTGGCGTCCCAGGAGTCGCTCCCGCGAGGATTACGTGGCCTAGGATTGAGCACCGCCACCCTCGAGGTAGAGTCCTTGGCGTCGTCATGCCGGTTCCACCCACTCATAGGAGTTTTTGCTGCGGGTGGATCCAGCGCGGGCCCTTAGGCCCCTTTATCCGGCCACCTGTGGCCAATCCATGGATTCATGGGACTAATGTAATCTCTTTTTCTTGTTAACGATTTTTCGATCAACTTTGTACCAAGAGAACCATGGAATAAAGAGGCTTATTTTGCTAGACCCGCTTTAGTTTGTGTTGCGACCACGCTGTTGGTCTCTTGTGCGAATGCATGCCTTCGAGCCCCCGATCGCTTCGGGGGTCCGGCCGAAGACCGTTTCGACTTTGTTCGTTTCTCCTTCCGCATCCCGTCGGGAGGATGGAGGATCGGGGCCGTCCGCGCCATTCCTCGATGGTTCGATGGGCGGTGCCATTTGAGTTGCAAACGGGCTCGTTCGAGTGGCGCCCCGGTTTGCCCTTAGCGGGGACCCGGTTGAGACCAGCGGGGGTCGGTGCCATATGATCCGGGAGATTGTCCCATTTAGTTTCCGAGTCCGTTCGATTGGTCTCGGCGGCTCGTTGCCAGCTCTCGATGAGCAAACCATGGGCTTATTTCGTCCTCGGACTCGGACGTATTCGACAGGGGCCCACACGCTTCGCGCATACGGGTAATGGCCGCTGGTGCCCCCCTTTGATTACCCCTCACTCTTGTTTGGCCCAGAGCGGCCGTCGAACCCAACGCTGGGCCGGCCTACGAACTCTTGGGCCGGGAATGGGCCGTCGGAGCGTTTACAGCTCCTAGCCGCTTTACCTGGGAGCCCAAACCGGCTTCCCTACCAGTTGGGCCCATGAGGCGCCGGACGCGAGGCGTCACGTCGCTTCGCCGGCGCGGATCTAGAGGCGCGCTGGCGCGGCGCTTGGACGAAACGCAGCGAAGAGGCGTGCGTTATCTCCACCTGCACACGTTAGGGCGGAAGAAACGAAGGGACGCGACATTTAAGGCGGGAAACGGCACAGCGCCGGTTCGGCGCATATAAATAGGCCATACCTATCCGGGAAGTCTTCTCGCACACCCCATCGCCCGTTACTGTTGGCCTTTCTTCTCCCCTTGCGATCGCCTTCGATTCCTCTCGCTCCGCGCTGCTTCTCGCCCCACTCGCCACCATTCACCGTCCGCTCCGCAACCGCCGTCGGTCGATTCGATCCCGGCGTCGCCCGCGCTCGCTCATCCCGTTGAATCTGATGGCGGAGGGGGGAGACGAGTGGCCGGAGTCGGTGGTGACGCCGGAACTGCTGCGCGGGCTGGTCGCGAAGGGCCTCCTTCGTCCGCTCTCTGATGCGGTGGAGTGGATGGTGCCGTCGGAGCGGTCGCCTTCTCCGCCGGACGACTACATCGTCTCGTTCTTCCACTTCCACTCCCGCGGGTTTGGGGTGCCGGCGCACCCCTTCTTCCGCGGGCTTCTGGGCTACTACGGGATCGAGGTCCAGCACCTCAATCCCAACTCGATCGGCCACATCGCCGGCTTCATCACGCTGTGCGAGGCCTACCTCGGCATTCCCCCCAACTTCGATCTGTGGAGGTACTTCTTCCGGGCGTCGCTCCAGCCCGTCCGCGGGCGAGTCCCGCTCATGGGCTCCGCGAGCCTGCGTCTCCGCGTGGAGCGGGCGTCGGGCTACATCACGTGGGTGCACACTTCCTCCAACTCTGGGTGGCACGACCGGTGGTTCTACTTGAAGAACGAGCGCACCGGCCCGCTGCCCAAGTTCACCAACGCCCGGCTGTCCGGGCCCCCCGACTGCTGGCACTGGGGTCTCGGGGCGAGGGAGATTGCGGCGATCCAGCCCCTCATCGATGCCGTGGCGGTGCTGCGTGACCGAGGGGTGTCGATGGTCGGCATCACCGGCCACTTCCACAGCATCCGCGTGCTGCCGCTGATGCGCCGCGCGCTCCCCATGTGGGAGATGACGCCAGACGCCGACCTTCGGGGGACGGCCATGGCGATTGGCGAGCCGCTGAGCCACCGTGAGATCGGGGCGCGGCTGTCAGAGGCGGCCGGCAAGTCCGCCCTGCACTTCATCGACAACGAGTTCGAGTGGCCCGTCGCGGGCCACCCCGCTGCGCTGCCGCACGCCGACGCAATTCGCTTCGTAAGTCCTTTCCCCTCATCTTCTTGATTGATTGGCATTGTTCGTTTGTGATAAATGACTGCGGCATCCTTACTTCTCCCCTTGGGCGCAGCCAGGATTGGCCGTTCGACGCTCGACAGCGCCCGTGCCCGAGGACGCGGACCGTCGGGCGGTGAACCGCGCCCATGGCGAGAGGACGAAGCGGCGAAAGGACCGCCGCAAGGCCCGGAAGGACGCCTACGAGGCGAGGAGAAGAGACCGGGCGCGTCGTCGCCGGAGCGGCGAAGCGGTTGACACCGAGTCCGAATTCGACACGGACTCGGCGCTCGACCACAGCAGCGAGGAGGCCGGCGACGGCGGTCATCACGACGACGCGTGGATCGACGACGTCATCCCCGACGACGACGGCGCGCAGTTGGTTCCGGCGGGCGACATCGCCGGCGAGGGCCAGGGGCCCCCATCGAGCGGTCCCGGTGACGTGGTCACGGTCGCCGCGACATCGACGGCGGCGGCGGGGAGTCTCGACGTCCTTGTTGCCGTCGCCGCTCCAGCCGGGACCTCCTCCCCTGCCAGGACGACACCCGCGTTGCCGGCCGCCCCCGAGACCGGCGCGGGGACGACCGAGACCGGGGTCGCGCAGGAGGCGATCCCGCCCGAGAGACCCGGCATGCCTCATCCGACCCCCGACGTGGGGGCGCGGGGTGGCAAGGAGCCCACCCCCGACGCGGCAGCTCGTGCGGCCGCCGGACAAGACTCGAGGCGCCCGCCGGCTAAGCCTGCGCGGAAGCGCAAGCGGTCCGACATGTGAGTTTCTTTTATTGTGCCTTTAGTTGCCGTTTGATTTGCATTTGTTCGCCTTTTTTCTGAGCCGTGAGATGCCTCCTTGCAGCGCCGCCCCGAAGTGGGACGGGACCCAGCTGGCCCCTCGCAAGGCGCTGCGTCTTGCCGCCGAGCAGAGTCGGAGCCGGGAGGGCTCCGCTCCGAGGCAGGACGACGCCGCAGGGAGACAGCCGGATGTCGCCGCGGCACCAGAGGAGACGGAGCAGGAGCGCGCCGCGCCGAGGGATCACAGTGCGGCAACGCCACAGGGTTCCGTACCCGTCGCGAGGGCAGCCCCCGACTCCGAGGGTCGGGCTGGCGACCCCCGGCCAGGCACCGCCCCACCACGTGCACAAGGCGTCGCCGGCACGGGAGGTCGGACCGCCGAGGTCCGTCCGGAGTCGAGCCCATCGTCGTCGTCGAGGGCCGGTGGCACCGGTAACGTTGAGGGGGCCCGTCAGGGAACCGCCTCTCCGCCAACGAACACGACCGGCGACCCGCGCTGGGATGCGGCCGCCGCCGATGTGCCGCTGATCCAACGTCTGGCGCGGTCCGGCAGGGGGCCGGATGTGCTGGTGAACACGCCGGAGGGTCCGGTCCCCGTGGCCGACTCGGTGGAGTCCAAAGCCTGGTCGTTCATGGCCCAGGAGCTTTCCCACACCTTCAGCAGGCTGAACACGATCAAGGCGTCGGTCACGGCAGAGGTCGACGCCGCGAAGGAGCTGATGATGAACGCGCGGGTTCCTCTTGACGTGAGTGGGAGAACTCTCCGCCCTCTCTCTTTTTTGTTTTGGAAGTTCATCGTATTTGCCTTTTTGCCTTACGGCTTCTCTTGCTTTCCGCAGACCTTGCTCGCAAACAGCAAGCTCAAGTCGAACCTCATCCGGCACCAGCTGAAGGAATACGTCGCGCGGGGCGAAGAGCTGGCGCGCGCGCTGCGAGTCTCCGACTCCATCCGCCGTCAAGCCGAGGCCGCCGAGGCCGCAACAAAGGCGGCGGAGGATGCCACGCAGAGAGCCGCGGACGCAGAGTCGGTGCTGGGCGATATGGTCGAGCGTGCCGAGGCTGCGGAGAAGCTATTAAAGGCCCGGGAGCAAGAGCTGCAGCAGGAGCGCGAGCTCCGAACCGCCGCCGATAAGGCTCTGCTGGCCGCGACTCAGCGTGCCGAGACCGCTGAGAGCAGGGCGACGGCGGCCGAGACGGCACTGAGCAAGGAGAGGGAGCTCAAGGTCGCCGCCCAGTCATCGTTGACCAACATGACCGGTGAGCTTCAGAAGACGCAGAAGGAGCTGAAGAGTAAGTCGGTTTACCTGTCCTCTGACCGTCTCGGCGTTGCAGCATTTTGTTTTGATTGCTTGACCGATTTTGTTGCTTTGGCCAGATGCGCAGGAGCTCCAAGTGCAGTCGCAGACGGCGCTGGCGGACCTTGTCCTGCTGCGGCAGGCTATGAAGATCGCTTGCAATGAGATCGGTGTGCCGCGCCCACCAGATGCCACATCTGTGATCCCGCAGGTGGCCGGGCTCCCCGCCTACTTCCGCATGCAGGAGGAGGAGTGCCTTCGGACCGGGGTCCAGCTCGCCTTCGCCGTGTCGAGGAGTCACTACGGAGATCACTTCAAAATCGACGTGCTGGCGAGAGGCTACGAGCCTTCCTGTAGTGAGGCCGACTTGGAGCGGATCGAGGAAGAAGTGGTTCCCTTTGCGCGCCGTCTTGCCGATGACAACCTGGACATGATTCCCTCGCGCCGTGGCGAGGGTGAAAATCAGTAGGTTAGGTGGTGACGGTCGGAGTCGGGCCCGTGCGGGCCTTGTTTTGTAAACAATGATGCGGGCATGCGCGCCTATTTGTTTATATGAATTTTCGTTTCACTTTTCGCAAGTTTTTTGTTCGTTTTACTCTTTTCGTGTGACGATCCGCCTCGAGCACTCGTGATCCCAGAAGTTTGACTCAATTCCGACCAGCCGCTCGGGCCGACCCTATCCACTGGGGCGTTGGGTGCCCTTGATCGAACTGGCCGAGCCTTAAGCCAATATCTGGGGCTCACGATTTTTGCTGCAATTCGTCACACTTCGAGTTTTAGGACGTCGGTTTTGCGTTCGCGGATGCCTGCTCTTAGTCGAATTGCGTTGTTTCTCTTAAGAGCATCGCTCCTAGCGCATACAAAATCGACGCGGCACAAAGCCACACCCGCCGGGTGGAGCCTCCGAGGGGAGCGCACCCAGGCGGCTGCCCAAGGGGTGTGTAAAGGAAAACACCGAGTTCGTTTGATGTTGATGCATCGGCAGAAAGACAGCAAACGAATTTACAGAGCTAAGGATAGAAGCGACGTAGCTGCTCAATGTTCCAGGCGTTGGCAATGAGTTGTCCTTCCGAGTCCATGAGCTTGTATGTTCCGGGACGCAGCACCTCAGCGATAACGAACGGTCCCTCCCACGGCGGTGATAGCTTGTGTCGATCCTTGTTGCTCTGCACCAGTCGGAGAACCAGGTCTCCTTCCTTGAACGCGCGGCCGCGAACTCGTGTTCCGTGGTAGCGGCGCATGGCTTGTTGGTACTTGGCGGATCTCATCAAGGCGACTTCTCGGTCCTCATCGATTTGGTCGAGGGCGTCCTCGAGAAACCTCCTGTTGGCCTCCTCGTTGAAAGCATGAACTCGGGGGGCCCCATATTCGATGTCAGTCGGGAGTACCGCCTCCGCTCCGTAGAGCATGAAGAACGGCGTTTGCCCAGTCGCCCGACTCGGTGTGGTGCGCAAGCTCCATAACACCGCAGGCAACTCTCGCACCCATCGGCCAGCATGAACCTTCAATTTGTTGAAAATCCTCGGTTTGAGCCCTTGCAGGATCATTCCGTTTGCTCTCTCGACCTAGCCGTTGGCCTGTGGGTGCGCGACTGATGCCCAGTCGACCCGGATGTTGTAGTCATCGCAGAATTCGAGGAACTCGTTGCCGGTGAACTGAGTTCCATTGTCGGTGATGATGGAGTTCGGTACTCCAAAGCGATGAATGATGTCGGTGAAGAATCGCACAGCTTCTGCTGATCTGATCTTCGCGAGGGGTCGTGCCTCAATCCACTTGGAGAATTTGTCGACGGCCACCAGCAAATGCGTGTAGCCCCCGGGTGCCTTCTTCAGGGGCCCGACCAAATCCAATCCCCACACGACGAAGGGCCAAGTGATGGGAATGGTTTGAAGGGCTTGCGCCGGCATGTGGGTCCTTCGGGCGTAGTACTGGCACCCTTCGCAAGTGCGTACTACATTGGTGGCGTCGGACACAGCCGTGGGCCAGTAGAAACCATGCCGGAACGCTTTTCCGACTAGACTCCTTGGGGCCGTGTGGTGGCCGCATTCGCCGGCGTGGATGTCGGACAGTAGCTCTTTTCCCCATTCGATGGGGATGCAGCGCTGAAGCACTCCCGAGTGGCTCTTTTTGTAAAGCTCGCCGCCGACTATGACGAATGACTTGGCTCGACGCGCGAGGCGTCTTGCCTCTGTCTGGTCCGCAGGGAGTTGTTCTCGGAGCAAGCAGTCGAGGAATGGAGTCCTCCAGTCGGACAAGGGATCAGGCGCAGCCCCCGAGCCCCCGACCGCCTCGTCGGCAGTCGGGCCCGAGCCCCCGACCGCTTCGTCAGCTATCGGGACGGCAAGAACGGCTCGACCCGAGTCATCCCCGAGAGGAGGGCACGTACCTTCCGTCGCCGAGAAATCGACGCTGTCTGATTGGGTTGATGACTCGTCCGTCGTGAGTGTGGCTGGCGCCTCCCGTACCGACGGCTTCTGCTGATCGTGGGAGAAGACGCCGACAGGGACAGGGTCCCGGTTGGAGGCCATCTTCGCGAGGCCGTCCGCTTCTTCATTGTAGCGGCGTAGTACATGACTGACCTGGAAGCCTTCGAGCTTCTCTTGAAGTCGCCGCACCTCAGCGCAGTACGCCGCCATCTTCGGGTTTGAGCAATTCGACTCGCTCGTCACCTGATCGGCGATAAGCTGGGAGTCGCCGAAGACCTCCAGCCTTTTGACGCCGAGTTCGACCGCAGCCTTCATTCCGTTGATGAGTGCCTCGTATTCCGCCACGTTATGGGACGCAGGGAAGTTGAGTCGGACTGCGTAGCGCAGTCGGGATCCAAGTGGCGAGACAAGCACGAAACCGCTTCCGGCGCCTTTTTTCGTCAGCGAGCCATCGAAAAACATGTTCCAACATTCTTGCTCGACAGGCGCAGGTGGCAGCTGGATCTCGGTCCACTCAGCAGCGAAGTCTGCGAGCACTTGCGATTGATCGCGGTGCGCGGGGCGAAGTCGAGCTCCTGTCCCATGAGCTCAAGGGCCACTTCGCGGCCTTGCACGTGGCCTCTTTGCTCCTCAACGCCTCGCCGAGAGGGAAGGAGGTGACCACGGTAATCGGATGCGCGTCAAAATAATGACGAAGCTTCCTTTTGGTAATAGCGACTGCGTACAGCAGCTTCTGTAGCTGAGTCCAGCGGGTCTTGGTGTCGGACAAAACCTCGCTGACAAAGTACACCGGTCGCTGGACTTTCAGAGCGTGTCCAGGCTCACTTCTCTCGACCACCAGCGCCGAGCTGACCACCTGAGTAGTCGCGGCAATGTACAAGAGGAGAGGCTCGCGCTCTGTAGGGGCTGTTAAGACGGGTGAGTTCGATAGCACCGTCTTAAGCCGATCGAGCGCGGCTTGCGCCTCGGGGCTCCAAACGAAGTGTTCCGACTTATTGAGCAGTCGATACAGGGGCAGACCCCTCTCCCCGAGTCGGGAGATGAACCGACTGAGAGCCGCGAGGCATCCCATGACACGTTGTACGCCTTTTAGGTTCTGGATGGGGCCCATCTTAGCGATGGCCTCAATCTTCTCAGGATTGGCTTCGATGCCCCGTTCCGAGACGCAAAACCCAAGTAGCATACCTTTCGGAACTCCGAAGACGCACTTCTCCGGGTTCAGCTTTATGCCGCACGCCCTCAGCTTCCGAAAAGCTAGATCGAGGTCGGCGACAAGGTCGTCGGTCTTCTTGGACTTCACCACGATGTCGTCCACATACGCTTCGACGATCCGACCGATGAGATCGCCGAAACATTTAATCATGCACCGCTGGAATGTTGCCCCGGCGTTTTTCAACCCAAACGGCATCGTTACGTAACAATACACGCCGTACGGGGTGATGAACGCAGTCGCGAGCTGGTCGGACTCTTTCAACTGGACCTGGTGGTAACCAGAGTACGCGTCAAGAAAGCAGAGGGTTTCGCACCCAGCGGTCGAGTCTACGATTTGATCAATACGCGGCAAAGGAAACGGATCCTTCGGGCACGCCTTATTGAGATTCGTATAGTCAACACACATCCGCCACTTTCCATTCTTCTTTTTTCACAAGTACAGCATTGGATAACCACTCGGGGTGGTACACCTCTTTGATAAACCCAGCAGCTAAGAGTTTCGATAACTCCTCGCCGATGGCCTTGTGCTTCTCCTTGTCGTAGCGGCGCATGTGTTGTCTCACCGGGCGAGAGCCCGGCTTGATACACAGGGAGTGCTCGGCGACGTTCCTCGGGATGCCTGGCATGTCCGAGGGCTTCCACGCGAATATGTCCTGGTTGGTACAGAGGAAGTCGACGAGCGCGCTTTCCTATTTGTCGGAAAGCGCGGTGCCGATGTGCACGGTCTTGCCGTCGGGGTCGGCCGGGTTGAGCGGGATCTCCTTGATGTCCTTGGCCGGGTCGAACAACCCGGTCGTGCTCTTGTAGTCAGGCCCGGCCTCCTCCGCCGTCGCAGCAGCGGCTGGGAGCTCGTCCTTGTGCAGGAGCGCTTCCGCAACCTCGCAGGCCTCGCGGTCGCACTCGTAGGCGCGCTGGATGGACGTGCTCACCGTGATGACCCCCTTGGGGCCTGGCATCTTCAGCTTGAGGTAGGTGTAGTTGGGGACGGCCATGAACTTCGCGTAACACGGCCGCCTGAGTACAGCGTGGTACGCCCCGGGAAAGTCCACCACCTCGAAAGTCAGCGTCTCGGTGCGGTAGTTTGCGGCGGTGCCAAAGGTCAAGGGCAGATCGATCTGCCCGAGTGGCACCACATGCTTGCCGGGGACGATCCCGTGGAACGGTGCCCGAGTCGGTCGGACACGGTCCCGACTGATCCCCATGGCGTCGAGAGTCTCTCCGTAGAGGATGCTGAGGCCGCTGCCTCCATCCATGAGGACCTTGGAAAGCCGCTTCTTGCCGATGATGGGGTCGACAACAAGCGGATAGCGCCCCGGCCAGGGCACATGCTCTGGGTGGTCGGAGCGGTCGAACGTGACCGGGGAGTCGGACCACTTAAGGAAAGTGGGGACGGCCGGCTCCGCTGCGTAGACCTCGCGGCGGACGAGTTTCTGCTGCCTTCGCGGCGCGCAGGCCTCAGGTCCGCCGAAGATCATGAGACAGCCGTCAGGGTGGGGGAAGGTGTCGTCATCCCCGCCCTTGTCTTCGTCGCCGCCCTTAGGCGGCGGGTAGTCGCGTTCCGCCTTCTTGGAGCTGCCGGCGAGGAACTTGCGGAGCAGCCCGCAATCCTTGAGGGCATGCTTGACGGCGAACGGGTGGTTGGTGCAGGGCTCCTCGAGCTTTTTCTCGAAGTAGTTGGGCACGGCTTCCGCAGGTGCGCGCTTCGGCTTGCGCTCCGCCGCGGCGACAAGAGATGCCTCCTGTCGCGCGACGTTGCCCTTCTTCTTCTTGTTCTTCTTGGGCTGGCTGGAGGGGCCGGCCCCTGCCGTCGATTCCTCCCTCTTGGCCTTGGCCTTGAGCTTGGCCGGAGTCTTGGTAAAGATCGCCCCCACCGCGTCCTCGCCGGACGCGAAGTTGGTGGCGATGTCGAGGAGGTCCTTGGTGGTGCGGGGGCTGCTGCGCCCCAGCTCGTGCACCAGTGTCTTGTTGGTCGTCCCGACGAGGAACGCGCTGACGACGTCGGCGTCGGCGATGTTGGGCAGCGCATTGCACTGCTTCGAGAACCGCCGGATGTAGTCGCGCAGGGTTTCGTCGGGGAGCTGGCGACAGTTTCGGAGGTCCCACGGGTTCCCGGGGCGTTCGTACGTCCCCTGGAAGTTGCCGACGAAGACGTCTTGCAAGTCCACCCAGCTCTGAATGATCCCTTTCGGGAGGTGCTCGAGCCACGCCCGTGTCGAGTCGGCGAGGTAGAGCGGCAGGTTGCGGATAATGAACTCATCACTGTCGGCGCCGCCGGCCAAACAGGAGAGTCGGTAATCACCCAACCAAATAGCCGGGTTGGAATCACCCGAATACTTGGTTATGTTGGCGGGCGCGCGGTACCGCTGCGGGAACGACGCACACCGGATGTGACGCCCGAAGGCGCGTGGCCCCGGAGGCGGAGGGCTCGGGCTCCGGTCCTCCTCCGGGTCATAACGGCCGCCACGTCGTGGGTGGTAGCCGCGCATCTCGGCTTCGCGCCGGTTGCCACGGACGGGATCACGTTTGCGCGCGTCAAGAAGTATGCGCGCATCCCGCACGGGCCCCACACGCTCCTTGATGGGAGGCAGGTTACGGCCGCCAGATCCGCTCGACGGCTGTGCCACGGACGCCTCCTTGTCGTCACGGCGGTCGGCGGAGCGCTGCAAAGCGCCCGGAGCACGCTGTCGGGACAGCGAGCTCTCGGCCTGCTGCTCCGCCGCCACCTCGAGTAGCCGCAGGAGCTCCCGGCGCTTCCGCTCGTCGTCCGGAGTCGCGGGTTGTGGAAGGTTGCGCGCAAGAGCCGCGGCCGCCGCCAAGTTTTGGCTGGCGCGCGGGAGGTGAAAAGGGGTGCCCGCGATGTCATGCACGATGCGGTGCTGCACATCACGTGCCATGGAGCGGGCGCGCCCTCCGGGGACACGCTGCTTGGCGATCTCCTGCTCCAGAAGCTGACGCTCCTGCTCGATGCCGCATTCGATTTCAGCCAGTTCCCGCCTCCGCGCGAGCAGCTGCTCCAACGGTGGCAGTTCCCGTTGCAGGGGTGCGCCCCCCTCCACCACAGGCACAGGAACTGGGTCCGGGCCGCCATCGCCGAACGGCTCGTCCCCATCATCGCCTTCCCCGTCGCTGGGGTCAGCGACATCTCCGTCCCAGATCTCAGCCATGAGACACTCACGGGACGGATCGAACGTGAGCGCGTCGAAGCACTCGATAAGAAGGTCCTCGACAGAGTCGCGGTCCTGGGTATCGGCGGGCTCCGCGCCCATGGATACAGATGTGCCAATGGCGGGACTGGGATGTCCAGTCCCGCTAGGCGGGAAGCGGCACGCGAGCTCATGCTCCAGCGCCTCCATAGACTCCCGCAGCCGAGGCGGCAGGAAGGCTCGACGCTCCCAAGCCTCATAGCCGGGCGGGAGTGGTGGTCCCTCAACTAGGCAGTTGTTGAGGAGTGCCATATCACAATCCACAATGCTCAGACTTGGTGTAACAAATGCAACCCACGAGAATAAGCAAGACTCATGATGTGATCATGCTCAAATAAAAATAACACATATGTCAGGAGTAGAGGTTGCATCTATGCGATACATGGGAAGCTAATTTGTAACTCGATCATCATTTCCCTTATGCGTAGCATAACACCAAGATTCTAGCATTTATTCAAAACAGGGAGTTTATTTATTCAAGGAAAGTTTAGAAATACTTACCTGGGGGTCCTCCCCAAGCTTGAGTCTTTGCAAGACTTAAGCTTGAATAGGCCGCTTCCTCCATTCTTCTTGTGTCTGCAAAAAGAATGAGGGTGATACAGGTGGCTAGCCCCTATTGGGCTTTGCCGAGAACCTAATATTTTTGTTTTTTTATTCTATTTTATTTTATCTTATTTATTTTTTTAAGGAAAGGGCACAGTTCAATAAGAGTATAAATCGTATACAGAAGTACTCACCTGGCAGTCCCTCCCCAAGCTTAGCTCCTGCAACTATGTGCAAAGCTAAGCGATTAAATCTCTCATGGGGAAGCACTGGGTCCGCCTGGTTGGTTTCTCCTTCTTGAATTATGTGCCTTCCGTGTTGCCTGATGTACTTGGTTTGCTCTCAAAAGGATCCCTGCAATGGTTAGTACAAATCCATTCGTCTACAATCGACACATCTCTATAGTTCCATTGATCAACCTAGACACCACGTCTAATTCGATCAATTGTGCGAGGAGAGCAGAGGAACGATACTCTCCTTCTGTCATGAAAGTATCATAGAGACGTGTATTTTTCTGTTGTTCAGACAGACACCGGGCATAGTCAAAAAAGACCATAGACACAGAAGTGCCGTACCCAAGCAACAGAAAGAGAAGCAGGCGATTGATTTATGACTAACATTTCAACCAACACCCCTGTATGGAAAGGATCTTCAAGAGCAGGGGTATGGTCAACAAAGCAACATATTTTCATCAGAGAGCAACTCAAAATACTTTGCATTCACAAAGCATGGAACGATTCAGGCAGCATTTTTTTATTTATTAAATTTTTTTTGATTTATTTTATTTTATTTTTTTCGGAAAAAGGAGAGGGTATATGACAAGGAAAACAAGAAATAAATACGATGCTTACCTGACCAAGCTTAGCCTTTGCAATGGAATGCAAGGCTGAGCTTTTAGATTTCTGCATTCAATATCTTGGATCCGCCACATATGTCCTTTCTCCTGTCATAAAAAAATCCAACCTTTCTTGCAAAATCCCTGGCCTATGATTGGGCACTCGGGATTATTTATTTATTTATTTATTTACCCGCGACCTATGATTGGGCACTCGGGTTCTTTTTTTTTTTAATGCAGCGGGGTGGGATGGAGGGAAATTAAACATGCCGATGGTTTGAAAAGAAAGCAATGCAGATGTGATGGTGATATGCTCAAACAAAATGCAGGTGGGTACTTAGGCTAGCAGCAAATTAACATAACAGATATTCGATGTCAATCAAAAATATCTTAACCATTTGCTTCCCCGGCAACGGCGCCAGAAATGCTTGTTGGTGTTTCTTACGCACAGAGATTAAATTCAACTTCCGCAAGCGCACGGAACACCGTTTTAGCATTTCACCCAGGAGTATTCCAAGGGTATCGTATTTATATTTTCCTCAGGGAAGCAGGGCTAAGAATATCATGAATTAACTAAGAAACATCTATTATTTATAACTTGCAAACTAGACCAAAGCATGGGTAGACATTGAAAGATATGATGGGTGGCAAGCCAACACACACAAGGATTTCATATGAAGATAAAGAGATAGAACTAGTCAACTGGGAGGACAACGAGAAGAAGGGTATCTGCCTAGGGGTTACAAATATCTACTTAAGCTTTCATTATAGATTCGTTCCTGCATATCGGGGCACACGCATGCCAAGGTAGCAACCCGAGAATTAGGTTCAACTACCTTAGGGAACTACGTGCTATTGACCTCCCTACTAAAACCATCACCCGGACGTGGTGGATTACAGAGACCGGTACGCCTGTCACACGTACTCACGGCTACCATCCTCCGTGGGGTGTAGAGCAAACTCACGTCTAGAATAGTTCCTTGAGCCATACAAGCAAATATCCTAGATAACTTACTCTTCGCGTAAGAGCAAGCCAACCATGCATAACAAATCTATGTGGATTGTGTAAGCATTTGCGGTGCAAACAACCCATGCAGATAGACCTACCATACACAGACGTGGAACCAACACAAGAATTTCTCTATAATTATTACTTAAATAAATAAATGTAAACTAAAAGGAAAACTAAAATAAATAAATAAGAAAATAAATAAGAAAATAATTATATTAAAGAAAGTATAAAAGAAAAGATACACGAGAACTTTACCCAAACTCCGAAGAGAACTCCGGAGCTCCGAGCGAAGCTCTCACTTCTACTCTAACTCCCATGACCAACTAGCCTACTCTAAACTACACAAGTGGAATGATCTTCCATGAGCTGAGCGTGACCCTACATTGGGTCTTCTCTTCTCATGTGTGATGGTGCAGGTTGGAAGTGAGGGGGAGGTCCTCTATTTATAGTGTGAGGCTTCCTTAGGAGAGTGGAGAAGGTCCCTTCATCTTAGGAGAATCTTGTGGATATTCCTCACTTGCCGACGTCTTCTTACTTGGTCGGTGCGTCAAGTTAGCTTGCAACCGCCTCTGGAACCGACTGGAAAAAGACGGGCCGATTCGGAGAAAACAGTAGGCCGGCCGGCGGGCTTTTCTCTCGGAATGCCTCGAATTTTTGTGGACTGGCCTCTCATGATGTGCCCATTAAGATCCACGGTCTTGCTCGGTGATTTGACGCCTTTTTGAGTGGTTGATGGGCTTGTTTGTTGGGCCTTGCGCAGTGGTCGATACTCCGGGCTGGGAAATATTTGTTGGCCATTTGATCCTTGATGTTTGAACCCATTGGAGATGCCTGGGGCTGCTGGACCATGTTGAGATCCAACATAAGCCGGCCGGCCTATGATGGGGCCGGCCGGTAGGCTTTTGCTCTCATTTGCAATGGATTTCCTCCTGCATCCAAATATTCACCAAAACTTGTGGAGTAGCATTATTCCTATCTACTATGCACAAAATCTTGGTGTTATGCTTTTATTTACCGGTAGGGTGGCGGTCAAAACACGGTTTAACGACCGCCAACAGGCAACACTTCGGAAAGGTTGGTCAACACATATAGCATGATAGTGCGCCACTCTTCATGTTTCAAGGTCTTGTTGGTCCCTTCACTTGCAGTTCTGTGTTGCCTTAGGAAAAGGCTGAGCTTTGATTCGTTTTCGCCAGCATTGTAACGAGGAGCTGGATAATGCACGCTCGGAAGGTTGTCTGAATAGTATTTTGATGTGAAGTTTGACACCTCCTCCAGAACGTAAGCCTCTGCAATGGAAGCTTCAATTTTGCATTTATTCTTGCATTTCGTTCGAAAAACCTTTTAACACCTCTTAATTGAATAGCACCAACGGTTCTGCGCAGGCCCCCCCGTTCGTGCCTCATACGGGAGGTGCAAAATCATATGCGCCGTTGGAGTGAAGAAGCCGGGTGGAAATATCTTCTCCAACTTACAGAGCAACACATGCGCCTTTTTTTTCATGTCTGCAATCACAGTCTTAGATTCCTCCTTGGCACAAAGCTGGCGGAAGAAATAGCTCAACTCTGCCAGCACTAGCCACACATGATCAGGGAGATGGCCTCGAACCATCACCGGAAGAAGCCGCTCAAGCCACATGTGATAGTCATGGCTCTTTGCCCCGTTGATTTGCATAGTTGTTAAGTTCACCCCTCTACTTAGATTCGCTGCAAACCCATCAGGGAACATTAACGTTTTGAACCATTCTAGTACTTCCCTCCTTTGAGGCCTCGTAAGGACGAAATCGGCCAGAGGCTTCCTCCATGACTTGCCGGATTTAGGAGGCACCATGTTTAGCTTAGGTCTATCGCATAACACTGCTTGATCAACTCTTGCCTTCACGTTGTCCCTTGTCTTATCAGGAATGTCCATGATTGTTCCGAAAAGTGGAACGCCAATGCCATGTTCAGTGTGCATTAGGTCAATGTTATGTGGAAGAAGAAGGTCTTCCATATAAGAAAGCCTCCACAAGCCGTAGATCTGAGTGAAGGCATGTAGCTCACTATATCCCACAAAACCACCTTCTTGTTCATCAACCACGAGAGCATCTAACTGAGCACGCACCTCGGCACCAGTCTTGAACGGCTGTGCCTGGTGGTGCACTGCGACACCTTTCGTGAAATTCTTTTTGTCTCTTCTGAATGGATGGTCAGGAGGGAGGAATTGTCGGTGTTGGTCGAACGAAGAAAACTTACCACCCTTCTTCAACCAAATGAACCTCATAATTGTCTTGCATACTGGGCATGAGAACTTAGAGTGAACACCATGGCCGCAGAATGTCCCATACGCCAGCAGGTCATGCAGAGAGTAGTGGTAATTAACATACATTTTGAAGTTTTCTTTTCTAGATTTATCGTATGTCCATACCCCTTCCTCCCAAGCACAGACCAAATCATCGATCAGGGGCTCCATATACACAGACATATTATTCCCCGGGTTTTCAGGAATTATCAGCGACAAGAATATGTTCTGTCGTTGAAAGAGGACGCCGGGGGGGAGATTCAGAGGTATAACGAAAACGGGCCAACAACTGTACGGGGCAGCTCCCATTCCATGAGGATTGAACCCATCTGTTGCCAACGCCACACGTACATTACGAGCCTCCAGAGCTTTTATGTCGTGAATCTCATCAAAATGTTTCCAGGCTTCACCATCAGATGGATGTACAAGCTTATCGGGATTGTATCAGACTCCATCTTTGTGCCATGTCATCTGTTTCGCGGATTCCTCGGTCATGTAAAGGCGTTGGATCCTCGGTATGAACGGAAGGTACCGTAGGATTTTCGCGGGGACCGCGAGCTGCCTCTTTTGGCCATCAGCAGCGTCTACCTCCATGAACCTAGAGGATCCACACTTTGGACAGTATTTTGCTTCCGCGTGTTCTTTCCTAAATAAAATGCATCCCTTCGGACACGCATGTATCTGCTCATATGGCATCTTAAGTGCACGAAGGAGTTTCTGTGCCTCATACATGTTCTTTGGCAGAATGTGACCTTCCGGAAGCAAGGTGCCAATAACAGTCAACATAACATCGAAGGCGTTTCGACTCAAGCTGAACTGGGACTTTACGGCCATTAGGCGTGCAATGGCATCCAGCTGAGAAACCTTGGAATGCATGTGAAGAGGTCGCTGTGAAGAAAACAACATGTCGTAATACGCCTTTGCGGTCTCCTCTGGCTCCTTCTCTCTACGTTCTTCATCCACATTGAAATGTGCTTCATGGTAGTCATGTAACATGTCTTCTACCCTACCATCAGCATCATAATCATCGACGCGTTGTCTCACGACGTCGTCTCTCGGCTTCACCATGGTACAACCACCGAGTATAGCCTGGCGTAAATCCATTCAGACATAGATGTTTAGCCATGACATCCTTTGTTTTTCGCCGCGTGTTGTTACAACGGCTGCAGGGACACCAAGTGGCACTCGCTCCTTTAGCCTTGGCAAATGCTAGTTCCATGAAAGATTCTGACTTCTCAATCCATTCGTCGGTAAACTCAGTCCGACTTAAGCGGCCCGTGTACATCCACTCACGGTCTTCCATCCTCTAACAAATATATATCAACAAGTAGTATAAAATTAATTCATTTGCATCGATCTACACGATGTTCCAACTGTCTAATAGGTGAAGATAGGTCCTAATCCCACCCGAGGATGCGTAGATGCGGTTAGTTTCCAAGGTCTAGTCCTGTTCGAGACAGAATTTCGACAGCACCTCCCCGCTGTTCTCCAAATACACGTCCCGTCAGGGAGATTGTGTATCCAGAGAACAACAGGGAGATGATGCCGAAACTCTGTCTCGAACCATAGTAGACCTTGGAAACTAACCCCATCTACGCATCCTCGGTCTGTCCAAAAAACGTGGACAATTCGAAACAGATACAGTCTTGGATATGCAAAGATCTGCATATCTCCAACTGTATCTCTTTCGAACGGGAGACGCCAAACTAGGTTACGCGTGACCTACATACATGAATGGAAAAAGGGGTTGGTTATGCCTCACCTTACTGTGCTGCAAAGTGACCGGTGGAGGACGGTGTGCACAACCCTCTCCTGCAAAGAACGGAACATTCAATTTATTAATAACATCCATTAATCATCCTTGTGGAGGAAAATGGAAGAACACAAAATCGTACTACACAAAATCGAATATGTCGGACAATAAACTAATACTACTACACATACTATTATACTATTACACTATGCGTGGTGGGCTCGATCTTTACATTTAAATATGTGCATGCTTTATTTCCAGGGTCTTACTTTCAATTGTCAGTTGATGAACAGAGTTACTATCTTGATGGGTTTGAAAGGGATACTAGTGACTAGTGAGAAATATAAGAATCTGTACATGCAGCCTAGGTTCTTGACATACAAATATAGAGTGTACTCTCTATGGTAAAAGATTAATTGATCCTATGGTCTCACTCACTCAGGCTAGTGATGGTATTTTCGATTTCTAACTGCAGGACTGAAGAACCAAAACAGGAGATGATGCCTACCTTGACCTGCTGATGCTTGGGCTTGGAAAGGAAAGAACCTTGCTGCAGTTCCAAGGGAAGTATGCAGCTCGGTTTGGAAAACAGAGAAGGTGAATATAAAGGTGTACTAGCAGGTAAGGATGAAAGAAGTGAAAGAAGAAGTGCAAGTGGAACTCTGTATTCTAGAACATACAAGGATAAGGCTGAACGAATCATGATACTGCAGTTTATAAACAAATGCTTATATGTTTGCTTTCATTACTAGCAAGTTTAGTTTGAATACTGATTTTGAACTGCAATTCAAGTGCAGAGTGTGTGCTTCTACCGTCAACGACTTCAAGTCGCACTCAATGAAACAGATTGTGACTTAAAGAATGGTTAGTAACGACCAACAGTTACACTGCAGGCTATGTCCCTCCAATCCAAGCTAATTAACAGAGCACTAGTATTCTTGGTCTACAGGAAGCAAACTAATTATGGGGCAAACAGCAGTTTTTATATATTCGTATCTGACTCCGTATCGTACTTCAGGCTAAGCTAACTAGATCAGTGTCCGTTTCTTCTTTCGAACAAAAGTATATGCATGGGGCCTGGCCCAGCATCGATCGATCATTTAGCAGAAGCAACAGGGTAGCCTAATGTCGATGCGTGCTATATCTGTGGACGCAATTATGAACTGATTCGATATGATAATGGCGAGACGATGATGCGCGTGCCTGTATGGAACGTACAGATTACGAAACCACCCAAAGCCACGCTCATGCTCATGCTCATGCTCACGCTCACGCAGCCACCCAAGAGCACCTACGCCGGCGAATCAACGAGCAGAGTGGAAACCAACCAAGAACGCGAACCACGGCGCGAGCAACAAGCACAAGGCCGTAAAGAAAGGGCAAGCACCGTAGCAGCATCCAGATCCAGAGACGAGGAGCAACGGGTTACCTTGGCGGCCTACTAGCTGGTATCCTGGTGCTCGGAAGGGGAGATCATCGAGGCGGAGGCCGGCCGGGGACGGCGAGCGGCGGCGCGGAAGGGAAGAGCGGGCGGAGGCCGGCCGGGGACGGCGGCCCGGGGCGAGGCGGAGGCCGGGGGCGACAGCGGCCCGGGCGAGGCGGAGGCCGGCCGGGGACGGCGGCCTGGGGCGGGGCAGAGGCCGGCCGGGGTTGGGGCGGAGGCCGGGGGCGACGGCGCGCGGCGCGGAGGGCGGCGGGCGGGGCGCGGCGCTGTGGGCGACGGCAGCGGGCGTGGGGAGGCGCGGCCGGCGGCCGAGGTGGGCGAAGTGGGCGATGGCGGCGGGAGGTAGAAGAGAGCTCACGATGCGAAATGAGAGAGGAGAGGAGGGAGAAGAGCTGCACGCGGTGCTAAGTCAAATCCTTCGAGTTTGCCGTGTGCCCGCGATCCGGCGCTCGGCAAACTCAAATCTTTGCCGAGCGCCCGCCACGTGGCACACGGCAAATGTTTGATTTTCTTTTTTTTTTGACAACACATAGTTTTCAGTTTTAGATAATTATTTCATCAACAATATGATTTCAAACAAAAAATTTATCAACATGAAAGTTTCATAACTTTTCAAGATCTACAACTTTTAGTTTCACAATTTTGCCATCCGAGACTGTGAGATTGTTTAAAAAATTCAAATTTCAAAAATTGAGAAATTCAAACGTACTTTACGTCAAATTTCAAAAATTGACAATTTGATTTCAAATAAAAAAGTTGTCAACATGACAGTTTCATAACTTCTCGAGATCTACGACTTTTATTTTTAGTATTTCTCCATCCGAAATTGTTTCCAGAATTCAAATTTTCAAATTTGAGAAATTCAAACAATTTTTCCGTTGACAATTTGAATTCAAAAAAAAGTGTTCAACAGCAAAGATGTGTAACTTATGCAGATCTACAACTTTTATTTTGATCTTTTTTTTAAAAAAATAATTATAGACGCGTTGTCCACATATTCCAAATATCATTCTTCGTGTTTCGGAAAACTATTCGGGAGCTCTAGGATTTTTGAACAACTTTACTAGCGCTTTGTCGAATGAAAAGATACCAAAATAATAAGTGTAGATGTTGTCAAAATATACAACTTTGCAGTTCAAAACTTTTTTATTTGAATTAATTTACAGGCCCAAAAAATTCATTGAGTTAATCTTTGCCGAGTGTAATGCCGCAAACACTCGGCAAAGAGGCCTATTTGCCGTGTGCTATAGTGGGGCACTCGGCAAAGGAGCCTCTTTGCCGAGTGCCAGGCTGGCGCACTCGGCAAAAATTAGAAATTTTGCCATGCGTAGTTTTTTGCCAAGTACCCTGGCCCACCTGGTTTAGCGGCCGTTAAAAAAATCTAACGGGCGTCAAATTTTGCCGAGCGTAGGTTTTTGCCGAGTGCTTGACGTCAGCTTTGCCGTGTGCCGGCAACGTGGCACACGGCAAAGTGTAAACTTTGCCGTGTGCTGCCACTAGTACAAAAAGAGCCTAATATGACACTTGAAATTTTATAACAGTGACGCACACCAAACGATCCGTCACTGCTAACCCGACGATCGCTACTGTAGCAACCATCGGTGGCGGACGGGCTGGCGTCATCGCGGCTACAGGAACAGAAGGCGGCACCAGTGGCGGTGAAAGTGACGTCACAAGCGACCGCCACCGAGAAGGAGTCAACAGTGGCGGTTGGAATGACGTCATAGCAGTTCGCCACAGCTAAGAAGCAGATCAGTGGCGGACGCTGACGTCAGGTCCACCGCCACTGTTATAGAAGGTACCGGTGGCGGACGGCGTGACGACACCGACCGCCACTGAATCCCATCCTCGGTGGCGCATGGTAGTGACGTCATGGTGCCCGCCACTGATAGCCTGCATCTATATAAACCTGCGCGTCTTCCCCACGCGAACTACCGGATCATCTCGACATAGATGTCCGTACGGCGGCGGGGAAAAATTAGAAATCATGGGGGGAAGGTTTTGATCTCGTTTTTTTTGAGGGATTTGATCTAGGAGGTAAATCTTTGATATCCATTGGAGCCTTTTTGTGTTTAGATGTCTTTTTCATGGTTAATTTTGAGCATAAAGTTTATTTAGGGTTGCAAACTTTTTTCCTTCAATTGAGATGATTCTATTGTTTTTTTGAGGGGGAATTAGTAGATTCTATCTAATATGTTCACCTTCCAAGTATTATGTTGTTTGTCTTGTGAGTTTTTATTGTAATTTAAGAGATCAATGATTTTGATGTATGCACTATATACATATATGTAAGAGAGAGGGGATGGGGAATTAATATAATCTTGTCTATGGATTGAATAAAAATATTGTGTCAAATTTGTATAGCATTGTTATTCTTAATTTATAATTCGTATTCGTTTGTTTAATTATTTTTTTCGAAGATTGTAGATGATGGATAGGTCTTGGATGTACAATGGGGGTGGCGGAGATCCAATAATATATTTCGAGGAAGTCACCAAATTTCTCCAAGCCGCCAAGGTTCACGCTGCACGTCAAAATACAAGGGCTATATATTGTCCTTGTAAGAGATGCAAGAATAATGTATTGTTTGAGGAACATGAAACTATTCGTGAGCACTTGTTGGAGAAAGGTTTCATGGATCACTACTCAATCTGGATCAAACATGGTGAAACACCAGACACTCGAGAAGGCAACAACGTGCAGGAAAGTGCAGAAGGCAACAGTCACGCAGAGAGGGCACAAGACAACAATGAGCGTCATAGTACAGATCAGTGTAACGCCCAAGATGATGGCTCGGTACACGAGAGTGGAGGATGTGAAGGCCTCGATGTAGAGGAAATGCTCCGTCACATGGAGCATGAGGATTTACTCCACAACCGAAAGAAAGGCTTGGATAACGCAGAGATGTTAGATAAGGCATCGAGAGAGCCTCTGTACTCCAAAGACAAAGGATGTGAGAGTGAGTGCACGGTATTAAAGACGGTGCTTCGACTCCTCACACTAAAGGCCAGCAACGGGTGGTCAGACAGTAGCTTCAATGAATTGCTGCTGGTTTTAGCCGACACATTGCCGAAACCGAACGCTTTGCCCACAAGCACGTACCACTCAAAGAAGTTGTTGTCTCCGTTGACATTAGGCGTACAAAGAATACACGCTTGTCCGTCCGAATCACTGCATCCTGTACCGTAAAGAACACGCGGACAAGGTGAAATGTCCAGTTTGTAACGTCAGTCGGTACAAAAGATACGATGACAATGTTGATGACTCTTGTACCGTGAACATCAAGAAGAAGGGACGAAAGAGGAACAGAGGCGGCAGGACCAGTCATCAGAACGAAAGGGAAGAAGATGAGGTTGAGTGCAGAAAAATTCCGGCACTGGTGATGTGGTACCTACCGGTAGTCGATCGCTTGAAGCGTCTGTTCGCAAACTCCAGAGACACCAAACTCATGACTTGGCATGCCGCTGAAGATGGGCGCAAGAAGGATGGAAAGCTTCGTCACCCCACGGATGCCCGACAGTGGAAAAAGTTTGACGTGGACAACCCTCGGTTCTCATACGATCCGAGGAATGTGAGATTTGGCTTGAGTACAGATGGAATGAATCCTTTCGGTGGCATGAGGAACCCACATAGTACGTGGCCAGTGATTCTATGCGTCTTCAATCTTCCTTCATGGCTGTGCCACAAAAGAAAGTACCTCATGCTGAGTACCCTTATATCCGGTCCACAGCAACCTGGCATTGATATAGATGTGTTTTTGGAACCTTTGATGGAAGACATGCAGAAGCTGTGGGAAGAGGGGGTTCGCATGTGGGATGCCTACCGACAGGAGCACTTCACCCTCTATGCTATTATTTTTGTGACCATCAATGACAATCCCGCTCGCCTGACCCTAACCGGCCAGGTAAAAGGGAAGTCGGCATGCGTTGTTTGCGTTGACCAAACATCATGCGTGCACCTTCCAAATTTCTGCAAGCTGGTGTACATGCGACACCGACGATTCTTACCAAAAAATCACAGATACCGTCGAATGACGAAAGAATTTGATGGTACAGAGGAGAAAGATCCCGCACCAGTGCTTCGCGACGGCAAATTTTTTTATAATCTGGTGAAAGGTTACAAGGTTGTTTTTGGCAAGCCAGTCAAGGGGAGAAAGCGGAACAAGTTCGATCAGCTTCCAAAGGATGCAATATTTAAGAAGAAATCAATTTTCTATAGGTACTTGGCGTACTGGAAACAGTTGGAAATAGGTCATGCAATCGACCTTATGCACGTTACGAAGGGTGTCTTTGATAGCACCTCAGGTCTCCTTATGGACACACCAGGCAAGACAAAGGACGGGCTCCGCGCTCGAAAAGACCTACAAAAACAAGGAATAAAGAAAGAGCTTCACCCTGAGCAGTTGGAGAATGGAAAGTATTACCTTCCACCGGCCAGTTTTAACCTGACACTAGAGGAGAAAAAAACAATATGCAAGTGCCTACGCAGTATCAAGGTTCCCACAGGTTTCTCAACCAACGTAAAGAATCTAGTCTCAATGACCGAATTAAAGATAAGTGGCTACAACACGCATGATTGCCATATGATGCGTTCTTTGTTCCTCGCGATCGCTGCAAGGGCTATCAAACACCCATATGTCAGGATTGCAGTCACGCGGATGTGCCACTTTTTTAATGCCGTCTCCAAGAAGGTCATCGACGTTGGAGAATTACAAAAGATACGTAAACTGATGCGGGAGACTATGTGCCAACTTGAGATGTGCTTCCCCCCCACATTTTTTGATACGATGGAGCACTATATGATCCACATAGCTGATCAGATACATGTCCTTGGGCCTTCTTACCTTCACTATATGTACCCGTATGAGCGGTATATGTACGTTATGAAAAACTATGTGCGTAGTCCCAAAAATCCTGAGGGATCCATGATAGAGGGCTGTTGGCGGTTCTTATGCGATAAAATTAAATTCATTAATTCCGCAAGCGCACGGATCACCATTGTAGCATTTCACCTTGGAGTATTCCAGGGTTACCGTATTTATATTTCCGCAGGGAAGTAGAGCAAAAGGAAGCTGAAAGATAGCTATGCATTGGGTAATTTGGAGAAAGAAATAATGTATCAACTATACTTGAGACGGGGGTAAGATAGGCATGATAGATAAGGGCGGCACACACATCCTCAAATCCAAGATAATAAAGAAATAAAACATAGTATACATTTGGGAGAGCAACGAGATAGAGTTAAGGCTACCTGTATGTTCATCTATTATTTACTTTTCTAGTAGTTAAGTATACAAAGATTATTTACTCTAGCTAAGCTCATACACATACAAGTCATGTCGTTTCGGGGCACACACGTGCTAGGTTAACCGATGAAGCTAGTTCAAACCTAGGGAACCGTATGCTATAATTAAGAGCCTGCTGAGTCCAACCCGGACGTGGTGGATTACAGAGACCGGTGCAGCTGTCACATACACTCGCGGCTACCATCCTCCGTGGGGTTGGGTGCCAAACGTGCATAGGCCAAGATCTAAGCGCCACGCTTACAACCCGCCTAGAGGAGCTACTCTTGATCAACGGAGCAGTCCTATCTAAGAATGAACAAGCACAGATTTCACACGACGTCATCTCCGACGACGGCACTCTCTCGTACTGCTATTCCAACAATCACGAATCCCACAACAAGACTTCTACGAGCACTTACTTAACGAATAAATAAACTAAATAGAAAAGAACTACTAAAATAAATAAATGAAGATAAAACTAAATATAATTATATTGAATAAAATAATATCTCAAGAGTAAGATACAAAGAACTATACGGAACTCCGAGAAGACTCCGGAAGCCCGAGAGAGCTCTCACTCTACTCTACTCTACTCTAACTCCCAAAGCTACTACTCAACTAAACTAATGAACACTTGGATGAAGTGTGATGGTGCGAATTGCTTCGGAGGCCGAGGGGTCCATTTTATAGCTTGCCAAGGCGGTGGAGGCACGTCTGCCGACTTTGGAGAGGCGGCGCCGCCAAAGTCGGCCGGCCGGCCTAGGGGGGTGGCCGGCCGGCCGTCCCCTGTGGCGGTTGGCCACCGCCTTCTGCCTCAACGCTCCTGATGCACTCCTGAAGGCGGTCTGAAGGTCGGCTACTTCGTGGGGGCGGCAGAATTGAAGTAGGGGCCAAGTAAAGGCCCAAAATAGCCCACCTTCTAGAATGTTGGTAGAATTCTGCTGGGTTGGCCTTCAATTATGCGTTGTGGATTATTTTCCAGCCCACTGGAGGAAACCTGGGGCCTGCAGCCACCATGTGGGGCCGGCCAGCCTGTGGTGGGGCCGGCCGGCCAGGGAATTTCCCGGGCTGGGCCCACTTTCCTCCATTATTCACTTCTGCATCCAAATATTCACCAAAACTGTGGAGTAGCATTATTCCTAACTACTATGCACAAAATCTTGGTGTTATGCATTTATTTACCGGTAGGGTGGTGGTCAAAACATGGTTTAACGACCGCCAACAACCTCCCCAAGCTTAAACTTTGCTCGTCCCGAGCAAACTCAACTCAGGGTACCGGCGGATCAGGAGTTACAAAGAAGCGCCCCATGGGTAATAAAGATGCAACAACATACTCCCTAAACAGTGGTAAGTTTACGAGAGCACAAAATATTTATGAGTGTTGCAAAAATCGTGGGGCTTATAAGTCACACCTTGTCATGCAGCATTGAAGACTAGAACGGCATTTTCGGACAAGTACACAATTCTAGCAAGTATGCATCCAGAGTTTTTATGTGCTGCAAGGTAGGTGCAAAAACTCTCCTTTGTTTTGGGTGGCACTTCTCTTACCACTCCGATGTGAGTTCTATTCCTACAAGCTTCACTCATCCTACCTTCTACCAAATGAGGCTTTGTATGTGGAGCTTGGTAAGGAATGCACAAATGTCATGTATTTATTGTAAAGCTAAAGAATGAGTCTCAATCAACATAGCAACTCCATTTATTTTGGTCATAGAAAATAATGTGATGGAGGGGGAGAAAATGGACTCACACTTACGGAAGAGGGTTTTGAAAAACAGTGGTCCTTTGCTCAAGATGCTTATGATAAGAACCACATAGCCATTGACTTTTGTCATGCAACCATGGAGTTTTTTTTTTTTTTTTTTTTGACTACTCCATGGTGCAAGGGGCTATAAATTTTGAATGGTTCAAGGAAATATTTTGAAATATTCTTGAGTATTTTGGATGGACCAAAAGTTTTGCAAACTCTGAAAAATGTTTGGTTGATTTATCCAAACATTCCCCTTTTTATTTGGTGGAGAGAAATTTTCGAAAACACACGCGAAGGAATTATGACCAAAATTAGGAGTGCTTAGTTTCAAGAGTACATCAAACCTTAACAAAACTTAATACATAAACAAATGGCTATGAGTGGGGCTGTTTCGAATATTATGATATGGCTCTGGTAGGTAAATAAATCCTCACACTAAGAGAAGTGTGCCAAAACAGAAGGGTTTTAGGTACTTGCAGCAATTCAAGAAAAAACATCTCTGGATGAAACCATACTAAGAAATTGCAACAAGTCCTAATCATGCCATATCACACTCCACAATGCTCAGACTTGGTGTAACAAATGCAACCCACGGAAATAAGCAAGACTCATGATGTGATCATGCTCAAGTAAAAATAACACGTATGTCAGGAGTAGAGGTTGCATCTATGCGACACATGAGAAGCTAATTTGTAACTCGATCATCGTTTCCCTTAAGCGTAGCATAACACCAAGATTCTAGCATTTATTCGAAACAGGGAGTTCTATTTATTTATTAAGGAAAGTTGGGAATACTTACCTGGGGGTCCTCCCCAAGCTTGAGTCTTTGCAAGACTCGAGCTTGTATTGAACTCGTTCTTACCTGGGGGCCCTCCCCAAGCTTGAGTCTTTGTAAGACTTAAGCTTGATTCAGGCTCTTCCTCCTCCTTCTTGACCTGCAAAGAAGAGTGAGGATGATACAAGTGGCTAGCCCCTAATGAGCATCGCCGGGAATCCTAATATTTTGTTGTTTTTAATTTTTTTATTTTGTTTTTATAGTTTATGAAAAGAAAAACAAGTGCTAGGCCTAGCTAGGATAACGATTGGGATGGCCTCCCCAATCGGAGGGCTCTCATTTTTACGTCTTTGAGCTAGACGTTCTCCATGTCTTCAACTTGTTTGGACCTCGCTCGCTGGAGAATCTGGCGAGGTAGAGGTTTCTTCTTTCTTCCGCCACATCTTGGTTATCTTCTTTGTGTTGGTGGCGGCGACCTTTTCTTTAATAGGCGCCTTTGTTGTACTCTCATCGGTCGATACCGTAGCTGCCTTCTTTTTCCTTGAGCGCCTCGCTCTCCTCTTCTTAGGCGATTGTGACTCGCCTACTCCTTCTTGCGGAGGAGTAAGAGGGGCTTGAGGTGTGTTTGGCGGCTGAGGCATCCTCCTTGGAGTCCTCCAATATTTTGCTAGCCTTCTTGCATTCTCTCTTTCCAGATAGTCTCTCATGTATGCAATGAGCTTGTCTGGTTGTGGCATGGGTGGAGTAATCTCACTCTTCTCCCCTCTCCTTGGGTCCTTTCCATATATGACCCATACTTGCTTGCATTGTTCAACCTTGGGTTTGAAGCTGAACGTTTCTTCCCTGCCGTTGAAGTCCAAGTGGATCTCTCCTGCCCCCACTTCGATGTTGGCATTGGTGGTGCTCAAGAACGGCCTCCCAAGGATGAGAGGGGTCTTGACATCCACCTCCATGTCAAGCACAACAAAGTCGACGGGGACGAAGAAGTTTCTGATCTGTACGGGGACGTCTTCGGCAATACCCGCAGGATGACGAACGGACTGATCTGCGAGCTGTAAGCACATAGCTGTAGGCGATAATGGACAGTTTAACCTGTCATATACCGACTTGGGCATAACGCTCACGCTTGCACCCAAGTCACAAAGCGCTTGAGAGAAGTGCTGGCTGCCAATCGAACACGGGATAGTAGGGCATCCTGGATCCTTCTTCTTCTCCGGAAGAATGTTCAGAATGGCTGCGCTGCATTCTTCTGTAAGCTTCACTACCTCCATTGCTGGAATGGGGCGCTTGTTGTTGAGGATGTCCCGGAAATACCTAGTGTAAGTAGGTACCTGCATGGCATCAAGCAGCGGTATATGCACATATATATGTCGGATAGCCTCAACAAATTTATCAAAGCGCTCATCCACAGTGAGCTTCTTCCTGCGGTCGGGGTAAGGCAGGCCTGTAGTGTCAAAATACTCATGGGGTGCTGCCTTAGGTGGAGCTTGCTCAACGGGAGGATCTGTCGTTGGTTCCTCCTCGGAGCTCTCCTTCTCGGCGTCTTCCTCTTCAGGGACCTTCTTTTCTGGAACCTTTTTACCGGCCTTCTCCTTGGGGGCTGCATTTGGTGTCTTTCTCTCTGCACCCTTGGGGTAAGGTGGGTCCACAGTACCTCTTCCTCCCCTGGTGGTGATAGCACTAACACTCTCCTTCGTACGAGGAGCCTGCACAGCTGAAGCTATTTGCGCTATTTGTGTTTCTAGCATCTTGTTATGGCTTAGCTGATTTTGCAGAGCAGTGCTGAACGACTCTAGCTTGGCATCTATACTCTCTAAAGCCTTGTCGGTAGTAAGAAATTTCTTACTAATGCTGTCATTGATCTTGACCTGGCCGAGAACTAGATCTTTGATAGAGGGCTCATAACGGGAAAGATTACCATTGTTACCTCCCTGATTCTTGTTGAAGGAGAGGTCGGGTCTGGAGTTCCAGCCGTAGTTGTTCTGGGAGCGGTACCCATTGCCATTGTTGAGGAAATTGCATTCCTCTCTCGCATTTGGGCAATTGATGCCCGTATGCCCCACGTTGCCGCATTCCTCACATGTCATGCGGGAATCCGCAACTTGCAGGTCCTGTGGAGACTCCACCTTGCGGAGTAGCTGATCGAGCTTGATGGCGAGCATGTCCATCGTCTCCACTTGGTGCACTCCACGGGTCTTGGTGCTCGCCGCTTGGCGTTCACCATGAGTCTGGTTGGCCGCCACCTTCTCAATCAACTTCTTAGCGTTCTTCACGCTAAGGGAGAAGAAGGAGCCGCCTGCTGCGGCGTCGAGGTGCTCTCGAGCGGACGGCCTCAAACCGTGGTAGAAACTCTGTATGAGGAGCCATTCCTCCATGCCATGGTGTGGGCATGAGAGAACGTACTCCTGCATCCTGTCCCAGGCTTCCGCGGTCGACTCATCTGCGAGCTGTTGGAAGCCCGATATCTTGTTCCGCAGGGCAGTCGTCTTGCCCGGCGGGAAGAACTTGGCGAGGAAGGCATTAGAGCATGCCGTCCACGTGTTGAGAGACTCTTGGTTCGCGTAGAACCACTGAAGAGCCTTTCCCAACAGAGGAATGGGAAAAGCTGCATTCGGATAGCGTCCTGAGGTGCATCCTTTATAACGAAAGTGTTGCACGTCATCAGGAACCTTTGGAGGTGAGCATTTGCATCCTCCGACGGCTTCCCACAGAAAGGACTAGCCAAGATCATGTTGATCAAGGCTGGCTTGAGCTCGTAGTCCTTGTTGGTGATGCGCGGGTTGGGTCCCACGCGGATGTTCTCCGTGGTTGGCGCGGAGAAGTCATTGATCGTCTTCTCGATCGGATCACCCATGTTGTTGTTTGCTGATGAAGACTGGGGGCGATCGACAATCGTCGGAAGGGATCCTTCAAGAGCCAGAACTTTCGATCGAGCGTGGGTGGGGGGAGGGGTAAGCCTGGCCCTCACCCTTCTCAAGAACTGTTCGGGATCTGGGTGGAAGTTTTCTGGTAGGTCGAAACCAGTCATGCACAGTCCTGTTTCAAATTTTCACAAGAAGAAAAACCAGGACAAGGGTAAGCCCGCAAAAGTAAGTGATAATCATTCTTCTCACAAATTTCAATGCATTTATTCAGTTCCTAGCTGCTACTTCCCCGGCAACGGCGCCAGAAATGCTTGTTGGCGGTTCTTATGCGATAAAATTAAATTCATTAATTCCGCAAGCGCACGGATCACCATTGTAGCATTTCACCTTGGAGTATTCTAGGGTTATCGTATTTATATTTCCGCAGGGAAGTAGAGCAGAAGGAAGCTGAAAGATAGCTATGCATTGGGTAATTTGGAGAAAGAAATAATGTATCAACTATACTTGAGGCGGGGGTAAGATAGGCATGATAGATAAGGGTGGCGCACACATCCTCAAATCCAAGATAATAAAGAAATAAAACATAGTATACATTTGGGAGAGCAACGAGATAGAGTTAAGGCTACCTGTATGTTCATCTATTATTTACTTTTCTAGTAGTTAAGTATACAAAGATTATTTACTCTAGCTAAGCTCATACACATACAAGTCATGTCGTTTCGGGGCACACACGTGCTAGGTTAACCGATGAAGCTAGTTCAAACCTAGGGAACCGTATGCTATAATTAAGAGCCTGCTGAGTCCAACCCGGACGTGGTGGATTACAGAGACCGGTGCAGCTGTCACATACACTCGCGGCTACCATCCTCCGTGGGGTTGGGTGCCAAACGTGCATAGGCCAAGATCTAAGCGCCACGCTTACAACCCGCCTAGAGGAGCTACTCTTGATCAACGGAGCAGTCCTATCTAAGAATGAACAAGCACAGATTTCACACGACGTCATCTCCGACGACGGCACTCTCTCGTACTGCTATTCCAACAATCACGAATCCCACAACAAGACTTCTACGAGCACTTACTTAACGAATAAATAAACTAAATAGAAAAGAACTACTAAAATAAATAAATGAAGATAAAACTAAATATAATTATATTGAATAAAATAATATCTCAAGAGTAAGATACAAAGAACTATACCGAACTCCGAGAAGACTCCGGAAGCCCGAGAGAGCTCTCACTCTACTCTACTCTACTCTAACTCCCAAAGCTACTACTCAACTAAACTAATGAACACTTGGATGAAGTGTGATGGTGCGAATTGCTTCGGAGGCCGAGGGGTCCATTTTATAGCTTGCCAAGGCGGTGGAGGCACGTCTGCCGACTTTGGAGAGGCGGCGCCGCCAAAGTCGGCCGGCCGGCCTAGGGGGGTGGCCGGCCGGCCGTCCCCTGTGGCGGTTGGCCACCGCCTTCTGCCTCAACGCTCCTGATGCACTCCTGAAGGCGGTCTGAAGGTCGGCTACTTCGTGGGGGCGGCAGAATTGAAGTAGGGGCCAAGTAAAGGCCCAAATAGCCCACCTTCTAGAATGTTGGTAGAATTCTGCTGGGCTGGCCTTCAATTATGCGTTGTGGATTATTTTCCAGCCCACTGGAGGAAACCTGGGGCCTGCGGCCACCAGGTGGGGCCGGCCGGCCTGTGGTGGGGCCGGCCGGCCAGGGAATTTCCCTGGCTGGGCCCACTTTCCTCCATTATTCACTCCTGCATCCAAATATTCACCAAAACTGTGGAGTAGCATTATTCCTAACTACTATGCACAAAATCTTGGTGTTATGCATTTATTTACCGGTAGGGTGGTGGTCAAAACATGGTTTAACGACCGCCAACAAGGGCTACACAACAGAAGAGGTTTTGGAGTGCTACAACGATTACATGACAGATGGGAAACAAATAGGTGTTCCGCGGTCGCGGCACGAGGGAAGGCTCGCTGGTAAAGGAACTAAAGGAAGAAAAACCTTCACCGATGCGAGTTACCAAAGAGTGAGTCAAGCACATTACAGCATCCTGCATCAGTTAAAGATTGCCGCAAAATACGTCGAGCAACACTTGCAACAACTTTCCAAAGAAAATCCCACACGCGATGAAGATTGGATCATGCAAGAGCACAAGAGGTGTTTCACTATATGGTTGAAGAACCAAAACCTACCAGTTGGAGAGACAACAGATGAAAAGACGATGCATCTATTGGCAGATGGTCCACTAAGTCTTGTCACTTCGTGGCAAGCGTTTGACATTAATGGGTTCACATTTTACACCAAAGCAAAGGACAATAAGAGTCAGTGCCAAAACAGTGGTGTAACAACAAGCGCAGAGGACAGTGACGGAAACAAGAACATATATTTCGGATACATTGAAGAGATTTGGGAACTCAACTATGGAATGTCCTTACAAATCCCTATATTCAAGTGCGTATGGGTCAAGGACCAAGGGGTCCACGTGGATGAATTCGGCATGACTCTTGTTGACCTAAACATTGTTGGTCACAAGGATGATCCTTGGATACTCCCTCAAAATGTCGCGCAAGTGTGGTATGCTCCTGACCCAGAAACTGACTGGAAGAAGCAGGTTGTTGTCTATGGAAAACAAAGAATCATCGGAGTCGACAGTGCCACGGATGAAGAAGAATACAACCAGTTTGATGAAGTGCCCTTCTTCGCTGATACAAACCGGATAAGTCAACTTGAACTTGACCTCACCTATTCATCCGTGGTGCCCTACCTGCGCACCGATTGCGAAGGGAAAGTAGTGAAAGGCTAAATACTAATGCCGTGTGGTTGTAATATTTTAAGTACTGTATTTCTAATTATTGTAAAGTATCATGTTGTTGTAATATATTAAGTACTATATTTCCAATTATTGTAAAATATCATGTGGTTGTAATATATTAAGTACTATATTTTTAATTATTGTAAAATATATTAAGTACTGTATTAAAGTTCTTTTTGAAAATACTATTGTAACATAAGAAGTGAAAAGAAAATAAAAAAATAGTTATACTATTTTAATATAATATTATTTGAAAATCCTATTTAAATATAAGAAATGAAAAAAATAGTTAAAGTTGTATTTAGAAATAATATATCAATATAAGAAGTGAAAAGATAATAACAAAAATAAATTTATCACAAAATATTATATATATGAAGAAACAAAACTAGTTACAGTGATATTTAACATAAAAATAATTTTTTCACAATATTATATCACTATATTTAGAGAGTGAAAAAAAAAGATTCTAAAATATTTGTGCTGGGGCGTGTTTCGAACCCAGCACCTGCAGCATACAAACCAAGCGCGTTACCACTGAGGCACAGAGACATTCGATTATGAATGAGGATTTTTATTTTAACTATTTGAAGCGCGCAACTCAAAAGGCGGACGGTGACGTCACTCCGTCCGCCACCGAGACCTTCCCGGTGGCACACACGGTGACGTTACTCCGTCCGCCACCGAGACCTTCCCGGTGGCGCACACGGATGACGTCACACGCCCGGTGGCGGGCGCTGACGTCAGTGACGCCCGCCACTGAGCCGTCGTCCTATTTAAGGCAGCCGGCGCCGCCGCGAAACCCTAACTTAGGATTTCGCGCGCGACGCCGTGAGGCTGCCCAATTTTCGCGCCGCCGCCGCCGTCCAGACCTCGCCACCGTCAGGGACCTCGCCGCCGTCCGGGACCTCGCCGCCTCGTGTCGTCCTCGCCCGCACCGCCCTCCCGGACCTCGCCGTCCCGGATCTCGCGCCGTCCTGGATCTCGCGCCGGCATCCTCGACCTCGCGCCGTCCCCGACCTCGCGCCGCCGTCCTCGCCGCCGTCCGGGACCTCTCCGTCCTCGCGGACCTCGACCACGCCGCCCTCGCGGACCTCGACCTCGCCGCCCTCGACCTTGCCCCGCCGTCCTTCCGCCGTCCGGGACCTTGCCCCGTCCTCGCCGCCGTCCGACCTCTCCGTCCTCGCGGACCTCGACCACGCCGCCCTCGCGGACCTCGACCTCGCCGCCCTCGACCTTGCCCCGCCGTCCTTCCGCCGTCCGGGACCTTGCCGCCGTCCGGGACCTCGACCTCGCCGCCCTCAACCTCGCCGTCATCGACCTCGCCGCCGTCCCCGACCTCGCGCCGTCCCTAAGCACGCGCCGCCGTCCTCTCCTTCGCGCACCTGCCGCCCTCGACCTCGTTCCTCGACCTCGACCTCTCTATTCGTGCTCCAGGTACGCCTCTCCATCTCATGTCCCCTGTGCATCCTCTCTGTGGCCGCTCTACTAGCTGTTGCCTGATGGTCTGAGCAAAGTCTGTGGCTCTTTTATGTGGGATTGAATTTCTACTGGCCCGAGCAATGGATGTTGGTTGTGTGGGATTGATTTGCTACTGGCCCGAGCAATGGATGCTGCTCTACTCATGAGTTGATGCTTGTCTTAGCAAAACCTGCTGCTGCTGTTATGTATGTATGCCATGTGCTATGCTGGTCGAGTTCATGGATAAGTCGTATATGCTGCTGTTATACATATATACATGTTGTTGGTCGAGTTCATGGCTAAGTCCTATATGTCAAAAACTGCTGCTGCTCTATGAATTTTGACTGTGTTAGTGTAGTAGATAAAAAGTTCAGAGATGCTGATTATTTTTCTTTTCCCACTGTGTTAGTGTTGGTCCTTGCAATGATTCTAGTGCCGAAATGATTCTAGTAACATGTCGATCCAAATAGCCTTCATATAAATATTTTTTGTGTTCCCTTCCAGCCAAAATGCTACTGGTCCTTGCAATATTCTGAATACTTATCCTGTTGTGCTTAATATGTATAAGCAAAAATTCATGGCATTTGCTTATCCTGTTGCTTTGCTAAATTTCTATTGCTTATCCTGTTGCATTTGCGTATCCTGCAAAAATTCATGTCATCTACTAATTATCTATCCTGTTGCTTTGCTTAAAGTTAAATCCATGGCATTTCAGATTTTTTTTAATTTTATATTGAGGGCAGTCTTGCCGGCTGTTGTTCTTGCTGATCCTTGCTAGTCTTGCTGTTTGTTTACTTGGCTGCCCGATTGCCTGCAGATTTTGGTGTCACAATTTTTTTTGCCTAAACATGGCCGATGATGCATTTTGTTCACTATTTATTGATTGTGACCACTAGTACAATGGTCGATGATGTGATTTTGATCGTTATTTATTTATTCTGAGCAGTAGCACAATAGTCGATGATGATTTTGTTTACTATTTATTTGTGAGTCCCCTGCCACTAAGGGCTCTTATTGTACTAGTCCTTCATTTTTACCTCGCCGTCCTCGCGGACCTCGACCTCGTCGTCATTGCCCGCCACTGCATGCTCTTGTTCTTCTCCTCTTTTCCCCTCTTGTTTCTCTCACTGAGATGTGCTACTGCTATAATGATCTATCTACCTATTTACGCTGAGACTTTTGTACTACTGCGATGATGTCAGAGTTGAATTTGTATGCTGAGGCCAATGCTCGATGATGAGTGCGGACTAAGTGAGACGGGTGTGGCAACCTGGACCATATCTTAAGATATTGGATACAAGTTGCAACTCGAGTCAAGGACCTTAGAGCGTTGGATGGCCGTTAATTCGGCAACCCGCACTGAGAGCAATTTAATCTTTTTTATTTGACAACTTTCTTTCTCGGCAAATGATGAGGTAGGATAGCCATATGTAGACTTCCCAGAGTCGACGTGTCGTGTCGATGCGAAGTGAAAATCATTTGGCTTGACATGCCGCGCGGCTCTGGGAAGTCCACCTTTTGCATAATGATAATGCTATCCTCATTCTGATGCCGATGCATGTTTTTTTTAATCAATAATATTTAGTAGATGAATAAACCTAACAAGATTTCGGTTATTATATACAGTAATCATTTAAGAGTCTAAAAGATGGACGAAGGGAATCAAGTAGACAGGAGCCCAACTGCTGAGGTACTTCCCAGCGATAACGAAGAGGAAGAGGCTGATCCCTATGAGGTTGAATCCCCTCCTTTTCCTCCGTGCGGTAAAAGGCAGCGCGCTGAGGGACCCCCGGACCCCGATTACAATCCGAATGATGAGGTATCGGGTCATCGACACCTAGTACGTCAGGAGTTCAATGTTTCATTAAATTGACACATGGTGTCCTATTTCGTAGATTCCTTCACAGCCACGACCACGGCGAAGTAACCGAAAACGGTTGTTTGTGGAAGACGCAGCTGCCATAGTGCCGGCAGACCAAATATCCGCTCCTAAAACGAGCTCTATGCAGAAGGAGAAAAATAAAGGAAAAAGGAAGCGGAACAAGCTAAGTTCTGGCATCCACAGAGTGGACAGGGTCAGCGAAGAAGGGTCGCCAATCGAGCCGCAGGGAATCTTGGCAACCTGGCGCAATGATTGCGGGTGTTTCGTTAGAGAGAAAGGGAAGATCACCTGGTCGAATTGGAACAAGGTACCCGATACGGAGAAAGATCGTTTGTGGAGTCTCATTGAGGCCAAGTACATCTTCCCTGCCCACTCTCTTGAAGCCGCAAAAGCGGCTACTCTAAAGACCATGTGTAAGTGCCTTCGCACGTTCAGGTATAACCTGGACAAGGACTTCATCAAAACAGGTCGAGACCCATTGAAGGAATTTGGGTTTATCCCACCCAATGACTGGAAAGCCTTCGTCAACTCCAGGACCTCTGAAGAGTTCAAATCGATCAGCAAAATATTCACTGCTCTGAATAAAAAGAACCAGCTGCATCATAACCTAGGGCCTGTAGGCTACAGAGGCAAGATCCCAATATGGAGGAGAAGGGAACGGGAAGCTCGCGAATCGGGAGAAGAGGTTGAGTATGGAGACATGTCTATCCGTACTCGAAACTGGCTCTTCGCACGGCTGAAGAAACTTGCTAACGGGAAGTTGGTGCCAAAGAACTCCCAGGTTAGTGAAGTGGTGCAGAGAGCCAGGGACTTTGCTGCGTCCCACAAAGCAAAGAAGCTAAAGGGAAAGGAAGCAGATAAGCAGCTTACCGTTGCCCTCGGGACCAAGGAACATCGTGGTCGCACACGAGGATTCTCTTCCATCGCACGGTGCGTTGTCGAGCCCGAGGACGAGCGTCCCTCTGTGGATCAATCGTTCGAGGAATTTCAGAGGAACATGTTCAGGTTCATCAAGGAGAACCCACACCTGGCGGCACCAATACAAGTTCCTGAATTCACTTTGAGTATCGAGACACCGACACCAACATGTAGCCAAAGCGAACCAAAGGCTCCAAGCAGCGCTGGCTCCACGGCTGCCGATACTCAGAGGTACCCAGTGGATGATATCAAGGAGCCTACACCATGCTCTCTGTTTCTGACAATGGAGAGGAAAGGGAAGAGCCGGCAATTCAAGGTTGCAGAAGGCACTGCGTATGTTGGTCGCGAGATCAACGCAAAGGAATTGCCAAAAGAGTGTGCCAGGGTGTTTGTCAGCCGGGTCATAGACGATAAATTCCTCAAGGAGGAGGTTGACTACCCAGATGAGGAAGAGGGGATTGAGACTCTCGAAGATGCCATCAACAATTTCGTGGCATGGCACAGGAAGGACATTGTTGTACACACCGTGTCTCCATCTCCGCCTCCGCCTCCGCCTCCGCCTCCGCCTCCTGTAGCGGACTCTCCAGCTCCGGACGCAGGTCGAGCTGCGGACTCTCCAGCTCCGGACGCAGGTCGAGCTGCGGAGCCGGAGATGGCTATAGCTTCTCTGGCCCATGAACAAGAGGACACTCGCAATCCTACGCCTCCTTCGTCACCGAAAAATGACAAGGAGGCGGAGGGTACCAAGGCTGCGCGTGCTCCTTCACCTCCGCGATCACCGAGAAAGGACAACAAGGCCGAGGGTAGCAAGAGATCGCGCGATCCTTCACCTCCACCACCACCAAAAAATGATAAGGCGACCGAGGGGAAAAAGGCAAAGAAGCAACAAAAAGAGAAGCCCTATGATGCTAAGGGGATTGTCCAAGGCAAGCCTATTTGCTTAATTATCCCTAAGAAGACAAGACTTTATAACGATGAGCAACCGGCTAAACCACTTGATCCTGCATGTGCAGCTTTCTTTCGCACCTTGGCCGATAGGACGACGAAGAATGTTACGGTGCAGGCCGTTGAGGCGCCAAAACGTACGATGAAGCCAGGTGTCACGGAAGGGTCTTGGGATTATGAACAAGATGATTTTCCGAAGTACGTGCACGGCATGCCACTCCTTCCAAGGAATAAGCTCAATGACTGTGATTGGGTAATGAATAGATTTCACGAGTGGTACATTGAGGCGTGTTCCCGAAGCATTGAGCATATCCCATGTCGCGTTCCTGGGAAGATTTTCAACTCCACTGATTTTGTGATGAACGTGCCTTTTGAGGATATTCATCACATCAATCGTCTCGATCGGATCGACGCGACGATGATAATTCTTTGGTGCTTGTAAGTGCTTCCCATATTTTCATTCTCTATGGAAATGATTACTAAGCATTACTAACGCAATATCTTCTGTAGGATTTGTTCCCACAATGACCAAAAGCATGTTGGGTTCCTCCACCCGTATCTCATATCTGAATCACACCTCACCCCGAAGATCGATGAAAATGCGCCACAATACGCTGGCATGTCTCGAAAAGAGCGGCGTAATATAGTCGAGCAAATGACCACAAATGTGAGGGAAGCATGTTCGGTCTATATTGGTAGATGCATGTACGAATGGCGAGACAGACACTGCATCGTGGCCCCTTATAATTTTTCGTACGTTTTCTCAATCACGTCGTCGTTTTCGTTGTTCATTGCTAAACTAGGAGAGTAACATAGATAATTCTTTGTGTAGGAACCACTGGATATGTTTTCTGATATATCCGAAGCAAGGAAGGGTTTGGGTGTTCGACTCCCTCGACTATGACAACCGCAGCTACATGATGTTTATGAAAGTCATAGAGCGGTAAGAACTCGTATGGACTCTTGTGAATATTCATGTAGTTATATCGATACTAAAGCTGACTCGCCGTCGTTTACTTTTGCAACAGCGGGTACCGGCATTACATTCGTCATTATAACGGCGAGCACCCGGCGAAGTGGGAAAGGCATATGGGATGGCGGTGGAACTATCCGGTACTACAATCTCATTTCTATTACTCTATAGATACTTATGTCAGAGATTGAGCCTAACGGTAACGTCGTTTTTATGGTTACCCAGTGTCGAAAACAGCCTCCAGGCTCCATGCACTGTGGCTACTACGTGCTTGGATGGCTGTCCATGGGCGTGCATAACAAGTTTCTACACTTGCCTCGCGAAGACCCTACGAAACACGTAAGTACATTAAATCACGCAATTTGCCCACACACACACAGACATATCTTCATGTTTGTTTTCGTCATGTGGGCAGGACACGAAGAAAAAAGGTGTTAGTGGGTATAGCGACTCTGAGCTTTATAGCTTCACATCTAGGATCTGTCGCTTCATTATGCATCATCTTGTCCATCCCGAAGGAGCATATTTTGATCCTACAAGTGATTTAGCACAGCACCTCGACTTATGCATTTGGACAGGACGATCATCTACAAGCCACCACCAGACCGTCATTGAGAAGAATTGGAAGGATGATCTCGCTCAGAGGGACTTGGTAGACTATAGTTGGCCGTATGAGAGCGATGATGTTGCTCCATAGCTTCTGTACACTATACTTGACATATTTTTGTAATATATATATATATATATATATATATATATACATATGCTATACTACACCTAGGGTGTAGAATAATTATTCTACACCATGAACCCAAACCAACCCGGCCAACCAGGCTGCTCCGAACCGACCCAGCCAACCAACCAGGCGTGGCGCGCCCGCGCCCAGCCGCAACCGGGCCCGCCCACTGCGCGGGTGCGACCCGCTAACTGGTATCAGCCTGTTTGCTACATTAACAGGCGGATTCCTCACTCCTATAAATAGAAGAGACCCGACCCATTCCTCAATTTTTCCCCCACATTGCCCAGGGAAGCAACACAGCGGCGGCGGCGGCGGCGGCTCGTCCACGCCGCGATTCGGCCCGGTGAGGCGTCGAGGAGGAGTGCAGTTGCTTCGCTGGGCGCGGAGGAAGCGCGTCGAGCCGCGGCTAGGATTCGGGCTGTGCGGAGGTGCGAGATCAACGGCGGCGAGCGGGGCGTGGCGCGGGCTGTCGAGCGCTTCATCGACGAGGTCCCCGGGCTGTGGCGCTTGGCTGCGGTCTCGTGAGACGGGGCATCATCGGAGGCTACGGAAGGCGTGGTTCCTGGGTCCTTCCTCAGCGGCGCGGATCCTCGACGACGCGGCTGACGGGTTCCTCGACGATGCGGCGGCGCGGATCTGACGACGCGGCTGCGGGGTTCCTCGACGATGCGGCGGCGCGGATCCTCGACGACGTGGTGGGATCCTCGACGACGCGGCGGCACAGATGCGATTGGTGCTGCGTCTAGGATTCGAGCTGCTTCCACTCCTCGCCTCGACCTTCCTGCGCACGGTACAGAGGTGTCGGGCTGTGTTGCGGCATGGCGGCGCGAAGGCGAGGTGCGTGGCTTGATCGGTAACTCGAATCCCCTTCCCGTGAGTAACCATCCCCCCTCCACTACTGGATCCCTTGGATTTTGTAGCTCGAAATTTGGTTTTCGCTTGATTTGTGTCTGCAGCAATGACGATGCAGGCAACGCTGGTGTCAAATCCCCTCCCCACATGGCAACTGCTTGAGTGCGAAGCTGTTCCCCATGAATTCCTATGCAATTCCAACCATGGGCACTGATCCCCATTCCTCTCTTCCCTAGATTCAGATTTTTGCGAGCGTTTGGGTCCTGTTTTGGGTGGATTTATGGTTCGATTTGACTGCTTGTTCGTGGCAGAGTAGATGAACGAGTGGTTCTGTCCGATTCTGCAACATTTTCTCAGTTTTTTGGGCTGTGCGGCAGTGATTTGGGTTGCTCTAGATTTCAATTTGGGTAGCAGTTGACTTGGTTCATGTCTCAACCATTTTTCTGTTGCAGGTGTGCCTCAGAGCATTTGGGCTCGACGTGAGGTAATTCTCTGAACTACACACCTGGATGTTGTCGTATAATATAATGAAAGCTTTTCTTCCGCAAACCCCAATTCGAGCATCACATAGCTGATCCACTATATATATACCACCCTTGAACTGGTGTCCATGTTATACGGAGCATTTGGGACAGTAGAATGATTTTGGCGAGCTTCGTTTTCAGCTATCTGCTCAAGATCTCTTAGTTTTCATCGGTTTGTTGATCATATGCCCATAACTGAAATTCTAATGAACCGGAGACAACGAAGAAGCTAATTGTGATTTGTGACTACACACTTTTTTTTTGGCCCTGCTCATGCTTTTGCTTTGGGTCACTTCAGTAATTTCACTTTGAACATTTTCAGTAATTACATGGTTATTTGGTGTCTATTGGTAGTATCATCATTCAGTAATTAACCAAACACCAACTTTAGTAAATTCTTAATGCCCAATTTAGTAATATTCTAAAATGCTTTGATATCGTTTGCTCCTACCCTTCAGTCATTTTCATTCAGTAAATAACCAGATATCTAATTTAGTAATTTCACTTTGAAAATGCTTTGGTAGTTTGACACCGGTACCCTTCAGTAAATAACAACACACATCTACTTCAGTAATTTCATTTTGAAAATGCTGTGACAGTTTCAAATCGACGTTTGGTCAATTTCATTCAGTAACATCTACAGCAGCTGCTTCAATAAGTTCTCATTTAAAATATTATTTGATAGTTGCACCCTGACCCTTCAATAATTTCTCATTCAGTAAATAACAAGGCATCAACTTCAGTAATTTCATTTCGAAAATGCTTTGATAGTTTCATCGACATTTAGTAAATTTCATTCAGTAACATCTGCCGTATCTGCGTCAGTAAGTTCGTTTAATTTCTTTGATCGTTGCATGTTGACTCTTCAATAATTTTTCATTCAGTAAATAACAAGGCATCTAGTTCAGTAAATTGAAAATGCTTTTTTAGGTTCACACCCGTACCCTTCAGTAATTTCACTAATATAGTTTTCAGGAAGTTTCACTTCGTATTCAAACATCAATATTTTCTGAAACCTTCAGTAATTGCACTTTGTACTCAGTAATTGCAACAAATTACTAAGCATACCTTGAACTAGGTTTTTGTGCCTATTATTTTCCTTTTATTCAGTAATTTATTTTTTCTCACATTTTACTGAATGGCTTTTCTGTGGCAGTAACATCTGCCAGTAATTTATTGGATTATCTGTCAGTAATTTATTGTTCAACATATCAATTGACAACAATTCTTGTTACAAAATGCAGAAAATTGTTGAGAAAAAATTGTTATTGCATAATGAAGAAGAGATGTGGAGTTTTGTGTGATATTTCCTACAATGATCCCTCAGATCACTTATGAATCAAGGGCATGATATTGTTCAGCTCCCACCGCAATAAAATGAAGCTCCGACCAGATTGATGCACATGGAATGAAGGCCTCTTATTTTCCTTTTATGTAATGCATATATGTCTTTTGGATAAGTAGCGCATGAGAATATGCTTTTGTGTGTGATGATATACAATGTATGTCTCAGCAGCCTATGATTACCAAATGGAAATGAAGCTTTGTCCAAAAAACTTGGAGACCAGATAGATGTGCATGGGATGAAAGCCATTTGTTTTTTTATGTAGTATCTATGTGTCTCTGGACATGTAGTGCATCAGAGGACATGCCTGATGCTCATGTGACGATGTGCAATGTATATCTTGGTGTCCTATGTTAAACTAGGTTGTGTTAGTGATGTACTCCTAATTCCTTTTTCTTTTTAGTTTTCTAGCTCTGTACCATATAATATTCAAGTTATGTCTATGATAATATGGCCACCCTGCATCCGAATGTTTGGAAGATTATTATTGTTGGAGAGCTTGTATGGCATCACAGCGTCGATCATGTTTGGCAATGCTTTAATGTGTCATTCTACATTTAAAGTATGCCATCACAGTGCTGATCTCGATAATATTACCACCCTGCTCCCTGCATTGTTGCAATTATTGATTGTACTTCAGTAATTTAGATACATTGGAAAATTATGTTAACACCTCCAATCTGTAGTGATCCTCACTCAGTAATTTTGGTCTTCATCATGATATTTTACAACAAGATGAAGCAACAACTTCTCGATAAGCAGGCTATGTAGCTCTCCGAGCCCCATGCGCCTGTCCATGGTCTAGTAAATATTGCCACCTTGCTGCTTGCGTGGAGGAAAGAGGCATACAGGAGCTTAATTTCGCAACTGCATTATCGGTGCTCATCTTTTTTTTGCTGCAGCTACGCAGTCGGCCTTCGTCCTGTTCCACAAACCTCAAGCTAAGAAACAGAATCAAATCGAGGTAGCCCAGCAACCAAACTGGGTTGCATTCACCAATGCCTGCAATTTCTCCCTTTCCATTCATATGCTAGTCGCCCACACACAGAAACTGATTTCTCACCACTAGAATATCTCATTCCTCTTTCCCTCGAGGTTTCTTTGCTCTGACAGCTCCTGCAAAACCAAGGTGCAGCGGAAGTAGCGCAAGTCAGGCACAGCCATGGGCACAAGCAAATGAAACTCTGATTGACACCTACGACATGTTGAGGCTGGGCTGCAGGACCCGATGGAACTCTGATTTTCCCTGAAGCTCATCGGAGAATCTGTGTGGCTGTCGATCTGAGCATGCGATACAGCAAGCTCGGGCTGGGAGGTGCGGAGCGCGGAGGAGGCGCACGGCAGGGCAGCGGGCCACTTCACGGCGAGGAGCGCTCGGGCTGGGAGGGCCTTCGGGACGTTGAGATGGCTGCACCGGAACGGGAAGTGCCGCCGCGGAGGTCGCTGCGGGCGGCGAAGAGGATGAATCCCGGGATCGATTGGGGGCGCATCACCGCGGAGCTCGTCGCACGGCGACGAGGAGAAGGAAGGCCGGGATCATTTGGGGGGCGCCGCCGCGGAGCTCGTCGCCGCTCCCGCGGCGAGAAGGAAGGCCGGGTTCGCTTGGGGGCGCGCCGCCGCGGGTTCGTCGCCGCGGGCGAAGAGGTAGGCCGGGATGGATGGGGGAGAGTTATCGGGTCGGGAGGAGAGGGTGGGTGTTGGATCCGGTACGGGATGGTGGGTGGCTCACGGGGTTGGTTGGGCTCGGTCGGAGGTTGGTTGGCTGGCTCTAGGTGTAGAATAGTTATTCTGCACCCTAGGTGCAGAATAGCGCTGTGGTATATATATATATATATATATATGTGCATGGATGTAACTTGTATTTTGTTGTTATTATTGATTTCGAATGTTGGTTATGTGTTATGTGATGGATATTTGATATGTGATGATGATCTGTGATGAATATTGGTTTCTGAAGGATATTTGAATTTTAAATTCTGGGTGTATTTGAATTTCAGCATTTTTTTTTGAATCTGGTACACAGGACCAGTGGCGGGCACTATGACGTCACCGTAACCGCCACTGATGAGTGTATCAACAGAGGCGGACGACGTGACGTCATCGTCCGCCACTGGACTGTGAATACTTGTGGCGGACGGTGTGACGTCACGGCGTCCGCCTCTGGTGTTTTGGACATCAGTGGCGGTCGTGGTGACGTTATAGCGAACGCCACTGTTGGATCCAGCATCAGTGGCGGTAAGTGTGACGTCATTCTTACCGCCACTGGTGTGGTGGTTTCGGTGGCGGACGGTATTGCGTCACCGCCCGCCACTGATTCTTTATATCAGTGGCGGACGGTCTGTGCGCCACCACTCTGGACGGGCTTCCAGTGGCGGATGCTCGGTGGCGCACGCTTTGACCGCCACTGCTGGCGCAATATGCCCGCCACTGAAGGCCCTTTTTGTACTAGTGTGCACACGTGGCACTCGGCAAATCGTTGTCTGCCGTGTGCCTGCGGTTTGCCGAGTGCGGCACACGGCAAACACCCCTTTTGCCGTGTGCCCGAAATAAAGCTCTCGGCACACGCTCCGGCACTCGACAAATTGGGGGTTTCCCGTAGTGTTGGAACCCTCAAAACAAGTTTGTTTAGAGATGCTACACATTCTAGCACTGTGGTTCGCACTATCCGTGGGGTTCATGGCTATGTAAGTTGGTAATTTATTTTATAATTTTCTTGAGCAAAGAAGGTATCGCTGACAGTTTTGTCACCCTCTCAGGACGGCGTCACTATAGCCCTTTGCAATCCTCGCCGTGTAGCAGTAACACATCATGGCACTATGATGCTAATTAACCGTTGGATTCCTGTCTATGTATTTCTGCTTCTCCTCCACTCTGTTCCACTTTGCTGGTTGCTGGAATTTTTTTCTTTTTCTTTTAGAAGGCGTCCATGACTTTTCATCTTTTTATTGACTTATCAGGAAAGTGGGATTAGAACGCTCCGTAATCTTCTGCATGGAGCTTCGTCAAGCACGGTGGTTTCTCCTGAACGTAGGATTCAAGGCACTACTGTACCCCCGATAGTCATCATTTCCATAATGAAAGATTCCGTATGCAACAGACCAGATTCAAGCAGCTCTTCAAATATGGCGTCCACAGCCCTTTTATGCTAATACCTCTTTTAGTGTCTGTAGAGGAAAATGAACTTTGTTTTAGGCACCATTCCATTCTGTTTCAGTCCTCCGGATCCTACACGTTGTGGCATCGTTCAACCACCACAGCGTTGCAACTTATATCAAATCATGCATGTTAGACTGTCATGGAGATTCTGGATTTTATCAGTTTTTATCGATTTTAACAATTTTATCAATTTCCGAGTAATGAATTGCAATAACTGAGATTCTATTTGAACCACTTCGCATTGACTTCTAGCTAGCTGAATTCAACTACTACGACAAGATAGGAATAGGATACCCTTTCTCTGCCGGATATATAGACTGTAAACATAGAGTGTGAACTGTGAAGATGAGTTTATATCTTAACCTCTTGTATTGTAGTGGTCCGGCAAGTAGAGGTGTTGCCAGTTGTTGATATCCTTTGTGATAAGGGTGAGCGTGGCGATGATGGTGTCAGGCGATATTCCATGGAGGAGAGGCGCATCAGACCAAAGGCCCTGCTTTAATTGAAAGCAAAATGTGGTTTATGCTGGTGTTACCAGCTGACAAACATTCAGTTCAGACCCTTCACAAACGAAACCAGAAAGAGCCATTAAGAGTCTAGGATCAAGATGATTACACATCAGGAAGGTGTTCTTGTGACAGCAAAACCTATCCAACGCCAGCGGAGAGGAGCGTTCTTGAGGTTGTATATGCACTGCCGTTCAACCTTGCAGTGACTAGCTTTTCCTTGAGCTTCTCCTTGATGGTACCGCTTTGGGTTTTGGATGCGCCTCTCCCAGGACGGTGCAAGGATGAAAGAAGTGGAGGAGAAGCTCAAGGAAAAGCTAGTCACTGCATAGTATAGGTTTTGCTGGAGTACATAGTATGAATATATCATCCTTTGTACCTAACAAGCATGCTTTGTATGAGGCGCGGAGCTTTCCAACAAAAGAGAGGATGAGTTGGGAGAAACTTTTCACCTATCCAAAACCGTTCGATCTTCATCACCATCACTCTATCTTGAGCCTCTTCCCTCTAGTCCTCCATACGCCGTTCTTGTTGGTGATCAAAACGTTCATGAAAAGAAAAACTTTTGGGCTATGGATGTTCTCGAGGCATCGACTCTAGAGTACAAAGAACATGATTCTTTGCATGAGCGTGAGAGCTTCTTTCTTAGAAACCCACAAGATACATGCTCATATGATTACCCTCTAGAGTCAATGTTGGTGCCAAAACCACGCATGAGCTCTACAACCTCAATAAGGCTTCCTTTTGCTAATTTGTTCTTTAGCATGTTCTTTAGCATGGTTGTAGATGCTTTTGTTTATCATAGATATTGCAAATATCATGGATGTATGTTGGCACCAACCTTGCAGATCATTCTCTAGGAACTCGACATCAAGCTGAATGTGACGGAGAAAAGACTTCCTCGTTAGGATTAAAATGACGATGCCCTTGCCGACAGGATAACCAGCAGTTATCTCATACTTTTCTCACTTGCATATTTGAATTTCCCATCATCATGCATTTTGCATATTTGACCTTTTCCTCCACATGCATATTGCTTTTTCCACAAAACGCATCCCTTGCATAATTGGTTTTCCACTTGCATGTTTGCATGTTTGAATTTTCGAACTCATGTTTGGATTTCTCAAACCATCTTGCAACTTTACAAAAAAAAAACGTAAAGTCATAGCGGATGACTTCTCTTTAAAGGCAGCTCCAGCAGATATTACCTTTGGTCCGGTGGAGGCGAAGTGTCATCTTCTAATTGACAACTTTCTTTGGGAGAGGGCTAAGAGCTCTAACTTTTATCTCGGGTATACCTTGCTTTAATAGTTGTCCTCGAGATTAACTGTTGTCTCGTTGTATACTTCGTGGGATGTTTTTATTCCTTGTTATTGGCTATCTGTATGGCTTTTGTGCTTGCTATACTTTCCTTAGCGTGATTGCACTGCTATGCTTTGATAGGAGCATGCTTCGAAATTGCTTCTGTTGAATAGCTTAAATCAATGCTCACTTGGGTTCTTACCCTTTATCGCGATGACTTCGATGCCCGTAATATGCTTTCGATTTTTCGCATGTCTCTTCTTTTCTCTCTTTCTTCTTTGATCTTTTATAGATCCTTTCTTCCTGATTGCTTTGTGTACGCTTGTGCCTTTACTGTTTGTTCGAACAATATTTCGACGATATATCTTCCTGGGTGGAAAACTCGGCACTTAGTATTCACTAGAAGAAATTTGGGCTTCTATGACAGTTAGATTTTATCATTTGTCATAGAATGTCTGTTGTATCTCAGAGATTGCACACAGTGACAAAAAAAACAGCCTGTAATTGTCAGAAAAGGTCTTTAGCTACAGACATTCTATGACAAATGATAAAATCTAATTGTCATAGAAGCCCAAATTTCTTCTAGTGATTTCTTATTTTTCATGGCTTTCTTTTGGTGGATGCGCATTTAGAGCGATTTCAATGTTTTATTCTTTTCGAGCTGTTACTTTGCATGCCCATTTAGAGCGAGACGAAGTTGTTTTCGTTGTCTGGCCTGTATTCCACAAATGTATGAACAACTTCATTCATATTTGAACGATATTAGCTTCGTTGATTCTTGTATGCTTGATCTTCTTTTTAACTTAATTTGATAGTTGCTTCGCACTTTCTATCGAAGCCCACTATTTGGTGGTGCTCAAGCCCATATGGGTTTTTACCCAAAAAACTTTTTGTTTGAACGTACCGGTATGTTAGCGGTTATTTATTGTTTAATAACCGCCAACATTAGCCACCAAGACTAACACGTGGGAACATCACAGGCAACACGTGCTCCACTAAGGAAACGACAAGTGGCGCGTGCTAGGTCGTGGCCTTTGGATACTAAGATAAGCTGGCCAGCCTGGGGTTGTGGCCAGTCTGCCCTGTTTTTCTTCAAACAGGCCTGATTTCCTTCTTAATTACTCCTATATCCAGAAATCCACCAAAACTCGTGGAATTTTGTTGGTTTAATTAAGTATGATCGGAAACTTGGTGACTTTTACTTACTGGTATGTTAGCGGTTATTTATTGTATAATAACGGCCAACATTAGCCACCAAGATTGACGCGTGGGAACATCACAAGGCGACATGTGCTCCACTCGGGAAATGACAAGTGGCACGTGCTAGTGTGGCAACATCGGCTGTTCACGTCACTTGCCATCGTGGGTGTTGACCCAAACTGAGTTATATGACGCGGTAATTTTCGTCACAGAAAAGATAAATTTCATGACGAAACTAATACTTTCGTCATAGTAAAGTTTAACATGACGCTACGTGCACGATGAAGGCTGTTTCGTCATAAATTCATCATAAAACTTCAACGATGACTTATTTGGCCTCTACTATCATGAAAGCTATTCATCATGTATATGGGTATTTCCAACAGTGTAATGACTTACAAATTATGTTAGGCAACTGATGGTCACGTTCATTTGTCGAAAGCATATTTCTTCCTATAACTGTACATTGAGGTATATATGGATGGAAGCGTAGTAGTGTCAACTCATGAAATGTGGTGCTTGTTTTGTTCGTTTCATGTTTTAGCCTATTAGTTGGGAAGTGGGAACCACACGTCATGCATGGCATTAATTATTTCATTCGATGCAAGATCATTTACTTAGCCTTGAATAATACGCCATGTACCAGGCGTGTTCGATATAAAATGTCATCGTTGAGAACTTCCGTCTAGCTAGGGACTACAGCTGTCCTCATCAGCTGTGATCTTTTCTGTTTTAATAGGTCATGATGTGCCTGATCCTTATATAGTCAAAACTATAAGAAATTAAATTAACCTTCCATTAAAAAAACAGGGGCCATTCATTAGCTAGGATACAATCCTGTAGGGTCAAGCATTATTTGGGGGAGGTTACGCCTCTGCAATCATGTGTTTGTAAGCAACCCGTACTTCCCTCGCAAAAAAAAAAAAAAAGCAACCCGTACTTGTAGTATTGTAGAATGGACGTAGGGGACCGATTAAGTTATAAATATTATGGGATCAATCATTATAAATAATAATTGTTTTGAATGGACTAACCATCTTTGATCTTGTCCATTTTTTTGGATAAGAAGCGCACTAATTATATATTTAGTCGAGGAAGGGTGATGAAGGGGTGGTCCAATGTTGGGGTCCTGGGGGCTCGACATCTGAAGCTTGCGCGGGTCCTCAAGCTCCCTGGCGGCTCCATGGTGGCGGCGAGATGCTGTAGGGTTTGGGCTCCACGACACGAGAGGCGGCGACGGATTGGCAAAACGAGGGCGCGGTGGAGTGCTCCCTCATTTTATAAGGCACAAGTGATGAGCACATGGCTCATCAAATCAATTCTACTATATACTCCGGAAATACATGCAAATATTCAGTAATTGAAGATGATAATTGCAAGAGCTCCAGTATTCAGTTTGGTATTTTTCATGTTTCTGTGAATGAATGCATGTACAGAGGAGAAAATAGTTTACCACGTGGCATTGTGCAACCTGGATGCAAGAAAATATTTATGGGTGTTAACTTGCGCAAAGAAGTGTCTTGCAAATTAAATCGTGAAAGAGCTGAGCTGCAGCGCCAGGAGAGGAAAGAACAAAGCAAGTCTGATGCGTATATTATGGTTGGATCAATGCAAGTGCCAATCTGAAACGTATTAGCATCGGCGCCGGAATATAATATGATTGTGTTTTATTCAGGCTGTGTGCTAGTCGGAACAGCTATCAGGTTTGAGTCCGTTTAATTAGTTGGAAGTTAATACAAGCTACCATCTGAGGGTTGGCTAAGTAGGATTAGCAGCCCAGCCGGATTATTTTACTATATAATTCTGGACGTGAGCAATTTAGGCTACTAGTCGGTTTCCATTACAAGGCCGAATCAGACTTTGTAACTTGGCCCAGTCCAATTTAGCCCCTGCGCCTGCGTGCGTATATGTTGGCCAGGTTGGCCGTGTATGAGATTAGGTTTTGTTTATCGTGTGTTTTATCGAGGGTTTCTCCTTCAGAGCCAACGGTGGCGACGCCATCGTTCCTGCCGTGGTGACGGCTAGCATTGATCCTCGCCGGATTAAGGAGAACGTGATCAGGTTGATTCCTGGGTACGTCCTCGATTTCTTCTGGAATCAAACTCCTTTTGTTCGTGTTCATCAAGGCACGGGTGGAAGGAATATCTGTATTTTGGTTTGCAATTATCTTTGTGAGCCAAATATATTTATCTCTTGCTGCGTTGAGTTTTGCTGGTTGATCAATCGAACAGAGTTGAATTAGTGATATATTGAAGTACCTGTTCCTGTTACCTTGTATTTGGTTCGGCTGTGATTTGTGCCAAGAATTCAATATAATATTCTGTTGCCGTAATAATCTGATTTGTGTCAAAGTCGTTTGGGCTCCTGCTTGTGTGTGATTAACCAAACAGGATTATCTATCTCTACTGTTTTGATACTGTCAAGTCCAGCCGCTGCATTATTCATTTGAATTGAAAGGAATAGTCGCTATTGCAATCAAGTACCGTGAAAGATTGGGACAAATTTACTGACTCGTCGTCGTGTTCTCATCAACAAGGCCCTAGGGGTGCGGGCCGCACACGCCAAGGCAGGCGCCGGCGGGGGCGTAGCAAAGTCATATTGGCAGCGGTGCGTTGTGTGGGCCAGTGCAGACGGACACGGGCTGCTCGAGTTGGAGGCAGGTTGGGCTGGGGGAAATAGGGGGCTGGCTGGCCACAGAAGGAAGGAAGAAAATTGGCCCATGCGGGAGACAAAAGGAGAAGGAAAGAATAAAACGATCTGGGAAAGTAGAGTTACGGCCCACAGTGGCAAGAGAAGTTGTCCTGACTAGTCACCTATGCAACTAAATCTTCTCAAAAAAAAAAAACCTATGCAACTAAATGGGGTTGGTAATGATTTACCAACATGGAGCGTAGGGAATCTAAGAAGGATAGTTGGTTTGGTATGGTGCCGTCGTGCATTAAATTATTGTTTGTGCTAGTTTTTTCTACTTTGTAATTAACTATAGGAAATAGATGAAAGTATCAAAATGACATGGATATTTCATTTATTGTGAAACCAACAACAACTCACATATACATACAATTGAACGTCTTTAATGAAAATAATGTTATTTCCTTTTCCAACAACAGTAATATTTTTCCCCTATGCGAATTCTTACTCGAAAGGAACTCAGATCCGGCAAATGGATTTGTAGTCACTTCTTTCTTGCAAGTGATAAAGCAAAGAAAACAATGTCATCACTTTCATGCTTCTTTTGGATGTATGCTGGACTCATGTGCTGCTCCGCCGTCTCGACAAAGTCATCCGTTGCTTCTTCTGATGGACCAAAATGTTCAACAATTATTGACTCGAGTACAGACCTTATCATTTTTGCTACCATCTTTGGGTTGATCAGGTCGTTATTCAAACCAGCCGTAACACTGTGCTCTTCAATTTTGCAAATGGAAAAAGACCCCTGCTCTTCTATTATGTCCTTTAGTTCTTTCTCATATGGCGTATGAAGAGGTATATAGAAATTCTTCAATCTTTCTTTGTCGATTACATCCTAGCAAGAAACTCAGAGCATTAGATTTGGAGGATAAACAATCAACAAGCTACAAACGTGAGATGCAAAGACTATGGGAAGGGGAGGGGGAAAGACCATACCCTTGATGCCATGTCATCTAAGATGCGGCCTACACGCTCCCATACTTGAGCGGACTTCTTGTCGGGATCATGGGAACCAGTTCCTAGCAACGAAAGGACCATCCTTCCTCCAAGAGCAATCTCTTGTGCCCTGGCCTCCAAGAATAACATGAAGTCTTTCCCGAACTGCTGAGCATAAGCACTAAGCAGTTTTGGGCGCATTTTTTGCCTCATTTGCTGATCTGCGTAGTACATTGGAATGCCATTCTTCACTAGCTCTACAGGAGCCTATGTGATTATTAAGAAGGTTAAATTACTTCTGAATACAGTAAACAGAGCTTGTGCTGTTTTGTAGTATAGAATGAAAATAAAACCCATACCTGTGAAAGCCAGTGCAAGCTGTTGGATGAGAGGAAAAAATGTATGGATGCAGTAGTGAACAACCGTTCATAAAACGACCCAGGCACGACGCGTCCCTAATGGTCTTCAACATGATACAAAGCCCAAAGGCCAAATTACGGTGGCACAGCACTGAGACAGATTCTGAATGTCAACTTGTTTCAACGATTCTCGATGACTCTGGATGAATTTTGACATGAGACCGGCGGCATTGGAAATTTTATCAAATTATCTTTCCGTGCATATATAGAACATCCAAAACCGAGCTCATATGCGACCTGGGCTACCGTTTTAGTGCAGACTGCTTCTGTACTCCGAAACGGACTGGAAATCGAATTGGACTGGGCCTCCAACTTGACTCGGACACCTTTTCTGGTCCTCCACGCCTCCAAGCACATCTCCAGCTACCTCATCATCATCTCCATGGTTTCTAACAATAATTAAATCATTAGGTAGTATTTTATTCTCAAAGATTGTAAAGAAGCATTATTTAGAACGAGCTCACCTGTAAATTCGGTTGTCGCGCATAAGCTCTAGAGATTGGACCTTGCATGTACAGCGGAGGAGTATTGATTGTATCCGAAAGAGTGATGTCCTCATCATCCTCCCCCTCTAGAATTGGAGTCGTTCTCGACTCAAGCTCATCTTTTTCTACCATGCATGGCCTCAATGCTAGCAACGTGCTCACCTTATACTCAAGTTCGATGTTTGTATCTGGCAGTTTCATGCTCTCATCATTCTCCCCTTCTTGATACAAACTGAGCTCGGTTTGATTAAGTGCATGTAAAAGTTTCCCATCCTTTTACATCAAAAAAAGTTTTCCATCCTTATGGAGACACATGGAGTGATTGTGCTACTATGTGGAGACAACCAACAATGCTCCCATTCTTGTGATTGATCCTGTTTCTTAAAAACAAAATTAGGAGCACTCGACAGGACATGTTCCATGTTAGTGCAGCAAGCTAATTGATTACATTGTTTCACAACACACGGTTTCTTTAGATCTGAACAAATGTAAACTCTATGCAGCATAAACACACCATTGTGATCATATTTACCTATGGCATGAAAATTGTTTCTAGACAGCAAAGGCAATTCAGATTTGGAAAATATTCCCCTCTCTACAGAACTTAGATCACATAGAACATCAAATTCAATATAACCCAAAGTATTTAGAGAAGACAACAATTTCAGTTCATCGTTTTGAGAGGTAATGAGAATCAAATGTTTAATTTCAGCACGAATAGGTTAGTCAAAAACGGAAGTATCATGCGCATTTACTAATTGTGGCAAAGATATAAGTGAAGCATCAGCGCAAAACTCCTCTTTATCACAAGGAAAAGCAAGAATATCAACTCGCGGCAAAGGTAAATCAAGAGAAGGTTCCACTAGATGTTGCTCTATATTAGCATAATTAGTGGAAAAATTCAGCACATTAAGAAAAGTCTCACCATCTGTGTGCGTAGCACTATGGGTATTACCTTTGCCCTCAAATTCAGCAGGAGTAGTAGGTGCATGATGAAATGATCCTTTTGAACTTTCACATGAGGCTATAACCACCTCATTTTCTTTCGACGTTCTCTTCTTTATGTTTATCCTGCAAGATATTAGCTCCAACAAGAGGCAAAGAAACATGTCCCTCTTGTAAGAATTCAGATTTAGATGAAAGTGTTGCAACATCTGAAACAGCCCATTCTTTTCTAAAAGGTTCATTCTTTCTGCTCTCAAATCTTTCTAAATCAGCTTCTAAAATTTCAGCAGCAGTCATAGGTACAAGAGTAATTTTGCTGCCTTTGTATTTAAACGAATATCTATTGGCAATCTTATTGTGCAAAATATTATTTGTATAAATCCAAGAGCATCAAATGACATGCTTGCATGGGTACTATATCAAATTCTGCAATATTCTTGTAAGAACCAATAAAAAATTCGATACGAGCAATTTTAGTTAACTTTATCTTATCACAAGAATTTACCCATCGGATGTAGTGTGAATATGGGTGTCGCCGTGTGGTCAAGCCAAGCTTCTCAACCAACTCAGAACTTACCATGTTGCGGCTACTCTCACCATCAATGGTCACACGATAACGTCGATTTTCATGACAACAAAGGAAGTCTGGAACAAATTGTTCAATTGATTTTGCTCCACCTCCTCCATTTCAGAACTCAACACTTGTTGTGCTAGAGAACGCAGCAACTCATCAATTTGAGAGGTGTAACCTGTCATTGTTAGTAGAAAACAAGAAAAAAATACAAGAGTATATTTTCCTATCACTACTAAATGAATGTGGAGACTCTCAACAAGCAAATGGAAGCATCTTACCAAGCTCTTACAAGTCTCTTACTAACAAAGCAAAGGATACCTGAGGGTGTGATCCAGTGATTGCAAGGGTCAAGCAATTGCAAGGGTCAAAATCTGTGTTGTTCAAGGATATATATGGAGCTTGGTAGGCAATATTTATTAGCAAGGATTAGCAACCAATTCAGGAATTGCAAAATTGAATAATAGTCCCAAGCTAGTCTGCGTCACTGGCCTAAACTTGTCTGAGACCTAATTTAAGCTAGTAATAAAACAACTCAGAACAAGGACTCAAAAGGATGCAAGTAATTTTGAATTTTTTTCTCTTTTTTTATTCTTCTCTCTTTTTTTTCCTTTTTTTTGGGTGCGGCTTTTTCTTTCCTTTTTCTGCACCACTTTGCCTTTTGCTTTCTCTTTTTTTTCAAAAAAAAAACAGAAGTGCCGCAATGTATTACAACTCAAAGAACAGGCACTGCTGTGCAGGGCCGACCACAGAGATGCTCTCTCAATCAAAACTGGAATCAAAAGTATTTTCTGTCCTCAATAGAATTATGCGCAAGAACTAAAAAGATACCTTATATTAGCAATATCACGACACAAATCAATTTGCAATGAGCAAGGTCTATCTGTACTGCTCTGTTTCTGATGCAGAACCAACAAGGAAGTTACTTGATCGTGACAGCAAAAATCCAATTCCTATTCTCTTGGGCGCACAACACACAGCCACTAAAAATTATCTGATTTCTTTCCTTACTACTTGTGCAATGTAAGGATCCGACTAGATACAATGGCTAAACTAGATCGACAAACAAGAACCAAGACACGGTGATAACTATGACAGAACGAGGGACTAAAATTCAGTAAAGCAAACCAAACTGAAAATTGTGATGGCACAAAGGGGATGGGACAGCGGAAGATGACGAACAAATATTTTTATGAGGCAATTTTTTCTGGACTCTAGGATGAAACAAAATAAACAAGGATAAAGGTGAACTTATCGATATACCTGAAGCTCTGATTACCACTTGATGTGGACTAGGGTCCTGATCTTTCGAAAGGTTCTGATAAACAACGATTTGGCGGAGACTTGACACAAATCGATCCGGCTTCCGAATAACACGTTCCGAACCCCGCAATCGCAGCACCACGTCTCTTCTGGTTATCGACCGGCGATGCACGGTCGACCTTGCTAAGAAGGCTAATCCTTGCCTGCGAATCGAAGAACACAAGCAAGAACAAGAAAGAATGCAACCAAATTGCTGATATATGATTAAACTCACAAGTTGGGGTCTCACAAACCGATGAACGGCGAAACTGTTCTTGACAGAATAATCTAAACAAAAAACCCTAATGATGCGGTGGCTTCTATTTATGAAGACTCTAGGGTCGTGGCTAGACCCCAGGACGCGCCCCTAATGGGCTTCAACATGATACAAAACCCAAAGGCCAAATTACGGTGGCACAACACCGAGACAGATTCTGTATGTCAACTTGTTTCAACGATTCTCGATGACTCCGGTTGAATTTTGACATAAGACTGGTAGTATTGGAAAGTTTATCAAATTATCTTTCCGTGCATATATAGAACATAAAAAACCGAGCTCGTATGCGACCTGGGCTATCGTTTTAGTGCAGACTGCTTCTGAACTCCGAAACGGACTCGAAATCGACTTGGACTGGGCCTCCAACTTGACTCGGACACCTTTTCTGATCCTCCATGCCTCCAACCACATCTCCAGCTACCTCATCATCATCTCCATCGTTTCTAACAATAATTAAATCATTAGGTAGCATTTTATTCTCAAAGACATCTAAAGAAAGCATTATTTAGAACGAGCTCACCTGTAAATTTGGTTGTCGCGCATAAGCTCTAGAAATTGGACCTTGCATGTACGACGAAGAAGTATTGATTGTATGCGAAAGAATGATGTCCTCATCACTTTGTGCGTCTTCTTTCAGTAATTTTGGTCAATAAATCGAAGTCTCCTTGGGCTTCCTGCTCTGTTTCGCGGGCAGACTTGGAAGCGGAGATGGCCGCCTCCGGCTCCTCCAACTACTTCTTGTTGGAGAAACTGAGAAACAGATGCCGCCTCCGCGCTAACACGTCAACTGCTGCTACAGCCGGCTGTCCGGTCTCAAGCCTTGCTTCTGCTCCAGCAGGAACTCCGGTCGCCCACCCCGCTTCCGTAAGTATAAACTCTACTTGATCGAAGAACAGGAAACTTAGACAATTATAGTGTAGCTAAAATTTCCATTCGATAGTTCTGTATCCAGGAGTCCCGAACCAATCAGGCTATTTTCGAGATTTCTCTTTCCTTAATTTCTGTCATGGAGAAGTAATTGTGCTTCTCGTATTGTTATCGCCCAAACAGGAAGACGACATTGGAACCCTCAAAACAAATTTGTTTGGAGACGCTGCACAATCTAGCACTGTGGTTCGCACTATCCGTGGGGTTCATGGCTATGTAAGTTGGTAATATATTTTATAGTTTCCTTGATCAAAGAAGGTATCGCTGATAGTTTCGTCAAGCACGGTGGTTTCTCCTGAACGTAGGATTCAAGGCACTACTGTACCCCCGATAGTCTTCATTGCCATAATGAAAGTTTCCGTATGCAATAGACCAGAATCAAGCTCTTCAAATATGGCGTCCACAGCCCTTTTATGCTAATACCTCTTTTAGTGTCTGTAGAGGAAAACGAACTTTGTTTTAGGCACCATTCCATTCTGTTTCAGTCCTCCGGATCCTACATGTTGTGGCATCGTTCTACCACCACAGCGTTGCAGCTTATAGCAAATCATGCATGTTAGACTGTCATGGAGATTCTGGATTTTATCAGTTTTATCGATTTTAACAATTTTATCAATTTCCGAGTTATGAATTGCAAGAACTGAGATTCTATTTGAACCACTTCGCATTGACATCTAGCTAGCTGAATTCAAGCACTACGACAAGATAGGAATAGGATACCCTTTCTCTGCCGGATATATAGACTGTAAACATAGAGTGTGAAGATCTTAGTTTATATCTTAACCTCTTGTATTGTAGTGGTCCGGCAAGTAGAGATGTTGCCAGTTGTTGACATCCTTTGTGATAAGGGTGAGCGTGGCGATGATGGTGTCAGGCGATATTCCATGGAGGTGGAGCTGTAGGAGAGGCGCATCAGACCAAATGCATTACACCCTGCTGTAATTGAAAGCAAAATATGGTTTATGCTGGTGTTACCAGCTTATAAACATTCAGTTCACACCCTTCACAAACGACACAAGAAAGAGCCAGTAAGAGTCTAGGATCAAGATGATTACACATTAGGAAGGTGTTCTTGTGACAGCAAAACCTATCCAACGCCAGCGGAGAGGAGCGTTCTTGAGGTTGTATGCACTGCCGTTCATCCTTGCAGTGACTAGCTTTTCCTTGACCTTCTCCTTGATGGTACGGCTTTGGGTTTTGGATGCGCCTCTCCCAGCTCCCAGGACGGTGCAAGGATGAACGAAGTGGAGGAGAAGCTCAAGGAAAAGCTAGTCACTGCATAGTATAGGTTTTGCTGGCGTACATAGTATGATTATGTCATCTTTTGTACCTACCAAGCATGCTTTATATGAGGAGAGCTTTCCAACAAAAGAGAGGATGAGTTGGCAGAAACTTTTCACCTATCCAAAACCGTTCGACCTTCATCACCATCACTCTATCTTGAGCCTCTTCCCTCTAGCCCTCCATACGCCGTTCTTGTTGGTGATCAAAAAGTTCATGAAAAGAAAACTTTTGGGCTATGGATATTCTCTAGGCATCGACTATAGAGTACAAAGAACATGATTCTTTGCATGAGCATGAGAGCTTCTTTCTTGAAACCCACAAGATACATGCTCATATGATTACCACGCATGAGCTCTACAACCTCTATAAGGCTTCCTTTTGCTAATTTGTTCTTTAGCATGGTTGTAGATGCTTTTGTTTATCATAGATATTGCAAATATCGTGGTTGTATGTTGGCACCAACCTTGCAGATCATTCTCTAGGATCTCGACATCAAGCTGAACGTGACAGAGGAAAGTCTTCCTCGTTAGACTTAAAATGACGATGCCTTTGTCGACAGGATAACCAGCAGTTATCTCATACTTTCTCACTTACATATTTGAATTTCCAATCATCATGCATTTTGCATATTTGACCTTTTCCTCCACATGCATATTGCTTTTTCCACAAAATGCATCCCTTTCATATTTGGTTTTTCACTTGCATGTTTGCATGTTTGAATTTTCGAACTCATGTTTGGATTTCTCAAACCATCTTGCATCTTTACAAAAAAAAAAACCTAAATTCATAGGGGATGACTTCTCTTTAAAGGCAGCCCCAGCAGATATTACTTTGGTCCGGTGGAGGCGAAGTGTCATCTTCTAATTGACAACTTTCTTTGGGAGAGGGCTAAGAGCTCTAACTTTTATCTCGGGTATACCTTACTTTAATAGTTGTCCTCGAGATTAACTGTTGTCTCTTTGTATACTTCGTAGAATGTTTTTATTCCTTGTTATTGGCTATCTGTATGGCTTTTGTGCTTGCTATACTTTCCTTAGCGTGATTGCACTGCTGTGCTTTGATAGGAGGATGCTTCGAAATTGCTTCTGTTGAGTAGCTTAAATCAATGCTCACTTGGGTTCTTACCCTTTATTGCGATGACTTCGATGCCTGTAATATGCTTTCGATTTTTCGCATGTCTCTTCTTTTCTCTCTTTTTCCTTTGATCTTTTATAGATCCTTTCTTCCTGATTGCTTTGTGTACGCTTGTGCCTTTACTGTTTGTTCGAACAATATTTTGACGATATATCTTCCTGAGTGGAAAACTCGGCACTCAGTATATTCTTATTTTTCATGGCTTTCTTTTGGTGGATGTCTTCGAATTCAGTGTTTTATTCTTTTCGAGCTTTTACTTTGCATGCCCATTTAGAGCGAGACGAAGTTGTTTCGTTGTCTGGCCTGTATTCCACAAATGGATGAACAACTTCATTCATATTTGAACGATATTGGCTTCGTTGATTCTTGTATGCTTGATCTTCCTTTTAACTTAATTTGATAGTTGCTTCGCACTCTCTATCGAAGCCCACTATTTGGTGGTGCTCATGCCCATATGGGTTTTTACCCGAAAAACTTTTTGTTTGAAAGTACCGGTATGTTAGCGGTATGTTTAATAACAGCCAACATTAGCCACCAAGACTGACACGTGGGAACATCACAGGGCGACACGTGCTCCACTATGGAAACGACAAGTGGCGCGTTAGGTCCTGGCCTTTGGATACTAAGATAAGCCGGCCAGCCTGGGGTTGTGGCCGGTCGGCCTTGTTTTTCTTCAAACAGGCCTGATTTCCTTCTTAATTACTCATATCCAGAGATCCACCAAAACTCGTGGAATTTTGTTGGTTTAATTAAGTATGATCGTAAACTTGGTGACTTTTATTTACTGATATGTTAGCTGTTATTTATTGTATAATAACGGCCAGCATTAGCCACCAAGATTGACGCGTGGGAACATCACAAGGCGACATGTGCTCCACTCGGGAAATGACAAGTGGCACGTGCTTGTGTGGCAACGTCGGCTGTTCACGTCACTTGCCATCGTGGGTGTCGACCCAAACTGAGTTATATGACACTGTAATTTTCGTCACAGAAAAGACTAATTTCATGACGAAACTAATACTTTCGTCATAGTAAACTTAACATGACGCTACTTGCACGACGAAGGCTGTTTCGTCATAAATTCATCATAAAACTTCAACGATGACTTGTTTGGACCCTACTATCATGAAAGCTATTCATCATGTATATGGGTATTTCCAATAGTGTAATAACTTACAAAGTATGTTAGGCAACTGATGCTCACGCTCTTTTGTCGAGAAAGCATATTTCTTCCTATATTGTACATTGAGGTATATATGGATGGAAGCGTAGTAGTGTCAACTCATGAAATGTGGTGCTTGTTTTGTTCGTTTCATGTTTTAGCCTATTAGTTGGGAAGTGGGAACCACACGTCATGCATGGCATTAATTATTTCATTCGATGCAAGATCATTTACTTAGCCTTGAATAATACGCCATGTACCAGGCGTGTTCGATATAAAATGTCATCGTTGAGAACTTCCGTCTAGCTAGGGACTACAGCTGTCCTCATCAGCTGTGATCTTTTCTGTTTTAATAGGTCATGATGTGCCTGATCCTTATATAGTCAAAACTATAAGAAATTAAATTAACCTTCCATTAAAAAAACAGGGGCCATTCATTAGCTAGGATACAATCCTGTAGGGTCAAGCATTATTTGGGGGAGGTTACGCCTCTGCAATCATGTGTTTGTAAGCAACCCGTACTTCCCTCGCAAAAAAAAAAAAAAAGCAACCCGTACTTGTAGTATTGTAGAATGGACGTAGGGGACCGATTAATATATTAATATTGTGGGATCAATCATTGTAAATAATAATTGTTTTGAATGGACTAATCGTCTTTGATCTTGTCCATTTTTTTGGATAAGAAGCGCACTAATTATATATTTAACTGGCCTGATCGTCTTGGATCTTGTCCGTTTGAATAGGTCATGATGTACCTTATCACATGTCGTTGAAACTAAAACGTATGATAATTTGCTTCAATTTCAAGTCTTATGCCTCTTATAAAGCCAAGTGCAAAAAATTTAACAGCCCCAAATTGTTGCCTTGTCGAAGGATTACATCAAGATCTAGAGAACGATGGTTAGCATAGTAGATTTAGATAGGTTCGGGCCGTCAACAGAGACGAAATTCCTGACGTCCTATTTAGTGTGTTGTATTGCGTATGATTAATGGATGTTTCGAGGAGTCTTTCACTATTTTGGCCTCATATTCGAGTGGCTTCGCTCAAATGGCCTCCAAAGATTGGGCTTCTCTAAAATAGCCGAGAATACGTCGCCGTTCCTCTGAAATGACCATGTGGACAAATTATCCTCACCTTCTTCTTCCTCCCTTTCTTCCTCCTATCCTCCGGCAACGTCCAGCCTCACCTCGCCCCTCACCCAGCGCCGCCGAGGCCCACCACCACCGCCGCGACCACGCCCCAGGACGCCTCGCGCTCGACGACGCCTCCGCCACCGCGCCCCAGTTCGCCTCGCCCGCGCCGCCGCCGCGACCGCGCCCCGGGGCGCCTCGACCGTGCCGCAGCCAGCCCGCCGGCCATGTCTCCTCGCACGCTCCGCCGACAGCGAGCCTAGGCCGCCGCGACCTTGCCCCGGGCCGCCGCCGCCCATGTCGCCTCGCACGCGCCGCCGCGACAGCGAGCCCAGGCCGACGCGCGAACTCCCTGGTGGCGGCGCCCTCCGTCGACGCGACGGCGACAGGCGGCGGTGTCCTCCGCTCGCCGGTGTTCTCCAGTGCGGCGCGGCGGCTCCTTCTCAAGTGAAGAAGAAGAACGGCTCCTGCTCCGGCTGCTTCGGCCCGCGGCGGCGCGGCCTCGGCTCCGACGACGACCTCCGTCGGAGTCGTGAGAAGGAAGAAGAAGGTGAGGGTAATTTTGTCCGAGATTTGTTCACATGGTCATTTCAGAGGAACGGCGACGTATTCGCTACTATTTTAGAGAAGCCCAATCTTTGGAGGCCATTTGAGCGAAGCCACTCGAATATGAGGCCAAAATAGTGAAAGACTCTGTTTCGAGGGGTGTTCCTTCTGTCACACCCTAAAATTTCAAAATTTGGAATATGACTAAATTTACACTAAATATTAAAGCTTTTTGATATAAGATGCTATTAGATTTATTTAGGTTCTTAACATTTTATTAGGCAAAAGTCCTATTTTATAAAGTAAATTAACTAACTTAGATTATATTATAACAGCTGTTGCATTCATGCTGCAACTAGATTGTAGTAAATATTTTATCCAACATAAAATGTATTTAAAATTCAACTAGAAATCATTTTCGATTGAACGGGAAATATTTTAGATTTTTGAAACAGAAAAGGTTAAAGAAAACCTCCAGCCACTGTGGGCCGTAGCTCTACTTGCCCAGATCGTTTTATTCTTTCCTTCTCTTTTTGTCTCCCGCATGGGCCAATTTCTTCCTTCCTTCTCTGGCCAGCCAGCCCCCTGTTTCCCCCAGCACAACCTGCCTCCAACTCGAGCAGCCCGTGTCCCTCTGCACTGGCCCACAAAATGCACCGCTGCCCATACGACTTCGCTACGCCCCCGCCGGCGCCTGCCTTGGCATGTACGCCCAGCAACCCTAGGGCCTTGTGCCTTATACAACGAGGGAGCACCCCACCTGCGCCCTCATTTTGCCAATCCGTCGCCATCCCTCATGTCGTGGAGCCCAAACCGTACAGCATCGTCGCCGCCACCATGGAGCCGACCCGCGCAAGGACGCTTTAGACGTCGATGAAGGGTGATGAAGGGGTGGTCCAATGTTGGGGTCCTGGGGGCCGGGCTCGACGTCTGAAGCGTCCTTGCGCGGGTCCTCAAGCTCCTTGGCGGCTCCATGGTGGCGGCGACGATGTTGTAGGGTTTGGACTCCACGACATGAGAGACGGCGACGGATTGGCAAAATGAGAGCGCAGGTGGGGTGCTCCCTCGTTTTATAAGGCACAAGGCCTGAAGGCCCTAGGGTTGCTGGGCGCACACACCAAGGCAGGCGCCGGCGGGGGCGTAGCGAAGTCGTATGGGCAGCGGTGCGTTGTGTGGGCCGGTGCATACGGACATGGGCTGCTCGAGTTGGAGGCAGGTTGGGCTGGGGGTGTAGCGACCCGCGTTTTTGCCTGTTGTCAAAAATTACTAAAAATTTGAACTTTTTAAAATTTTCCAATTAAAATCAATTTGCTAGCTTTAGTTAGTAGCAAAACCAAAATATTTTGAATTTTAAACCGTGCATAAAAGTCACCTTGTGCATTTTCGTGTTTTCTTGATTTGGTTGAGTTTGGGTTTCAATCCTTCCTTTTGAATGAATTCAAAAATTCATTCAAATTTAATCCCAGCAAAAGATCAAATCATTTCTCTTATCGGGCCGCGCTTCTTCTTTTTCTCCCGGCCGGCCCACTCCCTCTTCTCTCCTTTCTCTCTTTTCTCTCCCGCGTGGGCCGCCCCGCTCCCGGCCCAGCATCACCCGCACCAGCCCAGCGCCGCGCTCTTTTCTTTTTCCGCCGAGACGCTGACAAGTGGGCCCCGCCCCGTCGTCCCTCACCTCGCGTCGCCGGCGCAATTCGTGCCGTCGCCCATACCGGCCGGTTCCCCGCCGCCCTCGTCATTTCCCGGCCACAGGAAACGCCACGTGAAGTTCGTGCACACGTCGCACCACCTCTCCGTCCCGTCTCATCGCACAGGAGCGCGCCATTCCCCCTTTTCGCGAACCGCCCCGGAGCCCCGGCGAGCTCCATGCCTCGACGTCAGCCACAGCGCCGCTCGACCTTCCCCCGTTCTTTCTCCAGCACTGCAGCCATGCTCGTCGCGCGTCACCACCGTCTTCGAGGCTCGCGAACCGCCTTCGCGCGTCAATCAAGCACTAACTCTGGCAAAGAAATATCTCGCCGGGAACCGCCTTCGCCCACTGCTCCGCACCGCCATTGCCGCCAATAAAGCAAGGGGCAGACCCTCTCCTTCCCTCTCTCATGTCATTTGCCACCCAAATCCACTCCCGAGCTCTCTCTCTCATTTTTCCCCTTCTCTCTCCCAACTCCGGCAAACCCTCCGCCGAGGTCTCCCTTCTTCTCCGGTGAGTCTCGACGCTCGTTTCTCGTCAAGTTCGTTAGCCCTTCACTTGCTTGACACGCTAGTGCTCTCCTTTGGCGCAGCCGTGACCTGCAGGTGGAGATCACCGGAACCCTAACCCCGTCGTCCGCCATCACCGTCGCCGGCACCTTCCCGCTCATTCCCTCGCTTGTCTGAGGGCACGGTGAGCACCCCCTAGCTCTCTTCTTCCTTCAGCGCATGATCTCGTCCACCCTTTCCTAGCACGCGACCCCTCTCCTCGAGCGCCGGCCCTGCCGCCGCCTTTTCCTCTCGCCGCCGGCCGCCGAGAGCCCCCTCCGACCCGGCCGAGCCCACCAGACGTTTTGCCATACCCTCGCGCACGCCCTCGATAGCACACACTCGCGCATAACCGAGCGCTCACCCCTTTTCTCCTTTCCTCGCCGGCGCGCCGCCAGCTCCGGCGACGTCGCGACGCCGCGACCGTCGTCCCCGTCGACGACATCCCCTCCCATCACACTCGCCGTCGCGCGTAGATCACGTAGGATTAGACCTCGACGTAGTTCCGCCCCTGTAGACGCCGCCGACGACGATTCCGGCGAGGCCGCCGCCGCGCGCCGTTGCGCTTTGACCGCGCCGCGCCAGCGTCCGACGTGGCACGCCACGTCGGCGCGTGGGCCCGCAGCGACCGAGTCGCCTACCCACGTGGCGGACTCGGCGCACCATGGACCCGCCACTTTGCACAGCCCGGTCCACCGTTCTGTGGATCCGGTGCACCGAACAGTAACGCGCGGACCCCGCTGGGCCCTTTGGCCCACCGGTCAGTGAGACAACGCGCTGGAAAATGCTACGCGCCCCCGGATTCGTACACAGAAAATCATTTCGATCACTTTCCAATATCAGAAAAATTCCCAAAAATTCCTAAAAATACTTTATCACCTCCTAAACACCTTCCAACACTTGTTAGCCTCTGATTAATTATGTATCTCACATACAAAATTAATCAAGCTAAATTCAATTGAATCAATTCATTCAAACTTCAAAAATCAATATCTTTTTCATCTTAACTCCAATTTTGGCGAAACTTGCGCCAAAATTCATCTAAAATCATAATATATCCAGTGCCACCAAAATCAACTCCCCTCGGGTTTTATTTGAATTTTATTTAGATTTATTGCTCTGTTAATTTGTTTGTAAGCGGTAGATTTATCTTTTATTAAATCGTTAGATAATCAAGACGAAGAGACTGAGGACTCGGATTACGAGGATTTAGAGGAGGAAGAGCTTGGCGAAGGCAAGTCTAACTTCTATTGATCATATTGATCCTATGTTTGCAAATATCCTAATTAGAGCTGTTTATAAATAAATTGCATGGTATTTAAATGAATTTAAATGCTAGATGGTCCTATGCAATATTTGATTGCCTGCCTTGACTTGATTATATCCTGTATCCTTGTTAGCCCTAGGAATCAACATCATTAATTTAATTAATGAGTTGTTGATATGCTTGCTGCTTAGGACTTTCACATGTGTTTAATTAATATTGCTCACATGATTTTCGTGTAAATGCGTGTGTCTTGATGGTGTGTGTAAATGTGAAATTGGGTGGTTAATAATAAGTGCAACCCTAGTGAGGGATGTTTTTGGCGGGATCAGGCGAGGTAGTCCTCAGTGGGGAGGCTATCTCAGGGACGCCTTCCACTTGTGGATTGGCTATTGAAGATGCCTGGTTCGGTCGTATAAGGACCGGTTCTTGTGCCGCCTTTGCCTAGCACCCCTCGCGCAGCCACAAGCCGTGAATGGGCGCGGAATTGGAACCACACCCTACTAGTACTCACCCGGTACCCCCCCCCCCCCCCCCCCCCCGAAGGCAGGAGATTGCAACGGAGTCCCAGGAGAAGACTCGTTCGTTGGTGGGTGTTCGAGATCCGGCATTTATGACTGGCCATATTATTATGATTGTGAAGCTCCTGGTGATGTCCGTGGGGGATGCCGTGGTGGTACGAAGTAGGTATGGAACCTTTAGTGGGACAGTCCAAACTATGACGATAGGGAGGACTGGACCACCTTGTGGGGAAATTTGTGCACCCTTGGCCAAGGTTAAGAAACTTTCCGGAAAGCCGTGTTCCACGGTATTGGACAACGCGAAAGCATCGGCCACACTATGATTAGATTTTCCGCGTGAGTTTCCTTGGTGTGTTTTTGGAAAACGCCGGTTCGGAGCCGTGTGCTGGTTGTCGGCCAGTGATAAAATTGAGGAACTGGCGGGATGGATTGCATCTCCCCCAGGGCCGCCCAACCCCACTAATCTCTACAGATACTTGATTAGAATTGCGAAATGCTTTGTTTTCAAAACAACTCTGCATAAACTTGGCTTTCTCGCCTTGTCTCTCACCATAAGCCTAATCCTTTGATAATCCCTTGCATAATCATACCCTTCGTGTTAGGCTTGCTGAGTACCTTAAGTACTCACTCTTGCTTAAATCATTCAGAAGATGAGCCTGAGTATGACTTTCAAGCTGATGGTGAAGAAGAGTAAAGTTCGGCCCTCGCTCAAGCGGTGCCTGTAGGCGTGGGGCCCTGTCGCCTTCCGCTAGATTAAGTGTTAGCTCCGGCTGCTGCGTCAGCCTTTGAGCGTGAAGTCTGTGTGTGTTGAGGCCGCTCGCCTCATCTGTACAAAGACCTATATGTATTAAAAGGCTTGTAATGACTCTCGGTAATATAAATAAAGTATTTGCTGTGAAGCATTCTGTGAAAGTGTCGTATCAGCTACTGATCCAGGGACTGATACGGGAAACACTAAGTACTTCAGAAATGGGGTACGACAGGGGGAAACAGGGGGCTTGCTGGCTGGAGAAGGAAGGAAGAAAATTGGCACATGCGGGAGACAAAAAGAGAAGGAAAGAATAAAACGATATGGGCAAGTAGAGTTACGGCCCACAGTGGCAAGAGAAGTTGTCCTAAATCTTGACTAGTCACCTTGCAACTAAATGGGGTTGGTAATGATTTACCAACATGGAGCCTAGGGAATCTAAGAAGAATGGGTTTGGTGTGGTGCCATCGTGCATTAAATTATTGTTTCATTTATTGTGAAAGTATCAAAATAATGACATGGATATTTCATTTATTGTGAAACCAATAACAACTCACACACACATACAATTGAACGTCATTAATGAAAATAATGTTATTTCCTTTTCCAACAACAGTAATATTTTTCCCCTATGCGAATTCTTAGGAAATTCTCGAAAGGAACTCAGATCCGGCAAATGGATTTGTAGTCACTTCTTTCTTGCAAGTGATAAAGCAAAGAAAACAATGTCATCACTTTCATGCTTCTTTTGGATGTATGCTGGACTCATGTGCTGCTCGGCCGTCTCGACAAAGTCATCCATTGCTTCTTCTGATGGACCAAAATGTTCAATAATTATTGACTCGAGTACAGACCTTATCATTTTTGCTACCATCTTTGGGTTGATCAGGTCGTTATTCAAACCAGCCATAAAACTGTGCTCTTCAATTTTGAAAATGGAAAAAGACCCCTGCTCTTCTATTATGTCCTTTAGTTCTTTCTCATATGGCGTATGAAGAGGTATATAGAAATTCTTCAATCTTTCTTTGTCGATTACATCCTAGCAAGAAACTCAGAGCATTAGATTTGGAGGATAAACAATCAACAAGCTACAAACGTGAGATGCAAAGACTATGGGAAGGGGAGGGGGAAAGACCATACCCTTGATGCCATGTCATCTAAGATGCGGCCTACACGCTCCCATACTTGAGCGGACTTCTTGTCGGGATCATGGTAACCTGTTCCTAGCAACGAAAGGACCATCCTTCCTCCAAGAGCAATCTCTTGTGCCCTGGCCTCCAAGAATAACATGAAGTCTTTCCTGAACTGCTGGGCATAAGCACTAAGCAGGATTGGGCGCATTTTTTGCCACATTTGCTGGTCTGCGTAGTACATTGGAATGCCATTCTTCACTAGCTCTACAGGAGCCTATGTGATTATTAAGAAGGTTAAATTACTTCTGAATACAGTAAACAGAGCTTGTGTTGTTGTGTAGTATAGAATGAAAATAAAAACCCATACCTGTGAAAGCCAGTGCAAGCTGTTGGATGAGAGGAAAAAATGTATGGATGCAGTAGTGAACAACCGTTCATAAAACGATCCAGGCACGACGCTAGTCAGGACTACCGGGCCACGGTGCTCTGCCACATTGGCCGCGCTATGCCTCTGCTTGAAAGCCACCAAATGATTTACAAGGGCGTTAAAATCATTGCTTGGAAGGTCATTAAGGAGAAGACCGAGCTCCGGCAGTGGCTGCTCAAGCTGAAGGTATTGACAGCAAATGGCGTCGACGGCCACCGAGACTAGGGAGAGTGCACTGGGGCCACAGGAGCACCCGAGGTCGGCGATCACCATGCTACGGGGGAGAGAGGCACATAACTCGATGATAGCTTCTTGTATCAGGGGTTCCATTCTTCCCTGCTCAGCACTCTGCATAAATGTTTTTTCTGGGCGTTATTCATTTCTGGCCATATATGTTTTGGCTTATTAATATATGAACTCTTGGTTTCGAGCTCAGTATTACGGTATTACCCGCTTATAGAACCTAGACTCATTAGGAATAAGTTTAAATCACCCCCTCAACTATCTTTGGTAGACCACTTGACCCCACCCCCCCCCCCCCCCCCCCCCCCCCTCAACTTTGAAACCAGGTATTCTGCCCCTCAAGTATTGAAAACCGTTTAAATTACCCCCCCAGCCGGTTTTGAAGGTGGTTTTGCTGACGTGGACGACACTGACCCCACATGTCAGTTCTTTCTCTTTTATTTCTTTCTCCATTCTCTCTGCTCCTCCACGGCAGAAGGGAGAAGATGCTCGCCGGCATGGGGTGGGGGTGGGAGGGACCGAGCAAGCAACTCTGACACGCCATACCCCTCCCTCATCCATTGGTAGGAACCCGTCCAGGTGCATGCGCGCTCCTCGTCACCTATTTCTCGCCTGATCTCCTCTGCTTCACCTCCATTGCTGCCACCAAGTTCGAGCTCGCCCGTCGCCGTTTGTTTGGCCCCTCTAGCTTATGCCCGTTTCCATTCCCTTGTCCACGTCACGATTGCACAGATCGACTTCGTCTTCTCCAAGCTCGGCCACCAGCACCGCAACGTACCTCGTCGCAAAATCCAGCATGCCCGGTGATGTATACTTGGTCTAATTCCTCGCTTGAATAGCTTCCCAACTCTCTTGCGCACCTCATGGTCCACTTTTCTCCACATTTTGATTGTCTTGCACCTCGGATTTGGAGTGGCAGCGGCGTGGAGGAGTGACGGCAACAAGTGCAGAGCAAGGCCCACGGTGGCTGCAAGGCTTGGGGCTGCGCTGACGAGGTCGAAGGAGGCTATTCGTTTCTAGCTTGTCCATGTCCGCATGGAGGGCGGAGATCGAGATTGGGAGAGAGAAGAGGAGGGTAAGGCCAGTTCGTCTCCTGTCATCCTCTCGAGTTATGCCATACCCATAAAAAAATTAAAGAATTTGCACGACCTAGCTAGGAAAGCAAAAGGGTTCGGTCAAGCGGTCACAAGGACATGGAAAGGACGCACCTGATATGTGGAGTTGCGCGCATAGCTTGTTTCTCCTTCGCCTGGATTCATCCGTATGGTTTGCTTAGCGTCCATCAGCTCGGCTTCTTCTTCTGTCTCCACCAAAAAATCCAATCACCAGCCTACTCTCACACTTGGCAAAAGCTTAATACGTACGGTATATATGGCACCTCCGCACGATGATAATGTGTGACAAGTCCACGGTTTATATACCAAGTAGGATGCATTATTAATTTAGAGGATTGGATTACGATCAGTGCGGTGAGCCCAAGCCATCATTGGACCTACAACCTGTATATCAGTTCTTTGAGACTTCAGACTGTCTATAATAATCCTTATCTCGGCTTGATTGAGGCCTTGATTTTTTGACACTTTTTAAGGCGTGGCCACGTGTTAGGCCTTGATCCGAGCAACGTTATAGATCTAGTTGTAAGTAGGAAAGGTAAAAAAATACCTTTTTCTTTCGCAAATTGAGCATAGCCTATATGGTTAGGTTCCTTACCCAACCAAGTTTGAATCTTCAATTTGCACCACAAAGCAACCCACAGGATCTCTGCAACGGGTAATATTGTTTATCAGGTGGACTTTTCACACGACCATTATTTTCGCACAGGACGTATAAAAAAATGATATATCACGATCTAACATATGGTAACTGCATAGCAATTACAGCCCATCCAATATAATGTGGTTCTTATTTTATCCTCCTATAGATGGAAAGTCTAGTAGTAACATGAAATCCAAATCTGGCAGAATTATGCATGCAGAATTACGTCATGAGAAAGAGGTCAATGCAAGGCGTGTAGCCGGCCATGTCAGAAAAAAGTCTAGCTGGAGGAAAGAGAAAGGACGGGGGACAGGGCACTCAGCGCAACTACCGGCGCCAAAGCTTAGCACGAGCTCCAAGATGGTTGTGGGACCCGTAGGACCTCTCTCCTCTCTCTGTTTACTCCTCCCACTCTCAGATTGCGAACTACTCCTAGGGACTTGTGATGGGCGCCAGCGTTGTGCACCTCCGGCTACGCGCTTGTTCCAAGATGACGTGGCACCGGCTTCAAGCTAACCGCGTTGGCCTTGCTCTCAGTGATCACTCAGCTATTCGCTGCTACACCTGGCAGGACTCTAGGCAGCGGGGCCACTGTTGCATTCTTTTACACGGGATAGTTAAAGGGACACATGGTGCTAAGGAGCAAAAGTGGGGTTAATTATATGCATACATGGACTCGAGAAAGGCAGAGACACAAGTGTAGCCATCAAAAAATTGGAGCAACCGAAAGATACTTTTTTTGTTCAAATTCTGTTTGTTGGTTTGATGATCATCATAATAAGAACGACCTGATTCGACGTCAAACTTAGAACTGAAAAAGAACAAACAGAATTATGTATGCAGAATTACGTCATGAGAAAGAGCCATGCCGCATTTGACATCAAATTTAGAACTGAAGGTATTTGATATATATATCATCAAAAGAAATAATATCTTTAGCATCAATCTTGTTTAATTTGACATGTTTAAAGGTTGTAGCGGGTGGCCAGTGGTGACTGCCCTCCAATCGTTTGCTTGCTTATCAGAAGAACAGAATAATTAATTGATCGGTGGTCCTTGTTTTATTTTAACGTCTCCAAAGCCTTTGAATTAGTCTCGAAGATTGTTGATGTATTCTTTTGTTGTTTATGTGTGGCCAGTGAGTCTTATGTGTGGCCAGTGAGTCATCTTTATCAGCACCATAAAATTAATCAAAGCTATAGTACCAATAAATATATAATTGATATCGAGAAAAATGTGTCGGTGAGTTTGAGGTCCAATGAATATTTTGAACATATGTAGTACACATCAATTTATTTGCAATTTAGAACACAACAATCACCGATATGCACTGTCTTTCACATGCTATGATCTGGGTCAAAAAGCTCGGTCGCTTTCATGAACTGGAATATACTATATATACCACCGTACATATCTGCCGACACACTCTAGTTGGTAAAAGTAGATTATTATGGACAGTGTGGGTCGGTAAAAGTGGATGATTGATGGTAGGTCGGTAATTCTACGTTTGCTTGTTAATGATTTTTTATGGGATGTATTGGGCGTTGATATGGGCAACAATCAGATGACAAAAATAAGTACTTAGCTAAGCTTTGTTTTTGTTTGGGACCCTTTTGTTAGTGACTCTGTAAACAAGTGGGACGTACATGGCATGTAACATCTTGCTGTTATACTTTTGTAATAGGATCTAGTAGTGTTAACTGGTCGTTGGGTCGTGCCGCCCGCCCCGCCGCCGCGCTCCGCCACTTTGCGCGTGGGCCGGGCCGCACGCGGACACGCGATCGCAGCTCAGCGCGTACAGACTCGGTATAGACTTTTCCCCTTTATTTAGCTTGGTCCCTGGCTCTCGCGTGCGTGCCCCAAAGGGGCAAAGCGTAGCATGATTCATGGCATCGTGCATGCCCACTGTAATACTACTACTATATATTTCCTGTCGGTGATATAATATATGGTATACTAAAGTTTACTGCTACATAATAAGGCTTTCATAGTTCTTTATTAATTGCAACTTTGCTGCTTATTTTGTTTTTGTGATAAGCTCACTGCAAGTCGATCGTCAATGCGTGTGCATGAGCTACTCTTGTTGCCGCAACCGTTTTTTGCGGCTGCGACAACGGAGCACTTAAGTATAATTGAGTCAACAGTTGCAAGTTGCTGAAGAAGAGTCGTGGTAATGGTATGCGGATTTCTCGTAAGGGTAACCCTGTTGCAAGTTGCCCCGCGGGGCATGCTGGACCAGAATGCAACGTGCAAACATTGACCGTGTATCAGTGGCGATACCACTACCTGCACGGCATGGATGCTGGCCACTCAGGAGGCAGTACCACTGTGGTAGGGCACTATTTTTATATTTATTTTCGAAACAAGAAGGGCATGATTTTTTTCCTGACGTAGCAAAAAAAGTGAAGAAATATCTTGAGAGAAAAAAACATAAGAACCTGCTTATTGGGCTGAGTATACATCCGCAAATGTGGTCCGTAGGCTCCTAGATCTCGGCCTCTTGGGCCTCCGTGCTGTTTGAGCAAACATATTTATTTTATTAAATCACGGAAATAGCCTGTCAGAGAAAAAGGAACTCACAGAAAAGCCCAATTTGGACAAACCTGTAATTATTCTACTGTGCTTAAACAAGAAGTTTGCTTTGCAGACTCGGCTCCCACTCTCAAGATTGCGAATTAGAAAATAAACCTAGGGACTTGTGATGGGCGCCAGCGTTGTGCACCTCCGGCTACGCGCTTGTTCCAAGATGACGTGGCACTGGCTTCAAGCCAACCGCGTTGGCCTTGCTCTCAGTGATCACTCAGCTATTCGCTGCTACACCTGGCAGGACTCTAGGCAGCGAGGCCACTGTTGCTTTCTTTTACACGGGATAGTTAAAGGGACACACGGTGCTAAGGAGCAAAAGTGGGGTTAATTATATGCATACATGGACTCGAGAAGGTAGAGACACGAGTGTAGCCATCAAAAAATTGGAGCAACCGAAAGATACTTTTTTTGTTCAAATTCTGTTTGTTGTTTTGATGATCATCATAATAAGAACAACCTGATTCGACGTCAAACTTAGAACTGAAAAGGAACAAACAGAATTATGTATGCAGAATTACGTCATGAGAAAGAGCCATCTGCCGCATTTGACATCAAATTTAGAACTGAAGGTATTTGATATATATATCATCAAAAGAAACACTACAAGAGAAACACCCCTTTAGCAACGTATATATGAGTTGCAGAAAGTCCATATAAGCGTTGCTAGGGTCTTTACCAATACATCTTTTATGCGTTGCTAGAAGTGGCGTTGTCTACTGTAGCATACCGGCCCCCCCTCTATCTGGCTCCACGCTCCGCCACTGGGAGGACCTAGCTCTAGTAGCACTCCGGATAGTGTGAAGCCAGTTTGGAAGAAATTTTGGAAGCTACCAGCTCCTCCAAAGGTGAAGTCATTTTCCTGGAAGCTTATTCATCATGGTCTGCCCACTAGGCTCGGCAAGAAATACAGGAAGATAGAGGAGTTGGGTACATGCGAGATATGTGGAGTAGAAGAGGAGGATGATTATCATGCTGTCATGAGATGCGACCACGCGGTGGCACTTCGTGGCGCGATGAGGAGGATTTGGGCACTTCCGGCAGAGGATGACTTGAAGAATTCGGGTCCTGAAGGGTTGCTGAATGTGATTAGCAGGTATGGTGCTGATATGTGTGCGCAGCTGTTGATGGTGTTCTGGCGAGCCTGGTACGTCCGTAATGAGATCTCGCATGGTAAGAGTATGGTTCCGATCCAGTCATCGATATTGTTCCTTACAAACTATTGGGAGGATTTGTGCGGTGTCAGGCAAAAGGGCAAAAGCAGGTGGCGAGCAGAAGGGGAAGCAAACTGTTGGGACTATGGCCATGTCACAGCCACCTCGCAGTCGTAAGGCCAAATGGGAACCTCCTGATGAAGGCTGGGTGAAGATAAATGTCGATGGTGCATTCACGGAGCAGTCAGGTGAGGCTGGCATCGGGATAATCATCAGAGATCATTTAGGAAAAGCTCTTCTCACGTCATGGAGTGTGCCCTTCAACATGACGAGTGCCGAGGAGGTGGAGGCATATGCCTATAGAGAAGGCCTAGCCCTTGCGTTGGAATGGACTCTTAGACCGGCGGTGCTTGAGTCTGACTGCTCGGTGGTGATCAGTTTCCTGCAGGAACCTGAGAAACAAAGGTCACGCTGTTGCTTCTCTATACAAGAGGCCGTGACTTTTGCTGAGAAGCTACCAGCTGCCAAGTTCAAGTATGTCAAAAGGGAGCAGAATGGTGTAGCGCATGAACTCGCCCAGCAAGCGAAGCGGTTGTGTCATAGTGCGGTGTGGCGCGATCGAGTGCTGGCTTGTGTCAAGCATATAGTTGCTCATGATTGTAATGATACATTGAGTACGATTTTTCTATTAGGCGCGTCTGCGCGCGGCGCCTGCGCGCGCACGCTGCCCGCGAGCGGCGCGTGGGGCCGGGGCGGGGTCCGCCTTCCTTTTTTCACGCACTGACGCCACGCCTATGGGCCCCACGCACGTTGATGAGTTTGGGGTGGAAAAAAGTTGGAGGTGGGAAGTTATGTTGCAACTTTTTGAGACAAAAAGTTTCAGAAAAGTTGCACCGAAACTTTTTGAAGACAAAAGTTTCCAGAAAAATTACATCGAAACTTTTCAAGACAAAAGTTTCCTAAAAAGTTGCACCGAAACTTTTCTAAAACAGAAAGTTGGTGGGAATGAAACTTCCCAAAAAAGGAAAGTTGAGGGACTGTAGGAGAATCGTGCGCGCACGGCCTCCATTGAGTAGCTAATAAAGCTCCCTTTTTCCTCGCAAAAAAAAAGAAAAACAAAATTTTTCCATCTAAAAACTAACTGTTCCAGCGGTACAGTTTTATTGTTCCAAAAATACAATTTTGTTGTTTCAACAGTATGTTTTCATTGTTCGAATAATGTGACTGAGATATATACGAGATCTCAGTCACCTAAGAGCTAGCAAATCTGTTTTTACGAACACACAAGAGATGCGTATTATATTAAGAAGAAGGAAATAAATAAAATAGAATCGATGGGCACTTTTTATTTCCTTTTTCTTCTAAAGACACTTTCCTTGAATCTCTAGCGGATCAGTCTCCTTTCTCCGTTAGATTCGAACCTAGTTCAGTTCCCTAGAATACTAGATAATAAATCCACCATGGGATCCATTAGTGCGCGCGTGGCCAGGGTTCATTCGGAATTGTCCGGCTAGGTTACTTGAGCAGGCGAGATCAATCTGCCCTGTGTGGCTTTGTGACGTGGACTAGGGTCCCGATCTTCCGAAAGGTTCTGATAAACAACGATTTGGCGAAGACTTGACACAAATCGATCCGGCTTCTGAACAACACGTATCGAACCCCGCAATCGCAGCACCACGTCTCCTCTAGTTATCGACCGGCGATGCACGGTCGATCTCGTCAAGAAGGCTAATCCTTGCCTGCGAATCGAAGAACACAAGCAAAAACAAGAAAGAATGCAACCAAATTGCTGATATATGATTAAACTCACAAGTTGGGGTCTCACAAACTAATCAACGGCGAAACTGTTCTTGACAGAATAATCTAAGCAAAACCCAAACCCCAATGATGCAGTGGCTGCTGTTTATGAAGACTCTAGGGTCGTGGCTAGACCCCAGGACGCGTCCCTAATGGTCTTCAACATGATACAAAGCCCAAAGGCCAAATTACGGTGACACAGCACTGAGATAGATTCTGAATGTCAACTTGTTTCAACGATTCTCGATGACTCCGGATAAATTTTGACATGACACCGGCGGCATTGGAAATTTTATCAAATTATCTTTCCGTGCATATATAGAACATCCAAAACCGAGCTCATATGCGACCTGGGCTACCGTTTTAGTGCAGACTGCTTCTGTACTCCGAAACGGACTCGAAATCGAATTGGACTGGGCCTCCAACTTGACTCGGACACCTTTTCTGGTCCTCCACGTCTCCAAGCACATCTCCAGCTACCTCATCATCATCTCCATGGTTTCTAACAATAATTAAATCATTAGGTAGTATTTTATTCTCAAAGATATGTAAAGAAGCATTATTTAGAACGAGCTCACCTGTAAATTCGGTTGTCGCGCATAAGCTCTAGAGATTGGACCTTGCATGTACAGCGGAGGAGTATTGATTGTATCCGAAAGAGTGATGTCCTCATCATCCTCCCCCTCTAGAATTGGAGTCGTCCTCGACTCAAGCTCATCTTTTTCTACCATGTATGGCCTCAATGCTAGCAACGTGCTCACCTTATACTCAAGTTCGATGGTTGTATCTGGCAGTTTCATGCTCTCATCATTCTCCCCTTCTTGATAGCAAACTGAGCTCGGTTTGATTAAGTGCATGTAAAAGTTTTCCATCCTTTTACATCAAAAAAAGTTTTCCATCCTTATGGAGACACATGGAGTGATTGTGCTACTCTGTGGAGACAACCAACAATGCTACCATTCTTGTGATTGATCCTGTTTCTTAAAAACAAAATTAGGAGCACTCGACAGGACATGTTCAATGTTAGTGCAGCAAGCTAATTGATTACATTGTTTCACAACACACGGTTTCTTTAGATCTGAACAAATGTAAACTCTATGCACCATAAATACACCATTGTGATCATATTTACCTATGGCATGAAAATTGTTCCTAGACAACAAAGGCAATTTAGATTTGGAAAATATTCCCCTCTCTACAGAACTTAGATCACATAAAACATCAAATTCAATATAACCCAAAGTATTGAGAGAAGACAACAATTTCAGTTCATCGTTTTGAGAGGTAATGAGAATCAAATGTTTAATTTCAGCACAAATAGGTTAGTCAAAAACGGAAGTATCATGTGCATTTACTAATTGTGGCAAAGATATAAGTGAAGCAGCATAACTCCTCTTTATCACAAGGAAAAGCAAGAATATCAACTCGCGACAAAGGTAAATCAAGAGAAGGTTCCACTAGATGTTGCTCTATATTAGCATAATTAGTGGAAAAATTCAGCACATTAAGAGAAGTCTCAGCATCTGTGTGCGTAGCGCTATGGGTATTACCTTTGTCCTCAAATTCAGCAGGAGTAGTAGGTGCATGATGAAATGATCCTTTTAAACTTTCACATGAGGCTATAAGCACCTCATTTTCTTTCGCGACGTCCTCTTCTTTATGTTTATTCTGCAAGATATTAGCTCCAACAAGAGGTAAAGAAACATGTTCCTCTTGTAAGAACTCAGATTTAGATGAAAGTGTTGCAACATCTGAAACAGCCCATTCTTTTCTAAAAGGTTCATTCTTTCTGCTCTCAAATCTTTCTAGATCAGCTTCTAAATTTCAGCAGCAGTCATAGGTACAAGAGTAATTTTGCTGTCTTTGTATTTAAACGAATATCTATTGGCAATCTTATTGTGCAAAATATTATTTGTATAAATCCAAGGTTTACCTAGCATCAAATGACATGCTTGCATGGGTACTATATCAAATTCTGCTGCACTATTCTTGTAAGAACCAATAAAAAATTCGATACGAGCAATTTTAGTTACCTTTATCTTATCACAAGAATTTACCCATCGGTAGTGTGAACATGGGTGCCGCCGTGTGGTCAAGCCAAGCTTCTCTACCAACTCAGAACTTACCATGTTACGGCTACTCTCACCATCAATGATCACACGATAACGTCGATTCATGACAACAAAGGAAGTCTGGAACAAATTGTTCAATTGATTTTGCACCACCTTCTCCATTTCAGAACTCAACACTTGTTGTGCTAGAGAACGCAGCAACTCATCAATTTGAGTGGTGTAACTTGTCATTGTTAGTAGAAAACAAGAAAAAAAATACAAGCAAATGGAAGCATCTTACCAAGCTCTTACAAGTTTCTTACTAACAAAGCAAAGGATACCTGAGGGTGTGATCCAGCGATTGCAAGGGTCAAAATCTGTGTTGTTCAAGGATATATATGGAGCTTGGTAGGCAATATTTATTAGCAAGGATTAGCAAAAATTCAATTCAGGAATTGCAAACTGAATAATAGTCCCAAGCTAGTCTGTGTCACTGGCCTAAACTTGTCTGAGACCTAATTTAAGCTAGTAATAAAACAACTCAGAACAAGGACTCAAAAGGATGCAAGCAATTTTGAATTTTTTCTCTTTTTTTTGTTCTTCTCTCTTTTTTTCCTTTTTTTTGGGTGCGGCTTTTTCTTTCCTTTTTCTGCACCACTTTGCCTTTTGCTTTCTCTTTTTTTAAAAAAAAACAGAAGTGCCGCAATGTATTACAACTCAAAGAACATGCACTGCTGTGCAGGGCCGACCACAGAGATGCTCTCTCAATCAAAACTGGAATCAAAAGTATTTTCTGTCCTCAATAGAATTATGCGCAAGAACTAAAAAGATACCTTATATTAGCAATATCACGACGCAAATCTATTTGCAATGAGCAAGGTCTATCTGTACTGCTCTGTTTCTGATGCAGAACCAACAAGGAAGTTACTTGATCGTGACAGCAAAAATCCAATTCCTATTCTCTTGGGCGCACAACACACAGCCACTAAAAATTATCTGATTTCTTTCCTTACTACTTGTGCAATGTAAGGATCCGACTAGATACAATGGCTAAACTAGATCGACAAACAAGAACCAAGACACGGTGATAACTATGACAGAACGAGGGACTAAAATTCAGTAAAGCAAACCAAACTGAAAATTGTGATGGCACAAAGGGGATGGGACAGCGGAAGATGACGAACAAATATTTTTATGAGGCAATTTTTTCTGGACTCTAGGATGAAACAAAATAAACAAGGATAAGGGTGAACTTATCGGTATACCTGAAGCTCTGATTACCACTTGATGTGGACTAGGGTCCTGATCTTCCGAAAGGTTATGATAAACAACTATTTAGCGGAGACTTGACACAAATCGATCCGGCTTCCGAATAACACGTTCCGAACCCCGCAATCACAGCACTACGTCTCCTCTGGTTATCGACCGGCGATGCACGGTCGACCTTGCTAAGAAGGCTAATCCTTTCCTGCGAATCGAAGAACACAAGCAAGAACAAGAAAGAATGCAACCAAATTGCTGATATATGATTAAACTCACAAGTTGGGGTCTCACAAACCGATGAACGGCGAAACTGTTCTTGACAGATAATCTAAACAAAAAACCCTAATGATGCGGTGGCTTCTATTTATGAAGACTCTAGGGTCGTGGCTAGACCCCAGGACGCGCCTCTAATGGGCTTCAACATGATACAAAACTCAAAGGCCAAATTACGGTGGCACAACACCGAGACAGATTCTGTATGTCAACTTGTTTCAACGATTCTCGATGACTCCGGTTGAATTTTGACATAAGACCGGTGGTATTGGAAAGTTTATCAAATTATCTTTCCGTGCATATATAGAACATCCAAAACCGAGCTCGTATGCGACCTGGGCTGTCGTTTTAGTGCAGACTGCTTCTGAACTCTAAAACGGACTCGAAATCGATTTGGACTGGGCCTCCAACTTGACTCGGACACCTTTTCTGGTCCTCCATGCCTCCAACCACATCTCCAGCTACCTCATCATCATCTCTATGGTTTCTAACAATAATTAAATCATTAGGTAGTATTTTATTCTCAAAGACATGTAAAGAAAGCATTATTTGGAACGAGCTCACCTATAAATCCGGTTGTCATGCATAAGCTCTAGAAATTAGACCTTGCATGTACGGCGGAGAAGTATTGATTCTATGCGAAAGAGCGATGTCCTCATCACTTTGTGCGTCTTCTTTCAGTAATTTTGGTTGATAAATCGAAGTCTCCTTGGGCTTCCTGCTCTGTTTCGCGGGCAGACTTGGAAGCGGAGATGGCCGCCTCCGGCTCCTCCAACTACTTCTTGTTGAGGATACTGAGAAACAGACGCCGCCTCCGCGCTAACGCGTCAACTGTTGCTACGGCCGACTGTCCGGTCTCAAGCCTTGCTTCTGCTCCAGCAGGAACTTCGGTCGCCCGCCCTGCCTCCGTAAGTATAAACTCTACTTGATCGAAGAACAGGAAATTTAGACAATTATAGTGTAGCTAAAATTTCCATTCGCTAGTTCTGTATCCAGGAGTCCCGACCCAATCAGGCTATTTTCGAGATTTCTCTCTGTCCTTAATTTCTGTCGTTGGAGAAGTAATTGTGCTTGTCGTATTGTTATCGCCCAAACAGGAAGACGACATTGGAACCCTCAAAACAAATTTGTTTGGAGATGCTGCACATTCTAGCACTGTTGTTCGCACTATCCGTGGGGTTCATGGCTATGTAAGTTGGTAATTTATTTTATAATTTTCTTGATCAAAGAAGGTATCGCTGATAGTTTTGTCACCCTCTCAGGACGGCGTCACTATAGCCCTTCGCAATCCTCGCCGTACGTGTAGCAGTAGCACATCCTGGCACTATGATGCTAATTAACCGTTGGATTCCTGTCTATGTATTTCTGCTTCTCCTCCACTATGTTCCACTGCTGAAATTTAGATCTTGCAAGTTGCTGGAATTTTCTTTCTTTTTTTTTAAGAAGGCGTCCATGACTTTTCATCTTTTTATCGCCGTATCAAGAAAGTGGGGTTAGAAGGCTCCGTAATCTTCTGCATGGAGCTTCGTCAGGCACGGTGGTTTCTCCTGAACGTGGGATTCAAGGCACTACTGTATACCCACTAGCCTTCATTGCCATAATGAAAGATTTCGTATGCAACACACCAGATTCAAGCTCTTCAAAAGTGACGTCCACAGCGCTTCTAATACCTCTTTTAGTGTCTGTAAAGGAAAACGATCTCTTGTTTTAGGCACCATTCCATTCTGTTTCAGCCTTTCAGGCCTCCGGATCCTACACGTGTCTGTAAAGGAAAACGATTTTTTTTTTGTCACGTAGCATGGTACATCACGTTGCCAATTGTTATCATGGCTGGTTGATTGATTTTGTTACCATTACCATGACACGTTGATTGACTATGGTAGAATGTCCTGGCGCCATTTGTTACCATGGCATTATTGGCATGTTTATGGATATTGGTAGGATGGCACGTTGCCAATCTTTTCTTTCTTTATAAGTGCAACCAACTAAGAGTCTTAATTGCTATTTCTCTGCAACCACGTTGAGCCACATCACCTACAAAACAACAGCCGTTGGATGTCCCGCAGTTACTTGCATCTAGCCGTCAATATCCCCAAGGCATTACCACGTTGCACGCATGAGCCCAACAGCAGTCCACCTGAAGCTGAAAGTGCCACATGGCCCAGACCCACCTCCACCGAACGTCATTACACACTTTCCCTGTCTATTCCTCTTCTGCAATGCACACTGAATTTCCTCTTCAATTGCAGATTAACACTCCTCTTAATTGATTGCTCTCCAACAATTTTTCCACCTCGGTACTGTAACTGATACCACCACACACTGAATTTTCTCTTCAATTGCACATTAACACTCTTCTTCAAGTGAGAAACAGCCCCAAATACTACGGGCGTGAGTTTCCCCTGCTGTGCTTTGCCGCACTTCATTTGGCATATAAATGTGGCAGGAACCTCCCACATACCTCGACCAAATTGCCCTCTCTCTCTCTCTCTGCACAAATGAATGATTGGTTCTCGCAAGTTTCTTTTTGCTGTTATAGGTAATTACGGTATTATTATTTTGTTATTTTGATTTCCTCTCTCATATTCTTAATGTTTCAGAACCAAAATTCACTGAGCATGTTAGTTTAGAGATGTTACGGGGAAAAGTGCTTGCATATGCATACTTCGGTTCCAGGTTTGAGTTTTGACACATTATTTGATAGACAAATTTTGGGCATCACAGATGCCCATTGCACTCCTCGACCACTACTTATTCATCACCTGTTCGTTCGCGTTCAAGGGTATCCCCCCCCAGCAGGAAGCATTGTGGTTTCCTTCTGAGTGGCCGTGGCTTCTCTTAGGGTTCTGATCAATTATTTTTGTTGGTTTAAGCAACTCATATGTTTGGATTAGTTTGTCAGTTTTGCTTCTCTGATATATTTGAAATTATACAGGACATGCCTATGCTGCTTTGGATGGATCTTTTGTTATCATGTTCTTAGTGTTTTTATATGAGCAATAAATACAAATTTCAATTTATCAACATGCGTGAAACCTTAAATGTTTATTTGGCACAGCAACATAATTTATTTTACATTTCCATTCCTGCTTTGTGCTTTCATGCTCGCTCATGCCTTTGGGATAGATGTGATCAGACGAAGTGTTTCATTCACGTAAAGTTGCACTTCATTGTCCTAGGATTTCGGTTTACCATTACATTTATGTAATCAATTAATAGTGAATTAGTTTTCTCATTAGAACCACATTCAGATTATTTCTGAATATTCTTACAAAATATTTAAGAAATGAACACAATTTAAATATTTGCTTAATCTATCAGAACTTACCTTGAATTTCCGCAGCAACGCGCGGAGTATCCATCTAGTTTTTACCATGTTCAAACTAAACAAAAGTAATTTCCTTGTTATAGCCGACAAAAAATCGGCAATCTCATGAAAAATTAGCAACTATAAGCACTGCCACGATTGGGAACAATGATGGAAAGAATTAATTTCCAAAACCAAAAATCTAAAATAAAACTAATACTTATGGGTGACGTCTTGCAGGTGCAAGATTTCTTCTTTTGCATCGAGATCTAGTTAAAATGGACGGTCCACAATAATTTGGGACTACCGTAACAAATGCCATCTAAAATGATTTGAAACCATTAAAGAAACAACTTCCTCCAATGATAAGTTTTATTTTTGTTGTTTCATATGCAAGTCATGGTATTTAATTCTTTCATGATCGATAGGGAGCTCGTGAAATAAAACTCAATGGCTTCAAAGATGTTGCCAATGATTTCAAAATTTTGGAAATAGTGCAACACTAGTTTCATCTAGATGAAACCACTTCCCTCTATTTCTTCATAAATCTCACGCCACCTCATCATTTTTTGCCTATGTGGCACCTCATTTATTGAAAATGAAACTCCTATTAGGAGTAGCCTTAGGATTAGTACTGCTTGTTTAGGCTATTCTCAATGTACACTTTCATTTCGTTGTTTCCAAGACTAAATATTAGGAAAGAGAGCTAGCTTCATGAGGATAAGGACTCAAAAGTTTACCTTCTCTCTTCTTATAATTAGCTTGCCAAGTCAGCAAAAAATACATACGTGACATAAAATTAATGCTTATGAAAAAATGCATTGAGACCGGCCTTATTCAATGTTGTTTCTCTCGTCCATGTTCATCTTTTCCCGCGACCATATTGATTGATGGTATTCATGGAAGGATCTTCACCAGTTACGAATTAAATAAATTGAGATATTTCGTGATGCGTAGGACAATAGCGGTACCGCCTCCTGTTATAAAATCATATGCCGCCTCCTGTTCTAGCTTCGTAGACAGTGGCAGCGATCGGAAGAGACTCTTTTTTTGGCTGTGGCTGCAGCAGCGGCTGTTTCCTACTATCAGTGCTACAGTAAACAGCGCTGCGCCGCTGCAGCTGCAGCTGTTCCGATCACTGCCAGTGCCCCAACAGTCCCAATTGTCATAAGCTATACCAACATGAGTGGAACCAAGGAATGGAAAAGGAAAAAAAAAAGAAAAGGCACACGGAAGATGCAATGCGTTGCTCTGGGAATTGGAGACTTTAGGAACCGCATGTCCGCAGACTGGTTAAGGACATGGGCACAGAACAGTTGGGCAGTCCAACGGACGGGAGTCGATCACTTGGCGCACAATCATGACTGCACGGATTCCCCACCTTCCAGAGCCTGAATTCGGAAGCATCTGGACTAACCAATAATCTAGTGATTCGGCCAACAAGAATGAATGATGATCACCATTATTGCGGGTGCAATGCACTGATCTCCGACTTTCATTATGCTCCAAAGATATCTAAAGTTCACCTGTCCGCTTAGAATGTCCCTTTACTTCTGTACGATAAACAACGTATATAGCCTCATGCATTTAGTGCCTCGAAAAAAAAAAAACTCATGCATTTAGTGTTGCACTTTTTTTTTTTTTGAAAATATGAAAAAAAAATCTATATGGATGGTGATTTAGACCGAAATCTAGATGAGAAACTGAGACAAGTTCGAGGATCCTTAGTGCATTTCACTCTATTAAGAAAGCATAAAGAAGGCTTGGTTCGAGAGTTTGGCGGACATTTATCTTTGGACCTAATCTGGTAGTGACGCTAAAGACAGCAAATACGAGTCATCTAGGCAAACCTGAAGACAGCAAATACACGCCATCTAGACAAACCTGAAGGCAGCAAAGTCTCGAGAAATTAAAAGAGTTATCCAAGAGACGTCGACCACTAATTTTCAATGTTAAGGATCAAGTGTACTTCCAGGTTTGTCCCACAAAAGATGTTCATCAGTTCGGGATCAAAGGGAAGTCGGCTCCACATTATATCGGTTCTTATTAGATCACTAAGAGATGTGTCCCGTTGGATATTGCGCCTTGTCAAGGACCAACAGTATCATGCATCCATTCATGTCATGGTCAGCGATATGGAGCAGCCGCGTAAGCCAACCTCACTTATCCCAAGCATCTGGTCCGTCAAGATACTTGACAGACAAGATCAGTCACAAGAAGTAAAATAGGCAAGTTGTACAAACTGCAACGGAGTAATCACTCTAAGCTTTTCTCTCACTCATGAATCTCGGGACAAGACCTTTTTTAAAAGGAAGGGTTGTGACATCTCTGGTGTCACTAAGGCCCCCCGTCATGGAAGAAAATTCATCAGTTTCTACCATAGAATACTCAACCCCTGAATCAAAGCTCAATTGAAACAAGTTAATCCAAAATTACTCCAATATTAGTCAAATTTCAACTTTGTAAAGCAAAGTTTTACAATACAAATGACCCTTGGGAAAAATCACGCACATTCTATCAGTCCATTAAGGAATTATAGAATGTTGGCAGAATTTTTTGTCGCTGTTTAGGTGTTTAAATAAATGCCTAAAACTTTCAAAAGTGACGAATTTTGACCAGCTGCCATTTGAAATTTACTCAACAACGTCCCGTGCATGTTACACCATCCTGTTCATCACATCATTCTCTATCACCTAACAAAAGTTGGTAATTTTTTGTGCACGTTTACTAATTTAATTAGTGTGCACAAAAGTAGGGAAAAATCATTGACTTGAAAAAGAAAAATCTCAGCGGGCCCACCTGTCAACTGCCCAGTTTGTCCTCCACCTCCACAGAGCAAACCCGCTCCTTGTCCCTCTCCGCTACAGAGAGCCGTTTCGCTTCTCTCTCGCTCTCCCTCGCAACCGCCGGCCGCCAAGCAAGCGACACCGCCGTCAGCTGCCGCAGAGCAGCCCCAGTCCGCGCCGCTTCACGCAGAGCACCGCTTCTAGCTCACCATGGAATCCATTCCCCCAAATCCCCCGTGAGCAGGGAGATCGACGCGGTTCTTCCCTGAGCCCGGCGACCCGACCCTCTCAGGCCTCGCCCGTGGAATTCGACCGCCACGGTGAGCATTCCTCAATTTTTCGCGTGGGTAGCTGCCCAACATTCTTGCGCGCGTCCCTAATCCTCTATTTCCGCCTGTCCGCAGCCGTACGCGGAGTTCTTAGAGTTTTCCCCCACCTCGCTGCTGCGGAGAGGGGGGTAGCAGAGCACAGAAGGATGGTTTCGTGCAACCAGTGCCGGCAGGCCCAGATGCGCTCGTCGTGCTGCAGAGGGGCGCTTCCTCGCCGTTCGCCCCGGCTCAGGCGCCGCCCCGAAGGCGTGGATCTCATCAGCGCCCTGCCCGACGACCTGCTCTTGCAGATCCTCGTCCGCCTCCGCTGCACCCGCGCGGCTGCCCACACCAGCCTGCTCTCGCGCCGGTGGCGCGGCCTCTGGACTCGCCTCCCCGAGCTCATCTTCCACAAAATCTGCCCTGGCCCTCTAGACGACGCGCTCGCCATGGCCAGTACCACCCCCTTGCTGTCCCTCCTCCAAATACACATCTACAACAATCACAGTCTGGCACCGGCTCGCGTCTCTTCCTTGATCCAGGCTGCCGCGAGGCTGGCGCCCGCGACGTTCAGGGTCCTCTTCTACGGCGACATACTACACAACCGCATTAAAGATGCAGTAGAGCTGCCCTGCTTTCATCGCAATACGGGAATCTGGCTCGACGTGTCGGACGTCCATTTCACGTTGCCAGTGCCTGGAGATTTCCCGGTGCTGGAGAGGCTCTCCCTCCATTCATGCAAAATCGACCTTGCTGACCTGATACCTCGCTGTCCCCGTCTGCGCAAACTCTGGATTTTCAGTTGGGTACTCCAATCGGTAACAGTCCACGCGCCCTTGCTCGAGGAACTGGATGTGTACAGCCGCGGGCGAATTCATCGGATCGACATTTCGGCCCCTTTGCTCAAGAAGTTGCGACTCCATGCCGGTGGTGGTCTGACTACTCCCAGCAATGAGTTTAGCTTGTCATATTCGGCGCCAGTGGTTGAGGAGCTCTCATGGGAGTGCGATAAGTTCTCAAACGTTGGGTTTGGTCAGTTTTGGCGCCTGGGGAGCCTGAGCCTCAAAACGCAAGAGATTCCTGTCAACAGCAACAATCTTTGAATAAGTCAAGGAAATACTCTGACTTCTCCAATTGTTAGGATGATCACAAGAGCAAGTTATGTCGCATGTTTCATGTTCACTAACCTAAAACAAAATTCAATGCAGTGTATGTCATTGTCGGTCGATACCAAAGGCCCAATCACAGGCACGGCGCCAAAAAATTGATCAAACATGCTCATTTTACTAAAAAGACAGAACGAATAATTACCTTCCACACCTCTACCTTAAGGATTTGAACAAAATTAGAAACTCCAAGTACATGCAGTACCATTGGTCCATAAATATGCTCTGGTCTGGTGATCTTTAGCTCCAGAATTGAAAAGCTGGTAACAAGAAATTTGGACATCGCTTGTGTGATGCTCTGGGATGGATCTGACAAAATATCCTACACAAAAATTTGGTAGCAAAAAGCAGTAGGAATGAGAAATCAATTTAGTCAACAGGAAAGAGAAATTGGGCATGCGAGGAGACTTATACTGGTCACTATGTACAGGGAGAGGACATTGACACGAGAGCGCTGCTGCTGCTGCTGCTGCGGACATGAGATTTCCCTGTTGTTTGTGAGAGAACGACGAAGTTGATCTATTGAAATTGATACTCAGAAGTGCGACAATCTTGGAAGAATGGCCCTGTTCTTTTCCAGTGAGGTCCAACCCAGTAGGAATAATTGCATGGAAGTTTATCATGCATCAAAGGCATATCCTTCTGTGGCATGCAATATTTATAATTGTGCTGGTGAGCTGGTGTCGTATGCATGATCAAGGTGCTTGTAGATGTCACATAGGGCGCGTTCGGCAGCCGGAAAAGCCTCCGGCTGCTGCTGATGCTGCTGCTACAGTATGCGTGTTGCTACAGTGTCTATTTCCTCCGCTACAGTGTTCTCTCTCACTATTCAAACTGCAACTGCAACTGCATCCTCCAACCGAACACCCCCATAGTATGGTATGCTTTCTTCTATTTGGGTACTTTGGGTACTTCTAATCCCGGCACTTTTCTCTTCATCATTCTCTATCTGTCGCGGTATACCGAAGACAAATAAAGAAATCAGAGAAAAGATCAGAACCGGCAGCAGGGTAGCCCGTAGTTGTTCTTCGCCTGTAGCCTGGTCTGGTGGTGCGCCCCGCCGCCTTGGTGCAGCCGCGCCGTTCCAACGCGGATCGCAGGTGTGCGGGCCCCTCCGTAGAGCGAGTCCGCGGCAACCCATGGGGCACGGCGCGTCCGTGCACGGACTCATGCGGCGTGACGCGCTCGACGAGGCATGGCGGCGCGAATCAGATCGATGCGCGGAGAGTCAACCCGTACTGCAGGACGCTAAGGATGTATTCGTTGCATAGGGTCTAAATTTTAGAGGATTTTTTAATGAATATTGTAATTATAAATAAAGTTTAATGACAAAACTAATTTCAGGACTCCTCTCGAATTCGTGAGACGAATCTAATGAGAGTAATTAAGGTGTGATTAGCAGATAGTTACTGTAGCATCACTGTAGCAAAACATAGATTAATTAGGCTCATTAGATTCGTCTCGTGATTTAGAGGGGGGTCGTGACATAGGTTTTGTCATTAAATGAATAAAAATATTCTTAAATAGAAAGATTCTCTTCGATGTGACAGGTCTAAACTTTAGAGAGGGGTGCAACGAATGCGTCCTAAAGCGACGATGAGCAGTGGATTGATGGGATCGGCCGCGAACCAGGTGCGCGGCCCCCGGCGAAGATTGTGAAAATTGATCTTCCCAGAGTTAGTTTACAGGATGGTAACCCTCTCTGATGCCATGTAAGAAGAATAAATTGCGTATAATAGTGGATTGTATTGCATTAAGCTTCTTGACAGGTATATATAAGAGTATATACCTTGAAAGACAAAGCACATTCAGAATACATATAGCAATCCGTAATATACAAATATCTAACTTACTAAATATACTTTAACATCTCCTCGCCTCCACCTACGCCGTTCGGACCCGGCTCGCAACACAGGCTTGGGCCTGCCCTCATCTCAGTGGTCGTGGGCTCGTGGCATTGGGCCATGGTGCTCTCGCGCTACCACCTGCAGTTCCGCCAGGTCCTGGTGAGCTCGTTGTCACTTTAGCCCCTCGCCAAGGTACGCATCAGCATCAACTTGAAGCGGCACTTGCACCGATAGGCTCTCGGACACGGACAACAGCGCGAATGTGCTGCCCACTCATACATGCGGCCGCAGCTCCTATTGTGCGGTTCTCGTTGCCCTCCATTTCATGAGATGACCAACCACGAAGAGAGATTAGGTCACTTTCGAGTCATGTACATTTTTTTAGATAAAGAGAACTCTATTTCATCAAACAAATAAAAACATCTCGACCTCTTCATCTTTCGATGAATTTAACTGTCAATTATTACAAAGTTTTACTATGTGTAGACTCCGTCTACCTCATAAAACAAATACCAATCACTCAAAGCAAAGTAGAAAGCATAGTAAAAAGTTCATCTTTAACACAACCTATTACTAAACTTCCACCGTGTTTGGCAAAGATATCTATTGTCACCATCTCCAAAAGTCGGCATGCCTTTAGCATGGAAGTTCTTCCCTCCTCTTTTTGGAAAAGCGATTATGTCCTCATCAAGTACGTTCCCTTGTAAATTACCTACATAGGTGTTAATATAGATTTTTTCTCAAAAACAATATCATTATGACTCAACTAAATAATCCAGCACACAGAACTGATCCCTACTAGTATTTGGTTTTTTTCCCTAGGCCGAGATCCCTTCAACCAATCACCAAACATATTAACAACACTAGTTGGTGGTTTAAGGCCAAAAGAAAGTCAATCAATCTCTAAATAAGTCTAGCGAAACTGCACTCGAAAAAAAGATGTTGTATAGTCTCTAAGTTACTACAAAAACAACATTTATGATTCCCGTTCCAGTTTCTTTTCGCTAGATTATCTTTAGTAAGAATAACTCCTTTATGTAAAAACCAAACAAAAACTTTAATCTTCAGGGTACCTTAATTTTCCACAAAAACTTATTGTTGGTAACAACAGTTGTATTAAAATAGCTCCGTACATTGACTGAACTGTGAACCTACCACATTAATTCAAAGACCATTTGAAAATGTCAGATTCCTCAGATAAATGTATATAGAGTATTTATTCTCAAGATTATGCCAAACAACTAACTTGTCGCCTACTAGAGCTCTCCTAAAAGAAATATTCAAGCTTTGTACATGGAGAGGACAAGACTGATAAGTACACCGTTCGGGTTGTGCGATGAAGGAGTGGTGGCGGCGATATGATGTGGTCTGACAGCCTGCTTGCTAGCTAATTAGTAGTTAAGGATATTTAGGGGGTGTTCGTTTCTTTAGGTCTAAATGTCACATCAAAACTAATCTTATTTTAGACGTTTTAAATAAGGCTAATTAAAAAACTAACTGTAGAACCTTGTATTAATTTACGAGACGAATCTAATGAGGGTAATTAAGCCGTGATTAGACGATGGTTACTGTAGCATCACTGTAGCGAAACATAGATTAATTAGACTCATTAGATTCGTCTCGCAAATTAGCCCACATCTGTAAAAAAGTTTTATAATTAAACTTATTTAAAACGTTTAAATAGTAAGATTAGTTTTGATGTGACCTTTAGGCCTAAATTGTCGAACACCCCCTTAGATATTTGACATGCAAATGTTCCTAACCAGGATCTGCCATTGCAAAAACGATAATGAGAAATGTGCCATCGGGTTTGCAATCTTACACATACTTGCCATTATTGATTTGTCAATGGGCAACGGATGCGTGAAAAGACTAAAATGCCCCGGTCTTCCTCCTCCACCCAGATTTTCATTTTCTTTTCTTATTTCTTCCTCCCACGTGACCCGATCTCCCCCCTAGCTAATTGGATCAAAGGAGTTCATACGTTGACACATGGACTTGCAGCTGCTGCCGAGAATAGGAACTACCTCAAGTACATGTACTGAAGTGCCGCATCAGGCACCAATCAATGTATTGCGTGAGATATCCGCTTTCAGCGGCAGCTCATTCAGGTGCACACGGTGATGAGATAAAAAGACAAGGGTAGTTTGGGCAATATGAGAAAAAGTTAACGCAAAAATCTAACAAAGTTGACAGCGAGGGCAAATATGTGTAAGAATTGTAACATAAATGGTAGATACTACCTCCGGTTCAATATGTTAGCATTTGTGGCGTTTGAATTTTGTATCAAATTTATAAGCATTCTTACGCCATATGGGACCCACAGTCATTACTTTCCACCCCACCCAGCCGCAAAAGCCTCGTGAAACCTCATCTCTTTCCGTCTTCTTCCCCAACCTTTGCTTTGCCTCTCCTTCCCCAGCAGGGCGCTGCCGCTCCTTCCCCAAACCAGGCCGACTCTCCGCGCCGGACCCAGACCTCATCTCCTCTCACGCCGGCCTCCCCTCTCCATCCGTTTTCACCTCCCACCCCTTCCATTGGGCGAGATCTACGCCGCGCAGCTGCTCCGTGAGGCGCCGCAGACAGATGCTCGCACGGGCTCGGACCGCACAAGAAGCGGTGGGGCTGGACGGCGAGGAGACGAGGTCGCGGCGTCCTCCCTCTGCATGATGAAGTCGTGGCCGCAACTCCGCGCGACTGACGACTCGGCCGGGGAGCAAGCGGTCCAGGCGCCGGGGCGGCGGTGGAGCTTCGATGCTGCGACCGATGAGCGTTGGGGACGAGGCCGCGGTGGCGTTCTCCCTCCGCGCGACGGCGTCTTCCCTCCGCGTGGTGAAGCTTGGCCGCATCGACGACGGAGATGGCCGAGGCGGTGCTCAGCGATGGTGTTGGGATGAAATGCATTGAATGGACTATACTGGAGAGGGAATGATTAGGGGTAGCAGGGTCTTTTCTCATCCTCCTTATTTCAAGTTTGAATCCTTGGAATGCTTATATTGTGATCCGGAGGGAGTATCTTATTAGCTGAGAACATTTGCAATGGCGTATATATCTAATTATTCCTAGTAGTAATACACATTGTGCGTGTCACGTGTGCTTGGATCAAGGATGGATCAAGTATTATATTTTCTTCGAGAAACAAAACAGAGCTCGGCAGCTGAGACTGGTATGACCCCTCAAGGTACAAGCTGGCCGTTATTGCACTGGCTAATGCTTGAAAGCAGGTTGCCTTCTCACTCTGGTAGCCTGCTCGAACGCATAAGCCATCTCAATTAACCTCGGCTCGTAGCCCTTGAGCCCACCGAAGCACATCGCAAAGGGGACTCCCTGTTTGTCATAGCCTGCAGGCACGACGATGCCCGGATAGCCGCCGATGGCGAGAACAGAGGAGGCATCGCTGTTGGGCGCCACGATTGCATCAAGTTGGTGCTCTTTCATCAATTTCTCCAACCCATTGGTGGATAACTCGTTAAGCCTTCGGATTGCCTCTCTCTCCACCTTGCCGATGCCGTCGGTTTTCTCGGCCGCGATAAGATCAGGCTGCCCAAAATCTTTAAGTCTCTCCTGCAACATATAAACTACGTTTAGCGATGCATACAGTGGGAATCACCGGCATGACTCTTGCTTTCAACGATGTAAAGTCCTGAAGTAAAAGGGTCCAGTTTACCTGTACTGGGTGTGCATTGTTGAACGCTATGACTTCTGCAAGGGACCGGACCGGGGAGTACAACAGGTCTGACAAATAAGCGTTCAGGCTTAACTTGAACTCCGCACTCATCGCAATAGTCTCTTGGGTATAGAGATCAGTCCAATTTAACGCGATATCAATATCCTCGATCACGATGGCCCCATGTTGCCTTTCATGAAGGAAATGTAGGAATTAACAACGATTGATCATAGTCAGAATAGTTTCCAGAATACGTACTTTGTTGAACGAGGTTTAACTCACCTAGCTAGCAAATAGGATCTGACAAAGTTTTGTTTGATGTAGCATCAGAACAGGCTATGCATGCAAATATAACCGCACATCAAATTTAGAGCAGTTTTACGGTCAAAAATAATTTCTATTAGCTCCTCAAAACTAACGTCCGTTAGTTTCCAAATTTATGCATTTTGGATGTGCATTAAGTTTGCATGTATGCCCAAATATTTAATCCGAATATTTGGAGGACATTTATTTTAGGAGTGGTGAGAGCTATTACCTCATTGTTCGGAGATGATTCTGGTACACTCCCAGATCCTGAGCATCAATACCTTGAAAAAACACATCAGGAACCCCTATCCTTTTGCCCTTTAATCCGTCCATCTTTAGGAACTGACTGTACCCACCACGCGGGATGTACTTGGATGCTGCTCGAGTGGCTTCAGCGTCAAGCGCATCATAGCCGACAATGGTGTCCAACACATGGACGGCATCAGATACGGTACGACACATGGGTCTGCCACATATGACAACAAAATTAAAACAATGTAGTTTAATTAGCCACAGTTTCAAACCATTCTCGACTTGCATGCGATCGATGCGGAGCTAGAGATTGTCCAGATCCCGGCGAGATGGGAATGAGAATGACATTAATAAAAAAAAGTAATGCCAGTTTTGCTTAATTACCCGATGGTGTCTTGCCTCGGCGTGATGGGAATGACCCCCGATCGGCTGGTTAGCCCGACAGTCGGTTTGATGCCAACCACGGAGTTGGACGAGGAGGGGCAGAGTATAGAGCCGTCCGTCTCCGACCCCAGCGTCACCGCCGCCATGTTGGCAGCTGCGGCGACGCCTGGCCCGGCGCTCGACCCGCACGGTGTGGCCGAGAGAACGTATGGATTCTACAACGTCATGTGGATCAGTAAGACATTGCAATCAAGGCATTGTGCTCACTCCCTTGATGCTTCATGCATTGCTTAATAATGGCATTTCAGAATCCATCTATTCTATATTATAGTAAAACCTTTTGAATAACTTCCCAGCTCTAATATTGGGGGAACATAGCCCGCGGAAAATAAGACATCCAGAAATGCACCGACAACACCAGCATTTGAAGAAAGAAAACATGTGAAGTTAGTTGAGACTAGTAAAATTTACCAGGGTCTGGCCGCCGCGCGCGCTCCAGCCGTTCTCAACGGGCCGGAAGTTGGACCACTCGGAGGGGTTGGCCTTGCCGAGGATCACCGCCCCCGCGCGCCGGAGCCGGCTCACCACGCCGGCATCGCGCCGGACCACGGAGCCCAGCTGCGCGAGCGAGCCGGCAGTGGTGTTGAGCCGGTCGCGCGTGGCGATGTTGTCCTTGAGCAGGACGGGGACGCCGTGCAGGGCGCCGATGCGTGGGCTCCGGCCTCGGTCGCGCCGCCTGCGCGAGCGCGTCCGGGTTGACCTCGATGACGGCGTGGAGCAGCGGGTTGAGCGCGCTGATCTGGTCCAGGTAGAACCGGACCAGCGCCGTCGACGTCAGGCTGCCGTTCCGGAACCCGAGCTGGATGGCGTCCACGGTGGCCTCGTGGAACTCGAACCCGCCGCAGATGCCGGCGGCGGCGAGGACTGCCACGACGGCGGCGAGCGCTCGGAGGAGCCGCAGCTCAGCCGCCATGCTGGGTAAGCTCAGCTGTGCACCAGTCAGTGGACTTGGCCCTCTGTGTGGTCTGATTTTACTACGACGACCTTTCTCTTGTTTCTACTCTTGCCGTCGGTGTTTGAGCACCTATACACTTGTGTTGGTACCCTTTTTTTTTTTTGGTTTAACTAGTTCTCTTTTTGGCAAGTGGGCAGACAACGCCGTGTGTGCAATGTGATGGATGATGGCGTATTGTATGGTTAAAATCTAGCAGCATCCTCGTGCGACGACCGTTGGATGTTTGCACGTGAGTTGCATTTGATTTAAGGATAATAGCTGTAGCACCAAATTGCACTTATCCTCAACTCCAGACTCCAGTCGATTGGTGGCCTATGACTCCAGCTCTGTTTCTACATGTGTCGTTTCTCTTTGCGGATAAGTTTTTTTAGTCAGGCATGTTTGTTGCTCTTAACCCATTTGTGTTCCTTCTAGATTTGTTACTATATTATAAGATGTTCCAAGGCACTTTGTCGGGGTTGGTCACAGTTTTCTACAAAATCGGTATAAATCATTGTTTAGCAGTTGTATCACAATGGAGGCAGCACGATGAAGACCCCAATACTACGTTGTTTAGCGCTGGCTTCGCCCCTGCCCCATCATGTGAAGTTCGCCCTATATATGGCCTACCATATCAACGAGTCGTTCCTCATCAGGCTGTCGTTCTTGGAATTGAGTTGGATGTCGTCGACGATGGCTTCGTGGAACACGAAGGTGCATGCCGCCGGATTCATTTTTGTGGTTTATAGCTGCAGCTCAACCATCCTATAGTATTTTTTTCTTTTTCATTTTTTTCAGTTTTCCCCACCATACGACAAAGCTTCTTTAATTTAACACCTTCACCGGTGACTTTGCCATCACCGTCTACTTTGAGGTCTCTTGCTTCCTTCGAGGTTAGGTTTAACTGTTGGTGTTTTGTCGTAATTATGAAATGATGCTGGTTGCTTGAAGTAATAGAATCTTAACTTATGGGTTTGTGAAAGGGGAGTCATTTTTTTAATTGTTATGTTTTAGAAATGGCATAGGTTTAATTCTAACGGTTTTGTTGTTCATAGACAACTTACTCTAGGAACAGGTAGAGTACTAATTAATTATACGAGTCACTATTCAGCCACAGTGCTGCGCGAAGGATCTATCTCTATGTGATCATATTCTTGCTATTAATTCCTTTTACGACCATCATGTCATTACAATTACTCAAGTCTAATAATTCGGTTTTGATAACAACATTCAAAACTTGGTCAATAGATCGGCTAATCACACAATAAATGCCTTTTACATCATTGGATGTCAATATATACATATCACTACAAGATTCATTATCTTTCCCGACAGATTAACTAGAGTGGGCGACAGTTTTTTCATTCTTTAGCTTTCTTCTTGAGTGGCCAACACTATTTGTAGTACAAATTGGTATATTTCCCTACAGTTTTAAATAATTACCAACAACCTTATTCCCTACAAACTCATCACCCACAGCTATAGTACTTGTGACCTAAATATACTACAAACTGTTGGGCATTTGGTATTAAACTGTGGGGAAAAGTTAGAAGTCTTGTAGTGTATTGTCTTTATTTTTCTATTTTGACATGACATCGATCTATATACTATTCTTTCTGTTTCCGTTTCTTTCATAGTTGCCTTCTTCAGCTGCCAGACATTGGATCCCATTATTGGGTACACCATGTTAAAGCATGCAACGATGTGTGAACTATTGCACTGTCTCATTGTTATTATTTTTTATACCATCATCAATAAATCTAGCATGCCATGTTTTACACTATTAGTCATTTTCGATTGCCTCTCTAAGACATTAGCATCTTAAAATCAAATATCCTTATTCCCCAATTGCTAAGTTGTGGCGAGCGGTGACTTAGAGTGAAGTTCACTTCAATAAAATGGAAAATTGTGCGAAGTTCACTTGGCTACGCCTCAAATATGATGGAACAAAAATAAAAGAACAATTTTTTGGGAGAATTGTAAAAGAAAAGATTGAGCCTTGGCTCTATAAACAACTAATCCAGACTCGACAAAACAGAAATCTGCTCAATTCGGAGCCGTGGTCCTCGTGGTAGGAAAGATGGAAAGGCACGCACGCCTTGCACCTGCACGATTGTCTCATTTCCCTTTTTACCCCGGCGTGCCGCCCGTCTCCGGCTTCATCCGCCACCCCGTCCCCACTGCGCCCACTGCACGGGTGCGCGTACACCTGGTACACGAACCCAGTGGCATCGACGGCTCCCGTACCGTCGCACAGACCTGGAGGAGACGAGCTGCCCTTAGTGGAGTTCGGTCCGTGGATCCGGTACACGGACGACCCGCGACCTAACACATTCCACCTTCCTCGATATCTTGACCAAAATTTATTCCCTTCTCTCTTTCTCTCCTATTTTCCGTTCCGTTCTTGCGCAATCTCTTTCCAGGTCGAGCGACCCAGCTAGCGCGGAGCAAAAGGGATTCTGGCTCCTTTTCCCGTTCCGGATTGTGAGGTTCGAAGCCAACTTTTATCTGTTCCTGTACGCATTTTTTTCCTTTTTGCGAGGAAGTTCCTGTACGCATTTTGGCCTGATTTTGCTGCGGCTGTTTGGGTTGGGCGGTTGTTGCGTCGTTGCTACAAATGGGTCTGGTCTGATCCGTGGCCACGAGCGGATTCTTGGAATCATGGTGCGATTCTGAGGCGAAGGGTAGTGCTCGTGGTCGCTCCTGCCCTGTTTTGGTGCAGCACAGCTTAGGGTAGTTCTAGTCCTGCTTACCTGATTGATTTTGAACAACTGAACCCAGTTTTTTTGTTACCGAATTGGTAGAGCTGTCCTTGAGGTGATTTATGAGGTGTTTGTAGCTACTTTAATTGCAACCGCTTCACAACTTTGTCAGATTTGTTGTAACCGGAGGTTTGGTGGGAATGTGAAGCGCGGTGGATTAGTTTTGGCCTTGCTGGATGTGAGAGGGTTCAGAAGAGGATAACCAATAATACATGTTGTTGTGGTGGCAGGGAAAAGTAATGTAGGATTTGAGTAATGCCTAATAACGACCGGTATGTCATGAAAGTGGTAGTGAATTTTGCTTGTGGACAATTAGCTAGTTTCTGAAGATAAGATACTTTTTAACTTCACGAGGCAGAGTAATATTACAGTACTAGGTAGCACATACTTGATATTTGTTAGTTTTTCGTATCTGGCAACATGCCCATTAAACTGCTGCTAAAACCTCATCCAGATAAATAGATCTTGATCGGTTTCTCTCCCATAATGAAGGCTGTTAAAAGAAGTTCCGCATTTCTTTTGTTGCTTATTTAGCTTAACAATTTGGCAGTTCAATTACTTTACCTTTTTGTATCCCCTGTTACTACACATATAATAGATTTGGAATGTTGCGGTAGTACTAGACATTGTTCTATCAGATGCGGCTAGAACTTATTTGTTATATGTAAGCATATTCTGATAAGCATTCTTGTTGACCATGTGCTGGTTGAAATTGTAGTTTATAAGCATTGCATCTTTGCATGGTGTACACATTCAGAGTTCGAGTTTCTTTATATTTTACCAGGCCTTGACTCAAACAATTCAGACCTTGTGTTTCATACGTAGTGTTACTCTGTGTTTGGGGATTCCGCTTAGTGTTATCTCTATACTTTGGTGCTGAAACAAACATCTCAATAAGTGTATGATGAGTTGTGTTGGGGATGATGTCCATGAGAAAGTTAAGTGGCTCTATTCTCAACTTAGAGATTACTCAATTTGATGAATTTTCAACTAACTTGGTTAAAAACTCATTATCTTCGTTGTCTGCTCTACAATTTTTTAATACAAAAACGTATCTCAAACAGAACCCACGCGTGATTTATTATTTCATCACTTTTTATTTCTTCGATGTTATACCTAATTTAAGCTAGAGTTTCATAACAGTTTCTCTTCTTTTTCTCCAGAATTAAATATGCTGTGAGATGGATATTTGAAGCATAAGAAGTCAAAACAATATCCTTGTTAAAAGGTTCATTTAGCACACTGAATGGCTGATACATCTGCATGACAACTTTGTTGAGCTTATATGGGGTAGGTGCTCTTCATATGTACTAAAAGGAAGAAGCTTATTTTTGAGGAATTCGAATGAGGATTTTGTATGATCCTATTATACCAGAACTCTATATTTTCCAGTGAACATGTTATTGTAGATCATTTGAGCAATTCCTACCTCAAACATACCTGATGTTTTCTTTATGCAGAACAGTGGCTGTGTTGGTAGTTTAAGAAAACCTCAATCAAGTCCAGATTCTAAACAGAAAGGATCTTTAAGAAAGAAGCACCGATATTCGTCTATTGGAAAAGGAAGGCGATGGCGATTGGGTCCAGAAGCAATGGAGAACAATGCTAGCATATCTGTTTCTCTTGAGGGGAATATCTCTTCAATTCCAAACTCAATAGTCAATGATTCTAAAATGTCAATGGAAAATGGCATAGATGCTTCATTCATCAACCATGGTACGGTATTCTGAATTTTTGGTGTACTGGGTTGCTCTGTTGAATATTGTGTCTTGTTTACTTTGCTTTTTTCAGGGGAAGCTATATTTTATTGAATGTTGAACCTTGTTTACTTTAAGTTTCTGCAAGAGAAGCTATATTAGTTTTCAACTTCTGGAATCAAACAGTAGATGTTATATTTTGAGCTAATTGTATGGTCTATGATACCCTTTAGTAGGAATTTGAATGATCAAACTGAATAGATACCAGAAAGTCATGTGCTGGATTGATTATATATTGTCCTTCTGCAGCTGCTGAACATTGGTCTGAGATGAGAAGACAATGGGTTAGACATCAGGCAGAAGTTCCAGAAAAGACACCTCGAGAGCCAGTAATAAGGTTTCTGATCCTTTTTCACTGGCCTGAATTACAATGTTAATTAGAACTCGAAATCCAGAGTCAAGGAATCTATAATTGGCCTGAATTACAAGTCTTTGCTGTATTGACTAGTTTGGTTGTTTTTCTCAAAGCATTTTAATTCCAAGTTACTTCCAATCATTCTATAAAGTTTTGGAACAAACCCAATAGTTAAGTTGCATTTCTTTTCTCAATGCATGGATTTGGTACAGTATTTGGTGCCCAAACTAGTCAAATAAAAGGTATTGTAGCTTATTTCGCAGCTTATTTTTAGCTGAATAAGATGTCTCGAGAAATCTTTGTCATATGTTCAGCACTGGATGTACTTTTTCTGCCAGATACAACAAAGAACTGTTGGAGCAGCTAACAACATTAGCAAAATTGGTTTGCTCTAAAGATATCATATACTCGTTCCCAAATACAGCTAGTTTTAAGTTTGTCCTAAGTCAATTGTTCTTCACTTTGACTGTTAGTAGCAACAAATTCATAAAATTATCGACGTAAAAATGATATTACTAGATTGACCCTGAAACAAACTATCTTAATATGCGACTCTTCCGTTGTCAGTCTTTATGTAATTTTAGCTATTATGGTCAAAGTTAAACAATGTTGACTTGAAGCAAAACTGTATTCTTGGATGGATGGAGTATATAATTGTGTTTCATAGCTTGATAGCTTCTTGATTCATGGTATGCTGCAAGTTATAGTTCTAAGAAATCAGTTTGATTTGCTAACTAATTTTGTTGGGTTCAGTTGGTGCACGACATATGATGATCTCTTGTCAACAAGTGAGCGTTTTCCGCAGCCAATCCCACTATCTGTAAGATCCCTGAGCTAATGTTTTGTTGTTCTATGGATATTTATGTTTTTTAGGCTCTAACTTGTAGCATTATTGTAGGAGATGGTTGATTTTTTGGTGGACATATGGCATGAAGAAGGGCTCTACGATTAGCTGAGCTTTGACTTTCCTTTCTCCTTGCTCCTCCCAAAAGATAGAATCACCTGAAGAAGCAAAGAAGATTAGCAGCCAGATTAGCCTGAACATTAGGAATTGACAACTGTTACATTGTAAAAGGTTCTACGGCTGGCTGGTATAGTTTCTTAAATTTTGTCATTGTTTGTCATCTGTTTCTTGCTGAAGAACTCGGATGATCTGTCAAATGAAAGGTTGTTTGCTAATGGAACGATGAAAGGAGACTGCCGTTTCTGTAATGTATATGATTGTGATGACATTGACTAGTTGATGTTTCGTCAATGTTGGTCATCGTTTTCGTAATTTCGTAAACAAAAGGCTAGGAATACACTAGGAAAGCTCAGAATTAGTCCTAGTCCTAATCTATGCTATACTTTACTAAATTTTGGACTCCTATCATGAATAGAACTCCTAACTATATAGCTCCATCCCCTATATATTATTATGTATTGAATAAAGAAGCATATGCCATACATTGCGTCTCCTGTCTATTTTGTGTTCTTGTTGTGACGTGAGAGCTAGGAATTTGGCCGCAGATAACATATTCAAGCAAAAAAAATGTAAATAATAAGGGACATTAGAGACTCCAAAAAGAACTAGGAATCAGTTTCGACATGCAAATTGCAACTTTTTATGAAAGATTGGAATTGTTAAACATCTTGAGTTCCTTCGTTGAAACATGCTGATTTAAAATACTAACGAGGCTCCTCTAGGGTAATCTTTATCTACAAACCATGAAGTTATTTTTATGTTTTGTTGTAGTCTTTCCCTCCAGTTTTAAATATATGACACCATTGACATTTTCTGTTACGATATTACTTTTGTGACCTCTTCTGTTCATCCACATGGTAAAAGCAGCAGGCTGCTCTTCACCCTCTCTCTGCAGGCCCACTCATTGTTAATCCAATTAACTGTTGTCACGTCACTTGTTTTAATAGAGCAAGTATTTCTAATTTCTGCCACGGAGATGTTGTGCAGCTGTCGCTCGTCTGCTCCCATCTAAAAACATATTGCTCCTTGGTTTCTATACTTCTTTTTTTTTTGAAAGGGAACACAGTTCCATTAATCACTTGTCGACAAATCACCGACAACCAAATCACAAATACATCGGGGGAGATTGTCCACTACGGGACTATCCTCGATATGACACTCACAACCGAGTGCAGCTAAACCATAGGCTACCATATTACATTCACGATAAACATGATTAATTTGAAAGCTAAGAAAATTGAGTTGCACTAGCTCCTTCATCTCAGCTACCAAACCTCCAGCAACTGAATTAGCAAACTCATTAGACTCCAGCGCTAACTTGACTGATAGAGCATCAGTTTCTAAAATCACCCTGCCAGCTCCTAGATCAATGGCGGATTGTACACCTTGTAGACAAGCTATTACTTCCGCTTGAAACGGATTTAACAGGTGCTCAAGCTTTCCTCTTCCAGCCGCGATAACATCTCCATCACAGTCTCTGATCACATATCCCCAACCTCCGCTCTTACTAGTTTCTCTAAACGCTGCATCACAATTTATTTTCAGTACATCCTGCGGAGGTTTGGACCAACATTGCACACGCCGAGCATTCACTTGCTTTGGTTTCTATACTTTAGCTAGATAACAGATAAAAAAGGAACATATGGAGTAATAAGATGTATCATACCGCACCATACTTAATTATATGCAAATATGCTAGTGTCGTTATGCTAGATCATATGCTAGTTTTATCAACCAAGTGTTAAGTTACTTTATATTTCTTGAATCTCTAAATCTTATGGGTTTCTATAACATAGTAAAAATAGTAATCTTTTTAAAACTTTATTTCAAATAAAAGGAAAATAGTCCTATCACAACTACTTATATGCTAGAGACTTCTATAAACACAACAATCTAAAATTTTATAGTCTATCTGACTACAAGAGCTACTCACTATATTTCTAAATAGTTGTATGTTTTTTAGAGGTCGAGGTTTATTTTATGATATAATAATTTAAATAGTGTGTTTCACATTTAGACGTCTGGACGCTAACGACTTCTTACTAAATAAAACGACTTAGTTTTAATCGTATGTATACCAGATAAAAAATATACTTTAGAAAATATATCTATTCAAAATCATTAAAATTAAAATTTAATACTATTGTAAAAAATATCATATATGAATGAGAAGAAGGTTGTTTGGTTTGAATTCATCCTGAAAACCTCCGCAGCCCGAAAGCCGTCGGCCGAAACACGTTGGAATACGGAAACCTGCTCTACGCTTTACGATTTTTCTCGCCGGCCGTCCTCGTCGCCGGACCACTTCCCTTGCCCTCGCCGCGAAGCAAGCCACCAGACCCGCCTCCACCCTCGCCGACGAGGGGATCAGCTTGGTCCAAAAGGTCAGCGCCGGATCCCGGGCCGGCGGCGCCGATGGAGAAGGTAAAGAGCCTGCTGAAGCCGCGTCCGACGCCGCAGCAGCAGCTGCGCGAGTGGCAGCGCCGCCTCCGCAACGAGAGCCGGGGCATCGACCGCCAGATCCGAGGTTCTTCTCCCCGCACCCGCCCGCCTCTCCTACCCTTCTCTTTCCCCGCGCTCCGAGGTGGATTCGCGACCAAGCCTTCTTATGGCGTCGACCTGTGCGAGATAGTAAAAACAGAGATTGGGGGTGTGCAGAGCTTTCTCTTGAGTGATGGTTGGGTGTTTCTTGCCATGGATTTGCCTTAGAACACTGGATGCTGGGGACATGGTTAGGCATGCGGTTCTTGCGATCGTTGGGGGTCGGACCAAACCCTTACCCCTTGTCGGCATTGTTGCTCGTCCTGTGCGTTCGATTTTTCTTTCTTACTTCTCTTTGCTCTCATTCTCGTAGATGTGGAGAGGGAGGAGAAGAATGTTGAGAAAGCCATCAGGGAGGCTGCCAAACGCAACGACATGGGATCCGCAAAGGTGCGACTGGTTTAATCTTGGTTCACTAGAATTCATCTCTGTTTTGTTGCTTGTAAGATTTTGTCATTGCAAATCTGATAGAAGAGCAGATTCAGTGCGAATGTAGGACTAATCGAAACTATTCCTCATTTCCTCTGCCACTAAACAAACCAAGTTTTACAATTGGTATTCAGTTTCTTCTGTACTGTGGGTTGAGTGGTGTTCGTCAATGAAAGTAAAGCTTACAGCCATATTGTTCACTACAGTTCACTACATAATCTGCCTTTGAAACTTAGCCTTAGGCAGTAGCGCTGGAACATTGAACCTGTTAGTAGGAAAGCCCACCTAAAGAAATAACAGCTTAGCCTTTGCATACCTCAAGAGTCAAGACTATTATATATGCAGTAGTACTAAGATTATTATTCTCAGCATGGTGCTTAAGACTTGACAGTTTGATGATGCAAAAGGGAGAAAAAAAAAGGAAGATAAATGAATCTGTTTAGAAAGATTATAGGAAAGATTGCTTGTGCACTTACTCCACTAAACTACTTAAAGTTATGAAAAGATGTTAGAAATTATTCCCACCAGCAACACCATCATCCCAGTTGTCAGGAATGCACTCATCTCATCATCAGCAGAAACAGTATGGTGGGGGATCTGGCCATATGCTGAACAATTTTATCCACTAAAAGGTCTCTAATATATGCAGTTAGTCCCTCCCATCATTTATATATGACACTATTTAATTCAATTTTGAACTATGAACTGACTACTGTCATATATAAAATGATGGGAGGGAGTATTTGGAGCATCATCCTTGTTAAAATTATACATTAATTAGTTCCTGAATGCAAATCTCATTTGTGTGCTCTTGCTCTTCAATGTCTTTCAGTTCTTGGCATATCATGTTTTTCAAGTTTCAACAGACACGATGTAATGTCAAATTTTCATGATCATCCTTATCTGTCAGAATGAAGCTACCAGTTTGATGTTATACTGATGATACAATTTCATTTTATGTCAGGCACTTGCTAAGGAACTTGTAAGATCAAAGCGTGCTGTTAATCGGCTTTACGAAAACAAGGCTCAGCTAAATTCAGTATCGATGCACCTTGGAGAAATTGTTGGTATGTCCTTTTCTGGTTTTTTTTTTTTTTGTGCCTTTTGCTTGTCTGGGGTCTGGTATCATCCATAAAACCATGTCAATTTAGTTAGGGAAGAGTGATTCTGCTAGTTAATATTCAATAGTACACCCTTCAACTGTCTTGCGGACAATTCACGTAGTGTCAGTATCTACTTAGTACTAATAGAATTGATTTTTTGTACAACTTGCCTTTGTAACTACTATTGCAAGGCACTGACATGTTTTGCACTCTGAATCTTGTATATGCCACTGAAAAGAATTGCCCCTTTTTATTTGCCACTAGGCATCTCAACCCAGAAGAGTTTATACAGTTCTTTATGTGACTGCAGTACCATGCAAAATCAATCACATGCTTATGTTATTTGAAGTAGCGTGCATGCCGTTATTAAGCTCTGCTTGCTACAATGGCATGAATTGACCAAAGCCAGGTCCCATAATTGTGCTACAATTGCATGAATTAGGGTGTATGCCGATGTTAAGTTCTGCATGCTACAATTGCAAAATCATGATGTCAACATAACGGTCCGTGTTCCACCCTTACAATTGGATCTGTATTATAGCAAATTGAACTCGTATCCTACTTCATTTCACCTTTGTTTTTGGCTTTGACATGGTGCGCGGTTTATTATTATGCCTTATATTCTTTTGCTTTTCAAATAAGCAATTTCTGCGGGTACGAATTTCAGCAACTGCAAGAACAGTGGGTCATCTGTCCAAAAGTGCTGAAGTGATGAAAGTTGTTAGTGATCTAATGAAAGCTCCAGCATTGGCTGCCACGATGCAAGAATTCAGCAAAGAAATGACAAAGGTAATCTGCTGCTTGTAATTTAACAGCGGTTATAAAGCATGTTGTCCGTTTCTTTTGCTTCGTTCAAAGGATTTCAATCCTTTTTTGAGGAATCAAGGATTTCAATCTGTCATCTTCAAACATTGAAACATTCGTTAGAATTCAACTGACATTTTAATATCCTGACTTTAGGCAGGTGTGATGGAAGAGATGGTGAATGATGCAGTTGATTCAGCTTTGGACTCTGAAGACATGGAGGAGGAAATTGAAGAGGAGGTTGACAAGGTTCTTGCTTCAGTAGCAGGGGAGACTGCCTCCCAGTTACCAGATGCTGCCAGGACACAGAAGATACAGCAAGCTTCAACGAGCAGGGTTCCAGGAGAGGTAAATTCTTTTTCCCTTCACTTAGTTTTCGTATTAGTACATTGTGAAGATTCCAACCATTTTAGGGAGAATGCCGTCTTTCACGGATCTATCTCATGGCATGTTGCTTTTTAGGAGTTGAGTTGACTACTGTGCACCGTAAGAGTGTAGTGCCAAAATCAACTAATTACCAACACTCAGGTAGTTTATTTAGTAACCTTATACAACTAAAGTGCAATAGTATAGCAACGATTTATTTTCACTATGAATTTTATGATGTCCATGGTATAAATATTCATTGTACGTATATTTTTGCATTTTCAGCGACAAGCTGTTGCAGAGGGTGCTGATGACGATGACGAGGAAGATCTAGAAGAGATCAGGGCACGGCTTGCTAAAGTGAGGTCATAAAACCATGCTTCTTCTGGGCCGACTAACTTGTGGAGTCCATGGGTTTACGAAATTACGACGCATGACAGCAAGCAGGTTTATGATAAACTGGGTTGAGACTGTAGATTTGCCATCGCTTGACCCTGTTTGAGCTGGCAATATATTGTTGTATAGTGATGAGGGTGATATGGATGGTGACGTGTCTCGGATTTGATCTACGATATTGGGTTTAGGCATAAAAAGTTCAATAATTGTTCTGTCGATGGTGACATGTCTCGGGTAGTTTCCATTTCGAGCCTTGTGTTTTGGGAAGATGCTTGGATTGTAGTTGTCACACTTTTTCAGGTGGTGTTTGGATCACCTGGGACTAAATTTAGTCTCAGAGAATCTTACGATTTAGGAGTATTAAATAAAGTCTAATTGCAAAACCTTTTTAGGAATGGGTGCTATTTCGCGAGACGAATCTAATGAGCCTAATTAATCTCTGATTTGCTACAGTAATGCTACAGTAACTAGTAGCTAATTATGTCTTAGTTACCCTCATTAGATTCGTCTCGCGAATTAGTTCGGGGGTTCTGACATTAGTTTTGTAATTAAACTTTATCTATTACTCCTAAATCGCAAGATTCCTAAAGACTAAAATTTAGTCTCTAGTCTCCAAACACCTACTCAATCTGGTGTCCTACCGAAGATCACAAGCTTTTCTGATATGCTAAGTCAAATTCCCACTGTACTTGTAGACCCGGAGGGCTGCAGTCAGTTCTTTGTGCCCTACTACAGTCATGTATTTCTTTTTTTTTTTGGGTTAGCTTTCTGGATTTCGAAAGTATTTGCCTTTTTTTAAAAAAAAGTTTCTGCTGGCATCTTCCGTTCTGCTTGAGGATCAAATCCAGATATGCTTTAACCTTCTGGCATATAGTGTTTCTCTTTTAATCTTGGGTTGGGTAGACAGGTCGCATCAGACTAAATAGTGAGACATGCCTACTCTCAAATCATCTGTTTGACGAAATACGTGGGAACAACTGCAGAAATGCTTCGTGTACAACTCTACCATGACCTTGAATTTGAACCGTTATGATATTTTTATCGAAACGGAATACCACACGACGGATTCACGATGCTCGTCAGAAAATCGTACACATATATCTGCCCAAAGAGAATCAACGGTACTATAGTAGGCAATAGAAATGGAAATATTGTATCACCACGAGCACTCTCATTAGAAAAATAGCGACTTGTAACTAGAGAAATCTCGCGAGGAATCTCTTGTCAGCGCTCTTCGGCGTCTACGCCGCGCGGATGATCCCAGCACACCACACGTGTTCCGGTCTGGGCCTGCCCGCTCGCTCTAGTGACGCTCCCTGACACTTGGGCCTACCTCGGCAAAAATATCCCCTGCACTGGGGTTTCCGCTCTTTTCATTGACTCTTCTCGCGGAAACCGCACTCTTCTTCTTTCCCCCCAACTGCTCGTCGCCCCACTTCCGATTCCGTCGATTCATTCACCTCACTCCACCGCGCTCACCGCCGGACCGGCCATGGGGCCCGCCGCTCAGGGACGAGCGCTCCTCGGCCTCCTCCTCCTCCTCGTCGCGGCCGCCGCCGCCTCGCCGGTTGACTTCCTGCGCCTCCCATCCGCGGCGCCGCGTCAGCTGGCCCCGAGATTCCCCCGCTCCGACGCCGTCGACCTCATCCGCGCCCTCAACCTCCACCCGGCCGACGCCTCCCCGCGCCGACCCTCCTCCGGAGACGCCGCAGCCCCCGCGGGGACACTCGTCGAGCGCCCCCTCCGCCTCGCGTCCCTGGCTGGCGACGGCGGCGCTGGCCCGTCGGTGGGGGACCTCGGTCACCGCGCCGGGTACTACCGCCTACCCAACACCCACGACGCCAGGTGAGCTGCTCACCCTCTTCCTCCCCTCTCGCGGCGCTTCTATTTGGAACTTGGAAGCACACCCTTTCCTGACGCATCGAACCATATCGCGCGCTTGTGCTGTTGTGCAGGATGTTCTACTTCTTCTTCGAGTCGAGGGGGAGCAAGGAGGACCCCGTGGTGATCTGGCTCACTGGCGGGCCCGGGTGCAGCAGCGAGCTCGCGCTCTTCTACGAGAACGGCCCCTTCCACATCGCGGACAACATGTCGCTCGTCTGGAATGACTTCGGTTGGGACCAGGTACTGCTACACTTCTGCTCTTATCAGTCTATTGATGAAGTTTTCTAAATTATTACATCAGTGTCTGTTACCTAGATGTGCGCCTGTGTTTCTTAACCGGCCACTATGTGTGATCCTTTGTCTGTCTGGGTAATGGCTGTCTTTTGCTTGCAGGCATCCAATCTTATCTATGTTGACCAGCCAACTGGAACTGGGTTCAGCTACAGTTCCGACTCCCGTGACACCCGCCACAACGAAGCCAGCATTAGCGATGACCTTTATGCCTTCTTGCAGGTAACGGCTATCTTTATGTGAAAATTGCCTCTGCACCACCAGATTGTGTCCAGTTTGCAACCGTAGCACTCTGTCCCTCTGAATTGCTCTTTTAGCACTATGTTATGTGAAGTTGAAACTGGGCTTGGCCAAGGTGACTGTCCGTTGTCTAGTTCGAGAGGTATTGCCCTGACACACAAAATTGCCATGAGGTATGGCAATGGACTGCGAAGTCTCAAATTGGCAGTAGGTGATTTGCAGTGTATGGGAAAAGCAGTAGCTTTTACATACGACTGTGTGTGAAAACATAGCATGGGGGCTTTATTGTCTTGTGAATATCAGTTTGGCAGGGGGCTGAGGTGGCTAGAGTGGCAGTCCTGATTTGAATAAGAACCTAGATACAAACGTCGCCTTTCGTAGTTTTATCATAAATTTTATTACTTGCATGTAACTATGTGATATTGTCAGGCCTTTTTCGCTGAGCACCCAGAGTATGCCAAACATGATTTCTACATAACTGGGGAATCATATGCTGGGCACTACATTCCTGCCTTTGCAAGCCGTGTGCACCGAGGAAACAAGAACAATGAGGGCATTCACATTAATTTGAAGGTTATAATTCTCTCTTTCTGGAAGGATCCGCATCGTTTTGCCATTATAAGACATTAAGGTAGTACTCACTTTACATGATTCCAGGGTTTTGCAATTGGCAATGGATTGACAGATCCAGCAATACAGTACAAGGCATACCCTGATTACGCATTGGATATGGAGCTAATTACAAAATCACAATATAACAAGATTAGTAAAATAGTTCCAACTTGTGAACTTGCTGTCAAGCTTTGTGGTAAGTCCTGTTTTGCTGGTGTGTGCATCTTTCATTTCTTGTGAATTTAACCTCTGCCTTGCAAAGCTGTCAGCAATCTCAGATGTTTTTTCAGCTATTAGTTCATATGTTCTCTGTGTAGTTGTTAATGAAACTCGTACCATCCTTTCGTGCAGGTACCTCTGGCACTGTATCTTGCCTTGCAGCATATTTTGTTTGCAATACAATATTCAGTTCTATCAGGACCATCATCGGCAGTAAAAATGTATGGTAGAAAACATGGTCTTGGTTTTCTCCTTTGTGTTACAGAATCTTCTAATCAGTTACTGTCGTGTTGCTGCAGTATTATGACATCAGGAAGCCATGTGTTGGAAGCCTGTGCTACGATTTCTCTAATTTGGAGAAATTTTTGAACCTGAAATCTGTCAGAGAAAGCCTAGGAGTTGGAGACATTGAGTTTGTTTCATGCAGTCCAACTGTCTATCAGGCCATGCTGTTAGATTGGATGAGGAACCTTGAAGTTGGAATCCCTGATCTCCTTGAGAACGACATCAAAGTGTTGATTTATGCTGGAGAATATGACCTCATATGTAACTGGCTTGGTGAGTCTCTTGCAATCCACCATTATTAACCGCTGAAAAATCCTATGCTAGTCATTACGTAACCTTTTGTCCTTTTAGACGTTTTGTGCTCCTTCATGATTGGTTTTCTGTAAGCTTTTTAATTGGGATGTAGTAGCTTAAGTATGAATAATAGTCATTTACTTTCTATCTTGTTTTTTAGTATGAAATTTGTAAAATACAATTTTGTAACATGTCGCAAACTCATTCGAAGATACAAGTTTCCTGGTTCTATGTAGACCTTTTTGTCATAGTATAGAAAAACAATCGTGCTGCTTTTCATGTTTGATTGTACACTGCCAAAATTTGTGAATGGGTAAAGGAAGATCATACTGTTCAACTGTTCCTCATTATTTTGGTTTTCCTGATTTGCTGGATATGTACATAATGTTTTCATGATTTGGACAGGGAACTCAAGATGGGTAAACTCTATGGAATGGTCTGGGAAGGAAGCCTTTGTCTCATCATCTGAGAAGCCGTTCACAGTTGATGGAAAAGAAGCTGGTGTTCTCAAAAGCCATGGTCCTTTGAGTTTCTTGAAGGTTGGGCCCATACTGTGTCATAATATATGTTCCTTTTAGATAACCAACACTCTTGTTCTTCTGAAAAAAAAAAAAGAATTCACGTGGTAACTTGTTGAAGCTAGCCACATTCACAAAATACATATGTAAACTAGGAGGAAATGCAGCAAACTGAAGAGATTTGTAAAAAGATTTGTGATCTTTCATTATATCCTCAATGAGAACTAAAGTTGAAGGCTCACTGCATATTGTGTCATCCAACCAGGTTCACGATGCTGGTCACATGGTACCGATGGATCAACCTAAGGCTGCTTTGGAGATGCTGAAGCGGTGGACTTCAGGAAACCTTTCAGACCCATCCTCAAGCTTTCAGAAGCTTGATTTTACAATGTAACCAACACACTGTTGCCTGTGACATGTTCTGGTGTGCAACCGAGTGTTGTTTCGAGGTAAACACTCATGGAATAGGCTAGCGTAAGTAATTTACCATGTACTTCAGGATAATTTTAGGTCATGAAAAGCTCATTGCGACCGTACATATGTTATTTGCCTTGTACGGCGCTTCTTGTGTTGGTGGTACGTGGTGTTACAGTTTGATGAGCTTGTAATAAAGGTTTTAGAGAACCGTTGTGCCAGACATGTTTGAAGAATATCTGTTACTAGTATACTTTGTGACGACATTTGAGGACTGTAAATGTCACGATTCATAATGTCATAATGTGCAGTTCTTGCGTGAAACTTGCCAGTCAATTTGTCTAAGAATAAATCATCCAACCAGCGGATAGGAAGAGGCCCTATTGCTTTTTTCTGTTCAGTATTGGATTTGAATATACGTTCATGGCATTTATCCCATCGGTGAAATAACACTAATTGTCAGGGCCTGTTTGGCAGGGCTTCGGATTTTGTAAAAAACGGATTCTGCACTGGATTCTGATGTAAAACAGATTCTCTAGCTTCTTCTGGATTCTTTGTGAAAACAGCTTCTCCAGTCAGACCGTTTGGCAAAACAGATTCTCCTGATATTTCTTGAAATAGATTATGCATGTGAACTGACTGCAATATATCTAAAAATATAGCTTTCAGTTTGTTCATTAAATGAAGTAAATTAAATATAAGTAGATGCTTATTAATAAGATTAAGTTTAAATATTTTTTAATTAAAAGTTGCAAAATATAGTCAAGTGTGGTCTAGTTTCGAATATCTCGTCGCAACGATCGTAACGGTGTAATCGGTTCGCAATTAGGACGTCCGGTTTGTAATCTACGAATTTTTTAAACAAACATAATTGTGTTTGTCTAGTGGGCCCGCTTGTGCATGCGCGTGCGTCAGTTGTGTGTCAGTTGAGAATCCATCGGAAGCTATAAATTCCGGCTTCTGCTCCCACGTTGAAAATAGAAACGGATTCTGCCGCACTCTCTTCTCAGAATCTGTTTTGCACATGACCGTTTGGCTATCGGCGTCAAGAAGCAAAAGCAGAATCCGTTTAATGAGGAATCCTTATTAGGTGTTGATTCTTAACTGCCTGCTGCTATTTTCCGTTCTTTGAAGGAGCCATTGTTTGATGTTCCTACCGCTAAGCAGCTGACCAAGGTTTACTAAACTGTCGAAAACCGTGCGAAAACCGCAGTTTTCACGCAAACCGTGACCCAGCGACGCTAAGCAGCTGACCAAGGTTTACTAAACTGTCGAAAACCGTGCGAAAACCGCAGTTTTCACGCAAACCGTGACCCAGCGACCCAACGGTTTAAACATTTCAGAGGTTTTTGACAAAAATATTTGAAATTTTGCGAAAATTTGAAATTTCAAACCGCACGAAAACCGTACGATAAACCGCGTGGTTTACTGTTGAACGGAAGAATTTCCTCGGCAAACCGTGGAAACGGCTGAGTGCAATCCAAACGTGAAACAGCATATTCTGAAGGAAAACATGCAAACCAATAGGTCCATCACAAACGGTTTATGACATTTAAAGTAGCAAACTAACAATTGTGTATGTAGCTACATCAGTCAAGGTACTGCTATGTGCTAAAAGAAACAACATAGACCCATTGAAAGCTGTATTCTGCCAATAGTCTTCCTCATAACACGAATTGCTTTTGTTCCTGGAACAAAATCCAAAACAACCTGGAGGAACATCCACTTGCGTGTCGCTTAATCTTCTTTCTTCTGTTTCTTTGGTGCAGGTTTTTGGTATATTACTATCTGACCCAACAGTGTACCATTCATCACGACGCCAATTGCGGAGCCCATTATCACTTTGCAAGAGTTAAGGGTTAAGTATAATGATGATAAAGCGGCCAATAAAATATGCTAGTAGCTAAATAGAGATGGGGCAAATAATTTGGGCCAACTCAATATTAGCACTGAAGCAAATTACTTATCCCCACTTCGGCAGAGCCTATTATCAGTGATTTCACCAACAGAAAATTCTCCTAAGCCGAGGCTACACACTGCTATAGCAGCCTGCAAACCTCCTACATAACATGGACATGACAACTAGGATGCAACATAGAAACGCTAACATAATGTACATGTAGTAAAGAGATGTAATCAAAACCAAGGATACCACTGAAGGGAGTCCTCTCTTGGATGCTGGTGAAAACTCTCACTGAAACACATGGTGGGATAATGATTAGCGAGATTCCAAAAATCCATCGACAGCAAGTACACAGAATGGAAACAATGTTGATATAGTTTAGTGAACTCAAAGGATAATGTACTTGACCAGTAAGACTGATTAAATTGATTCATGTTGACCATAGTGTTTGCTATCAGTATATATGAACTCTGCCAAATGCCGACAACATTTGATCTCATGAATATGGGTATATAAAAGGATCCAGAACTCAGATAATGAGGTAACAAATTTGGCAAGTCCTTAAGCTTACCAATGGAACCAGCAAAGTTCATGAAACAGGTCAAGAAGCTCAACTCGCCAGTCCCCTTATTCTGCATAGTAACAAAAAGGCAACCATCAGTCATTGAATAACATATCTTCACATGATCAAAGGCATTAAATAGAAGAAGGTTCTGATGAAGTGCCGGGAAATGTCTGACTAAATTAATTTGAAGGAGAAAACATCAAAATTGCAGAAAGCCTATGCAATTAAAAGTTTCAAAGAGAGATTGAGGTACTAGAAAAAGTCAACACACACGCAATGTGTTGAACCCCTCTGCAAATCCCTACTAGTAATATATGATCCAACAGATGATTGAAATTCATACTACAGTTTGGTTCTCGAAATATTTGATCTAATCTCCATACCATAGGGTCTTAAGGCAATAAGATGTAGCAAAAAACAGCAATAACATACCGTAAAATTCTTCCATATCTGTGGAACTCTAGCAAAAAAGAAGATGGCGTGCTGTGAAGCCTACATAGCAGATCAGACATAATAGTAAAATAATGTGCATATAAACCTAAATCAAATTTTAAACAAAATAAAATACGTACATAAAGGACTTCAAAAAGAGCAGGATCAATTCTTCCAGCCAAAACCGTTGGAGCTAAGCCACAATATCTATATGGCCACTGTTTAGGAAATCAGGTCAGAGGAAAATCAGACAAAATGTTAATAAAATTATTTTCTCGCCTTTTTATTGCCAGCACAAAAGAAGCATTAGAACAATACATGAAGGATACAGTAAAGCTTTCATCCATATTTTAGTTCCCATTGGTGGGGAGTAATAGTAAATAATTGCAACCAAGATTATTGCTGCATATCAGATAAACATCGGTTAAAAAGATCAAGTAACATAAGTACGGCATATGAGAAGGAAAACTCAAATATATGTATGCTTTCCACTCAAGATAAACCTTGGATCAACAGAAAAGCAAGTTCTCCATAAGCGGAAAAGGGAAGTCCTTTATGAATACAATATGCCAAAGCAATTGTGTAGCCAACAACTTCAAGTTCAAAGGATGCTGCACTAAGTCCTCTAACGCTTCCATGCTTCAAAATTTTTAGTATCTGCAACGAAAATAAAAATCATCATTATGGCATATCACCAAAAAGACACGGTAAACAACACTAAAGGCACTGGCAGGTTGTTAAGTGAATGATCAGCAAGGAGGCTCTTGAGACTGCATTGTATATTTTTCCTGTTATGTTACAAGAATTTTGTATGGACGAGATAATTAAGTGAAGTGGAAGCAACATGATCAGTTTGCTTAACTTCTTATTTTGAACAATAATTCTTTTGTTGCACCCACAAACTAAGAAGCATTTATTGTTGATTACCATTCACGGTATGGTTGCACACCTGAGCCATCAAAGCAAGGATTCATGTGATACACGCAAAGGCAACAAATCATGCCAACTCAAAACCATGAAAGAGACAGAAATTCACAGGTGTGTTTGTTTATTAATATCTTTCTAAAATTTAGAGCAAAAACAAAAAATGGAAAACAGTTAAGCTACCCCGTACCAAGCAAGATACACGATTAAAGCACATTAAAGAAAATGAAGAGTCAGATTATCCCAGAACCTGAGGTAGCTTGCCAACAGTGGATGAAGCGACGATGGAGTACCCAAGGACCGTAGACAATAAAGGCAGTAGCTTAGCATCAGTAGGAACCGACAAGAAGTTTCTAATGTTCACGCCCATGGTATCCAGTTTTGTTACCATGGCTAGCCTCTTCCCATTGCTCATCTCCAAGGCCTTCGAACTACTGCGACTTGGCACTGACTGATTTCTAGTTGCAGGCATGTGTGGGCAGTAAGAGATCAAAGATGAAGGTTCTCCCGAGAGCTTTAAGAAGGCTGATGTGTGTTTTGTGGAGGATGTCCTTTGGTGGATTGATCGAGATTGCAACGCACCAACAGAGATCTCAGAGCAGAGCATGGGAAGCCCGGAAACCATGGCCCCGGATCAATGTCTAGATTGCAGCTCAAGGATTGAGAGGTCAGAATGGCAGCTGACTAGTGAAGCGTTTGGGCAAGAGGCTACTCCTGCTATACAAACAGGCACGCACCAGAAAGGAGCACTACAATCCGCAACCATCCCACGAAGGAACAGAGAATTCCAGCGGCTTCCTCTTGGATTCCGCTGCTCCTTTAACGCGCCGCGCCAAGACCACGACAGCCTCCAAAAAACCGCAGCCTTTATGCAGAATTCAGCGCACGCCATGCTCACGCAAAGAACATGAAACTGGGATCCTCCCTAACACCCACCGCCGGAACCCGCCGAACGAGCCCACCCCAGATCAAGACAAACTCAAATCTAGGAGAATAAACAGCTTTTAATTAGCCGAACTGAGTAAAGGCGAGGGGACCTGGGGGAGCTTGACGGTAGTGGACGCGGCCACGATGGCGTAGCCGAGGAGCTTGGACGCGAGCGGAAGGATGCAGTTCTTCTCCGGGATCTTGGCGTCGGACAGCGCCGCGAGGACGCAGCCGAAGTTCATGCCCAGGATCTCCAGCTCCATCGCCGCCACCATGGCCGTCTGCTTCCCGTGGAGACGTCGGCGTCGGCGGTGGAGACGAGACGGCAAACAGGGGAAGCCCACACGCCACGCAAAGCACCACGACTCTTACCTTAGTGACATGGGCCACATAGCACTATGGGATGCGAGTTGTAGATGGGCCGACGGCGAGGAGCCGCCCGCATGGCCATTACTGTTGGGCTCTTGGAGGAGTCTGGGTTTGGAATAATGGGAAAGGTGTTTTTTTTGCCGAAAACAAAACAAATCCATAAGAATACTGATTAGTCTAGGAACTGCCAAAGTTTAAACCAAACTAGTTTTAGGTGTAGTTATTTGTGAATAATCCTCCGTAAAGACAGGTCTATTCATTAATCTATGTGCACTAAAAATGAATCGTCCGACATTTTGATTATAATTTTTTTTATTGCGATTACACATTACAACTCAGACATTCATAACGCACGCACACTCACCATGGCCCGAAAAAAGCATCTTCGAGGATGTCGGTCTTATTCTGTACATTTGTGTTAAACCAATATATGGATACTCAAGTTCACTTCGCTGTCGAAGGCCACGTCGCCTATCGCTAAAAGCACAACGCAGTGATCCGGTTAAATTCATGCTTGATTCTCAATGCTGGTTCCAGTTACGGTACAAGAATAATGGGCCCTGCTTGGCTTGATTTATCGAGGACTGTGCATGAATCACTTTTGAATGTTACATAGCAATACCACATACTGACGATTCTAGAATATACCCTTATATATTGTGTACCATCAACCTAGTGATCCGGATGTATTTAAATAACTTTGACCAACAATATAGATTGAAATATTTAGTTTTCAAATGTGAAATGAATATCATTGGATTTATCATCAAAAGTATTTTAAGGTTAACCTATACACTTAGCTATTTATACAAATATTTTGAATAAGACAAACGGTCAAACGTAACGGAAAAAGTCAACTGCGTCATATATTAAAAAACAGAGGGAGAGTTGGTAGCCTGATGCTGACTGACGTTACAGAAAACCCTCCAAATAAAGAACATAGCACGTATTAAAGCTTTAAGTCGGCTTAAGGTTCAAGGTTTGGCAGTTAGTCGCAAAGCATGTACTAAGCAGCGCCTTGGTGCATTCGAGTGACCTGCCAGTAACACCTATAATTGTACTTATCAAGCACGTAATGATTCAGTTATCTTGTATCAATCAGTTTTGGGTTCATGTTGAATCTCAGCAAGAAGACATGTCACATTCTTTTGAAACAACTCGATGGAGAAAGGCTGGTACGGTGCATATCTCTTTTGCAAGAAACAAGTTTTGCAATATTGTCAGATTTAACCCTACAACGCAAAGTAAACAAAACAATAGCCATCTCGAAACAGAATTGTCAATCGCTCGTCGGACACTACTGACCAATTTGGTGGCATAGATAACCCATATACGCGGGTCTTCTATGCTTACATCTTATCGGTACCTTGTGTTTTGCGACATGAGTTTTGGCTGTAACCATTTTGCACGAAGCAATGAACTTTGATGCCCCGGGCAGAAAAAGAGGTTTACGCCTCTAACAACACCCATAAAAATACATATTAAAAACAATGGTTGTAGCAATGTAGCTATCTTGTGTCCATCAATTTCTGGCTCAATTTGCACCTTCTATTCCTCTGTAAGAAGGCATGTCATTTTCTCGACAAACAGCATGATGGAGAAAGGGTGACATAGAGTTTTCAGTTGGTCCCTGGGTCACAATTTCCTCGACGTGTTGCACCTCGCCATCGAACGCAACAGGACCAGAGCTTGCCTCAGATTTTTCTCAAATCCTTCGGCGAGAAGCTTTTGCCCTTTGAGACCACAAACAGAGCCTCGCCATCTGAAAATTAATGATAGTAGTTGTTGATTGAAACACCTATTCTCAGGAACAAATAGCAAATTTTCAGAAGCGCAATTTTTTCAGCTGTTAACACCAACTCTGTGACTAATTCTCTCTCTCTCTATCTTTACTTTATAGTAACCTGACCATTCATGGTATGACTAACTGTTAATACTTGTGCGTCCTCTGCATCCAATAGAAACATGCCATGGTGTGTTAGACTCTTGGTCCAGCAGTTGCCAGGCAACAAACGACCTCAGCAAGTCATTATCTGTAGGTAACGATACCAGAAAGATGCAAGTGTTCTTGAGAGTTGAGACACGAGCACAGGCGATAATTCAGATAACTTGTTACTTTTGTTAGTCCATTTTCAGAGTTGAGACACGAGCACAGACGATAATTCAGATAACTTGTTACTTTGTTAGTCCATTTTTAGAACGTACATGTCCTGTTATTACTGTGACAAAAACGTGCAGCTGGAAGCAAAGCACCACATAAGACGGAGAAAATAGAAAAAAAGAACTATGTATACAAGACTATATTTATGATATCAAACAGGAGCACGGGTATTCACCATGAAAATACACCAGGTGCCACACTATGAGTGTTTTTATTTACATATGTATATGATCTATATGAACACCAGCTCTGCACAGAGGGCAGGACGCATGCCTGAGGAGCCAGTTGTCGATGCATCGCACATGGAATATGTGCTGGCACTGAGGCAAGACCCTCACAAGATGTTGTGCTCCAAAATCCTGGTACAGATAATATAACGTGTCTCATCAGTATAAGAAGCTAATTTCTCTTCAGTACAGAAAGAACGCAGCATGTCAAGATCACATTACCTGAAGGCACACTGAGCAGCAGCTGTTCTCAGTTTCCTGATCACAATTGCTTGCAGCAAGGAACCTCATCTCTGGGATCCTGTTGATAAAATCCCTTGACATTCCTCCTGTACCACCAGTTTCAAAAAGGTCATTGTTGTCGATGAATGGTGTGCTCAGTAGACTCATCTGCATCACAGAAACCACTCATTAGGCCAAGTAATACGCAGAAGTAACATGCATTGCAATCACATACTGTCTGTTATTTGCCTCCAGCAATGTCCAGTCCTATAAAAGTAGACGGAGTATGTGCTCACAGCAAAACTATCTGGTCCTATAAAACTTCATAAGAATGTGTGCGCTGAAACGAACACCATCTGTCCACATGAAACATATATTTTGTGTGCCATGACCAATCACATGTAAGATATTAACTAATACAGTTTTATATCATCTTTTCTTTAGAAAAATATTGAAGTTATGTTGTACCAATCAGGAATATATTGACCTACAAGAATTCCTATATTAATGTAATAAAGTTCAATAGCTTTTCAATGAAGGTATTTAAACCACAGTTAGACATCCTAACCAAGCAGCACTTAGAATAAACGTATTGATACAAAGAGTGAATGCTGAAATTGTTTTCAGGTACCAATTCTCAGATCTGTAGCATGTCCAGAATTAGATGCTCTAGTAAAAACATGGGTAGATCCCTTGCACCAAAATCCAGATCTAGATATTTCTATGACTAGAAACTTCATCCACTGGGAGTATGGGGCACATTATTCTCCACACAAACATTTAATGCTGAGAATCCCATACATCTTAAATCCCAGGATCCAAAAATGTTTCTTGCATTTATGTTCCTAAAACAACAACGATTAGTGGGGTTTCTAATTTGCAACTCACTCATGCTCAACAGGAAACAATGGTATATATTGCAGAAACGAACGCTACAGATTAAGTACGTCCATTTTGGAGTTGGAGCACGACACCTTGAGTACAGGGAGAGCTTTGTACCTGGCTTTGCACTGCACGCTGCAGTGCTGGACTGACTTTCTCCCACACAATTCTTCCGCTGAAAAGGCTAGAAATGATGTCCAGCTGAAACAATGATACAGTGCATCAGAGCAAATGCAGTTGACATACAAGTTAATTTTGCTTATTGAGTTATGTTTTTCACTTATGTACACGAACATCACGGTGGTTCAATCAATCGAAAGAAAATTTAGTCAAAAGGTTATAGACAGTAAGCAACTCAACCAGAGCAAGTTTCCTAATTTTCTCAGACCAACTTGATTTTACACCGACAGACACCCTGAGGATTATGCTCTGTAGTAGGTACATGAAAATGATCTTTCACCTATCCCCAAAATGAGAGAACCATGCATGGGATTCTTCCACTCACCACGAAGAGAATGCTGTATTTTCCTGAATGGCTGGACCTCCAAATCTCGATGCAGGATTCAACAGCCTCAATGGAGAAGACAGCGCCGGAGACCGCTCCCACGCCAGCCCCCCGGAACATGCCGCTCTCCGTAGACATCCCCATGAAGGCACCGATGAAGATTCCAACCAGCGAGCCCACTGAAGATCACCACAACAGCAGCCAGATTAGAACACGGATAAGCAGACAATTCCCGCCAGTAATTGCAGGCAGGTCAGAAAACAGAGCGCCGAACACAAAACAGGGTTGCTTACAAGATAAGCATGACCCCATTCGGACAATTAAAAGAAAACAGAGAGCAAAGGACAATCAAAAGAACAATTACTCGCCCTGATGACGAAAGCAGCAAAAAAGCTCCAAAATTTTAGCTTGCACGATTGAATCGCTTCCCAATTCGAGCAATAAGCACGAGGCGCAAGGCAAGAAACCAAACCGGCACAGGTGTGGCGGGACGGGCACGGGACAATCCGGCACGGAGCAAAAGACACGAGTTAATAATGCTCGATCGGCCGCATATACACTACCACCAAGAAACCAACGGGTTCCGCAACGATCAACCACCGAATTCATTCGATCAAGAAGGGAGGGAGGGCCCGGGGAACAGGAACCGAGGAAGAATGGCCAAATCCAACACATTTACCGTAATCCGAACAGGACAGGGCAGCCAGGAAGGAAGGAAGGGAAGAGTGCAAGGACGTACCGACGGCGAAGACGCAGGTGAGCAGCGCGCCGAGCGCCCAGCCGGACGCCCGCGCGGCGACGGCGGTGTACCTCCCGCACGCCCGCAGCAGCGCGTCAAGCCGGCAGCAGGAGCTTGAGGCCGCGGAGACCGATGGAGGGGGGGAAGGCACCATCGAATCCATCAAGACCAGCGGCGGCTTTATTACCAGTGTGAGTCCCGGTCAATCCAAGAACCGGCGGGAGCATGCTAGGGGAAAGGCGCGAATGGTCGCGTATTTATACAGCAAGGCTGTGGACGCGGATAGAGAGGGCGGGTTAAGATGAGGAGGCAAGAGAGAGAAATCTTGAGGGTTAAGCTAAGCAAAGCAGGCAGGGAGCGGAGCAGAGTCCCGGGGCGAGAGGAGAGAGGAGGCGATAGGGAGAGGAAGAGGGCGAGGCGGCGGCGGACGCCATGGACCGGGGGCAGCAATCAATGCGAGGTGCGGATTTTTCACGGGGAAAAGAAAGGCCGCCGTTGCTTGAAGGGCGTGGACCGGACTGGATCCATCCCCATTCGACGGGTGGGCTGGGCCAGGGCTCGCTGGCTCGCGTCACTTCTTGACGCGCGCGCGCACCAGGCTAGAGAGTGCTAGACTGGACTGGGTCAGGTTGGTTTGGTCCGGTCGTGCGGTCGGGTCCGTTCGTCCACGGCGGCACACGGAAGTTTGGCGGCCGGCTCCCTGCTCACACTTTCTGTGAAATTCTTTCGGCCACACTCGTGTCATTGTCTCATTTCAGAGATCTCTTAACTTTGCAATTGAATACTCTCTGCGTTTTTAAATGGTTGACACCGTTCGTCTTAAGTTATGCTTCAATTTTCATAAGTAATCAAACAATTCATAACAAGATATATGGTAATTTTTAAAATATTTTAAATAAGATGAATAGTCAAACATAATTTAAAAAATCAATAGCGTCAACAATTTAAAAATAGAGGAAGTATACCACTGAAAAATAATTAGGTGTAATAAAACCATGTGAATACGATATGTGTGCCGAGTTTGAAGACATAAACCCAGATGAATATATTCCACCATAAAGACCGTTTGTGAAACCACCATTATCTTGTGCCAACAATTAATGACATAGCTAAATGGGCACATGAAATATTTCCAAATCATTATTTGCACGCCAACGAGGCCGCTACATATTTGTTAGATGTACTAATTTGTACTCCCTTCGGTTTAAATTGTTGACGCCGTTGACTTTTTTCGTCACGTTTGACCATTTGTCTTATTCAAAAATTTTAAAAAATTATCATATATTTTGTTATGATTTGTTTTATCATAAAAGAAAGTTGAAATATGCCGTATAACTTTGCACGTTTGAATTAATATTTTGAATGAGACGAATGGTCAAACATAACGAAAAAAGTCAACGACGTCAACAATTTAAAACCGGCGGGAGTATTCGTTTTTAAGTTCAAAACGAGTTCAAATCACCGTAAGAAATCTAGTACCACTGGTTACCAGAATGGTGCATCATGTTTTCCACTGAAAATTTCAGATATTTTAGGTGAAACGAAGGTTCAACTACGAATGGTACATGACGTACGAGCTGATGAATGAAGAAGTCAAATATTTATAAACATCAGGCTTCCACACAAGTCATCAACAAACAAATTCGTGTAAATGAACTGACATCATCACTGCGTTTTTTACCACTATTATTTCGTGGGATGGGTACGGTACATGCTTCTAAATAATCTTTTTCGATCATGATTTATTTTGAAAGCAGATGTATTGCCATTTCAACAATTTCAAGCACACCATGACAATCATGATTTTTTTAAGAAATAAATAAAAGGTGCCACTCTGATAGGCTTTTGAAATAATGTCAAATAAAGTCCTCCAGCACCAAATATAGCATGGCAACATTTCTTTGCCATGCTAGTCATGTATATAAGTATTTCATCGTGTGACAACCAAGCACGATATTCATCAGATACACAAAAATAGTATTATCCGTTGTTCATGATATGGGCAGAACCCGCGCGCCCCTCTGATGGCATATAATATTTAGTTCTTATAAAACCTTTATATAAATGATCTAATTCAAATGGAACTCGATAAAACTGGTAGGAGTGTGACAATACACTCATGATGGTGCAAGTATAACATGGGGGTACCGATAGATCATCATGTTAGTGTAGCCAAATACCTTAAACAATCTTGAAAAGTGTTATAAATCATGACTAGCCATGCTTGATCAACGACGGCCCGAAAAAGTCATAAATCATGATTACTGAAGTCAAGATGTGTTAATCCTTAACAAAATACAGAAAGTGGGGAGCACGACAAAATGAGCTAATAAGATTTAGTTCCTTTTTTTTTGTTACCCTGATTAGCGCCACAGCATCAAGTGATGAATTAGCTCATTTTTGTGGGGAACATCAACTATGAGGCTTTTTTTAAGAAAGAACAGGAGGCACCTACTGATTCATTTTGTATTATAAAGACAAAAATACATACAAAAAGTTCATTAAAAAGAAAAAAGGAATACATCAGTCTAAAAGAAAGAAATCAAAGAAATCAAAGATGATCTATCCATTGCTTGATGTGTGGGAAATACTTCTTTTTGCCCTATGGATAACCAAGGCAAATTCATGCTTGAATCTCTCTTTACACGCCCGTATTGAAGCATCCGCACCATTGAATATCCAATTATTTCTAACTGTCCATATGCTCCATGCCATGATGATGATGACCTCCATAAAGAAAGATGCATTCAGCTGTCTCTTGTATCTTCTGACTGCATCTTCCGGCCTGGAAGTTAGGGGCACTTGCAAACCAATGGACTCCCAGCAGGCACGAGCAAAATTGCATCTCAGAAACAAATGATATAGGGTTTCTTCTCTTTTGGAGGCTGCTGAATTTCACGTTATGAAGCCTCCTCACCTGATGCTGTGGCGCTAGTTTTTTCTTTTTTTTCCCTTTCTTTTTTGTGGAGCCTGCAGATGCGGTAGGGCTAGTGCGTCAGGAAGATCTATTTAATTTTAGATAATATCAGGAAGATCTATATATAAACTAGGTTCATAGCTAGAGCTCAAGTTGCACGTATATGGAATGTTGTTGGCATATCCAGGTTCCTATCCTTGGCTGGGAATTAGAGACCTAAATAAGAACAATCAAAGCACACTGATACACCCAGAGTGTGCACTGCGGCCTTTAATTTGCACGTACAAATATGGTTTGCCGTTGGAGTGTCCCGTCCGTCTTGTCCTACAGCGTATCCAGTTCCATCCGCCGTATGTCTACTCCATCCTACTCCCTCCATTCTAAAATGTAAGCATTTGTTGACTTTTTAATTTCACGTTTGACCGTTCGTCTTATTCAAAAAATTTATGAAAATATCATTTATTTTGTTACAATTCGTTTTATCATCATATATAGTTCAAGCATGACTTGTGGGTTTTAATATTTTCAAAAAAAAAAATTGAATAAACCGAGCGGTCAAATATGATGTCTAAAAGTCAACAAATGCTTATATTTTGGAACGGAGGGAGTATATATGTCAGGCAAACATCTTGTCATCTCGCGGCGTGCGTACACGTGTGCCGAAGGCATTGCTGGACGCAAAGTTAGGTGACGTACGTACGCCACCACTCGTACGTGCACGTACGGTCACAGTCACACACTGTGCTCCGTTCTCTACTCGCCAGTCCCTAATTTTGCTCTGTTGATCATACATGGTTCATGAAGTTTTGCCCGGAAATGTGTGTCTAAATCTTGTTTTTCTGAAGGAAAACAAAGCTTGGTTAGTTCGTTGGTGGCTGGGGGTTTATCAATAATCTCCCGTCCTGGGACGGGTTGACGTAACGCACGAGCAACTGACGAGTACATCTGTCGTCGCTCGGCAAGTGCGCTTTCACCATCCATCGCCGTGATGAAAGAAACACCTCGAAATTCCTAGAGATCGTGTGTATACGTTCTCTGGTTTCATCGGAAAACAAAACAACAAAAGGCTGACAAAATTATTGAGCTCAAGATTGTCCCCGTCGACGGCGATCGAGCTCTCGGACGTCGTCGGTTCGTTCAGCAAATATGGGAGATATATGCAGGCTCGCTCTCTCGTCGGTTATCTTCCAGCTGCTGCTGCTGCTGCTTCGTCGCATGCATGCCGGCCGGCAGCATGCATTGCACGGCGCGATCGATTCGATGGAGAAACAGGCGAGCGTGCGTTCACCGCGCAGTCATGGCGACAGCACAGCTATTTGATCAACTTAGAAACACTTATATTTCTAGACATAGTGAGTATGCCATCGAATGTTTTGTGAAGTAAGATTGTCCCGATCCCACCTCGCGAGACATCAAGTTTGACGACTAAAGTACAAATACAGAAACCAGGCATCCAAATTCGTGCTGCAGATAGCACAATAACAGAGTGGTCCAGATGTACATATCCACACACATGCAAAACCAAATGCCAGCCAGCTTATAACTCCTCGCGCCTAGAGAGGTTAATTAGTACCCCAACAGACAACAGTTCCTTTTGCGAGCACTGTAGAGGTAGGTTCTATATTCTGTTCTTCCAGAGGCTGCTAAAACAGGTCATCCATGCATGTGTGTCGTTCATGCATTAACGGACGAAGGCACACATGCAACCCATATCCATCGATCCATTTCTACACAGGTCGTCCATCCATTAATGGACGAAGGCACGAGGCTGAGCACATGCATGTCTGTCATTGAATGAACGGTCAACTGGTATTAGTAACTGGGATCCTGAACTATCCGTTCTGTTCACTGTATCAGCACAGTGCAAGGTTCGGTAGTCTCTTCTCGAAAGTGAACATATGGATTTTTTAGTCTGGTAATCTCATATTGAATCAAGAACACCTTGAATCAGTTAGCGTGTCACATTTTTCGAACAGAATGGAGGTACAACTTTCGACCTTTGCACTAACTCAGGTGCATACATACAGCCACATACTCCATTATGGAAAAGAAAATGCCAACAAGGCCAGCCTCACCGTCGGTTCAGTGTCGTAACTCATGCAGTGGAGTAAGCAACTGATCGCTGAATGTTATACTTTGTTCCTTTCCTTGCGTTACTGAATCCCTCAAGTTTTCGATGGAAGTGCTCTGTTCACTTCATGGAGTGCAGTATGCACCAAGTTACTTTTTTGTTTGGATTCTACACCAAGTTACTGGTAATATAGTGAGTAGATACACTTCTACACGGATAGTCAGCCTGTTCGGGATGGATGGGCTGGTTACTGTAGCTACAGTACCACTGTAGCTACAGTAACCACGTATTATGTCGAAATACGGGTATCCGGATCTATACAGCCACCAGCCGCTACAGTACCCAGCCGCTACAGTACCAGCCGCTACAGTACTTAATCAGCCGCTACAGTGGTAGAATCCTCTCACAAAACACTATTCAGTCAGCTGCTACAGTACTTTCAGCCACTTCACCCCAGCCAAGCCGAACAGGGGGAGTTAGCTTGGAGTGTGATTTTCGACAGTAACAACCATCAATTAGATAAAGCTGGAGTAAATACAGCTCAAGTTGTCATGTCAGCTGAAGGGTTACAAGTAGGAACCACCGCACTTAACCATCTGGAATAATAATATCTACTGGTCATATATAAAATTTGCTTTAAGTGATACCTAACAGAAGTCTCTCCTTCATCCTGGGAAACACCTATTTGCTCTTCTACGCTTTGAGCTCTATTAATATTACAAAGGGCTAAAGGACGCATCTGCTGCTTTACCTGCTTCACTATTTTATTACAAGTGCAGGTATTAAAATTTGCAAAAAAATTTTAAATATCCCGTTGATGTGACTACTCCTACCATTTTTATCTAATAAAATCAGGAGCAAACTTTCCAGAACCGAACAACATTAAGAAATGCCCGTGAGTACTTTTTCATTAATTTAACACCCATACCATATATCAACAAGATGGAAGAACTGAATAAAAGTTCTCAGACTGAATGCATCGCTCAATGTTTCCAAAAGGTGACGTTGATGCCTAATACTAATTTACGAGTAATATTTGTAGAAAATGCTTCACATATGCCCATTTGTCTGACTTTATTCCGACCGAGTATTTGGTCCATTTGTCTAATATATGAGCCACCTCCTTAGTGGTTTCAGCCATTAGATGATCTTGTAGTCATTAAAAAGAGGCTAACAAATGAGTTGTACCTATAATAGTACTCAATATATAATCGTGTTTTGAACAGAAAAAAAATGGAGAGCAAATCTTTTTTTTTGCGAGAGAGAGAGAGAGAGAGAGCAGAGAGCAAATCTTTGTGGGATCCATGGATCATCCAATCAGTCAGGTAACAATGTTTGAAAGAAACATCAGGCAGCTTCGTCTAACATTTTCCCAGACGTTTCTTAGTTCAGCACTGAAAACAGAAAAAAAATGGAGAGCAAATCTTTTTTTTTTGCGAGAGAGAGAGAGAGAGAGAGAGAGAGAGAGAGAGAGAGAGAGAGAGCAAATCTTTGTGGGATCCATGGATCATCCAATCAGTCAGGTAATTAACAATGTTCGAAAGAAAAATCAGGCAGCTTCGTCTAACATTTTCCCAGACGTTTCTTAGTTCAGCACTGTAGTGGCATAGTAACAAGCAAGTCATTTCCACATCATAACATTTCAAGCATTGGACCAACACCAGAGAAAGCTGTTAGTTTTCCTTTTCTGTTGACCTGCGGGACAACAATTCTGTTTTTAGAGAGATAAAGATAGAAAGAAATAAAAACAGAATGAGCAATAAAAGGGAAACGAATATTGAGTCTGTTTTTGCCTTGATCGGGAGGCAAATCGATATGTTTCCATATGGGACTCGGCCCCGGACCTACAGTGCGACCATATAAATAGAGGGGTACCCCTGGGCGCCCCTTACGCAATCCAATTTCACCACTACCGATCAATAAGCGCACTGGAAGGTCTGGAAGCGCGAGTCCGCCGCCCTCCTGTGGGGCAATCTCGCTATCGTCCAGAGGGGATTCGTCAGAGGACCCTCAAAGAACGTCTACGCTACGTTCGACCTCAAGTTTTCACCGTCGCCTCTGCACCAGCCGTCATGGACACTACTGCCGCTGGTAATGAACTGAACCTAACCCTAATTCCGCATTAGATTAGTTGCTAGTTATGATCTATTATGACTAGATGATCCTGTTAGCACTAAGCACTTGTTTTGATCTAGACTAATTAGATCTAACAGTTGGTATCAGTTAGCCTAATCTAGTCGATTAGATCCTCTAGCTTTTCAGTTAGTGGTTCGGTTCTGTGCTAGATCAGTTCATGATTAAGTTAGGTAAGTCGTAATTTGCATGATCTAGCCCTAGACAGAGGTGTTTTTTTAGTTCTTGTTTAAGCTCTGTTTAGATCTGCGCTTTCAGTTTTAATTCATGATCTAAGTCTAATTAATCTCAGTTTAAGTCATGTTTTAGTCTTTACCGTAAGCAATTAAGTTAATTAGTTTAAGTTTTAATTGTTCAGTTTTAATTAATTCAGTTAGGGTTTGCTGTTAAGATCTAAGCTAAGTTTTTGTTTATGCAATCACGCCATGTCATCATGCTCAGAATTAGAAAAGGGATAGCAAAAGAATCACACACGCACACACTAACCCTAACCCTAACCCTAAGTGAGCGGAGGCTTACCTCTCTGCTCGCCGCCGTCCACGCTCGCGCATCAGATCTGGCGCACGCGACGGCGGCACCCTCCTTCTCGCCCCGGTCGCCGACGAGGTCAACCTCGCCGACATCAGGACCGGCCCGCGCGGCATAAGATCCGCCGCGCGGGGGAGCTGGCATGTACATGGCCTCCGGGTCACCGCGCATAAGATCTGGATCGCGCGGCCTCAGATCCGCTGCGCGAGCTCCCGGCACGTGCACCTCGGCCTCCGGTCGTCGTCGCCGTCGCCGTTTCCACTCGCCGTCGTGTGCTTCCCAGCGCCGACGAGCTCTCCGCCTAAGATCCACGCCACCGGCTGCCTTAGCACGCACCGCGGTGGAGGGACTTGACGGCGCCGCGCGCGATCTCTCGCACGCGCGCGTCGGCGAGCCTCTCCCCGTGGAGCTGCGGCGGCCGGCCGAGGCGGGACGGCGTGCTCCGGCGCGCTGTTGCGGCGAGCGAAGCGAGTGGGGGAGCGGAGTGAGGCGCGAGAGAGAGAGGGAGCGGAGTGAGGAGTGACGGGCTAGGGTTTCGCTCCGGCGTTTTATGCCGAGCTCGCGATCCTCAGCCGTCGGATCTCCTCCCCGCTCGATCTGAGCCGCACGCGCAACAGCCGTGGTTGGGCTGGGCCGCTTACGCGGCGCGCGGGCGAGAGCGTCGGGCCGAATCGACGGCCCGGTCGTCGGTTTTCGGGCTTTAAGCCTGATGGCCTGTTAGCGGCCTGTGCGATTTTGCGTCGCGGGCTGGGCCGCGCCAAAAATCGTGCGCACGTTGGTGCGCGCGTGATTGGCTGGGCCGAGCGTGTTCTGGGCTGGAGTTTTGGATTTCGGCCCACGCGCTCGAATTAAGTTTTCTATTAATTCCCTTAAGTTTTAAGCATTATGGTTAAGAATTATGCCTGTTAATTAATGTTTTAAACTAAGTTTCAGTAAGTAAATTTCAAATGTTGGTGTTTTACGTTAATTTAAGTTTAAATCCACCAATATACTTTGAGATGCCTCTATTTAAATGGATCCACCGTGAAGTTTATTTAGAGTAAACTTGTGATTATTTCTGACCACCGTTGATTGATCATGAGTATTTTAAGATGAATTTCGTTTGTTTTCCCCACCGGTGATGCAAATTGAAATTTATATGTGTGATTTTAATCAGACCACCGTAGGGTTATTATCATGCACTTATTTTGCATCTCATTGTATATTTTACTAAGCTAAGTTTTCTCTTATTTTCAGTGACGAATGTCAATGCTGCTGCTTCTTACCTTAGCAACATTGAGAACCTCAATGGAGCAAACTTCCCGGACTGGAAGGGAAAGGTCACCACATGCTTGGCATGGAATGATCTGGATGTGGCACTAAGGGAGGAGAGGCCTGCTGCTCCTGCTGCTGATCAGGCTGCTTCTCCTGCTTATGAGAAGTGGGAAAAGTCCAACCGCATGGCTCTCATGGTTATGAGTGGCACTATCAGCCCCGGCATCAAGGGTGCCATTCCTACTAAGAATTCAGAGGGGGTTGACTACACTGCCAAGGAATTCCTCGCTAAGATTGAGGAGAACTTTAAGAGCTCCTCTAAGACCTATGCTAGTACACTCATCATGAAATTAGTGTCCTCTCAGTACACTGGACAGACTGGCATAAGGGAGCACATCCTTGGTATGTGTGACATGGCTCACAGGCTTAAGGAGATGAAGATGGAGATCTCTGACGGTTTCCTTGTTCATTTCATCATGACGTCCTTGCCATCTACATTTAACGCCTTCAAAATCAACTACAACACCAACAAGACCGTGTGGTCCATCAGTGAATTAATCAGCTATTGTGTTGAAGAAGAAGAGCGCATCAAGACTGAGAAGATGAAGGATGTTGTGAACATGGTTGGCAACCTTAGTCTTAACTCCACTCCTAAGAATCAGAATGAGGCTAGCAGCAGCAAGCAAGGTCAGAAGAAGCATAAGAACAAAGGGAACAAGAACTTTGCTCTCAAGAAGAACAACAACAAGTTCAAGAGCCACCAGTCTCAGTCTAAGGGTGGCAAGTCCTGCTCCTTCTGCGCCTCGCCTAACCACCTTCAGAAAGCTTGTCCAGGCTTTAAGGAATGGTTGAAGCAACAAGGTAATATTAAGTTTGATGTTGTTTCTTTCATTGATGAGTTATTCTTAGCAGATTTTTCCCCTAATACTTGGTGGATTGACTCAGGTGCCACCGTGCACATCTCTAATTCATTACAGGTATTCCGTTCGATCCGAACTATAAGAAGGGGGAAGCGAAACCTAAGAGTGGCTAATGGGACGGCCGTTGAAGTTGAAGGCGTTGGAAGCTTCGACTTAGAGTTGCCAGGAGGCTTCCAGCTTCGTTTAGAGGATGTCCTTTATGTCCCTAGTTTAAAGAGAAATTTAATTTCAGTTTCAGCATTAGATGATTCAGGACATGTGTGTGAGTTTGGCAACAAACAATGTGTGATCAAGTTTAATGAGATTAATGTCGGTCTTGCTACTCGGCAAGGCATGCTTTATATGCTCTCTCTCAATGATTCTGTGATGAATGTTACTTCACTTAAGCGTAAGCGTGATAATGAGACCTCTTCGAATTTGTGGCATTGTCGCCTTGGCCACATTTCGAGGGGGAGAATTGAGCGTCTCATTAAGGATGAAATAATTGAGAAATTAGACTTCTCCAATTTAGAGCAGTGCATCGACTGCATTAAGGGAAAATATGCTAAGACAATTAAGAAAGGAGCTACTCGGAGTACGGGCGTGTTAGAAATAATTCACACAGACATCTGTGGCCCTCTCTCGGTGACTTCGGTTGATGGCTATGATTCTTTTATCACCTTCACCGATGATTATTCCCGCTATGGACATATCTACCCCATAAGAAAGCGTTCCGATGCGCTAGAGATATTTAAAATATATAGACAGGAAGTTGAGAAACAGCACAACACCTCCATTAAGATTGTGCGGTCAGACAGGGGTGGAGAATATTACGGGAAACATGCTCAATATGGTCAAATTAAGGGACCGTTCGCTAAGTATTTAGAAGAAAATGGCATTAGAGCGCAATACTCCATGCCAGGGGAACCACAGCAAAATGGAGTGGCTGAGCGGCGTAATCGCACATTAATGGATATGGTAAGAAGCATGCTCAGTCATTCTAGTTTACCTGTTGAGCTGTGGATGGAAGCATTAAAGACAGCTGCCCACGTACTTAATCGGGTTCCATCTAAGTCAGTTCCCAAGACACCTTTCGAGCTGTGGAATGGGAGGAAACCGTCACTTAATTATTTAAGAGTATGGGGCTGTCCCGCTGAGGCTAAGCTATTTGATCCTCAGCAAAAGAAATTAGATTCTAAGACAGTGAGTTGTCACTTTATTGGATATCCTGATAAGTCAAAAGGATACCGTTTCTACTGTCCTGGTCGCTACGCTAAGTTTGTTGAGACCAGACAGGCGGTGTTTCTTGAAAACTCAGATATTGGTGGTAATTTCCCGAAGAGGGACATAAGTTTAGAAGAACTGCGGGTTGAGCTTCCCGATCCGGATTTTCAATCACCCACGCCGGTGTTTCAGTTCGTACCGCCAGTTACTCCCCTGATAAGTAACACAGTGGCACCCACTGTAACTCAGGCGCCAGCAGTTCAGGCGCCAGAGATGCAGGCGCCAGAAGTTGAGGCTCCGGCGCCAGACGTTGGGCACCAGGCGCCAGCAATAGAGGTACAGGCGCAAGCTGCGCCATTAGTACAACCTCAACCTGTCCCTGAACCTGCTGTGAATGAACCAGAAGTAAGAAGGTCAAGCAGGCAAAGGAGACCGGCTATTCCTGACATTTATGAGACGTACTTAAGTGAAGACTTGTATGATGTCGGAAAGATTAATGACCCTGCCAACTTTAAGGAGGCAGTTCAGAATGAGAATTCCACTAAATGGATCGAAGCCATGGAAGAAGAGCTTAAGTCCATGAGTTCTAATCAAGTATGGGACTTAGTAGAAATTCCTGATGGAGTCAAACCAGTAGGCTGTAAATGGGTCTACAAGACGAAACGTGACTCTAAAGGGAAGGTCGAAAGGTTCAAAGCAAGGCTCGTTGCTAAAGGGTTCACACAGAAGGAAGGGGTCGATTATAATGAAACCTTCTCTCCTGTGTCTACTAAAGATTCTCTCAGAATAATCATGGCAATTGTGGCTCATTTTGATATGGAGCTGCACCAGATGGATGTTAAGACTGCGTTCCTCAATGGAAATTTAGATGAGACTATTTACATGGTTCAGCCGGAAGGCTTTACCATTAAGGGTAAGGAACATATGGGATGCAGATTAAGGAAATCCATTTATGGCCTTAAGCAAGCGGCCAGGATGTGGAACTTTAAGTTTGATGAAGTAATTAAGAGATTTGGATTTAAGAGCAATGATGTGGATCCTTGTATCTATATCAAATCCAAGGGTGGAAAATTAATAATCCTAGTGTTGTATGTTGATGACATACTATTAGCCTGCAACGATAAGAACATGTTGCATGAGACTAAGAACTTCTTGTCATCTCATTTTGACATGAAGGATCTAGGTGAAGCCTCGTATGTACTTGGCATTGAGATACACCGAGATAGAGCCAAAGGAATACTAGGGTTATCTCAGAAAGCATATATTGAGAAAATGCTTAAGAGATATAAGATGGATAAGTGTAATACATCTCCTGTCCCATTTCAAAAGGGCGATAAGCTTCATAAAGGTCAGTGCCCTAAGAATGATTTAGAAAGGAAAAGAATGGAGAACGTTCCCTATGCATCAGCTATTGGTAGCTTGATGTATGCTCAGGTCTGTACGCGTCCAGACTTGGCATTTGCAACCGGAGTTTTTAGTAGATATCAGTCTAACCCAGGATGGGCTCACTGGGTAGCTGTTAAGAAGGCATTAAGATATTGCCAAGGCACTAAGGATTACATGCTCACATACAAGAGGACAGACGACCTTCAGGTCGAATGTTACACGGATGCCGACTTCGCTGGTGATAAAGATGAGTTAAGATCCACTTCTGGATACGTTTATATGCTGGCGGGGGGAGCTATCTCATGGAAGAGTGCTAAGCAAACTGTCACTGCTGCATCCACGATGCAAGCTGAATTCGTGTCATGTTATGATGCCTCGGGACAGGCAAATTGGCTTAAGAATTTTATTCCGGGATTAAAGATTGTTGATAGTATCTCGAGACCTATCACAATGCACTGCGACAATCAAGCCGCAGTTTTCTTTTGCGCTAATGAGAAATTGAGTAGTGCTTCTAAGCACATCGATCTCAAGTATCTTATCGTGAAAGAAAGGAACGGGGACCGCGTAATTGATATTAAGCATATAAGTACTGAGTTAAATATTGCGGATCCGCTTACGAAAGGTTTACCACCACACCTCTTTGAGAGACATGTCCTTTATATGGGTCTGGTGGAGAGCCTTGATAAGGTCCTGGTTTAAGGGCCGTTAATCTTCCCCAATTAAGAGTAAGAGTCCTGACAAGGTTTTCTAGTGGAGGCTATGGGTAATGCTGTCCCAGTGTGCCGTGGGCTGCTGTCGACGCATTGGTCTAGTGCTTGCTGGTTTACTGAGGAGGGATTTAAGTTTAAGTTAAGAATAAGTTTAAGTTTAGTTGTTGACCCTTTGGTCAAGGGGGAGAATGTTAGTTTTCCTTTTCTGTTGACCTGCGGGACAACAATTCTGTTTTTAGAGAGATAAAGATAGAAAGAAATAAAAACAGAATGAGCAATAAAAGGGAAACGAATATTGAGTCTGTTTTTGCCTTGATCGGGAGGCAAATCGATATGTTTCCATATGGGACTCGGCCCCGGACCTACAGTGCGACCATATAAATAGAGGGGTACCCCTGGGCGCCCCTTACGCAATCCAATTTCACCACTACCGATCAATAAGCGCACTGGAAGGTCTGGAAGCGCGAGTCCGCCGTCCTCCTGTGGGGCAATCTCGCTATCGTCCAGAGGGGATTCGTCAGAGGACCCTCAAAGAACGTCTACGCTACGTTCGACCTCAAGTTTTCACCGTCGCCTCTGCACCAGCCGTCATGGACACTACTGCCGCTGGTAATGAACTGAACCTAACCCTAATTCCGCATTAGATTAGTTGCTAGTTATGATCTATTATGACTAGATGATCCTGTTAGCACTAAGCACTTGTTTTGATCTAGACTAATTAGATCTAACAAAAGCAACTCCAAAACATGATGAGCAGTTAATGTTGTTGGGCAACAAAATTGAAATCTTGTTTTGACCAACTAGTAGCATCAAGGCGGTTTGCTTTAATTTTGTGGTCGATTAATCGGGTCTCAGGTACATTTCCCCCGCTGTGGCAAGAAATGATCCTAGAGAAAAAGTGTTCTCATCGTACTTTTGTAGTCAAATAAGACACTAACCTGCAATTCACAGGATTTTATTTCTTGTTCTCGTATGTTCGGAAAATATCACAAAGGTAAAAACATTAATCACAAAAATCAGCACTATTTTCAAATATCCTGACAATATAATTTTTCAGGACCATGATTGGAATGGATGTACTCCATGAGTCCAATTCTAAGTGGGGCCCACTATGATACAATAGATATGCCCCAAAATACATGTCTCTGAATTAGCCGCCTAGTCTTGCACGAGGAGGGCCTACTCTTGTACTCCTCTATGTCTTCTACACACGGCTAAGTAGTCTCACACATTCTCTATGGACCACCGCAGGATTTCAAGTGCAAACAGCTGAAAGGAACGTAGAACAGCCCTATTGCCGCACAAGAGAAAAGCTGCCATGGCCGACGGCCCGTTCACGCTGCTAAAGGTTCTAGGACTACAGGACCTCGGAGTACCACTTGCAGGACAGCTAAGTTCATAATTCGTGCACCGGAAAATCTAAACATGCCTGCTAAACATGCAGAATAAAAGAGTTCTGTTTTATTTTCATGGCGCAAATGATTAATTCAGTCCTATTGCAGAAGCTTTGAATTTTTGACTGTCTGCTCAACAACGCATCAACGGTCAGAAATCTTTTGACACGAAGAGAAACAACATCATTGTGTTGGGAGATTGTAATCTTGGTACAAAAAGAACAACATATCTGATAATGCGTTTTTGAACGGGGGCACCACAAACAAAGAGCTCAACCAAAGAGGGCCATAGTCAGTTAGTGACAATGAAGACATACAGTTGGCATTTAAGTGTTTTCTTAGCAGTTCGCACAAACCATTGGTGTGATCATTCTCCCGGAGAGACCTTAGTCAAGAAGCAAAAATTTCCAGCCAAAGATTATCCAGCATCTGCCGCATGCAACAACATCAAGACCAGATCAGCACAACCACATCCTTTAACTATAGGGACATGCTCAGAGACATGAAGTCCTGCAGTTGGCATTCAATTCTTTGCTTAACACAACATCATGTTCTAGCTCCTTCAGAAAGACCATGCTTAATCAAGAAGCCTTTTCATATTCCGATTGAAAGCATTCTAACAATAGGGTTCGGTCATTTATATGGTTAGATTGTATCTATGTTTGATGCTATTTAGCCTAAGCCGTCTGATGGAGGCAGCTGAGTATAATCCTTTCATCAACTATTGTTAGATTAGAAAGTGTCCTGAAGGTGGCGGCAACTGAGTTTCTCTCCAATAATCTGGGCACGAACATAGGTTTTTGCCGACTTTAGTAGCTTTTACTTTTTCAACGAAGGACAGTGACTTTTACTGTTGGTAATTTTGCTAACTATTGTCTACAATGTCGGACTTATTCATTGGATCGGTGAAACTGCCTATACAGCAAAAGAAGAGTATTTTGCTTTCTTTGCAATATGAAACTAGCAGTGTAAGAGGATCCATGTTCGTTAAAATTATACACGTTCCTTGTTTGGCCACATGTATTAGTATATGCTTTTGCTACATCGGTTGCCAGGCCCAGGCTCCAATCAAATAAGTTACCAATAAGCAAGGGTGAATTTCGAAATCAGTCAATCAAATCATAAGAAGAGAAAAGTTATCAACAGAGCGGAACCTTATCCTTTCCACCGACGAAACAGTAGCGAGCGGCGAAAAAACAGGCGACCACCGGAATTCGTCTTCCCCGGGCCGATCCGGCCCCTCCCCTGTCGTCTCCGGCTTGCCGGTGATGAGATAAGGGTGAGGGACCCTCCCTGTACAGTTCTGTTTTTAGGTTTTCTCTTTCTTTGTTGTTTTAGTTGTAGGTGGAGCTCTCTTCTGGCTGTGGCCATCGTCGTCGTCTCTGGCGATCGATTTGTTTTTGCTATCATCCAGATTTGTGCTCCCTAGTTTCCCTAGTGGTTGTGCTGTCATGGCTTTTGTCCCCGTCGGATTCCTCCCCTACTGGTGTACTCCTCCCCTTTGCTTCTCCTTTGTTGCTCCTAATTTGGTACGATGTGGTGGTGGTTCTGCTGGTTGGATTGCTTGTGTTGTTCTAGTTGGAGGTCGCTGGGATCCCCTGTTTCGGGTTGATCGCCGCCGGCTTGATCCCCGTCTTCTTCATCAGGTGGATCCTCCCTTAGTCGAGCCGGTGAAGCTCCCTCCAGATCTACGGCTGCGACTTCTTCTACCTCGTTTGGTGCCATCCCTGAGGCGTCTGTCGGGTGGGCCGCCGGCGTGATAATCAAATGGCATGGTGAGGCCTTCTCCCATCTTCACTATGGTGGCTGGACGGCTTCCTTCTTTCGTCCACACCAACTGGTCCTAGGGAAGATGGAGGCGTCTTCTTCTGCTGGTTCAGCGCTTGTGATTCGCCTGCTCACCACCTTCTACATGGGTTCCTCTCGGCGGCGCGGCGATCTTCTTTCTCTGTGTCGGCGAGCTTTTCCCATGAAGGACCTGGTTGTAATTTTTATTTTGTTTTATGTCCTATTGCCTGTTGCATGGACCTAGTTGTATTTCTTAAATCTTGTAAGCCTTTCCATGCAATTTGGCATTTGTACCTGTGGGAGCAATGAAGTTTTAGCCCTCTATGGGCGTTTCCCATCAAAAAAAAAAAATCATAAGAAAAGTTGACGCTCCAAGTCGCGCAAACATGTGAACATATAGGACATCCTTTCTTTTCTCGCGGATCAAGTCAAGGAACTCACGGGGTCCTCCTGTCAAGTCTAGATTTCTTCCTCTTCTCCTGGACCTTATCAAGTGCTTAGCACTACAGTAGTCTTGCTACCGGGTTCCGGACGGTACCTCGCTGCAACCTCAGTACCCATGGCTTTATCGATTCATGATCAAGATGGGCTGGCATTATTTTGACCAACATTTTGCTTCAGGAAAGTACTAGCTCCAATCGGAAACCTAGAGTATTTTGTACAGGTCAAAAATTTTAGTTTTGTCATCAAGAACTACTGTTGACAATGTAGTTTGGCATTAGTACATAAGTCATGAAAAATACTTTCAGCATCGTACGTTATCATTTGTATTTGAATACCAAACTTTCACAGAAAGTAGTTGTTAAAGTACCACCTTACAAGTTACAAACTCTGTTCTCATGACCCCTGAGTGCTTATAAATTTTTATTAGTGGAGGTAATGGAAAACTGATTAAAATTATGCAGCTTAACATATGCTAAAATTACAGCACTGTATGGTCGATATGTTCTTAAAAGCCCAGCTCAGACATGCAAGCCTAGCACCTCATCTAGGATAAATTCGGTTGTTTAAATGTTAATGGGGTAGCTCGTGCTCATAAGACTGAAAACAGAGGACTTTTCACTTGACGCCTATGGATTGTTTGATTTCCACTGAAAACAGAGTGCCGCACCCTTTGCATAAAAGATACAATGTAATGAATATCATCTCAACTGCAGTGTTGAGAGGGATATGGCTAACGAGAAACGATTGTCTTTAATAACCAGATATGGAAGGACGTAAGGATAGTGCTGCGGGCTACCTACTTGTTGTCGAAAGAATGGAGCCTTCTTTGCAGTGGCTCAGAATTGTTGGAGATGATGAAGTGGTGCCAATATATGGAGGACACAATTCAAGAACCTTTGTGCCTATGCGGGGCATGAAGTTCAGGTGCCAATTTATGATGCTTGGAAAGATGACAGCGGCATCAGGATGGGGAGATGCATGGCGGCCAAGTCTGAAGAACAGAAGACCGAGAAGGTAGCCAGTCATGTAATTTGAGCTAGACGTGTCGGTAAATGGTGCTAAAACTGTTTCTGCAGCTGCAATCTGCATGTAGCCTCCTAGGCACATTAGGTTGTAAAGCTGGCGCTAAAACTCTCTGGGTGTAACTGAATTCGGTCTCGACATAATATTATGTCTCTACAAATTGTCTCATGAAGGTTAAAGACATTTAACTTATCAAGTGTCTCTTTGTTGAAGCGGCAGGACGTAGTGATAGCTCTATGACACTTCAAAAAATGTCTCTTCGGCTATATAAAGAGACTGTAAAGTGTCTCAAGAAGACATAAATAGTGTCTCTACGAGCCATTTGTGTTGTAGTGTGTGTAGGTAAATGGTGCTAAAACTGTTTCTGCAGCTGCAATCTGCATGTAGCCGCCTGGGCACAGTAGGTTGTAAAGCTGGCGCCAAAACTCTCTGAGCTGTAACTGAATTCGGTCTCGTTTGAATAAAATAGGACAGGGCGTATGCCTGTTGTTCTAAAAAAACAGAGTGCCGCCCTTCACTCTTCAACCTACTGTAGTTGCTGTGTTTTTCATTATATCCGTAGTTGGTACAACTGTGTGTCTGTGTCGTCGCGGCCCTTCCTCGCCTTACCCTACCTCTGTTTCATGTGACTTCCTCCCCGCCAAATTTCACAAGAACTAGGCCGTCAGGAGGAAGAGACAGTTGGAAGAAGAATAGTGGTGCGGGCCCTGCCTGGTAGTGAGGATGGAGAGGGGTGTGGTGCTGCAGGCTTCACCTCGCGTATGCGAGCGTGATGATTCCCGCTGTCGCTGTGGGTGCTTATCAACTCTTGCCCAGTCCCTAAGTTGCAGCGCGTTTTATTACAAAGACTATATACATCTTTCTTGGTTGGACTTGCATATATATATATATATATATATATATATAGTTTCGGCCGGCTTGGGGGCCTCAGTCTCATTCACAGATCCTAATGCTGTTGTATTAACCAGTTACCTTACCTATCTTCCTCAAAGGAGAAGCGAACTAGACCCGAACAATACTGGCTCAATCACACAAGTTTGATCCGCAGTTTGGGTCCATATTAGTCTATCTTGAACTTGGCCCGATGGGTCATTTTTGTACTTTTTCATGCTTATTAAAACTTTCAAAAAATGGTTGGTCAAGAAATCCTAGATCCGGCAGGTAATCTGGGGAGGCATAAGTTTAGTTATGTTTGGACACATCACGACAACGACACACACAACATCCTCACCTACCTTGTACGTGATTGGATATATACATAGTACATTTACGTGCATTTTAACACGCCTACGAGGCCACATCACACTTACCAGGCTACAAACTGTTGAACTATAAGTGAATTACCCACCTCTTCCAATCAGTTTAGGCTTTTGGGTGTGTTGGTTGGTACATGCAACTCAACACAAACGAAATAACTTTTCGGCGACCTCGACCCTTTGGGGTTATAAGAATTCTACTAGATGTAATTTCTTATCGCCTTAAACACTATTGAGATACCTTTCCTTTTCCCCCTTTGTAATAACTTCGATATGGTTGCATACGACTGCTGATATGCATCCATTAGTTTGCCTCTGCTTCTCATATGGAGCAGCAACCGAAGATTCTCCAAACTGCTGGCAACTAGATCAATTGATGCTCAACGATCAGCATTAAGATTCTCTATGAGAACACCCCCATAAGAGGGCTGGACATTGATTCATGAGATAGCGACTCAAGCATAAGTTCCTCTAGGCTCCTAGCCACACAGATGTGTGTTGTATAACTGTTTATTACGACACATAAAGTCTGATGATGAATGCTTTACATGCATTAAAAAAAGATATTTGTTATCTTTATCCACATTTTGCGAATGCTTTATCAATTCTTTTTAGTCGCATAGCTATCTTAATATGAAGGACAAATTAAAGCTCCTTCTATTATTTTGGAAGATATTACAGAGGATAAAGACAGCCGCAAAAGGTTTCTGAACAAATTAAGACTATGTTTAATCGGAACACTAGAAAATCCTGCTGATTCTTTCTGAAATTAACTGAACTATTATTTCATATGAATTTTCACAGAAAAAATACAAATCTAGGACTATCATCTTCTGAGAAATAACATGCTAGGGATGTACTCGTGTTACATGAAACGGAAAAAACCATTAATGCACTCATGATTCCTTGATTAGACCAATCGGGCAGCCGGCCGGGCAGGACCATTATATATGCATATAAAAAGTGATGAACTGCAACTTGCGAGAGATTTATCTATCGGTTCGGTTGCTTAATATTTATTCTGGGAAACAAATCGGAAAGACACGTATATCTATCGAACAAGAGCTGCTTGCTTAAATGGTGACATTGATGCCAATGACCTTCTCCACGGGACACAAAACCGCCATGTTTGCACGTAATAACGTTTTTGTGTTTACTACTACATCTTCTCTGTCCCATTTATAAGGCGCAAACATAATTTAAAATTTCGACTTAGACTCTTGACTAATATACCTTAATAATATGAGGTAATAACATATTATTCTAGTGAAACAAAAAGGTGGTATGTCAATGTGACTTGATTTTATTCCGGTAAGAATGTATTGTTTGTAATAGATGAACAGTAGTAAAAGTTACAAGACTAGGCCAATGTCATATCCGGTAAAATATGACGAGAGAGAATGCACTATTGAGTGAGCTTGACATCGTATCGATGAACTATAGTGACACCGTACCAGCTTTACATCTTTAAGTCGTAGAGTGCACGTCCGGCCGAGTAATATATACTTGAGTGAAATACACCTGTGGTTTTTAAACTTGTCTTAAGGGTGTCACTTAGGTCCCTAAACTCTCAACTAGGTATATAGGTCCCTAATCTTGCTAAAACGATCTAGGTCTAAAATACCAAAAATACCCCTATGTTGATGATGTGGCTCTTTATATGACACAAATTTACATCAAATTTATTTGTGATCAAGTCATGATAACATCAAACAATTTTCTCTAACACGAATTTTGATGACTATACAGATTTGAGGAGACAACAAGTATGACAAATCATGCTCCACTAGCAGTTACATCGGCATCTATAGGGGTATTTTCGGAACTTTAGACCTAGATAACACATTATAACAAGTCTAGGGACCCTGCCTTTTGCCTCTCCGAATGAGAGCTTTTGCCTCACCACCCGCAGAGTGCAGAGCACGCGCAGACAGCAGGCTTTTTTTTTTTATGTACTCAGAACCAACACGCAGGCAGCAGAGAGTAATACTTTTTGTACTACTGCGCAAGGTTTATTCTTACCAAAAACCAATGTGTATCTTTTTATTATTGTACTAAAATGCTAGGTATGTGGAGCAAAATCAATAATACATTGTTTATTGTACTCTCATTGTGAGAAGTGCAAAAAATTGACGTGCAAGAAGAACAAAAATTCTAGTATAGTACAAATTTTTTACAACCGCATGATAAAGTATGCCCACGCATCCGGTTGTGGGAAGTGCGGTTTGATTGCAATCACCTTCGCAAACGCCGGCGAAGCGGGGCATCACAAATTAGGAGCTCCGTGAGCCGTCGCCGCAGCACGAGAATGAGGAGGCCTGGACATGGCTTTCGGGCTGCTGTGGTTGCAGGGAGATTGGAGAGCGAGATTGGATTTGGGAGCAGGAAGAAGAAGGGGTGACGCGCGATGGGAAGGGGAGGAGGGCAATGCAGGCGCGCGGGAACGGGAAGGACGCGCATGCGGGAGGAGGGAGATGGCGAGACGAATTGGCTAGGCAAATATGGCTACCCGGCTTTGCGTGATGCCGAGCGAGATAGCGAAGCGAGGAGGAAGGCGAATCTGTTGAAACGTGTTTTGGCCGGCGATTTTTTATTTTTACCCTGTCGGAGATGTATAGCGAGTTTGTTGGAGTTGCTCTCCAGATCCTGACTGCAATTCCGGTTTGTCCAGTGGAAGTGATCACCAGTGAATGTAATCCTGCTAACGAGTGATATAGCTCTTGTGTTTGCCCTCAAAAAAAAAAGAAGTTTCCAAATAGGCCCTAAGTATTTATTGGATGGAAAAAAGAAAAAGAAAGCAGCAGTAGGGGGGATATAGAAGGAAATGAGCTCAACACAGGCGAACACAGGGGCTGAGAACACGGAGAGAATGCGGACCCTCACGCCGTCCCTAGGAAAACAATTTCGGCGAAATTTCACCGAAATATCCGATATTTCGTCTTTTTTGCTAAGGTCCGAAATGAAATCGAAATGAACAGTACCAATGAAATATTGTTCTCGACCACCTTCGTGAGTGTAAATTGTCTTGTTTATGTATCCAATCATGATGTTTTATAGATTTGAGACAATATCTTGTAAAATTATGTCAAATTTTTTTTGAAAAATTCAAATTTTGTTCGTCAAAATTTTCGAAAGTCCCGAAATTTCATGTTTATCGGTGACCTCCGAAATTTTTTTATTTCCGAAATAGTTTTCCTAGCGCCGTCCAGGCAACACAGACATCAAGCTGTACAATGCGTCATTCGGTTCAGAGCGGACAGAAACTGAAGTGGACAGAAACGCGTGCCCCCGTCATTCTGGCACACTCCTGCAGCCGCAGCCTTCCCCTCGACGCCGCCGCCATTTCTGGTTGCGCTCCCTCTCGGCCCAAATCCCCAGTCGCCCAAAAAACCCTAACACCTCGCCATTCCATCACAAGCCGTCGCCGCCGCCGCAGGTGACCGATTCCTCTCTCACCCAGCTGCGTGCCAGCCATGGCTTCCTCCGGATCCCGCGGCCGCGGCTCGCGCGCCGGCCGCCCCCGTGGCTCCCGCGCCGCCGCTCGCGCCAGCGACGGCGGCCTCCTCGACGCCGAGCTCGAGCTGCTGCCGGCGTGCGACCTCATCGCCCACCTCAACCGCCACCGGACCAGCCAGTACCAGTTCGTGGCGGTGGCGCACGTGCTCCGCGAGCGCGAGCTCCGGCTCGCCGAGGCGGAGGCCCGGATCCGCGCGGCCGACGAGGTCGCCGGTGGCCTCCGCGCCGAGATCCGCCGCGCCGCGGACGCCGAGGCGCGCCTCCAGGCGGAGGTCCTGGCATGGAAGCGCAGGGCCGCCGACGCTGAGGCGCGCCTCCTCCGGGACGACGAGCGCAGTGGTCCGGCGAGGCTGGAGCTGCAGGATTCCGTGGCTGCCGAGATCGAGCTGCCGGTTCCTGCGCTCGACGCCATGCCATGGCCGTCTAGCCCTCAACGGAAGCCGGCCTCACCCCCCGCTCCGGTGCTTGACCCCATGCCCATGCTGCTGGACGACGAGGCACTTGCAATTGTACCTCTGCAGCAGCTGGAACCAGAACATTCACCTGACATTGGGGAAGCTCAGGAAGTACGCGCTGAGCGTGGCGTGGGAAGGAAAGATCTTGAGGATATTCACAAGGACAAGTCCAGGGATGGGGAATACGAGGATGATCACTACTATTACCAAGGTCTAGATGAACAAGATACCAGTCAAGGAGTGCATGAGTCTGAGCCCGAGGATTCCAACTTGAACAAGGTTCTACAAATTGAGTGGGGAACTGGCGGTGAGTCGGAGGACGGAGGCAGTGGAAATGCAGGTCCAGGCAATGAGGCAGGAGGAACCAATCAGAATGTTTGGAAGGTACGCGGGAATGGAACGTTTTACAAGAAGGTTTTCAAAGCTCTCAAGGAGAAGGAAAGGGAGAGAGCTTCTGAGGCTGCTGCAAAGCCGAACTACAGGTGCTGGTTGTACGCACCTCGGTCGTCGGAGTCGGAGGACGTGGAGGGTCCTGATCCGGAGCCACTGCCAAAGTGATTCATGAAGGTATGCTATTGCTAATACTATCTGGTCCAGATGAAATACAATTTCATCAGAATATCATGCTTCTGTTTGTGGCCCTTATTTATCATTCAACTAGTGATGATTCTGAAACTGCATGCCATCCGCATTAGATTATAGGTCTTATTTTTTTGAATTACAGGCAACAGCAGCCTAATCATCTGGCTGTAGTGTTATTTAGGATTGTTTAATTGGCGAATTGTTTAGGATTGTTAAACATATGCTAAACAATGAGCATGGAAATATGTTGAAACAACATGTTGGTTTCTTGAGAAAAATACGTGTCTCCTACTTACACATTTGTAAAATAAAGAGAAGATCATCCACAAATCCCCACCCAGTAGTCAATACTTTAGTTTTTTTAATATTGTGAAGAACTATGGAGAAATAAGGTCTTAAACCGCTCATCGTTGAGTAAACGCACACATATTCTTGCTGGTAATGAGGAATAGATTTAACTTCTCCCTATAGTGCAATACGCTCTACATGCTCCTTTGCGCATCATACATCAGTACATTGCAGATCCAGCAGCATTTTTATACCAAGTCTTCATTCCTAAAAAATACATGCATGTTTCACCTTATTGAAACTTTGAAAGCATCATTCATCATCAGCTTTCTTATCATACGAAATTTACGGAGGGGATGCTAACACAGTTAACAATACTCATTTTAATAATATCTTACAAATTATAATGTTACAGAATCTCAACTTATTAGCACAATAATTTTTTCTGGAGTCCATGAAATTCTAGTGCTATATAATGTTGATGGACCAAATTCTGTTCTTAATTCTGGAAAGTTTTTTCTCCTAAATTTAAATATGATATTTTTAGTTTTCTATTAGACAAATAAGTATAATAAGGTTATTGTTAACATATATATTCCTTTACTAAATCATTTATACATGCATGTTAATTCGGCACAGCAAGAATGTAGTTGTTGAAAAAGATTTCATATATCTTCGGCCTAGGCATTTACTTCTTATATAGAAGCTTTGCAGTGTCATCTAAATCTGTCCAAGACTAACAATACTTGCTTGACATTGTCCATTTGAATCTAGGGCCGTACATCAATTGGTGGATGTTTGTTTTCTTGGGAATCATCCTGGAGGCATAAACCTTACACACCGCCTGTAAAGCATACCAATATGGAGACTCTGTATCGCTTTAGTTTATGCATTTGAGGAATACACCTATATGCAGAATCTGCTTTGCTTTATGCATTTGATAAGATTTATTGAAGGAACATTGTAGGTCATCTTTGCTCATTACATATTTCTAGTCGTCCTACTTCATTGTTGCTTTGTTAAGATGCTGATGACACTGCACATTATTATGTGGACAATATGTATTCCATTTCCTTGCCCAGGGGATTTTGTTGGATTTCTTGGTAACTAAGGGTATTTACAGTGGCACCAACCACTTGCTATCCTGTTCCTTGATTTATATATGGGCCGATGCAAGTCGGAGTATGGACATCAACGACGCATGCCCCACTTTGATTCATGACACTCTTCGTTCCCCTCACACCATTTTTGCAACACCCGATCCACTGCTAGCAAGGTTTTTGAATATATTTCGAGAGTAAAGTCATGTGTAACAATAAGAATGGACATAGTATAGGGGGGCCTTGGACCCTACACCCACCCACCCACCCACCCACGCGTAGAGCTCTGCCACAGAAGGTGATGGCAGCAGGGTTAACCACAAGTCCTTGTGCATATCAATGTTGGAATACTAATGATGGTAGCAGGGTTAACTGCAAGTCCTTGTGCATGACTTCATATTGTGCAGCGAAAGCGTGGCGCGTGGTGCGCGGGGAGGTGTCGAACCTCCACACAACCTTTCCGCCAGAGTTCTGGTTTATAGGATCATGAGTTGTTTAAGCAGCGACAACAGTCTCTTAAGAGGATATATAGCCGCAGCAACAATGAGTAAAATTGACACCATAGGCTTTGTTTTAGGTGCTGTGCTATATCATAGATATTTTCTTATTTTGTTAGGAGTATAAAGGTTGATTTGTATCAGCTCACTTCGGTGTCTGAAATGTAAAGGCTAAACATGTATTGGTTGTGTAGAGGGCAAAACATTATTTCACCTCGAAATAAAACCTTCCTTTATCTAAAATGAGCATGGAGAGTTGTGGTGTGTGGGAGGCTAGTAGTTGTCGGGGAAAAAATAATCACCACCTTCAATGATTTTTCTTTTCCGTCAAAACAGGCCAAACCGAGCATATTGTTTACCTTTACTAGCCTTCTAAGCGGACTTTTCCGGCACGAGGTGTAAAATCTGTGTGGTCTTTAACTTACAAGTGTACTAGCTCATTGCCCGTGTGTTGCTACGGGTGTCTAAAATTTAAGAGGCACACGAAAAAAGACAATAATTTAGTCTTATAACTCAAGTAACAACTTAGTTGAAAGCCAAGCAAACAAAACAAATCGACCACTTAGAATCAAGTAATACTTCTGTGAACAAGAGTAACTCAAGCAGAATAATATGCTTGGTAATGCTCAAGCATTGCAATGGGGATTAAAAAATTATCGAGACCAAGTTGTTTCTTTAATAAGTTTGTAATTAGGAAGTCCAAGCATGGTTTGGTAGGCATCATTGCAAATATGATCAAAGTCACAAAAGTTTGTCTTTTTAATTACTAAGAAGAATTACACAAAGTAAGCATGAATGTTGCATAAGAATGATTTGCGTTCAACCGAGGAAAACAAAAATGGTGCATGCGTCCATCATGTGGGATTCCATTATTTCTGTCATCACAGTATGTCTATCTTGCACATCTACATCCACACTATCATCTTAGCTCCTGTATTTTAACATGAAATTGAAACTAAAACTGGAAAGGACCACAACATTACTGATAATTCAACTCTTGCTTATCATTAGAAGTGTAAAAAGTACCCTTTTTTTTAACTTCTTAAAACAAATAAGGATACTTCCTACAAATGCACAATTTAAAGTTTTCTGACAGAAAATAAAACAATTCATATGAGGTGCGAGATAGTATTTTCATCAACCTTCCGAAGAAAGAAGCAACAAAGCGCCCAACTTGAAAGGATTTAGCATGTCTATTAGCATTACTACTAACCTCAGTTTACCACAGAAGCAAAGTGATGAGGACATCCTCCACTATTACCTGCTGGCAAAGACACAACAAAAAAAAGGTCCTAGTGGCTCAGTTGTAGTCGGGCGGCGACCGTGTGAGCCTTTGACTAATCCCACCTTGCTTAGCTTGGGAGGAGGAAGCCACCTTAAAAGGAAGAGCCACCCTTCCCCTATTAGACTACTAGTCTTTTAGGGATATTGGGTCTTTCCCCGAGTGGGTGCGCATAAAAACTATTGGGGTCTAGGCAACCTTAATTTATTAGGCCTTGGCCAATCCCACCTGGGCCGGATGTATCATTTGGTATCAGAGTTGGGCCCTTGTTTAAGGAGGTGTGAATGACGAGGACATCCTCCACTATTACCCGCTGGCAAAGACGCAAAAAAAAAAAAGGCCCTAGTGGCTCAGTTGTAGTAGGGCGGCGACCGTGTGAGCCTCTGAATAATCCCACCTTACTTAGCTTGGGAGGTGTTCCTAAAAAAAAACTTAGCTTGGGAGGATAAAGCCACCTTAAAAGGGATAGCCACCTTTCCCCTATTAGACTAGTCTTTTAGAGAGATTGGGCATTTCCCTGAGTGTGTGCACATAAGAACTGTTAGGGTCCGGGCAACCTTAATTTATTAGGCCTCGGCCAACCCCACCTGGGCCGGATGTATCACAAAGTTTGCCGATGCAGTAGCCACCTATCCATTTGTCTTTAGACATGTTCTAAGAAACAAGAGCAAGTAGAACCACACGCTCTAAACTCGACCGACCCAAGCAAAAGCGGTTTTTATTTTTCCCTCATTTAGTGAGAATCATACAATGGCTCCTCATGAATTTACCGGCGCAACAGAGCACTGCTTACAACTCGCTCCATTCATTACCCGCACGAAGCACCGTGGCACCCTTCTACGGCCACTGTTCTGCCCTGCCACTGTCAGAGTAAGACAACCAGGCACACACGAGCAGGCCCTTTGGCACCAAAAAAAAAAAAAAAAAAAAAAGAAAAAAGAAAAAAGAAGGGAGGGACCGTGAGAGAGCAAGCAACTTATGCGGTTGCTGGGGTACGAACTAGGATCTCTAGGAAAGGAACGAACTGCAGTTGCCACTGGACCACACTTCGGTTATAAAATAGAATTGGTTCGGTTTATATAAGACAACATAATTAAAAGAACTCGGACTGGATCCAAACTCAAACTGAACTCAGTTCAACTCAAACTCGGATGGCAAGTCTGAAATCTGAAAAATCCGGCTGAAAAATGTGGCTGACGACCTTTTTTAGACTTATTAAATAGTAGAGATTAGACCAAATTACCAAGCTTCCAAACAGGCTCCAAGTACTGGATGGAGGAAATAAAAAGAAACCTAGAGGGGGAATATACAAGGTAACTTGTTCATCACATGCAAACACCGGGAACACTGGAGTACCTGGTGACGCCAGTCAATCACGCTGTACAGGCAACACGCCACCAACGGTACCCGATGGTCACAAGGTCAGAGCAGACAAAAGACTCGAGCGGATTTCCAATTCTAGATCACTGGGCCGCAGCCCAGGATGCCGTCCATTCCCCCCGCCCTTCCTCCCGGCCCAAATCCCCAGTCGCCTTCCTACTAAACCCTAAACGCCTCAGACATCCCTTCGCAACCTGCCGCCGCCGCTGGAGACTGACACCTCTCGCCCCCAAACACGCTAGCTAGCAAGGGCTTTGACCTACGATACGTACGCAGTGAGCCATGACCCCCTGTAGATCTAATGGTCGGGGCTCGCATGGCGGCTGCCCCCTTGGCTCCCGTGCCGCCGCTTGCGCTGGCGACGACAGCCTTCTTGACACTGAGCTCGATCTCCTGCCGGCATGTGAGCTCATCGCCCTCCTCCAATGCAGCCGTACCAGCCAGTACCACCACATCACGGTAGCGCACGTGCTCCTCGAGCGCGAGCGCCGGCTCGCCGAGGCCGAGGCCCGGATCCAGGCGACGGACGAGATCGTCGACTGCCTCCGCGGCGAGATCCGTCGTGCTGCAGACATGGAGGCGCGTCTCCAGGCGGATCTCCGGGCATGGAAGCGCTGGGCCGCCGATTTTGAGGTGTGCCTCTGGGGTGGGCGCGGCGGCAGGCTGGAGCCGGCAGCAGGCCTTGATGGCAATGCCAATGATGATAACTGCGACCCTGTGGCTGCCGAGATTGAGCAGCAAGCTGATACCGGTTCGCAAGGTGTCGATGCCAGCGTGGAGGTCAAGGGTGACGTGCCTTGGTCGCCTAGACCTCTACGCTGGGTGTGGTCTCACCCCCGGCTCCCTTGCTTGAGCCCATGAAAGATCTTGAAGGTGTTGACAAGGACAAGGATGGGGAATATGAAGAATATGTATCCAAGAACCATTTTTCTCATGGAAATGCAGGTCCAGGCAGCGACGCAAGAGGAATCAATCAGAGTGTTTGGAAACTAAGGGGGAATGGAATGTTTTACAAGAAGGTTTTCAAAGCTCTCAAGGAGAAGGAAAGGAATAGAGCTGCTGAGACTTCCGCACAGCCAAACTACAGGTGCTGGTTGTATGCACCTCAGTCATCCGAGTCGGAGGACGTAGAGAATCCTGATCCAGAGTCACTGCCAAAGTGATTCATAAAGGTATGCTAATACTATCTTTGGTCCAGATTAAAGACAAATTCATCAGAGTATCATGCTTCTGTTTATGGCCTTTATTTATCATTCCATTAGTGGCGATACTGAAATTGCATGCCATCTGCATTTGATTATATGTCTTTTCTTTTAGAATTACAGGCCATAGCAGCCTAATCATCAGGCTGGATTGTTATTTAGGAATGCTAAAACATGTTAAACAGTGACTATGGAAATATGTTGAAACGACAGTTTCGTTTCTTGAGAAAAATACTTGTCTCCAACTTAAGATTTGTCACCCAGACATAAAGAGAAGATCATTGACCACAAGTACTCAGTGGTCACTACTTTAATGCCTTATTAATATCCTGAAGAACTAGACAGAAATAAGGTCCTAAAAAGTCATCATTGAGAAAACATACACATCTCATTGTAGCTAATGAGGAATAGATTTAACTTTGTAGATTATGAGATCCTAGATTGCGACATTCTCTACATATATACTCCTTTGTGCGCACACATCAGTGCATTGCCGATCCAGCAGCAGTTTTTATAACAAATTTTGATTCCTAAAATATACATGTATGTTTCACTTATTGTAAATTTATTATAATGTACAGGATTTTAACTTAACATAATATTTTTTTCTGGAGTCCTTAAAATTATAAAGCTATATAATTTTGATGGCCAAAATTCTGTTCTTAATTCTGGAAAGTTTATTGTCCTCAATTCAAATATGATATTTTTAGATTTTTATTAGACTACTTAGTATAGTAAGGTTACTGTTAACATATATATTTTTCAATCAGTTATAAATGCATATAGTTTAATTCCACACAGCAAAAGCCTACTGGAATGCAGTTGTTCGATCAGATTTCACAAATCTTCAGCCTAGGCACTTACTTTCTTAATACAGAAGCCTTGTAATATCATCTAAAACAGGATTACTTGTGTACAAGACTGATAATACTTGCTTGACTTTTTCCATTTTAATTTAGGGCCCTACATCAAATGGTGGAAGTTTGTTTTCTTGGCAGTCATCCTGGACGCATAAATCTTGCACACCGCCTGTGAGACAACAATATGGAGACTCTCTATTGCTTAATTTATGCATTTGAGGAATACACCTATATGCAGACTCTGCTTTGCTTTATGCATTTGATAAGATTTGTTGAAGGAATAATGTAGTTTACCTTTGCTTATTGATTTAAATTTGTACTCGTTGTAGTTCGTTGTTGCTCTGTTAAGATGCTGATGACATTGCACATTATTATGTGGACAATATGTATGCGATTTCCTTACCCAACGTAATTTGCTGGATTTCTGAGTAATGAAGGATAATCACAGTGGCAGTAATGAAGGGTAATCAACGATGCATGCCCCACTTGTGAGTCGTGACACTCCTTATTGCCCTAGCCGCCCGGGAATCTTGATCCTTCCACACCGTGAGCTCCCACTGCTACACAATATGTGCTCACACAACAACTGTTTCTCCCCACTGTTGGGGTAGCTATTCTCCCATGCTATAAGTGACTCAGTCGATGGCATCTAGATCCGACTGCATCTCTACCAGCACAACCAATGTCGTCGCCAATCTCAACCCTGAGCTCACGAGCCTGCCTGCTGCGCGATCCTTATGGCCCGCTTCAACCTTGTAGGTGATGAACATTGAGAGACGTGGGCTTAAAGCTGCCCAACACTGATGGAGGGATGCCATTTATTTTTCGTTTAAAATATATGAAAACATCACCACGGTATTCAATTTCATTCTTGAGCTTTCACAATTAAAGAACTCCCAAAGTGTATTTCAATAGAAGTTGAGCTTATATTTTTTCCGGCAAGTATATACGTTTATTAGAATTTAAGTACATTTTTCCATTTATTGGAATTACCTCAATTTGAACTAAATGTGGTTCAAAAAAGATATTTAATTCAAACACATGAAACTCGATGTGACTACATGGATACATTCTAAGCTCGCTTGAAACTTTTAAGCATAAAATTCAAATGTTTGGATACTTCAGATTATAGCTTCCTGGTTACTTTATAGCAAGTCTATGTTATTTAAAATACACAAAGCACCATCAAAAAAATCCTCAAAGCTTTCAAGGCAAATTACGTTGTTGTAAGGCCTGAAAAGTTTTTCACCATGGAAATCAAAATTAACTAACCTGTGCTATGTTTGGTGCTCATTAAAGAGACATTTCAGCCGTCTCCCATTTCTTGAGTAGCAAGATTCATGGTGAATTGTACTTTCCTTTATCTTTTGACACGTCTAATATAGATTTTTGGACCTATAAAATGTGTATGATTTTTTACCTACAAAATGTGTATAACACGTCTAATATAGTGTTGAATGCGAATTGATTTAGTTACAAGTGACTTTGTCAGCAATGTGAAAATTTGATTTTATAGAATTTTTCATTCATTGTGCCAGACCAATTTAAGCCGAGCTCCTTTGCGCACCGCTAGCACAGTTGGAAGTAACTACCGCGCGTGCTTTTTACAGACCACCGAGTGGATTGCAGAACTTTAACTGGGCTGCAAACCGTCTCTTCCGGGCGCTACGACGGTTTGGATTTCACGTTCTAATTTTGTAGTATTTTTCTGATATTTTTCCAAGCTTCGAACGGAATCACAAACACCTCTTCGACTGCTCAATCGCGACTAGTATGTCAAGCTGCTTAGTTTGCAACTGTTGGAACAATTTATTAATCTGGTTGGAACAATGTCAAAAGGAACCTGTAACAATTCGAATTCCGAACTGGAACAATGTAAAAAATGAGTGGAACAATTCAAAAATCAGGCTGGAACAAGTTGAAACAATAGCCAGAACAATTCAAAATGAGAGCTGGAACAATTTGAGTTAAAGTCCAGAACAAATAAAAACATAGACAGGAACAATTAGTATTAAGGTCTAGAACAATTAATTATAATGTGCAGAATATTTTTAAAAATATTCATAATAAATTAAAATAATTTTCAGAACAATATAAAAGTAAAGGATGGAACAATTTGAAACACAGCTGGAACAATTTATATTTAAGTAAGAGTCTAATCAGTATGAAGGAAAGTGGAATTCCGTAACGTGGGCAGCTTGTTGCGGAATGAAAGAAATTGAGGCAGCAGGCGCAGTTGGGCTGAATTTGGCCAGCGAACTGCTGTTGCAGAAGGAAAGTAATTTGTAGGCCGTAGTTGGGCCACATTTTGACAGCTAAATAGGCGCCGATTTCAGGCGGTGGAAATTTATTTCCGCGCGTCCGTTTTTTTCGATTTAAACTTACATTGAAACTAGCTCATGCCTAGTAAAATTCTAAGCTTACAATAACGGGTCAAGCCTAAATCACGGTCAAAAATTTGCCAGGCCCCAAAGATAAAAGTGAAATAAAATGGTCCAGATATTGAGTGACGAAAAAGGATGTGCATATATATGATGGGACAAGCCCAAAACTATTATTGCGGCATGTCCATATCAATTGCATGTGTGTTTTTATGATGTTTTTCTATCTTGCTTGACGGTTGTGCAAATAACAACTTTTTACGTTTTTGAGACTTATAGTTATGAAAAGTGAATGTCTTATATTTCATGACAAAATAAATCAAAAATAACATTTTCGTTACAAAGCTCGAATAGAAACGCATGTTAGTGGCGGACTGGACTTCATCATGGATACGTCTTATGATTCTATTTGTGATGATATTTTCAGATTTCGTGACATAATTAAGTGAATTTTAATAAAAGAGGTAATGTCAAGCTCAAGGTTGAGGCTCTATGTTTGCTCGAGCTCGGCTTGTAGTACACCATTTAGGATTATTCAGCAGTTTTAATTTAGCATATTGCTCTTTATTTGCTATTCAATGATGTTGTAATTAATAAGTACCTTTTGCTAGATATTCAAGTTCTTTAATAAATATCCTTTGAATTGCGTATGATGTCGGTATGACGATAATCAACGCAACTTAGCATGTTCATGTGCATAATCAATGCAACTTCGCATGTGCAATATTTCATTTTTGTAAAGATTACACACGCACAAAACTAACCACACACTTTTATATCTTTCTCACATATAAATTTCATGACAAAACAAATCAAAAATAACATTTACGTAACAAGCTTGAATAGAACCTCTCCAATGTTTGATAGTATTTGATTGTTGTTTTCTGGACTTGTTAAAATATTTAATTTTTTCCATGTTGGGAACACAAGTTCAATACGTTTTTCAACACAAGAAAATAGCACCCAAGTAGATGAGTTGTGCCAGCACTGACTAGAGGAATTAAATGGAAGAGCAGGAAGAAAAGTTTACACCAAAAGAATGCATTAAAGATGGTAGCAAATCGTGTCTCTAAGTGTCGGTAGGACTTCATACCCAATGACGTAGAGGCAAGGGAAGTGACGCGCCAGAGTAATGGTTGTATATACGCATGTGTAAGAACCACTTCAATTTGTGTGCATGTCACATAAAGCAGTTTTAAATGGCACAACAGAAAAGCCACAAACTATGAATATAGCATTCCACATAGATGATACTAAGGAGACTACTTGATGCTTTTAGTACTATGTTAACAGGCTGGAATGAGTCAAGAAATGAGAATATGGATGTAGCCTCTAACATTCGAATCAAAATGCTGGCTCAGGTGGGCCAACCCTACTCCTCTTTGAAGACACTGGCCAGAGTCTAGGCAACTCTCCACTCGTGAGTCGTGACACTCCTCAATCCCCTCAATCCCAGTAGACATAAAAGCCCTAGTGTACTGGCCACCCATGAATCCATTCCATAGCCAGCCCTTGCTGGTGGCCGACGCAGCACCTCTCTCGCCCGTTGAAGTGACCGAGGGCTTCGACGACAACGCTTGATAGCAACTTTCATTTCCTTTTTATTGGGTAATTAAGCTAAGAATTCCCAACCTTGCAGGATGGTGAAGAACATCCAGAGCTGGAAGCATGTTAGTGAGGAATGCATCAAGTTTGGTCAAGTGGATAATGTCAAGGTAATGATTGAGTCCACCTTGTTTGCAGTTATAGATTTTCATAGAGCACTCTGACACATGCCCCCGGCCCTGGTGAGGAGCTTTTCCTACTACCCACTGATTGGATTTGCCCAGAAAACATATTCTAGCAAATCTTTCGAAAGCAAACTTTTTGTCATTTCAATAGTGATTGAATATACCTATTTTGTTTACAGAAATTCTCCAGAATTAGGCAGCTGGATATGCTATAAATCACCAAATTCTTCTTACCATGTCCTCACCCAATGACTGATGCTAAAGTTACATATTTCTCCATGCAGATAAATCATCCACAGCGTGTCATATTGGTGAAATTGTCCCGACAAGAGGGCACACACACACACACACACACACACACACACACACACACACACACACACACACACTCTATGGCCTATGGGGGAACATCTACCAGGGGTTGGACTCCGGAAAAACCTCTAGATCCCGCGTCGCCCGCACGCGGCGGCTTCCCCAACGCTTCTGCTTAGTTTGGTGCCTTGTTTTTGATTTTTGGGCGGCTCGTTTGCTTGCATATTTGCCATTAATATTCATCTTCGTCTGTTACTTCTACATATTTCCGTATTCAACGTTTTACATATGTTAACAATGACAAATTAAATTTCAGCCTGATGATCAGGCTATCGAGGAGACCGGTGTATAATGTCAGAACACAAACTTCGACAATTTCTGCATCCATACATTAATTGGATCTTGTACCGTTGGTTGATTCTATGCATTCGAAGCAACGAGATTTTTTTTTTCTTTTGACCTGTTGGAAGCAACAAGAAATTGGAATAAAGAAATACTGCATAAGGGCCTGTTTGGAAGCAAAGTATTATTAGAGTTTTTACGTAAAACTGTGGTATCTCAAAAACACTATGGTATTGAAAACTTGGAGGTGTTTGGCTACAACAAAATCCATTGTTTTGTAAATCGAAGTTTGCTGAAAACTATGGTATTTTTGGAGTTTCTGAAAATCCACTCACGACCTCTTTTTTTAAAACCGAACTCTTGACGGCGCCGTGGCGCTTGACGCCGCGTCCCTCCTCCCCGCCGTGGATGCTCGCGCCGCCGTCTCTCCTCCTCGCCGTGGCCGCTCCCCTCCTCACCGCCGCCGTTCCTCCTCCTCGCCGTGGCTGCTCGCGCCGTCGTCCCTCCTCCTCGCCGTGCCTGTCCCCATACTCGACGTGGTTGCTCGCGCCGCCGTTCCTCCTCTTCGCCGACCAGATATTGGAAACCGCCGCCAGGACACCCTCCCCCGACGAAGATGCTGAACCTTTGGGATGGCAGCCCTCCTGCTAATCTGCGACCGCCGGGATGCCCTCTTCTCCGGAGGTACCTACGCTGCCTTCCTTCTCATATGCTATTTCCCATGCTTGCAAAGTGTTCGACAGAATGCGTTATGAAAGAAGCCTGGTGTAGTAAGTGTTCGTATTTTATACATGCAGTCCTCAATGTATTCGCCATGTAGGTAGCAATATTTGCATCCAAAATGTGTGGCGGCGCTCTTCGGCGGCCGGGAGGACTTTGAGAAGCGCCTGCAGTACCTGTCCAAGGAGGATACCACCGTGCACGCACGGATGCACCGCTGGACACAGTTCTCCCGCTGCTCTGTCCTCGCCGAGGTCTCACGGATTTCCCTTCCCTTTCTTCCCTCTTAATAACTCCTTTTGTAACAGGGACGGAATAGTACAGTGATGGCTGTTCTGATTGGTGCTGAAATTTCGGTGATCGAGCTCTGTTATTTTCTTTCTATTGTTTGTTGCTGTGATCCTTGAGATTATTTTGTAGGGTGTCGTCTGGCGTGGAACAGACGGAGGTGACTTTACCTAAAGGACATGTAGATGTGCATCTCTTTTACTTCTGTCCATGGGTAGTAAAAGGGCAATTGCTTTGCTGGAAGTGAAGAAACTAAGCACACATGTCTATTACAAACCAGAAGAGAAACATGTTGGTCATGTGTCTTGTGTGCTTGGCCTTGTCTGATCTATTACAACGACATTGGATTGCTCGATTGATTGTAATGGATGTTTTTTCTGTGGATTTGCATGTGAATTTTGATGCGAAGACCGTGTATGACATGATCCGGAACTTAAAAGATTCTTCAGAATGTGTTCAACAAGCGGGATTCGTCATCTCCTCTGGAAAGGTGCGTCGAATCTTCCGCCTTTCTGTTTTCTAAGCTCCTGCCCTCATTTTGTGATGCGAATTCACATGTTTTGGTGCGCTTTTTAGGGATTTATCGATATAATGTCTTGTTATTGAATTGCTTATAATGTGCTTTGACGATTCCAGTATAGTGCTTAATAATGGCAATGCTATTGCTCGTACAGATGCAAGAATTGTTGCGGGTGAATTGATGGTGCCATGAGTCTTGTAATTTCAGTGATAGAAATTATGCATCTGTTAGCAGAAACGACATCTTGGATCTTTCAGTACCAGTCTGGCTTGAGCAATGTTCCAACGACAAAATGTATGTCTGAATTTCTTCATGTTTTCTCTTAACTAACATAAAATTACTCTCATGGGTGCTGGTACTGGTGGAAAATCAGTCATGTAAGTGTCAATGGGAGCTGTACCTTCTGTGATTGAGAAAATTCTAATTATATCGTAGTTTTTATGACAACCATTTTGTTGGATCCTGCAACCAGTTTGGGTTGATTCCAAAGTTTACTAATCTGGGAACCCTGTAATATAGTAGAAGCATTGCCACAAAAACCTGTGATCCTATTGTTCATATTGGTTTCTTCCGGACACCCACAGAGGTGAGCAGATATAACAGCTCCATGCACATCTTTTTCTTGCCTCTGTCGAACATCAGGTGCAAGCATGCGACTTTTCTTTCTAGGTGCAAACAAAATTCGAATCTGAACTTACTGTAAGATCATTGGACCTAATTATCGGTTCCTTTAGTAAATCTCTTCTTTTAATATGAGAAACCTCCTGAACTCTTAACAGAGAAATTAAAATAGGACACTTGGTTGTTGTATGCTGTTCAGATCTGCTGGCCTGAATGTAAGCATGTCAACCAGCCTACAAGCATCTTATATGTTTATGTAGTTATCGTTGACACATCTGATCGCCTACTTCCGCTAGCATTGACTGAATTTGGGTGGCTATGGCGTGGTTGCAGCTGACATGCGAGAACAGGGCGCCGATTATGATTGACCTGCAGAGTGAGCCAAGGCTCGTAAGCAAAGTCCATAGTGTTGCAAATCTACAGCCGTAATAGGTGCCGCAAGTAAGTTGTTGGACTGCATAGCCTTGCTTCCAGTATCAATTGGCGTGGTTCGGGAGGTTTGTAGCTAGAATCGTTACTGACTTCCTGTTCTGTTTTATTCTATTGTGAATATGCGCACCATCATTTGCAGGACATGCTCAGCAATAAGGTGTATGATGGATTGGAGACACAGTGATGAGGTTTTATCTCAAGCTGCAAACAAGCATAGGTTTGTCACTTGTTTCAAGAGGACAACCATTTTGTTGGATCCTGCAACCAGTTTGGGTTGATTCCAAAGAGTACTAATCTGGGAACCCTGTAATATAGTAGAAGCATTGCCACAAAAACCTGTGATCCTATTGTTCATATTGGTTTCTTCCGGACACCTACAGAGGTGAGCAGATATAACAGCTCCATGCACATCTTTTTCTTGCCTCTGTCGAACATCAGGTGCAAGCATGCACCTTTTCTTTCTAGGTGCAAACAAAATTCGAATCTGAACTTACTGTAAGATCATTGGACCTAATTATCGGTTCCTTTAGTAAATCTCTTCTTTTAATATGAGCAACCTCCTGAACTCTTAACAGAGAAATTAAAATAGGACACTTGGTTGTTGTATGCTGTTCAGATCTGCTGGCCTGAATTCAGGAGCGAATGAACTTACCGAATTAGTTCCTATATTGCTTTGCCTCACATCTGGATGACCAGCTGATGAGCTTGTGTCGACCGGGCTCGCTGCCTCGGTTACAAGTACGTCAACAACGCCACTCCCAGCCGCGGCCTGCCCGTGACTGCCTCAAAGGAGAACAGGGGTAGTCTGGTCAACTTATTTTTAAAGGATATTGTTTTATTAAATTCAAAATTTGCGCTTTAGTGGATGGGATCTGCAAAGCCTAAAAGACCAGTTTTAGAATTGGCACACCATTTTTGCAAATGCTCCAAGTTTTTGCATGGGCCTCTCTCATACATTAACTTGCACGGTTCAAATTCAATTTATTTGTATATTTTTTTACAAACAGCCCGTGACAATGCACGGGCATTTTTGCTAGTCAATATAAAGTACTCTGTTCCCAAGTTGCCTCTAAAGCGTTAAAGCCTGATATTTGTTGCTCAGTTAAACAAAACGCATGATCATGCTTCAAACAAATAAAGTCACAATCTATATTAGCAAATAATGCGTAAACAAGATCAAAACGAGACACAGATTTTTTACGTGGAAAACCCTTGCGGGAAAAAACCACGGACGCCGACCGGCGATCCACTATATGAGAAGAGTTTACAAATGCAAGGGAATAATAATGAGTCGTCAGCTCTTCCCGTGCAGCATACAGGATATATATATATGGTGGCTAACAATACAACCCGTAACGTGGGAGGACTCCACCTCTCACACCTCCTAGGCGTCCCCAGCGAGGATATAATTCGGATCATATTCCAACAAACTCCACCTTGAGACGAATTCCATCATGTAGCAAATGAAGTATCATCAATCAACTCGCTTCAATAATAAATAACACCGCGTGCCAACAAGTCAGTAGGACTTAAACTTTAACACCAACCAAGTTTGAGCATACTTAGGGCCTGTTTGGATGGTGACCGAAGATTGCCGCGACTAAGGTTAGACGCGAGCCGAAGGTGCGGCATGACCAACTTTGTGGCAAGATGAGACTGTTTGGTTGCCTGCCAAAAGTCAGTTAAGTTGTGGCAAATGAAATGTGGCAACCGTTTGGATGGTTACCATAAGACCTGCCACAAGTTTGGCAAATATGTTTGGCAAATGTTTGGTTCACAGCCAAACTTGGTTATAGTCACCTCCTGCTATCTCCTTCTATTGAAAAGGTAACCTTACCACTCCAACCATGTAACATCACACAGAAATACAGAGTAGTAAAAACTAGCATAACTATAAGACAACAAATAATTATAATAATTCAAGTGTTGCGCTTAGCGTCATACATGTTCGCCATAGGCATACATACATGCTTTTACAAAGGCAGGTTACTAGAGAAGTTTGCATAGAGGGTCCTTCTAGCGAGAAGATCACATAACGGCAGCACCATCTACTGTGACAAGGTCTGAACAAAACACAAATGCCCAGTAGCTGTGCACATGAAAAAGCCAACAATGAATGTTAGAATTCATCACAGGAACAAAAAAAGTGAACGAGGCAGAAGAGATGCTTACTGAAAGGTGGCTTGCAAACAGATTGATGTCGACCTCAATTCATCACAACCAGCAAAATATTATAGGCCTTTATGGCTGATCACTTCACCACATTGTCCAAAAGAATCAGCCACCGTTGATAGGCACATTACTATGCACAAAAGCAGTTGCAGCCTACAACATCTTGTTATATTATAGGCTGAGGAGCACGTCCACGTGCAGTAGCAAAAGGAGATCCAAAATACCACACAACAGAAGTTCCAACTACCATTAGAGGCCATCTTGGCCACATAAGAATTTGTATACCCAAGTCTCCAGAGTAGTATCACTAGAAGCATCAAGGAAACTTCGCATACCTTTGCATTCAGAACGTGCCAAGTAAACACCAACATTGATCTTGTCCTCCGTCTGAAGAGGCAATGCCTCTAGCCTCTTCCACAAGTTGGCATATGGGTTATGATCAAGCTTTGGGGCTGGGGGTGGAGGAGGAGGCTCAGATAAAGACTTAGCTAAAGTTTGCATAGTGCTGCTGAATACTTCAGTGGCCTCTGAAAGACGGCTCTTAGGCTTTGGTGCCTTCTTACTAGGGGAATTCATACCTTTTGGCTTGGGTCGGTGTGCACCAGATCGAGGTGTGCTAGAAGAGCTATTTTCTCCACCCTCTGCAGAACTAGGACTGGTTTTAAGACGTTTAACTGATGGTAATGTGTCAGAGTCATCACTAGGAATATCAACAGTCTTTCCATAGCCAGATATGTCATTTATTCCTCTACAATCATCGCTGTCAGATTCTTGACCATCATCCATACATGTCTCTTGATCCATGGCAAGCGAACCATCAGCATTAGTACCCTGAAAGAGCTCTTGCATCTCGTGGAAGAATTTAATAGGCTTAGAAAGCAAGCGCCTAGCCCTATCCTGCATGTGAATACAAGACAAGAATCAGATTGTTACATTGTAATAGTTTATGCATCCCTTTCTTTAATTCATAAGAAAGATGAAACATACATTGAGTTTGGCTTTTTCAGACTCAGATATGGTCACCTTGCACCTAGTAACATCAAATCCATTTCCACTATTGTTCAAAGCTTTCTCAACTATCTTCCATTTCTCTTTGAAGTCCCTATAGTGCTGATCAACCTGGGCCACTGTGACACCCATACCAAACTCTTTGTTTAAGGCATCAGCACATTTCATATGGTGTGTCTTTTTCCAAACGTACCCTGCATGCTGGTCTTTCTTGTACTCAATATACCAGTCCAGCATGAACTTGCTTTGGTCCTCCTCCCAAATAAGGGTTCTCTCACGTGAAGGCCCATTAGCATCAACTTTTCCCTTCCCCTTCCCCATTTCTTCTTGATGAAGGAGATAGAAAAGGAACAACAGAAAATCAGCACAAAAATAATAGTAGCAAAACAAAATAATAGAAGGTAGATAATGTCATTACATGCCACACATATTCAGTTCACACAGAAATAATCATAGGAAAAACAGCAAATATTCATGTCACTGAAATTTCATTACGAGCCACACACTGGACCACTACATGCCACCTTCAGTGTTCATATCATCGGTGGCCTGATCATTAGCTACAGAACTAGATTCAGCTACTTTATCTCGCCACATACTACGAGCTAGCTGATCCCTTTTAAGTGCCCAAGCCCGACTCTCAACACGAATGTCACGATAGGACCTATTACTTCTTGGTAGAGCCCTGTACCAGGAAGCATCATCATAGACATATTCATCGTCACCATCCTCTAATATCCAGTTGTGAAGTGCACAGCACGCAACCACAATCTTCACTTGAATTTTCAAAGGAAATCCCGGTTGACTTTTAAGGATGGGAAAACGATTCTTCAAGGTACCAAAAGCTCGCTCAACTGATGTTCTAAGTGAGGAGTGACGAAGATTGAACAGTTCCTTATAATCTTCTGGCTCTCTAGCACCTTTGTATTCTTTAAGATGATAACGGACACCACGGTATGGAGGTAGTATGCCCGGTCTAGCAGCATATCCAGCATCAGCTAGAAAAAATTTTCCTACAATAGAAACATGTTCCCTTTTATTAGTGTATAACTAAAATGTTGTTTACTACTGATAATTAGTTTTCCTACCTTCTGGTATTTTTAGGCCACTGGGGCGACTTAGAGCATCTTGAAGCACTAGAGAATCATGAGCTGACCCCTCCCATCCAGCAAGCACATAGATGAATCGCAAGTCAAAATCAACGGCTGCGAGGACATTCTGGGTTGGAAAGGACTTTCTACCCCTAAACCTGTCTTGCATGTGTGCAGGGACAAATGCTGGTACATGAGTGCCATCCAAGGCTCCTATGCAGCCCTAAGAAAAGACAAGTGTTGTTTTATTATACTAACATACCAGTAACTATGTCTGAAAAATGTGGTAGAAGGAATTCCATGATTGTACCTCAAAGTAAGGATGGAATCTGCCTGGGCTACTTGTGATCTTTGGGTGAGTTTCAGTGCTCCTGATACATATAAGTTCTCTAGCAAGAAACCCAATTGCATCTAGAACAGCATTGAAGTACCTACTCACTGTCTCACCCGATCGATTAAACTCAAAACCGATAGATCTGTTAGACCAATTTTTACCCACTACATGCATGAACATTGCAACTTGTTCTTCCACTGTAACATGCGGCATGTCCGTTAAAAGACCACGTGATCTAAGATATCCACATAGCCTATGAAAAACTGATTTCCGCATGCGCAGCTCAGATATACAATGGGCATCAGTGCCATTATACAAACGAGCTAGTCTTACTTCCCGCTCTATATCTCTTTCCAGCATGGGACCATATGTTACACCTTCTCGCTCCTGGTTCCGGATATCAAGCAAATAATAGTAGCAGGCTAGACATAGAGCAATGGCAGCCAACAACCTTCTCCGCCAAATATAGAACTGGTAATAGTAACTGAAATAGTAATCTAAATATGGTTGCATCCTTCGATCCATCTATTGGTACAGAAAACAATACCCAAAAATAAATAAAAGTTCCAATACGTACATAGCAGAATATCTTAAGTGATTAAGCAATAAACATTAGCCATAAATTTTTTATCAACATGGCTGGAGAGGAAAGAGATACCTGTATGAATTGGAGTGCCGAATCAGTGAGACCTAGCTCTTGTTCACATGCCTGGCAGAGCAAATACCATGCATCGAGCTAAGGTCAAAGTCAATTGAAAATTCAACACAAAAGCTCACCGTGGCTCAAGCATCAAGCACTCATGAGCATGGAAAGGGAAAACCAGAAAACGGATCTTACCTCAGATCTACAGGCCAACAGAGGGGAACTCGACCATTGCAGCAGTCTGTACAACAGGCATGAGGATTAGGATGGGGGATATAGGAGAATAAGCAGAGGAGCAGCAACATTTGCACAAACCTTGAAAAGGAATTTTGGAGCCCAGCAGCGCAAGATTTGGAGGGGAAGCAAGTGAGAGAGAAAGGGATTAGAGAAGTGACGGGAGGAACTGAGGGGAAAGACAAGGAGCAGGGGATAAAGGAGGCCCGTGCGGTGATTTCTTCGCGCCACAAAAGCGCGCTCTTTTTTTCGCTGGGCGGTGAGATGGGCGGCGTGCGCGCCCTTTTTTCCCTCGCTGCGGTGACACGAGCGCGGCTCGCCGAAAGCGTGGCGGCCGTTTTGCTCGCCGCACTCTTGGCGAAGATTTTGTGGCGAGACAGTTATCTGCTGCCAAACTTTTTTTGGCGCGCCGCAACTCTGGTCCGGAAGCAAACACCAGCCTAAGCAGTTGTGGCACGCCAAACTTCTGGTGTGGCAAGGTTTGGCAACAATCCAAACAGGCCCTTAGTAGTGGAAACTGGCTTTGTCATCATATCAGCAGGATTGTCATAAGTGCTAATCTTGCACACTTTAATATCACCTCGAACAATCACTTCTCAAATAAAATGATACCTCACCTCAATATGTTTTGATTTATCAAAGAACATCTGATCTTTAGTAAGGTAAATAGCACTATGGCTATCGCAGAATATAGTAGTGCAAGAATCATCTCCACAAAGCTCAGCATACAAACCTCTCAACCAGAGAGCTTCCTTTTCAGCTTCAGAAATAGCCATATATTCAGCTTGAGTAGTTGAAAGAGCAACAATAGACTGTAAACATGCTCTTCAACTAACAGCACAACCACCAATAGTGAAAACATAACCTGTGAGAGACCTCCTCTTGTCCAAATCACCAGCAAAATCAGAATCAACATAACCAACAAGTCCATCTCCAGATTTCCCAAACTGCAAACAAGCACTAGAAGTACCGCGCATATATCTCAAAATCCATTGAACTGCTTTCCAATACTCTCCGCCAGGATTAGCCATGTATCTACTAACAACACTCAATGCATAAGATAAATCCAGACGAGAGCAAACCATAGCATACATAAGAGAACCAACTGCGCTGGTATAAGGAGCTCTAGACATGTACTCAATATTATAATCTGACTCAGGACATAAGGCTGAAGATAGTCTAAAATGTGGAGCTAATAGAGTACTCACTGGTTTAGCATCATGCATATTGAAACGACGAAGTACCTTTTCAACATAACCTTTCTGACTAAGATATCACTTGCCAGAATTCCTTTCTCTGATGATCTCCATGCCAAGAATTTTCTATGCTGCACCCAAATTCTTCATCTCAAATTCACTATTCAACTGAGATTTTAATTTGGCTATTTCTGACATATCTTTTGCAGCAATCAACATATCATCGACATAGAGAAGCAAATAAATAGCTGAACCATTAACGGTCTTCAAATAAACACAGCTATCATAATCAGAACGCTTAAACCATGAGAGAGCATAAATAAGTCACATCTCTTATACCACTGTCTAGGAGATTGTTTCAAGCCATAAAGAGATTTCTTTAACTTACAAACAAGGTGTTCTTTTCCAGGGATAACAAAACCTTCCGCTTGATCCATATAAATGTCTTCATCTAATTCTCCATGTAAGAATGCAGTTTTAACATCTAACTGCTCAAGCTCATAATTTTGCATAGCAACAATACTGAGTAATGTGCGAATAGAGCTATGTTTCACAACTGGAGAAAAGACATCATTATAATCAATACCTGAAATTTGGCTATAGCCCTTAGCCACCAACCTTGCTTTATACCTTGCAGCTTCATTAGGAGAAATTGCTTCCTTCCTTTTGAATATCCACTTGCAACGAACGGGCTTCTTCTCTTTAGGCAACGGTACTAAATCCCAAGTACCATTCTTATCAAGTGACTCCATCTCATCTTGCATAGCGGTAACCCAATTGTTGCAATCAGCAGAAATAATAGCCTCAGGATAATTAGAAGGTTCTGCACGACCTTCAACATCTTCTGCACAACTCAATGCATAACCAACAATATTACACTCCTCAATTAACCTCTTGGGTCGAACATGAGGCCTCCTAGACCGATCACCGGCAATAGAACGTTGTGAAGGCTGCACAACGGGAGAAGAATATGGGATAACAGATGAATCATCATCAACAGCTGAATTTTCATCAATAGGTGCATCAATAGTATCTGGTGTATATTCTGAATCAGTAAAATGCTCCATCTGCACACTAGAGGTCTGCGAACTCTGAACAGGAACATTAGTAAACATAGCAGATTCATTAAAGACAACATTTCTGCTAGTAATAGCCTTTCTAGATTTAGGATCCCACAATCTATAACCTTTAACACCAGAACCATAACCAAGAAAAATGCGCTTAATAGCTTTAGGCTCCAATTTACCATTATCAACAAGCTAGGCAACCAAAAACTCTCAAACCAGAATAATTTGCTGGAGAACCAGACCATACCTCAATTGGAGTTTTCTAGCAATAGACGGTGAACGATTAATGAGATAGCAAGTAGTGGAAGCGGCTTCAGCCCAAAACGTCTATCCAAACCTGCATTGGACAACATGCAATGGTCCTTCGAGATGATAATCCTATTCATACGCTCAGCCACACCATTCTGTTGAGGAGTATAAGTAACGGTGCGGTGTCGCACAATGCCCTGAGACTTACAATAAGAATTAAAAGCATTAGAACAGAATTCCATCCCATTATCAGTACAAAGTACCTTCACCTTTCTTTCGGTTTTGTTTTTCAACCATAGTCTTCCACTCCTTAAATGCTGAAAATGCATCTAATTTATGCTTCAAGAAATAAGGCCAAACCTTCTTTGAACAATCATCAATAATAGTCAACATGTAACGATGACCACCAATAGAAGTCTTGCGAGCTGGCCCTCATAAATCAGAATGCACATAATCAAGAATACCTTCAGTTGTACGAATCAAAGTATTAAACTTCACCCTCTTGTGTTTGCCAAATACACAATGCTCACAGAAATCCAGCTTACTGATGTTATGTCCATCAAGAAGTCCTCTCTTGCTCAAAACTGCCAAACCAAGTTCACTCATAGGCCCAAGACGCATATGCCAAAGATTAGTAGCATCAGAATTAGATAATGACTTGGAAGAAACAGCAGCATTACCAATAACTGTAGTGCCTTGAAGAAGATATAAATTAGCAGTTAATAAATCACCTTTCATGACAACAAGAGAGCCTCGAGATACCTTCATAACTCCACCTTCAGCGGAGTACTTATACCCTTTGCGATCAAGAGTACTTAAAGAAATGAGATTTCTCGTCATAGTTGGAACATGCCTCACATCTATCAATGTTCTGACAATACCATTAGACATCTTAATCTGAACAGATCCCATGCCTACCACCTTGCAAGGTGTGTTATCACCCATCAAAATAGAACCTCCACTTTGGACAGATTCATAAGTGGAAAACCAATCTCTATTAATGCAAATATGAAATGAGCAGGCAGAATCAAGAACCCATTCATCATCAATTTTAGCACATCCAGCATAAGCAACGAGAACATCACCATCAGAACTACTATCAGCAGAAGCAATAGAGGCTTTACCATCATCATTAGATTTAAATTTCTCCTTATTTCTCTTTTCTTTGTTCTGCAACTTATAACATTATGAGATGTAAATAGTATCACCTTTGCAATACCTGCAGAACTTTTCTTTGCCTCTGGACTTTGAGCGACCTTTGTAGCCACTTGAGCTCTTGCCTCTAAAGCCATGTGTTGATTTCTTCTCTGTCCTACCACGGACAGCCAAGCCTTCTCCATCAGAACTGGCAGCTTCAGCAAACACAATCTGTTTCATCTTTTTCTTTGCATGCAAAGCATCATAAACCTCATTTACGGTTAGAGTATCATGACTATATAAAATAGTGTCTCTGAAATTAGAATAAGACGGCGGCAACGAACACAAGAGCATAAGAGCTAAATTCTCATCATCATATTTTACCTCTATGGACACTAGGTCCGAAACGATCTCCTTGAAGACTGACAAATGAGAGGACACAGAACCACCCTATTGCAGCTTGTGAGTGAACAATTTCATCTTCAAATGTATCTTGCTGGTGAGATCCTTTGACATACAGATCGACTCCAGCTTGAGTCATAAAGCAGCAGCGGTTTTCTCCTCCAAAACCTCTTGCAAAATATTATTAGATAAATAAAGATGAATTTGTGATAGAGCCTTACGATCTCCTTGAAGACCAAGACTCTTGCTTCTTCTTGTCGAAGCTATCAAGCGCATCATTTAAATCAGTGTGCGCTAATATTCATCTTGACTTGCCATAGAGAAAACCGTGTATCACCGTCCAGCAGCGGAACATCATATGTGAGAGAAGCCATGACGAAGAAAATCAGCAATAATCAATCTGCAGCGTCTCTAGTACAGCTCTGTGTGGACGTAGCAATAAACTGCAGACTCCTGGTACAATTGCGTGTACGTTCAGCAATGAAAACCAGAAAACCAATCTCCTGGTACCCTTCAACGTGTGCGCGTAGTAGGGAATGTTGAATTTCCTTTAGCAGCACGAACTCACCAGGAACGACGATCCTTGCCTCGGGACTTGACGCAGAGAAACAGCGGTGATTCTTCTCTGATGCAGCGACAAAGCACTGCCCCGATGATCTGCCGTGAGGCAGCTTTTGTAGATGGATCGCCTCGACGAGTTCGAGTCCGGCTAGGGCAGCCACGCGACTCGGCGAGGAACACGAAAATAATTCCGTCTAGCGACCGTGCGTGGCAAGGGGAATCAGGCGACTTCTTCGCCGGGTTGTGACAGGATCCGGAATTATGATTCCGGCTTGAACTCCGCGTGGACGATCGCGGAGGGAGCACGCCCGACAGGACGTTGAATCGTGGACGAGGAGCACAAAATCGCCACTAGATCAAATCGGCGGCGGCGGCGGAACAGGGACGAAACCTTAATATTTTTAATCAATCTCGTGTCTGGCTCATGATACCACTTGTTAGCAAATAATACGTAAACAAGATCGAAACGAGACACAGATTTTTTACGTGGAAAACCCTTGCGAGAAAAAACCACGGGCGCCGACCGGCGATCTTCACTATATGAGAAGAGTTTACAAATGCAAGGGAATAATAATGAGTCGTCAGCTCTTCCCGTGCAGCATACAGGATGTATATATATGGTGGCTAACAATACAACCCGTAACGTGGGAGGACTCCACCTCTCACACCTCCTAGGCGTCCCCAGCGAGGATATAATTCGGATCATATTCCAACAATCTGAGCTCATATGCATCTTGTTGACTCTTTTTCCCTCTAAATAGTTGTTAATAAGTCAAGCAACTATGTTATTTTGGGCATAATACTAAAAACAATCTTGAAACCCCCAAACATGTCTGGTTTTCAATAAAACCACAAAAAACTGTGGTGTCAACAAACTGTAGTATTCCATGGGCGTTATCTCAAAACCTCTGGTTTTCCAATACTTAAGTTTTGAAAAGCTATGACATCCAAACGGGGCCTAAACTTGAAATTGCAGAATCTAATTTATCAATGAAAAACTCAACTAGATATCAAATTACCTTTCGCCTACCGGAGTGCTAGAACCGACAGATTTCATTTACCAAGAAGGCAAGAAAGTTATCAGGCCCGGGCAAAACGGAGGACCTGGTTCGACAGCAGTCACGCCGCCAAGGTAGCACGCCACGGCAGCCAAACGGTCTGCTGTGACACACAAGTGGAAAAAGCAGACAAAGACCCAAATGCTCCAGCCGCATTCTTTCACTCCCGGCCCAAATCCCCACAAAACCCCAGCGGCGTCTCGGTCACCCCATTCCACACCATCGCCAGCCGCCGCCGTCGCCGCTGACCTTCGCTGCGCCTCTCTCGCCGCGCCGCCGCCGCTGCCGAAGACCGACGCCGTCTCCCCACCAGACTCGAGCCATGGCCTCCTACGGATCACATGTCATCAGCTCTTTCTTTACCATTTTATTCCATGTGCACCACACACTACCCCCAAACCAAACATAATTAGTTCATTTTGCTTGCGCCCATTATTTAGCCACCCCGACAGTAAATCTTCTACCCCAGCTTAAAGTATCCTTAATGCCACTCCACACAGCAACAGAAATTTTACACTTAAAACATAATATGCTTAATATCCTCCTCCTTATTGCACAAACTACAGTTAATTTGTCCAGGTCAGTTCCTCCTTTTTAGTTCAAAAGCTGATTGCAGCTTGTCATCGAAGTCCAGCCAGAGGAAAAACTTAATTTTTATAGGTAGCTTAATTAATTTCCATGCCCTCCAGCATCCTGCAAACAATTCCCCCAAAGCTGTCTACACAGAGAGATATAGTGGTGAATTGGCCATGTTTCTCCAGGGCCCGAATAACTGCACCCTCTTCTTCTGACATCTGTACTTCTTTGGGAATTTCACATAACACTTACCATTCTTCTTGTTTCTAGTGTCAACCTGAAAGCTAGGCAGATTCATCCCATTATTCTTCTTGTGGTCAGTGTCAACCTGAAAACTAGGCAGATTCATCAGATTATTGTATGCTTTTACATATTTGATTTATAGAAGCTAATTAATTTGCAACATTATTACTGGTGTGCAAAGAATGACAACACTTTTTCTTGACTTTATCCACATTAATTAGGGACGTCAAGTGGGGGAGGTTTGTTCTACGCTCTGGAAATCATCCTGGAGTCCTAAACTTTACATCAGCGGTGGTGACACACACAAATATAGAGACTCATTTTTTTTCCTTTTTGATGTTTCACTATTGTTTTGGGTAAACAAATACATTATGCATCTTTCTATCTACATTTCATGCAATTCCGAATTGAATTAGGCCAGTTAATTGGAATTTCAAATTTTTGTGACTGCTATCAGTGGTTACCGGTCTAGAATTTCCTCTGTATTGCCTGCAATGCACTCTCATTTTTATGATCAGTAGTTTTTACTATGAAGTGTGTATATTGTTTCATACTGCAGTCCGTGTGCCATAAGAAATTCCACCATGATTTCTTGATGAGAGAAGTGATTCTTATGAGAGAAGCGGAATCTGTTTTGCTTTAAACTCTTTGGCAAGTTTCACTAAGAATCTGGAGCAGAAGCACTTTTAGAATCCCTACCAAACATGGCCATAGTTTTGTGCATTGGTTTTTCCTTTTCTTTTCAAAGGGCTCGTTTGCTGTAGCAGGCTAGCAGCTGCAGCTTCGTCAGCTCACCCAGAAGGATCCCATGAGGAGAAGCCAAAGCTTGCGATCGAGGAGTAGCTACTTCTAGATTGGTGACGAGGAACACATGGCTCCAATCGGGGTGTGGTCGCCACACCAGGTTAGAGCAGAAAAAGACCTAAACAAGGAACGTGTGATTTTTCTATTCGGTGGCACACTCCACAGTCTCCACTCCAGCAGCCGCTCCACCATTTCTACTCGCGCACAAAACCCTAGCGCCTCGTCCATTCCACCGCAAGCCGCCGCCGACGCCTCTCCCAATGGACCAACTGACCGCCATGGCCTCTTCCGGATCCCACGGCAAGGGCTCGCGTATCGGCGGCCCCGCGGCTCTGGCACCGTTGCTGGCGCATGGGAAGGAGGCAGCCTGCTCAACCCCGAGCTCGCTCTCATGCTGGCGGTGGACCTCATGGTGCACCTCAACCGCCACCTGCCAGTATGCGTTCGTGACGATGGCGCACGTGCTCACCGACTGCATGCGAGCACCAGTTCGCCAACGCCGAGGCCCGGCTCCGCGTTGAGATCCGCTGCGCCGAAGACACGGAGGCGCGGCTCCGGGCGGAAGGTAAGGTCATGGTAGCGCAGGGCAACCGAGGCCGAGGCACAGTTCAAAGCCCTGAACGAGCTCGCCCGGTACCTGGGCCTCGACATAGGTCAGGCAAGCCTCCATGGCCCTGTGGCAAGAGGTGAGCAGGACCCTGTGGAACCAGGTTGCGGACAGCCTCCGCGACGAGCTCAGGTCGCGTGAGTAAAATGACAATAATCTAAAGATATTGTGGGATGAGTTAAATGATTTGACAAAATTCGTTATATGACACTTTCTATGACTATAAACCCCTTATTAATTGGAGGGAGCGTTGGAGAAAGTTTGGTCTTACTTCATTTGTTCTCTGAACAATTTCCTCTATCAGGTGGACATGATGAAAAGAAGGTGACAATTCCTACTACAGTTATTTTAGGGCGTATGTTCACTCCTGTTGAGTTGAGAGTAAGTAGCTGAGAAACTCTTGATGTCTCCAGAAATATCTGGCCTTTTGATCTGAGACTCGGTTTACTGGCACTTTATTGTATATATATTATTCATTTCAGATTGCTCTACTGATGTTCATGCTTGATAGCAACTTTTATTTAATTTTTATTGGGTAAGCTAAGAATGTCCCAACCTTGCAGGCTGATGAAGAACTTCTTCCAGTGCTGGAAGCTGAGAATGCATGAAATTTGGTCCAGTGGATAATGTCAAGGTAATGATTAATTCCACCTTGTTTGCAGTTTCATAGAGCACTCTGACACATGCCCTCTGGTGAGGAGCTTTTCCTACCACACACGAATTGGATTTGCCAGGACAACGTATTCTAGCAAATCTTTTGAAAGCAAACTTTTTGTCATTTGGATATTGTCCCACACACACAACAGGGTAAACACACACACACACACACACACTCTCTCTCTCTCTCTCTCTCTCTCTCTCTCTCTCTCTCTCTCTCTCTCTCTCTCTCTCTCTCTCTCTCTCTCTCTCTCTCTCTCTCTCTCTCTCTGGGGGAACATCCACTAGGGGTCAGACTCCGGACGCACCCGCGCAGCGGCTTCCCCGACGCTTCGTCGGCTACGAGGTCGAGCTAGACCAGCCAGCGTTGTCGGATGTCCTTGCCCGGCTCGCCGAAGCCGAGGCCCAGATCCGCACCGCCCACAAGCTAGGTCGCCGGCGGCCTTCACGACGAGCTCAGGGCGGGTGAAACGCCGCGATGTGGGTTGGTGTGTGGGACCAGTCCAACATCAATTTGTGGCAGCGCAGGGCTACCAAGGCCGAGGAGCAGTTCAAGGCCACGAACCAGCTCGCATGGACCCTGGGCCTGGACATAGGTCTGCAGGCAAGCCTCCACGGCAAGGCAAGAGGTGAGAACCACGACCCTGCTGTGGCAAGCGAGATGGGGCTGCAGTCTGGCAATGGCACAGCACGGGTTAGGTTTCCAGTTTCTGTAGTCGTAACGCTTTAGTCAGATCCTGCCGACGGGGATGATGGCATGTCCCCTACATGTCATCACCGCTGAGTTTTCCGGTTTTGGGCGCGTGTAATGGTGAATGGTTTTTCTAATAAGAGAACGAGGGTCAATCCCTCTTCTCGAAAAAATATGTTTATTCTCCAAGAGTGTAGTGGAACGATTTTTCTTTGTGAGTCATTTATCTGGTCTCTAAATCAACAAAGCAATTCTACAACGCACTCTATGTATGGAGCCTTAGCTATAACCAATATTGTCCCGCATAGTCACACTATCTGGTAGCTAAAAATACGGCTCTAAATTAAAATATTCATGTGGTACATGATTAAGGGTGTAACATTGACCAAGGATAACTTAGCAAAGTGGTGATGGAAAGGGAGTGTGAAATGTTGTTTTTGTAACTTAGATGAATCAAGACAACATCTCTTCTTTGATTGCAATTATGCTAAGTTTATATGTATATTGGTGTATGTTTCTTTTAATTTACATCATCCGATGAGTGTTGACCACATGTTTAACTGGTGGTCACAAGGGGTATATAAGAAAATTAAACATCAAGCCTTAGTAGGAGCATGTGTCATTTGTTGGGCGATTTGGCTTAGCCGCAATGATCAAGTTTTTAACAATACACGAGCTTTTACTTCTATGTAGGTGGTGTTCAAAGGAACATACTGGATCTGCTTTTAGGCGCTGCTGCAGAAGGAAGGAGAGACATCCCGAATAACTTGGGGTTGTTGTGTGCTTGAGACGGCTGTGATGGACATTTTCGCCAAAAATGGATAGTGCTTTTGTAATAGGCTTCCTCCTGGTTAAATAAAGTTTGATGGATGTCATGGATGTAATGAATGTTGAAACCTTTTTGTTCCTTTTGTCGTGTTTTAATGCGATATTGTCTGTAATAATAGACAACTATATGTATCAATTGATACAAAAGCTGGAATATTAATGCATATTCCCTTTTCTAAAAAAATAGTTCCAAGGTAGATGATGAGCCCATGTCTGCTTCTATATTTTCATCTGACATTTCTGAAAATCCATGCAATTATTTTTTTTCGAAAATGACCATGCAATTATTCATCTGTGAATGATCCTTTATCTATTAAGTTTGGCTCTCTCCCTATTGCTGTGCACCAAGAGATGACTGAGAAAATAAAAGAATTATCTACGGCTACTAATATGACATGGTGCAGGAAATTGATTGTGGGAGCTGATTTCTATTTCCCCGTAATGGTTTCCCTGGCAGTTTTCCCACAGGGTTAATTGCCTTTGTATTTCCTTGATGGTTTTTGGCCCACAAGGATATTCCGGTTTCCAGTAGCTAGAAGAAAAAAGAAGACGATAAATCAAAGCCATGCTTTCGGATCGGTTCCATGCATATTGAGCTGTGTGCAGACTGTGGCTAGTTACGGGATTACTTCAACAGATTTGAGAGGCTAAGTAAGAGGATGAGCCAGCTGCCGTATTATTTTATTATTCTTTCACATATGTGACCTTATTAGCAGTGTGGAGTCTAGTTACGTTTATTCAGGTCTGAGTCGGACTTTCTTTATTGATCGGGTCGAGTCATGGGGTGGGTCTAATCCGTTTCAAGTTTGGCAATCCTGCTTGCTATAGGGCTCATTAACATTTGGCAAATTTTTGTTCCAAAAAAAAAATTGGCAAAATTTGCCGATGGACACTCTTCATTGTTGCTATCATTTTGTATTGTGGGTTTCCTGCAGGAACTGGGAGATGGCGATCCCATCTCTTATCAAGAATTGAAGATGAACCGTCATGGGTGCGCAGCTTGGATTCCTGGAGTGGATCCTCTTTTCTTGATCGTGACCAATTCTTGGCACGGCTGGGAGAAATCAAAGTCTATCGGTGTACTTCTGCTACTAGTATTTTGTAAGCCGTATTTATCTCTGTTTTGCTACGGAGTGACTGCTGGTCGCTGGTTGATTGGAGTCACTTACAGTGAAACACACAGTTTACGGGTTGATTGCTACAAAAGGAGCATGATCCACGTTGGTTTATACCAAAGTTTTAAAATCAGCTATAGCTGCCGCTATCTCGTGTTTTTTGAGGCAATGCACGTATATACCATTTAACCATTTAACCGCTATGTCCCGCTATAGACTGATTTAGCTCCGCAATTAGCTGTTTTAGAGACATGCCACTAAACCCCTTAGCCGCTATTTAAAACATTAGTTTATACTGCTTGAATATTTGGCTGCACATAAATATCATCTTCCTGCGGCTTATTTGGTTAGTCTATTCAGAGAAATATTATTTTGTTCGTTTGGTACAGCGAAAGATCGGGACAAAATCTCGGACACCGTCATCATGTCCTTTATCAGTACACATATATAATGTTGAATCTACTACCATACATGCATCTACTTTAAAGTTCGATACAGCAAAGGCTTACTAGCATGCAGCCATTCAAGCATAATTCCCAAGTTTTCGGCCTCTGCACTTAGTTTCTTACCATTGAAGCTTTGGAAATCTCATTTCCAATATTTGTTTCACTTTGCCCACAATTAAATAGGGCCGTTGAGTTAGTGGAAGTTAGTCTTGATGGCAATCGTCCTCGAGCCATAAACTTCTGTCACACCCCAAAATTTCTAGGGATGTGAAGAATTTCTCTTTAAATTTTCAAAAACTTTTAAAATAAAATGATTTGTTTTACATATTGAAAAATTTATAAAATTTAGAATAGGTTAAGGTAATTAAAGGTTGGATAAATCCTTGTTTTATTTTCACAATTTTCACCGCCATCATATATATTGTGTCGTTCTATCTCATCTCTCTCTCTCTCTCATCCTACAATTCAAGAGGGGTCCATGTTCGTTCCACCTAACGCATTCGCTCACAAGGAAAGAAAATAACCATTAAACGCTCAATTAATGCATTTTCCTTTTTATTGTCCCCTTTTCTTCTATTGGCACACCATGTTCACCTCTCCTATAAATACCAGCACCTCTCCCACGTCCTCCCCACCCTCACAAACTTTCATTACGCCACCAGGCTGCCACCACACCACGCCGCTCTCCCGTCCAGTCATGCCGCCGCCAATTGACATTGGCGTTCCCGACGATCCTCCCATCCAACTGTCGTAAAATTTCACCAGTACGTGCACCTCAACTTCCTCTACAACACCAAAATCACGGCCAAAGGAGTTCTGAAGCCTCCGAGATCTCCATCTCAATGACAACTTCTCCCTGTTCGGGATCTGTGCAGCGCGTCCGGTGGTAATGAAATCCTTGTTCCTGCCAATTTCTTCGCTTATTCGTTGTCCCACCAAAACGTGTTCCACCATGTTATCCACCAAGTTATCATTGTTCCACACCAAAACGTGTTCCACCAAGTTATCCTTCATTATGCAGAAGGGCACCTATTGATCTATTGCCGTGCCTCCAGGAACGTGATGCCACCATCAACTGTCACAGAATGACATCATCGCGATCCAACCAATAGATCTCCTTTTCAGGTGAACCCTTTCCCAAATCATCATGTCATTGTCATGTTCCCCGACACTAGACACATTACTCTGAAAACCTTGCTCCCAAACATGCATCCAATCAACGGGAACGCGCACGTCTCCTTGATCGTCTGTGCTTGTACAGTTTTCAGAACAACCTTGTTAATTGAATTGCTGGTATCTTTTTATCAGTAACTCCGATTTAGGTGATTCTTGCTCCTAAGTCTTCATTGCAGCATAACCTATCCAACCATAGTGTTTCCTCTGATTGGTGTACTGTTTTTGACTGTTTGGTGTTTTTCTTTTGTCGGTTGTCCGTGCGAGTAGATGATGACGGTGAGAAGCGCAACGAGAATATGAAGAGCAAGAGTCAAGATTCACTGAGCAGCAATATATGAACAGGCAAGTGTTGAACATCTTGCTCCTATTAGTGTAGTTTGTAGTACATTCCTTAGATGCATGCTTGTCTAAATTTGAATCCTATGATATGGTTTACTAGATATTTTCACATTATTCCTTGTCGCCTGTTGGGTAGTGTCTAGGTTTTGGGTAGATTTATGCTTAGACCAGCTGTATGTTTGGGCTGGGAAGTGTCCTTAATTTTGACTAATTAATGATCTATGCAACTAAATGGTCTTCGTAATGATTAGTAACATGGTGATTAGGAATCTGAGCAGGATGATTGGTTTGGTATGGTGCCGTCGTGCACGAGACTTTGGTTTGTGCTTGTACCTGCTTTAGATTCTAAGGACCGGTTTATGGAGCATGTAACCCGACATATCCGGGGCCATCACAAGGCTGCTATGGGAGCAGCTTGGCCAATTAATTAGATGTCTTCTTACTTTGTATGCACCATTCGGTGGATTAGTGGCGTCAGAGGGGGCTTCTGCAGTGGAGGTAAATGGACTCCAAGTATGCTATTAGCGGTGGAACCTTAGCGGGTGCACACAGGTTTGAAGGCGCTTTGTAAAGGCCTCGTAGTGATCTCCTAGCCGCACACCTAAGGAAGTGTGCATACGGCATAATGGAGAATTTAGTCACCAACAGGTGATGAAATAACGACTTATGGGTAAAGTGGTGCAACCCCTGCAGAGTGTAAAACTGTCTTGATAGCCTTGCTCACGGTCACGAGCAAGCCTGGACTTATTTATGATTAGATTGGTGGTTTGGTAGTCGGGTGGTGGGGAACCCGATGAGTCAGTAGCCAGATGGTTGGAATCTGGTGAGTCTTGGTAGCCAGGTGGTGGGAACCTGGTGAGCTGTCAGTCGGTTGGTTTGGGTGTTGTCATCACACTTAGTAATTAGGATGCTTTTAATGTAGGTGTCTATATTAGGATTGCATAGATGTATACATGAGTTAAGCCTTTCTTGATATTAGCCCTGCATGTCATACTTTCCCATACTTGCTGAGTACGGTATGTACTCATACGCCTGCTTTTCCATGTATTAAATTTTGCTCAGTGAGGAGGCCAAAACTACTTGAAGATGATGCAGAGAAGGTCTCGCTGCTGTGTTTAGAACTCTGGCTTGTTTTATTTAAAGTTGTTTTATTCGTATAGAACTGTGTATCACTGTTCATGTATGATAAAAGAGATCCTAGCATACAAGTAGAATGCATCCGATTTATGCTATATAAAAATCGGGTATGACAACTTCACAGGTGAGAAACACCATTATGGAGATTGTCCTTTTCTTTTGTTTATGCATTTGACGAACAATATGCAGACTCTCCTCTCTTTTTTTTTTCTGCATTTCATAAGACTCTCCTTATTGCATTCTTTATGTTTATGTACTCGTTGTAGTTCACCTTTTCTCTCTTCAGCTAAGATGTTTATGATGTTGCATGTACATTACTTTCGGGGAATATCATGTGATTTCCTTGCAGAGGTATTTCGCTGAGTCTCTGAGTTATGAAGAGTAGATCACCATGGTAACTCATCAAAAATTTATCTTGGCAGCAACCACTGGTGATCTGATTTATTAATATGTTGGTCACCCTATATCATTGTAAAGAAAATCTTGATTCGACTTGAATTTGGATTGCTAATTGTTTTTGATATTACATTTTCTGTGTAACACAAATACACTTCTGCATCTTTTTATCAACATTTGAAGTAATTTCAAATTTAATTCATGTCAGTAATCAAAGTTTCGTCAACATTTCAGTTTGTTTTGAATATCTATGAGGTTACAGGTCCAGAATTTCTTCTATTCCTGGAATGCAATTTCTTTTTACGCTTACATTTATTTCATGGAGTGTATATTATTTCAAATTCCTGTTCCTAAAGCACATTAAGTTGCCAGTTCCTCCATGATTTCTTGCATGCTTTTGTACCTTAGTTATTAAATTATATTCGCAGCAACTGCAAGGCATCCAGTTTCTCAATATCTTGGTCACCCTTGATCGATCATGGTAAAGAAAATCTTGATTCCATTGAAATTTTGCCTGCAATAATTTTTTGAATGATTCATTACATTAATAATTAAGCAAATATTTTAGATATTTCTTTTTGGGTAATAAATACTCTTTTGCATTCCACCTACGAAAGGTTAATTATGACTGTTATGACTTGTTACGTGTCCAGAAATTCCTCAAGTATATGTCCTTCAATGCACTATCTTTTTAAATTAGGTTAGGTAATTATTCTGAAGTGTTTTTTTTGTTTTATAATACACACCATGCATGAAATTTCACCATGATTTCTTGCATATTCTTCATTCGCCATTAATTTTTCATGGGTGCCAAAATGCTAAAAGAGGAGAAACACATCCGATCATTCTGTCTTTTGTCTGGCTATAAGTTCAGGGTAGCCTTGCGAGATAGAAGTTTGAAAATTTCTGTGCATGGAGCTCACAAAGATTGGTTGTAAGTATGAATTAGAGCTGGGCCGTCCCCATAATTAAAATGGCATGCAATTGGTCCTGCGCATTCTACACACTTTACTGATGAAACTCCGGTCTTTAACAATTAAGAATCATTGATTTCGAATGCCTAAACCCTCACTCTAATTGAATGATCACAGGGATTTCGCTGGATTTCTTTGTGAAGAGTGATCACTGAGGTAACTCAGCAAATATTGGTCTACCAGGCAACCGCTAGAACTGTGATCAGGTTTCTTAATAACTTCAGTTACCCTAGATCATGATACAGAAAATCTTGATTACCTAGGCCTGCAATAGCTTTTTCAAATTTTATTTTGGGTAAAAAAAGAGAAAATACCTTATTTTCCCCCGTTTTAGATGTGTATCCTTTAGTTGTCCCTGTTCAACTTCTCTTCTCTTGTATGTCCAGAATCTAAACTTGTATCCCTTATTTGCCTATCTTGTTCAGTTAAATTTTACTATATGGATTATGGACAGATTTACTCCACAATAAACTATCCCTTATTTGTCCCTAATCAGACCATATAACATGACTACCCTAAGTACCCTTATTTGCATGTGAACATTAACATGAAGTATCCCTATTTGCCCCTTGATTGTGCAGATTGAACGAGACAAAGTTTTGACAAATCGAAAATTTCACACATACACGTCCAATCATCCATAAAAACCAAATAGAAGTATGCATACATGGTATCTATTATATGCAAATGATCTTTGGTTGACTTGGATGAACACTGATGTTGTTTGTTCTGTTAGAGGCAGATACAGGCGTGGAGCAGGTCGCAACCATAACAGCTGAGAACCGTTACTCTCCAAAAAAGCAAGCAATTCCCCATTACTCCCTCCATTTTAGACAAATAATCTGGAGAAAATATAGGCTGCCAAAACGTCATTTTATCTGGAATGGAGGGAGTACTGGTTTTTATTTCTAACATTGACAGCCACCTTGTGATTTGCTAACTTGAGGGGGTCTTCAATTCATTCTCAATCCCAAAAAGCTCAGGCTCAATTCATACGGTCCCAGGGGTGCTATTTGTTTCTTCTGAATGGTGGTAGTAAACATCAGCCCCGGAGGCCACATAATCCTATGTCGAGAAGCATCGCGGTATACTGCAGTGTCACCAAGGGTGCCGCTCCTCGTCGGGTACAGCACGCGCCACGGCTCCAGTCGTATCCTGGTGAGCGCCGCCGACGCAAACAAGGACTCGCAGCTGCGCTCGACTCCATCTCAGAAGCAGAAGCTGCCAAGCTGTCTCGCCGCCTTGACCAAATGGAGGACGACGTCTCGAGCGACAAATCCACACTACTACAGGACGTCGATGAAGCCGGCGGATTCCAAGATAGCAGGATCCAAACGCCATGAAGCCGATCTCGAAGTCCACCAAATGAGATCAGGGAGATGGGAGACGATGGAAACTACCCCGCCGCCGCCTTCCTAGCCGCTGTGCGGGTTGTGCCGTCAGCCGGCTCCGGTGGCGGCCGGGTGGGAGGAGGAAGAAGGGAGGCCGAGCGGCGGCCGATGGGAATCGCCGCCCGTGTCGCCTGGGAGAGCGACGCGGGGGCCCAACCTTGCCTAATTAAATAGTATAGTTGCCACACCTCTGTCCTTGTACCCGTAACTCGAATCCATACAGAAGCCAAGTGCTGCAGCTCGATCAAGTTCCTCACAATGCAGTTCACAACTCCTGCGGTGAAGAACAAGCAACTGTTTCAATCTATCATTAATTCATTGGTCAACACGGAAAAACAATTCACAAAAAACTTAAATATGAAGAAAGATTTACTTTACCCTTTATATAGAATTGGGCAACACGGCATACAAGAAGAGTGCTATGATATTGGTAGTCTGTTAGACAGGTCGCAAGACTGCATAACTTTTGACCGGTCTATTATTATAAATGGCAAAATACTGATCCAAGCCTGTAGGCATGGAGGACATGCATGTGTCTGTACTGCTTTGTGCAGGAAAAAGGACTCGGCATCAAAATGACTGATATGGGCTTTGTATATAACATGTCATGACCACAAGTACTACTTATGTTTGGTTCAAATGGGGTTTGAAAACATATTTATGGCCCAACGAGCCTTGATTTGTATCTGAAAGAAGGGCACAAAATACACATTATATTCCTCCCAGAGCGCATGCTAGTAAGACTAAATAATATTGTTCCCTCAAAAAAAAAGTGTAATATAATATGGAAAGTGTAAGTGAATTTGAAATAAGGTAACCATGAAACTGGTATTCGTATTTCAGTTAGTTATCCTCATTTGGCAGAGATACATCATTGTCATTACCGTAAAACAATGCCTCGTGGTCCCTGGATCACATTGTTTTCAGACATTGCTACTAGGTTACCTTGTACATGGATAATGAGCAGATGAACTCAATTATACTGAATGTCTCGAATGATAATGAGCAGATGAACTCAATTATACTGAATCTCTCGTTTTCAGACATGCCTCGAGATATACTGAATGCCTCGAATGACAATGAGCAAACTCAATTGTAAAATGAGAACAAACTACATGAATATAAACTGTCTTGTAAAACAAATGTCTAATCAGTAGCCTAGAGGTTAGAATCTGTAAGACAGCAACCTCGATAAGCCTGAATCTAGATATACACAGCATGACTACACCAGAAAGGAAACATATATCAAATGGACTACATACGACAAGTCAAAACAACGTGTGGCATACAAATAGCAACAAGGAGAAACATACGATCAAAGAAATCAATGAGCTCCAGATGTGGATACGTGCCAGCTAAGGAGACCTAAACAAAGAAATAGCCAATGAATGAAGATGGCTGAGATAAAAAAGAACCATGAGAAAGGACGACTGGGGTGTGTGAAGACTCCAGCGACAATGGAAGGAGACGGCGGGTGTTGCCGGAGTTGGTGGATCTCCGGTAGCTCTTGCTACCATCATATGGCCGGTGATGTGTGCAAAAGGCGGTAGCTGATTTTCTTCTTTCTTGAGCCAAAGGGCGGTAGCTGATGGGGCCGCAGAAACATTATTTGCACGATGGTGGTGCCCCATACAGTAGTTCATTTATATGTACAATCGGTAAGCTAGCGAAGATGCACAGGAAAAGTAAGATCGTCAAGCAAAAGGCGAACCAAAAGAGTGAGCTCACAAAAGTGCAATCTGATGTACTTTCACAAGAATATCAACACGTAACACATTCAGAACTGAACCGGTGAATCATGGCTTTAGCAAGGAAATTCAACAAGTAAAAGACTGAACACTAGAGGAAGAGCAAAATAGAAATACTAGTAGTATGTAGGAATATGAAAAAAAAAGGGGGAAATATCAGAGTATGTGACACCGGAAATAAACCTTGCTTGATTGTGATCTATTTTCTGAGTAGACAACATGCCAAGCACTCGCCCCGTCCCTGGATATGTTAGCAGCAAAACGAATCGAGAGGGGGAGCAGAAACAGCTGGCGTTTTAGATCTAGGCAGAGGAGATACATCAACTCAACAAATAAAACAAGCAAAAGAATTAGGATGTACAGAAACTGGAGGAACAAAAACGAATTTATTGGATGTGAGGGAAAAGCACTGGGATTTATTAAAAAAAATTGGGAAAGACGACGGATCAAATGAAGCAAATACTCGGATCAATGCCACTGCCATCCCAAACTGTAGCAACAGGTGGACATCAAGTTCACTGGATCTGCTGGCTGCTGCCAGAAGATTGTTGGGTAGACAAAAATCAATTACTAAACAAGAGCGGGAGCGGTGAAGAGCTCCAGCAACTAGGAAGGACGACTTAGGAGAATGAAGAGCTTCAGCTACACAGCTACTAGGAACTGTGGCCGGCCGGCGGAGTCGTTGAATCTCCTGCAGGTAGTTTTCCATCATTTAGGCCCTTCGGTATTGCAAGATGTGGGCCTCGCTGCACGGATCTCCAAAGAGGAGGATGAACGTACGGTCCCATGTTGCCCTTGCTCCCGTGAGCCGATGCAGGGGATAGCTGCTTTAAGATTGGTGACGAGGGCCACGTAGCTCCAATCGGGATGTGGTACACTAGCTCCTGCAGCCGCCCCACCATTTCTGCCCGCACTGCCACCCTGTACTAACCCTAACGCAAGCCGCCCACCAAACCCTAACGCAAGCCTCAGCCGCCGCCGCCGCCGTCGACCGACGCCATGGCCGCCTCCGGATCCAGCCGCCCTCGCGGCTCCGGCGCTGTCGCTCCTGCTCGGGACGACGGAGGCCTCCTCGACCCCGAGCTCGCAGTCATGCCGGCGGCGGACCTCATGGAGCACCTCCACCGCCACCGGAACAGCCAGCACGCGTTCGCGGCGGTGGGGCGCGTGCTCGCCGACCGCGAGGGCCGGCTCGCCGTCGCGGTGGCCCGGCTCGCCGACGCGGAGGCCCGGCTCCGTGGGCGTGGGCTGAGCGCCGCCGCTGCGGACACGGAGGCGCGCCTCCGGGAAGCCGAGCTCGCGCGCGCGCCGGCGATGAGGCCGGAGCAGGCGGCAGGACGCGACGTCGAGCTCGCCGGATCCCACGCGCGTCGGCCTCCCCGGCGGTTCCACGACTCGTCGGACCTTCTAGCCCTGCTCGCCGAATTCGAGGCCCGGATCAGCGCCGCCGGCCATGTCACGGACAGCCTCCACGACGAGCTCACGGAGGAGCTCCGCCGCGCCAAGGCGTGCCTCCAGTCCAACATCGCGGCGTGGCAGCGCAGGGCCGCCGCGGCCGAGGCGCAGCTCCCGGTCGTGGACATGCTCGCATGCACCCTGGGCCTCGACATAGGCCAGCCTGTCGCCGGCGAGATGGGGCCGCACGCCGATACCACCAGCGCAGCACGGGCCGCTGCTCAAACCGAAGCCGTCATCGAGGAGGATGCGCTTCAACCGTCCCGTAGTGTACTACCCGAGCCAACCTGCTGAAAGGCAGCGTCATGCGCAGGTACGCTGGCTAATACTACTCTCCTGTGCTTCGCCTCTTAATTAGAAGATTCTTCCATTTCTCTATCAAGGAAGAAGCAATATAGATCACATGTCATCAGCTCTTTCTTTACCAGTTTCTTCTCAATTGCCATTTTGTTCCATATGCACCACACACTACCACCAAAACCAAACATAATTAGTTCATTTTGCTTGCGCCCATTATTTAGCCACCCCCACAGTAAATCTTCTACCCCAGCTTAAAGTATCCTTAATGCCACTCCACACAGCAACAGAAATTTTACACTTAAAACATAATAGGCTTCATATCCTCCTCCTTATTGCACAAACTACAGTTAATTTGTCCAGGTCAGTTCCTCCTTTTTAGTTCAAAATCTGATTGCAGCTTGTCATCGAAGTCCAGCCAGAGGAAAAACTTAATTTTTATAGGTAGCTTAATTAATTTCCATGCCCTCCAGCATCCTGCACACACAATGCCCCCAAAGCTGTCTACACAGAGAGATATAGAGGAGGCGGCCTGCTCAACCTCGAGCTCCTCTCATGCTGGCGGTGGACCTCATGACGCACCTCAACCGCCACCTGCCAGTGTTCGTTCGTGACGTACGGTGGTGACGTGCTCACCGACTGCATGCGAGCACCAGTTCGCCAACGCCGTGGCCCGGCTCCTCGTTGAGATCCGCTGCGCCGAGGACACGGAGGCGCGGCTCCGGGCTGAAGGTAAGGTCATGGTAGCGCAGGGCAACCGAGGCCGAGGCACAGTTCAAAGCCCTGAACGAGCTCGCCCGGTGCCTGGGCCTCGACATAGGTCAGGCAGGCCTCCATGGCCCTGTGGCAAGAGGTGAGCACGACCCTGTGGCCAACAAGGTTGCGGACAGCCTCCGCGATGAGCTCAGGTCGCGTGAGTACAATGACAATAATCTAAAGATATTGTGGGATGACTTAAATGATTTGACAAAATTCATTATATGACTCTTTCTATGACTATACTCCCTTATTAATTGGAGGGAGCATTGGAGAAAGTTTGGTCTTCATTTGTTCTTTGAACAATTTCCTCTATCAGGTGGACATGATGAAAAGAAGGTGACAATTCCTACTACAGTTATTTTAGGGCGTATGTTCACTCCTGCTGAGTTGAGAGTAAGTAGCTGAGAAACTCTTGATGTCTCCAGAAATATGTGGTCTTTTGATCTGAGACTCGGTTTACTGGCACTTTAATGTATATTATTCATTTCAGATTGCTCTCCTGATGTTCATGCTTGATAGCAACTTTTATTTAATATTTATTGGGTAAGCTAAGAATGTCCCAACCTTGCAGGCTGATGAAGAGCTTCTTCCAGTGCTGGAAGCAATTTTAGTGAGAATGCATGAACTTTGGTCCAGTGGATAATGTCAAGGTAATGATTAATTCCACCTTGTTTGCAGTTTCATAGAGCACTCTGACACATGCCCTCTGGTAAGGAGCTCTTCCCACCACCCACGAATTGGATTTGCCAGTAAAACATATTCTAGCAAATCTTTCCAAAGCAAACTTTTTGTCAATTGGATATTGTCCCACACACACACACACACACACACACACTCTGGGGAACATCCACTAGGGGTCAGACTCCGGACAAGCCTCTAGATCCCACGCATCCCGCACGCAGCGGCTTCCCCGACGCTTTGTCGACTGCGAGGTCGAGCTAGACCAGCCGGCGTTGTCGGATGTCCTTGCCCGGCTCGCCGAAGCCGAGGCCCAGATCAGCACCACCCACAAACTAGGTCGGCGGCGGCCTTCACGACGAGCTCAGGGCGGGTGAAAGGCCGCCGTGTGGGTTGGTGTGGGTCCAGTCTGACGTCAATGCGTGGCAGCGCACGGCTACCAATGCTGAGGTGCAGCTCAAGGCCATGAACGAGCTCGCATGGCGCCTGGGCCTGGACATAGGTCTGCAGGCAAGCCTCCACGGTAAGGCAAGAGGTGAGCACCACGACCCTGTTGTGGCAAGCGAGATGGGGCTGCAGTCTGGCAATGGCACAGCACGGGTTAGGTTGCCAGTTTCTGTAGTTGTAACGCTTTAGTCAGATCCTGCCGACTGGGATGATGGCATGTCCCCTACATGACATTACCGCTGAGTTTTCCGATTTTATGCTGGCACTAAACGGTTTTTCTAATAAGAGAACGAGAGTCAATCTCTCTTCTCGAAAATATGTTTATTCTCCAAGAGTGTAGTGGAACGATTTTTTTTGTGAGTCATTTGTCTGGTCTCTAAATTAACAAGGTAATTCTACAGCGCATTCTATGTATAGAGCCTTAGTTGTAACCAATGTTGTCCCGCATAATCACACTATCTGGTAGCTAAAAATACGGCTCTAAATTAAAATATTCATGTGGTACATGATTAAGGGTGTAATCTTGACCAAGGATAACTTAGCAAAGTGGTAATGGAAAGGGAGTGTGAAATGTTGTTTATGTGACTTAGATGAATCAAGACAACATCTCTTCTTTGATTGCAATAATGCTAAGTTTATATGTATATTGGTGTGTTTCTTTTAATTTACCTCATCCGATGAGTGTTGACCACATGGAAATTCTTTCAGAGGTTTAACTGGTGGTTACTAGGGGTAGATAAGAAAATTAAACATCAAGCCTTGGTAGGAGCATGTGCTATTTGTTGGGCGATTTGGCTTAGCCGCAATGATGAAGTTTTTAACAATACACGAGCTTTTACTTCTATGTAGGTGGTGTTCAGAGGAGCATATGAGATCCGGTTTTAGGCGCTGCTGCAGAAGGAAGGAAAGACATCCCGAATAACTTGGGGTTGTCGTGTGCTTGAGACGGCTGTGATTGACATTTTCGCCAGAAATGGATAATGCTTTAGTAATAGACTTCCTCCTGGTAAAATAAAGTTTGATGGATGTCATGGATATAATGAACGTTGAAACCTTTTTGTTCCTTTTGTTGTGTTTTGATGCGACTTTGTCTGTAATAATGGACAACTATATGTATCAATTGATAGAAAGGCTGGAATATTAATGCATATTCTCTTTTCTAAAAAACTTATAGTTCCAAGGTACATGATGAGCCCATGTCTGCTTCTATATTTTCAGCTGACATTTCTGAAGATCCATGCAATTATTCGTCTGTGAATGATCCTTTATCTTTTAAGTTTGGCTCTCTCCCTATTGCTGTGCACCAAGAGATGACTGAGAAAATGAAAGAATTATCCACGGCTACTAATATGACATGGTGCAGGAAATTGATTGTGGGAGCTGATTTCTATTTCCCTGTAATGGTTTCCCTTGCGGTTTTCCCACAGGGTTAATTGCCTTTGTAGTTCCTTGATGGTTTTTGGCCCACAAGGATATTCCGGTTTCCAGTAGCTAGAAGAAAAAAGAAGACGATAAATCAAAGCCTCGGTTCCATGCATACTGAGCTGTGTGCAGACTGTGGCTAGTTACGGGATTACTTCAACAGATTTGAGAGGCTAAGTAAGAGGATGAGCCCAGCTGCCGTATTATTTTATTATTCTTTCACATATGTGATCTTTATTGATCGGGTCGAGTCATGGGGTGGGTCTAATCCGTTTCAAGTTTGGCGAGCCTGCTTGCTATAATGCATTTGGCAAACTTTTGGCCGCCCCCCCCCCCCCCCCCCCCCCCCCCCCAAAAAAAAAAAAAAAACATTTGGCAAAAATTTGCCGATGGACACTCTTCATTGTTGCTATCATTTTGTATTGTGGGTTTCCTGCAGGAACTGGGAGATGGCGATCCCATCTCTTATCAAGAATTGAAGATGAACCTTCATGGGTGTGCAGCTTGGATTCCTGCAGTGGATCCTCTTTTCTTGATCATGACCAATTCTTGGCACGGCTGGGAGAAATCAAAGTCTATCGGTGTACTTCTGCTGCTAGTATTTTGTAAACCGTATTTATCTCTGTTTTGCTACTGAGTGACTGCTGGTCGCTGATTTATTGGAGTCACTCACTGTGAAACACACAATTTACGGGTTGATTGCTACAAAAGGAGCATGATCCACGTTGGTTTATACCAAAGTTTTAAATCTCCCGCTATAGCTGCCGCTATCTTGTGCTTTTTGAGGCAATGCACGTATATACCATTTAACCGCTATGTCCCGCTACATATAGACTGATTTAGCTCCGCAATTAGCTGTTTTAGAGACATGCCGCTAAACCCCTTAGCCCTCTATTTAAAACACTGGTACTGCTGAATATTTGGCTGCACATAAATATCATCTTCCTGCGGCTTATTTGGTTAGTCTATTCAGAGAAATATTATTTTGTTCGTTTGGTACAGCAAAACATCGGGACAAAAACTCGGACACCGTCGTCATGTCCTTTATCAGTACACATATATAATGTTGAATCTACTACCATACATGCATCTACATTAAAGTTCGATACAGCAAAGGCTTACTAGCATGCAGCCATATTCAAGCAGAATTCACAAGATTTTGGCCTCTGCACTTAGTTTCTTACCATTGAAGCTTTGCAAATATCATTTCCAATATTTGTTTCACTTTGCCCACAATTAAATAGGGCCGTTGAGTTAGTGGAAGGTTGTCTTGATGGCAATTGTCCTGGAACCATAAACTTCACAGCATTGGCCGATGAGAAACATCATTATGGAGATTGTCCTTTTCTTTTCTTTATGCATTTGATGAACAATATGCAGACTCTCCTCTCTCTTTTTTTTCTGCATTTCATAAGACTCTCCTTGTTGCATTCTTTCTTATGTATATGTACTCGTTGTAGTTCACCTTTTCTCTCTGCAGGTAAGATGTTTATGATGTTGCATGTACATTACTTGCGGGAAATATCATGTGATTTCCTTGCAGAGGTATTTCGCTGAGTCTCTGAGTTATGAAGAGTAGATCACCATGGTAACTCATCAAAAATTTATCTTGGCAGCAACCACCGGTGATCTGATTTCTTAATATGTTGGTCACCCTATATCATTGTAAAGAAAATCTTGATTCGACTTGAATTTGGACTGCAAATTGTTTTTGATATTACATTTTCTATGTAAAACAAATACACTTCTGCATCTTTTTGTCAACATTTGAAGTAATTTCAAATTTAATACATGTCAGCAATTGAAGTTTCGTCAACATTTCAGTTTGTTTTGAATATCTATGAGGTTACAGGTCCAGAATTTCTTCTATTCCTGGAATGCAATTTCTTTTTACGCTTACATTTATTTCATGGAGTGTATATTATTTCAAATTCCTGTTCCTAAAGCACATTAAGTTGCCGGTTCCTCTATGATTTCTTGCATGCTTTTGTACCTTAGTTATTAAATTATATTCGCAGCAACCGCAAGGCATCCAGTTTCTCAATATCTTGGCCACCCTTGATCATGGTAAAGAAAATCTTGATTCCATTGAAATTTTGCCTGCAATAATTTTTTAAATGCTTCATTACATTAATAATTAAGCAAATATTTTAGATATTTCTTTTTTGGGTAAATAAATACTCTTTTGCATTCCACCTACGACATTTCAATTAATTCTTAAATTTAAATGAAAGGTTAATTTTTTTATATGACTGTTATGACTTGTTATGTATCCAGAAATTCCTCAAGTATATGTCCTTCAATGCGCTATCTTTTTAAACTAGCTTAGGTAATTATTCTGAAGTGTTTATTTTTTTTATACTACACACCATGCATGAAATTTCACCATGATTTCTTGCATATTCTTCATTGGCCATTAATTTTTCATGGGTGCCAAAATCCTAAAAGAGGAGAAACACATCCGATCATTCTGTCTTTCCTCTGGCTATAAGTTCAGGGTAGCCTTGTGAGATAGAAGTTTGAAAATTTCTGTGTACATCTGACAATTCAATCGAGCATGGAGCTCACAAAGATTGGTTATAACTTATAAGTATAAATTAGAGCTGGGCCGTCCCCATAAAATGGCATGCAATTGGTCCTGCTCATCTGCACACATTACTGATGAAACTCCGGTCTTTAATAACTAAGAATCATTGATCTCGAATGCCTAAACCCTCACTCTAATTGAATGATCACAGGGATTTCGCTGGATTTCTTTGTGAAGAGTGATCACTGAGGTAACTCAGCAAGTATTGGTCTAGCAGGCAACCACTAGAACTGTGATCAGGTTTCTTAATAACTTCAGTTACCCTAGATCATGATACAGAAAATCTTGATTCCAGTTGACCTAGGCCTGCAATAGCTTTTTCAAATGTTATTTTGGGTAAAAAAAAGAGAGAAATTACCTTATTGGCCCCCATTTTAGATGTGTATCCCTTATTTGTCCCTGTTCAACTTCTCTTCTCTTGTATGTCCAGAATCTAAACTTGTATCCCTTATTTGCCTATCTTGTTCAGTTAAATTTTACTATATGGATTATGGACAGATTTACTCCACAATAAACTATCCCTTATTTGTCCCTAATCAGACCATATAACATGACTACCCTTATTTGCATGTGAACATTAACATGAAGTATCCCTATTTGCCCCTTGATTGTGCAGATTGAACGAGACAAAGTTTTGACAAATCGAAAATTTCACACATACACGTCCAATCATCCATAAAACCCAAATAGAAGTATGCATACATGGTATCTATTATATGCAAATGATAAGAGTTTGGTTGACTTGGATGAACACTGCTGTTGTTTGTTCTGTTAGGCAGATACAGGCAAGGAGCTGGTCGCAACCATAACAGCTGCAGAACCGTTACTCTCCAAAAAAGCAAGCAATTCCCCATTACTCCGTCCATTTTAGACAAATAATCTGGAAAAAAAAATAGGCTGCCAAAACGTCATTTTATCTGGAATGGAGGGAGTACTAGTTTTATTTATAACATTGACAGCCACCTTGTGATTTGCGAACTTGAGGGGCTCTTCAATTCATTCTCAATCCCAAAAAGCTCAGGCTCAATTTATACGTTCCCATGGGTGCTATTTGTTTCTTCTGGATGGTGGTAGTAAACATCAGCCCGGAGGCCACATAATCCTACGCCGAGAAGCATCGCGGTATACTGCAGTGTCACCAAGGGTGCCGCTCCTCGTCGGGTACAGCTAGCACGCGCCACGGCTCCAGTCGTATCCTGGTGAACGCCGCCGACGCAAACAAGGACTCGCAGCTGCGCTCGACTCCATCTCAGACGTAGAAGCTGCCAAGTATATATTGGCTTTCCAAGTTCTTCCCAAGCTTGAAACCATGGGCGGCCATTCAATTGCCTAATTAAATAGTATAGTTGCCACACCTCTGTCCTTGTACCCGTAACTCTAATCCATACAGAAGCCAAGTGCTGCAGCTCGATCAAGTTCCTCACAATGCAGTTCACAACTCCTGCGGCGAAGAACAAGCAACTGTTTCAATCTATCATTAATTCATTGGTCAACACGGAAAGACAATTCATAAAAAACTTAAATATGAAGAAAGATTCACTTTACCCTTTATATAGAAGGGCAACACGGCATACAAGAAGAGTGCTATGATATTGGTAGTCCGTTAGACAGGTCGCAAGACTGCATAACTTTTGACCGGTCCATTATTATAAATGGCAAAATACTGATCCAAGCCTATAGGCATGGAGGACATGCATGTGCCTATAGGCATGGAGGACATGCATGTGTCTACTGCTTTGTGCAGGAAAAGGACTCGGCATCAAAATGACTGATATGGGCTTTGTATATAACATGTCATGACCACAAGTAGTACTGATCACTAGTACAAAAAGAGCCTAATATGACACATGATTGTTCACAGTAGTGGCGGACACCCTTGCATCCGTCACTGCTAGCTTGACGTGAGTTACTGTAGCAGCTTGCAGTGGCGGACACGATGACATCAGCGAAACTATAGTATTTGGAGCACTTATCAGTGGCGAACAACATGACGTCATCATTGTGCGCCACTGAAAATGGACAGTAATGGCGGACATACTTACATCATATAAACATCAGTGGCGGACAGGCCCAATTGCGGCCGCTTCGGCCCGAACCATCGAGCTGATATATAAGGAAGCATCCCAACCCTAATCCTATCCCTCCGCGCCGCACCCGCACAACACTTCTTCCATTTTCTCGCTCCCCGCACGCAACTCCCCTCCACCACTCTCTCTCTCTCTCACGCCGCCCCTCCCTCTGCGCCGCCGTCCCTCCCTCTCAATTCTCCAAGTCGACGTGCGGCGCCGCCCCTCTCCTCTCTCTCCCAAGCTCGCCGCCCCCTCTCCCTTCTCCAGATCTCGCGGTAGCTGGGGCGACGAGGCGGCGCAGATTGAGGCAGTGGCGGCGAGGAAGCGCGAACCGAGGCGAGGGCGGGGCGGATCGACGACGGCGGCACAGAACAACGACGACGGCGCTGCTCGGAACTCCCTCCCCTCTTGCTCCTGGAGCGGCGGATCCGAGCGCGGCGGCGGGTCCAAGACGACGGCGCGGCCGATTCGAGGGCGCGCCGGTAGTCCACGACGACGGCGCGGTGCGGAACCCTCCTCTTCTGCTACGGGCGAGGGGTCCTCGACATTGCGGTGGCGGCCGCGTCCAGATCCGGTGCGGCGTGTCCTCGGCTTCCTCGATGGCTTCTTTGGCGGCGCAAGGGTCGTCGGCGGCGGGTCAACGAGCGAGCGCGACGGGACGGCACAGGGGTCCTCGCGGATCTAGGGGCGGCGGCGTGGTGCTGGCTGCCCAGTGGGGGTGGCGGCGCGGCGCGGTGCTGGCGTCGGGCCGGGCCTGGCCCGGGCCGGATGGCCTTTTTTTTTCTTTTTTTTATTTGTCTGGTGCCCCAAGCAGTGGCGGACGGATGGACCGCCACTGGAATTTGGCAAATAGCAGTGGCAGAACCTGAGTGGCGGACGGTTTGCCCGCCACTGCATGTGCAAATCGCCCGCCACTGAAGGTGATTTTGTACTAGTGGATGTTTGGTTCAGCGATGGAGTTTGAAAACATATTTATGGCCCAACGAGCCTTGATTTGTATCTGAAAGAAGGGCACAAAATACACATTATATTCCTCCCAGAGCTCATGCTAGTAAGACTAATATAATATGGTTCCCTCAAAAACAAAGTGTAATATAATATGGATACTGTAAGTGAATTTGAAATAAGGTAACCCATGAAACTGGTATTCGTATTTCAGTTAGTTATCCTCATTTGGCAGAGATACATCATTGTCATCACCGTAAAACAATGCCTCGTGGTCACTGGATCACATTGTTTTCAGACATTGCTACTAGGAACCTTGTACATGGATAGAGCTAAGAGATATAGTGAATGTCTCGAATGATAATGATCAGATGAACTCAATTATAAAATGAGAACAAACTTGCTACGTGCATCAAACAAGAGAGGGCAGAGGCGGCGCAAGAGAGGGAGGGGGGCGGCGGCTGAGATAGAGGGAGAGAGAGTTTTAGGGTTTGACCCCTCTAACTTCTACTTGATTCAATCTGATTACAATCCTCTCATTATATAGAGAGGGCTAACTTTACCCCTAAGTAACTTATTCTCTAAGCAATCTTATTGGCGGCGGCTGCCCAAACCCTAGCCGCCACTAATGGGCCTTGCGGTTGGGCCTAGGTGGGCTTGGGCTTGGTCTTGATCCATGCTCATAACATCTTCTCCGCCATTGAAATCCAGCGCGTCCTCGCGCTGGGAAACCTCCCATCCTGGCTCGTAGTATGGAGTGGTAGAAGCCGGTGACAAACGAAGTCCAATGTTGGCCACCAAGACGCCAATCAACATGTCGGCGAGGAGATTACGTCGGATGTGGTCGTCATGAAGTGTGAAGGCATAGCGAAGATTGTCGATGAAGCCAGCAACGACGAAGGTGGGTGAGGGGACAAAGGTCGCGCCCTCTCACAGCTTGCGTCTCCGGCGTCGTGGGAAACTCCACAACATGTAGTGGGGGCAGGACAAGTTGTCGATGTGCAAGTTCTTCAGTCCGCACCAGGTAGCCATCCAACAGCACTATGGAACTGCTATAAGGGCGAAGAAGGCTCGTCGTCAAGTCCAAGCCGTGGCTGAAGATGTTGCGGTAGTCTGTAGCATCCAAAGAAACAGTCGCCATGCCGTGCTCCATGAGAGTGTTGATGATGCGAACCAGCAGGGGCGAAGAGGTGGGGAGGTAGAGGCCCCTGTCGAAGATGAGAAACCCCTCGCGCAAAAACCAAGCGCGGTGCGCGTCTCCCGTCGCAATACAGGCCATAAGTGGTCCAAACTTGGAGTCTTGGCTCATGTCACGGCGCAGATCGATGTATAGGCCATTCGTCGCGTCGAGGATATCGAAGATGTGGTACACCTGATGCTGGTCTCCCATGACAGCCAATGACGGCTTTGGTGCAGTAGCGACAGGCGGCACCCTAGCCATAGGCGCTGGTTGGGGCGGCGCCAGCCATGGCATGTTGTCGTCATCGAGCTCCTGCAGGATGAGTGCTGGATATAGCTGATGAAGAATAGACCCAATACCAACTAGTAAAATGTAGCGCCTCTCAAAGAAGAAGCCCATGGAGAGCACGGCGGAGTCCCAAGTGGTCGCCCCTAGATGTGCCAACCAAGGCGCAACCAGGACGATGTCGGCGATGTCGGGGAGGTCGGCGATGAAGACGTCGATGTTATGTACGTTGGGCCCCAAGATGAGGGGAAGGCCGCAGCATAGCCCCCTGCTGAAGATGCGGTCACCGGACGCCAGGGTAATGCCAAGAGCAACACGCCGTAGAGGATTGTCGTTGAAGAGGGTAGATGGTGTCGCACCCTTGCTGTCATAGGAGGGGGTGGGAAAATGAGTCCCATCAACGATGTTGTAGACGTTATGCCCCATGGCAAAGGACGGCTCACAGCCAAAACCTTTGGTGCCATATCTTGTATCACCATGTGCATCGAGACCACCCGTCTCGAGAGATGCATCCGAGCTAAAGCCGCCTACTTTAATCCAATTGTCGGGGGTAGTCCATGGAATTCGAGAACACCAGATAATCTCCCATTTGATTGGATCCTTAGTGCTGACGAAGGAAGCTGGCAAGAGTGAAAGTGCAAGCAAAAGAACAGGGAACAACAACGGAATAGACACACGTTGCTTACTATTCATGTTGTTCTTGTAAATGACCACCTTGGCGCTTTCCAGAGTTGTCGCGTCGTCCTCAAAATGGAGTACATGGTTGTTGGGGATGTCATGGCGATCCAAATCTGTCGATGGTGGGAAATCCATAATAAACTCCATGGCATCAAAGAACTCCTCTTGATAGATGTTGATGCAATAGTCAAAAGAGATATTGTCCTCAATGCATGGGTAGGCGGGAGGAGCGAAGACAACAACATCAAGATCAGGCGGTAGAAATCCCACCGAAGCAATCATGTCGGGAACATGTGGGGTGACCATATTCTCAATGTGTGGAAGAATAGAAGGAGTTGCAGCGAAATAACTCAAGTCGGATGGTGTGAGTCCCACCTGAACGACGTTGATCATGGTGTTGTCGATGTTGATAGTACCGACGGCCCAGATATCCTTAACGACACGCTCCACCATGACCGCCTCTATCTTGGCGTGATGACCACGTTGCTGGCAACATGGACCGATCCGAGGAGATAGCTGTCCAAAATTCAGAGATCCAAATGCAATGCTCCACCCGATAGAATTGCATGCTCGTAGCGAAGAAATCCCCCAAATAAAAGTCAACAGATCTTATAGCAATTCATAGCAGAACTTTTACTCTTATGAAGCGCAGCTGGATAGAATATTTGTACATTTAGAACTCCAAGTGAAATTTGCCAACAATCTGGATCCATTGCGATTAGCCACAAAATCACCAATAAAATTGTCCAGAAATCCTTTTGTGGCTGAATTGACTGGCTCCTTTGAGATGTGTCCTGCTTATTGAAATTACCGAGAAACTCCAAATGAGACTTATCATCAATCCAAATTAAATGTGGTAAAAATTCATCTATTGAAGCCACATATCTCGGATAAATTTGCATGGCAGCACTTCCTGCAGCTGAAATCTTTATAGAACTTCCTGATGCGAAAACTGCAGCTGGTGGCGCCATAGTTGTTTGCAAAATTTCGTTGCGGAAAAATCCCAGATTCATAGCGTTAAATCCAACCAAATTCTCTCCAATTTGCAACATAGATCCATCAGGTTGTGATCCAGAAGATTGCCAAGAATCAGAAGATGCAACGAAAAAATCTCGCGAGATCTAGTTGTTCAATCCGAAAGCAATAGGTGAGAGAGGAGCAAAACCATCCAATCTGTTATAAACATTGCAAACCTGATTAGCGATTTCCTCCTTAGTAGATGGATCTATTATAATGGCGAGATCCGTAGTCGCACGTGGCTCCTCCATGGTGACCTTCACAGCCGTGGTCGTGCATGTAGCAACCATGGTTGCCGACTCCTTTGGCAGAGCTTCCATCGGAGATCCCTCATTGTTGATGTCGAAGTAGGCGGCGGGGATGGTCTCCCTGAGGATCATGGCATCCAGGTCGGTGGAGACGACAAAAGCGATCTCCTCCGCGGCACCTAGATCAGCCGCGGCGACAAGATCGGCCGCGTGAACAGTACCACAGATGATGAACAGTGGCAGCGTCGCTGTTCGTGAGGTTGACGATGATGGCCGGTGCAGTTGTAGTGGTCGGATCGTCACTCGGGAAGGGGCGGAGCGCCGAGTGAACAACCAGGGGTGTAGAATTGCCTGTCGATGCAAGAACATCAGCTGACAATGCCGAGATGACGTTCCTGTCAGTAGGAACTTCCAGATCTGATCCATGAACAGTAGCGCGGGTACTGTTCATCGCGTGAACAGTACCAAAGCTACTATTACTGGAGACGAGGGTGTTGCTGCAGATGGCGATGGCAGCATCCTCTGTTGCATGTGCCTGGACGACACCAATTGCTGGCTCCAAGACGCCTTGCTGCTCCAGTGGAGAAGGGAGAGAAAAATTTGGGTTCAATTTCCTCCTGAATTCCCGGCCGAAATCCTCCATCCACTTGATTGCATCTGCAATCAATTGACTTTGCGAAGCGTTTGGCTCCATGATCGTTGTTAGCTCTGATTACCAAGTTGTTACGTGCATCAAACAAGAGAGGGCAGAGGCGGCGCAAGAGAGGGAGGGGGGCGGCGGCCGAGAGAGAGGGAGAGAGAGTTTTAGGGTTTGACCCCTCTAACTTCTACTTGATTCAATCTGATTACAATCCTCTCATTATATAGAGAGGGCTAACTTAACCCCTAAGTAACTTATTCTCTAAGCAATCTTATTGGCGGCCGCTGCCCAAACCCTAGCCGCCCCTAATGGGCCTTGCGGTTGGGCCTAGGTGGGCTTGGGCTTGGTCTTGGTCCATGCTCATAACAAAACTACATGAATATGTAAATCAAATGTCTAATCAGTAGCTTAGAGGTTAGAATCTGTAAGACAGCAACCTCGATAAGCCTGAATCTAGATACACAGCATGACTACACCAGAAAGGAAACATATACCAAATGGACTACGTACATACGACAAGTCACGTGTGGCATACAAATAGCAACAAGGAGAAACATACGATCAAAGAAATCAATGAGCTCCAGATGTGGATACATGCCAGCTAGGGAGACCTAAACAAAGAAATAGCCAATGAATGAAGATGGCTGAGATAAAAAAGAACCAGGGCTGAGAAAGGACGACTGGGCGTGTGAAGACTCCAGCGACAATGAAAGGAGACGGCGGGCGTTGCCGGAGTTGGCAGAGATACATCATTGTCATCAGCGTAAAACAATGCCTCGTGGTCCCTGCATCACATTGTTTTCAGACATTGCTACTAGGAACCTTGTACATGGATAGAGCTAAGAGATATACTGATTGTCTCGAATGATAATGAGCAGATGAACTCAATTATATAACGAGAACAAACTACATGAATATAAACTGTCTTGTAAAACAAATGTCTAATCAGTAGCCTAGAGGTTAGAATCTGTAAGACAGCAACCTCGATAAGCCTGAATCCAGATACACAGCATGACTACACCAGAAAGGAAACATATACCAAATGGACTACATACGACAAGTCACGTGTGGCATACAAATAGCAACAAGGAGAAACATACGATCAAAGAAATCAATGAGCTCCAGATGTGGATACATGCCAGCTAGGGAGACCTAAACAAAGAAATAGCCAATGAATGAAGATGGCTGAGATAAAAAAGAACCAGGGCTGAGAAAGGACGACTGGGCGTGTGAAGACTCCAGCGACAATGAAAGGAGACGGCGGGTGTTGTCGGAGTTGGTGGATCTCCGGTAGCTCTTGCTACCATCATATGGCCGGTGATGTGTGCAAAACGCGGTAGCTGATTTTCTTCTTTTTTGTGCCAAAGGGCGGTAGCTGATGGGGCCGCAGAAACATTATTTTCATGACGGTGGGGCCCCATACAGTAGTTCATGTATATGTACAATCGGTAAGCTAGCGAAGATGCACAGGAAAAGTAAGATTGTCAAGCAAAAGGCGAACCAAAAGAGTGAGCTCATAAAAGTGCAATCTGATGTACTTTTCACAAGAACTAGCAAGATGGCCTGCGCATATTGCGCGGCTAGATCAAAATACTTATTTTTTTCGCTACATTACTTTGTAATTCTCATCTGCAGCATACGGTGCACCTGGACGGCCATCGAGCTCCTCCTTGAAGCTTAACTGGTTATCTGCTCCTCGACCACTCTGATGCTCGATGCGATTGAAATACACATTGAGTCTGCTGATTCTCACATCCACACACGCTAGTCAATCAATATTTGAGCTCCAGGGCAAGCCGTGAGGTGCCTGCGAGAATCAAGTGAGACCACATCAGGATCGTCTCCTGTGTGTCAACGTCGGCACGGCGGAGCAGTTTTACTGTTCAAAATAATGGCCGTTAGTTGATCAAAACTAATGGCCATTAGTTTGATCCGACGGTATATATTTGATTTTGGAAATCCACTATTAATGGCTATTATTTTATCAAATTGAGATATCGGAAGAAAACAAAAGCGGCGGACTTGTAATAAGTAGTGAATGAAGTCACATTGTAATCTAATTAATCCCTAATGCTTATGAATATAGTAAATATTTTTTTTATCGTTATCAATTTTTTTTGGATATGACGTGGCAGCTATCTTTCATGACACAAAACGTAAGTTTTATAATTAATAATGTAATTACATCTTTGAACTAATAGCTATTATCAGCCTTAATCACGGAAATTCACCATGGAGGACACATGCAAAGACAATGCCAGATCGATCGACGCAGATACAATGAGAGCGGCGAACCAGTGATCGATAGCATCACGGTCTCTCCACGTTTGGCGGTGATGGAGTATGTGCAGGAGCACCTGCCCAGCCGGTGCGCACCAACATGCGCCGGAGCTTGCCGCAATTCCTTCTTCTTATTACTACTCCATGTCGTGAGGGAGGGACGATGCCGGCGCCCATGATCAATGCGTGCTTACCCCAGTGCCGCATGCGAGAGAAATACAAAGAGGCCATACGTGTTTATTGTGTGCTTACAAAGAGGTCATACGTGTTTTTTTGTGTGCTATATGGGATATACAGAAAGGACATAATACGCCACGGACAGTTCGTATCTGTTATTGCACGGTAGATCGAGAGAGAGGAACAATTCATAACGTATACGCGAGAGAGGACGTGTGTGCCTGCTAACGCCGCGGATGCTCGCTGACAAATTAAACGATCCTAGATTGGTATGCTGGTACATAGACTTGTATGTACGTATACCCCAAAAAAAAATCAACGCCAGGACGTCACCTACAATGGGATCGTGTCTATATAGTGGTGTCACACCCGGTTTTTATATAACCCACTACACCACGGTCCGTTATTAGCAACTCATGATCAGTCGCTAAAGGCCGCTTTAGCAACTCACCATGAGTCGGTAAATATCTTTGCCGACCCATAGAGTCAGTCGTTGTAAGTGGTGTCGGTAAAAGTATTACCGACCGACATCTTTTTACCGACCCATCGTCAGTCGCTAACTTGGAAGAATTACCGACTCATCATGAGTCGGTGCCTTGTAAGAATTACCGACCCACCATGTTATTACCGACCCACTGTTCATTGCCAAACATTCGAATACATAAACAATTATGCTCACAATTACTGCTAATCCACAAAAGAGATTATCAATCCACAAAGCCCTCACTGTAGTCCTCCACGAGGGTCAAAACAATGGTTGTTAACAGGATGCAAGCAAGCAAATTGACACAGGTGAAGCTTGTAGTATCCATCAATCATCACCGTCACTTAAACCAACAGCTAACAAGTTCGACACAGCAGGTCACATAGGCTACAATATTGGGCTATATAGCACGGCAATACAGCTGTTTGTATTGCATTGTTTGCACACCCAATAACAGATACAAAGTCACCCACAAACGAATTGAAAACCAAAATAATTACATGCATGTCAGCAGCTAGTCCAGCTTATCAGCATCTGCTAGTCATCAAAACCAAAATAATTACATGCATGTCAGCAGCTAGTCCACCTTGTAGTCCAGCTTGTCATTTCAAACACACAAAATGGTGGCTTGTCATCGAGCAGTAAGCTTTCAACGCCGAGTATTTCCTGAAAACAAATATCACCAAGGAATCTTGTCAGGCTGATTGGTTGTCCATGAGTATTGCAACATACAGAAAAATACTTGTCCATGAGTATTGCCCAACAGAAGTTTTGGACGCTTGCAAAGGCCAACAAAATTATTTCCTACTTCATATTAAAATTCAGCAACAGTCTTCTCTCAAAGAACTTCTTTACAGTTATTATTGTTGGCATGGTCAATGCATCAATTAGTGGCTGGGACACGTCATGGAGTTCTTTACATTCACAATCGCTTCAGCTACAGCAATTCATCGTAAGAAGCCATGCATGGATGGGTTTGAAGATGTAATACCTGATGTTGGTGGTGTCGATGCCTTGTTGTTAATCTTCAGCTGTCAAGATTAAGATTCATTAGAAAACAGGAGCTAGTCACATAAATAAAACAAAAACAAGTTCAAGTTTAGCTTAGTACTTTCTTGTATGGCCATGCAATCGACATCCAGCGAGCATCACCCATAGTTTCCATATCGGCATATGGACGAGGCAACACTTCATCTCTTTTCAGCACACATGTCACAATAACTTCACAGAATTGCTTTCCAAGGGGATCACCTCCAACCAAGCTGCTCGGGTTGATTGAAACAATTGTTCCTTTAGCCACAGGCTGATCAGATCTCAACAAGGCATATAATATGACATCTTTTCCAACCTGATGCAAGTATAAAATGAGAATTGACTCCATGCATTGGATGATAATCAAATGGCAAGTAGAAAAATTTCAGAAGGATGAAAGTATTACCAGATCATCATGTTCAGAGCGAGGAGTGTCTTGGGTCCTTCTTGTGGTTACAATGTGGACTGAAGGTCTTGATAAGGCGGCACCATGCATCTGATCATCTAATTGGTCATTGTCATTATCGTCATCATAGCATTCGTCGTCTCCAGTAGCGTAATCTTCGTTGCCATTTTCATCGCCTTGCTCTTGTCCAGCATTCAAGCAAGTGTTCTGCATCGAACATTTCAATCATTTAGGAGACAAATGAGTAGAAAAAAAATGTTGTGTGTATAGGTAAAGAACAATTTTATACCAGATGCTGACGTGAAGTAGAGTCGTGGTGTGACATGGGCTCTGCACTTGCTCTGTCTGCTTGTCCCCGTTGCTCCATTTGGGCCTGCAGCTGATGTACACGTTCTTCTAGAGCAGCTTTCTCACTTTCAGCCTCATACGGGCAAAAATCTCGACTTGAAGTCTTGTTGGTGCATAACACTTCAACCCTGGGGTGCGAACATCTTGAGGAGTTGGACCTAGACCCATAGCACGGACATATCCCCTTGGCTCTTTCTCTCCACAAACAGCAGCAAATGCATCACCTTCCTGAATTGTTCGCTCCTTCAACTCTGGATGGGCTTCAACAATTTCTTTGAGTTGATTCTGAAAATAAAACAGAGTTCATATGCCATACATAAAGTTCTGCCAGCAAAATGCATATTGTAATATCACAATTTAGGAAGACTCACGATTATTGGTGCTGCCTGCAAGGAAGGAACTCCATTTTTCCTTGTATGTGTTTTGATGAAAACTTCATCTCTTCTTGGGGGGTATCCTAATTTCTCAGCCTGTAACATTTTCTTATCAGTAATGAATAATATAATTATGCATGACAGTAGTAAAAAAAGATTGAAGATTACCAGGTCATACTCTGAACATGCATAGCTCACATTACCGGACGTATGAAGCATTTCCAACTTTGCCCTGTTAGCTTTTGCTTTTTCTGAACGAGCCTGACACAAAATTTACATGTTTATGCATTGCATATGTAGAAGTTACCGGATATTTTTGCAAAATAACACTTTAGCAAGGATGTTTCTTACCTGAAATTCAGCAGAGCTCCAATAGTTATAAAGAAATTCCCAATCACCATCTTTAACTCTTTTATCTGGACATTCACCAATCTCGTCTATTGCCAATCCAGGGACAAAATACAACTCCTTAATGGTTGCCTTGAACTCCTTCCATTTCCTCCCAGCAGTACGCATGACCCAGTTTAAGGCTTCATCCTCGATATCATAAATTGCCTATTGTACCGATAAAAATTAGGCTATGCATATATTGATCACGAAATTGCAGAAGATGAAGAATAGTATAGTACAATGATCTACCTTTATACCAGTCCACAGTTCATACTTCTTCTTAGCATCAACAAGCCTCCAATCCACACTACCAAGGGGTAGTGTCTTTCTAACTTGACATCCAATAACACTAGAAAGTTGCCTAGAATTTTTACCAACAGGCTGACCACGATCATTGAGTAATATTTTGAGTTTAGGCATATCAGGTGTCCTTGAGAATATGTCTTCCTTCTTAGTTACGCCCCTTCCTTTCCTCTTCTTTTTTGTACCATTGCTCAAGTCACCATTGTTAACATCTGAAATATAGCCCAAGAAAATGCATTAATCAGCAGAGGGACAACACAGTGTCACATGTTCCAGATTTAAGTCAAAACAGAATACCATTGTAAAGAACTAGTAACAGTATTGTACCTTCATTGTTACTGAGGAAATCTCCAACTGGCTGCAAATCAGGAAGCACTTGTTCACATTGATAGTTTCTTTGTGGTCTTGGGCGCAAGTTTGGGCGTTCAGTTGTTGCAACACTTGTGTTACGCTTTCTCTACAAGCAAACATGCACATTATGAAATAACTATATCCGTTGCATTTGTTATTTTATTTGTACAGCAAAGATTTTGCACCGCACCTTCTGTTTTCTCCTGGGCCGGCCTTGCTGCGCCAAATCATTGACTAACTCAGGGATGTTAAGCGCTGCCAACCTCCTTTTGTTTCTTTCAATGTTTTCACGCTTTTGCTGCTCGTAATCGTTACTTGAGCCACCGTTATTGTTTCCTCCTGCGCTTGCCATTTGTTTTCCTAAAAAGAAAGCAATGATATTAGATTCTGTACTGCAATGGTAATACACAAATAAAGCAAGCAACTATTAACTTTAACATACCAGCAAGACAAGAAAAAGAAATAAAGGAAAAAAAACTCACTTCCTAGATCTTTTTCCCTGTTTTGTTCCGCTTACAATAATACCATCTATGTCTGTTCTAGCACAAGGAACATGTCCAGGAACAAAACTTGGAGCCATACTTGGGTTTAAGTCAGGCACAGGCATAACTACTTGATTAGCATGATCAAAGATTTCATTCTCAGCATCATCACTTCTATACAAATCTCGAGGTTTTGGCTCAACAACAGTAGCCCATTCAGTATCAACCGGATCAGGAACATAGTAAACTTGAACTGCCTGTGATGCTAATATAAAAGGTTCATCGGATAGCTTTTCACCAGTATTGAATAAATGCTTGAAATTTACAGAGGTGATCCCAAACTGATCTGATTTGACCCATTTGTTCTGTACACGGTTGTCAACCCAATCACACTTGAAAAGCACAACATTTCCTTTGTGATGATAGTTCAATTCAATAATTTCTTTTATGATACCGTAATAGATGTTTCTTCCCAGAATTTGACTGTCATTGTTGCCTCTTTCAAAGCAGGTTGTCTCAGCAGCTAGAGCTACCCCACTACATTGAACAGGCCTACTAGCATCATAGGCATGTGTATGGAAGTTGAAACCATTTATTGTATAGCTGTTATACTGACGCGCAATCGTCATAGGTCCCTTAGCTAAAATTTTGATCTCTTCTGAGGCTTCCTCACACATTTCATCAACCTGTGATTGATTACTACTGTTAATGTGCAAGCTAATTTTATATAAGATTCTAAAGTTATAGCTCTGTGTGCTACTTACATGTAACCTAAACCACTCATGAAAAGTTTCATGCTGCATGCGGCTGATATGACGATTATTTTGAACACCAATTGAGGAGAGATAAAGAGCATGCTTACTGCATTGGCCAACAAAAAACTTGAGCATAGTTAAAAAGGCAAATAATCAAGCAATACCAAATGAGTTTGATAGCTTACTGTAAGTATGATTCTATATGAGCATAGTTGAAGAGGACATATCTATGTGCTTGAAGCCATGTCTTGTGATCTAAGTTCACAATGCACTTTCCTGCCAATCCTCGACCAATGGTGCGAAAGAAAGGAGTTGTATTACAAATTTCTGTTTGCAGCACATCATGATTTCTAATTCTCTGGTTAAAGTGAGTCTCATCTTGTAAATACCGAGAACAAAGAGTGAGGGCCTCATCGAACATAGAACCCTCCATAATTGATCCTTCTGGGTGACTTTTGGTTCGAACATAGCCCTTACATTTCTTAAGAAACCTCTCCACTGGCCACATGCTGCGAAAGTGAACTGGGCCTGCTATTCTTGCTTGGGCAGGAAGATGCATCATCAAATGTACATTGATGGTGAAAAATGACGGAGGGAAAATAGTCTCTAGAAGACTCAAGATTTCAGCTATTTCAGCCTCTAGCTTGTGCATGTCACTTATTCGAATAACAGGGGAGTATAACTTCCTGAAGAAGTTGCTTAAACGAATCAAAACAGCACTGACTTCTTCTGGGAGAATTCTCCTAACAGCAAGTGGCAGTAAGTCTTATAGAAAAATGTGGTTACCATGACTGTTAAGACCAATTATTTTTTTTTCATTAACAAGAACATTGGGTCGAATATCTGCTGCATAGCCATCAGGAAACTTGACCCCTTTTAATACTTGACAAAATAATTTCTTCTCAGCAGCACTCATCGAGTATGGTGCAGGAGGTAAGTAAAATTGGTTATCTTCTAGCTCAACTGGGTGAAGGTCACTTCTAATACCTAAAGCTTGAAGATCCAAGCGAGCATTCAAATTGTCCTTAGATTTTCCAGCTACGTCCAATAAAGTATCTTTTACGTTGTCGCACACATTTTTTTCTATGTGCATGGGATCAAAGTTATATCGCAGCAGCAAGGTCTTCCAATATGGAAGCATAAACCAAATAGGTCTCCTTTTTATAAAGACCAATGGCTCCCCTTCCATGCGTTTATGAGTCCTTGCTGGTTTACCAGATGGGTCTTTACCATAAACTGTTTTCAGATTTTTGGTACATTCCAAGATTTCCTCTCCTGAAAGCGGAGCAGGTGCTGGCCTGAGCTCCATTTCACCACCAAATGAATCAACATCAAACCTAAACGGGTGGTCTGGATGCAAGAACCTACGATGTCCCATATAACAAGACTTGCTACCATTTCCAAGTCGAAGGGAACAAATCAAGGAGTGGCAATCAGGACATGCTGCTTCACCAGATATGACAAAACCAGACACACTGCCTAAGCCAGGGTAATCAGTGATGGTCCAAATTATTGCCGCACGCAATTGAAAATATTCACCCTTTGAAGGATCGTAAGTTCTGACACCATTAACAAACATATCAAGCAAATCATGAACTAGGGGCTCAAAATAGACATCCATATCACTACCAGCAGGAGATCGACCGGGAATCAACACAGACAAGATGAAATTTGAGTCCTTCATACACATGGAAGGTGGAAAGTTGAGCGGAATCAAAATACCAGGCCAAATACTGTAACTAACATTCATAGTCCTATACGGATTAAAACCATCAGCAGCAAATGCTAGGCGGATATTACGGCTATCAGCAGCAAATTCTTTATGCTCCTTATCAAATTCCTTCCACAAAGGGGAATCTGCAGGATGCCTAATCAAATCATCATCTTTCGGCTGCTGATCATGCCACCTAGTGAGACTTGCCATTTTCGACGATACAAACAATCTTTGGAGTCTTTTTTTAATAGGAAAATAACGAAGAACCTTCCTAGGAACTTTGTACTCACGTTTCCCATCTAGACTTTTCCTCTCTGATTTCCAACGTGACATCTTACATTTCGGACATGAATTAGATTTCTCATGCTCCTTCCAATAGAGAATGCAGTTGTTTTCACATGCATGAATAGAGGTGTACCCAAGTCCAACAGATTTCACCAGTTTCTTAGCTTCATGAAAGTTTCTAGGAAGTGCTGAACCCTTAGGCAGTGCATCAGAAAGTAGATCTACCAACAAATCAAAACTTCTATCGGTCCATCCTCCAATAAGTTTGATGTGAAGTAATCTAACTAGAAAACGTAGCTTTGAGTAATTATTGCAACCTGGGTATAACTCTTGACTATTGTCTGCTGCTAGCTTATGAATGGCTGCTACATCTTTATTAGGTGGCTCATTAGACTGCCCATCTTCCATATCCCCGCTATCATCTAAACCACAAGCCAAGTCCCTAAGAAACTCAGATATGTCATCATCTTCACTACGCTGCTCAATAAATTCAGGAACATCACCGTTACTGTGGTTCACAAAAGAGGAGCTAGCTTCTCCATGTAAGGTCCAAGTTTTGTACCCCTTAAGAAATCCATCACATATCAAGTGTTCTCTCACTTCACTGGCCTCTCTCCAAAATGAGTTAACACACTTCCTGCAAGGGCATAGTATCTTGTTCCCTGCTGCTGAATTTCTAAATGCAAAAGCTAGAAAACTGTTCACCCCTTGTTTATAGGCCTTTGTCTCCCTACATGCAATTTCTGGGTTAAATATCACGATAACTACAGACTAAACTTTTAGTTCTTGTGAAAAAATTGTGTTATACCTAGCCTCATTGTCGATCCACGATTTATCCATGAAACTGACAACTTTATACAGAATGCCAAACAGCTTTCAAAATGGAATCTAAGAACATATAGCAATTAAGCATCAAAAACACAGCTGCATACACAAGTCATGTCCACAAATACATAAAAGCAATTGACACACAACCAGCCATGAGATGAAATGGAAATACAAGAAAAGTTACTAACCAGCATGCAACTTAACAACAAATGTTAATCTTATATGATAGAAATTTGATATAATTACCTTCTCCTTGAGATTCTAGTGTCCGCACACGAACTGGTAATTTGCTACCACTGTCCCAGGCTCACATTCAAATCAATCTGGCATAAAGTATTTTATTTCAATGATCAATACACACTCATGATATATAAGAATTGGAATAGCTGAATAAATCTTGCATATAAACACAAACTGTATTGCAGAAAAATTTGTATAAATCTTTTATAGTCAGACAACATTCCAAATCCAAAATTTGCTTAGCTTCACAAGAATAATGAGGCCATAGTTTGGATTCTTGTGTGCACATTTACAAAGAATGTGTCCAGCTCATCTCAAGACTGAAGCTGCCGAATCTTACAATCCATACAGGTGGGTACTTGTAATAATATCAAGTTAAGACTCTGATTACGGTATGACTATCACTACTTGTTCATACAATAGCATGACTTGAAGTGGACTGTCAAGCCTTAGTGTCTCCTATTCTTATTTTAACAAAAGTTCTTGCATATAGTTATATGAAAACCCAAGAGATGCATGCTGGATTTTGCAAAAACATTTTCCTAAATATTCCAGATCCTTATAAATCTTGGGTAAAGGTACAAATTGTATTGCAGGCAAACTTCTATCAATCTTACATAAGAACTAGTTTATAGCTGAGTAAATTTTCCATAGATCTGGCATAGTGACACATCACAAAGGATTCCAAGATTCATTCAGTTGAAGTAGCTTTAAGTTCTTGTGAACTGCAGGCAAGATTGAGACAACAGATCGAGATCGACAACTCACAATGCTATATGAGGACTGCAGGCAGGTTCAGTGTTTGGCGATATTGGTTCCTGTGTCTTGGCCGACGGTGGAGGACGAGGCGTGCTGCAGCAGGAGGGGGTCTTCAAGGCATGCGCTTCAACTGGTGGTCGGCGGCGACTGCAGTCCTTTCCGCAGGTGGTGAAGCAGGCGGCGCTCTGCTCGTCGGGTGGTGAGGCAGGCACCAACTCTTTGCTCGGCGGGTGGGGAAGAGGGCGGCGAAGTGTTGCTCGGCAGGAGTGGGCGACGTCGGCGGCGGCGGCGCGCTGCTCGCCGGGATTGGGCTACGGCGGCGACGCGTAGGGGACAAGGGCGGCGGCGCGTTCCTCCGGGGGAGGGGACAGGGGGCTCAGTGGGAGGGGAGGAGCATGGCGGCGGTGGCGATTGGAGCTGGGTTGGGCGGGAGGAGGCAGCGCGCTGTGTTTTGGAGGATGGATTTGGGGGGAAAAGGGCAGCTCGCTCCTGGATTTCGCTCCGGAGAGGCAGAAGTGCGCGCGCGGAAGGTGGGATTTGGGAGGGACAAGGCGCGGAGACGTCAATTGTTTTAGGGTTCGGCGCGCGGCGAATTGTCACTGGCGGCGGGCTGGCGCTCTTTAGATTTCCCGACCGACGGTGGGACGCCGCGTGGGACATTTGCCGACCTATCATCAGACGTTATTCGTGTAGATAATTACCGACCGATACTCCATCGGTATACAGAGAATTACCGACCTCCGACGGGTCGTCCACATTTAGCGACTGATCATGGGTAGCTATTATAGGTCGGTAAAAATGGACCGTGGTGTAGTGACCGCACATGTAAGCCAGGATCAAGTCTCTTACATGTAGTGACCAAAGTGAATAATCAAGAACAGTGCATAATTAAGTATTACACCCTTACTTAAACAAATGACTCAAAGTTCTCAAACGACTCGAAGACTCGATAACGCTAGCGGAAGACTTCTAAACTCCATCACTCCAGAGGGACGTCGACCGGGGGCTCCACAAGCTAGATGTAATCACCATATTCACCATCATAGAAGAATTCACCTCCATCTTCTGAGCAGCATTTCATATTTATGGAGGAGATAGCAAGTGTGAGTACATATCGTACTCCGCAAGTGTGGGAGAAGTATGACATGCAAGGCATAAATGAAGAAAGGCTATACATTGGTTTATTTGCTCAAATGCCAAGTTATACTTAAACACATTTTAAAAGCAACCTATATTTCTAGGTGTTATGATACAAGCAAGCAAAACAAAATAAATAAACCATAAATGATCATCAAACATAGTGCTCACAAAGCAAACCACTATCATCTAGTATTCTCATAAGACCACTATTCCAGACTGATGCACACAAAGCATCCCATCAGCCCTCCAGTGCACACTAAGCATACCACTGGACATCTGGTGCACACTAAGCAATCCACCAGCCTAACCAAACAACCACTGGTGCACACTAAGCATCCCACCAGTCAATGATGCACACTAAGCATTCCATCATTGTCAAAACAACAACCACTGGTGCACACTGAGCAAACCACCAGTCCTAAGTTCCATGTTGCTAAAAGATCATCATCATATTATTAGGTTGAAGTGAACCATTAGTCAAGATTAATTAGATTAGGTGAATGACTCCAAAAGCATGGCTAAGCATATACTACCAACACATAGGCAAAGCACTCATTGGGCGACAAGGAATAATATGGAACATGGTATAGACTCATGGGATTCAATATTAAACAAGCATGCATGTTTGCAAACAAAACATTTCAAACATAGGATCAATATGGTCAAGGACACTTGCCTGCCTCTTGCTGCTCAGTGATGACCTCGAACTCCTGATCTTGGAAGTTCACGAACTCGTCTCCTATTTAACGCGTCCAAAGAATAAGCACACAAACAAACAAAATAAGAAACAGTACATCAAACAGTACTAAACTAGATCAAAAACAGTACCAAAAGATAGTACTCGTTCCTACGATCACGTGAGCACAAGAATCACTAAAAACGGAGTTATGAATAAAAAGTTATGCTAGTTTGAAGTTTTAGGGGTTAAAACAGAAAAACAGATACGTTTAAGGGTTAATTTGTAATTACAGAAAGGTTTGAGGACTTATTTGTAAATATGAAAAAATTCAGGGACTAAAGTGTAAAAGTTAAGGACTAAAATATAATTTACGAAAAACTCAGGGTTGTTTCTGTAAAAAGTCAGGACCTAAACATAATTTTATAAAAGACTAAGGGCCTAACTGTAAAACTGCCTTTCTCTGGAAATTAAATAGATTTAATTAAATCAGAAATTATTTTTATAAAATAAGAAAATTCGTGAACCGGGTCTATGGACCAAGTCTACAGTTTATGGTGGACCGGGTTCATACCCGTTCAAGGAAATCTAATCTGAACCGTCGATCTATCGATGGAGGGCTAGGGTTGATTGGGGAAGAAACCGGCCGGAGAGGCTCATCGCCGGCGAACTGACGCGGCGCAGGATCGCCAGGCTTGGGTCGATCTCGAGCTACGGTGGTCTATAGCTCGTTTCGATTGGCGCGGGAGGGAGAGAAGAGTACGGCGAGCTCACCTAGGGTGTTCTTGTGCTCCGGGATGGCTTGGCGAGTGCGCACGACGACGTCGAACGGTGGCGGCTCGTCGGTCTTCGTCGGGAGGGGCTACCGGGGCGGAACGGGGCTGCGGCTCATTGAATGCGAACGCGGGAACTCCGGGGACTCTTCTCGGCGACTTGGCGACCTCGGAAACGACTCCAATCGACGGGACGTCGAGCTTCCGACGAGCTCCAATGGCGGAAGGCGGCGCGCGGCTAGGGTTAGGGTTCTTTGGGCTTTGCGGCTTCGGGATGAGGGAAAAAAAGGGCGGCCGGCTCGGTTTTAGAGGCCGGTGCGACTTGGGAAGCAAGGCAGGGACGCGGGAGTCCGGAGGCAGCACGGCGCGGCGATGTCGGTGGCGGCGGTGGTGTCCGGCTCGGGCACGGCGCGAGAAAGGAGAAGGGCGACGGGCTGGCTGGGCCGCGAGCTTAGTTGGGCCGGGGAAGGAATAGCAGGCCAGGCCGAGAGAGAAGAAAAGAAAAGGAAAAAGAAAAAGAGAAGTTGGGCCGAAGAAAGGGAAATTTGGCCCATTGCGGCTGAAAAGAAAAAGAGATTTTCTTTTCTGTTTTCAAACCCATTTCGAATTCGAATTTTCTACACGAATTTTGGAAATTCTTTTCCACCCAATAAAATCCTAAATGCAAAACTAAACAGCATGAATGCAACAAACACCTTAATATATCCTATATTCATTTAGTTTAATTTAGAAAATAACTCTTTTGCACAAGAAAAATATTAACACCCTATTTTAATTCTAATAAATTTTAAATTGTTCAAAAATTGGAAAATCAGGGTGTTACAAGTCTACCCCCCTTAAAAGGAATCTCGCCCCGAGATTCGATAAGAAAGAAAAAGAAAGAGGTTAAAAAGCTTGGTTCTCACTTGAGTTGTCTTCCCATTATCCAAAGGTGAAGATTCCGCAACATACTCCAATTCTACCCCACTTTTATGAGTCAACTTAACTGCCTTTCTAGCACAATCTATTAGCCCTTTGTGTCTAGTTAACCAATCCATGCCAAGTATCACATCAATTCCTTTAGTCTCCAATACTATAACATGTGCAGTGAAATCTACCCCCCTTAGATTAATGCTTAAATTCTTGCATCCAAATTCTGCTCTCACTTCCCCTCCAGGAGAACTCACTATCATCTTGTTCCTTAACAAGGTAATGGGTAGACTATAATTGGCTACATACTTGGATGATATAAAAGAATGCGATGCTCCAGAATCAAACAATACGATAGCGGGATTTGAGTTGACAAGGAACATACCCATGACCACATCTGTTGCATTTTGAGCTTCTTCAACAGCCACATGATTGACACGTCCTTGGACATGATTCTGCTTAGCCGGAGTAGAGGTAGTGTTCCCATTACGAGCAGACTGAGAAGTTGCACCTTGAGCGGGAGTAGTAGTCTGACGCTTTCCAGGACACTGATTAGCATAATGGCCCCTTTCTCCACAATTGTAGCAATTCCTACTTACCTGCCCAAAGCTAGATTTCTGAGAAGCTTGACCAATAGGAGTTTGAACATTCTGCTGCTGATTCTGCCTCTGCGGTGTAGAAAACCCTTGGACTTCTGTCTGAACCCTCTGTTGATTCCCTTGAGCTCCAGAACGAAATATTGATCCTGATTGGGACGAGTTATAACGGGGCCTAGAGTTGCTACTCCCTTGATTACCTTGGTTCATCTTGCGCTTACGGTCCATCTGACCTCTCCTATTCTCTAGGATAAGAGCTTTGTCCACCATAGCTTGAAAGTTCTGAAAGTCGCGAGACTCAAGAGCATAGGCAAGACCATCATTCAAACCACCTAAGAAACACTCCTGCTTCTTCTCATCAGTATCCACCTCTCCTGGAGCATACCTAGACAACTGCGTGAAGCGCGTGACATACTCATTCACAGACATAGCACCTTGCTTCAACTCTTGGAATTCCTTCCTTTTCAGCTTCATGACTCCATATGGCACATGATGAGTACGGAAACTATCCTTGAACTCCTGCCAGTTGATGCTATCAGGTTCCTCATGAGCATTGACATATGCTTCCCACCAATCAGCTGCAGGTCCAACAAGTTGATGAGACGCGAACAAGACCTTCTCTCTATTGTTGCATTGCGCCACTTGCAGCTTCCTCTCCACAGTCTTCAGCCAATCTTCAGCGTCCATAGGTTCTACAGAATGTGAAAAAGTGGGTGGCTTGGTCCTCTGAAACTCTCCAAGTTTGCTGGGTTGGTGCTGAGGGGCTTGCACAGGACCTTGTTGTAGTTGAGCTAAGTTCTGAGCCATAGTCTGGAGGATCTGAGTCTGCAAAGCGATGAATTGCTCCATATTAGGTTGCTGTGGCGCATGCTGCTGATTGTCGTTGTCGTTGTTGTTGTTGTTGGTGGTGGTGGTGTTGTTGTTGTTCCTTCGGTTTGCCATCTGAGAGACATTGCGGATGCATAGATTAATCCAAAGACCAAAACTAACAGAAGAGTTGGGATAGGATGGTTTTAAACAAGATAGGTTAGGCTAGAAAGAGAAAGATAGAATCGAAGGTAGGAAATCCTTAACTAAAATCAAGAAGATAGAGAGATAACCCATATTATGCTAACTATATATTATGATAAAGATGTGTTTACAAAGACATGCTTCTTCACACATCGACACACAAACAAAAATCCAACTCAAGCATGGCACACTCAAACTTAAAGCAATCACACTAGACTCGTTCTTAGACACTTAAACCCATTACAACTCAACGCACTAACGACTCTTAAGAAACTACTAAGGGACAATCTTCCTAATCTTCATCGGGATTTGGAATGTAAGCAGGGGGTGCACGGGTAGCATGCTTGCGAGAAGGCGAGTATGGCGTGTCTTCATCCGTCTCTTCATCAGAAGAAGGCTCCCAATCTTGAGGGAAATGGCGCTTCATTCTTCGTATGGTCTTGACGGCTTCCTCATACTTCTCTCTCCAAAACTCAACTTCTTCCGTAGTAGCATCCAAATCCTTAGTCAAAGCAGTAGTGAGCTCCACTTGACGCTTCAGCTTGTAATGTCCTGGCACACACACTGGCTCCACATGAAGGTAGGTAGATCCACTTGCTCGTTGAGGGAAATGAGCATACTCCGTTTGATCCAAATCATCACGAAAACGAGAGCGCGTAACAAGATAGGCTTGGCGTGCAGCGTCACGAATCCCACTGTTGAAGCTAGCTCTTGCAGTAATGGCTTGATGTATCTTCTCCACCTTGTGAACTCCATTGATAGAACGCGGAGCAAAGAGGCGCACTTCAACATACCACTTCGACGAGTCATCTTCAATCACTTGAGTGCCAAGATACTCCGGTCTTCTCTCATATCCCAACTCTTGAAGCATCTCCCAAAGCATGGTTGGAATTCCTCGAAGGTTCTCTCCATCAGAGCTATGCACCAAGACTTCACGAAAGGGTGGAAGATTAGGCTGCACTTGTACTTCTTGCTCCTCTGGATCATCATCACCATCATCGTCATTTACTTTATTAGACTCCTCTTGATGCTCTTCCTCCTCATCATCCTCAACGGGATCCTCTTCTTCTTCCTCTTGAAGAATGGGCTCTTCCTCTTGCACAAGCAACTCATCAACAATCACCTCCTTGTCCACTTCACGCTCAGGCGACGGCGTCGGAGAAGGCAGCTCATGGGAATGATTGCCACTGCTACTCTTGCGGGCGGTCAGCTTGTTACGAGCCATCTAAAAGAGATTTAAACAAAAGTTTAGCAAAACCTTGAAAACAGAAATGTCTTAAAGATAAATATTTCAAGAGAACGAGAAGGTAAGAAAGAGAATCAAAGAGAAATAAGGGAGGGAAAAAGTTGGCGAATAAGCTTTTCAAATTTTAAAATAATCCTTAAGACGACCATTCTATCTAGGCATGCGTCCTACGGTCAACACGGCTCTGATACCACTCTGTCACACCCGGTTTTTATATAACCGCACATGTAAGCCAGGATCAAGTCTCTTACATGTAGTGACCAAAGTGAATAATCAAGAACAGTGCATAATTAAGTATTACACCCTTACTTAAACAAATGACTCAAAGTTCTCAAACGACTCGAAGACTCGATAATGCTAGCGGAAGACTTCTAAACTCCATCACTCCACAGGGACGTCGACCGGGGGCTCCACAAGCTAGATGTAATCACCATATTCACCATCATAGAAGAATTCACCTCCATCTTCTGAGCAGCATTTCATGTTTATGGAGGAGATAGCAAGTGTGAGTACATATCGTACTCCGCAAGTGTGGGAAAAGTATGACATGCAAGGCATAAATGAAGAAAGGCTATACATTGGTTTATTTGCTCAAATGCCAAGTTATACTTAAACACATTTTAAAAGCAACCTATATTTCTAGGTGTTATGATACAAGCAAGCAAAACAAAATAAATAAACCATAAATGATCATCAAACATAGTGCTCACAAAGCAAACCACTATCATCTAGTATTCTCATAAGACCACTATTCCAGACTGATGCACACAAAGCATCCCATCAGCCCTCCAGTGCACACTAAGCATACCACTGGACATCTGGTGCACACTAAGCAATCCACCAGCCTAACCAAACAACCACTGGTGCACACTAAGCATCCCACCAGTCAATGATGCACACTAAGCATTCCATCATTGTCAAAACAACAACCACTGGTGCACACTGAGCAAACCACCAGTCCTAAGTTCCATGTTGCTAAAAGATCATCATCATATTATTAGGTTGAAGTGAACCATTAGTCAAGATTAATTAGATTAGGTGAATGACTCCAAAAGCATGGCTAAGCATATACTACCAACACATAGGCAAAGCACTCATTGGGCGACAAGGAATAATATGGAACATGGTATAGACTCATGGGATTCAATATTAAACAAGCATGCATGTTTGCAAACAAAACATTTCAAACATAGGATCAATATGGTCAAGGACACTTGCCTGCCTCTTGCTGCTCAGTGATGACCTCGAACTCCTGATCTTGGAAGTTCACGAACTCGTCTCCTATTTAACGCGACCAAAGAATAAGCACACAAACAAACAAAATAAGAAACAGTACATCAAACAGTACTAAACTAGATCAAAAACAGTACCAAAAGATAGTACTCGTTCCTACGATCACGTGAGCGCAAGAATCACTAAAAACGGAGTTATGAATAAAAAGTTATGCTAGTTTGAAGTTTTAGGGGTTAAAACAGAAAAACAGATACGTTTAAGGGTTAATTTGTAATTATAGAAAGGTTTGAGGACTTATTTGTAAATATGAAAAAATTCAGGGACTAAAGTGTAAAGTTAAGGACTAAAATATAATTTACGAAAAACTCAGGGTTGTTTCTGTAAAAAGTCAGGACCTAAACATAATTTTATAAAAGACTAAGGGCCTAACTGTAAAACTGCCTTTCTCTGGAAATTAAATAGATTTAATTAAATCAGAAATTATTTTTATAGAATAAGAAAATTCGTGAACCGGGTCTATGGACCAAGTCTACGAGAACATCTCTGGTGTTACCGCGGGTTCGTGTGTTACCGTGTTACCAACTTCAATAACGCTTCAAATATGCAACGAAAAATTGCAACAAAAATATGAATGGATAGCTCATGCAACGATCTATAATTCATATTTTTGGTTGAGGTGCAACTGAAGCTCGAACAAGAAGATACAAAAAAGAGAAATCAGACGTTGAATAGTAACGGGTTGCGGGTTCGTGATGAACAGTTGCAACCCGCACTATTCACAGTCTGATTTCTCTTTTTTTATCTTCTTGTACGAGTTTCGGTTGCACCTCAACCAAAAATATGAATTGTAGATCGTTGCATGAGCTATCCATTCATATTTTTGTTGCAATTTTTCGTTGCATATTTGAGGCGCTACAGTGATCGGCAACATGGTAACACCCCAAGGGGTGGTAACACCAGAGATGTTCTCCCAAGTCTACAGTTTATGTGGACCGGGTTCATACCCGTTCAAGGAAATCTAATCTGAACTGTCGATCTATCGATGGAGGGCTAGGGTTGATTGGGGAAGAAACCGGCTGGAGAGGCTCATCGCCGGCGAACTGACGCGGCGCAGGATCGCCAGACTTGGGTCGATCTCGAGCTACGGTGGTCTATAGCTCGTTTCGATTGGCGCGGGAGGGAGAGAAGAGTACGGCGAGCTCACCTAGGGTGTTCTTGTGCTCCGGGATGGCTTGGCGAGTGCGCACGACGACATCGAACGGTGGCGGCTCGTCGGTCTTCGTCGGGAGGGGCTACCGGGGCGGAACGGGGCTGCGGCTCGTCGAATGCGAACGCGGGAACTCCGGGGACTCTTCTCGGCGACTTGGCGACCTCGGAAACGACTCCAATCGACGGGACGTCGAGCTTCCGACGAGCTCCAATGGCGGAAGGCGGCGCGCGGCTAGGGTTAGGGTTCTCGGGGCTTTGCGGCTTCGGGATGAGGGGAAAAAAGGGCGGCCGGCTCAGTTTTAAAGGCCGGTGCGACTTGGGAAGCAAGGCAGGGACGCGGGAGTCCGGAGGCGGCACAGCGCGGCGATGTCGATGGCGGCGGTGGTGTCCGGCTCGGGCACGGCGCGAGAAAGGAGAAGGGCGACGGGCTGGCTGGGCCGCGAGCTTAGTTGGGCCGGGGAAGGAATAGCAGGCCAGGCCGAGAGAGAAGAAAAGAAAAGGAAAAAGAAAAAGAGAAGTTGGGCCGGAGAAAGGGAAATTTGGCCCATTGCGGCTGAAAAGAAAAAGAGATTTTCTTTTCTGTTTTCAAACCCATTTCGAATTCGAATTTTCTACACGAATTTTGGAAATTCTTTTCCACCCAATAAAATCCTAAATGCAAAACTAAACAGCATGAATGCAACAAACACCTTAATATATCCTATATTCATTTAGTTTAATTTAGAAAATAACTCTTTTGCACAAGAAAAATATTAACACCCTATTTTAATTCTAATAAATTTTAAATTGTTCAAAAATTGGAAAATCAGGGTGTTACAAGTGGATGGCTTTACCTTGCCATATCAACAGTATTTTATATGACATTTTCCTACTATATGTTTATTTACTAACCAGTCGAATTCATAATAAAAATTTTATTGGTACATTTTCTTTTGAGAATGAAATGTTATTTTTACATTTGGTACAAATTTCGTATTTACTGCAGCTCAGGATGGTTGCAGGTCAATTTTTTTTTTTTTTGCGAGTACAGGTTAAATGTTTGAAATTCTTATCCTATATTACCCCTAGCGAAAGAACATCTTGCAACAAATGATAATACCTCTAATAATTTGTGCAGCAAAATGTACAGGCCAAACAAAGTACTGTATTATACTGATAGGATTTTTACCGGCTCAATAGATCCTGCATAACCTCGCTAACCATCGTGTCATGGCACTATGTCTGAGGTACTTCCTTGCTATCTTCTTGCTTTGCACAACCTTCCGATAACATCATGTTCGATGGCTCCTTCGAGATATCGCCATCCTCTCCCGTGGCATGATGCCTTCCTCCGATGCGTGCGTCCCTGAGGCCTTTCCAATATCCAGGAAGATAACCACCAAGCTTAATATCATGAATGTACGTGGTCTAATAGCCTCAAGCATATTGTATCCAAGCCTCTACGCACACCTACGATCACAAAACACTATCAATACTCTTGCATTCAGGTTCCTAGAATCTACAATGATCTCTCTCGCTTACTCCTTTTTAGGCATTGTGTTCAAATCCACGGCCTTTGCTTCTTGCTGTATGGCTATGCTGGGTAGTTCTAGCGTTCTAGATTAACACAGGACAGCGCCCTTCCCTTCAATCTTCTTGTAGTCATCGCGCAATGCTCCTCTGTCTTTTGTTGTCGATTGTCAAACATAATAGTTTGGTGCTGTTTCACCGACCATATGCATTCAGCAGAACAGGTCTTCTTGGTCAAGCAGCATCACAATCTTCATCTTAAAACATGCAGAACCCAAATTTTTCTCCATCTGCGCTCCCCACAGTTAATATTACATCTTCGCTTGATGAGTCCAGCACAATTTGGTGAAGGCGGAGACTTGGAACACATCTTATGATGGACCATATGCATTCTAAGTTGCACCGTTTTCTTCATCGAGCAGAGGACAACGATCATGACTGCCGTTGCCGGGGAAGTCACCGTGACTGGAGAACTCGAGCAGGGAGCTCGCCGCCCCTAGGCGCACCGCGCGTTCGCGATTGCTTATCGACGCAGGGATCTCCATAACGATGGTCCACGGCGGCGAGGAGACGACGTCCGCCGCGCACATTACTCCACAGCCTCGGTGACCGGCACGTCGAGGACTCGAGGGACATGGGGTGTGCGAGGCTGCGAGCTGGCCATCGCCGGGAGGCAACGGAGGCGGCGATGGCGTTGTTGAGTGGAGCCGCCTGTGCGGTCAGCCGCGGCCACAGAAGATAGGGACGTGTGCAACGGCGTCTCGCGTCATTGGAGGCCAGTGTCCTGCTTCCTTACCTTGTCCAACGCGCTGATCCATGCATGTCTAGCGAAGGGACGAACGGGAGTCGCATTCAAGTGGACGAAGCGGCAAAAGTCACCGTGGCCATTGGATGCATGCAGCAAACTGCTGATATGCACGTGTGACTGCACATCGCCTGGCTGCCGAGGATCTCAATCGCCATTGATGGCCTCTTTAGTTTTGGAGTCCGTTGCATGAGACGCAAAGAGATAGAAGGCGTATTTTTATTACGGATTGTATTCAATATGGTCGGCTTAGTTTTATTTCGGCTTTCAATCGCAGGGGGCGCTATTTTGTGTCTGGTGTGGACTCCTTAGTTAATCTAGACCGTCAGATGTTCATAAAATCCTACGGCTCATAGCTTTTCTTTTTTCCGATTAATTAACGTGGTAATTTCGTGACCTTAAGAGCGAACGTGGTGGCTTCTTTTTCTCTTCAAATACTAAGAAAATAGATATCGACACGTAACACATTCAGAACTGAACCGGTGGCTTTAGCAAGGAAATTCAACAAGTAAAAGACTGAACACTAGAGGAAGAGCAAAATAGAAATACTAGTAGTATGTAGGAATATGAAAAAAAAGGGGGAAATATCAGAGTATGTGACACCAGAAATAAACCTTGCTTGATTGTGAACTATTTTCTGAGTAGACAACATGCCAAGCACTCGCCCCGTCCCTGGATATGTTAGCAGCAAAACGAATCGAGAGGGGGAGCAGAAACAGCAGGCGTTTTAGATCTAGGCAGATGAGATACATCAATTCAACAAATAAAACAAGCAAAAGAATTAGGATGTACAGAAACTGGAGGAACAAAAACGAATTTATTGGATGTGAGGGAAAAGCACTGGGATTTATTAAAAAAAATTGGGAAAGACGACGGATCAAATGAAGCAAATACTCGGATCAATGCCACTGCCATCCCAAACTGTAGCAACAGGTGGACATCAAGTTCACTGGATCTGCTGGCTGCTGCCAGAAGATTGTTGGGTAAGACAAAAATCAAGTACTAAGCAAGAGCGGCAGCGGGGAATGAAGAGCTTCAGCTACACAGCTACTAGGAACTGTGGCCGGTCGGCGGAGTCGTTGAATCTCCTGCTGCAGGTAGTTTTCCATCATTTAGCCTTCGTATTGCAAGATGTGGGCCTCGCTGCACGGATCTCCAAAGAGGAGGATGAACGTACGGTCCCATGTTGCCCTTGCTCCCGTGAGCCGATGCAGGGGATAGCTGTTTTAAGATTGGTGACGAGGGCACGTAGCTCCAATCGGGATGTGGTACACTAGCTCCTGCAGCCGCCCCACCATTTCTGCCCGCACTGCCTCCCTGTACTAACCCTAACGCAAGCCGCCCACCAAACCCTAACACAAGCCTCAGCCGCCGCCGCCGCCGTCGACCGACTCCATGGCCGCCTCCAGATCCAGCCGCCCTCGCAGCTCCGGCGCTGTCGCTCCTGCTCGGGACGACGGAGGCCTCGTCGACCCCGAGCTCGCGGACATGCCGGCGGCGGACCTCATGGAGCACCTCCACCGCCACCGGAACAGCCAGCACGCGTTCGCGGCGGTGGGGCGCGTGCTCGCCGACCGCGAGCGCCGGCTCGCCGACGCCGAGGCCCGGCTCCGTGCGCGCGGGCTGAGCGCCGCCGCCGCGGACACGGAGGCACGCCTCCGGGAAGCCGAGCTCGCGCCCCTGCCGGCGTCGGACTCCGGCGGCGCCTCCGGATCCCGCGTCTCCCGCACGCGGCGGCTTCCCCGACGTTTCAGCGGCTACGAGGTCCAGCTGCGACGCGGGACTGCTGGAGATGGAGCGCGTGCGCGTCCGCCTGCTGCTGCATCGGCAGAGCAAGATTCTGAGCGCCACCACCATGGCAGGGGCAAGGGGAAGGATGCCGGGGCGTCGTCCAGTGTCGTTGCTCGCAGGAGCTCGACGACGGCCACAAATGTTGAGGTGACGACACAGATAGGTAAACATGCAATATCTGATGACTGATGCATCTCTCAAGTTCTCAATCATTAGCAATTTTCACTAGGAAAACGCTAGTGGTACGAAATCTATAGTACGAAACCATTACGAAGGGCAGCTCCCGTGGACTGTGAAAACTTTATCGGCCCGAAATTTCCGAAATTTCGGGCATGCCGGATCTACCGCTGGGGTCTGATAAAATTTGGATATCGGCCAAAACTTTCCGAGTCGATGCTAATTAAGCATCCTCTGTACGTTAGTGTTTGGCACTTTAGCGGTTTAGCCTGACAGTAGTAGCGTTGTGTGTTTAATTCACTGAGATTTGTTAGGAGCAGATCGATGTGTATTCAGAATTTGAGATTGACTGTCAATTTAGGTGTTTAACTTTTGTACGTAGTACTGATTGCTTCTTGCATCTAGGCTATGAAGCTATGATATTTTCTCATGTGTACATTATTTTTGTGCAGTTTGTGATGTTAAATGGTTTGTGGACAATTTGTATGAATATATCCACAAGACATGCTTTATTAAAAAAATTCAAATTTTTTTGAATTTTTGAATTCAATTTTGAATTTTTTCCGAAATTTCCGAAAATCGGGTTTATCAGTGACCTCCGATAAATTTTATTTACCGATAAAGTTTTCCTAGCCCGTGGGACTAATGGCCGCAAAACCACCCGCATCTATCTTAATATAGGTTACTTAAACGGAGCCCATTTGCACCTTTATTGTTTATTCCCTCGGAACCTGTTGTCCCTAATCTGTATGTTTATCTTATACTGTACAGTTGGTTATAAGAGTGTGATGGGTTGATTTTTACAGCACTTATGGAATGAGTCTATAGGTAAGGATTTGTGCGTACATGCTCGCATGCTCGTAATCTAACAGAGATCAATCAAGAGCTGTGCTTGCACCCTATAGGCTAATCCGGGCATTGCAATATTTGAGCAATGCAACGATAAGACTTATTTTTTTTTTTGTTCCAAAAGCCAATGTTTATAACTTTAAAACATCTGGTATGTTGATCAAAGATTTAAATAGCTGGCTATGGGATTTCGGAGAGGTGTCGCTATGGGATTTAGCCCGCTATTGAGAAGTAGCTTTGGTAGTAGGGATCGCTCCTATTGAGAAAAACCTAAGCAGTATTCCTTTCAGTTTTAGTGCAATGATGCTATGACATTTTCTGATTTGTACATTATAATTTCTTCAGTTTGTGATGTTAAAGGGTTTGGGGCAAATTTTTCTTTAATTTTTGAATTCGATTTTGAATTGGAGAAAGTTTGATCTTACTTCATTTGTTCTCTGAACAATTTCCTCTATCAGGTAGACACGGTGATAACAAGGTGACAAGTCCTACGACAGTGATTTTACGACATATGTTCACTCCTGCTGAGTTGAGAGTAAGTAGCTCTCTTGATGTTTATTATTCATTTCAGATTGCTCTCCTGATGTTCATGCTTGATATTGGTAACCTAAGAATGTCCCAACCTTGCAGACTGATGAAGAACTTCTTCCAGAGCTGGAAGCAGATGTTAGGGAGGAATGCGATCTTAGGGAGGAATGCGTCAAGTTTGGTCCAGTGGATAATGTCAAGGTAATGATTGTTTCCCACCTTGTTATAGATTTTCATAGAGTTCTCTAACACAAATGTCTGTTGCTAAATTTACATGTTTCTGCATGGAGATATGTGAAAATCATCCACTGGGTGTCATATTGGTGAAATTCAAAAACCAGAAAGATGTTGCCAAATGCATAGAGAAGATTAATGGAAGATGGTATGTGTTTTCTTTTTCATTCTATTTTCGATGTAGGATGTTAGCACATTGTTGAAATGGAATTGTTGGCTTGCATGTCCCGTTTATTCACACCACATGAACCTTGATTGTATCAGATGCCTCACTGATTATTCAGTTAACAAAAAAATAGTCATCTGGATATCAACTACCTCTTGTTTAGTCATTTTCATGGATTGATATGTCCTAACAATAAAAGAAAATAATCCTTCCTTGCAGGTTTGGTGGGCGGCAAGTCCAAGCAAGCGAAGATGATGGTTCAGTTAACCATACTCTGGCCCACTTGCAATGCTCGTGATGTTTGTAGTGGCATATCTCTGATGATACGGTTGTATGATAAAGGAGGTGAAACATTACTCCGGCCTCTGCTCGTCAGCAGAAACCAACTGCTGATACAACTGGGCGCCCTATTATGTGAGAAAATCATCTAGCCAAAAGTGTTTCAATTTCTGCACTCGCATTACCTGTGTTTGACGACATTTTGTCACTATTTGAATGTACGTATGGGTGTTTGGCGTTCATATGATCCAATTGTCGTACTTCAATGCAAGAATAAAAAATGCAGAAGCTTCAAAGAATACACAGCATGAGTAATTGCACCTACAAGTGCCAAGCTAATTTGCATGCTAGCATATGTGCTCACTGATTTATCTTGGTCCACAAGTCAGCCAGCGCGCGGCACACCGAAGCCTGGATAAACATCCAGAAGCTGTTGAGTGTTATCAATTCGCCGTATGCTGATTGCTCAGCGCCTCTTGCTCCCTCATCAACTAATCAAGCTGATTAGCGGAAGTGCTTGCCATTGAGCAACTGACATCAGCGCGTCACAGATCAACAGCATTTTTATAGCAAAACTATTGATTCCTTAAATACATGAAAGTTTGGCTTAATGGAACTTTGAAAACATTATTTGACATCAGATTTTTAATCACATGTACGTCATTTAAATAGGGGATCCTCCGAGTTAATAGTATTTATTTAAATCATCTATTATTAATGATAGTGGTACACGAATTCAAATTAAAAATAATGTTCTTTTTCTGGAGTTCTTTAAATTCTGGAACTATATAATTAATGTTCTCATCGAGTGAAGTATCTTATGCTTAGTATTTTCTATTAGAAAATTAAGTTATAATAGGTTAACATATATATGATGTTGAATCTATTATAATAAGTTATACTAGCATGCAGCTGTTCAAACAGATTTCGCATATATCATTGGCCGATGCGTTTATTTTCATACCATGGAAGCTTTCCAATATCATTCTAATACAGATTACTTGCGTGCAAGACTCACAACACTAATTATTGACTTTTTCCTCATTAATTTAGGTGGTCGAGTTGGTGGAAGTCTTTTTTTTGCCCGCAATCCTCCTAGAGGCGACATAAACGTTACTTTATTGTCGAAACACACTAGCACGGAGACTTTTTTTGGCTTTACTTTATACATTTATAGACTCTCCATAGATTTAATTTAAGCATTGATAAGATCACATCAAAAGTGTCTTTTCATCGGAACTATCTGGCATTTATTTATTTAAATGGTGTGAAACATAATGATGTGCTGAAAAACATTGTAATAATTAGGCTTTAGCCTCTTGAGAGATGCTTTTATCAATTATCAAAACAAATAATATCTATGTTGGCAGCACCCACTGGTGATCCTGTTTCTTAATACATATAAAATATAAAATATTGATTCCATTTGAGTTTGGCCTGAATATTTCATTATTTTGGGTGAACATACACGCATGCATCTTTCTATCTTTTTTGCGAGTATGCATCTTTTCTATCTACATTTCAACAAATTCTGAATTTTATTTCATCTCAGTTAATTGATACTTCAAAATTTTGTGACTTTTATGAGTAGTCACAGATCTAGAATTTCCTCTAGTATTGCCTGGGATGATGGGATCCACTCTCTTTTTATGCATAATTATTTCCACCATGAAATATGTGTGTATTGTTTCATACTGCATTCTGTGTGCCACATTAGATTCCACCATGATTTCTTGCATGTCCATGATTGGTCCGCTAGTCTTCAAGGGCTGCGGGCTGAAAAGTAATACTTGAAAATATATTTATCATATAGTCATACTAATTAGTCTAGCTAGCTTCGTTCTGGCAGTAAGTTCTCATAGCCTTTGCTAAATAGACGTTTGAAAAATTCTATGTACATCTGGACAGTTCAACATGCGTGGAGCTAGCTTATTGAGCTTGGTTATATGTATGTAGTGTAAGCATAAAATGCGGAAGCGTTACAGGATCAATTAGCACTATTTTGATTTAACCAAATAAAACAAACATTCATGTGCAATGCATACATCAAATAGTATATGCAATATTGCACTTTTTACCTTGTGGAAAGGCAACTCCTTGCATCATGAACAAGAGGATTATTTATCTCCTCTCTTCCTTCTCTCTTTTATTGTTATCTTGATGATGAGAGAACAACTTTTATATGTGTGTGCTACTGCTAATTTCTTTGAACTTGTGCTAACAGTAATGCACAAGTATCAGCTAGGCTATTTTCTCTAATGCCTGTTGCTGCTCGATGATCTACTGGTGCTGGCCATAGGCCTCTATTTATATGCTTCAAATGCTAGCAAGTAAGCAGCTGCACGGTGGAATCTAAATGAAACTTTGCTGCTAACAGATATGCTTGCATTGAATCAATAGATATGAACAAAATCAATGCTTCAGGAAGCTTGATATAAGTCTGAACGTAAAAGGATTTGGAGGCTAGATCTTTTGAGCTATTAATGCATGCAAAAGCTGATTTGATCACTTGGGCTGCTGCTACGTGCATGCATCCATGCAGCAAATATCTCTCTATTGCACATAAGTTTGCTATGTGCACTTAATTAGCACATACAAATTATCTCTTAATTTATTTTGAAGGGAGAGGAGAGGGTATTTCAACCCAAAATGCTTACTCCTTTAGTCTAAGCAATCATCACACATAGACCTTTAATATAAGCATCATTTTTCTTTAATTTACATGGCCACATTCTGTTAAATAATCTAACAATCTCCCACTTGGCCATGTAATGACTTTGAAATATTCGATATACTTTAAGGTGCACACTTTTCATCGAAATTTTCAAGTCAACATTAAGTTGAATCGAGATAATAAATCATGGCGGTTACAAGTCAATTTATCGACAAGTTTCCTTCCGTGTATTATAATTATCACGACCAACACTTTATTGGGAAATAATAGTTATCTCACCATGTCCATAACAGTACTCCTTTATGTGGATAACAAGCAAACAGACTTTTATTGAATTCCCATGATAGTATGTAATTACACATACATCTGTTATGCTAACAAGGTCTTATCCATAATGCCCATCCTCTCTACATAGCCAATGAAAGTCTTGGGCGGTAATCCTTTTGTTAGCGGATCAGCTATCATTAGAGCTGTACCGATATGCTCTATCAATATTCTTTTCCTTTGTATTTCTTCTTTAACTGACAAGTACTTCAAATCCATATGTTTTGCTCCTTTCGAGTACTTGTCATTTTTAGAGAAGAATACTGCAGCGGAATTGTCACAGTAAATTTTCAATGGTCTTTCAATAGTATCCATGATACGAAGACCACCAATAAAATTCCGCAGCCACAATGATTGAATAGTAGCCTCAAAACAGGCTACAAATTCAGCCTCCATGGTGGAAGTAGCAATGATCGATTGCTTTCCACTCTTCCATGATACGGCTCCCCCAGCCAATAGGAACACGTAGCCGAATGTGGATTTTCTTGAGTCCACACAACCGCCATAGTCTGAATCTGTGTAGCCAATTATTTCTAACTGGCTTGTCTTCTTATATGTGAGCATATAATCTTTGGTTCCTTGCAGATACCGAAGAGCCTTCTTTGCAGCAACCCAATGATCCTTTCCAGGATTACTTTGATAACGACCAAGCATTCCAACAGCAAAGCTGATATCTGGTCGAGTGCATGTTGAAGCATACATTAAGCTCCCAACAACGGATGCATATGGAATAGATTCCATTTCTTTTCGTTCCAAGTCATTCTGTGGACATTGCTTCAAACTTAATTTGTCCCCTTTCTGAATTGGAACAGCACCCGCAGAACAGTTTTCCATTCGAAATCTCTCCAATATTTTATTAATATAACTTTTCTGAGACAATCCTAGCAATCCTTGTTTTCTGTCACGGAATATTTCTATTCCAATTACATAGGATGCCTCACCCATATCTTTCATTTCAAAATTATTGGAGAGAAATTTCTTTACATCATGCAACATTGATCTATCGTTAGCAGCAAGCAGAATATCATCAACATATAGGACTAAGATAATGAACTTGCTCCCACTGACCTTCATGTAGATACACCGGTCCACGATGTTCTCTACAAAACCATATGCAGTAATGGTATCATTGAACTTTATATACCACTGCCTGGAAGCTTGTTTCAGCCCATATATTGATTTCTTTAATTTACACACCAAATTTTCCTTTCCTAGAATAGAAAATCCCTCAGGTTGGTCCATATATACTTCTTCGTCCAAATCCCCATTCAGAAAAGCGGTCTTTACATCCATTTGGTAGAGCTCTAAATCATAATGCGCTACCAAAGCCAAAATAATTCTTAAAGAGTCTTTCATAGATACTGGAGAGAAAGTCTCTTTATAGTCAATGCCTTCTTTTTGAGTAAAACCTTTGGCGACAAGTCTGGCCTTTTTTACTTTCCATGGCTTGCTTAAATGAGACTGGATCATTATCAAGACTCAAATCACATTCATGCTGTTCAAGTGAATATACCACATAATCATTTGAAATTGCCGGTCTTTTCTTCCTTACAGACCGTCGCAATATGTTTTCATGTGGGACTTCACTTTCACATGTGACTTGTGTACTTGTAGCCGGTTGAGATATTGTCTTTTCTGCCCTGTTGTGTGGTTGTTGCACAACAACATAGCTAGGAGTGTTATTCGATTGAATTTCATTAATATCCACATTTCGTGGATTTACACTCCCACTAATCTCATCATTTTCAATAAACCTGGCATTTCCACTCTCAACTATTCTCGTACTATGGTTAGGATAGTAAAATCTATACCCTTTTGATCTTTCAGGATAGCCAATGAAATAACCACTAATGGTTCTTTCATCGAGCTTCTTTTCATGTGGATTGTATAACCTTACTTCTGCTGGGCAACCCCAAATATGGAGATGCTTTAAACTAGGTTTCCTGCCTGTCCACAGTTCATAAGGAGTTTTAGGAACTGCTTTGCTAGGAACCCTGTTTAACAGATAGACAGAAGTCCTCAATGCATACATCCACAATGATAAGGGTATATCACTGTAACTTAACATGCTCCTAACCATTTCCATAAGAGTACGATTCCGCCTTTCAGCCACCCCATTTTGATGAGGTGATCCAGGCATTGTGTATTGAGCACAAATACCGCGGCTTTCAAGAAACTTTGCAAATGGACCTGGACATTGACCACTTTCATTAAACCTTCCAAAATATTCACCACCTCTATCTGACTTCACCACCTTTACTTTTCTATCTAGCTGCCTTTCTACCTCATTTATGAACACCTCCAGGATGCTCGTGGCTTGAGATCTTTCATGCAGCAAGTATAGATAACAATAACGTGAGAAGTCATCAATAAAGAGGATGAAATATTTTTCACCACCCCAGGAAGGAACATCAAAAGGACCACAAATATCGGTGTGTATCAACTCTAATAGCTCACTACTTCTTGTGGCTAGTTTCTTTGATATGTGTGAGGTGTGCTTGCCTTTAATGCACTCCACACAAACATTCCAGTCAACAAAATCCAATTGAGGTAAGATTTCACTTTTCATCAACCTCTGAATCCTTTCTTTGGATATGTGACCCAATCTTTTATGCCATAAGAAAGCAGATCGCTCATTATGCGTACCACGTTTGTTACCAATAATATGATCAACATGAAACAGGGATTTTGAAAATATATCATTAAGGTTTATACGGTACAAGCCATTGTTTAAAGTACATGAACCATAATAGTACTTTCTTTTATACAATGAGATTATACCGTCTCCAACCATAAATTTAAACCCTTCTTCATCCAACCTTGACATAGATACTAGATTTCTAGCACACTCGGGAACATAAAGGCACTCTTTAAGGTCTAGTGATAGACCGGTATCAAGGATTATTCTGTAAGTCCCGATCCCTTCAATTTGTGCCTTCATTCTGTTCCCCATGTACACGAATCTTTCATGTCCTTTTATAGGCTGGATCATAAGGAATCCCTGTGTAACATGTGAAACATGAGTGGTAGCACCAGAATCTAACCACCAGGTATTGTTAGGTGCTTCAATAAGATTTGATTCTAAGCATACAAAAACATAATGTATACCTTTCTTTTCGAACCATTTCTTTCTTTTCAGACAATCCTTCTTGAAATGACCAACTTTTTTGCAGAAATGGCATTTCATGTCTTTACGGATTTGTCCCTCACTAACATGAAGTGGAGATTTACCCTTCTTCTTCCACTTCTTCCCTGGCTTCTTTTTGCTGCTACTTGCCTCATTATGCACCATAACATGGGCAGAGTGATTTCTAGTTTTGTTCAACCTCCCTTCTTCCACAATCAACATGGCCTTTACTTCTTGAATGTTCCATTTCTCTTTAAGTGAATTGTAATTCACTTGGAACTGGCCAAATTCAGGAGGAAGTGAGTTCATAATGAACTGTACTAGAAGCGGTTCACCCAAATCTGAGCCCATCGATGCCAACCTTGCGGCAAGGTTTATCATGCTTGTCACATGATCATGAATGGGGAGTGACCAATCAAATTTCTTATTGGTCAACTCACCCATGAGACTAGTCACAATAGACTTGTCTGTGATGTCTGTATGAGAGCATTCTTTTATCTTTAGCATGAACTCCTTTGCATCCTCAGTCCTGGGCATTGATGGTTTGACATTATCTGCAATTGTCAACCGCATCAAGCTCAAACACAGCCTATTTGAACGTTCCCAATCACTGTAATGGGTTTGTTCATCAACAGTACTATTCTCAGTGGCCCTGTTCGGCTGGGCTGGGCTGGTTTCCAGCCATCTCACTGTAGCGTGTGGCTGGGGCTGGTTTCCAGCCGCTACAGTGAGATGGCTGGAAACCAGCCCAGCCCAGCCGAACGGCCCGAGTAATGGCTGATGGCTTTTCATCAAGAACTAGTGCTTGGTCCAAATCCATTACACGCAGTTGAAACCGGATTTGTTCAGACCAGTCAACATAGTTCAGCCCATTGAACTTGACGATCCCAAAACTTTGACCATTAAGGTTAAAATTTGCTGCAAAACATGCTCACAGATCAATATCTTGAGACTCAGACTTAATAAACTTTGAATGTGCATCTAAAACATCTTTGGATGAAATTTAAATGCACGGCTGGCAATAATGATGCTAAGATAATCCTTTAGTAGATAATCACCAAACTCAAATACGCATGCTATCTTTGGATAGACTAACATATTTATCAAGCATGTGATTTATCTCTTTTATTGTCACTATTTGTAAGTGACCGTCACCTTTGGGTGGCTTTATCATTTACAGTAGTGACCCAATTGTTCATTTGTTGGTTCTGTAAGTAGCATCAAATATCAAATGAACAATTTATATGCACAACCAAAAATTTATAACTTTTCAAGCAAGGTCACTTTGGTGACTAACTTACTTTCATAAGATAAATTTTTAGCCAGCAGTATACCATTATGCTCACACGAGCAAAATGTAACCTTTATTCTTTAATGGCAAAAGGTTCCCAAATCTTGCCAACAAAATATCATAAGAATAAGGAAATCCGGATAGCCATGCTTCGCCATGCAACAAATGTTACATGTACCTTTAATGGGCAGGCATAACAACCAGCAACTTTATATAATCTTTGCAGAGGGTAGTATCACCACTAATGCAACGATTACAACCTTCATTTGGCAATAACATTATATAGTTCTTGCAAAGAGGATGTCCACTCATGCAAGGACTATGTTTTATTGACCACAACATTCTGATGTTGTTCTTGCAAAGGGTATTTCCCTAAGGCAAGAACTCCATCACCATACCACTTTATGTAATCTTGCAAAGGGAATTTCCGCTAATGCAAGAATTACTCTTTTCTTGGTATGTATAAAATAACCATAAATATGAAAACGATAATAACACTGTTATGGTAAATCAAAAGTGCTAATAGTGGCTCTGGTACCAAGTGTAAGCATAAAATGCGGAAGCGTTACAGGACCAATTAGCACTATTTTGATTTAACCAAATAAAACAAACATTCATGTGCAATGCATACATCAAATAGTATATGCAATATTGCACTTTTTACCTTGTGGAAAGGCAACTCCTTGCATCATGAACAAGAGGATTATTTCTCTCCTCTCTTCCTTCTCTCTTTTATTGTTCTCTTGATGATGAGAGAACAACTTTTATATGTGTGTGCTACTGCTAATTTCTTTGAACTTGTGCTAACAGTAATGCACAAGTGTCAGCTAGGCTATTTCTCTAATGCCTGTTGCTGATCGATGATCTACTGGTGCTGGCCATAGGCCTCTATTTATATGCTTCAAATGCTAGCAAGCAAGCAGCTGCACGGTGGAATCTAAATGAAACTTTGCCGCTAACAGATATGCTTGCATTGAATCAATAGATATGAACAAAATCAATGCTTCAGGAAGCTTGATATAAGTCTGAACGTAAAAGGATTTGGAGGCTAGATCTTTTGAGCTATTAATGCATGCAAAAGCTGATTTGATCACTTGGGCTGCTGCTACGTGCATGCATCCATGCAGCAAATATCTCTCTATTGCACATAAGTTTGCTATGTGCACTTAATTAGCACATACAAATTATCTCTTAATTTATTTTGAAGGGAGAGGAGAGGGTATTTCAACCCAAAATGCTTACTCCTTTAGTCTAAGCAATCATCACACATAGACCTTTAATATAAGCATCATTTTTCTTTAATTTACATGGCCACATTCTGTTAAATAATCTAACATGTAGTAGAAACTGCTGGCCATTGCTACCACAAAATGAGACTCCAGCAACAGCTTTCACCTAAGGTTCGACTTCTTATAGTCTCCTCGCACTCCAGCAGCGCCGGCACCTTTCCATTATCGTAAATCCCAACCGTCCCAAACCTCAGCCGAAGCCCTAGACACTAAGGAACCCATGTTTATGAATCCAGCAAAGCCGCAAGCTCTCGCTGCCACCCTGTGTATGTGCTCACAGTGCGATCCTGTTCAATGATTGGTGGCCAATCATACCCCTCTAAAGATCGATGCTGGTCAGAGTACAGACATCTTGCAAGTTGTAACACTCCTCTGCCCCTCTCACACTTCAATCTCGCAAAACCTCACCCGACCCAAATCCCAAGCAACCTATATGATATTTTCTGTTCATATGGCATAGATGCAGCATGGAATTATTTTGTTCAAGTACGCACCTCATCTTTCTGTTGCTGAAGATTTATTTGCTAGCGGTATGTCTGTAATTATTTAACTAACATTTGGTTGTACTTATTTTACAATCTTTAAGGTCACCGACAGCTGATGTCGGGAGGATCATACGTCGGGAGCACTTAAGTAGTCAAGGCTTAAAGCAATAGCGCATTAGGTTATCAGTCACTTCACCATTTTCGGAAGCATGTTTTTCTGTGAGTACTCCATGAGTTTCAAACAAATTGTTTTTCAAATGAATTGCCTTGTTTTCACCCCACGCATTCTTCAGAGGCCTGCACAGAGTTTTATAAATGCTGCAAAGCACTCTTCATTGAACAATCTCTGTGGTAGTCTAGAACTCTAGATGCAATTGCATGGGCAAAAGAGCCATTCAATGGGACATCAGGGCCTTTCGATCTGGGAAGGTGTGAATTGTAAATGTCACGCAAAGGGCCTGGAACTCTGTGTTTGTACTTCAATGCAGTCACAAAAAAGTGAATATGCAAACTTTAATGCAAATTTGTGTATTTAGTGTATTTGATATGTGATCACGTGCAATGACACTACTTTCTTTGCGGCACTAAAATTTGTGCATTTAGTGTATTGGGACACCACAGCAACACACTCAATTTTTCAAAACTTACCCATGAGAGTCTATTTGGCCCTCTGATCAAGGAATGTGTATGGAATGAACATCCATTAAAAGAAAGAGAATTAACTTTTAGCTTTGACATTATCAATATTACTAGCTTTTAGAGTGGGACCTGGGAATTTTTAAAATGGGGCTAGCACCTTTCAGTACGGGAAAGCAGAGGTTTGTCGAGTGCCAGGGGCACTCGGCAAAGGCCCAAATACACTTGGCAAAAGGCAAACAACACTGGACAAACAAAAAGTCGGCAAAGAGTATTTGCCGAGTGTTTTTTGAAGGACACTTAGCAAACACTTTGCCAAGTACCAAAACCGACACTCGGCAAACAATTTTTGGAAATAAAAAAAAACATCCGTTGCCGCCACAGCCACCGCCACGCCTCAACCACCACCACACCGCCCAGTCCGGGCGGCCACGCCACAGACGCCGGCCACCACACCGCCGCCGCCGCACGCGCCGCGCCGTCGGCCCGCACAGGCCATGGTCGCCGCCGCGCCGCCCGCCCGCCCTACCGTGCCGCCTGCAACAGGCCGGGGCCGCCGCCACCACCGCATCGGCTAGGGTCGCACCTTGCCGCGCCGCCAGCCCGCCCAGGCTCCACCCTACCGGGGTCACGCCCTAGCGCTCGGGACCGCCGCCGCCCCTCGCCGGCCTGGAGGTGCCACCTCCACCGCAGCCCCTCTCCAGTCTGGAGAACGAGAGATTTTTTTTGACACGGGGAGATCGAGAGATGAGAGATAGGTGGGAGGCCAGTGGAGTTTATTTGCATTGTGAGAGGGAGGGATCCGGGTGGTCACCTTAGGACCAATGGGAGGTCACGATTTTAAAGGGATGGATCGCTGACGTGGCTACACAATGAGAGCCCACTTGTAACGAAATTTTGGATGGCTAAACAATTTCAAATGAAAACGTTGTCAACTACAAAGTTTCATAACTTTTTGAGATCTACAACTTATAATTTTATTGTTTCTCCATCCGCGGTCGGTTGAAAAATTCAAGTTTTAAAATTTGAGAAATTCAAATGTACTTTTCGTTGACAAAATTAATTCAAATTAAAAAGTGTTCACTATAAAGTTATATGACTTCTGAAAATCTACCACTTTTATTTTGGTCATTTATTCATCCGACATAGTGGTAGTAACATTCTTCACAAAATCTATATCTCTTCTAGTTTCAAAAGTTGTACATCTTGAGAAGTTATACAACTTTGTAGTTAAATTTTTTTCTTTAATTTGAATTAATTTGTCAACAAAAAGTAGGTTTAAATTTCTCAAATTGGAAACTTTGCCAAGTATTTTTTCTTTCAAAGCCCTTGTTTGCCGAGTGCCGGAAAAAACACTCGGCAAACACTCATTTTTGCTGAATGTTTTTTTTTCACTCGGTAAAGAGCTCTTTGCCGAGGGTATTTATTTTGTAAGTGTTTTTCGTTTGGCCCTCGGCAAAGAACTTGTTTGCCGCGTGCCCGAATTAAATACACTTGGCAAAGAGCTTGACTGTAACACCCCAAATTTCAAATCAAAAATAAAATAGAATAAAAATCACTCAAAATTTGAATTTTTTATCTAAATCTTATCTTGCCATGAATTTTTATAATAAAATTAAGTAAAATAAGTTGAACTTAGTAGAATATGAAATTTTTGAAATATAAAATTTATGCTCAAGTGTTCGCTTTCATTTAAAACTCACTAAAAATTGAACTTTTCGAAGTTACAACAAACTAAAAATGGTTACTGTTAGCCCTATCAAATTCACCTTGAATTTAAAGTTTGAATTTGAAAATTTGCATAAAAATCCCATCATATGCATTTTCTTGATCCCTTGTTTTTATTTTGGATGTTTGCTCGAATTTGATATTAGAAATCCCATTCAAAATTGGAGTTTGTTTGAATCCTGGAAATGTTTGAACACATTTCTTTCTTTGGGCCGAAATTTCTCCTTTCTCCCCTTGCCGGCCCAGCCCACCTCCTCTTCTTTTCTCTTTTCCTGCCGAGTGGGCCGCTCCTTCTCTTCCTTTTTCCTCCGGCCCAGCCTCAGCCCAGTCCGGCCCAGCCTGGCCCATCTCTCCTTTCTCCTACCTCCAGCTCACCCGAGCTCGTCCGACGCCGCCGCCAACGTGCCGTCGCCTTCCTTCCACCTCAGCGCCGTGTTGGCCGTCCAACTGCAACTCCAAGTCACCAGAGAGCCGCCGCAACCTCCTGGCGCATTCACACGAGCCGCCGCAATTGTTGACAGTACATGAGATAAGAACGCCGTCGCCGCCGGACTTCGGATAAGGTCGCCATACATCCTAGCCTCGCCGTACCCCGCGCCCATGCTCATCGTACGCGCGCGCATATGCCTCCCATGCCGCCGCCGTACTGCCACGAACGCCGAGAAGACCGCGACGCATTCACTCCGGCGCGCCTTCCCCTCCAAGAATCCTCACCGCAATCTTTGACCAGCAAAGCCTTCGCCTCGAAGTCTCCTCGCCTCCGCCCGCCTATTTAAGCTGTCGTGTCTCTCTCTCTCCCTCTGCGTCGCCTCTCTCTCCTTTCCCCAGCCTCCGCTCGAGCTCTGCCACTCCAAACCCTAGCCGCATCGTGCGCCGCCGCCCGCCGTCGCGCGAGCACGGCACCGGCCGTCGTCCCGGCCACGCCTCGCTCGCCCCGCGCGCGCAGCACTTTCCCCGCAACGCCACGCACCTCGCCAACCAGCATAAACTCGTCGAGCCACTGTCCCTCTTCCTCCCCGTCGAGCGCCGCCGCCGCGCTCCGCCCCCCGCCGACGCCGACGCGTCTCCGCCCCGCGCGACGTCGACAAGCCCCCCGGTGAGATCGCGCTCCCCTCCTCTCTCTCCCAGACCGTCCTCCGTCCGATTTGAGCCACCGGAGCGCCGGAACGGCTAGCTCCGGCGAAGTTCTGGCGACTCGCCGCCGGCCGCCGGCCGTCGCCTCCAACAGCCCTAGCCGTCCATCTCGCGATCAATGGCCCGGATTGCGTACCCTTTCATTTGTGTAATCGGTCCACGGTGGACCCGTGGACTGCCACCCAGGCCCCGGTCCACAGCTCCCGTAGACCTATTCCATAGGTTTTCCAATATAGAAATAATTCTAGAAAATCCAGAAAATCCTGGGACCCTGTACATTTTACAGATACTGACCTTTATGATAATCCTGTTTAGGTCCTGCCTTTTTACACAAACACCCTTTTCCCATAATTACCTTTTAGTCCCTGCCTTTTACATCAAGGTCCCTCAGCTTTCCCATAATTACATATAGGTCCCTGGAACTTTTCTATTTTTACAGATAAGTCCCTAGAAACTTTGCTGTAATTGCAAACAAGCCCCTAGAATCTTTAAATGCCCATATCTTTTCCATCCTAGCTCCTCATGGTACTATTCTTGAAGCCATAGAAGGTATCTACAAACCATCAATGCCCAAATTCCTCTTTCTTTCGATGAAAATTCATCCCGGCCAATCATTTGCCACTAATCTCGTGTAGCACAAATGATCTTTCACCTTTTGATATCGAATTTGACCAATCTTGCCGTGTCATTCGACATAATCTTCTACCCCAACCAAGCATCAACTCTAACCTAGCTCAGCTATTGCTCAATCAAACCTATTCAAATGTTGTCACCGATCAAAACCTAACTTTATTGATTTACTGATCTTGTTTATATTTGATCTTTCACTGAATCTTATTGGAATTGTTGCTCATTGCTATTTCAGTTGCAACGCATTCATATCATGCATGCATGCCTAGATTATATACGCCTCTGCATTTGCACATCCTCTCTTCAAACCACTCATGTTCTTTTAATAAAAATAACTTAGAGTTTATACAATAGATATGCACGCAGTCACCATCAAGGAAGCATGTGCATCTCATCATCCTCACTCTAAGGTTTCAGTAAATAAAGCTTCATGCCAAACCCTGCACCTTGCTTCTTTTAAGAGAAACTACATAATTGATAGTTTGTCTAGGTGAATATGGCCCTTATAAGGCCATGAATATAACTTGTAATAAATAATCTTTCATAAATAAATGTGCATTGCATCAACATAGTCGTTTTCTTAGAGTTTTATCGATTCTTATTGGAGTTAATTGGATTTTATTGGCTCTTTTCGATCTTTATTTCGTTTGCGGTAGTTGTTTATACGTAATGTTTCTATGCGCTAGCTTACATGAAATTCAAAGAAGAGTCAGAAGAATTCAAGGAAGATCTGATCCTCAAGGGTGAGCCGAAGAATCTAAGCCTAAGGACGAGTCGGAAGATACAAGCTTCGAGAAAGGATTTGAAGACATCAACTTCGACTGAAGAGCTTGAAGATCAAGAATTGGAAGATTAGGATATCGTTTTTCAGGCAAGCTCTACTTCTCCTTGATCATGATTGAACCTACTGTTTTCGCAATGCACTTATATGGCCTGTTCTCGTACTATGCATTACTTGTTATTTTACTGATTGTGTAGTTATGGTCCTATTTGCTTACTGATATGAATGCCATTATTTAGGCATTAATACATGGATCCTTGTTTACCCTTGTTTACTGTCACCTTGATTACCCTAGGATAGTCCCATCATTTCTATGATGGAACAATCACCTTGCTACTAGATTGCTTAGGACCCCATCGCAATGTTTCTACATTGCCACACCTTACTCACATATATACTTTTACAAATGTGTGAAATGAGTTTGGTGGTGTGCGTGATACTTCGGGTGCGGAATTTATAGCACAAACTGTGTTAGGTGATGATGGAGACAGTGATGATGGGATGGTTGGATCGCGGGCGAGGCCACTAGTGTTTGGTTGATGGCGTGATAGTCCCCTAGTGTGGGAGACATGGTGCTTGCCCGGCCACCTAAGGACCGGTTCTTGTAACCTTTAACCTGGTGATTCTCGTACAACCACGGAGCCTGTTATGGGCAGGACTTACCCTACCTTCTTGGTGCCAACCACTTTGATCCACCTGGAGGGTAGTAGCGCAAACGAGCAACCAGGAGAAGTCTCCGGAGTTTGTAGTGCTTAGGAGTTCTGGCCTGTGATCCCCACATCAATGTGCAGAGGGTCTGCATGATGACTATTATAGTCTCATGAAAAGCCCCTGGTCTTTAATGGTTCGTAGGTGGTGTTGTGTGTGGTACTCAGAGAAGATGGATTGAGCGTTATGTTACTCTCCGTACAAGAGTGCATAGCCCGTGGGAAAGGATGTACAACCTCTGCAGAGTGTAAAAATCTATCCGGATAGCCGTTGTCGCGGTACCGACGCGCTATGGTTGAGTTCACAAAGATTAGCCACCTCTCATCCCTTGAAGTGTGAGTGAGCAGTAGTCTGCTCGTGTTTTGGAAGTGATGGCAAGTGTGTCGGGTCGGTATGGCCATTGAGGTCAGAAGGCCCAACTAAAACTTGGGAACTGGCGGGAAGGCTTCATACTCCCCCAGGGCCAACCAACTAAAATATTGACAGTTACTTCTCTGTTTTATCTAAGAATTCCTTCACATGCTTTAGTAAACCTTGCATAAAATTTGCTTGCTGCAAATGAACCATACAGCCTATTCCTTGCTAAGACCAAATATGCATGTATATATACCCTTGTGTAGTGTAGGGCTTGCTGAGTATCTTATGTACTCACGCGTTTGCAAATGTTGGTTTAGTAGGAGAAGAATTCGTAGAAGACGACGATGATTGGGTTTTCGGTTCTGCTTCTCAAGTTTGCTTGTGGCGTTGGGCCATGGTTTCCGCTGTCTGCTTCACTGTTAGTCGGCCGTATTGACTTGGATAGTTTTGAATCCTTGTCGTACCGCCACTAAGGGTCTTATATCAGGTATCTTACTTATTTATCTATTCGAAGTAAGCTTTTGATTATCATATATGTGTTCTTGTGCGTATCAGCTACTGATCCAGGGACTGATACAGGATGCACAACAGATTACAGAAATGGAGTCTGACATTGACACTCGACAAACGTTGGGTTTCTGGTAGTGTTTCTCTAGGGCAGATCATAATTACGCTTGATTGACATAATTATCCTACATCGAATTTAGGCAGGAATGGGTTACTGTTGATGAACTAACGGGCCACCAGGGAACCTTCATCCCTCTATGCTACACTGCGACAAGCTTCCGCTGCCATACGTACATGCTTGCTAGCTACTCTTATCTCTCCCGCTGCTACACCATATATAAATGCTCGCTAGCAATTTAAGACTCCAGCCACCACTCAGCGTCCTCCTTCACCTCCGCCATCACCGAAAAAGGATAAGGAGGCCGAGGGTAGCAAGAGATCGCGTGGTCCTTCGCCTCCGTCATCACCAAACAATGATAAGCTAGGCGACTGAGGGGAGGAAGACAGAGCAACAAAAAGAGAAGGAGCCCTTTGATGCTAAAGAGATTGTCCAAGGCAAGCCTATTTCCTCGATTATACCTAAGATAACAAGAACTTATAGCAAAGGAGCACAGGCTAGACCAATTCTTGATCCTACTGACTATGCAGCTTTCTTTCGCACCCTGACCACCAGGACGACAAAGAAACCTACGATGCAGGCCATTGAGGTGGTATGCACGATGAAGCCAGGTGTCCCAAAAGGGTCTTGGGATTATAAAAAAGATGATTTCCCGCAGTATCGGCACGACATGCCACTCTTTCCCAGGAATGTGCTCAATAAATGTGATTGGGTAATGGAGAGATTTCACGAGTGGTACATTGAGGCATGTTCCAAAGGCTTTGAGTTTATCGCATGTAAGGTTCCTGGGAGCAAGATTTTCAACTCCATTGATTTCGAATGAACGTGCCTTTTGAGGATATCCATCACATCCATCGTCTCGATCGGATCAACGCGACAATGATAATTCTTTGGTGCCTGTAAGTGCTACCTATATTTCCATTCTCTATGAACATGATTACTAAGTGTTACTAATGCAATTTCTTGTCTAGGATTTGTTGCCACATTGATCAAAAGCATGTTGGGTTCCTACCCGACCTGACCCCAAAGATTGATGAAAAGGCACCACAATAGGCGAGCATGTCTCCTAGAGAGTGGAAGAATATAGTCGAAAAAATGGCCAAAAATGTCATGAAAGCATGTTCGGTCTACATAGGTAAATGCATGTACGAATGGCGAGACAGACACTGCATCGTGGCACCTTACAACTTTTCGTAAGTTTGTCAATAACGTCATTTATTTCACTCTTCTTTGTGTAGGAACCAATGGATATATTATATCCGAAGCAAGGAAGGTTTGACTATTCAACTCCCTCAACTATAACCAGAAAAGCTACATGATGTTCTGTAAAGTCATAGAGCGGTAAGAACTCGTATATAAGGACTCTTGTTAATATTCATCAAATTGGTAAATTACATCGACACTAAAGCTCACTCGTTGTCGTTTACTTTTGCAATAGCAGGTACCGGTATTACGTTCATAATCTAAAAGGCGAGCACCCCACGAAGTGGGAAAACAAAATGGTTTGGAGGTGGAACTATCCGGTACTACTATAGAATAGGCTCTCATTTCTATCACTGTTGGAGATTGAGCGTAACGCTAACGTCGTTTTCATGGTTACCCAATGTCGAAATTAGCCTTCGGGCACCATGCACTGTGGCTACTACGTGCTTGGATGGCTATCCATGGGCGCGCATAGAAGTTTCTACACTTGCCCCACGAAGACACTACGAAACATGTAACTACATTAAAGTAATTTGCATATACATGCTATAGTTTGTTACATTTCATTGACACAATCTTGATGTTTGTTTTCGTCATGTGTTGAAGTAGGACACGAAGACAAAAGCCATTAGTGTGGGTATAGCGACTCTGAACTTTATAGTTTCGCATCCAGGATATGTCGCTTCATTATGCATCACCTTGTCTATCCCCATGGCGCATATTTCGATCCTAAAAGTAAGTTGGCAGAGCACATCAGTGTGGGTCCCACCATTTAAGACCTGTATTATTTTCGTCATAAATTGTGATCCGGCTAGTTTCTTGATGGGCTGGGCCCATATATTTTCGTCATAAAATCATCACAAAAAGGCCAATAGTGGGCCTACCGGTTAGTAGGACCAGCCCGTTTTTAGTCCATGTTTGATTCTTATAAATGGCCGTTCGTGGGCCTTTTTCAGGCTAGGCTTGACCTATTTACACACAAATCATAATTAATAATTCCTAAAAAAACCATCATATATATATATATATATATATATATATATATACATGACATAAACCAATTGTATTCTCATGGAGACATGCCAAAGTTCAGCAAGGGTAACACAGAAACTAGGCCACAATTCCACACATTCCAGCCAAATACCAAAATAATGCCCCATTACAAAAATGGTGCCCCCTCGAACACAACAAACAGTTCAGGAAAAGGATGCACCTGGCGTTCGTCACCTAAGCCTATTGGCGTTTCTTACGCACAGAGATTAAATTCAACTCCGCAAGCGCACGGAACACCGTTGTAGCATTTCATCCGGGAGTACTCCAAGGGTATCGTATTTATATTTTCCACAGGGAAGCAGGGCTAAGAATATCATGAATTGACAAGGAAACATCTATTATTTATAACTTGCAGACTAGACCAAAGCAGTGATGAGGTATGTGATAAGTGTGGCACTCAGGAGAACATCCATCGATATAGATAACAAGGAGTTAGCATTTAGTTTGGGAGAACAACGAGAAGAAGGGTATCAGTCAGATCTACGAGCCAACCCGAACGTGGTGGATTGCAGAGATAGATAGGGTTGTCACCACCTACTACCTACCACACATCCCGTGGGGTTGGGTGCAGACCAAGGATGCCTAGGGGTTAGCATTTAGCATGTCCTGATAGTCTACAACTACTTACTTAAACTTTCATTACAGATACCTTCCTGCATATCGGGGCATGGATGTGCCAAAGCAATAACCTTGATCTGTTGCTCGAACTACCACCGGGCATAATTTGAAAAGAACAGAGGCACAGAACTGGCTCACCCAACCAACGGAAAAAGATTAATACTCTGGGGAACCACCCGCTATAATTAAGACCCTGCCTGTCCAACCCGGACATGGTGGATTACAGAGACCGGTGTAGCTGTCACATACACTCACGGCTACCATCCTCCGTGGGGTTGGGTGTAGACTCACGTCTAGAATAACTCCTTGAACCACACAAGCAACTATCCTAAATGATTTACCCTAAGCTCTTGGGGCAAACCAACCATGCAAAATAAATTCAAACAAACTGTGCGAGGTCGTAGCAATAAGGCGATTATATTGTCCCTACTGCCTAGCTCAACAATTCATTCGAACCAATCATACACAGACGTGGCTCCAACACAAGAATTTGTCTATAATAATTACTTAAATAAATAAATATAAACTAAAAGGAAAACTAAATTAAATAAGTAAGAAAATAAATAAAGAAATAATTATATTAAATAAAATCTAATAAAAGAAAAGATACAAGAGAACTTTGCCGAAACTCCGAAGAGAACTCCGGAACTCCGAGCGAAGCTCTCACTTCTACTCTAACTCCCACAACTAAAATACTAATCCTACTCTAAACTACACAAGTGGAGTGATCTTCCATGAGGAACTGAGGTGCGAATTTCTTCTAAGCCGGACGGGGCCTTATATAGCTTTATTTGGGCAAGGGGGTATTTATGCCCAAAGCTTGAGTGCCGGGCCCGCCAAGCTAAGCCGGCCGGCCAAGTAGGGGGGCCGGCCGGCCGCCCATTGTGGCGGTTGGCCACCGCCTCGCCTGTGGACGCTCCAGATTTGCTCCTGATGACGGTTGTCCAGTCGGTGGCTTCGTGGGGGCGGCAGAAGAGGAGTGAGGGCCAAGTTGAGGCCCAAACAGCCCACCTTCTAGAACGTCGGTGGAATTCTTCTGAACAAGCTTTTGATTCTGCATTGTGGGCCTGTTTGCAGCCCACTGGAGAAAGGCCGAGGCCTGGGGACACCTTGTAGGGCCGGCCGGCCTATGGTGTGGCCGGCCGGCCTGTGTTTTCTGCCGGCTGGGCCCACTTTCCTCCATAATTCCCTCCTGCATCCAAATATTCACCAAAACTTGTGGAGTAGCATTAATCCTATCTACTATGCACAGAATCTTGGTGACATGCATTTATTTACCGGTAAGTTGGTGGTCAAAACATGGTTTAACGACCGCCAACAACCTCCCCAAGGTTAAACTTTGCTCGTCCCGAGCAAACTCAGAACTTAGGGTACCGTCGGATCAGGAGTTAATAAGAAGTGCCCCATGGGTAATAAAGATGCAACAACATACTCCCTAAATAGTGGTGTAGATACAAGAGCACGGAAGTATTCACAAGTGTTGCATATTCGTGGGGCCTATATACTTTCATCCAGAGTTTTTATGTGCTGCAAGACAAGGTAAAATTTCTCTTTTGTTTGGATCACACTTCCCCTCTCCCTCTTATGAGGCTATTCCTACAAAGCTTCACTCATTCCTACCTTCTACCAGATAAGGATTTTATATGGAGCTTGGTAGGGAATGCACAAATGCCATGCATATATTGTAAAGTTAAAGAATAAATCTTAAGAGGCATAGCAACTCCTTGTATTCCGGTCATAGGGAAAATTGTGATGGTGGGGGAGAAGATGAACTCACACTTATGGAAGGGGGTGTTTTTTGAAAACTTTGGTCCTTTATTCAGCTCAAGATGTTTATGATAATAATCATATAGCCTTTTATTTTGGGATGCAACCATGGAGTTTTTTTTTTTGATGTACTCCATGGTGCATGAGGCTATAATTTTACATGGTCCGTAAAAAACTTTGAAATATTCTTGAGCCTTTTTTTTGAATGGACCGAAAGTTTTGCAAATGTAGGGAGATGCCTGGCTGATTTTCCAAACATTCCCTTTTTTTTGTGGAAAGAAAAACAAGAACACACGCGATGGAGTTTATGAACGGAAAAAGGAGTGCTTACTCTCAAAAGCATTTAAACCTTAACTAAACTCAACGAATGAACAATTGGCTATCAGTGGGGCCGTTTTGAGTATTATCATGATATGGCTCTGGTAGGTAAATAAGTCCTCACAGGGGAAGTGTTATCCAAAACGTAAGGGTTTTTAAGATCTGCAGCAATTTGATGGAAAAATATCTCTGGAATTTAACCATGCCAAGAAATTGCGACAAGTCCTAATCATGCCATATCATAATCCACAATGCTTAGACTTGGTGTAATAAATGCAACCCACAGAATGTAGCAAGACTTGTGATGTAATCGTGCTCAGGTACAAATAACACACATGTCAGGGGTAAAAGTTGCATCTATGCGACACATGGAGAACTAATTATGTAACTCGATCATCATTTCCTTTAAGTGTAGCATGCACCAAGATTCTAGCATTTATTCAAAACAGGGATTTATTATTTATTTCAAGAGGTTAGGGATACTTACCTGGGGGTCATCCCCAAGCTTGAGTCTTTGCAAGCTTGAATAGTCTGCTTCCTCAATCCTGCAAAAAAGAATTAGGGTGATACATGTGGCTAGTCCCTATTGGGCATCACCGGGAACCCCTTTATTTTTTGGTTTTAATTTTTATTTTATTGAAAGCGAAAGGGCACAAATCAAGAAGAGCACTTACCTGGCGGTCCCTCCCCAAGCTTAGCTCTTGCAACCATATGCAAAGCTAAGCGTTTAAATCTATTATTTGGAAGAACTGGGTCCGCCTTGTTGGTTCTTTTTTCTTGAATTGTGTGCCTTTCATGTTTCCTGTTGTACTTGGTTTGCTCTCAAAAGGATCCCTGCAATGGTTAGTACAAACCTATTCGTCTACAATCGACACGTCTCTATAGTTCCATTAATCAACCTAGACACCACGTCTAATTCGATTAAATATGTGAGGAGAGCAGAGGTACTATAATCTCCTTCTGTCATGAAAGTGTCATAGAGGCACGTGTTTTTCTGTTGTTCAGACGGACACTGGGCGTAATCTAAAAAGACCATAGACACAGAAGTGCCACACCCAAGCAACAGAAAGAGAAGCAAGCGATTGATTTATGACTAACAACTCAACCAATACCCATGTATGAAAAGGAACTTCAAGAGCAAGGGGTATGGTCAAAAAGATGCAGCATATTTTCATCGAAGAGCAACTCAAAGTACTTTTGCACTCACAAAGCACGGCACGACTCAAGCAGCATTTTTTTGTATTTTTTTATATTTTTTTTGAAAGGAGAGGGTATATGATAAGGAAAACGAGAAATAAATACGGTGCTTACCTGACGGTTCCTCCCCAAGCTTAGCCTTTGCAATCGAATGCAAGGCTAAGCTTTTAGATTTATGCATTGAACATCTTGGTTCCGCCACGTACCTTTCCTTCTTCCTGTCATAAAAATCCAACCTTTCTTGCAAAATCCCTGGCCTATGATTGGGCACTCGGGTTCCTTTTTTCTTAATGCAGCGGGGAGGGATGGTGGAAAAAAACAAACATGCAGGTGGATTGAAAAGAAAAACGATGTAGATGTGATGGTGATATGCTCAAACAAAATGCAGGTGGATGCTTAGGCTAGCAGCAAATTAACATAACAGATAGTCGATGTCAATCAAAGATATCTTAAACCATTGCTTCCCCGGCAACGGCGCCAGAAATGCTTGTTGGCGTTTCTTACGCACAGAGATTAAATTCAACTCTGCAAGCGCACGGAGCACTGTTGTAGCATTTCACCCGGGAGTATTCCAAGGGTATCGTATTGATATTTTCCACAGGGAAGCAGGGCTAAGAATATCATGAATTGACAAGGAAACATCTATTATTTATAACTTGCAGACTAGACCAAAGCAGCGACAAGGTATGTGATAAGTGTGGCACTCAGGATAACATCCATCGATATAGATAACAAGGAGTTAGCATTTAGCTTGGGAGAACAACGAGAAGAAGGGTATCAGTCAGATCTACGAGCCAACCCGAACGTGGTGGATTGCAGAGGATAGATAGGGCTGTCACCACCTACTACCTACCACACATCCCGTGGGGTTGGGTGCAGATCAAGGATGCCTAGAGGTTAGCATTTAGCATTGCCTGATAGTCTACAACTACTTACTTAAGCTTTCATTACAGATACGTTCCTGCACATCGGGGCACGGATGTGCCAAAGCAATAACCTTGTGAAAGGATCAAGGGCACCGAGAGGGAGGGGGTGAATCGGTGTCTCAACAATTTCTCCCAAACGTACTTAAGGTGTGAAGCTAACAAGACTAGACACGATGACAACAAGAAGCTAGCGATGCGCGCACACAATCTAGTCTAGCAACAAGCAACACCCTAACAAGCAATTCTACCAAGTAATAAAGAGACAACCTATCATGCAATTCTACTAGCACATAAGTAAATGCGGAAGCGTAAATGCTAGTAAGTAGAGGAGATAGAGATAGGAATGCTCATGATTTTCCCCGTGGTCTCGGAAGGATGGCTCCTTCCCCTACTCCACGTTGGGTCACTCCCGTCGGAGTCTCGACCCCGTCCCTCCGCTCGAAGGCGATCCCTCCTAGAGCACACTTCACCCACCGAGTGAAGTCGCGGGCACGTCCCGCCGGGCTCTCTCCCGGGTACTCTTCCGGAGGTAAGGCTCCGTACTTGATGCGTGCCAAAGGGCGCTCCACTAGTGATGCTTCTTTCGCACGGGAAGCTCCAAGACCGTGTACAAACTTGTGTTGGCTTCCACAATCTCCTTGGACAGCTCAACACCGACGCCTAACCGGTCTAGGCCTTGCCACAGACCAAGAGTAACAGCTCAACTTAACTCTCTCAAGCACTCCCTAGCCTAGAGATCAATGGATGCAACTTGTTACTCTCTCAAGCACTAGGATCACTCCAAATCCTTCTCAAGTGCTTCCTCTTCTTGCTCTTGGCTTCTCCCTGTCTTCCTCAACTATTTCAGTGGCCAAGAGACCCTCAAAGGGGTAGGTAACCAGCTATATATAGGCCTCCAGCCTCAAACTAGCCGTTACCAAAAAGCAGTCTGTCGACAGAGTCACCGTACCATCCACCGTATCATACGGTGACTGGAGCACCGTATCATATGGTGACTCCTTTGTCGCCTGCCAGAGCAACTCCATTCTCTGAACTTCATCTCCTGAGTTCACCGTATCATACGGTGACTTCTTCTCTTCAGCTTACAGCCAACTTCCAAGTCTCTGGAAATCATACGGTGACCACCGTATCATACGGTGACCACATCACCGTATCATACGGTGACTCCTTCTTCTCTGCCAGATCATCACCTTCACTGGTCTTCTCTTCTCGCAGTCACCGTATCATACGGTGACTGGCACCGTATCATACGGTGGCTTCTGCTGAAACTGATCTTGATCTTCTCTTCGATCCTCGACTCCAACTTCATCCTTTTTGGTTCCTCCACTTCTTCTCTTCTACTCCAAGTGTCCGAGAGACTCACAATGCATCCAAAGATCTCTACACTATTGAGTTCCTAAGAGAACCAACTTGAACCCTCTTGATAGTCCGGTTTTCCTATGGACTCAAACTAACATCTATCCAAGCAACACTCGCTTGGATCTAGCATGTCCTTAGCCTTGATCCATATCTTCTCTGCGACTCCATCAAGCCCGTTCTCATATTGATGAAGGGAACCAATCATCCTTGACATTTGAACTAGGGTGTGCCGGCGTACACCACCAACGGACGGAGCTTTCTTCATATGTGACCATTGATCAATATCCTACATGAAAATGTTAGTCACGTACAAAGGGTCATCCAATCACCAAAACATTCATACCTTTGGGGTTTCCAAACACTCCAATGGCCATGAACCTTACAATCTCCCCCTTTTTGGTGATTGGTGACAACATGAATGTAAGACATCAAAAGATGTAAAGGATAAGGAAATAAAGCGCCAGAAATGATCGAGATAGAAGGATATGAGATAAAGCACAAGGTAGACCGCTCATAAATAACCTGGAGAGTGCAAGAGCAAGGTGGCATCTCGAACAAGATAACAACTATGCATCATGATATAGGATAGATAAAACAACGATCATGATGAAAAGAGAAAGCGTGGGTCATAGCTCAAGAAGTGTATCACCTGCAAGAATAGAGTTAGTGCACAATAGGTGATAACTAAGGAATAAGCCAAGTGAGCTATGACCAACACCCCTGTAATGACATGATAAAAGATAAGTCCTGCAAAAGCAAGTTAGTGCACATATCATCACAGGTACATAACCATACACACGAACATCTCAGGCATATATATATATAACAAGAACTGAGTATGTAAATGAAACCAAGTGCATTCTTAATGTGCTAAACACCGAGACAAAGAAATCCAAGCACATCAAGAACCACGAACTCCGAAAGAATATACAATAGAACACCAAACTCCCCCTGAATACAAAAAACAATCTCGATCAAGTCTCACTCCCAACTCCCCCTAGACACATTCTCTCCCCCTTTGGCACCAAGGACCAAAAAGATCATAGAGAAGAAGATATGCTATCCTACGCATCGGTGTCTGGAGGTGGTGCAGTGGCAGCAGGTGCTGAAAAACTGGAAGTAGTCCGAACGGTGTCCTGCTGCTGCTGAGAGGGTGGCACTGGAGGTGTCCAAGTCCAAGTCCGAGGCATCCCCAAAGTCTCCTGTGACTGAAAGAGTGGTGTGAATGGCACAAGCTGCCTGTCAAAAGCTAGTCCAGGAGAGTCTGTCTGAAGAAGGGTCTGCTTAAACTGTACTGCATACTGGACTACCTCATCGTCGGAAGCTGAGTGGACTGACGGAGAGGGAGAGCGACTGGGAGTCCAAGTGAAGCTGCTAGTAGGTGAGCGTGCCCTGAAAGGTGAACCCTGTCCTGTAGCGAGGGCCTCATCCACCTCCTCACGAGTATATCCAAAATCGGTGAGATCCACTGTCCCGGTCATCTCCTCAGACGCTACAACTGTCGTAGTGACCACTGCCTCTGTAGAAGTAGTAAGTGGAGCTGTAACTGAGGCTATCTGGGCTAAGACTGACACTGTCTCTGTCTCACTGAAGTCAAGTGATCGTGCAGTTAAAGAAGACGAGAACTGAGCAGCTGAAGTAGCAAGTCCCTGCCCACGAACTGGAGTGGTACTCATCAGAAAAGCAAACGGTGTCATGAACTGACCTGGTGACAGAAAAGGAAACGAAGAAAGTCCAGCCTGAGAGGGACCAGCCTTAGAAGGTCCTGCCACCCCTGTCACTCCAGCAAACATCGAGCTCATCAAACCGTGAGAAGTCTGGCCTGAAGGTGTAGCCGGGGCTGAGAGCATCGAAGCAAAGAAACCTGGTGCTGCTGGAGGCTGCTGCAACTGAAACGCTGGAGGAGGTATCATCGAAGGTAGAGGCACCGGTGGGAAAGAAGGCATCCCTGGAATGAACTGTCCCACGTACACAAAAGCTGCAGCAAAGGAACCGAAGATAGTCTGGTTGGTCAGCTGAGTGGCCCTGAGAGTGTCAGCAACCTACCTGGTCAACTCCAGGTGTGTGGCCTCTCTCTGCTCCTGCTGAGCTCTCCACCTGTCCTGCTCCTCAACCCTCCGTCTGAGATGCTCAAGCTGTGCAAGTATGGAGGGGTCAGTGGCTGCTGCTGCTGGAGCTGAGTGTGGTGCTGTCACTGGAATCTCTGGCATCGCCTCTGGTATGCCATGATGAGGCGCAGGTGAGGCATGCGAGAAGTCCTGGCCTGTCTCCTCTGTAGCTCCGCTGCCACCAGCTCCATCCCCTGCTGTAGACTGAGAAGCACTACCCTGTGAAGCAGTGGCCCTCCTGAGAACACGTCTGTCTGTGGGGGGTAGGAGCACGTACTCAGAAGTAACCTCAGGAAGTGTAGAGTACGTCTCATAGGTCATGTAACCAGTCATCCAGAGAAGGTAGCAGATATAAGGACCAAACGAGAGAACTCTGGAGCCCACTCTCTCTGCAAGGATATCCTCCATCTGACTCAGAATCAGGTCAACAAGATCAAAGGGAATGCGACTGATCAGTGAAAGAATACCCCACTGGAACAAGCAAGAGATCCTGTCCTGGTATCCACCTCTGGGAATGATGGTCCTGCTGAGAAGTGCCCTGATAGCTCTGGCCTCATGTGTCAATCTGTTGGGCATCCTGCTGTAGTTCTCCGGGTACGGAGGAGGAAAAGCAACTGACATATCAACATCTGGAGGCTCAACTCCTCCTACTGGTCTGCGAGGTGGCCTGACTCCCTCATTAGCGAGCCCGTGGTGGGTCCGCTCATACGTATCTGCATTCAGGGCTGCCCTGATCTCCTCTCTGGTCCACCTGCAAGGCTGTCCATTGTACATGAACCACACCTCTGACCTGTCCTCAGCAATCCAAAGAGTGGAGTAGAACTCTCTGACAATGTTGCTCCTGTACCTCATCGGAGTAGTCAGCAAAGTCTGGAGCCCTCTCATGAAACTCAAAGATTGTGACACGTCCTTCCCTGCAGCCAAGGAGAGACGAGCTGCTGTAACGTGAGAGTGCTTCGCATACAGCTTGTCCCCCTTGGTGGTCTCCCTCCTGTGATAGGCCTCGCCTATCCTCCTCTGCAGCACTGTCCAGTACCTGGGGCCAGCCTCTGGATCTCTAGCAACTGGTGCCCAAGTCATCCAGTCAACCTGTCTGGCTGCCTTGATGGTCTCCCCCTTTATCTTGAGCATGTCTGACTGAAGAAGTGCTGGGTAACCAGAAGCTCTCAAAGCTGCCATCTCTGCCCTCTCTGCCCTCTTCTTCAGAACCTCTGGATCCGGGTCAGGAGGTGTGTCTCTGTAGAAGCCTCCAGAGTCCTGACTGTCTGACCTGGAGGTGGAGCTGGAGCTGTCCTCTGTGGGTACAGCCTGCTGCTGCGCAGCCCTCGACGAGCCAATCTCAGGGATGGCCGGAGTCTGCTGCGGTGCACCTCTCTGTCTGGTGGACCTCCTCAGGGGTGTCTGCTCCCCCTGGACTGTACCAGCTCTCTCCCTGATCTGGATGCCTGTGCTCTCTCTATGAGGAGAGTGACCCTGAAGTGCGTAGGAGATCGCTCTGTCATCTGCTGGGTTGCCTGTGTGAACAACAACCCTCGGCTTCTTCCTCTTGGGCTCCTCGACAATCTTGGCCTTGCCCTTCCCCCTATCCTGATCACCTCTGCCTCTGCCTCTGCCTCTGTCTCTAGCCATATCTGCCAACTGTCAAGCTGCCGCTGACAAGATAGGGCGAGTGAGCTTGGCTCACCAACCCGTCCACTGACAAGCTGACTGCCACAAATATAGGATCAAGGGCTTGGCCCTAAATCAATCCACTGAGAACTCTGCACTGTCAACTGTCACTGTCCTCTGGGTTGCTCAACTGACAACTGCCACTGCACGATAGGAGATAGACAGGGTATATGAATATAGAGTAACCTACTATAATCTACAAGCAAGAATCGTAGGTAAGCGCGTAAAAGTCTATGTGAAACCCTAGCGCTGAGGTGAAGGACACAATGCCGGCAATTAAATGCAAAGGGGAACTACGGCATTGTCGATTATGAGTGGAGATCAATTAGTGCACATATAGATAGGCAAACGACTCAATGTGACACTAATTGAGGATCAACAACTAGTGACATGATTAAGTAGAAGGCAATTATGCTCGATCATGACAGTAGGACCTACATGCCGTAATAAAAGTATGAACTTTATGACAAATACGACATCTAGGTTGGAAATTCATCTAAACTAGCATATAGGGATATAAGCCCAAATGCTAAACATGCTAGAAATAGATGAACTCCTAACAATTTTTGGGCAAAACATCGATGAATGGAGTGAATGGCTATCAAATTGCCCTAGGTATGGATTCCTGCTACTGTGCATTGCGAGCAATCGAATCAATTTCGCCGGGAAAGAAACAATTTTGGCGAAGCCTCACCGGAGCGGAGAGAGGAGACGAAGACGACGAGGTAAAGCTCAGGCTCGGTCCTCCTTCTCCTTCCTGGGCGCGAGCAGCAGCTCGAACGGCGCCAGGGAGTCGACGGCGACGATCCAAAGCAGCGTGGTACGGCGGCTGAGGCGATGGTGGTGCGCGGCGGCGGGGCTCGGTGGAGAAGCAGCTGCGCGGTTGAGATGGAGCAGCAGCGCGCGAGCTAGGGCGAGGCCTGGAGCTGCTGGTGGTGGTGTGCAGGTGCGGCGAGCTCGTCGGCGGCGAAGGGGCGCGGCGGCGTACGGCGACGGCGAGGGCGGCGGTATGCGCGCGCGCGGTTGACGGCGTGTACGGCGGCGGCAACGATGCACAGTAACGGGAGCGGTGTTACTGTGGGTTAGGGTAAACAGGGATGAACGACCGAGATTGATTGAAATTTGAATCAACGGCTCAGATCTGAAGAAGAATAACGGTCAAGCTTTAGTCACCGCATGATGCGACGATAGGCACCGTAGGATGCGGTGACCACCAGGAGCTGGGCGCAGAAACCACGGTCACCATATCATACGGTGTAACACCCCAGGCCCGAAATACGGCTCCAGACCAGCTCGCACATTGAGCGGTCCCACCTCACAGAAATAACTCTTACGCTTTCGTCCTCGCTTCGCGTAAAAAGGTTAACCCGGTTATTATTGCATTTCCGGACTGGGTATTTAAATCGGTCTTACTCCAGTTCTCTTACCGATATAGGACTATCCTCCCGTAGCTACAGTGCTTCGCGCTGCTACAGTGGCCGTGCTACAGTAACCCCGCCTCCACAGCTGAGCACGTTTGGGCCGTGCTACAGTAACCCACCTCCACAGCTGAGCACGTTTGGGCCGAATTCGTTTGGGCTGGGCCGGGATGTCACATACGGTGACTGGCACCGCATGATACGGTGACAGTAAATGCCAGCTCACAGAAGATCAGAGGCACGAAGCCTCACCGCTTATTACGGTGACTACCACCGTATGATACGGTGAACCCCAGAAAAGCTGAAATCAAGGAATTTCTTTCTAAGTCCATACATCTCAAGGAATAAACACCATGCATGGACTAGAAAGGGAAGACTCAAACACTCTTTTGAAAATAAACCAATATAGGTTGCACATAGGCTTATAGTAATTTTTCAAACGGCAAATAAGAAGCATCCAATAAGAGCCAAAAGAGATAAAACCAAAGGAGGGGTATGTATGAGGCCTTTGCCTATGATCCGTGCAAGTAGATTTAACCTTGAGGATCATTTAGCAAGAGTCAATGGGCATGAAGCGCAATTCTTTTCTTTTGTCACACTTCTATGAGATGTGAGGTCATATTAGGAATGAAGCACTTCCTCATAGTGTGACTACTCCTTTGTGATTTCCTATATGCAATGCATGAGACAAGCATATCATACAAATGCAAGGGGAAATTAAACATGCCATGTGATATGCAAGCGAAGTTAAGACAACGCATAAAGAAAACCTACTCATGAAGGTCAAGTTTGAGCCTCTCTCAAGCTTACTCACTATGAGCCAAACCTTACCTTGAGTCCTTCGGTCCACCAACTCAAGCATCCCCCTTGCTCATAGCTATCTTGAGAAAGTTAGACCTTGAATTAATTTTTTGTTCTTTTCTTTTTAGTTATTTACATATGCATGGATGCAAACATACTAGTTCACAAAGGAGCACCTAGCTACCATGCAAGCAATGCAAGAAAGAAACCTACTATGATACAAGTTACCTCCTTGAAGAGTAGATTTGTCGATGAAGCACTCAAAGCTTGTGGTGGACGTTCATGGATCATCATCCTGGCACACGGTCCACCACCATCACCCGTCTAGGTCTTGGTCTTGGGAGCCCACTCGCACTTGGTCGGCCTCTCAAGGTCAACTATGCATTTGGGCACCCAAATCTTCCTTATCGTCCTCCTCTTGTCGGGTGATCCAAGAGCCTTTGCCTTCACTCGTCCTTTCTTGTCCCTAAAGAGCTTTTAGTGTATATTCTCATAGAACAAGTTAGCGTTAGGCAAAACTTTGGAACTTCTCACCTTGGGACAATTCTTGCTAGTGTGCCCGTCACGGCAACACTTCCCACAATAGTAGTCGTCCGCCATGAGGGGGACTACCCAAGGTGGAACGTCGTTGTCCTTGCCGATGAGGTTGATGGCGGCGGGGTAGGAGCCGAGTCCCTTGTGGCTAGGGTTGTTCACAAGGTTGCGACCAAGTATCTCCTTATGAATGGTCCTTCCCCTTGTGAACCTTTCGAAGCCGTCCATCACCGAAGCTCTCTCCTCCTTGAGTTGATGATATTTCTTCAATATGTTCTCATCAAGAGAGATGCTCTCAAGAGAGGGAGTTAGTCCATCACAAGTAATATATGAAGAATCGAAAATGGATGAACTAGAAGAAGAAGTGTTACTCTTTTCGAAGTTGGATTGATGATCTTCCTCAAGAACCTTGAACTTGTCGTTGAGCCTCATGTGATCAACCTTGAGCTTGTCGTAGCTCTCATCCTAGGTTATGAGAGAAGTAGAAAGGTGCTTGAGCTCATCCTCTAGTAACTTGGACTTCTCCTTGAGCTTCATATGGTCCTCCTCAAGCTTGTCATAGTCCTCATCTAGAGCCTTGTGAGTGAGGGATAAGTCTCTAAGTTCACCTTCGAGTTGACGAACTCGGAAAGCGGCCACTTCATGTTCCTTCTCCAACCTAGCAATGGTTTTGTCCTTTTTCTTGAGCATCTTGCCGGTTAGGAGAATGCTATCCAAGAGCTCCTCATAAGTGGGCTTATCCTCCTCATCAAACTCTTCCTCGGACTCGCTCTTCTCATCCTCATCACTACTATCATCATCTTTGGCCATCAAGCAAATAGGAGGTGGAGGTAGAGTCTCGGAGATGTTTGTGAGAGCTATACCGGTCATTTTCTTGCCCTTAGAGGATGAGTCATCACTTTCTTCTTCTTCATCACTATCATCATCCGTGACCCACTCTCCAACAAAGAGACCCTTGCGAGATGATCTTCTCTTGTCTTTGTCTCTAGAGCTTTCCTTCTTGACAAACCTCTTCCTTGTCCTGTACTTGCTTCTAGGGTCTTCTTCTTCATCATCGCTTGACTCTTGAGTCTTCTTCTTGCTCTTCTTGATTGGCTTTGGGCATTCCTTGGCAAAGTGACCTTTCTCCCCACAATTGTAGCACTCGGCATCTTTCTTGTTGGTGAACCTTCTCTTGAAGATGGTGCTTTTCTTCATGAGGAGTGCTAGGTCATTGGGATGGATTTGCAACAAGTCTTCATCATCTTCTTCAAACTCTTCATCACTTGAATCTTGAGTCACCACCTTCTTCATCTTCTTCTTGCTTGACCCCTCGGATGCTAAAGCAAGATTCTTGGAGGGCTTCTCATCAAGCTTCTTGTCAAGGTTGTAGCTCTCGAAGGCGGTGATCTTCCCAGGTAGCTTGTGGGTGGTGAGGTCTCGCATGTCGGTGTTGAAGAGACATGTGATGAGTGCTCCATACTTCTCCCTTGGGAGAATCCTTAGGATCTTCCCCACAAGGTCACCATCATCAATCTTGTCCTTCACACCAAGAGAGTTGATATCCTCTACAAGCACATTCAAGCGAGAGTAAGTGTCATTGATTAGCTCATTTGAAGACATGGTAAAGGCATCATATTTGTCCTTAAGGATATAGTATCTTTCCTCTTTCACATCCGAGGAACTCTCATGAACTTGTTGGATTTGAGTCCACACTTCATGAGCGGTACCTGCGGACTTGACTCAAGCAAAGACCTCTTTAGTGATTGCTTCAAACAAGGCATTTTGAGCTTTAGCATTTACCTTTGCGAGATTCACATCAAGAGTACCAATGGGAGTCCTTAGAGAGACACCGGAACTCGTCACCTCCCATGCGATAGGATCGAGAGCCTCGAGTGTAACATCCCTGCCGTAATCACACTTCTAATGGCGCTGTTAGTGCAAATAAGGAAGGGTTCAAGTGATCATGAGTAAAGAATTCAAAAGAATCAATTATGTCAAATGTGATCAAATTTGAGCTTGAACAAGAATCTCAAAATTTTGCACAAAAGTGGCCCAACTAAAAATCTTTCTGGGCTCCATGTCTCAAAATAGAATTTTGGAGAATTTTCCAGAATTTTATGAACAAGGGAAGCAGTTCTTTTAAATCAGGAAGTATTCAAACATAATTTTGCCTTAACCGAATTTTAATTCAAATTCTGAGCCGAAATTCGAAATTTTCCAATAACGAAACATGTTCCTGTACCTCTGACCTTTCATTCCCCAATTTTTCAGATTTTTCTGAGCTTGGGAAGGTTAGGTTTGGAGCAGATGAATTTCAGCACGTTGGAAATTCTTTGAAAAATGGAAAAGGACGCGTGGGACCCACACCTCTCTCTTCCCCGTTCAATCTCTCGCTCAATCTTCTCTGCTCGCCCATGCCGACCACTGCAGCCTTCGTCAGCTCGACGACCGGCCCTGTAGGGTCTTCTCCACTCGTTCCCCGCTCGCTGGTGCTCCCCCATGTTTTCCCCGCTGGCCGCCATCTCCATTCTTTCTCCCTCCCTCTTCTCCTCGCATACGCACCAGCCACCAATTCTGCCCTCAAGCTTTTCCCGTCGCGCCACCGCTATACAGCTCCCCAAGCTCGACCACTGCAACAAAAGGATGTGCCAGGACCTCCTCTAACTCTACTCACCCCAATCGCAGCCTCCCTCACTGTACCGCGAGATCGACGGGAAATCCCCTCCATGGCTGTCCGTTGAACGAGCTCGGCCTCGCCGTCGATTCCGACTTCCACGGTAAGTTTCCGTTCGATTCCGCGCACAGGAAGTTTCATCACATTCCTAAGAATCCATTTGTGTCATCTCTTGTGCGAATCCACCACCCAAATCGACGGATTTTAGAGTTTTGGCCGCCGGTTGTTGGTTCGCCTGTTTTAGCTGTTCGACGCGCGGACTAGACTGGCCCGAGCCGGACTGGTCCGAAATACCAATTCTGTGGTCTGAAAGGGACCTGGACGAGTCCACAAATTTGGACTAGTCTGGCTCCACTCGGACTAGTCCGGCCGAGGTCTGAAATACTAATTTTATGGTTCGAAACGGGCCCGAACAAGTCCGTAGATTCAGACTAGTCCGGCTAGATCCGGACTAGTCCGGCTACCCATTTTTTGAGCCTGCAACACCGCACGAAAACAGGCATAACTTTTGCTTCCGGACTCCGATTTGGGCGATCCTGGACATTCCGGAAAGCTTATTCAGGGAGCTACACAACCATGCTAGTAGCTCTCCCCAAATCAATCTATAGGATAGATGAAAACTCATCTAAAGTTGGTTAGGTCATGTGGAACTTAAGTAAATTGTAAACTTTCCTACAAAACGCGAAACCGTTCAAATCTCTTATGTTATTTCGAAGCTCATCATCCTTTTAAGACCACTTCATTGCATTTCTATTTATCAAGGAAGTTCCATGAACCTTCTTTTAAATCTTGCTTTGCATTGCATCATTATAGGAACCGCCGCCGGAACCGAGGATGTGGAGATCGAGGCCGATGAGACCGGCGCTAACTTGAACACTCTCGTGTGTATTGACTTTTAGACCCCAAGCAAGCCCCGGTGCACTCCTATGTTTACAAGTTTTACCTTTATCTCATATGTATGCGGGTCATGGAATGTGCATTACGTGTAGGGCTTGATTGAAACCTTAGTTGCATGTAACCTCCTATATTCCTATGGGTTTGGTTCAGTTTAGTCCAGCCGCTCGCTAGTATGTGCTATGCTTAATGTTGAGTCCTCGGTAGAAAACCGGGTGGTATGGAGGCCGCTCGGTATAGGTGGTTCGGGTTACTTTTGCTACTCTCACATGATGATGATGAATATGAGACCGAACGGGGAAGTTCATGTGTAGGTTGAGGTGGCAAGGTCGTCCTTGTTCGCCATAGCCCCGTTTGTGTCGGTTGAGGACCGTTCGTTGTGGCCCCGCTGAGCAAGTTTGAACGTACCGGATGCATGCTAGTGATATGGGCACTAGTAAACCGATGTAACTTGATGCTCGTAGTGTTGGACGGTGAACCCACCTCTCTTCTAGTGATGATGATAGATACGGTGGTTCATGGGTATGTGCTGGTGGGAGGGTGCACGGGCTAACCACGGATAGCCCCGGCGTGGGTATCGCGTGGAGGACGTGTACTCGGGAGAGGTGGAAATCGGCCCGGCTCTATGGTGTCTTGTGAAAGGTTGCCGTGCGTGACTCCTTGGGAGTGTGCGTACGTCGTGTTATTCGGGTTTCCCCTGCAGGTGTAAATCGATTCGAATCGCCGTCCCTCGCGGTTATTGAGTACCACTTGTTCACTGTGTCACCTCGTAGTAAGAAGTGCACAGGATGATGTATATGCTGTGTTGATACTTTAAATATTGTATTGCAACCATGTATTGCTTAATATAGGTGCTCACATTTATGCTTATGCAAGAACCCCATTAATTTGGCTAAAACTTGAAAGAAGGACCAACTTTTAGTGCCACTTTTATGCAATCGTCCCATTACCATGGTCAGCCCCCTGCATGCTAGGAGTCGGTCTTAGAAGGCCATTTTGACGGGTAAGTCTTGCGGAGTATTAGTTGCTCAGGGTTTGGTGTTTAAATCTTTGTGCAGGTAATCTTTGGTCGGAGGAGAATGAAGCATGTTTACGGGCTGAATATGCTTCATATTAGGGTAATGACGTTGAGTTGTATATCGTTCGCTTCCGCTACGCTTTTCAAACTCTCTTATGTAATCCAAATCTGAATTTAAATTGTAATAACTAAATTTCACTTGTGCTCTATTTTATTTATGCTCAAAGGTGTGTACTTTTGGACTCTTGCGTCATCAAGTGTCACCCGATCTCGATTCTGTTAAGCTAACCCCTCATTATTTGAGGCGGGATGCTACATCGAGGTAAGCTTGCATGCGAGCTTTCCAATAGGAATAGTCGGTCCCATCGAACGGGGGTGGTCCACTTCCTCCCGGCATCCTTACTCAAGGCGGTTAAGCCCTATTTGAGCAACGAGGCTCTGATACCACTTGAAAGGATCAAGGGCACCGAGAGGGGGGGGGGTGAATCGATGTCTCAACAATTTCTCCCAAACGTACTTAAGGTGTGAAGCTAACAAGACTAGATATGATGACAACAAGAAGCTAGCGATGCGCGCACACAATCTAGTCTAGCAACAAGCAACACCCTAACAAGCAATTCTACCAAGTAGTAAAGAGACAACCTATCATGCAATTTTACTAGCACATAAGTAAATGCGGAAGCGTAAATGCTAGTAAGTAAAGGAGATAGAGATAGGAATGCTCATGATTTTTCCCGTGGTCTTGGAAGGATGGCGCCTTCCCCTACTCCACGTTGGGTCACTCCCGTCGGAGTCTCGACCCCGTCCCTCCGCTCGAAGGCGATCCCTCCTAGAGCACACTTCACCCTCCGAGTGAAGTCGCGGGCACGTCCCGCCGGGCTCTCTTCCGGGTACTCTTCCAGAGGTAAGGCTCCGCACTTGATGCGTGACAAAGGGCGCTCCACTAGTGGTGCTTCTTTGGCACGGGAAGCTCCAAGACCGTGTACAAACTTGTGTTGGCTTCCACAATCTCCTTGGACAGCTCAACACCGACGCCTAACCGGTCTAGGCCTTGCCATAGACCAAGAGTAACAGCTCAACTTGACTCTCTCAAGCACTCCCTAGCCTCGAGATCAATGGATACAACTTGCCACTCTCTCAAGCACTAGGATCACTCCAAATCCTTCTCAAGTGCTTCCTCTTCTTGCTCTTGGCTTCTCCCTGTCTTCCTCAACTATTTCAGTGGCCAAGAGACCCTCAAAGGGGTAGGTAACCAGCTATATATAGGCCTCCAGCCTCAAACTAGCTTTTACCAAAAAGCAGTCTTTCGACACGTACCATCCACCGTATCATACGGTGACTCCATTGTCGCCTGCCAGAGCAACTCCATTCTCTGAACTTCATCTCCTGGGTTTACCGTATCATACGGTGACCCCCACCGTATCATACGGTGACTTCTTCTCTTCAGCTTCCAGCCAACTTCCAAGTCTCTGGAAATCATACGGTGACCACCGTATCATACGGTGACCACATCACCGTATCATACGGTGACTCCTTCTTCTCTGCCAGATCATCACCTTCACTGGTCTTCTCTTCTCGCAGTCACCGTATCATACGGTGACTGGCATCGTATCATACGGTGGCTTCTGCTGAAGCTCATCTTGATCTTCTCTTCGATCCTCGACTCCAACTTCATCCTTTTCGGTTCCTCCACTTCTTCTCTTCTACTCCAAGTGTCCGAGAGACTCACAATGCATCCAAAGATCTCTACACTATTGAGTTCCTAAGAGAACCAACTTGAACCCTCTTGATAGTCCGGTTTTTCCTGTGGACTCAAGCTAACATCTATCCAAGCAACACTCGCTTGGATCTAGCATGTCCTTAGCCTTGATCCATATCTTCTCCGCGACTCCATCATGCCCGTTCTCATGTTGATGAAGGGAACCAATCATCCTTGACATTTGAATTAGAGTGTGTCGGCGTACACCACCAACGGACGGACCTTTCTTCATATGTGACCATTGATCAATATCCTACATGAAAATGTTAGTCACATACAAAGGGTCATCCAATCACCAAAATATTCATACCTTTGGGGTTTCCAAACACTCCAATGGCCATGAAGCTTACACCTTGTTCTATTGCTCGAACTACCACCGGGCATAATCAAGAACAGAGGCACAGAAGTGGCTCACCCAACCAACAGAAAAAGATTAATACTCTGGGGAACCACCCGCTATAATTAAGACCCTGCCTGTCCAACCCGAACGTGATGGATTACAGAGACCGGTGCAGCTGTCACATACACTCGCGGCTACCATCCTCCGTGGGGTTGGATGCAAACTCACGTCTAGAATAATTCCTTGAACCACACAAGCAACTATCCTAAATGATTTACCCTAAGCTTTTGGGGCAAACCAGCCATGCATAATAAATTCAAACAAACTGTGTGTGGTTGTAACAATAAGGCGATTATATTGTCCCTACTGTCTAGCTCAACAATTCATTCAAACCTATCATACACAGACATGGCTCCAACACAAGAATTTCTCTATAATAATCACTTAAATAAATAAATAAATATAAACTAAAAGGAAAACTAAATTAAATAAATAAGAAAATAAATAAAGAAATAATTATATTAAATTAAATCTAATAAAAGAAAAGATACAAGAGAACTTTACCTAAACTCCGAAGAGAACTCCGGAACTCCGAGCGAAGCTCTCACTTCTACTCTAACTCCCATAACTAAAATACTAATCCTACTCTAAACTACATAATTGGAGTGATCTTCCATGAGGAACTGAGGTGAGAATTTCTTCTGAGCCGGATGGGGCCTTATATAACTTTATTTGGGCAAGGGGGCATTTATGCCCAAAGCTTGAGTGCCGGACCCGCCAAGCTAGGCGGGCCGGCCAAGTAGGGGGGCCAGCCGGCCGCCCATTGTGGCGGTTGGCCACCGCCTCGCCTGTGGACGCTCCAGAATTGCTCCTGATGACGGTTGTCCAGTCGGTGGCTTTGTGGGGGCGGCAGAAGAGGAGTGAGGGCCAAGTTGAGGCCCAAACAGCCCACCTTCTAGAACATCGGTGGAATTCTTCTGAACAAGCTTTTGATTCTGCGTTGTGGGCCTGTTTGCAGCCCACTGGAGAAAGGCCGAGGCCTGGGGACACCTTGTGGGGACGGTCGGCCTGTGTTTTCTGCCGGCTGGGCCCACTTTCCTCCATAATTCCCTCCTGCATCCAAATATTCACCAAAACTTGTGGAGTAGCATTAATCCTATCTACTATGCACAGAATCTTGGTGACATGCATTTATTTACCGGTAAGTTGGTGGTCAAAACATGGTTTAACGACCGCCAACGAAGCCTTCTGCTTATTTGCTCATAGGCTAGTCATCCTTGTACCAATTAAACACCTGACCTTCCTCAACTGAGTCTTCATCCTTGTACACTTTAACAACCGACCTTCCTCAACTCAGTCTTCATCCTTGTACCAATTACACAGTGAAGGATGCATCCGGCCTTTCTCAACTGAGTCTTGATCCTTGTACCAATTACACAGTGAAGGATACTCCCGGTCGTCGTCAACTGAGTCTTCATTCTTGTTTCAATTACATAGTGAAGGATACACCCGACCTTCCTCAACTGAGTCTTCATCCTTGTCTGTTGTATGACCAAAACGATATATGTAAACAAACGAAGATCCCCTACAATGTATATATACAGCTATGTGGAAACTTTTGCTAGAGGGGGAAACAGTATACTTGCCATCTCTGGCTTTCGCCCTCTCCCCTTTGGAACTTGTGAGACCTGGACAGGAAAAAAGGAAGAAGAATTAGGTCCAAATAGAACAAATTGCATTGTCTACGGTACTGATAAGTAACACTTTGACACTGACTGCAGAAACTTGCGAATGCAAAGAAATTTCGGATGAGATAGGCTCTTTCTCTTCATGGTGAAGCTCTTCCTCTTCATGATGAAGCACAACCTGTACACATTTGTAACAAATATTGTGAGATTGTTTGCTTCATACTATATGCCCAAAACGACAAATATGAACAAACCAAGAACCCCTACAATTATACAACTTTGTGGAAACTTTTGCCGGAAAGACCATAAATTTTAATTCAATCAACACCACTCATGACAGTGGGGATCCAGAATGATCCTAGATCCAAAGGGAAAAAAAATTGCCTCAAAAGGAACTCATGTTGTTGTACTAATTTTGTTATTTGATAAACATTATCATGTATTATTATTCCACAACAACAAATATTAAAAAAGGTCATGAGATAAAATGGGACAAGGACTTACAAAAGGTGCCTGGCTATCCTCAAAAATGTCAGATCCGGTCACCACCGCAGCTGTTGACGGTCGTTAAGTACCAACTTCGACCGCCAATATTCCTACAAATAAAGGAGAATTAGCAGTTCTTATACGCATAACTATTTAAACTAATAAAGTTCCACGAGTTTTGGTAGATTTCTTTATGCAGGCGTATTTCAAAGGAAAATGGGCTGATCTCAGAAAATATTGTCCCACGACGTCGAGACGAATCAAAGAGGCCATTGGACATGAAGAGAGATTTATTCAAATGACAAATTCAATCTCACTATGTCGAAGCCCTCGTCGAGATAGTCAAAATGGACTTTTGATTCACCCAATTTGGAGTTTGGGAGCAGAAGTTATGCCACAAAGAAGATTTCAGCGAATGCTGAAAATAGTTGGCCGGCCGGCCAAACCCCTAGGCCGGCCGGCCAGGACTTGTCCCCAAATGGCCCAAGCTTCCTCCGGTGGGCTACATACACTCCAAAACATCAAGCCCAAGTGCCAATTCGGTGAGTGAACAACCGATATTCCAGAAGGTGGGCTTTTGGGCCTAAACTTGACGTTTACTCCACCATAACCGCCCCCAAACGTCGATCGACTTTAAAACCGCCACCACAGAGCAATCCTAAGCGTCCACGGCGAAGGCGGTGTCCATCCAAGACAATGGATGGCCGGCCGGCCAAGGTGGGAGGCTGGCTGGCCTGGCTTGGCCCCAATTCTCTCCACCGACTCCCCACTTAATGTGCACGCCACTCTACCTCATTTGGGGCTACCTCATGTGTGGCCTGTTAGAACACACACCAAGAAGAGAATTACACTCTTAGTTTTAGTCTCCAAGCTTTAGTGAAGTTAGGCTTAGAGTAGAGCTACTCTAGTTCCCAAGTCCTCTTGGAGATTCTGGTATGGCTCTTGTATCATTTTCTCTTTTTGTGACTTTATTCTATTTAATAGTATTAGTCTTTTCATATAGTCTTGCCTTGGTTAAGCGTTCCTTGTTTGGTTGTGGACCCTTGGCTTGCTTATGTAATAGAGTAATTATAGTCTTCTTATATAGTGCTAGTGCGACATTCATATGCTTGTTATGTGGGTATTACCTAGAGGACTGGCGGTAGGGACATAATTGCCTTATTGTCACGTGTCCTAGTACATAGTATACCATGTATATACTTAGGTTTACATGCATTTGCATATCCAAGCATGAGTCCAATGATCTTTAGGATTATGCTCTAGATCCATATCACCGCCTAGGGGATTTAGAGTAATGTTTTAGCAATGTAAGCATGGTGCTTGGATTGGTAGAATACATTGGATGCCTCGTGCCCCACGGATTGTTTGAGGTAGACGGTAGGTGGTGACAGCCCTATTCGTCCTCGGTATCCCTCCACGTTCGGGTACGGCGTAGAGCTGTAGACCGGAGTCGCCTGGTAGACCAGGGGTAAGCCGGTGCCCAATTTGCTTGAGTGCTTATGCCTAAACCTTAGTTGTGTGCATACATGTGTATGTTGTATACTATACCACTGTATAATGAAGTATATTAGGAACTTAGCTCTTTTCTTTGTTCTTTCTCCACTTGGCTTCGGATGTATATTAGAGTTGGTCCTTTTCTTGTTGTCACACTACCCATATATTATTGTTTAGCATTGTATGTGGTAATGTAGACATTAACTACGAGTATAGTACTCTCTTGACCATCGTCTTCCCTGTGGAAAATATAAATTACGATACCTTAGAATACTCCCAGGTGAAATGCTACAGCGGTATTCTCCGTGCGCTTGCGGATTTATCTGTGATCGTTAAGAAATAACAACAGCAGCCCTATGCATCTCTTTCTTCTTGAAAGATGTGGACAAAAAAAGTAAAGAGTAAGCTTGCAGCAACAAACGGGGAAGGGCTTCGGGCCGTGGGATCACGTCAAAGAGGTGCCGGGTTGATGCTTCGCATCGCGGTGGTGCTCCTTGTCGCGTCTTGGTAAACCGGGAGGCTGGACGACTGCGTGTCGAGTGGCGGCGCATGGCTGCCGGAGTTGGGGAGGAAGACGGCGACGGCGGCACGACCAAGGGTTTCGAGGGCGTGCGAGGCGGCGAAAACAGCGAAAAGGAGCGAGGGGACTCGAATGATTTATAAGGTGCAATGCGGCGGGGCGCGAACGCCAAGGGGCGGCGGAAGCGACGCGAAGGCGGCGTACGGGCGGCGGCGCCGGTTAGGGTTTGGGCGGCACAGACGAGTCGGGCTGGTGGGCAGACTGGGCCGGACATAGGCCATGGAATGGTGAGCTTGGGCTGGAGCGGGGAGAAACGGGAATCGGCCCAAAAGGGAAGGGAAAGAGAAAACAATAAAGGGAAAAGTTAACTGGGTTGAGAAGATTGGGCCCAAGGTCCTGCTGAGGTTTTCTTTTATCTTCTTTTCTATTTCTAATTCCCTATTCTATTTCCTGGATAAAAAGAAAACGATTTCTACTGGAAAATTTAAATTATTTTCCACAACAAATAAAATCCTAGATGCATCTAACCAGCATGAATGCAACAAAAAAAACCTATATTGATTAACTAATTAGAAAATAATTTTTTTGCCTAAATAAATGTGATAATACTATATTAATGATGCAAAATTTTAATCTATTTAAAAGAGATTTCAAATTTTAGTGAAATTTGAGACACATTCCAAGATTTGAAATTTTGGGGTGTGACATTTATTCTATATTAATCATTTCAGATTGCTCTCCTGGTGTTCATGCATGATAGCAACTTTCATTTTCCAAAGCAAACATTTTGTAATTTCAATAGTGATTGAATACCTATTATGTGTAAGAAATTCTCCAGAATTAGGCCAGTCAACTGTTGCTAAATTTACATATTTCTCCATACAGATATGTGAAATCATCCACAGGATGTCAATGTATCATATTGGTCAAATTGTCCCAACAATACATATTGTCCTAACAAGAGGATAAACACACGTGCGACCACACACACACACACACACACACACACACACACACACACACACACACACACACACACACACACTCACTCTAGGGAGCATCTGCCAGGTGTCGGACTCCGGACAAGCCTCTGGATCCCGCGTCTCAAGCACGTGGCGGCCTCCTCAACCCCAAGCTCGCTCTCATGCCGGCATCGACCTCATGGAGCACCTCAACCGCGACCGGAACAGCCAGCACGCGTTCGTGGTGGTGGCACACGTGCTCACCAGCCGCGTGCGCTGGCTCGCAGACGCCGAGGCCCGGCTCTGCGACGAGATGCTCTGTGCCATGGACACGGAGGCGCGGCTCCGGGCGGAGGTCAAGGCGTGGCAGCGCAGGGCCAACCCCAAGATCGCGCGCCTACCGGAGTCGGGCTCCGACGCCTCTGAATCGATCCCGCGTCTTCCGCACGCGGTGGCTTCCACGAAGCTTCATCATGGCAGGGGCAAGGGGAAGGATGCCGGAGGTTAGGCGTTGCGACGCTCGATAGTCACCGAAACTGAACGGCGCGAAGCCTAGCCTCTCGCGGAGCACGGGTGTGCCAAGGCTTGTGCGTGACGCCATCGAGAGGATTCATGGCGATCTCCGTACACGTGCATGGCGACACGATGACGCTTGGGCTCGAGAGGATGAAGCCGTTCCCGGAGGATCGGGGACTATGACCGGATACCAAATCCGGCATCGGGTAAATATCCGCCCTGCTGTCTTTAGGTTAATCAAGTTTCGGAGGGGGGGGGGGGGGGCAGGCAATCACGCTGTGGGACGAAGCCGTTCCCGGAGGGATCGAGGACGGTGACCAGATTCCAAATCCGACAACATCAGGTAAATATCCGCCCTGCCATCTTTTGGTTAATCAGGTTTCAAGGGGGGGGGGGGGGGGGGGGGGGGGGGGGAGGGGGACGGGGAGGCAATCACGCTGTGGGATGAAGCCGTTCCCGGAGGGGATCGAGTACGGTGACCGGATACTAGATCCGACATCAGGTAAATATCCACCCTGCCATCTTTAGGTTAAGCCTCGGGTTTCTCAGATTTCGAGGGGAAAATGGCAATCACGCTGTGGGACGAAGCCGTTCCCTGAGGGGATCGAGGACAGTGACCGGATACCAGATCCGACATCAGGTAAATATCCATCCAACCATCTTTAGGTTAATCCTCGGGTTTTTTTGGGGGAAAAATAGCAAGCACGCTGTGGGATGAAGCCATTCCCGAAGGGATCGAGGACGGTGTCCGGATACTAAATCTGACATCAGGTAAATATCCACCCTGCCATCTTTAGGCTAAGCCTCGGGTTTCTCAGATTTCGTGGGAAAAAAAGGCAATCACGCTATGGGATGAAGCCGTTACCGGAGGGTATCGAGGACGGTGACCGAATACTAGATCCGATATTAGATAAATATCCACATTGCCATCTTTAGGTTACGCGTCGGGTTTCTCAGATTTCGGGGGAAAAAATGGCAATCACGTTGTGGGAAGAAACCGTTCCCGGAGGGGATCCTACATTAGATAAATATCCATCCTACCATCTCTAGGTTAAGCCTCGGGTTTCTCGAATTTTGGGGGGGAAATGGCAATCACGCTGTGGGATGAAGCCGTTCCCGGAGGGGATCGAGGACGGTGACCAGATTCCAAATCCGACATCAGGTAAATATCCGTCCTACCATCTTTTGGTTAATCAGGTTTCAGGAAGGGGGGGGGGGGGGGGGGGGGAGGCAATCACGCTGTGGGAGGAAGCCGTTCTCGGAGGGGATCGAGTACGGTGACCGGATACTAGATCCGACATCAGGTAAATATCCACCCTGCCATATTTAGGTTAAGCCTCGGGTTTCTCAGATTTCGAGGGGAAAATGGCAATCACGCTGTGGGACGAAGCCGTTCCCTGAGGGGATCGAGGACAGTGACCGGATACCAGATCCGACATCAGGTAAATATCCATCCAACCATCTTTAGGTTAATCCTCGGGTTTCTCAGATTTTGGGGGGAAAATAGCAATCACGCTGTGGGATGAAGTCATTCCCGAAGGGATCGAGGACGGTGTCCGGATACTAAATCTGACATCAGGTAAATATCCACCCTGCCATCTTTAGGCTAAGCCTCGGGTTTCTCAGATTTCGTGGGAAAAAAAGGCAATCACGCTATGGGATGAAGCCGTTACCGGAGGGTATCGAGGACGATGACCGAATACTAGATCCGATATTAGGTAAATATCCACATTGCCATCTTTAGGTTACGCGTCGGGTTTCTCAGATTTCGGGGGAAAAAATGGCAATCACGTTGTGGGAAGAAACCGTTCCCGGAGGGGATCCAACATTAGATAAATATCCATCCTACCATCTCTAGGTTAAGCCTCGGGTTTCCCGAATTTTGGGGGGGAAATGGCAATCACGCTGTGGGATGAAGCCGTTCCCGGAGGGGATCGAGGACGGTGACCAGATTCCAAATCCGACATCAGGTAAATATCCGCCCTACCATCTTTTGGTTAATCAGGTTTCAGGGGGGGGGGGGGGGCGGAGGCAATCACGCTGTGGGATGAAGCCGTTCCCGGAGGGGATCGAGTACGGTGACCGGATACTAGATCTGACATCAGGTAAATATCCACCCTGCCATATTTAGGTTAAGCCTCGGGTTTCTCAGATTTCGAGGGGAAAATGGCAATCACGCTGTGGGACGATGCCGTTCCCTGAGGGGATCGAGGACAGTGACCGGATACCAGATCCGACATCAGGTAAATATCCATCCAACCATCTTTAGGTTAATCCTCGGGTTTCTCAGATTTTGGGGGGAAAATAGAAATCACGCTGTGGGATGAAGCCATTCCCGAAGGGATCGAGGACGGTGTCCGGATACTAAATCTGACATCAGGTAAATATCCACCCTGCCATCTTTAGGCTAAGCCTCGGGTTTCTCAGATTTCGTGGGAAAAAAAGGCAATCACGCTATGGGATGAAGCCGTTACCGGAGGGTATCGAGGACGGTGACCGAATACTAGATCCGATATTAGGTAAATATCCACATGGCCATCTTTAGGTTACGCGTCGGGTTTCACAGATTTCGGGGGAAAAAATGGCAATCACGTTGTGGGAAGAAACCGTTCCCGGAGGGGATCGAGGATGGTGGCCGGATACAAGATCCTACATCAGATATATATCAATCCTACCATCTTTAGGTTAAGCCTCGGTTTCCTCGAATTTTGAGGGAAAAATGGCCATCACGCTGTGGGATGAAGCCGTTCCCAGAGGGGATCGAGGATGGTGACCGGATACCAGATCCGACATCAGGTAAATATCCATCCTACCATCTTTAGGTTAAGCCTCGGGTTTCTCGGATTTTGGGGGAAAATTAGCAATCACGCTGTGGGGTGAAGCCGTTCCCGAAGGGGATCGAGGACGGTGACGGGATAGTAAATCCGACATCAGGTAAATATCCACCCTGCCATCTTTTGGTTAAGTCTCGGGTTTCTCAGATTTCGTGGGAAAGAAAAACGCAATCATGCTGTGGGATGAAGCCGTTCCCGGAGGGGATCAAGGACGGTGACAGGATACCAGATCCGACATCAGGTAAATATCCACCTTGCCATAGGTTAAGCCTCGGGTTTCTTATGTGTTGAATCAAAACAGGATATGGGCAAGGGAGAGGTCGCAGGTTCGAATCTCACCGTTCGCGTAGCGTGCGATTATTGCGCGAAAGATGCCGCGGTGACGAGCGCGCTGGCCACTGGGGGCCTCCCCTGGCACTAGGCAAAGGATGGCTCTCCCGTAGTGAAGCCCTCGCTAACACCTTGTGTACCATCATTTACAAATTACTATCGTATATGCAGCGTTCTCGGCGGAGGACAGGACAAGTCGGAGCTTAAGATTTGATCGTCTGCATGCTCTGATGAGACTAACTTTTGCACGAACATGCAGCCAGAATGTGGCTGAAGTGAGCAGTATCCCCAGCATAACAAAAACATATTTACTTTGTGTCAGTCGCTTGAAAGTGATGATTGTTTCAGTCGATGGCTTGTTCGTTCGATTGCGTTGCAAATTGTGTGCGCTTTATCAAACCAGCACTATGGGGAACCGGCTTGTTTTCGAGTTCCCACACGTTTGCCGAGTGCTTTCTTTCGGGCACTCAACAAACACGGTTTTTACCGAGTGACACAAAAAAAACACTCGGCAAACTATGAGCACTCAGCAAAGCTTCAAGCCTTTGCCGAGTGTAATGACCATGACACTCGGCAATGTTTCAAGCCTTTGCCGAGTGTCGTAGGCCTAACACTCGGTAAAGGCTTGAAACTTTGCCGAGTGCCCTAGGCCCGACACTCGGCAAGCTTGAAGCCTTTGCGGAGTGCCAGGCACTCGGCACTTGCCGTCAGCCGTCAACCCTCCGTCGACCTATTATTTTTCGCCGAGAGACGTCCTTGCACTCAGAAAATAGTTTGCCGAGTGCCTGATAGAAAACACTCGCTTTGCCGGGTATTTTTACCGTTTGTCCTTTGCCCAGTGCCTCAGGCACTTGGCAAAGCGCCTGATTCCGGTAGTGCAGCCAGTTTTGTTTGTTTGTTATCGGGCCCACTTGACAATATTGGATCAGGATCCAAACCCGTTTACCAATGCAACCTTGTCTTCATCCTGTGTATCATTTCGTGCAGAGAATAAATACAAAAGAGAGACCGAGGCGATTTCCAGGGCGATTTTCCGGTGGGCATGGCGAGCTTCCCACACGCTGCCCCTGTTCCTGGAGCTGGAGCTGCTTTACCCATGGTGCGTGACTGCCTGTGCCATGCACCATTGCTGTCGGCGGCGGAGCTCCCGCAGCTATGTTTCTTTGGAGGTATGTCTATTGTAGAGATCGACGTTTGTCTGCCCACGATCTTCCTCACCCTCTCACATGTAGCCCATTGGGTTGTGCATGCATTTGCTGCCTAGTTTCCCTTAATCGTTTGGTATGTTGTGTGCGTGCGTGTGAATTTCTGTTCAAAGTGGGTAATGATCGATTAGCTAGTAGATCTGATGTCTATTGAGCCAATTTTCCCGTTAGCCAAATACAAGTATATGAAGACAAGGGTTTCAGTGGATTTGATCATTTCATTGTGCATAGTACGGAGCATGACTATGTTGTTTGTTTTTTCTGACTGATGTCGAATGTGTACTAATTTGCTTAGTTATTAGTAATAATATTGTTCATACTTTTCTGTTAGTACATCCAATGGTGACTGAAACATCGAGCACCTGCTTGATTTGTGTACGATCATCCAGGATTATTTAGTTGCAGCTTGTGCATGTCACTGCCGTGTCTCCCAATTTTATGAGTTGAAGATGTGCTCCATGGTGACAGAGGGCTTTGTTAAACAAAATTGTGTCTATTGTTCTGTTTTAGCCTTCTTCATTGTAACGTAGGATAACTTGTTATCCAAATTGACTTGAGTATATACTATTATTGGTGTTTCATATATTAATATAATTCAGAAGTGCATGCATGTCACACATGTCCTGTTCAATGATGCAGAATGTTCCAGCATCATTATGCTTTTTTTTCTCTATTTTTCCTGTTGTATTTGTTTAATTATGTGTTAATCATCCTGTTAAACAATAGAAGGTTGTTAGGCTTGTCTTAGAATTATTGCACTGATTTTGCCATTTGATTCTTGGTCTTATTGCACTGATTAGTGCACACATATTTTCTCTTATATATATAGTATTTGATTCCCACCAACCCTAGCCTAGAATTTGTTGTTTTTCAGAATCTCCTCCTAGCATCTCTCTCGATTTGGTGTCAGATCTGCTAGGCCTGATGATCTGATGCGTAGGTTGGCATTGGCATGATTTGTTCTGTGGACTGAATATTGTACTCATGAATTGTAGCTGCAAGTTCAAGCTAGCTGAGTGGATTTTTTTGGGGGTGCCATCTGCCATTTAGTTCCATTCCCAATTTTTATTTCCTTTTTTCAATTAGTAACATCAACATGAAGTACTAACTTACTAGCTAACTAGTTTATCACTTAGGTGTTGATCTAAAGGTTAAGATGCAATTCGATGAATGGTTGGTGTGACATCATTTGTATCCTTGCATACAGGGTAGTAACCTGCTAATACTTACGCCAAAGATGTTCTTGGTTGCTCTAGTGTGCAGCTCTGTGGTGAGAAGTGGGGTCTGATTAGCATAAATTACTTTTTAATTCAAATTACTTATGCTACACAGTTCTCTATCAAAGAAGTCATAGTAGGCAACTCTTCGGTAAAACATGATGTGATTCTACCCGCTAGGTTGTTGAGTTCCGTCACACCCATTGTCATCTAAGTTTTGTTTAATCCTTGTTCCTTTACCCATATTAAATATTTCTTTGGTAGTTGTTTTGTTAATGTTGGAAAAGGTGGATATCAAATTTACACTCACATGCTGCCTCCTACTAGTTTTCTTCATTTTTTTTATTGTCCTATATATAGTTGGTTCAGTTTTTCATCATTTTTTCTGTCTCCTGCTAGGTTTTTTTTTTTTTTTTTTTTTGGTGAATGGTAGACAGTTGGATTTTGTGCAGGATACAAAGATGCATTTTGTGGAAACAAAGTTAATTCTCATGCATGTCTGTAGCACCACAATATTGTCTGGATGCTACTTTAAACTTGCATGTATGCTAATTTAAGATGTAGTAGTGGATTGATATGCTATGTAAATATTGTTCATTCTGGCAAGCTGTACGACCGATTTGTACTATGCCAGGATGCTATTGCTAAGTTAATGCGTATCTGGAGATCATGTCGTATTCTTTATATAACAACTCAATTTAGTGCTTGCCAATAAGATGATTCAGTGCTGCCATTGCGTTCATGTTAACTGTGAAGAATCAAGACCATCATACATTGTGAAGAATGAAGGGCTAGATTACCCACAAAAAAAAAAAAAAAAACCAGAGCCCTCATATATATTCCCGCCAGAACCACATTTTCACCGAGCTTACATGCCACATGGACACCATTTCAGGCGCAAGACTCAACTTGGATGGCGGCACAGGAACAAAAAGAGTTCATGGTGACCCAAATCTGTGCTTAGAAAGTTGATGGACCTGGATGAGAACACCCAGATATATAGTTAAAGGACCTGGGGTGCACTTCACTCAAATAGCTTACATATGGTTGAATCCTTCTCCTATTTATTTTGACTCTAAAGAATTCGATACGAAAATCTTATACCCCATGCCCTCGTAAGTTCGGGTGCTATAAAAGGGTGCTTCTCGCCAGGATTATTTTGAGTAGAAATGGAGATTTCATTCACAGAGACAATGAAATTAAAGAATCAGACAAGGTGTAAGATCCGACACAAGTGCAATCCATTGTGTCGGTTTTAGTAGCAATTGTCACCTTTGGTGCAATTTTTGCCCTTCCAGGAGGTTACAAAGCTGACAATCATAATAATGGAGGCACGCCAACACTTTCTGGGAGGTATGCTTTTGATGCGTTTATGGTGGCCATCACATTTGCGTTCAATTGCTTGTTAATAGTTACACCTGGTTTCATCTATTCTGGAACTTCTATGACAAACTTGCAGATGCGCCAAGTCTACCTAGTCACATCCATTTATTTCCTGGGTACTTCAGTCACAACCTTGGTAGCTGCCTTTGCACTGGGCTTATATGCAGTGGTTGCTACGAGATTGCACCTATGATAGCCATTGTCATGTGTCATGAGCCCCCTTGTAGTGCTATGCCATAAGTTGGAATTTTTGGCGAGCTTTACATTTTAGGCAGGGCTTGGTCAAGACATCCGCATTCGTCATAGGAATGATGATGACACATATATATTCCTTGCATATTGGCCATTAATATTCATCTTTGGCTGGCCACTATATTCACAAGTGGTGTAAATGGACAGCGTACACACTGCATATAAAGAGTTCTTTTCTTCATATACGGTGCTTTCACACTACTGATGTTGTAAGTTTCTTTGTTAAACATTCTTGTGGTTGGTTATGAAAACAATGGGTATATATTAGTTGTATTATCCTTAGGTTTCGTATCATCAAACTTCATTCATTACGTGAGTAACAATTGTATGAAATAGAGGTAGACCATAAGTGTATTCCTAATGGGAGTTTCATTTTCAATAAATGACATGCCACATAAGCAAAACTGATGATATGGCATCAAATTTATGAGTGAGAGAGGGAAGGAGTTTCATCTAGATAAAACTGGTGTGACACTTTCAAATATTTTGAAACCCACCCGAGTGATTGAGTTTCCAATCCAATCCCATGGGGATTTTTTTTTTGATTTGACTATAAAACCACAAAAAATGAAACATACCATTAGAGGGAGTTGTTTCATCGAGGATTTCAAACCAGTTTAGATGATGTGTCGATCTTGAAAACCGCAAAATCAAATATGTCCCTTGGACTAGCAGGTTAAGATTTATAACTCAAACAGGGCCCTAAACACAACCTCAAACAGGTTTTGAGGCCCATGCCACACAGCCTGCACCAGCAGGGACCCTACTACAAAACCCAATTAAAGTAGTGAGGCACCCAAATCAATACCCCCATTCTTGAGCCATCCATACAGCCCTTATCCGCCGGTTGGGACATTTCCCCATCGTGGCATCAGTATCCGTGCATATGATACCACCGGCTTGGACATGGTGCCCATCCCCACCCTTGGACATCCACTGTTGTCCACCCGCTTCTGGCATGCTTGTGGATCAACGGCTTTTTGTGGTTCAACGGCTTTTTGTGGTTCAGACCACAGGGTGTTGCCCAGCTCCTTAGGCTTTCTGTCGTAATGATAGGTTGAGATTATATACTTGAACAATTTTGTGACTATCGAGTCGAGTTGAAAGAGGCTTTGCAAATCCATCGGCCGCTTGATCCTTTGAGATATACCCGACAGCAGATAAATAAGAAGTATAAATGTTATCAGACCATAGCTAGCTAGAACATGACATTTTCAGCTCCTTCCAAAGTGCTTGTATCTACACTGATTCATCACATACGTTTAGATATGTGGTTTGTATTCCGGCCTCCGTATATTGGATCTTGTACGGTTGCTTTTTTTTTTGTGAAAATTGTACCGTTGTTTGATTCTATGAAATCAAAGCAATGAGATTTTTTCTATCCTTTTGACCTGTTGGAAACAAAAAAAGATTGGAATAAAGAAATACTGCATAAACTTGAAATTACTTAAAAAGGATCTAATTTATCATTGAAAATCTCAACCAAGAAATCAAATTACCTCTCCCGCACGGAGTATCCTGTATTCTACTACAGCAAGGAAAGTACAGTGTCCTGGGAGTGCTAGAACCGACAGCTTATTTACCAAGAAGGCAAGAAAGATATCAGGCCCTGGGAAAACGGAGGACCTGGTCTGGTCCCGACACTAGTCACGCCGTCAAGGCATCACGCCACGCCACGCCACTGGGTCAGAGCAGACAACGACGGAATGATCCAACACCCAAGACCCAACATCCAATGCTGACACACTCCAGCCCTAGACGCTCTTCCCTCCCGGCCCAAATCACCACCAAACCCTAGCCGCGAACCCTGTTGGGGGAGGCCCACTGTGTCCCCTCCCCCTAGCCCAAAGGCCTGGCCTGCCATGAAGCCCATCAAGGCCCAAGATGATGTATAGGATAAGATAGGCCCATGTACATTGGCCTCTGGCCCACTAGGGTTAGGGAATCCCACCTTGTAGTAAGGAAATGACCATAGTGCCCTGGAGGAAGGGCAATATGGTACTTGTAATTCTAGGGTTGTAGGGGTGTATCAGCCTATAAATACCCCCCTACCACCCTCAGGACAAGGCATTGAATACAAGCTCTTAATTACATACTTCTCTTGGCTCTTGTTTGGTCCCTTCCTAATCCTTCCCAGGGGTCCCTCACTTGTGGTAGACCCTTGGAGGATCCCCCTTCTACTATTGTGGGCTTGTAACCACAACAGTTGGCGCCGTCCGTGGGGATCGAACAAGAAGCCACGACAAGATGACCAAAAGGACTGAAAAATCAAAAACCGACCCTCCGGCAGGGGGTGCCCGGAAGACCAGGTCCGCACCTTCGGACGACGGCATCGACCCGCTGACGATAACCCGCACCTTCCCCAGCGGCTCGACGCTTCCGACGACCGCCCCTTCGGCATCGACCTCAGTGGTACCACCTTCGGATACCAACTACAACACAATCAACGTCGACCTTCCAGCAGTCGAGGAAGTGGCCGAAGGTGCCGAAGGCTCCTCCGAAGACGAAGAAGAGAACATCGACACAGGCGAAGTCGAGCGCCGCGACGAAACGATGGAACCACCCCGAAGGAACGCCGAAGCCGAAGCGCGGAACCAGAGGGGGCTAGCCTTTGACTTTTGTCATGCAACCATGGAGTTTTTTTTTTGACTACTCCATGGTGCAAGTGGCTATAACTTGCATGGTTCAAAGTAACATTTTGAAATATTCTTGAGCTTCTTGGATGGACCAAAAGTTTTGCAAACTCTGAAAAATGTTTGGTTGCTTTATCCAAACATTCCCCTTTTTATTTGGTGGAAAGAAATTTTCGAAAACACCCGCGAAGGAATTATGACCAAAATTAGGAGTGCTTAGTTTCAAGAGTACATCAAACCTTAACAAAACTCAATGCATAAACAAATGGCTATGAGTGGGGCTGTTTCGAATATTATGATATGGCTCTGGTAGGTAAATAAATCCTCACACCAAGAGAAGTGTGTCAAAACAGAAGGGTTTTAGGTACTTGCAGCAATTCAAGAAAAACATCTCTGGATGAAACCCTACTAAGAAATTGCAACAAGTCCTAATCATGCCATATCACAATCCACAATACTCAGACTTGGTGTAACAAATGCAACCCACGGAAATAAGCAAGACTCATGATGTGATCATGCTCAAATAAAAACAACACGTATGTCAGGAGTAGAGGTTGCATCTATGCGACACATGGGAAGCTAATTTGTAACTCGATCATCATTTCCCTTAAGTGTAGCATAACACCAAGATTCTAGCATTTATTCAAAACAGGGAGTTTATTTATTTATTAAGAAAATTAGGAATACTTACCTGGGGGTCCTCCCCAAGCTTGAGTCTTTGCAAGACTCGAGCTAGTGTTGAACTCCCTCTTACCTGTCGGCCCTCCCCAAGCTTGAGTCTTTGCAAGATTTAAGCTTGATTCAGGCTCTTCCTCCTCCTTCTTGACCTGCAAAAAAGTGTGAGGATGATACAAGTGGCTAGCCCCTAATGAGCATCGCCGGGAATCCTATTATTTTTGTTGTTTTTAATTTTTTTCAAATTTTTATTTTGTTTTTATATTTTATGAAAAGAAAAACAAGTGCTAGGCCTAGCTAGGATAACGATTGGGATGGCCTCCCTAATCGGAGGGCTCTCAATTTTACAAGTTACCTGTATCTTGTTTCGGTGTATTCTTCTTCCTTTCGGCAGTAGGGCGACGATGATCCCCTTAGCTGCATTCCCTAAGGGGCCATGTAACCGGTACCGATGAATGTAATGAGCAATCCTCTTTCGGTGCCTAATTACAAGTAAATCCAGCCGGGAGCCGAAGGCAAACGCCGAAACAGGCTAAAGCTAGGCACACATAAGTCCTAGATTCCGAACCCTAAGGGGAAATCGATGCCGACGCAATAAACCGGAACTCCTATCGGTAACAGTCGAGGGCGGGGCATTCGTTAAAGACCCTGCAAAACGTGCACGAAACTAAACTAAGTCAATGGGGAGACGCCTCCGACTTAAACAATTTTCGTTCCACTCCCGACTAGTAAAGGGGGGACGACGCTCGAAACGAGCTTACTTCCTCGCCGAAAGTAGAGCGACGGAGTACCTTCGAGGCTATCCTCGACTTAACAATTTTCGTTCCACTCCCGACGAGTAAAGGGGGGACGACGCACGAAACGAGCTTACTTCCTCGCCGAAAGTAGAGCGACGGAGTACCTTCGAGGCTATCCTCGACTTCAAGATTTCGTTCCACTTCCGACGAGTAAAGGGGGGACGACGCTCGAAACGAGCTTACTTCCTTGCCGAAAGTAGAGCGACGGAGTACCTTCGAGGCTATCCTCGACTTCAAGATTTCGTTCCACTCCCGACGAGTAAAGGGGGGACGACGCTCGAAACGAGCTTACTTCCTCGCCGAAAGTAGAGCGATGGAGTACCTTCGAGGCTATCCTCGACTTGATTTCGTTCCACTCCCGACGAGTAAAGGGAGGATGACGCTCCAAACAAGCTCACTTCCTTGCCGAAAGTGGACTGACGGAAGCAGGCACGACGTCAATCATATCACCAAACAGATAACACGCTCGAAAGAGCCTTCAATTCAATACATGCCGAGCTCAATAGCTCGACCTTGGTTACATTACAGATCAACCGGCACGTCAACACAGGGCCCGAAGGCCCATCCTACAGCTCATTACTGGAGCCGGGCTCGCGCCAGGCTGCGCCGGAGCGAAGCGAAGTCCGCCGGAGTCGACGCAGAGGCAACATCAGCCTGCAACTGCTCCAAGTCCACCTCAACGGTGACGTCTTCGTCATCGTTTGACACGTCAACCACCTCTGCCTTCGGAGCAAAAAGAAGAGGAGGGTTTAGTGCTAAGTCCACGCAACGCGCTTCGCGATGAACCCGTCTCTGAAGTAGTGCTTCGGAAGGGACTCTCGGTACCTGCGACATCAACCGCGAATTACGGAGGCGCAAATCCCGAAAGAAGTCCCTGAAGGATCCCCCCTGGTTGCGTCGAAGCCAACGACGCCATTGCGTGCCCTTCACATAATAGGGTCGACCCTCCGGAACGAACGGACTCCCGGCCGGAATCAAGATGCTCTTCGGAATAACGTCGAGGCATACTAAGGCATGGTTGCCTTCCGCGGTGCTCGAAACCTAAAAACCGTAGCGGAAGCACATCAACATCACGAAGAAGGGAAGTTCATTGAACACAGCCCGAAGGGCACCTATTACAAACTAAGTACACCAAAAAGCATGGCACGAAGCCTGCGAGAAACTCACACCTGAGGGGGAGTCTGGGCCGAAGAGTCAACCTCCGTGACATTGCCCTGGGCCGCCACCGAGCCTCCACCCCCGCTACCTACTAAGGTGCTGGCGCTTCCGACTCTGGCAGGGATCTCGCCCGACGGAGGCGTCACCACGGAGGAAGCGGCAGCTGGAGGCGGAACGGGAACGGAGGCGCTGCTTCCGGGCTTCGACTTCCGAGACGCTGCAGCAGCGAGAGCAGACTGGTGAGCCAGTTTCTACCCCACCGCCAACCAGAAGTGTTGGCCGAGCTGGTTCCCGAAGCTCCGCACCTTCGAGGCCAGCTCCCGGAACCGGCCCCCATCCCCAGCCGCCATCTCCGCCAGCTGCGTCGAAGCGGAAGCAGCAGCAGGAAGGTGAGTGCAGCCCACCTGCGCGAGGGACCCGAAGGCCGCAGTCCAGGCAGTCTCGGCACAGAAAGTGCCAAAAGACTTCATGGCCCGCGAGGCCAACTTCACGGAACGCACAAGGCGCCCGATGCTCCCACCGAGGTCATCGGCGGCATGCTTCATCAGCGGCACCTCGACGCCCAGCCCTTCCAGCAGACTATTGAAGTCGCCAAGCACTTGCCACGCTGCAGCAGCATCCTCATCCCTCTGCGACTTGGCGGCATTCAGCAGTGCTTGAGTCTCCGACAGCTCCTTCTCGGTGGCCTCCTTCGCACGTGTCAAAGCCTCGAAGGAGATCTTGAGAGCCTCCAGCTCTTGCCATGCCTTCTTGGAGACCGCCTTCGCTGACGTCAAGGCATCGGAAGCTGTCTTGTTCGCCGCTAAGGCCTTCTCCAGCTCCGAGGCAAGAGCGTCACGACCCTTCTCTGCGGCCTCCCGGGCCTTCTGAGCGGCTTCAGCGGCCCCCTCCGCAACTTCGACACGCGCCCGGAGACGTGGGAGGTCGAACCCTTCGAGCGACGACTACAGGTGTCGAGCAAGCACCGCCGCCTATCGGAGAAGCGAAGCAAGTCAGCCACAGTAATTAAAACAAAGCGAAACACATGTACAAACCTTGATCGTCAGTCCGGAGAGAGCCGTTACAGCGTCCTCCGGAGCAACCTCCTCCATGGCCTCTGTTGGCGGTTCTTATGCGATAAAATTAAATTCATTAATTCCGCAAGCGCACGGATCACCATTGTAGCATTTCACCTTGAAGTATTCCAGGGTAGCAATGCATTGGATAATTTGGAGAAAGAATAATGTATCAAACTATACTTGAGACGGGGGTAAGATAGGCATGATATATATGGGTGGCACACACATCCTCAAATCCAAGGTAATAAAAGAAATAAAACGTAGTATACATTTGGGAGAGCAACGAGATAGAGTTAAGGCTACCTGTATGTTTATCTATTATTTACTCTTCCTAGCAGTCAAATCTACAAAGGTTATCTATTCTAGCTAAGTTCATACATATGCAAGTCATGTCGTTTCGGGGCACACACGTGCTAGGTTAACCGATGATGCTAGTTCAAACCTAGGGAACCGTATGCTATAATTAAGACCCTGCTGAGTCCAACCCGGACGTGGTGGATTACAGAGACCGGTGCAGCTGTCACAAACACTCGCGGCTACCATCCTCCGTGGGGTTGGGTGCCAAACGTGCATAGGCCAAGTTCTAAGTGCCATGCTTACAACCCGCCTAGAGGAACTACTCTTGATCAACGGAGTAGTCCTATCTAAGAATGAACAAGCACAGATTTCACACGACGTCATCTCCGACGAAGGCACTCTCTCGTACTTGCTATTCCAACAATTACGAATCCCACAACAAGACTTCTACGAGCACTTACTTAACAGAATAAATAAACTAAATAGAAAAGAATTACTAAAAGAAATAAATAAAGATAAAACTAATTATATATTAAATAAAAATAATATCCCAAAAGAGTAAGGATACAAAGAACAATACCGAACTCCGAGAAGACTCCGGAAGCCCGAGAGAGCTCTCACTCTACTCTACTCTACTCTAACTCCCAAAGCTACTACTACACTAAACTAATGAACACTTGGATGAAGTGTGATGGTGCAAGTTGCTTCTGAGGCCGAGGGGTCCAATTTATAGCTTGTGAAGGCGGTGGGAGCACCCTGGCCGAAGCTGGAGAGGCGGTGGCGCCAAAGTCGGCCGGCCGGCCTAGGGGGGTGGCCGGCCGGCCGTCCCCTGTGGCGGTTTGCCACCGTCTTGCGCCTGGACGCTCCAGATCACTCCCTGAAGGCGGTCTGAAGGTTGGCTCCTTGCTGGGGTCGGCAGAATTGAAGTGAGGGCCAAGTTAAGGCCCAAATAGCCCACCTTCTAGAATGGCGGCGCAATTCTGCTGGGATGGCCTTGAATTATATGTTATGGATTATTTTCCAGCCCACTGGAGGAAGTCTGGGGCCTGCGGCCACCAGGTGGGGCAGGCCGGCCTATGGTGGGGCCGGCCGGCCTATGGTAGGGCCGGCCGGCCAGGGAAATTCCCTGGCTGGGCCCACTTTTCTCCATTATCCACTCCTGCATCCAAATATTCACCAAAACCTGTGGAGTAGCATTATTCCTAACTACTATGCACAAAATCTTAGTGTTATGCATTTATTTACCGGTAGGGTGGCGGTCAAATCATGGTTTAACGACCGCCAACAACCTCCCCAAGCTTAAACTTTGCTCGTCCCGAGCAAACTCAACTCAGGGTACCGGCGGATCAGGAGTTACAAAGAAGCGCCCCATGGGTAATAAAGATGCAACAACATACTCCCCAAAAAGTGGTAAGTTTACAAGAGCACAAAATATTCATGAGTGTTGCATAAATCGTGGGGCTTATATGTTACACCTTGTCAGGCAGCATTGAAGACTAGAACGGCACTTTTGGACAAGTAAACAATTCTAGCAGGTATGCATCCAGAGCTTTTATGTGCTGCAAGGTAAGGTGCAAAAAATTCTCCTTCGTTTTTGACAGCACTTCTCATACCTACTAATGTGAGTCTATTCCTACAAGCTTCACTCATCCTACCTTCTACCAACTTTGTATGTGGAGCTTGGTAAGGAATGCACAAATGTTATGCATTTATTGTAAAGCTAAAGAATGAGTCTCAATCAACATAGCAACTACATTTATTTTGGTCATAGGAGATGATGTGATGGAGGGGGAGAAAATGAACTCACACTTGTGGAAGGGGGTTTTGAAAACATTGGTCCTTTATTTTTGCTCAAGATGTTTTATGATAAGAACCATATAGCCTTTGACTTTTGTCATGCAACCATGGAGTTTTTTTTTTTTTTTGACTACTCCATGGTGCAAGTGGCTATAACTTGCATGGTTCAAAGTAACATTTTGAAATATTCTTGAGCTTCTTGGATGGACCAAAAGTTTTGCAAACTCTGAAAAATGTTTGGTTGCTTTATCCAAACATTCCCCTTTTTATTTGGTGGAAAGAAATTTTCGAAAACACCCGCGAAGGAATTATGACCAAAATTAGGAGTGCTTAGTTTCAAGAGTACATCAAACCTTAACAAAACTCAATGCATAAACAAATGGCTATGAGTGGGGCTGTTTCGAATATTATGATATGGCTCTGGTAGGTAAATAAATCCTCACACCAAGAGAAGTGTGTCAAAACAGAAGGGTTTTAGGTACTTGCAGCAATTCAAGAAAAACATCTCTGGATGAAACCCTACTAAGAAATTGCAACAAGTCCTAATCATGCCATATCACAATCCACAATACTCAGACTTGGTGTAACAAATGCAACCCACGGAAATAAGCAAGACTCATGATGTGATCATGCTCAAATAAAAACAACACGTATGTCAGGAGTAGAGGTTGCATCTATGCGACACATGGGAAGCTAATTTGTAACTCGATCATCATTTCCCTTAAGTGTAGCATAACACCAAGATTCTAGCATTTATTCAAAACAGGGAGTTTATTTATTTATTAAGAAAATTAGGAATACTTACCTGGGGGTCCTCCCCAAGCTTGAGTCTTTGCAAGACTCGAGCTAGTGTTGAACTCCCTCTTACCTGTCGGCCCTCCCCAAGCTTGAGTCTTTGCAAGATTTAAGCTTGATTCAGGCTCTTCCTCCTCCTTCTTGACCTGCAAAAAAGTGTGAGGATGATACAAGTGGCTAGCCCCTAATGAGCATCGCCGGGAATCCTATTATTTTTGTTGTTTTTAATTTTTTTCAAATTTTTATTTTGTTTTTATATTTTATGAAAAGAAAAACAAGTGCTAGGCCTAGCTAGGATAACGATTGGGATGGCCTCCCTAATCGGAGGGCTCTCAATTTTACGTCTTGAGCTAGACGTTCTCCATGTCACTTTAACTTGTATGGACCTCGCTCGTTGGAGAAGTTGGCGGGGCTGAGGTTCCTTCTTTCTTCCGCCACACTTTGGTTGTCTTCTTTGTGCTTGTGGCGGCGACCTTTTCTTTATTAGGCGCCTTTGTTGTACTCTCATCGGTCGATACCGTAGCTGCCTTCTTCTTTCTTGAGCGCCTCGCTCTCCTCTTCTTAGGCGATTGTGACTCGCCCACTCCTTCTTGCGGGGGAGGAATAAGAGGGGCTTGAGGTGTGTTTGGCGGCTGAGGCATTCTCCTTTGAGTCCTCCAATAATTTGCTAGCCTTCTTGCATTCTCTCTTGCCAGATAGTTTCTCATGTATGCAATGAGCTTATCTGGCTATGGCATGGGTGGAGTAATCTCGATCTTCTCCACTTCCCTTGGGTCCTTTCCATATATGACCCTCACTTGCTTGCATTGTTCAACTTTAGGCTTGAAGCTGAACGTCTCTTCCCTGCCGTTGAAGTCCAAGTGGATCTCTCCTGCCCCCACGTCGATGTTGGCATTGGTGGTGCTCAAGAATGGCCTCCCAAGGATGAGAGGAGTCTTGACATCCACTTCCATGTCAAGTACAACAAAATCAATGGGGACGAAGAAGTTTCTGATCTGCACCGGCACGTCTTCGGCAATACCCGCAGGATGGCAAACCGATTGATCCGCAAGTTGCAAGCACATGGCCGTTGGTGATAACGGGCGGTTTAGCCTGTCGTACACCGTCTTGGGCATGACGCTCACACTTGCTCCTAAATCGCAGAGCGCCTGTGAGAAGTGCTGGCTGCCGATAGAACATGGGATGGTTGGACACCCCGGATCCTTCTTCTTTTCCGGAAGAATGTTCAAAATGGCCGCACTGCACTCTTCGGTAAGCTTCACTACCTCCATTGCTGGAATGGGGCGCTTGTTGTTGAGGATGTCACGGAAATACCTAGTGTAAGTAGGTACCTGCATAGCATCAAGCAGCGGAATATGCACATATATATGCCGGATGGCCTCAACAAATTTATCAAAGCGCTCATCCACGGTGAGCTTCTTTCTGCGGTCGGGGTAAGGCAAGCCTGTAGTGTCAAAATACTCATGAGGTGCTGCCTTAGGTGGAGCTTGCTCGACGGGAGGATCTGTCGTTGGTTCCTCCTCGGAGCTCTCCTTCTCGGCATCTTCCTTTTCAGGGACCTTCTTTTCTGGAACCTTTTTGCCGGCCTTCTCCTTGGGGGCTGCGTTTGGTGTCTTCCTCTCTGCACCCTTGGGGTATGGTGGGTCCACAGTACCTCTTCCACCCCTGGTGGTGATAGCACTAACATTCTCCTTCGTACGAGGAGCCTGCACAGCTGAAGCTATTTGCGCAATTTGCGTTTCTAGCATTTTGTTATGGCTTAGCTGATTCTGCAGAGCAGTGCTGAATGACTCTAGCTTAGCATCTGTGCTCTCTAAAGCCTTGTTGGTAGTAAGAAACTTCTTACTAATGCTGTCATTAATCTTGACCTGGCCGAGAACTAGATCCTTGATAGAGGGCTCAAAACGGGAAAGATTACCACTGTTACCTCCCTGATTCTTGTTGAAGGAGAGGTCGGGCCTGGAGTTCCAGCCGTAGTTGTTCTGGGAGCGGTACCCATTGCCATTGTTGAGAAAATTGCATTCCTCTCTCGTATTCGGGCAATTGATGCCCATATGCCCAACGTTGCCGCACTCTTCACAAGTCATGCGGGAGTCCGCAACTTGCAGGTCCTGTGGAGACTCCACCTTGCGGAGTAGCTGATCGAGCTTGATGGCGAGCATGTCCATCGTCTCCACGGGTCTTGGTGCTCGCCGCTTGGCGTTCACCATGAGTCTGGTTGGCCGCCACCTTCTCAATCAGCTTCTTAGCGTTCTTTACGCTAAGAGAGAAGAAGGAGCTGCCTGCTGCGGCGTCGAGGTGCTCTCGAGCGGACGGCCTCAAACCGTGGTAGAAACTCTGTATGAGGAGCCATTCTTCCATGCCATGGTGTGGGCATGAGAGAACGTACTCCTGCGTCCTGTCCCAGGCTTCCGCGGTCGACTCGTCTGCGACCTGTTGGAAGCCCGATATCTTGTTCCGCAGCGCAGTCGTCTTGCCCGGCGGGAAGAACTTGGCGAGGAAGGCATTGGAGCATGCCGTCCATGTGTCGAGGGACTCTTGGTTCACGTAGAACTACTGGAGAGCCTTCCCCAACAGAGAGAATGGGAAGAGCTGCAGTCGGATGGCGTCTTGAGGTCATCCTTCATGGCGAAGGTGTTGCACGTCATCAAGAACCTTTGGAGGTGAGCATTTGCATCCTCCGACGGCTTCCCACAGAAAGGACTAGCCAAGATCATGTTGATCAAGGCTGGCTTGAGCTCGTAGTCCTTGTTGGTGATGCGCGGGTTGGGTCCCACGCGGATGTTCTCCGTAGTTGGCGCGGAGAAGTCATTGATCGTCTTCTCGATCGGATCACCCATGTTGCTGTTCGTTGATGAAGATGGAGGGCGATCGACAATCGTCGGAAGGGATCCTTCAAGAGCCAGAACTTTCGATCGAGCGTGGGTGGGAGGAGGGGTAAGCCTGGCCCTCACCCTTCTCAAGAACTGTTCGGGATCTGGGTGGAAGTTTTCTGGTAGGTCGAAACCAGTCATGCACAGTCCTGTTTCAAATTTCCACAACAAAGAAAGACAGGACAAGGGTAAGCCCGCAAAAGTAAGTGATAATTACTCTTCTCACAAACTTCAATGCATTTATTCAGTTTCCTAGCTGCTACTTCCCCGGCAACGGCGCCAGAAATGCTTGTTGGCGGTTCTTATGCGATAAAATTAAATTCATTAATTCCGCAAGCGCACGGATCACCATTGTAGCATTTCACCTTGGAGTATTCCAGGGTTATCGTATTTATATTTCCGCAGGGAAGCAGAGCGAAAGGGAGCTGAATAGTAGCAATGCATTGGATAATTTGGAGAAAGAATAATGTATCAAACTATACTTGAGACGGGGGTAAGATAGGCATGATATATATGGGTGGCACACACATCCTCAAATCCAAGGTAATAAAAGAAATAAAACGTAGTATACATTTGGGAGAGCAACGAGATAGAGTTAAGGCTACCTGTATGTTTATCTATTATTTACTCTTCCTAGCAGTCAAATCTACAAAGGTTATCTACTCTAGCTAAGTTCATACACATACAAGTCATGTCGTTTCGGGGCACACACGTGCTAGGTTAACCGATGATGCTAGTTCAAACCTAGGGAACCGTATGCTATAATTAAGACCCTGCTGAGTCCAACCCGGACGTGGTGGATTACAGAGACCGGTGCAGCTGTCACATACACTCGCGGCTACCATCCTCCGCGGGGTTGGGTGCCAAACGTGCATAGGCCAAGTTCTAAGCACCATGCTTACAACCCGCCTAGAGGAACTACTCTTGATCAACGGAGCAGTCCTATCTAAGAATGAACAAGCACAGATTTCACACGACGTCATCTCCGACGAAGGCACTCTCTCGTACTTGCTATTCCAACAATCACGAATCCCACAACAAGACTTCTACGAGCACTTACTTAACAGAATAAATAAACTAAATAGAAAAGAATTACTAAAAGAAATAAATAAAGATAAAACTAATTATATATTAAATAAAAATAATATCCCAAAAGAGTAAGGATACAAAGAACAATACCGAACTCCGAGAAGACTCCGGAAGCCCGAGAGAGCTCTCACTCTACTCTAACTCCCAAAGCTACTACTAAACTAAACTAATGAACACTTGGATGAAGTGTGATGGTGCGAGTTGCTTCTGAGGCCGGGGGTCCAATTTATAGCTTGTGAAGGCGGTGGGAGCACCCTGGCCGAAGCTGGAGAGGCGGTGGCGCCAAAGTCGGCCGGCCGTCCCCTGTGGCGGTTTGCCACCGTCTTGCGCCTGGACGCTCCAGATCACTCCCTGAAGGCGGTCTGAAGGTCGGCTCATTGCTGGGGTCGGCAGAATTGAAGTGAGGGCCAAGTTAAGGCCCAAATAGCCCACCTTCTAGAATGGCGGTGCAATTCTGCTGGGATGGCCTTGAATTATATGTTATGGATTATTTTCCAGCCCACTGGAGGAAGTCTGGGGCCTGCGGCCACCAGGTGGGGCCGACCGGCCTATTGTGGGGCCGGCCGGCCAGGGAAATTCCCTGGCTGGGCCCACTTTTCTCCATTATCCACTCCTGCATCCAAATATTCACCAAAACCTGTGGAGTAGCATTATTCCTAACTACTATGCACAAAATCTTGGTGTTATGCATTTATTTACCGGTAGGGTGGCGGTCAAATCATGGTTTAACGACCGCCAACAACCTCCTCCAGCTCACCGAGCCCGTTGAAGTCATAGACCCCACGAAGGACTTCGGTGGCCTCCGGACGATCCACGAAGTCGCTCCAATCGAGACGGGCCTCCGACTCCCTCGCGGCTCCGGCCTCCTCGATAGGCGACTTCCCGAAGTAGCCCTTCCCCCGGCCATGACTGGGCCCGGGGTCGGCCATCCCCTTCTCCCCTCTGGAAGGCTCTTCCTCGGAGACGTCCTTTTCGATGTGAGCGCCTTCCGCTAGAGCAACAGAGTTAGTGGGACTTCCACAACCGGCAAAGCAAGAGTGATGAGAAGAGAAAACGATACCGGGAGACCGAAGGGCCGGCTCCATCGTTCCCTCGACGTCCGCCGCGAAGGAAGGCATCCCAAAAAACCCGACGTCCTCATCATCGGACTCGAGGTTCACCACCTTCTTGGCAACGCGCGGAGCCGTCGCAGCGGCAATTGCTACTCGGGCGGCGTCGTCGGTCAACTCCTCCAAGTTGGTGCCGTACCCCAAGTCCCCTGCGACAGTCGAGGCCCCGGCTCCGGAGGTGGACCTCTCGACACGCGTTTCGGCTGGCCGAGACCTCTTCGGCGCCGGTCTGCTGGTAGCCCCGGCAGCGCGTTTCGAGCCAGCCGGGACACTGCTCTCCGGAGCCAAGGGAGCTTCAGCGCGTTTCGAGCCAGCCGGGACACTGCTCTCTGGAGCCAAGGGAGCTTCGCTCTTGGCCTCCTCATCTTCCCCCTCGCCGCTGGCAGCGACGACCACCTCTCGCTCCGGCAGCTCTAGCTCCGGATACTTGATGGAGAGCACCCGATTGATGCGGGGACCCCCAACAAGCTTCACACGGCGCGAGGCCTCGTCCGGAAGGAAGGGCCCGAGAATCTCAGCGGCACCGTCCTCCACATCCTTCAGCGTCATAGCTGCACAAACCACAAGGGTCAAACTACGACAAACAACCGAAGGCAAGGGTTCACCGGAACAAACGTACCCGTGAAATCTTCGGGCTTCAAATGGACCTCCGGGTCTCCGCCCGGAACTTCAACAACGAACCTCTGCTCCCAATTACGGAGCAGAGGCCACACTCCCGCTGCGACAAACTCCTCGCAGAGGTCGCGCATCGAGAGCTTCCGCGCCACCGTCGCCAGCAACTGCACCCGGGACTCGCCGGTCCCGTCCAACTGAACCGTCGGGTACCGATGGAACAGCACCTCCGACATCGTTGACCGAAGGGGGCAGTCGTCCTCCACGCGGTAGTAAAACCACCCGGTCGTCCAGCGCCCCCAGTGCAACTTGTACGCCTTCGTCGGAACGACAGCCTCGGGGCGGGGGACGAAGGAGATGACTCCCATGGAGCCGACGACGTCCTTCCCGTCCAGCTTAAAGATTTTCTTCACGGCGTGCGCATAATGCGTCGCCGCGAAGGCACCAGCGTGCGGCCGAGACCCTTCGAGCCAAAACGCCCACTCGAAGATGCTCAGCCGTACGAGAGCGTTGACGGTGAGCTGCTGGACCTCGAGGCCGAAAAGCTCCAGCACCTCCGCCACGAAGGGGGAGCACGGCATGCGGAACCCGGCCTCGAAGAACCGCCGGTACAAAACGATGTACCCGTCCTTCGGACTAGGGGTCGTCTCCCCTCTCCTCGGTGCTTCGGCCCGGCTCCGATCCAGGAGCCCTTCGGCGGCCATCTCGTCCAGCGCCTTCGCGTCGACCGTGCTCCGGTCGAGGAACGGTGACGCTGGGTATCGGTCGTCAATACGGACGCGCTGCGAAACGCTAGTCTTCCCCTTCCGAGCCATCTCCGAAGCCAGGACGACGATTGCAAACGAAACGTGGAACCGAAGGAAGCTAAAGCAAGCGCAAACAGCGAGCGCGGCGAAGCGTGGCACTACAGCGGCCGCGGCGTGAATGAAGGTGAAAGGAGCGGGAGTGAAAACCCTAGGCGCCCGGGCGGTAAATTTATAGCCCCCGGTGAAGCGACGTGGCCGTCCGCTGAAGGATCAACGGCCGCAGATCACGCCACGCAACCCGACGCTTCACGGCGAACAAAACGGCGTTACATAAAGAGTCGCGCCGCTCAGTCAAGTAACGGCGTGTTCCAGTAAACGAGACGGCATCGCCCTGCGATTCGCGCCAAGCAATAAAAACGCCTCCAATACAGGGACTACCTTCGGCGACCACACACCTTCGGCGACCACGGTGCCGTAGCCGGCCGCTACCTCCGGGACATCGATCACAACCTCCGGCGACCACGCCCCGTCGGCGACCACGGTGCCGTAGCCGGCCACTACCTCCGGGACATCGATCACAACCTCCGGCGACCACGCCCCGTCGGCGACCACGGTGCCGTAGCCGGCCACTACCTCCGGGATATTGATGACAACCTCCAGCGACTACACCCCGTCGGCGACCATGATGCCGTAGCTGGCAGCTACCTACGGGACGTCGAGCCAACCCTCGGCGATCATCGTGCTTCCGGACGTCAACCTTCGGCGACTGCACCACCTTAGGTGGCGTCCCTTCGGTGTCGCGACCTTCGGATACATTCAGGCATCCCTTCCGCAGCCGAAGCAGACCGGACCTTCGGAGCGCCGAAAGAGGGGACGACGGGTGGACCTCCGGATGGACACAGTTTCGGCCCTACCGAAGGTGGATCTCGACTGTGTGGGGCTAGCTGTTGGGGGAGGCCCACTGTGTCCCCTCTCCCTAGCCCAAAGGCCTGGCCTGCCATGAAGCCCATCAAGGCCCAAGATGATGTATAGTATAAGATAGGCCCATGTATATTGGCCTCTGGCCCACTAGGGTTAGGGAATCCCACCTTGTAGTAAGGAAATGACCATAGTGCCCTGGAGGAAGGGCAATATGGTACTTGTAATTCTAGGGTTGTAGGGGTGTATCAGCCTATAAATACCCCCCTACCACCCTCAGGACAAGGCATTGAATACAAGCTCTTAATTACATACTTCTCTTGGCTCTTGTTTGGTCCCTTCCTAATCCTTTCCAGGGGTCCCTCACTTGTGGTAGACCCTTGGAGGATCCCCCTTTACTATTGTGGGCTTGTAACCACAACAAACCCATTCCTCCATCCCCAGCCGCCGCCACCACCACTGCCGACCTACGCTGCGCTTCTCTCACTGCACGCTTCACGAGCTAGCTAGGGTTTTGACCGGGGGTACGCCGAGAGCCTTGGCCTCCGGATCCCGCAGCGTCGCTCGCGGCCGGAACTAAAACGCACCACCTCACAATTCATTAAAATAAGAAGTGCAAAATCTTTATGTGCTTGGCAGTTTTCACCACCTCACAATTTATTGTACCACCGGTGTAATATACTCAATTAAATTGCATAGGCTGATAGGACAAAAACTGACTCCTCCGGACTTGCCACCTTGGGGATAGGAACTATAACGTCTCATTGATAGAATTGAGGTCACCTTCCCCACACAATATCCGTAAAACCGCTTCTTTCACATCCAATGCTGACACACTCCAGCCCTCGACGCTCTTCCCTCCTGGCCCAAATCACCTCCAAACCCTAGCCAGTGTTAGTGAGGAGTGCCACAAGTTTGGTCCAGTGGATAATGTCAAGGTAATGATTGATTCCACCTTGTTTGCAGGTATAGATTTTCATAGAGCACTCGGACACATAACCCCTGGTGAGGAGCTTTTCCTACCACACACGGATTGGATTTGCCAGGAAAACATATTCTAGCAAATATTTCCGAAGCAAACTTTTTGTCATTTCAATAGTGATTTAATACTATTTTGTCTACAGAAATTATCCAGATAATCCAGCTGCATCTGCTATAAATCATCAAATTCTTCCTATCATGTCCTCACCTAATGACTATTTCTAAATTTACATGTTTCTCCATGTAAGATATGTGAAAATAATCCACAGGGTGTCAATGTATCATATTGGTGAAATTGTCCCAACACCGCATATTGTCCCAACAGGAGGCACACACACGCGCGCGCGCGCGCTCGCTGTGGGGAACATCTACTTGGGTTCAGACTCCGGACAAGCCTCTGGATCTCGCGTCGCCCGCACGCGGTGGCTTCCCCGACGCTTCATCGAATACGAGGTCAAGCTAGACCAGCCGACGTTGTCGGTTGTCCTTGCTCGGCTCGTCGAAGCCAAGGTCCAGATCCGCGCGGCCCACAAGGTCGCGGGCGGCCTCTGCGACGAGCTCAGGGCGCGTGAGCGCCGTGATGTGGGTCCAGTCCGACGTCGATGCGTGGAAGCGCAGGGCCACCGCGGGTGAGGCACAGCTCAAGGCCCTGAACGAGCTCGAATGGCGCCTGGGCATGGACAAAACTCAGCAGGCAAGCCTCCACGGCGAGGCAAGAGGTAAGCACCATGACCCTGCTGTGGCAAGCGAGATGGGTCTGCAGCACGGGTCAGGTTTCTTGTTTCTATAGTCGTAACGCTTTAGGCAGATCGATCCAGCCAACGGGGATGATAGCACGTCCCCTACATGCCATCACCACCGAGTTTTCAGATTTTATGCTGGTACTAAATGTGTGTAATGGTGAAGATTTTCTAAAAAAAAATGAAGGTCAATCCCTCTTCTTGAAAAAAAAAAGTTTATTCTCCAAGAGTGTAGTAGAACGATTTTTTTTTTTTGTGAGTCATTTATAGTTCTAAGGTACATGATGAGCCCATGTCTGCTTCTATATTTTCAGCTGACATTTATGAAGATCCATGCAATTATTCATCTGTGAATGATCCTTTATCTATTAAGTTTGGCTCTCTCCCTATTGCTGTGCAACAAGAGATGACTGAGATGACATGGTGCAGGAAATTGATTGTGGGAGCTGATTTATTTTTTCCCTGTAATGGTTTCCCTGGCTGTTTTTCTTGACGGTTTTCCCACAGGGTTAATTGCCTTTGTATTTCCTTGATGGTATTGGCCCACAAGGTATTCCGGTTTCCAGTAGTTAGAAGGAAAAAAAAAAGAAGACGATAAATCAAAGCTATATGCTTTCAGATCGGTTCCATGCATACTGTGGCTAGCTACGGGATAACTTCAACTGATTTGAGAGCTAAGTATGAGGAAGAGCCGAGCTGCCTTATTATTTTATTATTCTTTCACATATGTGATCTTATTGGCAGTGTACTGGAGTCTAGTTACGTTATTCAGGTCTGAGCCGGACTTTATTTATTGATCGGGTCGAGTCATTGGTCTAATCTGTTTCAAGTTTGGCAAGCCTGCTTGCTATAATGCCTAGGGCTCATTATCATTTGGCAAAGTTTGCTGATGCACACACTTCATTGCTGGTATCATTTTGTATTGTGGGTTTCCGCCTGGAACTGGGAGATTCCCATCTCTTATCAAGAATTGAAGGTGACCTTCATGGTTGCGCGGCTTGGATTCCTGCAGTGGATCCTCCTTTCTTTTTCTTTTTCTTTTTCTTTTTTTTTTTGTGCGAAAAGTGGATCCTCCTTTCTTGATCGTGACCAATTCTTGGCATGGGTGGGAGAAATCAAAGTCTCTCGGTTTGCATTTGCTGCTAGTATTTTGTAAACCGTATTTGTCTCTGTTGGCTACTGAGTGACTGCTGGTCGCTGGTTGATTGGAGTCACTTACTGCGAAATCACAGTTTACTGGTTGATTGTTACAAAAGGATCTTGATCCACATTGGTTTATACCAAAGTTTTAAATCTCCCTCTATAGCCGCCGCTATCTCCTGCTTTTTAAGGCAATGCACCGCTATTTGTTTTCATGTACCATTTAACCGCTATGTTCTGCTATAGCTCGATTTAGCCACGCCTTACTCACATACTTACTTTTATAAATGTGTTAAACGAGTTTGGTGGTGTGAGTCATACGTGGGTCGGGAGTAGCACAACTGTGTTAGGTGATGATGATGGGATAGGATGGATTGAGGGCAAGGCCACTAGTGAGTTGTTGACAGTGTGGTAGTCCCCTAGTGTGGGAGACATGCATGCAGATATGTGAAAATCATCCACTGGGTGTCATATTGGTGAAATTAACAAACCAGAAAGATGTTGCCAAAATGCATAGAGAAGATGAATGGAAGATGGTAAGTGTTTTCTTTTTCATTGTATTTTCAATGTAGGATGTTAGCACAATGTTGAAATGGAAATGTTGGCTTGCATGTCCCGTTTGTTCACACCACATGAACCTTGATTGTATCAGATGCCTCACTGATTATTCAGTTAACAAAAAAATAGTCATCTGGATATCAGCTACCTCTAGTTTAGTCATTTTCATGGATTGATATGTACTAACAATAAAAGAAAATAATCCTTCCTTGCAGATTTGGTGGGCGGCAAGTCCAAGCAAGCGAAGATGATGGTTCAGTTAACCATATTCTGAGCCATTTGCAACGGTTGTGATGTTTGTACTGGCATATATCTGATCATACGGTTGTATGGTCAAGGAGGTGAAACATTACTCCGGCCTCTGGTCGTCAGCAGAAACCAACTGCTGATACAACTGGGCGCCCTATTAATGTGATGTGAGAAAATCATCTAGCCAAGAGTGTTTCAATTTCTGCACTCCCATTACCTGTGTTTGAGAACATTTTGTCACTATTTGAAATGTACGTATATATGTGTTTGGCGTTCATATTATCTGATTGTCGCACCTCAATGCAAGAATAAAATAATGCAGAAGCTACAAAAATACACATTGCTGAGTGTCAACGTGTACACTTGGCAAAGAGGCCCCTTTGCCGAGTGTTTTTCACACTACACTCGGCAAACAAAATTTCAATTGATTTTTTAAAGCACTAAATTAATTTAAATCAAAAAGTTTGGAACTACAAAGTTGTATAACTTCTCAACATATGCACTTCTTATTTTGGTATTTTTTTCATTCGACAAAAGCGCTAGTAAATTTGTTCACGAAATCTACGCCATGAAGAGAGATGTTTTCAATTTGTGAACAATGTTACTACTATTATTTTGAATAAAAAAATTCAAAATAAAAGTTGTAGATCTTCATAAGTTACACAACTTTGCTGTTGAACATCTTTTAATTTGAATTAATTTTTTCAACGAAAAAACATTTGAATTTCTAAAATTTGAAAAATTGAATTTTGAAATGATCTCGGATGACGAAACAACCAAAATGAAAGTTGTAGATCTCAAAAATTTATGAAACTTTGCAGTTGACAACTTTTTTATTTGAAATCATCTTGACAACTAAAACTTAGTTTGAAAGAGTTCAAATTTGAAATTCAAATTTTGTAAACGACCTCGGATGGAGAAACGACAAAAATGAAAGTTGTGGATCTCAAAAAGTTATGAAACTTTGTAGTTGACAACTTTTAAATTTGAATTTGTTTAGGTCCTCACACAATCACTTGACACTTGGTTTAGTATAATATGTGTAGAATCAAAACTGGATATGGGTACATGTGATGTTGTGGTGTATTGATAAAGGGGCTCCACACGCAAAGGAGAGGTTGTGGGTTCCAATCTCACCGGCCGCGTAGCTCGGCTCGATGTGAGCTCGAACAAGCTCTAGCTCGGCTTCACAAGGCTCGTTCGATGCGATGGAGGTCGATGCAATGATGAAGACAGAAGAGCCTGGCTAGCTGCAGACAGCAGACAGTGGAGAAGCTGCGACAACCGCAGCTGCTAGCTGTGGCCTGGTTGGATGAGTGCGGATAAGAAGCGACCGCAGTTGCTAGCATTGTGATTTTGGGGATTTTTCTATTTCCCCCATGCTGCTTGTGTCTGTGTGAGCAGCACGTCGGTGTGGTTTTGGACCCCACCAAACATGGGCCGGAGCGCTGGACACTAGACAGTGAGAGTTGGCAAAGAAAATAAATTTGGGTGGAGCATCGAGGGAAGAGACAATCTGTCTGCATTCAAGGTTTGCCTGGGAGCTTCAAACTCGCTCGCCACCGAGCTTTATCGAGCTACTGAAGCTCGAGCTCGATAGGCTTGCGAGCTTAAGGACATGCTCGGGCCTGGCTCGTTGTGGTCATGAGCCGAGCTCGAAGAGCATTTAGCGAGTCGAGTTCGAGAGGCATGCGAGGCTCGAGCTTTTTTGACAGCCCTAACTTAGAAGAAGATGTTGTGTCACATTTTAGTAATAGCAGATCGAGTGTGTGATAACAGTGCCCTGTTATGGGCTGTAGTGAAATGGCGTAACAGTACTACTTTTAAGGAATGTTATTTGCTTAAACTAGATCAAGTGAAGACATGGAAAACGGAAACTGCAGAGAAGACATGGGGCACGCGCAACTGCATTTGTAGACTCTCCATAGATTTAATTTAAGCATTTGATAAGATCACATCAAAAGTGTCTTTTCATCGGAACTATCTGGCATTTATTTATTTGAATGGTGTGAAACAGAATAATGTGCTGAAAAACATTGTAATAATTAGGCTTTAGCCTCTTGCGAGATGCTTTTACCAGTAATCAAAACAAATAATATCTATGTTGGCGGCACACACGATCCTGTTTCTTAATATATAAAAAATATAAAATATTGATTCCATTTGAGTTTGGCCTGCAATATTTCATTATTTTGGGTGAACATACACGCATGCATCTTTCTATCTTTTTTGCGAGTATGCATCTTTTCTATCTACATTTCAACAAATTCTGAATTTTATTTCATTTCAGTTAATTGAAACTTCAAAATTTTGTGACTTTTATGAGTAGTCACAGATCTAGAATTTCCTCTAGTATTGCCTGGAATGCACTCTCCTTTTATGCATAATTATTTCTACCATGAAGTATGTGTGTATTGTTTCATACTGCATTCTGTGTGCCACATTAAATTCCACCATGATTTCTTGCATGTCCATGATTGGTCCGCTAGTTTTCAAGGGCTGGGGGCTGAAAAGTAATACTTGAAAATATATTTATCATGTAGTCATACTAATTAGTCTAGCTAGCTTCGTGCTGGCAGTAAGTTCTCATAGCCTTTGCTAGGTAGACGTTTGAAAAATTCTATTTACATCTCGACAGTTCAACATGCGTGGAGCTTATTGAGCTTGGTTATATGTATGTAGTAGAAACTGCTGGCCATTGCTACCACAAAATGAGGCTCCAGCAACAGCTTTCACCTAAGATTCGACTTCTCTTATAGTCTCCTCGCACTTCCAGCAGCCCCGGCACCTTTCCATTATCGTAAATCCCAACCGTCCCAGTCCCAAACCTCAGCCGAAGCCCTAGACACTAAGGAACCCATGTTTATGAATCCAGCAAAGCCGCAAGCTCTCGCTGCCACCCTGTGCATGTGCTCGCAGTGCGATTCTGTTCAATGATTGGTGGCCAATAATACCCCTCTAAAGATCGATGCTGGTCAGAGTACGGACATCTTGCAATGCAAAGTTGTGACACTCCTCTGCCCCTCGCACACTTCAATCTCGCAAAACCTCACCCGACCCAAATCCCAAGCAAGCTATATGATATTTTCTGTTCATATGGCATAGATGCAGCATGTAATTATTTTGTTCAAGTACGCACCCCATCTTTCTGTTGCTGAAGATTTATTTGCTAGCGGTATGTCTGTAATTATTTAACTAACATTTGGTTGTAGTTATTTTACAGTCTTTAAGGTCAACGACAGCTGATGTCGGGAGGATTATACGTCGGGAGCACTTAAGTAGTCAAGGCTTAAAGCAATAGCGCATTAGGTTATCAGTCACTTCACCATTTTTCGAAGCATGTTTTTCTGTGAGTACTCCATGAGTTTCGAACAAATTGTTTTTAAATGAATTGCCTTGTTTTCCTACCCCAAACGCATTCTTATTTATAATGTTTCTGCAGAGGCCTGCACAGAGTTTTATGCTGCAAAGCACTCTTCAATGAACAATCTCTGTGGTAGTCTAGATTCAATTGCATGGGCAAAAGAGCCATTCAATGGGACATCAGGGCCTTTCGATCTGGGAAGGTGTGAATTGTAAATGTCACGCAAAGGGTGGAACTCTGTGTTTGAACTTCAATGCAGTCACAAAAAGTGAATAAGGAAACTTTAATGCAAATTTGTGCATTTAGTGTATTTGATGTGTGATCACGCGCTATGACACTAGTACTTTCTTTGCGGCACCAAAATTTGTGCATTTAGTGTATTGGGACACCACAGCAACACGCTCAATTTTTCAAAACTTACCCATGAGAGTCTATTTGGCTCTATGATCAAGGAATGTGTATGGAATGAACATTCATTAAAATAAAGAGAATTAACTTTTAGCTTTCACATTATCAATATTACTATCTTTTAGAGTGGGAACTGGGAATTTTGAAAATAGGGCTAGCACCTTTCTCTATGGGAAAGCAGAGGTTTGTCGAGTGCTAGAAGCACTCAGCAAAGGCCCAAATACACTCGCCAAAAGGCAAACAACACTCGGCAAACAAAAAGTCGGCAAAGACTAATTTTTTGAAGGACACTCAGCAAGCACTTTGCCAAGTACCAAAACCGACACTCGGCAAACAATTTTTGGAAATAATTAAAAAAACACACGTTGCCGCCTTAGCCGCCGCCACCACCACGCCACCCAGTCCGGGCCACCGCGCCACAAACGCCGGCAACCACACACGCTGGCCACCACAGCGCCGCCGCCGCACATGCCGCACCACCGGACCGCACAGGCCAAGGTCGCTGCCGTGCCGCCCGCCTGCCCTACCGCACCGCCTGCCACTAGCCGGGGTCGCCGCGTCGGCCGGGGTCGCTCCCTGCCGCGCCACCAGCCCGCCCAGGTCCCGCCTGGCCGGGGTCACGACCTGGCGCTGGGCACCACCACCACCCCTCGTCGGCCTGGAGATGCCGCCTCCACCGCAGCCCCTCTCCAGTCTGGAGATCGAGAGATGAGAGAGAGGTGGGAGGCCGGTGGAGTTTATTTGCATTGTGAGAGGAACGGATCCGGGTGGTCACCATTGGACCAATGGGAGGTCACGATTTTGATCAGTGGATAGCTGACGTGGCTACACAATGAGAGCCCCCTTGTAACAAAATTTTAGATGGCGAAACAATTTCAAATGAAAAACTTGTCAACTACAAAGTTTCATAACTTTTCGAGATATACAACTTATTTTTTTTACTTTTTCTCCATCCGCGATCGGTTGAAAAATTCAAATTTTAAAATTTGAGAAATTCCAATTAATTTTCGTTGACAAAATTAATTCAAATTAAAAAGTGTTCACCTATAAAGTTGTATAACTTCTGAAGATGTACAACTTTTATTTTGGTCATTTATTCATCTGACATAGTAGTAGTAACATTCTTCACAAAATCTATATCTTGAGAAGTTATACAAATTTGTAGTTGAAATTTTTTTAATTTGAATTAATTTGTCAACGAAAAGTAGATTTGAATTTCTCAAATTGGAAACTTTGCCAAGTATTTTTTTTCTATAGCACTCGGCAAAGACCTTGTTTGCCGAGTGCCGGAAAAACACTCGGCAAACACTCATTTTTGCCGAGTGTTTTCTTTTTCACTCGGTAAAGTGCTCTTTGTCGAGGATATTTATTTTGCAAGTGTTTTTTGTTTGGCCCTTGGCAAAGAACTTGTTTGCTGCGTGTCCGAATTAAATACGCTCGGCAAAGAGCTTGACACTCGACAAACGTCGGGTTTCCGGTAGTGTTTCTCCAGGGCAGAACGTAATTACGCTTGATTGACATAATTATCCTACATTGAATTTAGGCAGGAATGGGTTACTGTTGATGAACTAACGGGCCACCAGGGAACCTTCATCCATCTATGCTACACTGCGACAAGCTCCCGCTGCCATACGTACATGCTTGCTAGCTACCCTTATCTCTCCCGCTGCTACACCATATATACATGCTCGCTAGCAATTTACGACTCCAGCCACCACTCAGCGTGCTCCTTCACCTCCGTCATCACCAAAAAATGGACAAGGAGGCCAAGGGTAGCAAGGGATCGCACGCTCCTTCGCCTCCATCATCACCGAAAAATGATAAGGTGACTGAGGGGAGGAACACCCACTGCTGTTCCCTACTTCGGAGACGGGCGGTGTGACATCACTGGCCGCCACTAGACATGCTTCACCTATGGCGGTCGGCATGACATCACTGGCCGCCACTAGACATGCTTCACCTGTGGCCGTCGGCGTGACATCGCTGCGTCCGCCACTGATGTTTGAAGCAGCAGCGTAAGAACCGAAACCAAAGCATCCTAGGCTCACGAAAGAAGAGGGGAAGGAAGAAAGTGAGGCGTGTACCAGCGATAAGAAAGCGGCGCCGGAGGGGACACTGTTGCATCATCCTAAGCATGAGGTCACCGCACGGCAGAAGATGTGTGGGGCCAAGCCCAACTAGGTGAGAGCGGAAAAGGACCCAGGGGCAAAGAATATGCGCGTGATTTTCCAAATCAGGCACACTCGACTCGATCCTGCAGCCGCCATACCCTAGCTAGCTAGCTAGCAAAGCCCTCCAGCTGCCATGGCCTCCTCCAGATCCCACGGCCAGGGCTCGAGCGTCGGCCCCCCCCCACGGCACCAGCGCCGTCGATCCCGAGCTCGCTCTCATGCCGGCGCGCACACACACACAGAGGCAGGCACACACACGCGCGCGCACACACACAAGTGAAAGAGGCGAGATGATATGTTATACTTCTGATAGTGAGTGTTAATCCATTATCAACGTGGCCAGCGTGCAAGCCGACACCGTCATGGAGGAGGGGCTACCTGAGGCAACCTGAAAGGCAGCTTCATGCAGCAGGTATGGTCACTCATAGGATATGTGATTCTGAATTCTTGAGAGGTGTGATTAATTCTATAAAAGAAATGCGCGCTTTCACTAGTTCTCAGTTATGGGATGGGAAGGCAATACCCAAGATACTTGGGCAGGAGAGTGTCCACTGAATTTCAATTTCCTGATTTGTTTCAAATAGCTAGAGACCAGCAGGTCACAGTGAATGGGGTTTTGAGTGGGGATAGTATAAACTGAGGGTTTGAATTTCTGGCTGGTCTTTGTGTTCAACGGAGAAAACTATGTTCTGAAGTGGAAAGGTAAGAATGGAGATTACTCAACTAGTGTATAAATGGGTTAAGAATGGGGGTTATCACAATTTCCAAGTATAGAATGAGAATATGAAGTACAGTATACCTTATAGGATTAAGATTTTCTTTTGGGTAATGGCTCATGGTAAGACTCTTTACTCCAGATCAGCTGCTTATATGGGCATGACAAGGGGAAAAAATCTGTAGCTTTTGTCAGAACAGTCAATAGGGCTCCTTTTTTTTAATATGTTGTAGCTTTACATGGATGGCATAGTCGAGTTCAGATAGGAGTGTGCGAAAGAGTTCCTACTAGCACAGGAGATTGGGTAGAAGTAGGGCTGTCAACGAGCCGAGCTCGAGCGAAAGCTCAAGTTCGACACTTACCCGAGCTGAGCTCAAACTAGCCTGAAATTCCCGTCAAGATTGACGGCGAGTTCGAGCTCGGCTCGATGGGAGCTCGAACAAGCTCTAGCTCGGCTTCACAAGGCTGGTTCGATGCGATGGAGGTCGATGCAATGATGAATACAGAAGAGCCTGGCGAGCTGCAGACAGTGGAGAAGCTGCGACAACCGCAGCTGCTAGCTGTGGCCTGGTTGGATGAGTGCGGATAAGAAGCGACCGCAGTTGCTAGCATTGTGATTTTGGGGATCTTTCTATTTCCCCCATGCTGCTTGTGTCTCTGTTAGCAGCACGTGGGTGTGGTTTTGGACCCCACCAAACATGGGCTGGAGTGCTGGACGCTGGACAGTGAGAGTTGGCAAAGAAAACAAATTTGGATGGAGCATCGAGGGAAGAGACAAGCTGTCTGCATGCAAGGTTTGCCTGGGAGCTTCAAACTCGCTCGCCACCGAGCTTTAACGAGCTACTCGGGCTCGAGCTCGACAGGCTTGCGAGCTTAAGGACATGCTCGGGCTTTTGGCTCGTTGTGGTCTTGAGCCGAGCTCGAAGAGCATTTAGCGAGTCGAGTTTGAGAGGCATTCGAGGCTCGAGCTTTTTTGACAGCCCTAACCTAGAAGAAGATGTTGTGTCAGATTCTAGTAATAGCAGATCGAGTGCGTGGTAATAGTGCCCTGTTATGGGCTGTAGTGAAATGGCCTAACAGTACTACTTTAAGGAATGTTATTTGCTTAAACTTGATCAAGTGATGATATCTACTATGGACTATATATATTAAACTTTGATCTGTTTTGTTAAAAGCAGGGAAAAAGGAAACTGCAGAGAAGACATAGGGGCTCGGCTTCTGAAGCTTTACTTGGGAGATTATCCACAACATGTGTTGGCAATACCGTCCGTGGATAACGAGTAATTCATTAATATAAAGTAGCCAGCTCTGGAGGGATGCTAGTGTGACTGTTAAGTGTTCTTCAAAGTGAGGTGGTAAATTCTGGGTGTAAAAGACTTGTGAGAATGGCAAACAGATGTGTTGTACTTGTGACCTGGATTCTTTCCGTGATACTTCTGGTAATGCTGTTGTGATGCTTCTGGTAATGCTTTGCTCAATAGGAGATGTGTGTTCAGTGTTATCAGTATGTTACTGATGTGGGAAATAACAGGTTTACTAGACATGTATGGGATTCTTATGAGTCTATGATAAATATGATAAGACAGTTTCCTTCAAAAAAAATATGATAAGACAGAGGTTAGATGTCATACCATCTAATCGTTGCATGTACAAGAAGAATACAAATGCGGCAAGAGGAGAAAGAGTGCTCCCTCCCCATCCCAATCACTCTCCTCTCCCTTTTTTGTTCCCGTTGAACATGAGTATGAGTATGACGAGAAAGTGACATTCATCTCAGTCAAATTTTTGTGACTCTTATGAGTTGTTACAGGTCTAGAACTCCTCTAGTAGCGCCTTGCACTCTCTTTTTACGCTTACGTCTTTTTACTATGAAGTCTGTATATGGTTTCATACTACAGCCCGTGGACCACATGAAATTCCACCATGATTTTTTGCATGCTCTGATTGGTCCATTATTTTTAAGGGCTGGGTTCCGAATCGTATTAGTTGAGAAACCGGTAGTTATACTAGTTGATCTAGCTTTGATCTTGCTATAAGTTAGTTTAGCATAGCCTTTGCCAAAGAGAAGTTTGAAAACTTCTCTGTACATATGATGGTTTAATCGTGAATGGGGCTCGTTGAGCTTGGTTATAAGAATGGATTAGAATGTTGGGCCATCTATTTATTTACAAAAGGAGAGCCTCCACCATGTTGTTGCCTAGATAAAAAATAGCCTACTAATGGACTATTCTCTTCTATACAAAGAAACGGAGCTCTCCTGCATTTTCGAGAAAAAAATTGCCTAGAAATTCTCAAGAAAAAAAGAAAGCATCCAGCCCATAATCCCCCCTTCATTGTTTAGTCCACACATAAGTGTTGAACCATAAGTGAATTGCCCACCTTTCCCCATCAGCTTAGGCTTTTGGGTGAACTGGTTGAATGTCAGCTTAGGCTTTTAGGTGAACAGGTTGGTGCATGCAACTTAACATGGTATCGAGCCAGAGGTCTCGAGTTTGAATCCTGGCTGGCGCGATTTATTAAATAAATTGCAGCCCACTCCAATATTCCACGTTTGCGGCCTGAGGGAGCCTGCACGTGAGGGGGAGTGTTGGAGTATAAGTGAATTGCCTATCTTTCCCCATCAGTTTAGGCTTTTAGGTGAACTGGTTGGTGCGTGCAACTTAACATAGTATCAGAGCCAGAGGTCTTGAGTTCAAGTTCTGGTGACCGCATATTCCGCTGCGCCGCTCTTATTTCCACGTTTGCGCCCACGAGAGCTGCACGTGAGGGGGAGTGTTGAACTATAAGTGAATTGCCCACCTTTCCCCATCAGCTTAGGCTTTTGAGTGAACTGGTTGGTGCATGCAACTTAACAATCGCCTCCTTTTTCCTCACGGTCCCGGTCTTCCCAGAACCATGACATCGCTAATGCATGTCCTCGATCTTTCTCCCCTTCAATAGAGCACACATGGCTGCCTGCCAAGACCTATGCCCACATATCTCCATGCCACCACCAAGGCCTGCCCCATGTCACACAACCGTCTTCCATCCAACATGAGGAGAAGCCAAAAGCTCCGAGACTCCAAGATCTGCAAGGACGTCATGAACGATCTTGACATGATGAACTTTCTCATCCCCAAGGGATTCATCAATGCCTTCAACAAGCGTGGTGTATGGCATCCAGAGTCCTCATGATCTGGCAGCCGTAGCAAACTTATGATCAGTGTCTGTACTGGGCTGTTCTGTATGAGGGCATCAGACTGGGAACTAGAGGACAAGCAAGAACCTTCAACAGAAGTAACAAGAAGCAACGACGTGTGGAACTCCTGGTTATCAGGGATGGACGAGTGTCTCCTCCAGGCAACATCAGTGCATAGGAAACACAAACCAGGATAATGCATGATGAGGTTGCTGAAGGCAGAAAATCTGTCGCAAAGGGAGTAATGCTACGTCTCCTTAAAGTTTTACAAGATTCCAACAAAATGCTAACGTGTCATTGAATTTATAGCAAGTGTTGCTGACGCATGAGTGAATATATAGCAAGTGCCTCCTTGAATAAATTGTGCAACCAACCATGTTTCGCTATTTCAGCAGAATTTACATAAAACCTTTTTATAGGTGTAGCACTGTTCTCGCAAAAGGGATATGTTCGGTTAAAGAGATAACCAAATAATTCTTCTCTTATGTACATCCCTACCTTTCCACGGAAACATAGCAGCAGTTTGGTTATCTCATGCAGTTCCGATGTATAATTTGGCTTGGTTCTAAAAAACAGATACTTTATTTGCACAAACAAATTACAAATCAAAACTACTTTAGTTTGTTATTAAAGTACAAAGATTCCAGGATGAACATTCAAATACTACTTGCATGGCTCCTGCAGTAGTATCAAGACTAGGAACACAAGAGCTCGATTTCTGCTTTACATTACTGAGTCTGTATATTCTTTTAGACCAAAGCAGATGCTTCACTTGTGGTACCAATATTCTTCTATTTAGTATATTCTTTCCAATGATTTAAATTAGGTTGACAATATCCTGGGTCACATATGAAGCAGGCTTATAAAAAAAATCGAGTTCCTTCCAGTACAACGGACTGAATTCAACAATCATTTCGATGAAGCTTTTCCATGGCTCCAGAGAAGATTTAGGGTGCGGGAGTTTTCACAGATGGATTTTCGGGCACCAGTGTATTCCCCACACTTAAAAGGGATGCCCTTGGTGGTGACCATTCCAGATGCTGGGTTGTGACACTGGGATCTGGCGAGGCCCTGACAGTAGCACCGGAGTCATGAGAGGTAGGAAGGAGGTGGGCAGGGGTGGCAGCATGAGAGCTCAAAACAAAGTGGCCAGCTGTCATGGAGCCGAACCCAGTTGTTGGAATGCTACAATCCAAAGGATCAAGAAGTAATGCTAGCCGTCTGATAAATACAGCCGAATTTCATGAATTAAAAAGAATACTCTATGACCTCCAAAATTCTGAAAATTTAGGAGCGGCTTGTCTTATGCCAATATGATAAGGATGACTGATGAGGCATGCGCTCATGTTAGCAGTTTGTTCAAGATGACGATGCCACGTCATAAAGGCTGTTTTATGACGAGGCATGCTCATTTTGTACAAACTACTTACACCACATGAGATGCCTGATCCCTAAGACATTGGTCTAAGAGACTAAGACAAGTCTCCCCTTATGGTAACAAACGAGCCATAAGCATAGATTCGACAGCGGGCACCGCTCTGCACCTTGTAAAAGTAGGCCCAGGACACGACCGGAATGAACGCGCACAGCCTGTGCCCTTGGTGCGGTCAAGACTAGTATATTGCTCCATGGAGACGAGGTGCTAAACAAATGTAAACATGGACATGGTCAGGACTAGCTTGGTGGCTATGACCATATCTACATTGGTTTGGTACTCTGTCCATGAAGCAGTACCTGTCGTGGCCACACGAGGGGCATAGACTGTTGGCGTCCATGGGGGTCGCATTCTGGGTGTACTTCTACAAAGTGCATATTGGCAACAAAAAGGAGGACCTCCGCACAATAAGCATATTGCTTCTCATGTGAAAGCAAAAACATGACATGAAAGATAATTAAACAAATTGATCCATAAAAGCCCCATGTTTCTAAGGTAGAAAGATGTAGCATATATAGATGTCAATTCAAAGTAGATCGGGAACAATTTTGCGGCCTTTGAGAATATGCTCTAGAAAGGAATAAATAAGTCCAATTAATTAACGGTACAAGCTTGAAACTCCAAACAGGATATCTTCGCCATAGTGTAGCGGTAACACCGGGAGATGAACAAGACATACTGGAATTGGACAGAGCAATACAGATGAGGATGGAGAAGGATAAACTGACATTTACTTTGGAGCACTACGGTATCGCTCATATTTACTACACAAGAGCAATTTGATAGAGGGATCGACTGGACTAGTGCTATTTATAGCCGGGGGGCTAGCCAGAGGATATAGATGCCACGACCACAGTGACGTGTATTGTGTGTCGTTAGTGAGAAAGTAAAGGGCACTTCTAGTTTTTATCATTGCCGTACAATGAGCAAATCCTATGTGAAGATAATTATTTATCTGCTTGGTAGTTATTTTAATTTTCATTGTTCAAAGTTTACCTATTGGTGATATATAATGTCTTAGTGTTGGCTAAGATAGTTATACGTACCCATCTCACACTGGTGGATCATATACTATTCTACTTTACTATGAAGAAACTTTTTCTTCACAACCAGATAAAAACTAATCACATATTATAAGTATAGGTCAATGCCATTTTTGAAGCACATTTTTTGAGGGCTTCTTTGTAACAATTTCCCTCTATAATGTGGTTATTCTCGACAACCTTTTTTGCTAGGCAGTTGAACTACTCCCTCCATTTCAAATTACTTGACGTTTTTGACTTTTGTAAATCACGTCTGACCACTCGTCTTATTCAAAAAATTTATGCAAACATCATTTATCTTGTTATGGTTTGTTTTATCATTAGAGATACTTTAAGCATGATTTATTTGTTTTTATATTTGTATAAATTTTTTAAATAAGACGAGCAGTCAAACATGATCTGAAAAAGTCAAATGTGTCAAGTAATTTGAAATGGAGGTTGTAGTTGATAATAACCATACAACGCGGACTCCAGCAAATAAAATCCTTTTTTACTGTTTCAATTAAAAATGGTTCATTTAAGTTCATGCAGACAGTACCCGCCCTCGCGGCATGAAACACACGGTCCTGTGCATTACTTTTGTGCCGGGCACGGTTCATAGAGGATCGCCATCCCACGGTTTGATCAAGGGCTGTTTTGTTTCAGAAACAAACCCAGTGCTCCTGTGTTGTCGAGACCACTCATCGTAAAGGCACTTTCCATCCGAAACAACACAGACCATCTCGCATTGATTCATGTGTACACAATCAACAGTGTCACGTACACGTGTACTGCTGTCTAGCAAACTTCCTTTTCTAGGCAAAGCGTGGACGGCGTTTGGCGCCACCGGCTTTCCGTTGCGCCACCGGACAAGAATGGTCCACACACATGCGCGGAGAGCCGGAGACGTGCGCGCTCCTGGTGAACGCGCCCACCCGGGTGAGTCAGCGTTGCATGGCGTACGCGCCACGCGCGGCGAGGGATGGTGATCACCATCGATCACGATCAGGTGAGGATACCGCACGTGGTGAGCACCACCGTCGATCGCGTGCTTGCGTGGTCCACGGCTGGACCGACCCATCGTCGTGCACCGTCAGTTCGTGCACAGCGTGCACACCGTCAGTGCTTAGATATGGCATCCATCAGTTTTCTTCAGAAAGGATATACCACTACATCATCCACCAGCCAGGCGGACACGTATCTGTGCGTGGAGTGTTGGTGATAGAATTTGATAGTAGAGTAGAGATGGATCACAGCCGCTTTGGATGCGTTTCCAACGTACGAGCCGTGTTTTGCATGAAGCTCGTGCTCGGCACCGCTTGCTTCACTGAGTTGACTTGGGAATTGAGATCACTCCTGAGATGGCTTTCTGTTCGGATTGCCCCCCTCGCAAAGATATATATATTCTTCGTCGTTTGCGTGGGCTGATTGAGCCTCTCCGATCGGTAACCATCGAGAGCCTCGGCGTGGTTTGCATGTAAACTCGTTGCTTGATCGGACAGTTTGTGGCGCACGAGGACGACGACGAGAGAAGACGAGGCCCCGTACGTCTGGTTGCCCTCGTCGCGTCGTGCGGCGCGGCAGGGCCTGCTGCCACGCCACGGCATTTTGGCTGCACCCGGCCGCTTTCCGTTGCGCCACCGGACAAAGCCCACCAGCACCTGCAGTCCCCCGGCACCGTGCATGCGCGGAGGGCCAGAGACGTGCGTGTTGCTGGTGACTGCACCCGCTCACGTCAGTCAGCGCTGCGCTAAGCATCTGTCTGGGTTGTGCATACCCATCAGTCCATCACTAGTCGTACAACATATTTGAAGCTTAAGTCTGAGGGCCCTTATAGCGCTTTGGCTTCGTCGTGCCAACAAAACAATGATAGAAGAGCCAAAAATTTGCAATAACATTACTCAAATTACAAATTGTTTATTCATCTTGTACATAGGCATTATTTCATTTACAATGACATCAACAAACACTGAAACTATACGACGGATACTTATGTCTATACTGGATACACACTTCATGTATGCTTATTACATACTTCATATATTCCTTACCTCGCAGGTAGATCTGGCTAGCTAGCTAGCCCAACACAAAGTCCTGGATGATGTCGAAGTACGGAAACTCACCGAGTGAGTCTTTGTCATCGCTCATCGCGTTATCCATGTCGTTGTTAGAAGGGTAGCCTGGCGCCGGTTTGTGGTCCACGCACCGGTCCGCCGCGCATAGCCCATAAGCGCCTGCAACATGGTAGCCGCAGCAGCGCGACGACGACGTCCGGGGGAGAAGACGACGACGAAGCAGCAGATGAAGACGACGAGGAAGAGCCAGAGGAAGATGAGGACCACGAAAAAGAAGAAGCATCGTCTTCATCTGTCAAGGAGATCCTGCGCATCCCCGACCTCGTCTGCAGCATCATGGCATCACGTTGAGGCGGAGGATGAGCAGGGAGAGCGAGGACGGGCGGCGGCGCCAGGATGCGCGGCGGGCCACGGAGCAGCCCCGACAACATCAGCTGCTGCAGGTCCACAAATGGCACTCTGTCACCCGCACTCCGGCGCTGGTAGGAGAAGTGCGCGAAGAAGCAGGTCTTGCGCTTACACAAGGGGCCGCTGTTGCACATGCTGGTGCGGAAGGAATCCTGGTGCAGCCACACCTCAAAGACGGCGTGCGCGTAGGGGCAGGTGCGGCCGCGGACGCAGGTGGGCGGTGCGCCCGTGCGGTACCTCTTGTGGTACTTGCACGAGGCGAGGTAGTCGGGGCAGGGCTCTGGGAGGTAGGAGTGCGTGCGCGGGTCGCTGCGGCGCGCGCGCTCCCCACGGTGCCAGTATGGGCACTCCTTCCAGTCGTGAGCCCCTGACTGTGGGCATCGCTGCACTTTGAAGAAATGGACCCAAAATGCGACTGGCATGGACGCCCACAGCCGGTGCTCCTGGTGCGACCACTCCGACGAGCACCGTTCCATGCCAAGGGGGTAGCAAAGCAATGTAGACATGGAAATATGACCACGAAGCTTTGCAATATCGCCTAATGCTAACACACACTTCTGTACCACCGCTGGATCACTAGACTAGATTAATTAATTGCTTGCCACGCCCATGTACAGAGCGTGCACGCAGCTAGGGGATGCACGAATCAACAGAAGCTAATTAATTAAGCCATGGGATGATGATTCACTTGTGTTCTGGTTGGGTTGTGGCTTGTGAGTAGTGATCGATTACTACTTGGGATTTTATTTGGCTCCGATGCTTATGAGTTTGTAGATGTGAGTTTCCAAGTACCAGGATGCACATATTTATAGGGTGGAGTATTCGTCACGATGCGAGGTGGCCTGTTTTGTTTCGTATATACTTTAAGAGACTTTTTGGTGCGGATATGTTTAGTGACATTGGAGTATATCTGCAGCTAGACACTGATCCTCTAAAGAGACTTTGAGTGAGGAACCATACAAATCCATGTCATTCTAAGGTGGTCTTATGCCAATCTCATGGTGTATTTCTTCTCATACGATAGATCTAGCATGTATGACAATATAAAGTAGATCTGGTACGAGTTCGTAGGATTCGAGAATATGATCTAGAGAGGAATAAATAAGTCACGTAAAATAAAATAATTACAGGTTCATGCTCGAAACTCTAAATAGGATATCTTCGCCATAGTATAGCAACAACACCGGGAGATGAGTCACTACGGAAATCCCTCCTTTGCCGAGTGCCAGGGGCACTCGGTTTACACTCGGCAAAGCCTTTGCCAAGTGTAACACTCGGCAAAGCGCACTCGGGGACGGGGTGCTCGGTAAAGACCCCCTTTGCCGAGTGTTTTCCGCGATTTGTTTGCCGAGTGTCCCGATCTTACGTGACTTATTTATTTTTTTGTCGAGTGTCCAAGATGGGGAAACTAGGCAAACAAATCGCGGGGGACTTAGCCGTTGCCGCGCCCCCTTGGCCAAATGTTTGCCGAGTGCCATACATTTCCCCGAGTGTTTTTTTGGCAAGTTGTCTTCGTCACTGCGCTTTGCCGAGTGTGTTGTGCCCCTGACACTCGGCAAATTTAAATTTGCCGAGTGTTTCTCACATTGCCGAGTGTAGGCACTCGGCAATATTATAAATGCACACGTCAAAAAAAACTTTAAAATAGCAAACAAATTCGAAAAATTACCAAATTTTGACTTGCCCCTATTTAAATGATCAATTGTCTATAAAAAATATGTATGAAATCAAACTCATATTCAAAAACCCATATGACACCAAATCTTAATGACCTATTCTAAACTCTGTCTCTTCTTCGGAGATTATCTGTTTTGTAAACAACGTACGTGACAACTTGCGCGAAACCTTCTCTACTATTTATCACAACAACCCCGTATGATATCGTGATGTCTTGACAAATCTCACAATTTTCTAACATTATTTGTATTTTATAGAATTTTAAAATTATTTGGTCCCACGCTCGTACTCATATTTCATGTACAAGATGCGCGAAATTTCATTCCTATTCTAAACTCTATGTCTCTTCTTCGGAGATTCTCCGTTTCTAAACTACGTACGTGACAACTTGCGCGAAACCTTCTCTATTGTTTATCACAACCACCCCGTATGATATCGTGACGTCTTGACAAATCTCACAATTTTCTGACATTATTTGTATTTTATAGAATTTTAAAACAATTCGGTCACACGCTCGTACTCATATTTCATGTACAAGATGCGCGAAATTTCATTTCATTTCATGGATACGGCCTCACGTTGAACTCAACAACATGAGTATCATTTTTTCATTCACTCGATTCTATTATTCGAATCACTCGCAGTTCAATTTGGACTTATCACCAAAAAATACAATTAATAGAAATAAATAGCTAAATTTATCAAACGGACCGCGAAATGTACCAAATTTCAACATGAAGTATAATGAAGTGTATGTGATCAAGGACCAAATTTATGGTTGCAAAATGTGAAAAATAATAATTTTGCCTTGTGCCTAAAGGTAGCACTCGGCAAAGAGTTATCACACTCGGCACACTACATCTTTGTCGAGTGTCTGGTAGGGGCACTCGGCAAAGGTGCGACGGCGCTGTCACCGCTAACGGCCCGCGCACGCGCCTGGCACGTGCACGTCCTTTGCCGAGTGTCGCACTCGTCATGCACGACACTCGGCAAAGGGCCTTTTTGCCGTGTGTCTCCTCTTTGCCGAGTGTCCTTGGGCTGGGACACTCGGCAAAAGGACGGTTTGCCTTGTGTTGTCCTTTTGCCGCGTGTTTTTCTTGTAGGCACTCGGTAAATGGCCTATTTGCCGAGTGCTTGAAAGAAACACTCGGCAAAAATTTGACACTCGGAAACGAGGCGATTTCCAATAGTGAGTGTATACATATTGGATCCATAGAGCTCACGGGCGCATGGAGAAGGATAAGCTGACATTTACTTTGGAGCACTTATGGTATCGCCAATATCTACACAAGAGCAATTCGGCGGAGAGATTGACTGGTCCAGCGCTATTTATAGTCGGGAGCTAGCGAGAGGATATACGCGCCACAACCACAATGCCGTGTATTGCGTCGAGGTGTTTTGTGTCGTTAGCAAGAAAGTAAAGTGCACATCGATTTTCCCGTGCACGCCTAGTTTATCATTGTCGTATACAATGAGCGCAATCCTACGCGAAAGTAATTATTTATCCGCTTGGTAGTTATTTCAATTCTCATTTTCCAAAATTTACTAGATATTGTTATTAGTTTTGGCTAGGATGGTTATCCATTTTGGCAGACCATGCTATACTAATTCACCAAGATCAATGATTTAGTGTGACGATCTTTTTCTTCAGAATTAATCGTATATACAAATTGCTAATTACATATATTGTACATATAGGATTTGTATTTTCAATGCCGCTTTGATTGCATATTTTTCGAAGGCCTAGCTGATAAATATCATATGACGGAGGACTCCTCCAAATAAAAAAAAAATATATGTTCTCTCCATTTCCATTAAAAATGATTTAACTTAATTATGTTCATGGTAAAATTCCCGCCCGCCCAGCATGAAACCCACGGTCATGTGCATTGCATTTGTGTACAGGCCATGTATTCTGCGGGCTGCTTATCGAAACAGTGCGAGCAAACTTTGTTTTCTCATAACACAAAAGGAGGAAAAGCTATAACAAACCAGCATGCGTTTCTCTCATTCTGTTGAGCTTTTCTCTGGACTACGAGCGGCATTCGTGTGAGCCATATCCGGACGAAGCTCCAAGGGAAAGGCAGCATGGTCCCCGCGGCCGCGCCGTGGATACATGCCAGGTACAACAACAACTGGCTAGCTCGCCAGTGACCTAGCCGGCTCGCCTGCCCGCGAGGACGATGACGAGATGAGACGAGGCCCCGTACGTCAGGTTCCCCTCTCATCGTGTCGTGTGGCGCGGCAGGGCCTGCGACGCCATGCCACGGCGTTTCGGCGCCACCAGGTGCTTTTCGTTGCGCCAGAACAAACAATAACAACTGGTGTGCATGATGCACACGCCTCGCGGCAAGGAACGGTGATCACCAGCGGGCGGGGGAAGCGTGCTTTTGTGTGGGGTATGGCTGGAGACTGATCGGTCGTCGGGCACTGTGATCAGTTCGCTCCAGCAGATTTGGTGCTCTAGTGCAGTTTTTCCTCAAAAAGGATATACCACTACATCATCCACACGTACCTATGCGCCGATGATAGAGTTTGATAGGCCTCCTCCTAGTCAGCTTGATTATCTGTAGGGTAGAGATGGATCACAGCCGCTTTGGAATGATTTAACTGATAAATAGTAGGACTCCACCAAATAAAAATCAGTTTTCACCATTTCCATTAAAATGATTTAACGTCATTATGTTCATGGATATAATGCCTGCCGTCCAGCATGAAACGCACGGTCATGTGCATTTCTTTTGTGCAGAGGTCATGAATGCAGTGAAGTGCTTATCGAAACACTATAATAAACCAGCATGCATTTCTCTGAGTCTGTTAAGCTTTTCTCTGGTCCGCGAGCGGCATTTGGTGGTGTGGAGCCATTCGGAATCACCGAGGGAAAGGCATGCAGCGTTGTCCACGCGCGCAGCCGCGCCGTAGTGGCAGCCCAGCTAGGTACAACAACCGGCTGCTTCGCCTTCGTCCGTGTGTCACGATGAGGCCACGTCAGGTCTCTTAGTTGCATCGCTTGGCAGGGCCTGCCACGCCACGGTGTTTTGGCGGCACCCAGCAGCTTTCCGTTGCGCCAGCGGACAAACTCCACCAACACGTACAGCTAGCCTCGGCATGGCCGGAGAGCCGGAGACGTGCGCGCTCTCCTGGCCGCACCCGCCCGCGTGCGCTTAAGCATCTCTCTCTGTGGACGGTGAACGGCAGCGGCTCGCGGAAAGCGCGCGCCAGGCCGCTGGGGTTTGGTTGTGTTTCAACAGCACCGTCATCGATGGCGTGCGTGCGTTGGTCATCACGCGTGCACCATCAGTTCATCCGTGCCGGGCCGGCTCGCCTGCGAGCGAGAACGATGACGACGTACGAGACCACATCTGGTTCCCCTCGTCGCGTAGCGCGGCGCGGCTGGGCCTGCTGCCACGCCATCGCCACGGCGCGGACCGACAAACCCCCACCAGCACCTGCAGCCCCGGCACCGTGCATGCGCGGAGAGAGTCGGAGACATTCGTGCTTTCCTGCTGACGACGCCCGCCCGTGTCAGCGAGCGTTGCGCTTAAAGCATCTCTGTCTGGGGTGTGCATGACGCACACGCCGCGCGCTGATCGTCGCGAACGGGCCGTGGAAGGAAGCGTCTGCCTGGCCGTTCTCGATGGGTGCGTGCTTCAAGAGCACCGTCGTCGATGGCGTGCGTGCGTCCTGCACGGTTGGCACGTACCTGTGCGTGGTGTTGTGTTGGTAATAGAATTTGATAGGCATTCTCCTAGTCAGCTTGATTATCTATAGAGTAGAGATGGATCACAGCCGCTTTGGATGCCTTTAATTTCCTGCGTACGAGCCGTCGTGGTTTGCATGAAGCTCGTGCGCTCGGCCGCTTGCTTCACGAGTTGTCTTGGGAATTGGAAAGGGGGAAAAATGACATCTAACTGGATAATTATTTTACAGATAAAAGTGCTCACGTCTTGCTGGTTAAAATTTTCCATGTTTGATGCATTGATTTATGTCAAAAACCTCATATTCCTTTTCTATGAGTACTTGAGTTGGCTAGCAAAGATCTCTGAACCATAGTCCATGGACATATGATGACTCGAGTCTCAACCACTGTCAATGCAAAGATAATTAAGAGAAAGCTAGGTTCTTGCAGCAGATCGCAGCGATCACAGGACACCTCCATTTCAACATTTTGAGGAACACCCAAGTTGTCTGCTCGATCAGAAGCGTCATCGTTGTCACAGATTCCTGCATTTCATGAAATCAGTAACGTTTGATCACTAAGAAATCTGCCGCGCAAGAAACTATATCCAAAAGAGCTGAAGAACATGCATGCTTACCGACGGAGGCGCGGTTGGGCCAGCGCCCCATCCGAGCAGCCGGCCAACGGCGTCAGCGAAGGCTCGGTGAGCCAGCCTCCGCTCGGCCCGTGCGACCGACCCGGCGTGTTGCACGAGCGCGGCACAGCCCGCGAACCTCTTCCCAAACCTGGCGCACACGAGGCACAGGAACTGCCTCTTGTCCCGCTTCCGACTCGTAGAAGCCCAGCCGCGACGTTTCCAGCAATTCGCCAAAGAACTGAGCCGCATTGCCAATTGCCATCCACCTCTTCGTCCTCGTCGTCCGTGTGCTCTACGAAGAATGCGCGGCGGGACCTAACTGCAGCGACCTGCATGTACAACGGGTGGGCTTCGGCTCTAGGAGGAGGCCGTCGCACCCACGGGGTGAATCAGGAAACGAGAGAGAATTATGCATAGGGCGCAATCCCTCCCCTCTTAACTTCCCATTTAGCGCATATAAAATATGTAAACAGAGGCAATCATCGAAACAGAATAAATGAAACATAATTGGTACAGGAATCGATCATCACAAAAGTCATGCTAAACTGGACGGGACTGAGAGGCGGGTAGAAAAATTGTTGGGTGAAAAAAGTCACGGAAAGGAGGGAACTTACAAACTATTGTTTGTGTCATGTACGGATTTTGTCACGTCATGCAATGGACCCGGCTCTAATAAATGATTAGAGAGGTGGGAGAGGGTTGAGATCAAAGGCGGAAGGGGGTGGGTAGATGATTTGCTCGTGACATTTAATTTGGAGGTAACTCGATCTTTACAGTTGATAGATTTAGAAGATATAGCTAGATTCCTTACCTTGTAGGCAGATCTGGCTAGGCCAACACAAAGTCTCTGATGACGTCAAAGTACGGGAACTCGTCGAGTGAGTCTTCATCATCGCTTATTCCATTGTCCATCCGTTGTCAGCCGGGCAGCTTGGCGCCGACGATGTGGTAATCGTAGCAGCGATGACGACGAAGCAGCAGACAACGAGATAGACAATGGCATGAGCGATGACGAAGATCTAGCATATATGTCAATATAAATTAAGTGGATCTGAGACGAGTTTGTGGGATTCGAGAAAATTACAGGTTTAAAGCTCGAAACTCTGATAGGATATATTTGCCATAGTGTAGCAGTAATACCCGGAGATGAATGCCATATAGCTAGGATAATCTGACGTTTACTTTGGAGCACTTATGTTATCGCTAATATCTACACAAGAGCAATTCGATGGGAGGGATTGACTAGACCGACGCTATTTATAGCCGGGGCTACTACAAGAGGATATACATGCCACAACCACAGTGACGTGTAATGTGTCGTTAGAAAAAAAGTAAAGCGCACCTCGATTTTCCCGTGCACGACTACTTTTTATCATTGATGTATAGAAAGAGTGCAATCTTACGTAACAGTAATTATGTATCCACTTGCTAGTAATTTTCATTTTTAATTTTCAAAGTTTACCAATTGGTGAGGTATATTTTTATATTAGTGTTGGCTAATATGGTTATCTAATTTGGCAGACCACGCTATACTAATTCAACAAGATCAACAATTTAGTGAAGATCTTTTTCTTCAGAATTAATTGTATATACAAATTGCTGATTACATACATATAGGATTTGTATTTTGAATGCCTCTTTGATTGCATATTTTTCGAGGACCTAGCAGATAAATACAAGGAGGACTCCACCAAATAAAAATCTTTTTCACCAGTTCCATTAAAAATAATTTAACTTAATTATGTTCATGGATGCAATGCCCGTCCTCCAGCGTGAAACGCACGGTCATGTGTGCAGATGCTTATGTGCAGAGGTCATGAATTGTGTGGGCTAGCTGCTTATCGAAACAGTGCAAGCAAACTTTGTTTTCTAATCTCTACTACTTAATAAGACTAAAAGAGGTCAAATTGATTTTCGTCTTTCGTCCTGCCTGTTGTTTTCGATTGGAGTTCAACCAGAGTTCAACTCGAGTTCGTATTCCTTTCGTCCTGTAAAGTTCAATAAGTTCAAACTTGAGTTCAATCCGTCTAAACAAAGCTAGATCCGACCCCCTCTCGAGCTCCCTCAACCCGTTTTTATGTTCACCATCGCCTAATGTAGTCTGCATCCACGGGAAGCCGAGCTCCAAGAAGCAGCAATGGCAAGCTCTTGTTTGTTTCCTTTTCCTTTTCCGGTGTGCGACTCAAGGAGCAAGATGGCTCATGTGCCACTTGCAGGTGGGACCGGTATGTTGGTCAAGCTAAATCACTAGATCCACACCATTTGCTACACACTGACATATCTATAATTTTGTCATGGCAGAAAAATAGGGAAAAAATATACATTATTATAATGGAGCATTATACTACGGATGAACATAGCCATTAATATTTCATGGTATAAAGTTAAGAAAAAATACATTATTTTGAGTCTTTAGCATTATAATGCAATATGTGAATACAATAGGACTTTATTTATAAATAAAATTACACAGCCCTCACATGCTATTTTAACATAAACCTAGAAAGAAGATGCTGAAGTAAATTTGATAGATGAATATTGTGTTTAGTTGCAATTTAGTTTTTTTTTTTATCAATGCACGGGAACTTTGCTAGTCAAAGAAAAAGAGGAAAAGCTATAACAAACCAGCGTGTGTTTCTCTAAATCTGTTAAGCTTTTCTCTAGACTGCGAGCGGTAGTTCAGTGTTGAGCCACACGAAATCTCCGAGGAAAGGCATGCAGCGTGGTCCACGCGCTCGTGCCTGGGATGCAGGCCAGGTACAACAACAACAACAACTGGCTCCTTCGCCTTCGTCTGTCCAGCGGACAAAAGCCAACAACCTGCAGCCCCAGAGCCGTGCCTGCGCGTCAGCCAGCATTGCGCTTAAACATGTGTCCCTATGGACGGTGAACACCAGCGGCTCGGGAAAAGCGCGCGCCGGCCAGGCCGTTCGCGTTGGGGGCGTGCTTCAACAGCTGCCCCGTCGTGGGCGATGTGGCATACGTGCGTGCGTCCTGCACGGCGGACATGTACCGGTGCGTGGAGTGTTGGCGATAGCGTTTGATAGGCATCCTTCCTAGTCAGCTTGATTATCTGTATCGATCACCAGCCCCTGGTCTTGGCGTTTCCTACGTACGAGCCCCGGTTTGCATGCAGCTTGTGCTCGGCCACTTGCTTCACAGAGTTGACTTGGGAATTCAGGTCACTAGCCAGGATGGCTTTGCTGTTTGCATTGCCTGCTTCGTTATCGGTTTAATAAAGATATTATTCCTTTAATCACATAATTTGTCCTAAGTGCGTGAAAATATGATCCCGGGCACGTATACAGATGCATTCGGTTTTGGTCTTGAAAACCGGGTGTGACAAGATGCAGGGGAGCGGTGACGATGAGCTACGTCGCGGCAGCCATGGCGAGAGGAGGTGGCGGCGGGAGGGAAAACGAAGTGAGCATGTCTAGGGTTTTGGGGTCAACGGCGGAGGCGGCTTTATAGTGCACCGTTGGCATCGATCGGGGGAGAGGGGTGACACGCGACGCCACCGCGCCCGATTGCCGGCGGCCACGCAGCGCCACCTTCACTGCCCAATCGGCGAAGAAGGAGCAGGCCCGGTGGGGTTTTCACATTTTTCTAGATTTTAATTGAGCGAAATGCACTGAATTGATCAGGGGACTTCCCACCCTCCAAAAATCGCCAACAATTATGGGAATGCAGAACCAACAACCAGCTCCAACTTTGCTTTTGGATCCAAGTTGATTTGAGCTACAGATTTTAAAGTAAAATTCGAAGAACAGCAAGATTTGCACCACTTCTTTCAATTTATAGAGGCACTACCAAAATTTCAAAAATCCCAAAAAATTCTCCGAAATTATCATTTCAAATTTTCTTTCTGCAGAAACTTTTAGTTGGTCATGTTGTTATTGACATTTTTGACTTGCTTCACAAGCGTCGGTTTGACATTTATTTCAATAAAGGATTTTGAATTCAAAATTTAGTTTGATCTAAATTGGTTCAAGTTTGGTATGTTTTGCTGTTGTTCGGGCTGCAGTAACTCGGGGTGTCACAGGTCGAGTCAAGCGAAGGGTGCCTAACGGGAAGGGACCGAGGAGTCTTGACGGCGAGGTTCGCCGAACGAGGTGGCACACGTCGACGTTGAGTGCCTTGCTTAAGCAAGCGGAGGAGACTAAAATTTGAGACGCGTGCATGACAGTTTCCCGGTTTGGGCCTCAAAACCGGCAGCGGCGGATGGTGGTGCACGTGGCACCATCGTGAAGGTTTTGTCGAGGCGAAGCAAAGTCGTGAGTAGGTGGGAGTGTGTTATGCCCCTAGTGGTAGGTGGGAGTGTGTTATGCCTTGAGGGCATGTTGGGAAAGAAAAATAGGTAGATAAGGTGAGAGGGGGGGCAAGAGATGGAAGCCACTCTAGCCCCTTCCACTTTGCATCTTGTGATAGGATTTGTTAGGAGAGAGCTAGAGAGAAGAGGAGAGGAAGGGAGATGAGGTGAGAGCGTGTGTCTTTTGTTTTTCACAAGAGAGGGAGGATGAGGGTGGCGTCCTAGCAAGATAAATTTGTATTTCGTTTTTTTATCAATAGATTGAGTTTTGGTGGAATCAAATTCGTGCTCAAGTTGCTCCTCCCATTCTAGTTCCCGAATTTATCTTTTTCCCCATTTTTGGAGCTATTTTTGGGTGTTTTTCGATTCGCCTTGTACCATGTGTTTTGGGACGGATTTCTTCGGGGATCTTGATGCTATGACGTGCTAGAACAATCCTCTATAGGTCCTTGACCGAATCATCGCACGAGCGCCCTCGATTTCATGAATTTGTGAAGTTTCCTCCAAACCCTAGTTCATTCGTTCGATCCGGAATTTGTGGTGATTTTGTGGGGTTTTTGAGATGGATCCTTTTGGATGAGATTCCCTATCATATGGCGCAGTCCAAGTTTCATGATATTTTTGGAGGTTGTTTGGTTTGATTTTGGATTTTGAAGCTCCCGTTTTTGTGTTCGTTCGCGTGCTGTTCTAAAGGGTCCGGAGTATCCGAAACCATAGTATCCGACACCTTGCCGGAGTATCCGATAACGAAATATCCGATGAGTTACCAGAGTATCCTACACCTTGCCAGAGCATCCGACACCGGAGCATCCGACAAGAAGCCGGAGTATCTGACAGGGAGCTTCGGGTGTGAAATTTCCACTTCACCTTTTTGGTTCGGTCTTTCATTGATTAGCTTTTGCAAGTGCTTCTATCACTTCTACAATCATTCTTAGGGTCTGTATATGTGTGATCTTGGTGGTGGTTTTCGAGGTGGGTCGGGACATAGGCAAAGTTGTTTGCAAGAAATTTTATTGGCTCCCATTCAACCCCCCCCCCCCCCCCCCCCCCTCTGGTTCGCCCTCGCATGAAGAGGACACGACGACGTGTCTGTAAATTTTCCTGATCTTTCACGGTACGTACGAGATAGCAAGGTAAATCTTCTCTGAACTTTTTCTGCACCAAGCTTTACTCAGTGATGACAACCCGTAACAATTAATTTGGAACTGTCAACAATTTCAGGGTTATAGCCAACTAGATCGTGATTCGCCAATAATATAATAAGCAGTGGTAGAACAGCAGCACTAGACAACAGAAGATCTGAATATAATTATCTCTTGACAGGAAACGCACAAACTGTCAACCAAGGTTGATATTCCAAATCCTTACGACAGTAAGCAAGATAGAATATGCCACGAGCTAACAGTAATAAAATACGGTAGATGAGTTCGGCTTACAGAAGTATAATCCAAACTCTAGTATTTTCTTCCACCCGCAGCCTGGATAGACAACGATCAGAAGAATGGGAATTTCAGTTCGGAAAACCAAGATGCGCACCCAGAAGATAAACTCCTGATCACGCTCTCCTTAATCCAATGAGGATCAATTTCTGCCGGCACTACGGCACGGAGGATGGCGGCGCCACCCCTATCTCTGGAGGAAACCTCAACAGGGGAAACACCGATAAAACAAAACCTAATCTACGATACAACGGCCACGCCCTGATTTAAGATGCATGCAGGCACCTGGAAACCGACCCAGACTTGGTTTCGACCAAACAAATTAGCAAACCGACCTGGACACAAACTAAGGCTAACTCAAACAAAACTTAGGCTAGGACTCATGAAGGAAATATAATATAATATTACGGCCTCTTGCCTAATGATACTATATTAGCTCCTCATTTTTATTCCGTGGCTGCATTAAGCTTTGAGACATGCATACAGACAAAGCGCATCAGCTAGGTGCCTCCTTGATGTCAACCTTCATAGAACCAATCAGAATATATTTTCTTTGTTTATTCTTATCTTCTTTCTCAAGCAAATTGGAGCCAATAAATATGTGCTTACTCGGCATAGCACCAGTAACTGCTTCTTCCATCATCTTGATTTGCCTCGATTCACGTGAGAATGAACCAAACTGAATATTGGAATATTTTGAAAGACCTTCAGTAGCAAATATTGGATCATTGCACTTTCTTGGAGATTTCATATATGTGACAATGATAGGAGTCATGGGCTCATCAGTCCTTCAAGTTCATTCGATTTCTTTTGTATTTGTCGACGGAGATTGATTTGAAGCAAACATTTCTTTTGCATGTATTTTTAGAAGGAAGAGAAATACAAAGATGTTGAGGCTATAGCTGTTGATCTTTTCAAGGAGTGTCACTTGAGCAGCAAGACCGGTTTCACCGAGCCGGTCAAGAAAGCAATTGTAAGTTACCATATACTTTTGATCACTGCTATGTCTGATAACTGTGATTTTCAGTGATCTTTGATCACTGTGATGTTGATATGGAAATGGTCAGGGAACCGGAAGGGGAGGATCGTGCCCGGCGGCCGGGGAGGAGGGCGGGCAGCTGGAGAAGGACGGGAGGACTTTGCTGCGGCGGGGGAAGGCAGGGAGGAGGGAGGTAGTCAGACTGCAACTAGGGTAAAGTACTGGTTGTTATACGTGGATGTAATGACTGTGGGCCGAGTTGCAAAGTGGGCTGATATCTATTTTTCCCGACTCACCGTCCAACGTATGTAGATACATTTACCGACCTATGCTCCTTTGCTATTTCTTGATATTTTTACCGAGGTATGGTCAATCGGTAAATAGAGAATCACCGACTTATGGTTCGTTGTAAACTTTTACCGACCTATAGTGTGTCGCTATTAATCTATTTTTACCGACTCACTGGGGTTCCTAATTGTGTGCTGTGGTGTAGTGAGTGTTGATCAGTTGGATGGATCATATTGTTGGTCGGTGCATATTGTTGTGATTGTGACGATATGATCATTAGTGTGTCCTAAGTAGCTGTGATTTGTGTACCTGAACCTTTTTATGTGAGCTTCCTAAAGACTAGTGTGTTTGAGTATGTAGCTTGTGGTTGTGCATAACTTTATCACCAATTCCTGCAAATATCTTGCAACTAATTGATGCTAATCTTTTATATCATGGCTGTTGAGTTAAATTATTTCGAAATTGCTCTTGTCCTGACAGATTCCTAGGCTAACCTTCATGCACTGTACTACAGTAGCTTTCATTTGTACTTTGTCATGACTAGCTCTGCTGGTATTTCTGTAGCCTGTTCATGTACTAGCTTATTATTTAAGTATCATACATTTCAGGAGCTTTTAGACTAGTCTGTTCGAGTATGTAGCTTGTGGTAGTGATTGATTAACATATGCAATAAATAGGTTGGTATCAGGTGCTATGTTTAATAGGTGATTCACTCAAGCAAGATCAGTTGTGGTGTATGTTACTTTACCATATTCTGTTAGGACTTGATGACTCATATACAATAGATTTGTTGCATGTAACGTTATCTTATTCTCTGCCATGTTCTGATTTGTTGCCCTGTTTGTTGTTGTTAGGTTGATATGGAAGCTATCATGGCTGATTCTACACAAGAGGGTGATGCACTCAAAACTCCTGTTGAGATTGTTGCTAAGGTTTTGCCGAAGACGACCTTCCTTCGAAATGCTGGGCTCGAGACAAAAGGAAGAAACTCCAAAGCTGTTGCTGTTCGAGTTGAAGAGCTGGAGGGTGAGCTTAATGCAGAAAGACAAGTGGCTCTAGACCTTAGAGAAAAAATGGCGCACATGGTGACGCACATGGAGGACTCAGAAGCGACAAGGCTGAAAGACATGGAGGAGGCTGAAGCTTCAAGGCTGAAGAGGTGGAGAACTTGAAGAGAGCTTCAGCGGATACTCAAGCTCTTCTTCAGCGACTGCTTATGCTCAACAAAGGTAGTGCTCTCACTAACTTATGAGATGTATGGCGGAGCTGGACATTGGCCATTTGGGGCTGGACAAGTGGCTCTCAATAACTCTTGACCATTTTGCAATCTGTTTTTGTCTGTTGTTGTGATGTGAGATCATGTGATGTGGGAAGTGCAGGAACTGTGTGATGGTATATCTATGTCACTGGCCGTATGGTTAATTGTGGGAAAATTGCCTTTTTGTGTAACTGGGCTTGAATGTTGTTTTGTTGAGTAAGAATGGGCCAGTATTTGAGTTGCTGTAAATGATGTGCTGGGAAAATGGGCTGAACATGTCAAAATTTACTTGCCTAAAAATAATGGGCTGTGGAAATTAAAAAGGGTAGGCCTAAAACAAGGGGCCAGAATCAATGAGTCAGGAAAATCGAAACCCGTAAAGGAGAAAAAGCCTGCGAGATTTAATGGGCCAGAAAAATTAAAGGCCTACAAAACTAACGGACTGTAATAATAAAAAGCCTGCGAAATTAATCTGCTAGAAAATAAAAGGCCTATGGAATTAGTGGGCTAGAAAATAAAAGGCTTGCAAAATTAACAGGCCAAAAAAATAACAAGCCTGCAAAATTAATGGGCCAGAAAAATAATTGGCCTGCGAAATTAATAGGCCGAAAAAATAACAGGCTTGTGAAATTAATTGACCAAAAGTCAGTGCCACATCATTTTTCAGGTTAATGGTTATGACGAAAAACAAGCATTTTGAAAACGTCATAAAAATTTTATGACGATTTTGAAAACGTCATAAATATTTATGATGTTTTTATATATCGTCATAAATTTATGACGAAAATGTGAAATTCTCATCTATGCTCAATCCATGATGAGGTGATTTTTGTCATAAGTCTATAACAGATGATTATATATGACGAATTTCTAGCTTTTATGACATAATTAGCTCACACAAGCCCATAATTGTTATAGTGACTAGTGATCTGCCTTCTTAATATGTTGGTCACCCAAAATAATTGCAAAGAAAATCTTGATTCTATAGTCTGGCCTACAAATTGATTTTACTATTTCATTTTCTGTGTAAAAAATTTACTACTGCATCTTTTCATCAACATTTTAAGTAATTTCAAATTTAACTCATGTCAGCTAATCAAAGTTTCTAGAGTATATTTGGTAGGTTAAATTACGTATCCAACACAAAATAATACCACATGAACTATGTCTTTATGTTTTGAAAACTGCTCCCATTGATTTATGTCTTTATTTTTTTCTCGAACACGCAGGAGAGTTGATTTATGTCTTTATGTTTTGAAAACTGCTCCCATTGATTTGTACAAACTGCTCCCGTTGATTTATGTTTGAGTGAAATGCACCCGAGGTATATAAACAATTTACTGATGATCATCTAGGTACATACACTCTTAAAGTGACCATCTAGGTCCACAAACTATTTTGGAACGGTAATCTAGGTACATAAACTCCTAAAGTGACCATCTAGGCCACAAACTATTTAAGACGGCCATCTAGGTACATAAACTCCTAAGCGACCATTTAGAAAAATTAAAAAAATAAGAAAAACTACATTTTCAGCCTAGGGCCGGCCTGACACGGCACGGGCTGTTCGACCCGCGACCCGGCTTGGCCTGTATAACATGGCTAGGGCCATGATTGGGCTTGGCTTCAGGCCCGTCGTGTCGGCTCCTCCCGGTCCGTGAGTCAAAAGGGACGTGCCAGCCCGTCAAGGAAATGGCCCAGCCCAGTCCAGCTATATGGACATGCCAGTGTGAAAAATCCTAGTAGTGGAAAATTACAGAAAGAAGACCTTGCTCGGCAATCGGGAGGTGAGGCGGTGATTCGGGGGCAAATGGCCCTCATTAGATCCTGCTGCCGAGCGGAGTTGACAGTCATGTGGTTGTCGCCACGATTTTCCTTACACATCGCCGCCTCGCCTCTTGAAGGTCTTCGAATGCCCAAAGGGTTTTGGACCTGGATATGCCTGGCCATATAGACTTGGCGACCACAGACCCGTCGTGCCAGCCTGGCCCGGTCCATTAACCATAAAGCCGACCTGGTTCATGACAGGCTCGTGCCGTGTTGTTACTGTCTATTGGCCAGCTATAAACCTGAGGAGTTACAACATAATTAGTTTGTAGATCTAAATGGTCACTTAGGAGTTTATGCACCTAGATGACCATTCTTAAATGGTTTGTGGACCTAGATGGTCACTTTAGGAGTGTATGTATCTTGATGACTATCCCTAAATAGTTTATGTACCCCTAGTGCATTTCACTCTTTATGTTTTGGAAAAAATAATTTCCCTTCTGATTGAACTTCGTCTTGTCCCGGCCTCGATCAACATCATAGGGACGCATACAACCTGGTCCTTACTGCAAAAAATGCATGCTGCTACATGCAGAGTTCGTAGCATATGCCAAAACTTATGCCAAACTTCGACAAGTGATTGAGTAGTAACCTCATAGGGATGCTGACCACCAATGTGTGACATTATACACCGGTCTCCTCGATAGCCTAATCATCAGGCTGAAATATAATTTGTGATTGTTAACATATGTAGAAATAACAATTTGGTGTGTTGAGAAAAAATACTTGTGTCAAGTTAAAGACTTTTTTTTCACTTGGAAATAGAGAGAAGATCATTAACAAATCACTGCCCAGGAGTGAATATTTTAATGCTCCTTTATTTTTCTGAAGACCTAACCAGAACTACGTAGGTCAAAGGTCATCATGTTCTAATACGGTTAACATATACGTTTTCGAATCTGTTATGCATGTATGTATCTTAATTCGACACAGCAAAGGCCTACTACCATGCAGCTGTTCAAACAGATTTGGCATATCGTTGGCCTATGCGCTTATTTTTCATATTGTAGAAGCTTTCCGATATCATTCTAATAGAGATTCACTACGCGAAAGCCCCTGTTTTCCGGGTGCCCATACGCAAACAAAACCACTCCGCAAAGTATTCTTTGCCGAGTGCTGCCGAGTGCCTCAGTTTCAGCACTCGGCAAAACGTCCACGGACACTCGGCAAAAACCCCACACTCGGAAAAAGGTGACGCCCGTTAGAAAATCGGGACGTGCGTTAGCCAAGTGGACCTAGGCACTCGGCGCAGTGTGGACACTCGGCAAAGATTAAAAACTTTGCCGAGTGTCCCTCCCTGATACTCGGCAAAGGACATCAATTGCTGAGTTTCAAGGTGTACACTCGGCAAATGGCAGCCTTTGCCGAGTGGTTTTCTTATTACACTCGGCAAACAAAACATCAATTGATTTTTTAAAGCATTAAATTAATTCTAATACAAAAGTTTTGAGCTCAAGAGTTTTATAACTTCTCAAGGTCTGCACTTTTTATTTTGGTCATTTCCTCATTCGACAAAGCGCTAGTAAACTTGTTCACAAAATCGACAGCTCCCGTATAGTTTCCAGAAACACGAAGAGAGATGGTTTAAATTTGAGAACAATGTTACTATCATAATGTTGGATAAAAAAAGATCAAAACAAAAGTTGTAGATCTTGAGAAGGTACACAAGTTTGTTGTTGAACACTTTTTAATTTGTATTTTGTCAATGAAAAGTACGTTTAAGTTTCTCTTGAAAATTTGAATTTTTCAAACGACATCGGATAGAGAGATAGTAAAAATAAAAGTGGTAGATTTTGAGAAGTTATGAAGCTTTGTAGTTGACAACTTTTTTATTTGAAGTCAAATTGTCAACGAAAAATATGTTTGAATTTCTCAAATTTGAAAATTCGAATTTTTGAAACGATTTTGAATGGAGAAATAGTAAAAATAAAAGTTGTAGATCTCAAAAAGTTATGATACTTTATAATTTGAAATTTTTCTTATTTGAAATCTAATTGTCAAGAAAAGTATGTTTGAAATCAGAAAATGTTCATTCCGGTAAACAAAAAAGTGCGAGTGCCGAGTGCCAGCTCGCGGCACTCGGCAAACATCTTGGTTATGAGTTAATGCCGCGTGCGCCTTCTTCCTCATTTCTTAGCCTTATTCCTCGCCCACTGCGCCCCCGCCCACGCCCCCGTCCAGCCACCGGCGCCGTCCCCGTTGCAGCCCCCGCCGCCTCCGTAGGCCATCGTATCGTTGGCTTGTTTCAGGTTTTGGGAACCTCACCGAGCAGGGGAGATGCTGTCAAAATTTTGACTTGACTAGCAGGACGCCCGTGCTTTGCCACGGTTAAAAAAAGGGGGAATAATCCTTAACTGTAAACACTCTGTTGCACTACACAATACGGATAATTACAACAAAATCAAATGTTTGGATAACCTTTAAAGAACAGCAATTACACAGAATCAGTACTAAGATGGCATCAAAGTATCTCAAGTGTTCCAAGGTTGATTGAAACTTCAGACTGTCCTCTCGTGTGGCCTGTTGTTACATTGTTTCATTGTGCATCAAAGTATCAGCAAGACTATCATATCGTTTCATTGTGCTTAAATGAAAAAAAACTTATATACATAGTATATTAAACTATATTAATAAGATCATGGTACCAACTGATCTACTATTACACAGTATCAAAATGATCTTGGTCAAACTTTACACTTTACAATGTTACAGGAGAACAAATGATACTATTAAGTGGTAGTACTTTCGGTTACAGATATATTATACAATAATAGCAATAAAATCAGCTCGGGGGGTGAAGAAAAAAAGGTTTTTGTTCTTTGAAACTCGAAAAGGTGGAGCAAGTAGAGGTCTACATGTACACAAATACTAAGCTGCCCAATGCACTCAATTTTTAAAAGTTTGCAGTTTGAACTCAACCATTGAATGAAAGAAAAACTCAAATTGAACACGGCTAGTGTTATTTTAAAATTACATCAAACAATTGACAGGCATGTAAGAAACTGGAGAAGGTTACCAATGACCACAGTTTACCATTTTGATCATCAAAGCTATAAATTAATTTTGATCACTATTTCTACTGTATGCGTTTCAAGACTGTGGATCGAAAAAGTATTGAGTTGAGTTAAGCAGGAATAAGAATGCGAAAATGAAACTTGCCTTTGTGCTAGCAAGATGTCGGACACGATCAACAGCAGCACCTCCAGTTCCAGCCATTCGATAGAGCTAGCCAGCGCCATGCACAAGATGCCGGGGTGCAGATGCCACAACTTAACACTTCCGTCAGTGATATCTTAACAGTTCAAATATCAAACTGAAATCTCCTGGAAAAGGAAAATAAGAAAGAGCGTCATTTTGGTCTATTAATGAATAGTTGTGACTACAAACCATGATCAGTGCAACCTGTTCAATGTTCGTTAGATAATCCTGTTATTCAGAGCATAGATGATTTATTAGTTTATTTTTCTTATACTAAATTGCAAGGCAAGATATTTCTCAAGCATCATGATCAAAGATGCAGTAGTAATTTCATTGTTCAGCAGCAGATGCAAGATTGGGATGTTTAGTTAACGTTGGTTTGTGTATTAATCATTAGCATTCTGAAAAACTAACAGTACAGTAGTGTTCTCAGATCAAGCATAGAACATATATAATTTGATTGCTTCAACTCATCAGCTATGCTTGCAATTCAGAGAAAGAAAACCAAATCTTCACTTCTACGACATGGAAGTTTGAATTAAACTGATATGGTTAATAACTTTTGTGCGTTGGATTAAAATGATCTTCCTCCCTGACCCTTGCCACCTTGCGCATCTGCATCATGCCGGCCTCCTGCCGTGCTTGTCCCACAGATGTGCTTAGGCCTTTCATCGAGCAACTGTCGAACAGAAGTTTTAAAAGGGTGAACAGAGCAGAGGAAGGAGCTAGAACGCACCAGGTTAGTGTTTCTGTTAGGAATTGGTGGTGTTCATGGCTAGCTGTGTGCATCTCGCATCGTCGGGTCAGGGCCCTTCTCTCTACACCTGCCCGTTGCTATTACCAAGCTTTGGGCAGCTCTCCATGGCTGTTTCGGGGACCCAGAGGACGGAGCAGCCGGGGCTGCGCGGCCTGGCGTGCTCAACGGGGGTGATAGGCTGGGGCACGGCGCGCTCGACTGGGCGGAGCGGAGCAGGTGGCGGGGCTCGAAGCTTCTCGTTGAGGCGCTCGGGTGAAGGAGCAGCGGCACGTGGGGGAGGAGACTGGTACGGCGTGACTGGTAGGGAGTGGTGATGGTAGGGCCTCACCTGCGCTTGGCTGCGGGAGGAGAGCGGCCCTGGGATGGCGAGGACGACGAGAGGGAGCGGGAGCGGGACCTCGAGCGCGAGCGGTACGAGACGGAGCCGGAGGAGATGGAGCTGGACACGGAGCGGGAGGAGCATCCCGACGAGCTTCGCCATCGTCCCTGGCGGCGGCGGCTGCGGGGCGAGCGGGTTTGGGCTAGGGTATTGAGCGGGGAAGGGGGAGAGGATTCTGGACGCGGGAGGGAGGGGGCGGGACCCACCTGTCGGCGTCGAATACTGTAGCAGAGGAACATCACACGCGGAAAGCGGACCGTTAGATGAACATCAAACGGCTAAGGTCGCAAGATGGCAGGAACACCATCATCACCAACTTCCTCTTTTAAAGAAGTAGAGACACTTCTATGTTCGATTCTTTGCAGGAGAGGCTTTTACACCATCCTCCACTTGTCACTTTGTAGCACAACAAGGTGAGGCATAACCAACCCCCGTTTTCTATTCATGTTTGTAGGTCACGCGTAACCTAGTTAGGCGTCTCTCGCTTGAAAGAGATACAGTTGGAGATATGCAGATCTTTGCATATCTATGACAGTATCTGTTTCGAATTGTCGATGTTTTTTGGATAGCCTGAGGATGCATAGATGAGGTTAGTTTCCATGGTCTACTCCGGTTTGAGATAGAGCTTCAGCATCATCTCCCTGTTGTTCTCAGGATACCCAATCTACCTGTCAGGACGTGTATTTGGAAAACAACGGGGAGGTGCAGCCGCAATTCTGTCTCGAACCGGAGTAGACCTTGGAAACTAACGTCATCTACGCATCCTCGGGTGGGATTAGGACCTATCTTCACCTATTAGACTGTTTTAACATCGTGTAAATGCAAATGATTTTTTATACCACTCGTTGATATGTTAGGGGATGGATGACCGTGAGTGGATGTACACGGGCCGCTCAAGTCAGGGTTGGTTGACCGATGAATGGATTGAGAAGACCGATGCTTTCTTGGAACTAGCATTTTCCAAGGTTAAAGGAGCACTGGTCATTTGGTGTCCCTACAGCCGTTATAACAACACGCGTCGACAAACAAAGGTGGTCATGGCTAAACACCTTTGTAACATTGGATTTACTGGAGACTATACCCGGTGGATCTACCATGGTGAAGCTGATCGTATGAGAGAGGAGCTCGTGAGACAATGCGTCGATGATTACGATGTTGATGACAGGGTAGACAAGTTACATGACTATCATGAAGCACAGTTCGATGAAGAATGTAGGGAGGAGCCAGAGGAGACCGCAAAGGCGTATTACCACACGTCGTCGTCGACGACACAGCAACCTCTTCATGGGCATACCAAGGTTTCTCAACTGGATGCCATTGCATGCCTAATGGCCATAAAGTCCCAGTTTAGCTTGAGTCGGAACGCCTTCGATGTTATGTTGACAGGGGTCGAGTATTACGGAAGAGTTTAAGAAATATACGAGCTCATGTTTCATGGTTGCAAACCTCTTACTAGCTCCTGTCATATTCAAATGCCATTGGTTTGATCCTCAAGCAGTGATCGGTCTATTGGGCTAGTTGAAATTCGAAAGTCATCGGTCTATCCAGGAGACAATGTATATATTGTGGCTCAAGAGGCCACGCAAGTTTATTATCTCTCATACCCGTGCCAAACCGATGACCGTCTCAAGGGTTGGGATGTTGTGTATAAGGTATCGCCACACGACAAACTACCTGTCCCAAACAATGAATATTACAATATAGACCCAAACTCATATGTCAATGGAGAGTTCTTTCAAGAAGATGGGCTAGAAGAGAGTTTTGAGATAGACTTAACCGAAGAGATCGGAATGAAGTAGACAATGAAATGGTTGTTGACGATGATGCTGGAGATAGGTCCGTAATGTGAAGGACTTGGAATTACTTGAGCGTTTACATTTAGACAATGACGACATTCCTCCTCTAGAGCACGTGCAAGATGATATCGACATGCGTGATAGTGATGATGAGGCATATGATTAATCTAATCCCGATCATAATGATTATTTCTAATACAAGTATGGTCCGTACTAATTAACTTAACATTTGCAATACTAATACTATGTTACTTTCTAATTTATTTTTATCTGTTTTGCATCAAATTTAATATTTGCAATACAATGTTACATTTGAAGTACTGATGGATTTACTCTTTTTAATTGCAGGTGATTGATCAAAGATTGTGGACAAGGGTGTGGTGAGGAAGATAACGTCGCTTTACAAAAGAGCAACTCGGCAGGGGTCCGATGCAACTGAGGGGTCCGGGAGGAGTCGAGGGAAAGGTCGAGGCACAGGTGAAGGCAGAGGTGGAGGCAGGGGTCGAGGGAAGGTATTGTCGCCTTCCGCGCACAACTCTAGTGAGGAGGACGAGCAGTCGGAGGAGGAGGAGAAGTCGGAGGAGGAGGAGCTACTTTCCGCTCACAGCTCTGAGGAGGAGAACGAGGAGGAAGACGAGGAGCTGAAGGCGGCGGCAGGGGGTTCCACTTCCGAGGACTCGCACAGTGTCTGGTTGCGAGGTCCCACACAACTCCCGCATCGACCGATACCTCTTGAGAAGCGCCCGTTGGTTAAATCCACATGGCGCAGGTAAGTAACTTTAAATGTTATCACTAATTTCTCGTTTCATATGTTCGAAATCAAAATAGAAACTAATAATTAATCTTCTTCACTTGTCCAGGGGTTGGACGTTGGTGATCGCAAACGCCTTCCCAATGGCATCCTAGGTCTCTTGTGCAGGTAGCACTTCCCTAGCATGGTGCAGTTCGCCGGCAATGAGGAGCCGGCCTTCACGTGGGAGCACAACAAAATCATCCCCGATTTCCCAGGTCCGGACAGCAGGGTTTTTGCCGACAGGGCGGAGCGGGTGACTGCGGAGCTGTGGGTAAGTTTGTTGCACTGAATTGGTCAATACATTGCATTCATTGGATATTATTGAAATAATAAGAGTATACATCGCATCTAGGATTTCTTCATATGAGAGCCGGAATGTGGAGACGGTGGTCAATGTGGCGAACAATGCATGTCCTAAACTCGTTACGGACATGCATTATGAGTCGCGCGTCCAGGCCGTCATAACCTACTACGCTCATTTCCGTCATATGAGACACGAACCATGTAGCTGACACGAGAACAATACCTGCAGGTAAATATAGAACATTAATACTGAACTTTTCTGAGATTAAGTACACTTAATTTGAGCTTCTCGTATGTTGTGGGGAAGTAGTGCGGCCCCCAGTGGCATGAGACGCACAACACTTGTCGGGAACGGCGTTTGATGATGCCTGGTGTACCACACCATCAAGGAAACCTCAGCTTTGACCAATACATGGCTAGATGGGTACGTGAATTCATTTCTTTATTGTAACGCTCGATTGTGCCTAATTTCTAATCATCTTTCTGTTTTCTTTGCAATCGGCGGCACATGGTGACAGCCTTGTGGCCCGTTGAAGCTATTTGCTTTGGCTCACAAGGTCAAGGCGATGTCCGACGTCGACTACAATCTGGAGGACCTACCCTTTACGTACAGCAACGCCACCGTCCACAGTCGCCTCAGTGAGTACACATCAATGGCAAGGGAGGTCCATGGGCCAGAGTGGGACCCGATCACCGAGGACCTTGATGGAGAGATCGTTATGAGGGTGGGTGGAGGCAAGAAGTATGGTCGGTATTGGATTGGCGATAGCACACTCGACACGGCCTCTACTCCCACCCTCTCCCAGATCCGAGCAAGGAGCACGGGCTCAGCCCCGCCCATACGCCCACGGCCGAGCGCTGTAGAGATCCAGATTGAGCAAGTCCAGGTTAATTTTGTTTTATTTGTTGTTCATTCATTTTTACACGGGTTTGCTTTGCATTTGTAACATTGGGATGTAATATTATAGGCCCAGCTACGGGCGGAGATGGAGGCAAAGTTGGAGGACAAGTTGGAGGAAGAGCGACGAAGGATGCAGGAGATGATGCAGCTGCAAATGGGGCATATGTACCAGTACATGCAGAGTCTTGGGACATTACCGCCACCGCCTCCAGGGTTATTTCCTCCACCACCTCCTACAGGCACTCCTGTGAGTCACTTAAGAACCTAGTAGTTTCATTTCTTACCTTCAAGTATGATACAATGAAGTAATCGAATCTTTTAGCTTGTATGTTTCTATCTTAAATCTTGTCTTACAAATGCAATCTGTTCTTCGTGCAGAATCAATCGTCGGGATTCAATAATCCGATTTCTCCTCCAAATGCTTGGTCGCTAAGGCCACCTCGTTAATGTCCCCTTTCATGTTGCATTTGAACTTCTATTTCATGAACTAACTAGTTGTGCTTGCATTTGATGAACTAGTAGTTGTGGTTGTCAATTACTTTTTTTAAAACTATGTGGACACTTTCTATTTGAAATTGAGGTTGCGGTGATGTCATATATGTGGTTGTGATGATTTATATGCCTATGATAATAATGGTGATGATATATATACATATATATATGCTTGTGATGATAATGGTGATGATTTATATGTGTTTGCGATGATTGTGGACCAGGTTGTAGTGGATTTTAGAATTTTTTTTTTGCAACATGTCTGTTTGTTTGCCGAGTGCTCTAGATTTTTGCCACGCACTCGGCAAAGGTATCATATTTGCCGAGTGCCTGCTGGTAAACAGGCTGTAATGGCCGGCTTGGGCCGTCAGGCTCCTTTTTTTGCCGTGCGCCACATCGGCACTCGGCAAAGCCTTGGCCGAGTGCCCGACAGATAGCACTCAGCAAAGAGCCCTTTGCCGACAAAATGTCGCCGTGGGTTCTTTGCCGAGTGCTACACTCAGCAAGGGTTTTGCCGAGTGCTACATGGTCTTTGTCGAGTTCCTGTAGCACTCGGCAAAGGGGGGGTTTCCTGCGGTTATTATGTGCAAAACTGACAATACTATTTCTTGACAATATCCACATTAATTTCGGGCGGTCGAGTTTGTTGAAGTTTGTTTTGCCGGCAATCATCCTGGCGTCATAAACTTTACATCACTGGTGAAACACACCAGCATGGAGACTCTTCTCTTGCTTTACTTTATTCATTTCTGCACTTTCATTAGCTTTATATACTTTATGCATTAGATCAGATCACCTTAAAAGTGTCTTGTCATCGAAACTCTTTGGCGTTTATTTATTTATATGGTGTGACGCAGACAGATGTGCTGCAAACATTGTAGTAAGCTAGCCTCTTGCGAGGTTTTCCCCATTATCTAAACAAATAATATTTATGCTGTCACCCACTAGTGATCTGTTTCTCAATATATATCTTGGTCACTTAAGATCATGTGGTAAAAAAATATAAAATATTGATTCCATTGGAATCTGGCCTGGAATATTTCTTATTAATTTTGGGCAAACAAATCACCCATTCATCTTTCTATCCTTTTTGCGAGTATGCATCTTTCTATCTACATCTCAAGCAATTCTGAATTTATTTCATCTAGATAATGGAAAAAAGAGTATCCGGACTTGACCTTATTACAAATGAAGAGTGTGTATATTTGTGACTGCTATGAGTAGTTACAGGTCGAGAATTGCCTGGAATGCACTCTCCTTTTGTGCTTAGTTATTTCTACCATGAAGTGTGTGTGTATTACTATATTGTTTCTGATCAATTCCACCATGCTTTGCATGTCCATGATTGGTTCGTTATTTTTGAAGGGCTGGGTGCCCTACCGTAATAGTTGAGAAATATATTTATCCAGTAGTCATACTAAGTAGTACTCTAGCTTCGTTCTGACAGTAAGTTCGGCGTAGCCTTTGCTAAAAAGGTGTCTGAAAAATTCTTTTTACATCGGGACAGTTCAACATTGCGTGGAGATTATTGAGCTTGGTTATAAGTATGTATAATTTAGCAACTGCTGGCCATTATTACCATAAAATGGTATGCAAGTAGCCCTGCTCATTCTGCACACTGCTGATGAAACTCTGGTCCTGATTGATCATGATACCATTAAACATGGGCTGGCAGTACTTATTTTTTTGTCAGGTACGGCTATTTTTTTGTCAGCATATTAGCAGATTAAGGCAACGATTAGCAGAGTTGAGGAGTCCTTCAATCCGCATGTGCTGGTCGTGCACGAATCTTGGAAATTAATCCCAACTGTCCAATCCCTTGGGTAGCTATCCCGTGGACACAAAATCCGAGTCCAATGTATGACTCCAGCCACCACTTCTCCCTTGCTCAAGCGACCGAGTCGATGGTGTCCAAATCAGGCTGCATCTCTGCTAGCGCAACCCTGAGGTCAGAGCCTGCCTGTCGTAGACCTCGTGACCTGTCTCTACTGCCGGTTCGCCAAGCACGAGCGCAAGGAGGTGATGGAGGTTATGAACATAAATAGACATGGGCCTAAATCCGCCCAACACTAAAGGGAGGATAATATTTTTTCATTTAAAATATATTGAAAATATCATTGCTTTATTTAATATCACACTTGAGCTTTGACAGAAAAAAACTCGCAAGAGTATTTCAATAGATGACTAACTTATTATATGGTTTTTTATCAATCTTATCGATTTATTACAATTTAAATCTATTTTTTTGATTTATTGGAATTACCTAAAATTTGAACTAAATGTGGTTCAACACAAGAGAAATCTAATTTGAAACATAAATTATAGGTGAGCACAATGAAAAAAAAAATCAAATGTTTGTACAGATAAACGTTATGACAAAATCCTCAAAGTTCTCAGGGCACCAAATAGAATTGTTATAAGGTCGCCAAAAAAGTTTCCTTATGACAATAAAAATGAAGTAATCATTTACTTTTTTGGTATTCATTGATAGGGCATCTGTGTAAAAATGAGGATAGGAGCTAGTGTGCTCAGTTGTCTATTGCATTACTGCAGACTGCATCATATATTAGGAGTGCCTTCGATTCTGAAGCAACTGGTTCCGTCAATATGATCACTACTTTACTTCTATCAGAGTACATAACATTTATTTCCTTCGCAAAGGAAAGGAGTAACATTTATTTCAGAATTTATATTGCAATGGTTCAGTTATTTCTTGAGTACATCCAACCACTGAAACGCCGATCGTATCGCCGAGATGGCTTCGTGCCCTCATCCCTGATGTAGCTAGGGGATGTTCATATATCACGGCGATGAGCAGATCGATGGAGTCCGCGGAGGAGTGGATCGATGAATGGAGGACAGCGTGGACCCTGATCGAGCTGGACGCGGAGTATGAGGCGGCGCTGCGCGTCATGGAGGATTCGTGGGAAGAGAACGTCAAGCTGCGTGACGACTTCGTTCCAGTGCCCACCGGCTGCATGCCTGGACATGACGAGATCATAGGCACACCGCTCATGGCTGTTGCCCTGGCATGGCTCTCGAAAGTATGCTTCGTGAAGAACCTATCAGCTCTGTTTGTAGGGCTGAAGAATCGATCGATTTCCTTATGTGTGATGTAAAGGCCAACACAGGCTCGTGATGTAAGGCCAATCAGCCTCGTGATGTAAGGCCAAACATGGATTTGCACGTGAGTTCGCTTCCTGTTTGGGTTAAGTAATGTTCAGATCATCAGATGCCAAGAAGTGAACTGGGAATCTTAACTTCAAAGCGAATAGAGTGTTTAGTTCATCACAGGTGAAAGGAAGAACTAATCCAAGAACGAACAATTCAAGCATATCCAGATGTATTGTTCATCACAGGTGAACGCAGCTCTAGAAAAGAAAACAGGAACCTAGCTAAGCTCTATCAGTTTGAAGAAAGCAAAAGATTAACAAAACAAAGGGTATCCGAATTTCCGATCTAGTACCCGAATTACTGGCTCCGCGGGGTAACTACAAACTAGTTTCACGATCTCTATCGTCAGGCATCAATCCAGGTCAAAAAGGAAAAAACAACTTGAAATATGGACGCGAGTATTTGCAGGCGATCGACGTACAGCGCAAGAACCAAGACCAAAGCCTCCTAGGCTCGTGAGAGAAGAGGGAAAAGAAGAGAGTGAGGCGCTGGAGGTGAGACTGTTGCGTCCTACAGCCAGTCTCAATGGTGGTTTCATTTGTATCTAATATGCTGGCACATCAGCAAAATGATGACATGGCAAGAAATTTAATAAGAAAGAGAAGAAATGAGTTTCATCCCCCATGAAACTCTCTTGGCACTGTTTCCAACACAATGAAACCCAATTGAAACTGCACTGAGGATCTTTTCGTTTCATCTCAACTCAAATTTGATTATAAACCTTATAACAATTTAATGTTTTGTCAAGCCTATGGAACCATGATATCAAACAAGACATTGCGAGAGGGTGTTTCATTCTCCTAACAAAAACTATAAATCTGATGTAGCACTCTTGGAAAGAGTGAGATGAAACTAAGGATTGAGACTTTTTTTAAGCACAACAAAGCATTGAGACTGGCCTAACCATGACGTCACCACACGGCAGAAGAATGTGGGCGGGCCCAAGCCCAACTAGGCCAGAGCGGGAAAAAAAAACCAGGACAAAGAAGCGCGTGATTTTCCAAATCGGGCACACTCGATCCTGCAGCCGCCAGCATGTCTTCTTCTGCTCGCGCTCCCTCACTCCCAGCCCTAGCACCCATTCCATTCCCCAGGTCTGCACCGTACCACCAAACCCTAGCAAAGCTCTCCAGCCGCCGCACCCCTCTCTAGCTTCGAGCCTTAGAACGAATCCGATGGCCTCCTCCGGATCCCGCGGCCAGGGCTCGAGCCTCGGCCGTCCTCGCGGTTCCGGCGCCGCCGCTCGCGCGCGGGACGACGGCCTCCTCAACCCCGAGCTAGCTCTCCTGCCGGCGGCGGACCTCATCGCCTACCTCAACCTCCACCGGACCAGCCAGTACGCGTTCGTGGAGGTGACTTACGTGCTCACCGAGCGCGAGCGCCGGCTCGCCGACGCCGAGGAGATCCTCCGCGGGCGCGGGCTGAGCGCCGCCGCGGCGGACGAGGGCCTCCGCGACGAGATCCGCCGCGCCGCGGACACGGAGGCGCGGCTCCGGGCGGAGGTCAGGTCGTGGCAGCGCAGGGCCGACGACGCCGAGGCGCGCCTTCGGGCAATGAGGCCGGAGCAGGCGGCAGGCCTCGACGCCGAGCTCGCGCCCCTGCCGGCGTCGAGCTCCGGATGCCGCTCCCCCACTCGCACGCGGCGGCCTCCCGGACGCCTCCGCGACTACGAGGTGGAGCTTGACCAGCCGGAGTCGTCGGACCTCCTCGCCCGGCTCGCCGAGGCCGAGGCCCAGATCCGCGCCGCCAACCAGGTCGCGGGCGGCCTCCGCGAGCTCAGGGCGCGTGAGGAGGAGCTCCGCCGCGCGCAGGCGTGGGTCCAGTCCGGCGACGAGGCGCGGCAGCGCAGGGCCGCGGAGACCGAGGCGGAGCTCGAGGCCCTGAACGAGCTCGTCGGGCGCATGGGCTTGGACAATGGACAGCAGGCCGGAGAGATGGGGCTTCAGGCCGACACCGGCGCAGCACGGGTCTACACGGGCACTGACGTCGCCGTCATGGAGGACGCGCTACTACCCGACGCAACCTGAACATACGTACGGCAGCGTCATCCCTGCAGGTATGCTAATATACTATCTAGTCTAGCTTTAATGTCAGTCAACTTCTTTTTTTTTTGAAAGCTTGAACGTTAGAGAAACAGGGGGAGGGGAGAGTTAAAGTTCCAGCAGAGTACAAGCACCACAAAACTACAGGTTGAACGAAACAAACGACTAGCATAGTGCTCCACATCATTAACTAGTAACTACTGACTAAAAAGGTGCACTTATGGTGGAAGTGGAAGAATGGACAATAATCCACTAGTGAAGGCTACACAAATGGTGGGGTAAATTACAATCTCGAAAGAACAAATTAATGGGTATGTCGAAGTACAAGATACCCAAAAGGATAGGATAGAGATTTTTTTTTTTGTGTGTGGAAAAATGCACCAACAGAAGAGGCTGACCAGAGAATCAGCTTCTGTAGAGGAAGTTACAAGGGGACGCCAGATGTACTTTTTGTTAGCATAATGAATCCATACCACTCTTGTTTCTCTTGTGCTGTAGCAATTCATGGTTGGACCTGTATGATAGAAAATGGAATATGCACTGATTTGATTTTGAACTTAATTAGAAGATTGGATTGGTGGACATAAATTGAAAGAAGGGGATAAAAGTAGCTTCTGTTGCGTTGCTTTGTTATGGGCGCTGTGGAAATGGAGGAACAACATTACCTTTCGCTGTAAAGCATTTGTTACTTTGGAACAGATAGTTCTGTCTACAATGGGGTATATGAAAACTTTGGAGCATTTCGTTGTCTGCAGGAGACAAGCTATGGCTGGAGCAGAAGGTGGAAGAGATGAAGAACAGATCATCTTTTCTTATCGTACGTCTATCAATGGATAATTTGAAACCTTGTATAATATTGAGGGCAAGTGAGACTTTGAATTACTGTGAAGTTATGTTGATGGGATATGCAAACAGGAGGTTACCAGGGTACTTCTGGTGGATAAATATACTATATATGCTTCTAGTTTTCTGGTGGATGAATGACAAGTTGTCGAGATTAATATTGATTAGAGGAAGATTTTCTGCTTGCAGTACGTAGGGTTATTTGAGATTGTGTATAGCTTGGCATGAGGCCAAGTTTCCGTTGGCGCTGCTTCTGGTTAACACTTGAGAGGTTTAGCAGCTTCATGACCAAGTGGGCGGGAAGGCGCTGGATATATACAAGAAGAGTTTTTAGTCAGAAGATCGGGCCGCAAGAGGAGATCGCAAGAGGCTAGATGCATGGGTGACGAAATTAGATGTTGTCTCCAGGGTTAAGGACCTACAGATAAATGCTTTTTCTGCTTGTGTGTTTGTAGCCCCCCGAACTAGGGAGGATCGCTTGGTTTTCCATTTGCTTTCTTGTTTGTAAAACAATCATTTTGGTCTGTCTGGTTTCAGCAGAAATCGGGGCCCAATAAAGGCGCCCTTTAATCCAAAAAAAAAAAAGAAGAAATCCCCCCAGGTCAGCTATCTTAAGTGAATTGGCATCTACAAAAGAAGCAATACTTGGAAGGGCATCTGCAAGATGTGTTGGCACGTACTACCGTCTGTTTTCATCGATAGTTCTGCAATGGCATGAAGAAGACAGGGACATGCTGAGTATGGCGTGTCGTATCATGAAGGTCTTAAGTCATACAAATTTTCGTCAAATTAACATGGATGAAGGTTTAGTAATAGGTTGGTCCTAAATAAGAGTCTCTATTCGGCTATAGCCTCAAGTGAATTCAATGCTGGGAAAACCTTTGCCCTAATATCTAAAAAAGGATATCGCACATGTGCATGGAAAAGAAATCATAGGTACATCACATAGCATTTCTTGTCACCTAAATTGTTGATGTGACTCCTGACTGCATGTCAAACTTCAGTTTTTATGTTAATAGATCTGGTAACACTATTTTTTGTAAAGGCACAACATATAGCTCGTATGTGTCTTGAGGATGCTAGATCCAATTTCTTAAGGGGTTTATCTAAAAGATTAGGGAATTCATAGTGTTCAGAAATATGAATGCCGAGTTCTCATGTCTACGGTTAACCTATATATTTTATTGCCGGCTGTATGCATGGAAATCATTTTTTTGGGCCTATATCACAATAGAAACATTCTCATTCCTTCCATGAAGGTTGTGATTCATCAGTGTTTTGAACAAATCTGGAAGAGGCATATATCTTTTTACTCCAACTAACCGATTAAATTTGTCAAAATTCAATTTATCATGGGTTGTGATGATTGATACGTAAATCCATGACCTTTAAGCTGTCGGCTGTGAGGGTGAGGGCAAAATGCCGATGTCCATGAAGGTGGAACTCGTTGACATTCACATTATCGAATTCATGGAACTTGTTGGTGGGAATTAATATAGACTACGCATTACCTCTTAGTTTTCCCATATTATCAAACAACATGATTCAAGGGCATATTGTATACATAGGCAGGAGAAAGAAATTCAAACGTCACCTGTTGGCCCCACGCCAAGGATCAACCAAGCATGAGAGTGGTGGCTTCTCCATCTCAATATCAGCTTAATTTCCTCAATGCTCACCACGGGGTCGCTCTACGACGTCTGCAAGATGCCATTCCTGTCTCACCATTCGATGTTATGCGAGGTGTACGTGCGCCTCATGACATGCTGTCATTTGTTGTTGCAGGAGCGGCGAGGGCTGGTGCTTTGTGTCGAGGACCTAGCCATGTGACAGATGAGACGACTTCAAACACTTGTGCATCTTTCTGTCTACATTTCAAGCAATTCCAAATTTAATTCATCTCAGTCAATTTTTGTGACTGTTACAAATCTAAATTTCCTACTCCCTCCGTACTCACAAAGGAGGTCGTTCTACAGTTTGGAGCATTTTCACATAAGAGGTCGTTCTACGAAACCAGCTTCGCCTCCTTCCGGTTTTGCCCCTGGCGCCGCACGCTCCCGAGGCTGCGCTGCTTAGGTGTCCGCGAGACGTAATTAAAATTCTTACACTCCCAAGGCAGCCTCTCGCTCGCATCTCTCTCGCACGCGGCCTCTCACGAACGAAGCTTCGTTAGCTCAACGTCGTCGCATTATGCTCGAGCGCCGGCATGACTCGCACGCCAGCCTCTCTCGCTCGCCGGCGCCGCCCCGCCCTCGCTCGGCTCTCGCTCGCTCGCCCGCATGGCCCGCACTCGGCCTTCGCTATCTCGTTTGCATGCCGACGTCCATCGATGCAAGTCCCTCGCTTGCGCCGGCGTCGATCGAGCCGTCGACGCAGGCTCCATGGACAGGAGCTCGAAGCTCGTAGCGCCGGCGTCCGTCGACGCAGTCTCAATGGACAGGAACCCGAAGCTCATCTCACCGGCGTCCCTGGACGATCTTCTTTACTGCTGATTCTAAGTTTAAATCAAAACCAAATGCGGCTACAAAAATAGGAACAGAAATGCCAGCCGGGAAAGAAAAAAAAAGGACCGCGAATCCATCCAGCCGAAGGAAAAGAATGACCGTGCGCGTGAACCAAGCGAGGGCGCCATGAAAAATCGCATCGCTAAAAAGTGCAAAAACGCAAAGCCAGGAATCGAGCCCGCAACCTCGTCCCTGGGATCCATATGCGATAGCCAGTCTATAGGAGGAAGATAGTTATTTGGCAGCTGCTACGAGGTGTATTTATTAAGGGCAAAGACGGAAGAATAGACCCAAATTAATCACTCCTTGGTATGCTAAATCATGTCCTAAACGACCTCTTTTGTGAGTATGGAGGGAGTATAGTATTGCCTTCAATGCACTCTCTTTTAATGCTTACGTCTTTTTACTTTTAAATGTGTTTACTGTTTCATGCTGCAGCCGGTACGCCACATGACATTCCACCATGATTTATTGCATGCTCACAATTGGTCCATTATTTTTCAAGGATGGGGATTGGGCTTATGATGTCTCGTATATAGTGGATTAGTCAACCGATGGATCTTCGCTACGCGCCTACTGATGTATGAGTTTATTTGTGTTTTTTTCTTGTTCAAGCAGAAGTCAACATAATAGTTGAGAAACATGTCCGGTAGTTATATGTTGATCTCACTATATATTAGTTCAGCATAGCCTTTACTAAATAGAAGTATGAAAAAATTTTTGTACATATGACAGTTCAATCGTGCATCAGGAGCCGTTCTGCATGAGGGCATCAGACTGGGAACGGGAGGACAAGCAAGAGCCTGCAACGGAAAACCGATGCGGTCCGGTTTTCGCTCGGTTCACCGATGTTTTATTTTAAAAATCATAAAAAATTGAACATTTGAAAAAAATAGAACAAAAAAAATTAACAAAACTAGATGAAATTTGTAGCGCAATGGTGCAACAACAACATAAAAATTCGATCGTTTGCTTGGTCAAAAAAATCAAAGAAATTTGCTGGTTTTTTAAAAAAAGGTTTTTTCTTTTTTTCCTTCCTTTTTCAACCCAGAAATTTTGCTTGATTTTTCTGACCCATCAAACGATTGAATTTTCGTGTTCTTGTTCCACCATTGTCTACAAATTTCATCTAGTTTTTTTTACATATTTTTTGTTTTAAATTTTTTTTCAAATTTTCAATTTTTTTTTAATTTTGAATTCGATAACCAGACTACCGGGTAAACCGGACCGGACCGGTTTTTTCCGGTTTTTGTGAAAACCAACATTGATCATAATTGACCATGATACCATTAACAGCTGTCACACCCTAAAATCCGAGGCCAAAGTCAAAACGCTAAAAACCACTAAAAATTTAAATCTTTTTGTGTGATCTTACCTTGCCATGATTTTTCGAAAATAAAACTCACTAAAATAAATAAAGCGTAGTCGAATTTGAAATTTTAAAATATAAAACTCATGCTCAAGTGTTTGTTCTCATTTAAAATCCACTAAATATTTGAACCTTTCGAATTTCCAACAAATATAAATCAAAGTAGATTAATTTTCCAAGTTTGAATTTCAAAATTTGGATTTAAACTTGCGTCAAAACCTCACCATATGCATTTCTGAATTTATTTGAATCTATTTGAATTGTTTGTTCGACCTTCGCTTTTGTTCGAATTTGAAATTCCTTCAAAGTTCGAAATCCAGAAAAGATCAAATCTATTTTCTTCTGGGCCGCCCTCTCCTCTCTTTCTTTCCCCGCCGGCCCAGCATCTCCTTCTCCTTCCCTTATCTCTCTTGGCCCATCTCCTCTCTTACCCGGCCCAGCCTGCCAGCCCGCCTCCTCTCTCCGCGCCACTGACGCGTGGGCCCCACGCCCCCGTCATCTCCCACCTTCAGCCGGCGCGATTTGCGCCGCCGCCCATGCCGCCCTGCCGGCTCCCCACCGCCTCTGTCCCGTCGCGACCACAGGAGCACCACGTGAAGAATGCGTCGCTCCGCACCGCCCTTCTCCCCTCCGTCCCGTCCCATCAATCGCTCCTTTACTTGACGCGCCCGTCAAGTCCGACGAGCGCGCCGCCTTACTGGCGCCACCGCCTCCGAGCTTCCGTGCCGCACCCGCCAAGTCCCGCCGCACCGCCATCGCCGTCTTTAAAATGGAACCGAGCCCTTCTCCGAAGCTCCACTCCCATTCTTCTCCACTTTTCTCTCTCCTCACTCCGACGATCATCCGGCGTGCTCTTCCGTCGCCGTCGGTCAGTCCCCGTCTCCCCTTTCTCTTCCCATGGATCCGTCGTGCCGCACTTATCCTCGGCATGTCCTCCTTTTCCGCAGCTGAGACCCGTGCGAGCAGATCGACGTCGACCCGCCGCCGCCTTCTCCCTCGTCACCGGCCGCCTTTCGTCGCTCCCCGACCCAGCCGGACACGCGGTGAGCTTCACCGTCCCCCTCTCTATCTTCTGCGCTAGCTCTTCTCCCGTTTCCGCACACGCACGAGCACTCGCACCGAGCTCGTCCGCCCGCCGCCGCGCGACCTCGCCGCCAGCCACCCTTCCGGCCGCGCCTGGCCACGCCGAGGCGCGCATCACCCTCACCGCACTCCCGCGCACGCGCGCGACCACCTACACGAGCCCTCGCGCACACGCTTCCGCCTATCCCCTCGCTCGCCGTCACGCTGCCCAACTCCGGCGAGTTTGTGCCGCCGCCATGCTGCGCGCTGTCGTCGACGTCCTCCACCGGACGCTCCGCCGTCGCGCACTAGCCCTCGGCGACGTGCTCTCGTCGCCGTCATGCCCTCCTAGCCGCCGCCGGCGATGCTTCCAGCGACGCGCCGCCGCGCGCGCCCTCCCTCCGGCAGCTTTGACCCAGTCCGCCGCCCGCCGACGTGGCAACGCCACGTCAGCCGTGGGTCCCGCTTTGACCCGGTCCCCCCTGCCCAGTCAGCCTCCCTTTTTCCCCTCTCCTCCATAAACCCAGTCCACATGGACCATAGACTCATAAGCACTCCGGTCCACCATGAGCTAGGCCCACGATCTTTTCCTATACAGAAATAATTCCAAAATATCCAGAAAATCCCCGGCCCTGTACATTTTACAGATAAGCCCTCGAGCTTTTCTGTAATTATGTTTGGGTCCTGTATTTTACAGATTAACCCCTAACCTTTCAAATAATTCTGTTAAGGTCCTGACTTTTTACAAAAACACCCCTATACTTTTCCATAATTATCTTTTAGTCCCTATCTTTTACACCAAGGCCCCTAAACTTTTCCATAATTACAGATAGCTCCCTCGACCATTTCTGTAATTACAAATAAGCCCTTAAAACATTTCTGTTCTCACACATAAGCCCCTAGAATCTTTAAAACCTCATATCTTTTCCATCCTAACTCCGTTTTGAGCGATTCTTGCGCTCACGCGTTCATAGAAACGCGTAGTAGCCTTTGGTACTATTCTTGATGCTCTAGAATGCATCTATGAGCTATCAATACCCCAAGTTCCACTCTCTCTCTATAAAACCCTTCGCAGCCAATCAAGCGATGTCGACCTCGCATGTCTCAAATGTTGGTTCACCTTTTCATGAGCCAAACCAATCATGCCGTACCTTTTCTCTATACCTATTTCGTTGTAACACATCCCACTCCACCCTCGTGTGCGGCACTTACTCTTTCGCCTGCTAGCATTAAACCTAGCCGGCCTTTCGTGTCATTTCACTGCAAAGTTTAGCAACCTCCTCCTATCTTGGCTCGACTCCAAAGCCAACCCAACTCAGCCATCGCTCATTCCAACATAACCCATTGATTCGCCGATCTTACCAATCTTCATTGATTTGTTATCCTCTTCATTTGTGTTCTTTTATTGGATCTTATTGGAGTTATCTTTCATTGTTGTTTTATTTGCTAGCTATCCTTAATTTATCACTGTATTTTATCTGTAGCCGTGCATTCATATCATACATGAGCACGTACACGTACCGCCGTCATGTGCTCACTGCATGACAACTAACTTAATAGATAATAGCTAATCATCATTAGATAATACCATAATATATAAAAATAATTAAAGTGACACACCTTGCACTTGGTACATGTGTTGCATGAACCTTTATATAGGTTACGACCTATATAAAGCTTTAGTGCTGCAAATGTACGTAAAATCACGTACACTCGCTCGCTTCTACCCTCACATACACTCATGCACTCTTCATCGTGTTTAGCATCCTTCATTCACATCAAAAGCCCTAGTACTCGATGCATTCCTCCTAATAAATAATAAAACCTCCCTTAAAGTAAAACTTGCTGCATCATGCATGATTCGAGTCTCTTATCTTTCATTGATGCTTTATTGGTTCTTATTTGGAGATAATAGGATCTTATTTGTCTCTTTTCGGTCTTTTATTTCTTTTGCAGTAGTTATTTATGCGTAGTGGTTATATGCGCTAGATTACGCGAGATACGAGTAAGAGCCCAAAGAATTCAAGATACAGAAGATCCAAGCTTCGAGAAAGGACTTGAAGGCATCAAGTTCGACAGACGAGTTTGAAGACCCAGAATTTGAAGATTAGGATAACGTTTATCAGGCAAGCCCTAACTCCCTTTGATCATATTGATCCTATGATTGCAAAATTATCCTATTTAGAGCTGTTTATAAATAAATATGCATGGTATTTAAATGTGATTTAAATGCTAGAAGGTCCTAGTAATATTTGATTGCCATGCCTTGATCTTGAAATATCCTGATTCCTTGTTAAACCTAGGAACCCGCATCATTAACTCTTTAATGATGTGCTGGTATGCTGCTTAGGACTTTCACCCTGTGTTTAATTAATCTTGGTCACATGCTTTTGTGTTAAAATGCGTGAGTCTTGGTGGTGTGTGTAAATGTGAAAATGGGTGGGATTGGTAATAAGTGCAACCCCTAGTGAGGGAATGTTTTGGCGGGATCAGGCGAGGTAGTCCTCAGTGGGGAGGCTATCTCTGGGACGCCCTTCCCCGTGGGGATTGGCTATTGAAGATGCCTGGTTCGGTCGTATAAGGACCGGTTCTTGTGCCGCCTTTGCCTAGCACCTTACGCGCAGCCACAAGCCGTATATGGGTATGGGATTGGAACCACACCCTACTAGTACTCATCCGGTACCCCCCGGAGGCAGGAGATTGCAACGGAGTCCCAGGAGAAGACTCGACGAGGGTGGCGGCGAGTCCGGCATTTATTGACTCTGGCCATATTATTGAATTGTGAAGCCCCTGGTGATGTCCGTGGGGGATGCCGTGGTGGTACCAAGTAGGTATGGAACCTTTAGTAGGACAGTCCGAACTGGGACCCCGGGGAGGACTGGACTACCTTGTGGAGAAATTTGTGCACCCTTGGCCAAGGTTAAGAATCTATCCGGATAGCCGTGATCTACGGTATTGGACAACACGAAAGCAATGGCCACACTATGATTAGAGTTTCCTGTGTGAGTTATCCTTGGCGTGTTTTTGGAATACACCGGTTTGGAGCCGTGTGCTGGTTGTCGGCCAGCGTTAAAAGTTGAGGAACTGGCGGGATGGATTGCATCTCCCCCAGGGCCGCCCAACCCCACTAAATCCAATGACAATACCTGACTGTAGATTGCGAACTGTTTTGTTTTCAAAACAACCTTTGCATAAAGTTGGCTTTCTGCCGATTTGATAAACCAACAGCCTATACCTTGTTCACACCCTTGCATAATATCTACCCCTTGTGTTAGGACTTGTCGAGTACCTTATGTACTCACGCGTTTGCGACTGTTGTTTTTAGTGAAGTGAAGCCTCCGTAAGAAGCGGCGACGTGTTGGTTTTCGGGTCTGCTTCTCAAGTCTGCTTGTGGCTTGGGTCGTGGTTTCCGCTGTTTGCTTCGCCGTTAGTTGGTTGGTTGGTCATGGATGGTCCGAATCCGTGTCCTGCCGCCACTAAAGGCTCTGTAATAGGTAATACTTCCTTTGTTCGAAGTATGCTTTGACTATCATATCTGTGTTCTTGTGCGTATCAGCTACTGATCCAGGGACTGATACATAATGCACATCATACTCTAGAAATGGGGTATGACAACAGGGCGCTAGGAGTTCTTGGAAGGTTTGAAGTATCTGTCCAGAAGCCAAGAAGCTGCAAAATAAATGCTGCTTCCGTTTTGTACCTTGTGACTGATTTGGCAGTGCCTCTAGTTGACAGATTGTATAGATCTTCATCGAGATGGCAAGGCCAAGGTATAAACATTAGATCAAAAGGAGCTTGTTGCATATACCAAACGGCTGTAAACGCTGTTGACATCCTTTTGGTAGCTCGCATTCGTAACATATGTGTACACCATTAACTTGTTGCTGAGCTTCACCACACGTACAAGGCAGAATGACCGTATACCTTGCATTCCAGGTCCGCCACATGGTTAGATGAGAAGCAAAGCAACCACGGTCATCCAGTTCCGCTTGAGCTGCTTGTGTGCGTGCACAAACAATGTGCTGGGACAGTAGGAGAGAGTACTGGGGCATGTATATATTTGTAGAATATATGTTATCCCTATGGTTAGACAGGGATTTTGTGGAACAAATAAAATGGGTGGTCACAACGTGGGCGACCGTGGTAGTTAATGGCAAGAAAAGGGCGGTTGATCTCTTGACGATAGGTTTCTGTGTTAGATGGAAAAGGAGAAATTTGTGCTTGGAGCTGATGGCCGTGTATGAACCCAAGGACCAAAAGGATGGAGGGCGCGGACAGAGACATCCCGCTAGACAAGCACAAGGCACACATTGTTGGAATAAACCATGCCATCGGCATGTGCGTCAGGTGTTTGTGCTGGGTCGCATATGTGTGTCGCACCACGTCGTGTTCAGTGCTATGTCAATCGATTGGTGCTGCATTGATCGAGTCTGAGTTGGTTAGGACGGTTGGGTGTGTGTGGCAAAGGAGGCCAGTCGTGCGGATCATGGCGCGTACCGGGCACGGAGGATAGCACTTTGTGGTGTGTCCCCTGGAAGTTCAAAACCCCATTGTACTCCTCATTCATTTGTTGCCAGTCCATTGAATAAGGACTACCAAGATACAAGCAAGTAGTCACTGCAGCGTTCATCGCTATTGCTAAGTGCTCGAGTTCATTCGTGAGTTGTCAGGGATCGGATGATCATGGGCGCTGCGCCAACACACGCATAGTACAGATTTTTAGACAGAGGAAGCTTTTATTTCGAGGTGAAATAATGTTCTGGCTTCTGCACAACAAGGTACATACCTGTAAAACACCAAGGTGAGCTGATGCAATTCAACCTTAAAACACCTAATAAATACAAAACATCTATCATCTAGCTCAGCACCTAAAACAAATCCTATGGTGTCCATTTCCCTTGTTGTTGCAGCCATATGTCATCAAAAGAAGTTGCTTCTCCATAAGGAACTTGTTGCCGCATAAACAACACTTACTCATTTCTATCAGAACGCTTTCGTTGCACCCTCTTTGATGGTGAAACATTCATGTGCTAGAGCCAAGGACCATGAGCTTTACAACATGGCGGCTCTTTCAGATGGGATCGATGGCATTGAAGAGGAGGGTGGAGGCCGAGCACGAGCAGCGTATTGATGAAGAGGAGCCTGAGTTTTACAAGACGGCAGCTTTGGCAGATGGGGATGCAAGGCATTGAGCAGGAAAGTAGTGGTGGGATGGTGTTGGCAATGTCAGTGAGGGGGTCACTAACCCCTCATCCAGCATAGATGCTGCCCTACCCAAGCAATATCAGCAAAACGAAGCTCATTGCCATGGACAATTTCCAAGAAGAGGCAGTCTCAGGGGCAGATGGTCTTGTCACTAATAGAGTGCATGCAAGGAGTACTGCGTGCTGGCGGTCTGTGCTCTTTATCGCCAAGGAATGTTAGTTCCACAACCTGAAAATAGATTCAGCAAAGAAGATGCAGATTGGTCCAACAGACATATATTAAAATTATTACATATTTACTATTTTGTTATCTTTCATTAATAGCTGCGAAGTACTAGTTGCAAAATTAAAACTCCTTTCATCCCTAAATATAGGGCTTTCTGGCCATATGGACTTTTCCCTTAATGTAGAGCGCTCTGGCTGGAACCCACACGTCGTCCTGACAACCCAATAGCGCAGCCCATCCACGCGAGCCCCCACCCGTGCTCGTGACCGCGTCGCCTCCCTCCCACACCTCCGCCTCGCTCCCGCATCTCGCAACAGTGCCACGCCGCGCCGCCTCCGCATCCCGCATGTCGCGCCGCTCCACCTCCGGCCCTCATCCCGCGCTGCATGGAGCCTGCAAGGGGCGGCGGCGACCTAGCCGCCATGGAAGATTCGATGGGAGACGGGGAAGCGGGCGCCATGGAGCAGGCAAAGCGCGTGTGGCGATCCAGACGCGATGGAGGAGGCAAGTGGCTGCGGTCACGACGGCAGGGCGGGGCGGAGAGGAGGGGCGTCGGGTTCCCCACAATGGAGGACGCGAGGAAGTGTGGGGCTCGGCACTAGGGAGGAGGCGGCGAGGGGCGGCGAGATCTCTGCGCCCGGCAGCAGCTAGGAGGAGGCTAGGTCCGTCAACCCCTACCCCAGGCGGAGACCATGAGGTAAACCCCAAAGATTAAGTGGGGATCTCCATAATCCATAGCGGAAGCAACTAGGCGGTAGACTAATACCATAGGCAGCTCAGGTGCGGACGAGACCAAGCTTACTCGTCTTCCTTACCGTCGGCGTCGACGAAGTATGGATCTTTCTCTGTAAATAGCAAGCAGGAATGAGTACAAAAGTACTCAGCAAGTCGCAACCCTTGTCCTACCATCAATGGATAAATGTATGCATTTTGCAGTAGCAAGATAAAGGCCAGAGGTTTAACATTGCAATAAAGCAAGTTTTACACATGCAGGGATTCAGTGTAAATCAATTTTAGCAAAAGCATAAAATTAAGATATTAGGAGTTGGCCAAGTTTTACGTTGCCGGACACCCCGTCCACGACAACCTTCGACAGAAGGTCGGACCTATTCTCAAAACAACTCACGCATCATGGAGATAAGCACCCATCCCATGCTAGTTCTTGGACCGAACCAAAGCCATGTCCGTGACCGTGGACTCGGTTATTCGAATAGATTTTAACACTCTACAGAGGTTGTACGTTGTATCCACAATCTGAGTGCATCACACCCAACTAATCGCCATGGGAGTTGTCCAGGGGAGCCTCTGATCTAGGTCTTCGACCGGGTCGCACACGTCTGCATCACGTCCATCTGCTCCATGGGCTCCCATTGCATCTCCAGCCTCCAGGCGATTAACAGACTAGCTGGCGGGGTTTAGACTAAGCCATGCAGCATACACGGTAGTGTGGTCGCATAGGAAAACGACTAGGTAGGATGTCACAAGCAACTCGGTCCTTATACAAGCCAAGGCAATCATCTCTACATATATGAACCCACCACAGAGGCGGCATTCATCTCCCATAAAACTTGTCATAAGCACACCACATGTTCATTCATCTTTCTTTAGTTATCACCCAACCTTACTACCACACAACACCAATCATGGTTTTCACATTTGCAAAAGCTAGATATAAATAGAGCACTTAGTGATCCACATACCTAAGCATTTCTATAACAAGGCAATCATCCATGCGTAAATAGTACCATACATGGATATCCTAGGTTTAACAGAGAATAAATTAGGACAGGTAATATAAGGCTCAGTGGTCTTAGTTATACTACACAAAGGTTTTGCAATCATCAGGACAATCATGCAATAAAACAGCTGCTACGAGTTGTGTTTATAAAACATAGGAGCAGTATGATCAAAGGGAAACAGATTGTGACTCGCCTTCGTTGACGTCGTCGGGGAGTTCCTGCTCGAAGTCTCTGGCTCCTGGTTCCTGCTCCTCCTCGTACTCATGCTTGTACACTCCGTCAGCTACGGTACGAAACAGGCACGCAAACAAACAAGCAAACAAACACAAATAAATACAAAATAAATAGAAGATGAGCTCTATAATAGATGAAAATGGTATAAATGGATAGATCTTGATTTTAGATGGATTTAGGAGGAAGATTCGGGTCAATCGGAGCTCGGACGGTGGAGGTATGGATTTTACAGTGTAGGCTGCTGGATTAATCCGAAAATAAATTCGGAAAGGAAAATATCAGCACGTGGTGCTGGGCTGCTGCTGGTGTTTCAATCAAGGGGAAAAGGTCTGCTGGACGTGTGGGCCCGCGTGGAGGTTTATGGGCCTAAGCTTGACTGGATTAGCTTGGCCCGATGGGGTTTATTGGTCCAATGGAGAAATAGATCGGTCGTGCTCCTCGAGTCAGTCCGCCATGGACGAGCTCGGGGAGCTCAAATCCGGCATGGGGAAGGGGAGGAGGGCGGCCAGGGAGTGGGGGAATCGAAGGAGGAGGCTATGGAGCATCCATTTGAGGCATCAATTTGAGTAGTGGTCTTGGGAAACGCCGCTGCGGCGAGGAGGAACAGAGGCGGCCATGGCTGCTCGGGTTGAGCTCGATTGGGCCAGGTGGATGGCGTGGGTATGGACTGGGGAGGTGGAGCTAATGCTGGAGGTTCTCTCCTGCCGTCCTGCGGCTCAAACGGGGTAGGGGCGAGCTACAGAGGGAAATCGATGGCGTGGCCGTCGGGATTGAGGGAGACAGGGGACTTCGCTCGACGGAGTTGGGGCAGGGGAATGGTGGCTCGGTGGTGGAGTTGGGTGGCGGAGGAGCTCGCGGGAGGGGCTACTTATAGCCGGAGGCGGGGGAGAGGGAAGCTTGCCGCGGACGCCGCGGCGGTGGCGCAGACACGACGGCGCTCTGCTTGCCGCTGCGCGTTGCTGTTGCGCCTGCGCGTGAGCAGCGATGGGCGGTGCGTCGCGTCGTGGCGTGGCTGGCGCAGAGTGATGAGACGGAAGCGGCAGCGGCGCAGGCAAGTGGGCACGGACGGGCACGGGCGCGCCGTGCGGCTTTGGGCGAGGGAATGCGAGCTGCAGCGAGGAGAGCGGCCTGGGCGGTGCGTCGCGCGATGCGGCGTGCGCGGCGCAGAGCGACGGGACTGAAGCTGCAGTGGCACAGGGCGAGGTGTGAAGCGGAGCGGCGTGCGCGAGCAGCGGCGACGGGATGGCTCGGGCAGGAGGAGTGATGGCGGTACGGAGCCGCAGTGCGGGGCATCGGGTTGCGCTTGGAGTGGCTCAGCTCGATGGGACGAGGCGGGCAGGCGGATTGAAGGCGGTAGCTGAGTAGCTCGGGAGTGAAAGCTTGTGCAGAGGTTGGTGAAGCTCTCTTTTTTTTTTTTTTTAAGAACGGGTTGGAATTTATTTAATATATAAAACAATTACAACCAGCCCCCTTGTAAAGGAGCACCTGATAGAAATAAGATTTACAACGAAGTCTATTGCAGATGCTCCTGGAAATCTCCATCTTCGCATATCGGAGCCACCGCTGCTTGATTCTCCATCGCCGCAAGGAAGACAGAAGACCAAGGACGATGCCTGAAGCCGGTTCTCGAACTGACGAAGCAACAACAATTTTTGAAGGCAGCAGTTGGCCGACCCTTAACGAGCCGAGCACTTGAATCGTTGAACGCCCCGACGGACAGCCATCAGCCAAATCTTCGTCATGAGAATGAGAACCAGACGCCTCACGCGTCGATGGCGAGCCCCAGTCGACGAAGCACAAAGAGTCCAAAAAGCGGATTGATAACTCCAACCCGGACAAGCTTGAAAAGAAAATAGCAAACCTGACAATCTTCAGCCTGTATCCCGTCCACCACAGCGCTGACGACATACAAACCAAAGAACCAAAAGTCACCCAGGTCGAAAGGACCTCGGGGACAGGAAGCTGCAACGGAACAACCCACCGGACTTGACAGCCGCCGATGAGCACCCCGCCAGCACAACATAGCTTCACCACCATCAGATCCAGCGATGGTGGAAGCAATACTAACCCTAAACTACCTAAACCTATTCTAGATAGTAGGGATATACAAGCCGGACGTCGATCTGCCCATTCCCGTCCATCTCTCCTGTGCTGGAGGAGGAAGAAAGGAGTGCACGGGCTGATTGGGCTAGATGGGCTGAAGCTGGTGGAGGTTGGGCCGGACCGAAAAGAAAGAGGGGAAACGCAGGTCGGGCCAGAAAGGAAAGGAGAGAGACGGGAAGTTGGGCTGGAAAGTACCCAGATAGAAGGGAGGAAGAGAAGAGATTTTTAAAACGTTTTGAAAACTTCCGATTTCAGTTTGGGTTTGTATTTATAGGCATTTTACCCGTGCGTTGCTACGAGAGTGATTTTGAATGTTTTTTTCTGATAAATATAATATTTTACTTTGTTCTAGAAATGAAAATGTCATTCTTGTAAAAATCCCAAGGATTTATCAAATCGCTAAGTATTTTAAGTAATCCAAACAATGCTTAACAGCTGCCTATTTAGCTAAATCTTAATTCACAATTTTTGGTATAATTTGTAAATAATTTTAACCATCATATTCTACACATGTGAAACTATGACTACACAAAATTTGGTGAATTTTAAACTTCCATTAATAATTGTTTAAGGCCAATGAATAGCGATAGGCGTTAAGCGATGGGACAAAAAAACAAAATGAAAGACAACAACCTGGATGGTGGGATTTGAACCCAGGAATGCTAGGTGCAAGCAAAAGGTGTATAGATATGAATCGGATACTATATTATAAAATAAAAACGCAGATATTTGAGTTGAACTCAAACTCAACTTGAATTCGAGTTGAACTCGAATGCAGCGGTCTGAAACTGAAAAATTCGGCTGAAAACTTGGGCTGACGACTTTTTTGAGACTTAATATGTAGTAGAGATTTTTAGGGTGAATTTTCAGGGCGTTACAACAGAACGCCATATGACTGCAGATCGAATTTGACCTCATCAAACAGGTAAAAAGCAACACACCAAGCAATAGCCAAGGAACCTCCATCAACGTAGGGCGCAGGGCCGTCGATGAGGGTGCGCGATGTGAGCGACCGCACAGGGCCCCATAAAATTAGGGGCCCCAAATTTTGGTAATTACCCATCGTTAAGTATATAGGATGGAGAAATCAACCGAGTTAATGAGAGGAGTGAGCAATCAATAGCGTTAATTTACCCCTTTCCAAACAGACAAGCACTTTCCTTTGCAGCACTTCACTTTTCCCTCTTCTCTTCGCATACTTTCCCCAAGCTCGTAGATCTTACTCAATATATAGTCGATTCCAAGATATTCTTCTCCTCCAATTAAGCCACGGTTGCCCAAAAATTGGTGCCATGCATGGCAATAAATCCCCTTTCCTCTTCATATCTATTTGCTGTGTGTTTCTTTCTTCAGACGATTAGTCATAAATACAATATCCCAGGCATGGGATATATCGACTTTGAGACAACAACTCGAGATTGCACCAATGATCAAGCTTTTCATTTATCTTAGGATGGACTTAATGTTTCCATGTCTAAAGAGTATTAAAATTTTCCTGCGTTTGATGTCTCTCATGTTCCTTAAACTGGGAGGTGTTTATACGATACCTTGAGATGTTGTGTCTTCAAGAATTAGATTTTAAATATGAATGGATTTTCTGTAAAAGAAGCTCAAATTACTTTTGAAAATCTGCCTCTCTACCCTATTGTTGATGATAATAGTGCCGTGTGGTGCTTACAATGGTGAAATTGATTTGGGTTGCCTCAGACAAACAACACGATTGCTTGACGGCCCAATTTATTTTTGTGTAGGGCCTCATTTTATTTTTCGCACCGGGGCCTCAAATTCTCAGGTACGGCCCTGATAGGGCGCCACCACTACCAGAAACTGGATCTTTCGTGGCGGCCAAAAATTATTGGCCCTCGAGTTTCTGGTAGTGCACAGCCACATCGACATCGCGGTCGCCGACACGCAGGTGCCCAAGCTCGATCGAACTCAGGCACACCACCACACAGGTCACGTAGATCGGTGCACCGTCCTTTGTTTGTCAATGACGACTTTGCTGGTGTTGTAGACGGTTGCCCTCGGTCACCACAGCAGTGGCTGCTTCCACCATCAGCAGCATGCCGCCCGCCCATCGCCAGCAACCCGGCGCGTGGTGGAATGGCCACGGAAAATCAATGCATGTATGCGTTACGCAAGGAACGAACAAGAAATGGAACGAAATCACGTGAGCACCACAGAAAGGAAAGCACCAATCAGGGCGTTGGAAGGTCCGGGGACTCGCGGTTCCAACGACGCATGCATGCGAGTGCGCTGGCTTGGGGGTCAAAATCGTGCAAAGAAACTTAGAAAACTGCACAAATAAAAAAGGCCTTTCAAGAAGTTCTAAAGTTTTAGCCCCACAACACGACCCATTTGGTTGGTCCCTCCTTTTTCCGGGCTTGGGACCTGCTATATATGCAGTGGCATAGGCAAAGTTTCCCATGGCCCCCAACAACACAGACTGGCTATGCAGTGGCCCCCGCCAACAACACATATACCGGCTATGTAGTGGCATAGGCGGAGTTAACACCCCCCCCCCCCCCCCCCCCCCCATGTAGTGGCATACGTGGAGTTTCCCGCCCCTCCCTCAACACACGCACACAAGGTGTAACCTAATTTTTCTAATTAATTGTTTTTCTCTTTTTTCTTTTTATATATTGAGACAAGAAGAAAAGAAACATATAAAATAAATGGCATCGGTAAATAGTTTTTTATTCTTTTTTAGTTTATAGAATGCTACATTTTCCTTATGAATAATTTAAGATTTAAAACTACATCTAAGACTTCATAGAATAATTTAGATTTTTCCTTTTCTTTTGATTTTTTTTACTGATGGAAAAAAATAAGTAATAAATCCTAAAGAAAGCGCACATTGGTCCTGTAACCGATGATCGAGATGATCTCATGCCTCCATGAATTCCGTCCTATAAAACAAAGCGGTAAAAAATAATGTAAGTGTTATTTCTTACGTACATACTTAATTAAACAAGAAATCGACAATAGTTGTCGTCACTAATTTTTATATCAGGAAAAATAGGATCACTTATTCAGATCGATAGTTACTCACTTAATACCTCGGGAATTATGATTATGTAACCATAAATTTTGCAAAACTAGCTAATATATAAGAGCTATGAGAAGCAAGAATTCATTATTTGTGTCCCTGTGGAAGGACAAGAAACAAAGTTCATACCCGCAAAAAACCAAAATAAAGTTCATCGTGTGATATCTTAATTTTCGTGTCACGAGCTAGCTGACAGACAACTAATGAAAGAAATTAAGAGAGTGCAATGATCTAAGGTGAAAATGTTTTTAAGAAAGTTGTTGCTTAAATTTTCAAGGAATGTACCTATGTCCATTTCGTAGCAGTGATGCATGATCATTGCAGAGAGCTGATCCCAGATTGGTGCGAGCCCGCCTTTTGGGATGCATGTTTGTTGCAGTGAATCTGCAGTCATGTACACATAGTTAATCACACACACAAAAATTCAGGTGATAAGCTTGCAAGTGCAATTGACATGGAACTAAACTGGCACACGTTATTGAAAGTCTTCTCATCTTGTTTCTCCTACTAAAATTAAGATCGATGGATAGTAATTGAGTAAGCAAACAAGGAATATTAATAAAGAAGCTGATAATGAGTAATTAAAATTTGAGAGTTGAGTACATAATTTGACACTGAGCACAATTACAGTACCTCAGTGGAAGTCTCCTTATCTTGCTCCTCCTACTGAAATTGACATGGACCAAGGTAATGTAATTTAGAAGTGTAAAAGAAGAAAATTGAAAAATAAGTAACTAAACCTAGACGTTAACTGCAGCAACAAACTGAACTTGAATACCTCAATCAAAGTTTCCTCATCTTACTTCTCCGTCTTAAATTGAGTTAAACCAAAGGTATTGATAAATAATGTGATGCAGTACTTAAAATTAAAAATTAAACATTCCGTAATTGACACCTGACAGAATGGGAATACGTTACTGGAAGTCTCCTCATCTTTCTCTTCCCCCTGAAATTGATATGGAACAAAACAAATAATTTAGAAAGAAAAAAAAGGAGAATGGACGAGTCTTGTACTAAGCAATTAAAACTAGAGAATAATCACAGCTAGCATCAATCTAAAATACAGTACCTTAGTGGGAGTGTCCTCGTTTTCCTTCTCCGACTGAAATGAAATCGACCAGAGCAATTAAAAGTAGATAATAATTGCGCATTTAACATCAAACTGAACTGGAATAATACCTCAGTGAGAATCTTGTCATCCTCCTCCTCTGACTGAAATTGGCATTGAACAAGGGATAGTAATTTAGAAAGGAAAAAAAGAATTAAAGAGTCCAATAAGCAATTAAAAGTAGACAATAATTGCGTAGTTAACATCAAACTGAACTGGGATACTACCTCAGTGATTGTCTCCTCATCCTCCTCCTCCTCCGATTGAAATTGGTACTGAACAAGGGATAGTAATTTTGAAAGGTTAAAAGGAGAATTAACAAAGAAAGAAGCTGATGGTAAGCTAGTAACTGTAGCTAGATAAATTAGTTACGCAAGCATGCATGTACCTCTTCAGTCTCATTTAAAGTTTCCTCCTCGTCATCTCTGTCTGACCACAGAAACTCCTCATTCTGAAACATAGATTAACAGAGGGATGGGAATCGAAATGATGAAAGAAGCTGCAATTGGATTTTGCAGAGGAAGCAGAAGATGCAACGGGAATGAACCGTACCTCTATTGTAAGAGCATATGTGGGCTTGTTGGGGTGTTCCTCGATCTCGCGAGTCAATGCTGGCCTCGCTTTCTTGAGCTCACTGGGTAAGCAACATCCGCAGTCGATGGTGATGTCGACACGATTAAGCCCAGGTAGGTTCCCCAAGCCAACGCCGTTAGTCATCCCGGACGGCGGCACCCAAGATAATTCAAGCTTGGTGAGCATCGGCATCGCTCCGGGCAGAAACGTGGGTGCTATGGGTCCGGACAGCACAGCGTGCCTCAGGTTTGGGAATGATCCACCAGGGATGGTCCACATACAAAGATCCGGTGGTACGCAGTTCTCATTTGTCCAGTCAGTAATGGAGAGGAAGCTGAGTGCCGTCATCATTATTAGTACGTCCAGCTCCCGCCCTTCGACACAGTTCTCTATTTTCAGCCACAGGTGGGTGAGCCTTGGGAGGCATGTGTCGTTCACCCACGTCGGTAGGTGATCGAGAAACCTGTTGAACTTCAGTCTGCGGAGCTGCTGCCATGGGCGTTGCCAGGCATCCCAGGTATCCATGTAAACATCATTCGCAAAATCCATCTCTAGATCCTGGAGATTCTGCAGGAAGCACGCTGACTCCTCCGCAAACCGGACCAAGTCCTTCTCCCACCAGGTAACCCTGAGCTTCCTCAGCTCCGTCAACTTGCCCAGGTCCATGGCAAAGTCTCGCAAATTGTTGGTGTATCCAATCTGCAGCTCTTGCAGGGACGTCATCAGCTTCAACACCCCGGGCAACATTCTTGTTCTAGAGTTCAAGCATAGGCGAATCAGCTTTCTTAGCCGGCTGACAGTTGCCGGAAGTGCATCCAAGCCAGTATCCCTGACATCCAGTGACTGCAGGTGCGTGAGATCACCCATTGTTTCACTTGGGAGCTGAGCAATGGGTGTGCCACGCAGCCCGAGGTACCTCAGCTGAAGTAGCTTTCCAAAAGAGGAGTTTTACTATCCAAAATAATGGCCATTAGTTTGTCAAAACTAATGGCCATTAGTTCAAGGGTATATTTGTAATTTACAATATAGTTAAGCAAAATTTATGTTTTATGTCACGAAAGATAGCTACCACGTCATACAAAATAATAATAATGATGAACAAATTATTTACTATATTAATAAGCATTAGGAATTAATTAGATTACGAGTTTGACTTTATTTATAAAAATATTATTGCATGTTACAAATCTACCATTCTTTTTTTCCGATATTACCCTCAATTTGATAAAATAATGGCCATTAGTAGTGGATCTTTAAGATCAGATCTAGACCGTCGGATCAAACTAATGGCCATTAGTTGGGAAAAACTAATGACCATTATTTTGGACATTAAGGCTCCTCTTCCAAAATGCTTCATCTGGTCACCAACCAACTGGCCGCAATATTCTAGCGATAGCACTCGTAGAATATGGAACTTGGTCAATAGGGAGGGCATCATCTTCATATTAGTACACCCAATGGCATTGAATGACCTCACTTGTGACCTACTCAAGGCCAAGATGCTGCCATTGTTCCTATCATGGAACTGCTTGTGCATTGCTAGGCGGCGAACAATAGTACTACTTGGCAAAGAAGATGATGAGCAATGTTCCACATCATGATGCTCTCTATCCAATATGGTTACGAAGTTCTCTTCTGTTGCCAAGATGCGAATGAGATCCAGAACCATGTCGTGGACACGGCAGCCATATAGAACATGCAATTCTTCATCTTCAACTGGTTGGATCATGCTTTTGTTGACAAGCTCCATGAAGTATTGCTCACCGACATCATATAGCTCTGTCCCAACTCCCTTGACAAATCCTTCTGCTATCCACTTCCATATCAACTCTTCCTTGTTGATCTCATGATCTTCTGGATACACGCTTAGGTACAGCAGACATGTTTTCAGATAACATGGTAGGTCATAATAACTAAAAGATAGTATCTTCCTTGTGTTTTCAACTACTCCATTGGTACCACCAGACCCAAAACCAATAGAATCATAAACCTTAGACCAGTCCTCCACTGGTTTACCAACCAACAAGCTAGCTATTGTAATTATAGACAATGGTACGCCCCCACATTTCTGTAAAATCTTTTCAACTGCCTCATCAGCTGACTCATTACTAGATAGACCATTGCCTAGTCTGCTGTACAACAACTTTTTAGAGTTATCCTCGGAAAGTGGTTCCATGTTGTAAACATCACCAACTTCTAGAGCAACATCAGAAATGCGAGTTGTTGTGATTACTCTGCTTCCACAATTATTTTCTATCAGTCCACATTTAACCAGTTGCCACGTTGATGTCTCCCACACGTCATCAAGAACAATCAAATACCTGCTATACCAGGAATGAAACATAGGGGATTAGTGAATTGATTTAGATTGTGTATGCCAAAGAAAACAAGAAATGAGCCAGCATGCACCGGCAAATCATATTACTTTCAAGCATTCAATCTACATACACAAAATATAAATCTGTACATTGTACACACTAAAATACTTCATCTATTTTAAAAACGTCCATTTTAAAATATATCTATATCTAGCATTTAAAATTTGTCGGAAATTAGAGCTATGAGTTAGGTTCCATGCGGAGAGTTATGAGTGATCAACTGACAAAATAACCCTTCTGAAAGGATGTTATATAATATATAGGGCAGAATTAAAAGGCAGAGTGAGTAATCAATAAAATAAAGTATCCCTTCTCAAAGCACTCTTTCCTAAATTCATCTAAAAAAATAAAGTATGCATGGCTATATTTCAATATGGATGGAGCATGATTTATAGGTAACTAATAGATAGAGTAGTTTAAACTTTAAATTATGCAAGTATGTATTATCATAGGTACACCTTTCGGTTTATACGTGTTAAATTTGAGACAGAACAATATGATAAAAGTAAAAGGAGCCTGCACTGAAGCGGATAAATTGGCCTCATGAAAATGCCAAGCAGAGCTAGCTATACCGGGTGATGTGCTTAGCCACCGATGATTTATTTAAATTATTATTACTCACAGTAGTTTATTTTTCCATTTTAGAATACAGCTACTACTAGCGTTTGAAATTTGTCCCATAATACTGACATTCTCTCATGGGTGTGTTTTCTATTTTTTTTTAAGAAATACCTCTAGTGCATTCCTTTTTTGTTTTCCCTTCCGCAACCCATGAGTTTCGTGTGAGGGCTTTGTTTAGTATTCTCTCTGCACTCTACCCTGCTAAGGCCAACAAAACGACATGAGATCTTTCCACTGTACCCACCTATGGCTCACCATCTATACCCGTTCATGTACCTATCATAACCATAAAGTGATCAAGGATAGGATGGCACACATTGATTTTATTAATCTGTCTATTAAAGTCCAAACGCAGATATATTTTAGGACAAGGGATCGCTGGCACAGTATATCACAGGTCAATGTTTTAAAAAAACAATTATGAAAAAACTGTAGGGGAAATCCCCACACCACAGAGCAAAATTTTAAAAATTTGAATCTGAAATCGTGCGTAATTTAGAGAGAGAGAGAGAGAGAGAGAGAGAGAGAGAGAGAGAGAGAGAGAGAGAGAGAGAGAGAGAGAGAGAGAGAGAGTGTGTGTGTGTGTGTGTGTGTGTGTGACAAGACAATGATAGCTTTGATAGCTTTCCGCTGCAAGGATGATGTTGCTACGAGGAAGAAAAAGAGAGGCATATTGCAATGTTTTTGTTGAGTTCCAAAAGAAAGGCAAGTTTTCAAGTAATGGAAACGAGGAAGCAAGGGACTTTGTCATGGAATGATCATGGCTGCACGACCCAAATCAATATGGATTTCATCACCAACGGATAATGTAGGAGGAGTTTTACGGTGCCTAATACCACTAGTAATATACTGGTGGTATCATACATACTACCAGTATATACTGGTGGTATTTATAATTCTACAATCCAGATTAGTTCTCGTCCAACCTTCAATACCACTAGTATTCTTCAGTAGTATTAATAATACAAGGGTATTTCATGAAAAAGAATTTAAATACTAGGGTAAAATCGGTGACGGCAAAGGGCAAATCAATGGCGGTGTAAAGCGGCAATATCATAGGTAGAGGTAGGGCGAGATCGTTAGGAGAGGGGTGGCGATGAAAGGATTGAGAGGGTGGTGATGCACCGGAAAGCAGACCAATAAAACTAAAATGACCGTGTTACCCTTTATGATACCACTAGTATATATAATACTAGTGATATTGGGCACCGTAAAACTCCTCTAATGTAGACCAGGGGATCAAATCAAGGAAGATGTGCATCTGTTGACTTAAGGCATACAAGAACGAGCTACTAGCTAGGAACAATTGCAAACCTATACAATCCAACTAGCAGTATAAAAAGTACTCGCCAAATAGATGATGAGTAGCACTTTATTTTGTGTGCAATTGACAACGTACATACCTTTTTTCTTCTTCTGAAAGAAATTCCCGGAGCCTATTGATCATCTGCCATTCAGCCAGTTCTGCTTCCACCTTCAAATGGAGTTCAGTGCAGATGTTCTTTAAAACATTGATCATGTTAGGTTCTCGACCAACAGGAACAAAACATGAGCAATCAAATTGCTTTTTAATCCTGTCAAACACCACTTTTGCAAGAGTTGTCTTGCCTAATCCCCCAAATCCAACGACGCCAACCATCTTGAGCATTTTAGCTGTTTTATCTGCCTTGGACAACCGCTTGATTAGATCATCACTTGCCTTTTCTATGCCAACAAGATTGGTAATGTTCTGAAACATTACCAAGATGCGAGGTTCTACATCTGAATGGTTAGTTGCAACATCTGGAATCTTGTACCGGTTATGCCGTTCCACCACCTCACTGATTTTGCTCTTGATATCTTTGATGTCATTTGCTATTTTGTGGCGAGTTTTTACCTTGGACAATGACTGGCGGCATTTATTGATGAACCCACTGAAGTTGTGATTCTCAGCTGGACTAGGGCTATCGACGCGCAACATGTAGGTGTCGATCTTGTCTTCAATGTTGTAGGAAAGGTCCCGGACGTCTCTTGCCCAGATCTTGACTTGCTCATCAAGCTGCTCTCGTGGGACGTTTGAGACCTTCTTAAGGAAAGCTTGCATGCTCTCCATCTCTTGTTGAAGGAACACAATCCCCTCCTTCGCGCTCTTCTGCAGGTCATACTCGTCCCTGAGAAGCATGGCCAACTTGGGGAGGAGCGTGCCCATGGCTCCTGTGGCGAACTCCATTTCTTCTTCCCGATCCTCCTCCTCCTTCTCTCCTCCTCCTGTTGATGATGATGTTGGTAGGTTGCTAGCTAAGACGTGTTGTAATGGCTAGTGGATGGTGGTAGTCGTTGTATGAAAGGAAGATGCTTTTCTAGCTGGTCCATTTGTAGAACGGTCTGCGCTCTAGGATTCCCAATGATCAATTAAAGTCACATGCCAATCTCGAGATGTGATTACGCAGTTTTATATTAATCCACGAGAAAGTGTTGAGCTGCATAGCTATAAAAATATTGGTTCAGTACGTGTCCCTGACATGTTCGCCAACAATGATGCACATGCCATCTGGTTCCTCTATGATGTGAAAGAAACTATTGGAGCATAATCCTATAATCATCAATCCTGTTGTGTAAAGAATCGAAGTAAAGAATCAAAAAGAGGACATTCAACGGATGGAAAACAAATCGAATTGTATCGGGTGAACAAACAATTTAGCTGCCGTGGCTTATTAAGGATGGAGCTTTACAACAATTAATCACACCAAATTATTTTTTTTTTTTTTGAGAACCACCAAATTATATATGGTGCAGCGCGCACTGGATCCGTAATTGAGGCTGAAGTTAATCTGGATCGAGCCTAATTTATACAAGTACTTTGTTGGTCCAAGTATTCTTTTGAATGTGACAGCTCAGCTTCCGATGAATTTTACGAAAAACGGAGAGCTTTGAAAAGGATCTTAGTTTCAACCTCCGATGAGCAGCAACGAGACCGTTTAACTATCACATATAGCGAAGTCTCAGCATTATGCCCGTACTCCAGTCTCCACCATCAACTCTTATTACGAAACCCCAACCACCCATTTTTGTTCTTACGTCAAAAGCTCCGTTTATCTGACTTTGTCTAGCACATCACCTGGTGGTCGGCTTCACTTAATTGAGGACACGATCGATCGGCAGCGGCGCTGAGCTGTCCGCACATGCTTCACACGATTCGCTCGATACGATACCATCACAGGCTCCTCACTCGGCTATTTGCGGCATCAAGGTGTTGCATCTAGACACATATAGCCATCAAGAACTTGGAGGAACCGAGAGGTAATTTTTCTTTAAATTCTGTTTGCTCTTTTTCTTATGATCATATTAATAAGAACAACATAATTTGGTGACGTAACTAAGATAGTTATGCATTTTTCTTATTTGTTGAGCATTCGTGTAAAAAGGAACCATCTCCTGCAGTTGCCGTCAAATTTAGAACTTAACTTATTTTATATCTGTGGAATGAAATAATATCTTTAGCATCGACCTTATTTTATTTGGATCGTGAAAGGCCTGTGTGCTGACTCATTTTTCGCCGTGATAGCTGCCCTGCCCTCTAATTGTTTGCTTGTTTATCAGAAGAACATAATATATAATTTATGGTTCCTGTGTTTTATTTTTGTCTCCAATTATTGTACAAAGCCTTCGCCAAAGACTTTGAAATTAGTCTCGGTGACTAATGGTGTATTCTTTCATTGTTTATGCACGAACGTAACGGTGTGGCCACTGAGTCATCCTTATCAGCACCATATGATTATGAAAGATATGTTGGCACTAAAAAATTGATATCGAGAAAAATGTGTAGGTGAGTTTGAGGTCCAAAGAATACTTTAAAGATATGTAATACACAACATTTCAAATTTTTTTAAAGCACAATCACCGAGATGTACAGTCATGCACATGCTATGGATCTAGATCTGGGTCAAAGAAGCTTAGCTTGGGTCGCTACTGTGAAATGGAATAAGCCCAAGCATTAAAATGAACAAAAATCTAATAGTGAGACATTGAACATACGTATGGGTTGCGATGTATTTGGCCTCTTGGTTTCAACAAGTTTGGCGCGTAATTTATCCATCACGTAATTTCCTATAAAAATGCCCAATAAATAAAATATTTATCTATAAGGGGTCCTTTTGGAACAAAGGATTTCCAAAGGAAAAATGCAGGATTCTGGAATCCTATGGAATGGGTACTGTACAAGCCTTTGGATCGTAGGATTCGACCTCAGGAAATTTGGAGGAAAAATTCCTGTGCTATCGACTTCATAGGAAAAACGTAGGAAAACAACACATCCAGTCGGAGCTCTTTTTTCCTTCAGTGCGTAGGATCGAGGCAAATCACAGAGATTAGACGGAGAAGAGAATGGCACAGTTCGCATTGACGAACGTTCCAACAGACTGCCCCTCCTCAACTTCGCATCGAGCTGCCGCCGCCCTCATCTGTCCGATTCGTCGGCCTGCTCTGGTAAGCCAAGCCGCATCCGGCCTCTTGCGCAAGATATAGCTAGATCCGACGTCCCTGGAGCTCTTTCCATCTCTGCTGAAGCTCGAGGTCGCTGAATAATGGAACCGCACTGCCATGATGATCGAGTTACTAAGGCTTGCTGATGGGTTCCAGAATGCCCGAGCTGGTGGTCGATAGAGCTGAGAGAGAGAAGATTGTGAGGTTGAGGATAACGTTTTGCTATTTGCTAGGGATACATACGAATGCCTATTAATTTTAATTTGAGGATTAGCAAATGTACCTATAAAATTCCTGTGTTTTTACTATCACTCATCCAAATGACATCTCTTACAAAATTCCTATGTTTTCCAATCCTATGTTTTGCAACTGCATTTCTATCCTATTCTTGCGTTTTTCCTATTCAAAAGAGTCTTTTTTCTAAGATCTTGTTGAAAAATTTCTCCATCAAGAGGTCATGCGCGCCACCTCCTATTCCCACCAGGCTAGCATGGTTTCCCGACGAATTACGGCTTGTAACGTGCCATCCGACGAGCTAGCTTGCTTGCAGGGGGCAGCATAATGTCAACCATCAATGATTTAAAAAAAAAAAAACGTCAACCATCACGACCTGCTGCTAGAACTAGTTTGCATCTCGATTTTGAATCTCTATGAAATCTGCCTCAAACTAAAATATGAATTTAAAGGGAACATATCTGGTGGAAATCAACCTCTCCATGCAAACTATGGAAACTTCAGTCTGAACCACACGATGTTGATCCAAGGGGGCGCTCAAGGGAGGTGGGAGGGGTGTTTTGCAAGCTCAAAGGAGTGGAAGGGGTGATTTTCAAAGGCGTTTTTGCAAATCACCTCTCCCACCTCCCCTGAGCGCCTCCGTTGAATTAACATCGTGTGGTTCAGATTGAAGTTTCTATAATTTGCACGGAGGGGTTGGTTTCCACCAGATACGTTCTCGAATTTAAAATAACGCGCATATTCCCAACAGTTGAGCCCTGCATAGCGCCCAGTGCTGCATTAACCCCGGGATGGTGCAGTACGAGAAGAGTATAATGGCATGAAGAGAACAGAAGAGGAGAAAATATCAACAATGGAGGAAGAAAGGGAGCAAAACCATTATCGTTGAGTTTAAGCACATTAGGTTCTTTCCACACAAACCGAGCTGATGAGCTGGCCCGTTAGGCTGACGAGGCAAGCATATTGGAACTTTTAGGACCAAACCATTAATTAGTTTAAGCACATTGATGGTATTAAAATGGGTCAGTAATATAACAAATTATAATATACAACAGTGTTGCAAAATTACAAACCTGAGTCGAGAAAGGTGGACCATAAATGAAAATATGATAGATGTGCTAACACTGAATAATTTTATCAATACTTAACTTTGTTATGTGTTGTATGGTCAATTGAGCTTCGTCACCCAACATAAAAGGTATCATTTTACTTTTGAATGAAGTTGAAATTCAGAAGATGGTTGTGGGTATTGCGCTGCATAAGCTTAATAAGGTGTGCCAAAGCTTCCTTGTGTAGATGTAAATTGTGAATTTAGTTGTGGGTGGAAATTGTGAGCAAACTGTGGGGTTGTATAATTCGTGAGGTAACTGGTTGGCGGAAAATATGCCTTTTGTCACGTGGTAGGATTTTGTGGATCAGAACTTGTGCTTAAGGAATTGAAGACGTTTGTGAAAGATGAGGATTAGTTCTCCATGTATGCAGAGTGCTTTGGTTGTAGTTGAGTTGAAAAAAAATAAACTTTGTATTAGTGCACATGTCTATATAGCACATTCAAATGGAACCAACAAGTAAAAAAGAAACTTCAAGGAAGATGTTCTTTTTTGCCACCCCTCTAAGCACCCCCTCCATTGTACATACCTCGATCATTCTTCTGCTCTAGCATCGGCTTCCTCTGTCCACTCAAAAATAACCGAATCATAGCCAATAGAAAAAAAAAAGAGAAACGAAAGTGAGGGTTGATCTTGCAAGAGCTAAGATGAACGTAACGTCGCTCATGCCGACTTAACAATGGAGTACGTGGCCCATCAAAACAATTTGTTTGATTTGGTCTTGAAATAATGTTTTTCTTATCCTATCAGAATCCTATGGTGCATTCGTACAACCCAAACACCTTCACAAGAAACGTTTTTGGGACTCTCCCATCCTTCAAAATTCATTTGGAAATACTCCCTTCGTCTAAAATATAGTGTCCATCTACTTTTGTCCTAAGTAAAAATTTTAAAACTTTGAGCAACAATATATATAAATATATATTGTTTCAAACTAAATGAGTTACATATTACAATAGTCTATTTCATGATGAATCCAATGACATAATTTTTGTATTGTCAACATTTATGGTGTTGTCAATATTGTTCGTCAAAATTAAAAAAATTTGACTTAAAACAAAACTAGATGGACACTGTATTTTTGAAGAGAGGGGGTATATTTTTTACTAAACAAGACCTAAACCGAAATGATCTCTCTACACCATATTTTTTGAGGTGGAAAAGGAAATACTCTCTCTACACCATATTTGACAATGCATCTATACGCTCCATGCCTATAATTTTTAGAAGAAAACATAAGCTTGTTTCATACCTACTCGTCTGATCTCAGATTCACAAAAAGAGGAATAAAAAATCATTTGGATAAAAGATGCCTAGCGTTTATTATAGATAAAAAGATGCTACTACAAATAAATAGAGGCCAATTTTGCACAGGCTAGAAAGAGGATCGGAATTCAAAGAGAATCCACCAAAACTCTCTTACACAGATCTACAGAAGCTCAACCAAGACACCAGGCCTAGCTGCACGATAATATGCTTAAGTTGGCAGCCAAACAATGCAAGTGTATATTTATACACAAATACTGCATGAACACATCGCAGGTCTCTGCAGTCCAGGGGCGTCCATAGAAAGGATCGGATCCGTATTCATAAATACAACAAGCAGCTCAATGAGATGTACGAACCTTCTCATACTACAGACAGTGAGGCAGGTGGTTAAGGCTCTTTCATGTACATGACAGAAAAGGATCAGCTCATGGCTCCTGTTTTAGCATGATGTCAATGATGCCTACTGCAGCCTTTGGCTGATAATGCTCATCAGTGTCGACTTCCTCAATCTCCTGATTGTGTAAAAAAAAATGGAAACATAAAAATAAGAAGAAAGAATTGTTTGGATTTCACTGAGGTTAAATGAAACTAAGTTAAATTCCATATGTGATCTATTTTAGATTTTCTATATAATAGCATGACATAAGAAGCGCCCAGTCAAAGCATCACTCTATTAACTAATATCTGAAATATCTTCTTTGACAAGAGCACGAGAACAATTTATGGTTGATGATGATCACCCATAATGAATACTATATATGTGTACTTATATACTGTTAACTGAAGAAAACACTCCAAAATGATGAATGGAAAACAAAACATGTATTTTTAATAGTTAAAGAAAACATGACTGAAGCATTTAGAAAGATAACTTCAGATAAGTACCTGAACAATATCCTCTCCCTTCATAACTCGCCCGAAGACAACAAGCTTGTCATTCAAATCAGGAATTGGAGCGGTTGTGATAAATAAATCGAATCCTTTATTATTTGGATTCTTTGCGGTCCCAATCATAAATGCCTCATGCTTTGGACTGCAAAAAACAGAAATTAAGTTAGCTAAGAAATTGCTATCCTAAGTCTAACATAATCAGGAGTTCAAGAGAATATGCACTGTTAAGGGCGAAACCTAAGATCATTTTTCCCACTGGCTTTGGCTTTCAGTATCCATTCTTGGGCAGCTCCATCGAAATCGAAATCACCTCCATGAATTACAAAGTTCTTTATCACATGACGAAATGGCATCCCTTTAAAATGTTTGCTCTTGCTGTGCCATAGGATAAATGTCAGATGTTATATCACTAGTTAACAAATTGATAGATCATCCAAAATAATTATTAACTTAGTAGCTTAGATTTCTCACATATGTGAAATATTTTTCCATGAATGTGTAAAGTCCATAAAAATGCATCAAGATAACCTGTAAGATATCCCATATATAGACCTCCATATACCTCTCAATGGTAGCAATAGTTTCACAGTAAAATTAACTGCCAGTCAGTATCTAGTTTATTAGTACTACCACTATTTGTTGTAACGACACTTCACGGAAAAAATTAAGTTATTGCTGGGTGCAAATGAGACAATTGATTGCGTCCTTTGGGAGAGCTACTGCCAACATGCACTTTCCAACTAAGAACCCATGCTTCTGACAATAGAGCATAAACCCCATGAGGATTTTAGTCAAACTACAGCAGGCTCGCAGGTACATATCTTAATCTGAATAGTAGTGTACTGTATTAAGTCCAACTTTAGAAAAATGTTTATAGCATGTGGAAGTCCCTGGAAACACAGTTCCACAGTGGAACTGTGTTTCCAGGGATGCAGATTTGATTTTTTTTTTTATTTAGCATCAAACAGAAACTTCACTCCACCCAACTAGAAATGCACTTCAACCTAATTTCTGGTTCATCTTTTTCTCTTGGATTAAACACCGAAACAAGACTCAAGAGTGGTTGACCCATGTAACCAATCGTGAACCCACTTGCCCCTTGTGGTTGCAGATAAACTGTGTTGTTCAATGTTCAGTTGTGTGTAGCTCTACTACAATACCACTCTTTCTTTTCAAATATTAGGTATTCGGGTAAACTAAAATTCTTCAATTTGGACTCTTTTGTTCTCTTTAGCTGAAGATAGAAACATGACTAATCAAAGCCAGTTTGGAAGATGTCATGTCAACACAAATTTAAGAATAAAATAGTTTTGCTGCAAATGTATTGTGTAATGAAGTTGGGATATATTACAGAATAAAACCTCAATTACTTCAGCTTATAATAGAGAGATTCAGCAAGATATAGTTGGTTATGTTGTGTAAGTTCATGATCCTTGTAGGGTAGAACCAGGACTTGTCAACCATGGCTGTTTTCTTGAAAGGTAATCATATAATATTCAAAGATTTTTTACTCAAATCCATCTGATTTAAGATATTATTTACTGCGATAAGCTGCATTATCGAACAACAAAAGGTTGTAAGCTCATGACTAGATTACTTCAGATCTAGCAGACGCTTTACCATATAAAGAACATGACAGTGTCTGAGATCAAATTCACTGGCTAATCAGTTTTCTATACTACACAGGTGCAACTAATCGTTTGTGTCTATAAGGAGACTGGTTTACAATTCATTACAAATTAATCATTTCAGGTCCATAATCCATAAGCCAGATCAGGCACCACAATAGTATTTAAAACTGATGAATGGATGTGAATCTCGATGCTACATTAGCTCATGCTCCTTCACATGTAAAATAACAATGAGTGGCTATGATCACAGGGTTGCATGAAGGGAAGTTGAAGCCAAACGAAATAAATAATAGCAGACCCAAAAAGAAAATGGATTATATGGAAATCTAAAATAGATAACATGGAAGACTGAAATTAATTTCCCTTTGGTGAATACATGAGCTATTTGTCAAGTTTGTTCACTAGAGTACACATAAGTTTAATAAAACGATACAATTTTTGAACTATAAGTCTAATGAAGGACAAGTGGACAACAATTCATAACAAAATTCAAGTACTGACCACAAGTTGATAAATCTATCCACAACATCCGCAGAAGCATCTTTATATATTTCTATGGTAATTGGACCTTTAGGAGTGTTCATTACCTGCAGAAAGTTAAACAGTGGCATCATAACAGTTTCTTTTTCAGAAATCATTACATACAGTCTCTAGGTTTATCTAACAGTTATACTACCTTTTTTTTTATCTTAACAGTTATACTACTTCATTGTGTGCACTTTGAAGAATATTATTGAATTCAAAATGTGACACGGGTTCGTCATACTTACAAGTAATGTCACAAAATATAGTTTTCCTGTTTATTTTGTAAAAATGTGGCATCTAAAACAACAGACATCAGAATCAAACACAGCTAAATGAACACTTCGACGCTAGTTATGCAACACTGCATTATCAACTACAAGCAACACTGTTTTGTCGTGCACAACTTTCAGATTCACAAATATTCGTTCACAGAATTCCAAAGCATCCTATGATTAAAGTTTAAGAAAATCAAACCATAACCTGGTTTAGCTGTCGGTAGCAGGCCAAGGTATAACATAGATATGATGTGAATGGATAATATAGGTACTCAACATCACCAAATCTACGAAAGCAAAATAAACATATGCTGGTAATTTGATAAGTACTTTTTTTGTTGAAAAGAGAGACCAGCAAAACTTACTGCATAGCCTGGTCTGCTGGTCGTTTTTGGGTCCTCAGACCTTTCAGCATGCTTGACATCAACAAAAAGAGGCACAAAAAAACAAGAAATCAGTTTGATTACAAATGCGATTGTAATTTAATTAGGAAAACTGTACAAAAGTATGATAACTCTGGCTAAGTGTTTTAAGACCATTTCAAATAGCTGTTGAATAATTTTGTCACTAATGAATAATGCTTTAAAGTGAAGTTAAGAAAAAAGGTGAAAGGAAGCCCTATGGATTCCTTATAAACAAGATTTACCATTGTTAATACGACAAAAAGGAACAAAAGTAAGTTCCGTAGTTACTACAACAAGTTAAACCACCAAATGTACATAGTGGTATCAACAACAAAATGATTTTCAAATGTATCATCTAGTGTTATCATTAGACAAAGTACAATGTTGAGGGGTGAATTGAAAACCCAGACACAAAGCCACATAATAAACATAAATGAGATACCTACTTACAGATTAAGTAAGGGTGCAAGACAAGAACACTGTTGCATGCACTACATTTTGTGACATACCTCAGCACGATGAAGATCCATTTCAATGTCTTGCGCTGACCTGTGATTGAGGACATCAATACAGAAGCACTGACCTATAGATATACTTAAACACTCATAAAACAAAAAAAAACTATGCAAAAGATCCGCGTGAACTACATCTTGAAGTATGCACTACTATCTTTTCTAGATCAAGTGCGCCTGGGACACCTTAATATAACAACAAACTTTAAAAACCACAAGAAAGGGAGCCAACCTCTGATGCCAATGCCTGTAAGTGGCATAGAGAGATAGCACAACCAAGATGACGATTAGGTTCCATGTGATGATAGTCGAGTAACTGATTCGAGTTGGACCCTTCTTCGTCTTGCTTTGAAGTAACAATTGCTTAGGTTTTATCCTCGCCATCACTGCTTGTGCAGAGTACTAGCTCTTTGTCTCTCTGCCTAGTGAGCTCCTCTGCCTTATCTGCAGGTGGAAGTAATATAAATACATATTTGACTGAAAGAAAGAACGGGAAAGTAAAAGCTTTTTAGATCCACACTCTGAAGCGGCAAATTACTGAAGACCTATCTCTCATTCAGCAATGCATCAAGGAAAATGCTGAATTAGGTAAAGCAGCCAAAGCATAATCTGTTTCGTATCCCTGCTCAAGGTAAAGCCAGCTCCCCTCACCTCATATCATCGTCAACCACCGCCCTCAACTGATGCCACTAAGGCGTAAAACCTTCTGGACTTCTCAAGCAGTACTCTCACACAAGCATAGGCAGTAAAATCTCCTGGCCTAATTACCCCCCAAAGAATCAGAGTTAGTTAACAGGCACACAAGGCATGTCTCCCTCGTGCGAGGAAATTCACAGGGTTTCGGTGCTGCACCTACCCAACCACTCCACTCCCTCCCTGATCACAGGCACACACGCACATCAATTCACCATCCCCTCGCCCCGTATGACCCACTGGCACCAGCGCTAGACCACGATGCCTAGCTTTGAGCTAAACCCCCACCACGAAAACGCCAACAGCGGCAAAATTCGCGGAGAATCCGACAGCGCCGGAGTTCAAGAGGGCATGGGAGATCGATTTAACCCCCAAAAAAAAGAATTTTGGGAAAATGAAATGCGCGCTCGATTCCGGCAGATCACTAATCTTGAGCCCCAAGAACAACCCAATCTAACCGTGAGTCGGGATGTGATTCGCGGGGTATCATGCAGCAAGCAAATTCGCAGCTAAAGTAGCACAAGGAAAGGAGAAAATTGGATTTGCACAGAACGAATTCGCAGTTACTGTCCCCTAGCAAAGCTAGGGTTGCTTACCGAAAACAGAAGGAACCGATTGGAGCCCGACCGGATCTGCGCTCTGCTCCGGCCCAGCACGCAGGCAAGACAAGGAGGGGACGGCGGCGCCTCTCGGTGGAATGAGCCCCTCTGGGTTCTCGTGTCCCGCCGGCGGCGATGATGAGGCGGACCAGTCAACAAATCCAGGCGGCGGTACTCGGTAGAAAGGTCAGAAAGACAATGGAATCCCCGGTCGCCAGATCCACGGCTGAGAGGGGCCTTCTGGAGACTGGTCACAACTGACCCGGTTCAGACCGTCCGATTAGCCGCGTTTTTTGTTTTTTGCCCAGAAATAAAATCTCATCTGCAGTTCGACGGCCAGGTTTGAATTTTCTTCGTTGAAACAAAAATGAAAAATCATGGATTCAAGGTCATGCACAAGTGTTTTTATTTTTTGGCGGTGAATGCACATGCTTCGTTAGGTTTCTCAAGGGACAATTTGCACTTCTAAGTCTGAGCACCTCTTAAAATATTGTAATTCATGATACCGTTATGCTAACTATGCTTTAGGATTGTCAATTCAAGTTATTTCACTACCACTTATGGTCTTATGCGCTTGGAATACAATCTTCACGTGCTTCACGAAACTAACAAATGTAAAAGAGCAGTAATCAGGTACCAACTGAAAAATCTGAATTACCAGACACAAGTCACCTTGGTTTTAACTGGAGGCAAGTTTTCTTTTTGTTTGTGCGGTTTTTACTTATAAACATGGGAGGCAAGTTTGCTTCTGGATATCCTTCTTTCTCATCCTACTTTTGCATTGCGTCCTCTTCCCTTCTGTCTCTTCTCGGCGGCACCATCAATATGGAACTAACTCGACGGCAAGCTCAACTAAGCACACATAGGGATTGTTTTGCATGCACCAAAACAGCTTCTTTGAAAAGCTACTTCTCTGACAATACAGCTTTTATGCAAGAAGCATTTTTTGAAGTGTTTGACAAAGCAACCTCTCTTATGGCACTTACGCAAAGATGAGCTAAGAAGTCATGAGAAGCATTCTAGAAGCCCTTCTGGAGTGGGGGGGCAATAGTAGATCTTTTACCCAGCTACCTGCAGGGGGAGTACCAAGGACTAGATCGAAGAGTATTTCCATGGTGGAGGCCTGCTGGGATGTTCTTGCAAGGATCCGTATATTATATTACAAATCCGGCAACAGAAGTGCTCAGAAACTGGGTGATACATAGATACTTTCCCTAAGAACCTAACCTACTTCTCTTTGGTTGCTCTACGTTGGCGTGATAGGTCACACAAACGGCAACAACAGGGAACACCTAAACGATGCTTATGCTGATTTAACACGAACACCTCCAAAAATACAAAATATGCGAATCAGGTTAGATCCTAAAACATCGTATGTTATTATTACTAGACACTATTTCCTAACATGCTAGTAGGCTAAATTTGTAAACTACACAGTTCCCAGAAGGAACATTCCGCTATTGCTCGGCCGCCTCCTCCCCCTCCTCTTCATCTGCTACCCACCAAGCAAGAAGACCCAGACCATCTCCTTTAATACTTCCCTGAAAAATCATTACCACAGTTACTAACTCATACAAGGACAAAATTTACCATAATAAGAGAATGATCGCCAAAAAGCAGGCAGAAATGTTACATTTGACAAGTTAATGGCATCAATGCCCAATAGAAACTAGATCATGGGATCCATCGCAACAATAAATGTACTTTAAATAAGGCTAGAAATGATTTGGAAGTTAAGAGGCTTAACCTAACTCTTGTTACTTAACCCAACTATCAACCACAAGGTGCGGTCCCTTAACCTAACTCTGACTAATTATCTTGGAGGATCTCTTTCTCTTCTGCTGCTGCTTGCTCTTCTGCAGCCAACTAATTTCCGTCAGGGTCCCTTTCTTCTCTAACTATGCTTGAGATACTCGTATTTCTTATCATAGACTTGGATTGTTTAACTATGCTTGAGATATACAGCCAATCAGAAATATTGCGTGTCAAGTTACAAGATAGGCTTAGGAGAGGGTTGGTCCAGGTTTGCATATTTTGGTTGCCATCTTCCATCTACTTACCAAGATAAAGATAGGCTTAGGAGAGCACCCTACATCTTCATGTGACATCAACAATCAACCATAACCAGGGGTCGCACTTTTCTAATTTTCTTTATGGAAATATTATTGCATGGAGATAACATTACTTATGGGTATATAGCTAGTCCTATAGACCACCAATGCATGGAATCGTGGGTTATGTGTGTTGACTTTTACATCCTGCATGATTATATGAGTTTATGACAAACGGACAGGTTTCACATGGCAATGACAAGTAGTGATGCAGACACAGACAAGTTAAGCAGTATGCAAGGAAAAAAAAAAATACAAAAAGTATATCAGCGTGTTTGTACTCAGTCTTTGCCTTGGTATCTATCGCACGCTTCACATGACTTGTCCACTTTCCATATGTAAACAGGTAGTCATATGAAGAGGCAAGTTAGAATTTTTTTTTTTCTATAATTCAAACTGAAATGGACGAGATTTGAGCACATCAAAAGAGGCTAATAAGTCGTCACCTTGGATGAAACACACCGCAAGCAAATAAATGGCAATCTTATAAGATAAACGAACAAACATTATGTAAGTACAACCTGAAGTGATGCATAAGCGTTTATCATACAAAATGAGCATGGAATGGAGTTGTAGATCCAATTCGGAAGTCATTAGCCACAGGGTGTTATTAGTCATCAATGACTGACCACAAATATAAACTGGGGCATATGTACAACAATACTATTTACACAGGGAAGAGATCTTACAATAATCTGCATTGGGGCAAATGGCGGGTCGTCCTCCTTTTGTTCCACTGGGATAGGCGGGTATTTTATGTTAGAAACCAGGAATCTTATCTGCAGATTGCATTCATCATGAGTTTGGCATCGGTAGTGACCATAAGTAGTCAATGCTTTCATTAAATACAACATAAAGGTCAAATACCTCATCATCCAGATCTAGATAAAGCTCACTACCATCTTCAGTCTTCCACATCCACCTACCATCTGGATCCCTAGAAATTCAAGGAACACAAATGGGAACGAAAGAACATATAACAGAACTTAATGCTGAAAATACTTTCCTCAGAAATGGAGCAAAATATTAGTGTTTCATCAATCCAACGCGAGTTAAATAGTTGAAATGATATCTACTTGCTAGAAAGTGCAAACACAATTTTATTTTCTCTAAGTCACAATTTTGTTTTAGTGTCTCAAAAATTTAATGTTATGGCATTCCTTTCCATAACAAGAAAAGTCGGAGTACACTAACATAACAACTTATGTAAATCAGTGAAACTAGAGGTCTAAAAGAAGAATAGTTGAAATGTTAATCCAAGGTAAATCTAAATAAAAATGTATAAAATAACACCAGAGGCAAATAATCCTCAATTTTAAAATACTAGTATCTCTGTACTGCAGCAATAAAATAAACAAACAGAATGGTGCCCAACCTCACTGTGTTATCCTGCATCAAGTGTCCAGGAATGCAGATGTCACTGAAAAAATCAAGTGAAACTGCAAAAGAAACAGGTGTATAAGCTATACAAATATTTGACACTTAATACCCTGAGCAAGAATGTTAATCTTAAATTGTTTGTAGTACCATGCTTGTCAAAATGAAATTTATATTTCCATGAAGGAATACTAGTTTGGAAATACTATGCTAATATAGTTGAATTTTGTACTTGCATGACACGGATACCCATGACCCAGATACTCAGATCTTTTGTTTCGAAGTTAGATAAGCACAAAATGGTTAAAAAAATCTATATAAACAAATACCCTTCAGTTCAAGATATTGACAAAAGATAAAATACAAGTACTAAATGGAACCATAGACAAATTCAAACAAGTAGATGATTAAGATATTGCTAAACAAGCAGTTCTCCAAACATGAACTAACCTTGTAAGCCCTTATCGTCATATCCACTGATCCTCCCAACAAGAACCTCCCCATTAAAGGGCTTGAACATCAGCAAGCGGAAGGAAACCTAGCCAAAACAGGAAGAAAGAAATCTGAACACAGTAAATCAAAAACCAAATCCCAGATATCACACACATTATACTATTTGAATACTGAAAGAAAGGGCCTTCTTCTTCTTTAAAAACGTTGTAACTGTAGTCACACTAAGACTCATTCCATTATGACTTTTTATGATTTGTAACACATGAAAATTCCATTATGACTTTTTATGATTTGTAACACATGAAAATTCCATCATGACTTTTTATGATTTTTAACACATGAAAATTCTTCAAATTGATAGCACCAATATAAAAAGCGTTAAAACAGTAACAAGCAACGCTTGCGCCGCTTCTATTGGGAGACCGCTCTCTATACAAATCCCAATATTTTTACGAATTTACCTTCCGTAGCAGGTTCAAAGGCACAGCACATCTCATACATCAAGATTCTGAACAAAGGAGGGGGAAAAAAACAAAATGAAGACACGCATTACTGTGTATGTCGAGCATCCCTCTCCTGCGTGGATTGACCCGCCCTCAATGGATCGAATGTCGTAGACAGACACGCACAGGCCGAGGTCCGGGATGACCTGCACCACACACCAAACACAAGCAGATACAAACAATTAATTAGGGACCAGCGCGCTGTATTAGGCGTTAAGTTGGAGCATTGCTGTCACCAGGAGCAAACTTTGCCAGCCAATTGGTAAATGCTAGTACTTTGCTGAACATCTGGTCTGGCTTTTTGCTGGTACAGAAAGGAACCAGGAAATTACCTTGTCCAAGAAGAGCCTCTCGAGCTCGGCCTTGATGGCCTCCACGAGGGGGCGGCTCAGCAGGTGCGGCGGCATCGGCAGGTTGTGCTCAATCAGGCTCAGGGAGAACATCCCGCCGCACAGCAGCAGGGCCACCGCCCACCGGAGGGAGTCGAGGCGCTGACCCTGAGGAGGCGGAGGGAGGCGTCGGCTGGGAACAAGTTGGGGGATGGCGATGCGGGGAGCGCAGCGCAGGGCTGCTGGAGTCGACGCCTAGCCTAGCCGTGCCGGTAGAGGAGGAGCGAGCGAATGGCGGCTGTTGCCGTACGAGGGGGTTAGGCGTTGGGGAAAGGTTTACGTTAGCCCGATGGGCCAGAAAACATGTGACAACGCGCTCGAAGCTACTGTGTTGGGCTCGCCTGATCCATCTTCTTTATCTTGACTGGACCCAAAAAGGTTTGTATTTCTATGCTTTTCTTTGAGATTGCACGAGTATCTCTACATTGTACCTTAATTATGAATTTACCTGTGCTCAAAAAAAAATTATGAATTTACCTTTATTTTTCATCTTTGCACCATTGTCTTTGTTTTGACAAGTCGTTGTCCCATTGCCCCTACCTTGATGGCAAAACGGTAATTTTGTTATAAAATAGAGGCAATGATGCAATAACTTGGACGAAAACAAAAGAATGATGAAAAGTTGAAAAATAAAGGCAAATTCATATTTCACACTAAAAACATGGGTAACCATGCAATTGCCTCCTATTCTTGTGTTTCGTAGATGGCCTAATGGGTCAGAAAACTTTTTTTCTTCCATCTCAAGGATTTTTTTCCCGAAGAGTCATTTCTGTTTTTTTTCCCTCATTTTAACCGTCCAATTGACCAAAGGGTGTATGACAGTTAACATGGTTTTGCTAAGATAATTCACTAAATGGGTTCTTTTTAAAAATGTATAGGGATGTTATTTTGTTACATTAATTGTAAACGAGCATCATGGTCCTACAGTTTTAATTTCAGCACCTTCAAAGAAATAGAAAATCGATTCACAAAAAAAAAATTCAAAAAAGAGAAGTGGTGAGACACGGCATGAAGCAAGATGGCGCCATGTAACACACTCCATCCCTCCAGAAATATAAATATTTATTTACTTTTAGATATCATGTTTAGACCAGATGTCTTATTCAAATTAATGCTTATATTTTTTGACGGAGGGATTTTTCGATAGAGGGAGTATATCTTTGATACGATATCTTTCCAAAGGTTGAGGCAGACAAGAAACTATTGGCAAATGCGGCCTCGATGCATATATGTTCCATGGTTTTTGTTGTTATGACTACAGACATGTAATAATAGATCAATGTCTCTTTCCATAAGGACGTAGAAAAACAGGTATACATATGACCTTCAAGTGGTGCACTAGTACAAGATTGCTCAAAAATACAAAAACACTCCCGAAATTGACATTATAAACTCATAAGACTATTCTCTGAAATTACCACTGACCTACCAAAAAATAAAAATGTTGTTTGAAGAGCGATTAACAATTGACTTCACTATCAAAGAACAAAATTAAATACGGCAACATAAAAAGGGCGTGGAACACTAAACAAAAACTGTCACGTAAGTTATCAACTCCCTCGCCTACGCCCAGAAGGAGATTGACCTGGATGTCTCTTGTAATGCCCAGAATGTCGAATCGCCTGTCATTGCCAACGAAATATGTATAGAGAAATTCAGAAGAACAGCAAAATATAGAGGAAATGCAGATTTAGATCTGTGAACACAAACCTCCTTTATCGTGCTCAGTATATCCAGAATCTCTGCAAAGGTTGGTCTTAGAGCTGGATCCTTCTGCCAGCATTTCTGAAGTAGATTCACAAGCATGGGATTAGTATCGGCAGGAATAGTTGGCCTCAGATCCTGCAAGCAGACATATAAGCTTGTTAGCATTTAACAAGTAGCTATTCAGTCTCCTAACTGGAAACTAATCAAGAGTTTCAAATCGGGCCTCTGAACTACCATGTGATCTCTGTTTGTTCTCTTTTTTTTTATTATTATTTGATGGCTTGCCTTTTGGCAAACTTAAGTCGAACACAACAACATAAAGATATGTTGCTATTTTTATTTCTTATCAAATCACAGTAAGATATGTTTATTTTTGTTACCTTTTGAACAACAGCAACTGCTGCTTGAAGAGGCGTCATATCTTCATAAGGAAGCTGGAACAAAAAAGTCCATCTCAGCAAAGTAAAATGTTACATACAACCATGATGTCATACAACAAAATTGATGATGTGATAAATGAACCTTTGCAGTCAGCAGCTCCCAGAGAACTATCCCAAAACTGAAAACATCCGCCCTGTGATCGTAGGGCAAGTGCTCAATAACCTGCAAGTATTTCTAGTAAAAAGATGCTACGAAAACAAAGGAGGGCTTCTGTTAAGTGGCACGTGAGCACAGTGAAGAAGGCATGTCCACCGGACATGTAAATTACTTAACCCTGCGACACCTAAAGTACTATTTAACCCCAGTATGCTCAAAGAACTATCTGCGTTTTTTACTTAAGCCAATCTAAACTACATGGATGAGAATCTAGTTGTTTACTAATTATTCCGGCTGAGACCAGCAGTTCAATCCCACAAGAAAACTTTGGCACTTTTTAAGGTGCTTTCTGATTTGCATTTCTAATCCTTTAGTTGGAACAGTAAGTCCTACTCCAGATCCACATGGAAAAATTATCTTCAGACATCTTACAATCGCTCCAACATCCTTAATGTCGTCAGAGCAAAACAAAGGACAAACTGTGTCACAATAGCTTAGGCTATACAAAGCTGCTCAAAGAAAATTTGACTCTTTATTTCTTGAAACATGCCATACGATCACGTGGTTGACACCAAGAGCTAATCAATATTTGATAATAGAGAATGTGGTAAATTCAACCTCAGGAGCCATCCATCTGTAGGTTCCAGTTTCTGCAGTCATAACTCCTGACTGGTCTTTAACCCTTGCGACCCCAAAGTCTGCAACCTTGACAACCTGCAGGTTTATGATTGGTGTTGGTGTATGTAATAAATGTAATCCATAGGAACAATAACTATATCATTTAAGTCGTGAATAGATCAAGCTTAACTTGTGTATTATAGTTTCGAGTGCTGGCTCATAAGATACAATCAAGGATGCACAGATTGGGCTCAGGGTAGGTAGCTTGGCTTAAACTTTGCTCATAGGTATCAACATAGGCCTCCCATGCACATCTGTCTGCAGATCATTTGCAGGATGAATGGGCACTTGGGCAGACAAGTGTGCAGAAAAAATAGGATAAGTGGGCAGATGGCTTTAAGCAATTGTTTCTTACAGGCAAGAACATAGCCCAAGATGATACGAAAAGAAAAGGAATCTTAAGCACAGATGATGAATCATGTTTGTATGATAACTACAGCCACCAACCATCTTTCATTCAATTTCAGTTAGTGTAAGACAGTACAGAAGTATCTTAGTAAGATCAGGATACTAGGACCATTATAATTTTTGTTGGCAAAGCTAAGACCTAAACAGAGAAGAAAGCATTGTTGTAGAATTCTCATTTATTAACAAAAATGTCACAATTAAGGTTCATAGGATAAATGAGTCACGTACCTGATCATCCATAAGAAGATTTGCAGTCTTCAAATCCCTGTGGATAATGTTAATCTGATGCAAGTAGTTCATTCCCTTGGACACATCAGATGCGATTCTCAGCACATCTGGAAGCTGGAAATTTCCTCTTCTATTGTAAAGGAAGTCAAAAATACTCCCTCCAAGCATGAACTCTGACAATATAACAAGAAATAAACAACTAATAAATTTTATGCTCCAAAGTAGAGATGTAAGATAAATCTAAGCAGAAACAGTGTGCAAATTAAGACACTCTGTATCAGTATTGTTCCATGTTAGGCATGTGTATACCTGTAACTATACACAAAATAGGAGGTCTGGTGCATGCACCAATAAATTGCACAACGTTCTTGTGACGAACCTTCCTGCGAAAATAGGATTAAACATGGTTGGAGATGGTGTTGAAATAGATTAAGGAGAGTGACAACATATGCCAGACCAATTTAAAACGCCAAAAGGGATGGAGCGAATGACTGTGAATCTGTGATGGGATTGAAGCATCTTCATCAAAGAGGCAATCAAATTTCAAGCCTGATGCCTTTTATGTTTTGATGCATTATTTTAAGCCATGATTTTGACAACAAGGCGTCGACCAAAACAACACACTATACAGATAATTATCCTTTAAAATTGCTATATGTTTGACTAAGGACTCCATGCAACATTGTCCTTAGTCATGAGTCAGCAGTAAGGTTTTTTGTGAGTGTGTTGTCGTGTGGTGTTGTACTCAGTATTCTGAAATGACATGCAGCTCTCCTGCATATTAGAGAAGAAAAATTGAAGACACGAAACTAAATGTTTTTCTTTTTCTTAGGTACAGCATGTTAGCTCTCAGAAATAGTGTGTCCAACTTTCATATAGCAATCATAAACATAAAACTGAATACATTCCTGTAATATGTAGCAGTTGGAGATTTGGATTTATAAGATATTGGAATATGTAAAGTTCATCACTTACTTCATTATATATACTTCCTGTGCAAACTCGCGCAGCATATCAACGCTAACCCGCTCAGGCTTGAGTACTTTGATTGCTACATCTTGACTACAATATGTCCCGTGGTATCTGGTTGTTAACAAATTAGTAATTTAGTGATTATATATAATTAAGAATTGGTAGTTCAGTTTAGTTCTTAGAACATACAAATCACCAAACGATCCAGATGCTAATTTTTGCTCGAATTTCAGAAGCTTGGGATCAACTTCCCAAACATCAGTTGCGTCAGCTAGTATCTGGACAAAGTCAGGTGAAGGTGAATCCTCCGGTAGCTGGTGACCCATCCTAACAGGCATTGACTGGACCAACGGCCATGCTCTGTACTGCATTCACATTTAAAAGAGCACTTAAAAGTTGAACGAAAGGTAACGTAAGTCATTAGACAATAAACAGTATGGTCAGCACCAGGTACAGGGTCAATGCTGTTGTAAATTTTCAGATTGTTTCTCATGGTTGAACTATCTCGAACGTGCAGGAGAATTGCATGTCATTGATGCAAAAGTGCATGCAAACGGAACACTGAACAACAAACTGAATACATGCTACACCCACACCCAAGATAGAATGAATGAGAATGACCAACACACACACACACTCAGGTTAAATTACAAGGATGCTTTACTCTTCCAGCTATCCAGCTAATTTATAGCCAAACAGTCCATACTTTTTTTATCAACAGTAAAATCCAGAGGGGTACTACTTCTAACAAATAAAAAGTATTTAGAAGAACAACAAATAGTATAAATATGTAAATCTCAAATGATTAGTACAACAGATGTTGATACAGTAATTAATGGTACAGTAAAATCAACTAACACAGATTTATCATTTTAAGCATTCAAGCAAAAGCACTGTTTATCTTTGTTACCTTTATTTTATCAACACCTTTCCTCACTGCACTTAGGAGAGCGTCAACCTGGATGTCAGAGACATGAAACAAAAGGCCAATAAATATGAAAAAGTCGAACAATAACAAAGCCTTCTAGTACGAAGCAAGCTGGGGTAGACTAGAGAGAAACCTACAAGAACTAACAAGAACTCCGCCTTTGTTATTTCCACATAGCTAGTCCCAGGCCCGGGTAAAGGAGAAGGATTGTGATATACTTGGAGAGCCAACATAAGAACTTAACCACTCTTTTCAATGTGAAACCGAAAGAAAAGGTTGAAAAATATATCAAGTGGCTACTTCAGGTGCCATGTTGTTATGATTTTGAAACATTCTTGCATGTGACCAGAATGGTTCATTATCCAGAATAGATCTACAGGATCAGTAACAATGGTGTGCAAGAACTGGTATTTTTACCACTCATAGGCAGGAATCAGAAATAACTTGTCCAAAACCATGAATTAGCATTTTCAAAAATAATTCTTAAAATGATTGCCTCCCTAAAAATCATCCAAGTTTTGCCAAGAAGCACATGATTCAGGCATCAAGGAACAATGTGCATCAACAAAATGAGATTGGAAGGTTGACAAGAAAAAAGGTGTGCTTGGCAAAATGGTGATTCTCTTTGAAGAGAAGGTTCTGATTTCACAGTGCCTGTTTTGGTTTGACAACAAACAAGGACACACCCTCTGGTATCCATTAGCACATATAGAACACAAAAAGTAACAAACGAACACATCAGAATCAGCCCAAGTTTATTTTCTTTTTTGGAAGTTCGTTACATTTTGCCCAACTACACACGGAAGAAACTGTATCTACCGATTGAAAAAATTTTTGCTTCAAATCCAAAATCAGACCCGCTTTGAAGCTTCCAGTACTAGTACTTCTGCCCTTCTTTTCTTGCATATCCTTATTAACAAGAATAACTCATGCCTACTTGGTAAATACTTCTAGACAGTAATATCACATTCATAACAAGTGAGACAAGAGTTGGAATATGATAGTTCCTAGTTCAAGCTGGAGAATGAGCTGTTGCTAGTACTGTATAGTGAAAGGTTGTATGTACCACTGACCTTGACTTTAAAATTTTCTTTCCTTTCTGAAGAGAGATTTCAGATTAAATTGTAATTCAGAATTTGAATTTAAAATTGTCATCACCAAGTACTTATTACTGAGAAGTGGTGCCTATCAATGGTCCTTGGTCTTTTGAATCCTATACTATCGCAACAAGATCTTCACATCTAAGTGCGACTGTTTCAACTTTAGATTCAAAATCAAATTTGAACATGGGACATTTCCATTGCGTTTGTAAAACCAACATTGATAAGTCAATAAGCTCCTAGTTGCCAACAGACAACCCTGGTAGCAAGTAACATGACCAATGATGGCATATAAAAGAAAACTTGATTTCTTTAAGTACACTGAAAGGCCCAAAAGCATTACATGTAAATGGATAGCCCAACTTTATTTTGCTTCCTCCTGCCTTTAGGTATGCTGTCACACATAAACTACAACACAGATACCTGGTGGGTGCACATTTCAGGAGAATAACAAAAGAGCATTAGAACAAGGCGAGGACATAGTTTAGTTAAGCTCGCTTTGACCTTTGAATGGTAACTCAATTGGTATATAAGGTAAACTTTATATTCCCTCCGTTTCATTTTGTGTGTCGTTTGGAGAGCAGCGTGGAAACCTAGACAGCAATGATGATGCCTGAGCAGCAGTTGTGATAGTGACCTACGCAGCATCTCCAAGGGGCAGAAATAATAAACATTCAATTCCTTGCAACGTGGCAGCAACTGATAAGCCAAAAATGAGTGGGGTCTCCTGGATGGACAGCAGCAGTGCATGTGCCGGCTTCTTTTACCAGGTGAATGGATGGATGGTGGCAGAAAAGTAGCCTCGAAACATGAGAACGACACATACAACAACAACAACATAGCCTTTTGTCCCAAGCAAGTTGGGGTAGGCTAGAGATGAAACCCACAAGAAGCAAAGCTAAGACAAGCACAAAAGAGGCACAAGGCAAAAGGTGGAAAAGGAGATGAAAAGGAGAAGAAAAAGAAAGAGATCATGGTTCAGGCACGTTGATTGCGAATCTCCAAGCGCTCCTATCCATAGCTAACTCCTTGGAGATATTCCACTCCTTCAAGTCTCTCTTAACCGACTCGTCCCAAGTCAGGGTAGGTCTACCTCTACCTCTCTTTATATTATTGGCTCGCTTTAGAACCCCCATACGCACCGCCGCCTCGGGGGGCCTCCGCTGGACGTGTCCAAACCATCTTAGCCGATGTTGCACCAATTTTTCCTCAATTGGTGCCATCCCTACTTTGTCCCGGATATCTTCATTCCGGACACGATCCCTTCGTGTATGCCCGCAGAACCAACGCAACATACGCATCTCTGCTACACTTAACTGCTGGACATGCCGCCTTTTTGTAGGCCAACATTCAGCACCGTATAGCATCGCCGGACGAATCGCCGTCCTATAGAACTTACCTTTTAGCTTTTGTGGCACCCTCTTGTCACAGAGGACGCCAGAAGCTTGGCGCCATTTCAACCAGCCGGCTGAAATTCTATGTCTCACATCTTCGTCGATGTCGCCGTCCTTTTGTAGCATCGACCCTAAGTATCGAAAAGTATCCTTCTTGGCTACCACTAGCCCGTCGAGACTAACGTCTCCATCCTCATGCCTAGTCGCGCTGAACTCGCACCTCATGTACTCGGTCTTTGTCCTACTAAGTCTGAACCCCTTCGACTCTAACGTCTGCCTCCACAGCTCTAGCTTCGTATTAACGCCTTCCCTACTCTCATCAACTAGCACCACATCGTCAGCAAAGAGCATACACCAAGGATATCACCTTGTATGTCCCTTGTGACCTCATCCATCACCAAAGCAAATAAATAGGGGCTCAATGCTGACCCTTGATGTAGTCCTATTGTAATTGGGAAGTCCCTGGTGTCGCCACCACATGTTCGAACACATGTCGTCGCACCCTTGTACATATCCTTGATGAGGGTAATGTACTTAGTTGGGACTTTGTGCTTCTCCAAGGCCCACCACATGACACTTCTCGGTACTTTGTCATACGCCTTCTCAAGGTCAATAAAGACCATGTGCAAGTCCTTCTTCTGCTCCCTGTACCTTCTTCTTCTCAAGGGTAATGTACATGAGAACGACACATAATTTGGCAAAACTCGGTGAGGCTAGGACGACAGTTAAATAGAAACGGAGGGAGTAGTTTGTACTTTAAAGAGTTACTGCTCAAATAGTGGTATTAAACAGATAGAAGTTAGGTCGTTTCTAGTTTGTTTATTCATAAGTTAAAAAACTTTGTAATGGTTTAGACCCCTCTCGCCTTGGTCCCAGCTTGAGGGGTCCTTGTACGGACCATCTATTCTTCCCTATAATACAAAGATACGCAGCTCTCCTGCGTATTCGAGAAAAAAAAACATATAGAAGTTTTAGTATAATATTTTTGGAATATGTAAGGTCAGTGAAATAGTCGGTCTAATACATACTAGTATGCTAATCTGATTTCGAGTCGAAATGTACTCTGAAGACAACACCAAAAGTTTCTATCACAGAAAAAAAAATAACTGAAACCTTAAATTTTACTCCACACTATATATACAAAAAATCAGTAAATAGGTATGTAAACATTGATATTCACTTCACATGACAACTACTATTAGAAATAAATTACTAATAGTTTACATAATGATAACTCTTTATTTGTTTTCCTAAGAATGTTGAATTACCTCATACTCCCAGCCATCAACAACAAAGATGTCCAAAGAATAGCCATCACTTGTTGAATATGCATGTGCTTCTTGGATATTGAGACCAAGCTCCCCAATTAGTGAGGTTAACTGGATACAGAGAAAACGTTGCATTTTATAAGCATCCCGTAACAAAAGAAAGCAACCAAGCAAAGTACAATCCGTGAACCGCAAGTGTTCACAACCATGAAGAGCTACACATCGAGCCAAATGATCAAAGCATATAACCATAGTGTATAAAAGTATTTTCAATTAGGAATTAATGTAGGACCTCACTGGAAATATATTTTTATCCGTACATTAATAATATGATGTACTAAAGAGAAAACAATCCATATGATCCAAGCAAAAGCTACAAAGTACTCACACAAGACAAAACAAGGCCAATCTGATAAACAAGTAAACAAAACAATACATAGCTAGTACTTAATAATAGAGCAGCTGTTCCACCAACTGCTCCTCTAGAATGTACAACTGTGAAGAAATTTAATACATTTTTTTTCTCAAGAACATAATACAAAAAATCTCCTGTGCATGAATCCAGTTAAATAAGGCTTCACCTGCTGGAGCTTCTAGCTTCCAGCAGTTCTAAGTAATTTAGCAAAAATCCTACAATCAATGCTTATCTAATGGAACCTTATCAAGCAAACACAACTTCTCTTGGCCTTTTCGCTGATATAGTGTAACAGTTTCACGCACGTCAATATGTTTGGTACATGGGAATCCATACAGAACAGAAATTTCGATCTGGAAACATGCTGTAATATGCGCAAGTATGTATACCCAATGTTCTAGGCCAGTACATAGCCAAACCATCAAAGAGATCATAAGGAAAACAACAGAAAAGATAACTTGGTACCTAAGCCCAGAAAAGATTACTTTGTAGCTACATTTGATGCGAGCTTTAAACGCTGTATATCTAATTGACAACTTAACTAACTGAAACTGCTGAGAATTCCTTCGCAATGCCTAGACCCTGTAGGAATCTTTGACAAACTCCATGACATATTAAATTGCTACTACAAAGAAACTGATATTTTACCTGACTAAGAAGCTTTGGCTTATCGTCACATGCAAATATAATTTCATGATAAGGCCTGTAATGGTATTACATATCAGAAAATATTGGGCCTTATTGTTACCCAAAAAATATAAAAATAATTAATGGTAAATAAATGTGACACTTCAATAAAAACACTCAAGACAAAAAAGAAATAAACTCCGCTTCGTATTTAGAAGAATCAAAATAAGCAAACAATTAAACTATACCACATGGGTAGCAACGGTGCTGGTAAGCATCATCTAGGTTCAGGCTAACAAACTCACAAGCAAAATGCAAAAGATCAGATAAGACTAAAAATTACCTTTGATCTCTTGACACAAAAGATGAGCATTGGGGATCTTGTTCTTCTTGCTTAATGTAAGTTGAGGATTCAATTCCAGTGCTTTCCTCCTCCAGAGTTACAACCTAAAACTAAATTATTATTAACATAGAAGTGCACTTCATTTAGTTGAGTCGGTTAAATTCTAATGCAAATACTGCACTACACTAAAAATGCACACAGTATGTACACTAATTCTATTCCGTAACACAAAAGGACGATACAGCAGGTCCAAAGGTCCACCCTAAGGATCCTTCATAGTTCATACAATTAAACACGGTTAAAGCTAAAAAACTCCTAGTCAACTATCATAACAATAACGGTATCCAGTGCATTTCCAGACTAGTGTTTGAGTAAGACTGAAAATAAGAAATATTCATTATTATGGTTGATACATCCTATGGTAAATTTCATGATGATATGCAAGTACAGTAAGCGAGAAATTTTTTTATGTTATTTACTTTTGTATTCCTTGATTGATTAGAAAATGAGGGAAATTAGGAATGTATGATTTACTCTGAAAACATCGGAATCAGAGAAACAAATGCCAGAAGAAAAATAACCAAAAATAGTACTCATGATATATTCTGTATCACTTCATTTTGGAATAGCCCAAATCAGTTTTTTTTTCTAAGGAAAAAAAAAACTTCATGCAGATTCATTTTACAAAGCAAGATGAACTGAAACTGACTATGCGAACACTTATAGCAAAGAAGCAATTCCACATTACATGAAAAACAGTAGCTGTCACGAGGAACAGTGTAGAAACATGGAAATAACGTGCCCATAATATGCAGTTAAGTAGAAGGTAGTCTATACATAGTTTTGTTTTGACAATGGGGCACTGTAACATATTTAACAATATCATGCGACAACTAACAGAGAATGCTGATTGCGTAATTGGCAGATATTATGTATTAAACTAGATATGCCCTCGATCTTCTCACAGAAGAGTTCATGATTATTTCACAGGGACAGATGGGCAGAGTAGTGGTCACTGACAACTGATGCCTGTCAGTACCAATTAACTATATTCTGTATGCATTAATCACCTGTGAAAGGCGAACATCAAAGACCAGCCCATTCATGGGTTCACGGGCTTGCTCAAGCAATTTCTTGTGCAATAAGACATCTTCAACCCGTTCAACATTCACATCCAACGCATATCTGTCCAATGCACAAAGCCAAGCAAGTCTAATATTAGATTAGAATGACACGGAAATATTCATAATTTCATATTGATGCCATTAGATTTGAATGACACGGGAGTATTCATATCGGTGCTATTTCCCGTCAGTTTTGAAGCTACATGATGACAAGCATATGCAATGTTATTTCTTGCATCGCTGTACTGTGCTGAACAAGCTTGCTGGTTTGATGCTCTTACAGTGCTATGACAGAGGCCAAGCAACCCTAATAAAGGAGTAAACAGGATAACGTTAGGAGAACAAGTAATATCCCACAAAAACCAATGTGACGTGTGAGAAATGCCCAAGCAAAGCATGTATACAGGCACACAGTCCAAGCTTAAGAAATAATATATAGTACAGGAGATGTTCAAAAGTTCCATCTGGATGAGAACGAACGACCACTAATGCGACCAAGAACGTATATCTTACGGTTCTTGAAAGCAATATGAACAAATCCAAACAGACGTCCGGCATATATTGCTTGTAACGTCTACGGAACAAAGTAAACTATTCTTCACGAGATGAAAGAGAAAGGGAAACAGTAACTTGTCGTACTACGAGGCGCTGCATGTACTGTTTGTGCTGGGTTTCGGGTTAATCAAATCCCGCAACGGTCCAACGAAATGATTAGCGCTAGTTAATCTCATACGCTAACTGTGCTATTTAGCAAGTAATAACGATGAAAGAGAAACTAGTTTAGCTTAGCTTTCACAACATTCTAGTGCTCCGTGTGCGCGTGGCATCAGCTAAACCAGCCACTGGGCGCGAGCGAACGTGATCTTAGCAGCGGCGGGCGAAAAGGCGCTGGTTTTTAGCCGCGGCGACGAGCAGCTGCGGTGCGGATCAGCTCCTGTGCGATCGCTGGACCCCAGCTGCAAATAAAAAACGAGGAGAAAACGAGCGCGCGCAGCGCATCCAATCCAAGATGGATAAAATTCTTACCAGGGGAGAGCAGCCGACGCGTCGAGCGCGAGGCATCTAAATTTCGCAAAAATGTAACTGTGCGTGCCCAGAGAGAAAGAGAGAGAGAGAGAGAGCCGGACCTGGCGGGGAGGCCTTGGAAGTGGGCCCAGAGCTCGTCGTCAAGGCCTGGGTGTGCGGCGCCGTAGCCGCCGGCGCGGATGCGGCGGAGCACCTCGGTGTAGGCCTCTGCCTTCCGCCGCCTCCCTGCCGCGCCGCCGCCGGCGGCGGCGGAGGAGGAGGGGCGAGGCGGGGGTGAGGCGCCGCGGCTGCCGCAGGACTCGGCCGCCATGCTAGGGTTCGCGGAGGGCGGCGGCGGTGCGGTGGGGCGGTGGCGCTCGTCTCATGGGCGGCGTCGCGGTCGTGGGAGAGGCGCTTTATACGAGGAGAGAGAAGGGAGAGGAGAGAGGGTGACAGAGGATGGGGGAGGTGGTGCTGAGTCATTGCGACGGGGAGACGGGAAGCTGCTCGCACGGGCCATGATTCGAGGCGCACGCTTTTTCACATCAGCCCCTCCGTTCCTTCGAATTTGTCCAACGACATGGTTTTCCACCGTAGAGTTAAGCTTTTTGATGGAAACACGTGTCGCCGATTGCTTTTTATTTATTTGTTTTTCTGTGACAGTTCAATACGAGTTGGCAGCATTTTCTTTTTCGAGCATTGTATGAGATGAATTTAGCAAAGGATGTAACCTTATATTTGAGTAGACAAAAAGGTGTAAAATATTAATGAAAACTATGTTTTTTCCCTCATGAAATTTGTGAAATTTCACACAAACATTGAAAGTATCCTGAAACTGAAATTATTTGTTTCAGAAGCAATGTGCAAGCTCGTGCGACATTTGGGTCGCTCTCTCCCATTGTAGGATGCCGGTATCTCAGCTAGACAATATTAAGATCCTCAAAAACTAAAAGACATCTTTGTCTAGAATAGGTCAGTTCTAACCTCAAGAATATGCTGTGAGCACATTACCAATCACATAAATAATCCAAAAGGAAGTCATAGGATACTTTATTTAGAAAGCATACTCATAGAGAATCATGACTGATTCCTCTATTTTTCTTTAACTGCATACTTGCATTTGCATTGCTCCGAACTAAAAGCCAAAATTACTCGTACTATAACTGGAACGCTATTCCATTCGCAAAAAAAAAAAAAAAAAAAAAAACTGGAACGCTATTCATAGAGAATCAACAATTACGACAAAAGTGGCCATCTAGAACAAAATGTCATCAAAGGTGACATGGCATCTTCAGGAATATTCTTCTGTAGATGTAGTACTCACTACTCCATAATTTATTTATTTTTTGTACAAGTAGGTTATCTACTGACAACATGAAGAGGACCCCAAAAAAGGTCCACTACTATCCCAAAAAATTTAATACAATGTTAATATGATACTCTCTTCGTTTTAAAATACTATATGACATCGTTGGCTTGTTCGTTAAACTTTAGCCACTCATATATATTTAAGTAATTAATTACCTAGCGTGAAATGAGTATTATTAGATTTATCATCATGTATAAGCACTTTAAGATTAATTTGTACATTTGCATAGATATTTATAGACAAAATGAATGGTCAAGTAACAAAAAAAATTCAACAATGTCATATATTTAAAACCGGATGGAGTACTTAATTATATCTAGAATAGATTTTTTTTTTTCAATTATCGTGGTTCTCTTTCCTACACCCCTCCACACACACACACACACATTGGCTATGCGACTATGCAGCTATCCTACATAAGTAGGAACGGAATGATTTGACCAAAAAATATTGTTGATGGCACAGTAAAGAACATATTTTGAAAGTTAATTCCTCTATTCCTTTTTGTTTGAATTGGAAACATATTAATTCTTTTCTTTTTATTTGTTAGAAATAAAAATCATTCTTTTAAAATAAAAAATATTAATTCTAGAATATTCGCGGGTTGTTCGCGTGTGCTTGGATGCTAGAATCGAACCATAACGTGCTTGATTCGTCCTGGGTGCCCTTGTTCGTCAATTTTCCATGCACGGATAGTTCAACGTTAGATGGAATGGAATATTCGTCGAGTCGGCACCGTTTCTTTTCTGAGTGGCATGGCTCAATCCAACAGCCAGGCACAGGGACGAACCAGATCTTGAGTGATCGCATGCATAAACGACACCGTTCGTTCAATCAAACAGACTTATATGCCAATAATTTATACATCGAAATTGAAAATTTTAAGAATAATGGACATTTAGCCTGTTCGGCAGGCTGATAACACTGTAGCTGCTGCTGAAGAAATAACTGTGAACACTGTAGCGGCTGCTGAAGAAATAACTGGAACAGTGTAGCTGCTACAAAGAAGCTGGCTGCGAAATGCGCAGCCGAACAGGCTGATTGTTGAAAAGCAGTACATAACAAAAATTAGTGACATTGTAAAGGTTAGAGATGGAAATCTGCTTTCACGTGCTCTGACATATTCTCGTCTAACTTTGTATTGTTTGTTTGCCATGAAAAACAAAACACAATTCCGTATGTAACAGAACTAAGACAAACGAAATCACCTCCAACGTGAAAAATATCGATAGGAATATCGCACGTCTTAATGCTATTTTTAGTTTTATAGAGAATTTACAATAAGTCAATGTCTTTGGTTTTTTTTTTTTTGATAATTTGAATGTTGACTTTTTTTTTGGCTTTCATTAGGTCTAGTAATGTGGAGGTTCTCGTGGAATACTCCTTTTAAGCATGAGATCTGAACTTTGTGGTTATTACGTGTTATTTCACAATTATTTACCTTGAACATTGACATTACAAACCAGACCCAACATGAAAAGTACTTCGTTAAATATAGCACCATGATCACGAGGGTAAGTGTGTACATATATTACATAGATCTACTAGTTTGTCCTTTTGCTGGGCAAAGGCGGCAGGTGAGGTTCCAGTCTGCAATATCCCATCCCAAATTCGAATACGGGATACCTTTCCAGCCAAGGTTTACGAAACCGCGGCTAACCGGACGGGAAACCGAAAAAAACCGGACAAACCGGTGCGCTCCAGTTAGCCCGGTCGGCGGTTTTTCGTTTTGAATTTGAAAGAATTTAGGAAATTTGAAAAATTTTGAAACAAAAAATTTGTAAAAAAACTAGACGTAATTTGCGGCCGAATGGTGGAAGAACTTCTCGAAAATACGAAAGTTGGGTCGGTCAAATAATTCATCTAACGTTGCACCCGGGAAAAAGGAAAAGAAAAAAAGAAAAAATCACGTTTAGGTCCAATTATTGGTCCCCCTCACGCCGGACGGTCCCCACCAACCCCACTCCCCCGACGCCCCTCGCTCGCTCACCCTGCCGCCAGTACATCGCCGCCGCGCGCCGCCCGATCCAGTCGCCGGCCTCCCCCGCCGCCCTAACCTGCCGCCGCCCTCCCCCCATTCCTCCTCGGTTAGGCGGACGCAGGGGGCGGTTAACCGGTCAAACCGACCGATTTGGCGATGGATCGAGCCGCCTAATCCCCGATTCGACGGGATTCGTTGGGGCGGGGCGGATAGCCGACAATGAGGCCCGGTTAACCGAAGATCTGAGCGGCTAACTGGTGGGAGAGGGCGGTTGGCCGGCAGACCGCCAGTGGGGAGCACGTGGTGACTGGTGAGCACGTTGTTGCGAAATTTTTTTTTAGGCCGCCGTAGCCCTCTCTAATTTTGTAAGTAGAATTGTAGATAGTTGACATTAGTTTAATAGTTGGCATTAGTATAAACTATAATTTTGTATGTAAAAATAGTGTTGCATAAGTGATGATATATAAGTAATGTAAGTCATGTCATTGCTCGTTATAAATTTTAGATTGACATGGTAATTGGAAAGTGTATATGTCAATGTTTTTCAGGCAAAATGACTGATCGTCAGCCAGATCCTGTTTGGGAGCATGGTGAGAACAAACACCCTGGGTTCTATTGTAAATATTGCAAGGTAACGAAGAAGGGGGCTGGTGCCACGAGGTTTAAGGAGCACTTGGCGGGACGTGGAAACGATGTGAAGCATTGCAACTTTGTTCCCAAAGATGTGTGCGAGTACTTTCGTCGTGAGCTGGACAGAACGAAAGAGAGGTCCAAGCATCGAATGGTGGAGAAATTGAGGATTGAGGAAGTTGCTAGAGAAAGAAATGTGAGCGAGGATGACAATGATGAGGACTTGCAGAGGGCGTTGCATGCTTCTCGACAGGATGAGGAATATGCAAGGCAGGTAAGGTCCAAAGGTGGACACTATGAGCACGGTGGTGGCAGTGGCAGCAAGCAAGGTGGATTGATGAATTTTCTTAAGAGGACAACGTCCAGAAAAGAAACAAGAGGTGGTTCATCTAAGTCGATGTATCAACCAAGGATCGACACTGGTGGATGGACTGAGACTGGTAAGAATGCGAGGAGGGCAATTGGTAAGGCTTGGGCTAAATTTTTCCACATAGAAGCCATCCCTGCAAGCAAGGCCGATAATCCTTACTTCAGCGCCGCTATTAAGGAGACACAGAGATGGGGTAAGCAAACACTTAGATATTGTTGACTTGTTGTCCATTCATGCGTTGTGAACAAATGTGGTTCCACTACTAATTTGATCATTCATGCAGGTGAGGGCATCCCTAGCCCGACAGGGCGAGAGATGAATGGCATCTATTTAGATGCAACTGAGGACGATATAAAGAAGGCTTTTGCTAAGTTCAAGATGGATTGGCCGACATATGGTGTTACTCTTATGTGTGATTCATGGACGGGGCCGACGAAGATGAGCGTTATCAACTTCATGGTATATTGTGATGGGGTAATGTTTTTCCACAAGTCAGTTGATGCAACCGGAAAAAGCCAAGAGGCAGATTACATTTATACGGTAATTCCTTCTGTGATCGTATTTGTCTAGTCATCATAAAATGAACAAGTATTTGAATGTCTCTTTTGTGTATGTTCCAGGAAATTGTGAAAGTGTTGAAGGAGCTTGGTCCTGAACATATCGTTCAGATCATCACTGACAATGGTGCAAACTACAAGAAAGCGTGCAAGATGGTTAGCGACAAGTATCGAATTGTGTGGCAGCCATGTGTGGCTCACACAATCAATCTAATGTTGAAGACAATTGGAGATTTTCCGGAGCATAAAGCAATGATTGAGGGTGCACGTCGGATATCTCGTTGGCTCTACAACCACAACCAGTTGCATGCAATGATGAAGCAAGCAATAGGGGTGAGTTGGTCAGATGGAATGCAACTCGCTTTGGCACCAACTATATGTTTCTTGATAGTATGCTCCGTCGAAAAGAAAAATTTATGGCTTGGGTTGGATCTCCTGGCTTCTTAAACAGTCGTTATGCAAATATAGTTGAGGGAAGATATGCCCATTCATGCCTCTCTAGTATGCAGTGGTGGGAGCAAATGACCTACATTTACAAAGTTGTTGAGCCAGTGTATGCCTTTCTCAGATTTGCAGATCAGGACAGGACTCCAAACTTGAGTGAGGTTCTTCTAAGGTTCACCATAATGCGCCAACAGTATGAAAGTTTGTTCCACAATAATAAACAAGAGTTTGATCGTTACATGGCAGTTATGAATCCTAGGATGTCGAACATTGCAGCAGACACTTTTGTCAATGGAGGTATTACATGTTGATTGAATTATTTTCCCATTCATCTACAACTTTTGTCTAACTCTCTTAATTCTTGCTTTTGCAGCTGCCTCGTTGAACCCTAGAACTCACTATGCTTTCGGAACTTCCCATACCGTCCTAAATGATATTCGAATTACATTCGAATACATGACGGACACTGACACAGCTGTGGCTGCACTTCAAGAAGCAGAATTTTATAGAAGAAAACTCGGTGACTTCTCTAATGACCTAGCAAGGCAGATGGCATGTGACAATAAGACTTCCCCATGTAAGACAAAATTTCTCCCAACTCAAGTCGTTACAATATAACTTAGTTATGCCTAACCGATGGACTCAAAATTTGTTGTTACAGTTCAATGGTGGGCTATGTTCGGTGGCGAAACCCCACGTCTCTAGAAGCTTGCTATGCGGCTAACATCTCAGTGTTGTTCGTCCAGCGGATGTGAGCGTAATTGGAGTACATGGGCATTGGTTCACACTAAGGTGCGCAACAAATTGACTCATCAGAAGCTTCACAAGTTGGTGTATGTCAACTATAACCTTCGCATTCGTATGAGGGAAGCTATCAACTATCAGCCACGGGAGGACGATCCATTTGATCAACTCATGCAGCTCACATTGTATGATGACACAAATCCCATTCGAGATTGGTTCGAGAATGGTCGTTCCAATGCCCCACCATTACTTGATGAGGAAGACCATGAGAGTGACACCCCTATCCCTTCTCACTTAGTGGTGAATGTTGAATCTGAACAACTCGAAACAATAACTGGCGGTAAGTCTCTTGTGGAGTGGGCGGAGAAGCCTGTGGGTGACTCACACATAGGCAAGAGAAAGCACCAATCGGTGACAGGAAAAAATAAAGCTAAGAAGAAGAAGGGTGTTGATGCACAGCCGGTCACTAGCGATGCATCCACTGAAGCCACTGATAGTGACAATGGTAACAAAAGTCCGCCGTACCAAGAGACAGGTGATAGTAGGTCCCCCTCCCCGTCTGACGACGGCGGTGGCGACGGCCACGGGATCATCGATTTGACAACAGCCCCGTCACACGAACCTATCCGCTTCACAGGTAACATGTACGAAAGTTTTTTTAACGTCATTAATTTCAGTGTTCACTGATTCTTCACTACCGTTTGTAGGTGAGACCCAGTTCACTCACGCTACTCAGGACCAAGACCATGGCGCTCCAAGCTCGCAGAGGACGACCACGCGTGGAGGGAAAGGGAAAAGTAGGCAACATCGTCATGGCTATGAGAGTGAGTCATCATACTCATACTCTAATGACTACCACTCAAACTCTATTCCCGAATTTAGCGACACCTCTAGTTACTATGGCCATGATGGTAGCGAGTCAACAAATGATTACTACTCTTACTCTCTTGCTGATTTGAGCAACCAACCACCTCAAAAATGGGTCTATGAGTGGGTGGATCCTGATTTCTACAATATGTTGGTTGAACAATGGAGAACAAGACTGGACCCATCAAACTTGGCAAGAGTTTAAAGCAGAGCTCTTGGCAAAAGAGGGAATAAACATCATGTCCACTGAAGAGTACACCTCGGCACTTCAAAATTTCAATGCTCCATGGTCCTACTCATAAATTGTATCTTTGTATTGTATGTTGATGTATTTAAAAACTATGTCTAGGATTATGTTGGACCTTTATGTTGGACTTGGACGTTTATGTTGGACATTTATGTTGTAACTTTATGTTCGAATTTGGAAGTTAGAACTTGGAGTGCATGAGACATTACATGTGTCACTTCTACCGTGGATTATGTTCTAATATTTCTTATCTTTTTTCATGTCTCCTATAGTGTCAAATTGTGACTAAGCATTTTGTAAATTTATAGCAAAAGTCATGTCCAATTTTCTGATTTTTTTCCTGCTTTTTTTTCCCATTTTTCCTCAATTTTTCCGGTTTCCGCTTTCTCCTGTCCGATTATACGGCCAAACCGCCTGCATAACCGGTGAAACCGGCCGTTTTAACTATGCCGACCGAACTTTGAAATTCAAAATTTGGCAAACGGATTTTGAAGCGGTTTCAGCTCGGTTTTACCGGTTTTCGGTAAAACCGGACAATGCGGTGACCTCCGGTCTCCGCGGTCTCCCGATTTCTCAAACCTTGTTTCCAGCCAGGTTCAGCGTGGACCTGGACACGCTTGAGGGCATCATCGCACCAAGCTAAACTAAATTATGGCCCGAGAAGTACTTCAACCTCGTGGTGATCTTATCCACATGCAGTGTGCGTTCATATTATTTCGTTGAACTGGTTCCGAAGATTTTCATATTTCCGATTCTATATTTGCTAGATTTTATAGTATATTTTTTTTAAAAAAACAACTCGTACGTTGAGCTGGCAAACGTCTACTCTTGTCTGACCAACACGTTGCAGACTACCAAAAAAATAGATTACAGAAAATTAAATTTTGTGCTTGACGTGTATGGGTTCATCATAAGAAAACCTAACCCGTTTGGCGCGCTCTTAAATTTTTGCTTGACGTACGTACTTGAACCTATATGAAATTTGTGCTAATCTTATGTCCTCGTTAAAAATTGGAGGGGGCTATGTTTCCCATCGGGTCTGAATGTAAACACCACACAAGTTCCCAAACCTTAAAACGAATTCATTTGAAACTTTACGTTATTCGGATTATTCAACGAGTTATTGGCATTCAGAGAGTTCTAGTTAGGTACACGATGGCTATATACTCAGTACTGCTGCGGGGATCAGTATAAAATATTCAAGTCATAAACTAGAGCGTTGGACTACAAAGTAAAGAATGGCTACGCGGAACTAGTTGGCCATCAAAGATGATAAATTAAGCGGCGACGGGCCGGCGATAGAGAGGAGGATAAGCATGTTTACGCGGCGTGCCAGTGCCCGTGCCTTGTCGTGTCGGCCTTCGGCCACGAAGAGGGATTACTAAATTTGTCTGTACGGCGGCATACTAGGAAGAATATGCCATGTGCTGCCATGTCTACCGTGAGAGGTCTCCTCCAGTGGCTTATGACTGACTCCAACCCACACCCCATTCTCCACATCAAACTCAAAATAGGTGGTAAAATCTGGAAAAATGCTCTCCAACCGACGACCCAAATGAAGTACCCATTTTGGGAACGCATCCCTCCGTCACCCACAAATGAAGCACCGAGCGCCGCAACTCCATCTCTTCCGCTCGCGCCGAGCTTCTTCCCTACCGCGTCTCCTCTCCTCTTGGCCGTCGTGTCTTCCCCTCGCGTTCAGCTCCAGGATTCTCCGCCGCGCCTCCCTCCGTCCGTCCGTCCGGTCCGAATCCAGGACCTTCAGCTAGCCACTCCCCGCCGCCGCACACTCTCCGCTGCAGGCCCATGACGAGCGCCTCCTCTTGGTTGGAGATAGCTTCCACCGCGGCGAGGCCCGCCGTGCCAGCCGCTTCACCATGGTCGCCGTGAAGGTCGCTGCGCCAGCTGCAGGTCGTGAAGGTCCCCTCCCCCTCCCAACGACCACGCGCGGCGACCGTGAAGCTCCTTGTCGTCAAGGGATGGCGTTGGACAACACGGGCCCGACATCGGCCCAGCATTCGCGCGGATCTGGAGGGATTGGGAGCTGCGTTGGCGGGTGACCTCCACGGCGAGCGCAGAGCCGGGCGCGACGGCGACGGCGGCGCGGATCCGGGGCAAGGTGGCGAGGGAGTCGGCACGCGACGGCGAGGGAGTCGGGATGGGAAAGTCGCCTCCTCGCGTGCCTGCGTTGGGCGGCGGAGAGGGAGGCGGCGCGGGAGGGGGGTCCCGGCGTGGGCGCGGCGGTGCGGAGCCCTGGGGAGCAGCGGCGAGCCGTGCACGGCGGCGTTGGTGAGAGGGAGCAGGAAGAAGAAGGTTTTTTTGGTCTTCCCGTTGGAGATCGATGTTTTTTGGTGCTATCCATGGAGGAGACTTTACACCCAGTATAGGTAAAGGGTAGAACCGTCGGTGCTGATTGTCCATCCAATCTTGGACTATCAAAGGAATGACACGACGTTGTTTGGAGCACAAGTTGATTCTTAGCACTAAGGAAATTTAAGGGAGTACAAAATTGATGACTTCGGTTCATTTAAAAAGATTAAACAGCCAACATCGTGGAGTTAGTAGTTTTTTTTTTTAAGATTACACAGTACAACTCAGACACTCACAACGCACGCACACTCACCCCTATCAACACACGTACGCAAACCCTACCTCTATGAGCATCTTCGAAAACTGAGCCGGCAGTCGACGGGAGCGTCGCCTACCACTGAAAGCACAAATGCCGTTAAATTCTTGAAAATTTGCTCCCACGGGGAGTCGAACCCAAGACCTGAGAGGTGTTACTCAGATGCCTTAACCACTAGGCCAAGACCCCTTTCACGTGGAGTTAGTAGTTTCTCCTCCAATAATCAGCTCCAGTTTTCGCGGATGAGTTGTATCCCTAGCTAATAACGAGAGCCATTAATTAGTTGTCGTCTGTTCATTGTCAAACCAACTTTCATCTGAACAGGTTCTAAGTTGTGACGTAAAGATTTTTGAAGAATTAAAAATATTTTGAAGTTGATACCCAAAAAATATCAAGTTTAAATCCCAAAGTTCAAAGTCAATCTTAAGTTTCAGATTCTTCGCAAAAAAAAAATCTTAAGTTTCAGATTAAAATATCAAATCGCGGATAGGAGAGGTGACAGCAATCAGCTCCGTTTGGGGAGAGGAGTGAGAAGGGTGAGGGACGGTGAACGGACTATTAGTAACATGATTTAAGGTTTGAAAAAAGTCAAATCATGTTACTAAAAATGTTGACTCCAGTTTGAAAAAAAAAAATCATGCTTCGAAAAATGTTGACTCAGATTCTAAAAGAAAAATGATGAATCAACAATTTTTAACACATTCAACATGTTATGTCAACAGGTCATAAAAAATATTGAAATAGTTCATAAAAATGTTAAAACAAGTATAAAAATGTCGAAATTTTATGGTTGAATTGTTCAAAGTGTCTAAAACATGTTGAAACAGTTGATGCGAAATGTTGGAACAAGTCAAAAAAATGTTGAACGTAATACTGGGATCTCATTTTGTAGCATTAATTCTCAGTAACATCACGGTTCAAACGGATTTCAAATCGAGTAGCGGTTTGAGAGAAAAATGCATTTTAGTTTTAAAATCTAACCATATTGTTATATGAGAAAGTGCCACGTGTCCCGAGCTTTAGTTTGCTCCACAGCATCTGGGTGCTGTATAGGATTCCCGTGTTGGTAGGGACCCTCGGCTCATAGCCTGGCACGCATGAGCTATCGGGCCGGCCTGGCACGAAATTTAAGGGGCCATGCCGTGCTTGAGCTGGGCTAAAAATTCGTGTTTCGTGCTCGCCCGTTTGACCCGGCTTAATTGGACATCACTAGGCGAAGCAATTGAACTTTGCGGGTTGACATACATAGGCTGATCTTCTTGGGCCTTCGGCGCGCGCCCGCGAGGCCCATACATATTGGTATCCTAAATGGCAACGGCATCGGTGATGGATAGCTGCCCGCTCGGTTCCACCCCTGATAAATTGCGGCGCCACCGATCAGACTCCAGTACAACGACGAGGAAAGAGGTTCTTGTGGCGGTTTGGGTTTTATTGTCCCCGTGTCTCCTCCTCCCGCACCGACTGACGATCGATCGATCGATCAACAGTTCGTTTCGCCGCATCCAGCGACCGAATTCCATCGCGATTTCGCGGCGCTGTGGAGTTTTAATTTTGCCTTCCAGTACAGGAGGTGCCAGGCCGGGGAGGGGAAACACGATGGCCGCTACTCAGGTGAAGGGATCGCTACAAGGGCCTGCCGCCTTGCTCTCCGCACGCCGCAAGCCGCGGAACGCCGGCTTCCTCCGCGTCCATCCTCGTCCGCAGCGCATCGTCTTCCCGTCTGTGGCCTGCAGCGCGGATCACAACAGGTGGCGTAGGACGTTGCAAGCCCAGGTACATACATATATAGCAGGGATTACTGAATTCTGCATGTTCTCTCAATCTGGAGTTACTTTACCGGCATCCCGGCAGTTGCATCGTACTTCTTGTTTTTAAAATGTCGGTGAAGAGTGAAGACACGAAAACTTTGCTAAGCACCTGTTTTTTCCCCCCGAATATTTTGCTGAGCATATTGTTATAACGTCATCATACAGGAGTCGGACCGGTTTGTGCAGAGTGGCAAGATGTTGCACGGTGTTGCTGATTTTGTTGATCCTCTGGCTGGAACAAATTACATGGACAATTTCAACACGTTCAGGAGGCGCTCTCCTCTGGTACTATTTATATTTTATACACCTACACCCCTCGATCTCCCTTTTTGTACAAAAGCCGCTCAATTATGTATATATGCTGTTACCAACTTACCACTAATCGTGATGCGCTTTTGTCTGGTGCATTTCACAACATCTATGCATGCCTGCTTGACATCGAATTTTACTAGATCCCTTGCTTGAATGTTTGTGTGCGCACGCTCCCTTTTCTTACATTTGTATTCAGAAACTGCTGCGTAGACCAATGCTTTTGTGGAATCTCAAAACTATATTAATTGCATGCCCATGTTCTCATATTTCAAAATTACAAAATTATCAGCGTTTTTACATATGTTTGTAATGGCCAACAACCTATATTTTGCAAAACATTAATTAATGATCGTTATAGTATCCTGTATCTCAAGAAGGTCTCTGTGCCAGGCAAATTTCTGTGATCGTTTAAATTTGAAATATGAAGATCTGGGGTAAATACGCTCTTGCAAGCAACATCAGACTAAATATAGCATACATTCAACTGCCTGGAAGTCTTTTAATGGTGTCACAAAACTGACTGAAATGTATCTTTTTAGTCAGAGGAACTAGAGCTAATGTGCATCCAAGAGGGTGCGCAACATACAAAGGGCCTTCAGCAGCCTGGTAGAAATTTTGTGAACGGCATCATCGATTACATTTCATCAGACAGGAGATACTACAAGCTTATTATAAATGCCTGCAAAGAGAGCACCAATATGATCGTCGAGCTGGTATTCTCCTACTACCTTTTATTGATACATTTGTGATGCCTTTTCTCTATATTATATATAACTTTTGGACAAGACAAGAATTATTTGACTTATCATATCCTTCGTATTTAATGTTTGATCTTAAATTAGACATGTAGTTTAGACTTTAGAAGTATGTTAAAAAAAAACTTGACGGGAAGAGGCAGTCCGCCTCCCCGCTTTGAATTAAGCAGATGCAGGTTTCGAACCCGGGTCTCTCTGGCCTGAGAGCAAGCTCTCGTAGCCAGTCGCCCGCGAAAGCATCTGCTACTTTAGAAGTATGTTGCTTGAAAGATATTAAGGTGAGCCTAAAGTGCAATACAAACTAGAAAAGAGCTTGAGAAAAATGCTAAATTTGGAGCACTTTATCGGTAAACAAGAGAGGACAATGGACACCATTGGAAAATAAAGAGTGGCCTGGATAGTTTTTCGTTCATCCTGATATATTCATGGAATTCCTAACAAGTGGTACTGCACGTAGTAACAAGAATAGCTCAAACAAAAATCACTTGATTCCTTGTTTTCCTTGATGTTTACATAAGAATCAATAACTATTTTGACACAGTGTTGCCAAAAAAAAAAAACTTGCCCCCATGGCCCACACATCAGCCTTTGGTAGCATATAACAGGTGAACCCCCATTGTCAATAATTTATCTGTTGAGAGAGTTGAAGTTGTTTGCAGCTAAGTGTCAAGGCAGTTGTAGATTTCTCCAAAGATGCACTAGTAGTTGATTACAACAAGGGTCTCAGTAGTTGTAGTTGTTTTTAGATTTAATTTTGATATAATTAAATATGAAACTTAACCTTTGTTTGCCGTGTTCTACGTGCAGTCACAAATGGCAACAATTGAGGAATATAATACAGGCTTTTGAATTTTAACTATAAAGGGCTTCATAATATTTAAATTATTTAGATGTATAAAAGCTGTATGTACAGATTTATTATGATGGCAGGTCCATTATATTTTATTATAATTTTAATCTTCATTACCAAATTGGTAGAGAATAAACGATCTTGACCAATTTTGTTTCCTGTGTTGTCCCGCAGAATACTTGAAATCTAATACAATTTCCATTCATTATACATTATTCCAGGGTTTTATATCTTGTTATAACAGAGATGAACTTCTTAACGGTCTTCAGAAGATAGAAGATGAAATTGCAAATGGAAGATTTGAGTGGATTGGAAACAAAGATATACGAAGTAATATTGTTCAAGCACTTGTTGATAGAGTTGGAGAACCTGCAAGAAAGCTCGATGCAACATTATGTCAGCATGTTCAAAAGCTAACAATCCTCCGACTGTGGTTCTATGACTCTGCAGATAACATTGTTACTCAAATAAAGCTGCTTCAGGTCAACCTATCCTCCTAGCTTTGTCTGTTTTATTGTGATATTGCTCTGTCAAAAAGTCTGTTTGTTGCATAGCATATACAAAATTTGAATAATTTAGATATGACATTGTGAATCCATCCCATTACATTTATTTTATTCTCCTCGTCTTGTGCATGGTAAAACATATCCATGCCCTACTATGCTAATGGCCATTGCAGATTCCTTTGTTTTTTGTTCTAAAAATGTTTGGAGTGCTAGGCTGAAGAAATGTTTATCTACTATTATGCATGACTGTTTACTTTATTCTAATAACATATCTGCAGAATTAGATTGGAAGACAATATTACTTGATCCACTCTGTGTAAATAATTCTCCATAATACCTTCTGACCTTTCCTTCGTAACTTAATGTGGAAGATATTTATAATTGATAATCCTTGTCAAACGGTTTCCCATTTTATGAATTTATTACAAGCTGGGTTAGAAGCTTCTAGTAGTTCGGTGGGCCCTATTGAATGTCCAGAAGTGAAACTCAACAAACGCAATGTTCCATTTCTGGAATCTGCAAGAAAATGGATGTTCTAATGTACATACGGTAGACACTTATAATTAATATAATAAGGTTCACTAAGGAGACAATATTTACCTTAATTAAGACTTATTTATTGATAGTTACATTGGTATTATGAATGCTCGAGCCATAGCTAACTGAAATATGCTACGGTCAGTAATTCCTTCAATTTCTCCCTAAAGTTGTAGTAACTGAAAATAGAGTTTTGTGTCAAGTGCTAACTTATGCATGATGACATCTGACTCGATCACTGCATGAATTTCATAGGTTGAACTGGTTCTGTTGGCACTAAGGAATTTGGGATTTGTTCTGCCTCACATTCTGGGCCGTGCTAACTGGATTCTGCTCGGTGATTTGGTTCTATCAAAAGTTGAGCAGGTAATTTCTTATATTTGTTGTATTTTTTTCTCAAAAACGCAGGAGAGCTGCGCTTCATTATATTAAGAAGAAATGATATTTGTTGTATTTGTACACTTCTAGGATAATTCATCATGTTTGTAGAAACTATTAATGGTTTTTCTACTAGCTAGACATGCCAAGTGGAAAACTCGCACCGTTCTAAAAACAGCAGGCTCAATAAATTTGAGAAATTATTTTTATGCCATACCCCAATAATATTGCAAAAGCAAGGCCAACTTATACACCATGCTCACTTTGCACATCCATGCTTGTAACTGCTTTCAACCCGTCGCTCTCAAGCCCTGATGCATAAGGTGATATACCTTTAGGGGAATTAATAATATATTTTGTTGCATCTTTCCATTTTCTCAACCGTTATACAGCAAAACTCAAATAATCTCACAATCATAGTTAACACTTTATTGCAGTTCTGAATTATAATATAGCATATTTCAAAAATAAGTTGTTCCATCTTGATGTGTTTGATGGATATATCAAAGAAAAACCTTTGGTGATTATATTTGATGCAAGCAGCTGGAGAAGGATGCTTCACAACTTCGTAGCTGCAGAGATAATATTGACTCTATGCTACTCATCAGGGTCCAGTTGGATAGTACTTGTGGTTCTGTAAACAGGTTTGATTCTTTTCTTGCTTTTAAGTTCTTTCTTCTGGTCACTACTTTTCCTTTTTGGTTTAATGATCTGTACTTTGCTATAAGAAACTGCACTTCCAGGGTCTTGTTATTTTATATATTGCTTGTATTCTTGTCGTGATGTCTGCATTATTTGAGCATATCCTACTTCATCTTCCATGCATGCTGTCCCTTTTTCCTATTTTTCGGTTTATTGGAAGATAACAAAAAATAGTATCATCCCAAGTGTCATATATTTTACATGTAAAACAAATGATGGCAGATTACACGTTGAGAATAGGAGTATGTGTGCGCATGTGAAGTAACTAATCAAACTCAATGGAACATCCACGCATAAAGACTCCATAGATATCATGGGGAAAAACTGCTCCGAACAAGAATAAGGGATGAATTGAATTTTAGATATTTTCAATTTGATCTCATGTCTATTAACCTGAGGTTGTTTAATTGGACCGGATTTGGGTAGATTTGTTTTTGATGTTTTAATATTAATATTCTCATTTCAACCCGTGAATTTTGTTTTACTTGTGGCGATTCTGTCTCTCCTAATTAACTACTTTTCTTCATGATTCATAAAGAGAGTTTTTGGTGGGATTCTAACACACACACACATGCACGCGAGCGCACACACACGCGCGCGCACACACACACACACACACACACACACACTAGCCAAATACTTATGGAAGGTGCCTACTTGATTCCTTTTTTTTCTCAGGAAAACGCTAACCATGATATTCTTATACTTTTATATTCCTTTATAAATTATAAATCTTTCTTTTTATAAAAAAGAATTTGTGTTCAAGTGACGTTACTTTGGTTGCTTCTGATAATTGTCTGTCAGGGTATGTCTAGTTTTACACTGATTGTCTTAATTCGGAACAACAGCAGGTTTTCTGAAGATGGTTCACATCGTCTGATACAAAATGCTGTCATTGATTTTGCGAGTATGATTACTGGTGACATTGCCATTAATCTTTCTAGTCTTGAAGAAGAAATGCGTACATGGATGAGTTTCCAATTCTTGACACCAAATGATAAAGTCACTGAAAGTGTCTCAGTTCTTAGGAAACATGTTACGGATCTAGATAAGCTTACAGCTATCCAAAGTGATTCCCTTACCAGCAACATTCAGGTACAGTAGAATAAACTGATTCATGTTTCTTATAAAGTTTTTGTTAGCTTCTACGCCTAATGCAGAGTGTTATTACTGGGCAGGATGTCAGCCAACGATTTTTGGATGTCTACATAATTATTGAACAAATGCTCAAAGTGGCTGCAGATTTAGGCAAACATGCGTCTTTCGATCATGCAAAGGTTCAAAGTTCCCTGTCCACTGGTTCAGTCAAGACACCAGTGTTTTCAGATAATAGTACGGTCAAGGTGCAATTTCACTCCACACGCAAGATTCAAACATTTATCACTTATCAGCATTGTGTATGAAACGGTTAATATATAGAGTGGCCAATTACACATTTTTTAGAGTAATTATACAATATTAACAAAGCTAAGTATATGAAAAATTTAGGAAACATTATTTTTAAAAAACGAAATACTTGGGCATGTAATTCATGTTTTATTTAAGCAGGCTAAAGAGAAAGATCAAAGTGATGAAAAGAAGAAAGATGAGGATGAACGTGCTACGGCGATGCAAGATTTTAAATCACGCAGTGATGTCACAACGAAGAGGTTGCTGGATTGGCTCGTCAATCATCAAACAAGGGAAAACATGTTGAAGTTCTGTACATTTTAGTATATGAGTAGTGTGGCGATTCATCGTGATTTTTGCAAAGAAATAGGGACGTAGGAGACTTCAGTTTGACTAACCGTTTATGAAGCCATTTGTATGTTATTCGTGTTGACGTTGTTCTTTCCATAAACTACCTTTTTTTTTTGGAAAAGGTCTATTTTATTCTCTGAACAATATCTTGGATCGGTATAATCCCAAACAATTCAAGTTGGTGCAATAATGTAGGATGTAGCCACTTTTCAGATTTGTATTTTTTTGTGTCTTAGCGTACGTGTTGAATTTGAACTTCAAATTTTAAAATGATAGCTTACATAATAACCTATATATGTCAAAATAATTATAGCTTATTTTTCTGATACCATCTGTATTCATGTATTGTTGATTACTATTAGACTAGACTATGTAAATAGTATAAAAATATGTTATAATTATTTCAACATATAGGTAGTTGGATCAATTATATAACATGCAAGATTTGAGACTCATTCTTTTTTTCGCGAGGGGATTTGAGACTCATTCAACCGGGTGTATATTGCACTGACTTAATTGTTTTAAGTGATTGTTCCTTCGGAAGGTGTCTCCATGACATTATATCTGGGGATGCTAGCACAGGCTTCGCCGTGCTTTTGGTCGATGGAAACTTCCTTACAAATGAATATGCGAGTCCTCTTTTAATCCTTTTAGTGATGCCTTGACAGTTGGAGCATCGATCGCGACGCCTGGCTTGCTTTTATCCCGAGGTGAAGGTGTTTCACCTTGCATGAAGGAGGAGCTTGTTACCTCGCATCGGCAATGATGAGACCATCACTAGCACCAGAAAAAAAAATGTCGATTAATGATGTTTTTTAAGTGTCACCGATCACTGTTAATGACTTTTTTTTTCTTAAAACGTGATTTATGACCTTTTAGTTTGCGTCATCAATCGAGCGTGGCTAATTATGATTTATGATCTTTTTTAGATGCAGACCACGAGATATTGATGGTTGTTCAATTGTCATAAACAGAGCCGAACAGCCACCAGCGCTGACATGCCTTCGTTTATTTGGTTCACTTACAGTCTAATTTTAGTTTGGGCTTCAGAAATCGACGGCCTATGTTTTGTTGGGCTTTTCATCATAGATCGTTGTCCGGTCCGGTTACGGCTCAATTTATACTGGGTGAGGAGAAAGTTGTGGTCCAATAGTAAAGCCCAATAGTGAAGCTGGGGCTCACTACAAAGTGGGCCATTTCATCATTGTTTCTTAATGGGCTGGTTAGTTTGGGCCCACATGAATGTACGTGGGCCATTTCATCATTGTCCAAATTGTCTTTGCCTTTGTGTTTTCAGCTCATAAACGTAATTTTGTTTTCGCTCCAATTGTTCTTGGGCCGGGTTCACATTTTACTGGCCCATTTCTCGTCCAATTATGATCCCAAAACTTATTTAAATTAGAATGGTAAAGAATATATATACGAGCTTCTCGTTCGAAGTTCGTAAACATGTGTCGTGAGGCATAATCTCATATAACAACAAACAGACAAAACTAGATCCATCGCACGACCAAAAGGTAAAGAGAGTGTAGTTCAAATTTCATTGTACAGTTTGCCTGAGACTCACAAAGGGATGGAGCTTTAGCGGTTCCACCAGGCGGACATTTCAGTTTCAGTTTGCTTCTTCAAACACTCAATCTCATCGGACCGAGTTTTCATTGATTTACCTATTTTTTGTGTGTTGTTATTTCTTAATGTCACAGATAAATCCGCAAGCGTACGGAGAATACCGTTGTAGCATTTCACCCGTGAGTATTCAGGGGTATCGTTATTTATATTTTCTCAAAGGAACGGTGTGTAATTATTTTCTAATCTAGTTCGTCCAAGAACACGAAGAAGTATGGTAGGTTTGGGTAGAGTGGATTCCTATAGATGAGGTTTTTAGCAAAAAATAAATCCCGTCTCTACTTGCTTACTTCGGGCGCCGGCTTACACCTAGTCTGCCAAGTGACTCTGGCCTATGGCTCTACTACTATGTACTCGAACGTGGAGGATTACGAATGACGGATAGGGCTGTCACCACCTACCACCTACCTCTACAAACCGTAGAGTATGCAGCAAACAAAGGTAACTTCTAATTTAGACACCACGTCTAAGTTATCGATTACTACTTTAGCTTGGTCTAGCTGAACGAAAGGTAAGGCACTCTAGAACACAGAGCGATGATCCCATAAGCAAGTAAAGAAAGAACAGAGCGATGGACGGAGCTTGGTTTCCCTTCGATGTTCACCGACAGCGACCTTCGATCCATGGTCAGAGATGCTTGGGGTGCGTTCCCGGACGATGGGCTTGCAGCAATGGCTCCATCTATTGTGGCTCAAATCAAAGCCTTTGTGCGACGGGGCTCCTTTTGATCTGGGTTCGGGAAATCTTCATCGACGACAGCGTACGGTGAGGCATAGTCGATGGCGACGGCAGGCCATGGAGATTTCTTCCAGATGCATCAAGCACAGGGCCCAAGGACCTATTTGTAATTTTTAGTTTCTTTAGGAGCTCCAATTCATTTCAGGTGGGATAGCCGTATCTATATCCTTGCCGAATGTATCAGTGCTGTCGTAGCCCGTCTGAACGGGGCATTCGCCAGATATTTGGTTTGGTAGAGCGCTTTGCTTCGGCGAAGATCAATCAAGAGGGACACACGATTTATACTGGTTCAGGCCTCTCGAAGGATAATAGCCCTACGTCTAATGTGTTCTTGTATTGTCGTATAGGCGAGATGTGTTGTGGTGCGATCCCCCTCCCTCTCGTGGAAGGTGTCGTTACATTTATAGGTGGGTCTTGCCTCCTTTTACAAGTTAGAGTTGGAGCATATCTAAGGAAATAAGAGATCGTCTTCCTTCAATAGTCCTCGTAACCGATAAGGCGTCCCTCATCGGTAGAGTTCTAATCCGGCACGTTCGATGTCCCGATATCTCCAAAAATTAGGGTTACGACAAGTGCGTATATGCGTATTTATACGTTTCCTTATCCAATAATACATATACATATTATTAAAAAAAAGCCTTCCCAACGCAAAAAACGTTGTGGTTCGCTCACTTCACTTCTTCCTGTTCCTCTTTCAACTCTGGCAAGACATCCTCGCCCCACCCTCCAGCATCGTCCCCGGTGGCTCCCGCCGCCGAGTCCACCCCCATCGGTTGCCGCCGTGCTAATCTGGTGGCCTGTGAAACCCCCGCCGCCATGCTAACTCGTTAACTTACGCTCCCTGCCTCCGACCGCCACCTCCGCTGCAGCCCTCCGCCGTAGCGAGGTCGACTGGTCGACCTCTTCTATGTCCGTCGGGAGGGAGGTCAAGATTTGGTGGTACGAATCCACGCGCATAAGGGATTCTATAGCACGCTCGTCGGTGGTGAGGCGCTCGATGGCGGCAGCCCTTGGCGGCAGCAGCATGAGGTGGAAGAAGAACGGGGTGGGGGGAAGTTATGTTTCCAATAGCGTGGGTGACATGTAGTGTCCACCGGAAACGTCACTTCCGCATATTGGAGTTGGATGGAGTGAAGTGTTGAAATGCCGAAGGGTTAATTTGAATTTTCAATACCACTCATTCGCAATACAATCCACCAACACAAAAAACATAGGGTGCAAATATAACCTACATCATATTTAAATGATGCGACTGTCTCGTGGAATCACATTCACAAAATTTTGTCTCGTCACATCACATTCACAAAATTGTCAATTCAGCCGACCGACAACACATAACAAGAACGCACAAATGTCACACTAATGTTTGAAGCTAGCAACTAACGATATCCAAGTAGAACGTCCTTCACCACCGAAGAGGTCTTGTGGATGAGATCAATCACCCTTGATAAGTCCTCAAGTCCTATAGCATACATGTAATCTGTCATGCCCATGTCCTCCTCGAAGAGTGTGATTCTTCTGTTCGTGAGGTCTTTCCTTATGTCCCCGTTCACCAGTTCATGCCCTTGACAGACTTCCTCCAGCAAATCTGTAATTGTGGAGTAAACGTGTTCAAGAACAAGCGCGTGCTCTTCCAGCATCCGATACCTGATAATGTTTTGTGGCCTGTTGCACAACAAAAACAGTTAATAACAACTAAACCAGATTCTCCAACATCAATGACTAGCTATCAGATTATTAGTTACCTCTTGAATTTTGTAGTTTCAATGATAGTGCTGAATTCAGTTACGGATGCCATCAACTGTCAGAAATAAGATTATGTCATATTCATGTGTGGCTTGTTGAGAACAGTACATGTCAGCAACTAGCTCACCGAATACAGTTCACAGGCATAAAAAAGTTTACCTTGTTGAGAAAAGAGGGGCAGGACTCATAGAGCACAGAGCGAGGTACAGGGCGTAGCCAACCTTCATTGAGAACGATTAGAGCATGTAGGTTTGCCTGAGAAATTAGATGAGCTAAGGATCAACATTTTCAGGAGGGTATGGTGCAGATGTGGAGAGGAACTAATCGTTGCTTGTTTGTGAGAAGGATAAGTGCATGAACAAGTACGCAGGTGCACTGATTCAAACAGATAGGTATAGCAAGCAATGGTCATGGTTTCAGTTACCAAAGCCACAACGATTCCCAAATTGTGAAAGAGGAATTAGGGACTGCAATCTTAAGCATGTCAACGGTTTGAGTCATAAAACAATCCTATTGAACCTTCTTGAGTCACGGCGCTGGTCATCAAATACTATCTTAGCAGACGCGCCAAGGCAACCAAATGCAAACTGGGACTGCAATCATACGCATGTGAAACGATTTGAGCGCACAACAATGCAATGAAGGCTCTCTGCTCCAAGGCAACCAAATGCAGACTGGGGCTGCAATCATACGCATGTCAAACGATTTGAGCGTACAACAATCCTACTGAACCTACTTGGGTCACGGCGCTGGTCATCCGATACTAGCAGACGCGCCAAAGGCAACCAAATGCAAACTGGGACTGCAATCATACGCATGTCAAACGATTTGAGCGTACAACAATCCTACTGAACCTACTTGGGTCACAGCGCTGGTCATCCAAAACTACCAGACGCGGCAATGCAACAACCAGTGCATTGCAATGTGTCGAACAATTTGGCAAACAACCATGTACTGGTAACGGCGCTGCATCCAAAACTGGCACAGTATGCTAGCTGCTCATCCCAGCACCCAAACAGTTGCGGCAATGCCAACGAATGGAAACAGAGGCAGATCGAAGAAAAGGTTATGTAATTCTGCAGCGTACCATGAGGTCGGAGATGCCGCGAATCACTCCCTCCGCAGCAACGGCGCTCCATGTGAACTGCTTGTCGTCCGCCGGCGTGCGCGCGGACAGCAACTGCTGCAGCTTATCTCGCCCCACGACCTCTCGAATCCGCGCACGGCAGATGTCCGCGGTCCAGCGGTTGATGTTTGCAGTGACGTCAATGTTGCCGATGACATCTAGCACCAGTCTGAGGTCTCGGCCAGAGTCGATCACACCCTGCTCAGAACAAACACAGGGCGTGGCCGCCATTGATGACCGAACCGAACGCAACAAAGCATCGAGAGAGGAACGAACGGGGAGAGGAACGTACCGCGTCGAAGGCGACTTCGAACGTGGTCTTGAGGCGCGCGAGCTCGATCCACGCCAGGACGTGGCTGGACGACCTCTGTCGGTCGTAGAACAGGACGACGTCCTCGGTGGCGCGGTCGACGCGCCGTCCGGGCTCGCCGAGGGCGTTCACCACCACGCCGCGGGAGCCGCGGCGGCCCGAACCAGCGGAGAAGGCGCGGAGCGGGTGGGCGTCGCTCAGTCCGGCTGCAGCAAGGAAGGAGGGCGAGGAGGGGCGCGACGCAGGAGAGGCGGCGGCCGCCGCGGTGGCGCTGAGCACGGCGCTCCTCCCGGCGAAGGGGTAGCTCGAGGCGCGGCCCGTGTGAAGCAGATCACACGGCGGCGCGGGACCGCCGCGCCCGCGCGTGGAGGGAGCGGCCGCGGCGGCGACGATCCCCGAGGCCGAGGCGAGCGCGGTGGTGCTGCCGTAGCGGAGGACGGCGGGCGCGGCCACGCCCGCGACGGCGTGCACCCCCGGCGGGAGCCGGGCACCGACGGGCGCCATCATGAGGCGCGAGGGCGCGAGCCCGGTGGCGGACTCGAAGAGGACGAGGTGGTACCCGGCGGCGGGATGTCCGGAGAACGCCATCGGGAGAGGGGCGTGGAGCTAGCACGCGGGCGGCGGCGGCGGCGGCGGCGATCGGACGGGTGAGGTGGTCGAGGCGCTCCTAGCTAGGTTTTGCCGAGAGAGAGGGTTTGGGGCGCCACGGGCTCTGGAGGAAGGCACTTGGCTTTTTGCTACGCTGCTTGCAAGCAGCACAAGAGAGGCGCCGGTTTTATATCGCCGCGAGATGGGAGACGACGGGGTAGGTCACTGCACGTGGGCCCTACCTCATGTAACAGAACGTTGGAGCGCGGCGCGCCGGTCGCCGGAAGGGGAAGGATGGGGGAGGGGCTTCGGCGTCCGGCCGGGATCGATCGGTCTGGAAATATCGACCCGGCGATTTTGTTGCCAGTTGTGAGATTCTGTTTTACGAAGAGGTTGTTACAAGCAGAGGACATCCATCTATCTTGGCGTGCCGCGGCGCCTCGCTCTGGTGCACGTACCCGCGCAGACGAGTTGCGCATTGCACGGAGGGGCTGGTCATGAAACGGCGGCCTGCAGGCACGTGCGATGCTACCAGCAACAACAAACACATTGCCCAATTAAAGCAACCGACCATTCCTGATAGTAGTAATCAACTAACCGGATTCAATGCATGCAAATATATGGCGGCCACACCGTCTTCTTTCCTTTCATGGAAACATTTCACAAAAACGCCTAATTCCGGGCTCGCTTGAGTGGCTCCAAAACAGAACACGGTTCCTAAAATAGCTCCCAAATACGAAGACGTATGGTTTCCCCAAAGAGAAAAAGCGAAGACGTATGAAAATGCACCGTGCCAGCACTCAGCAGCGCACCATTGAACTGACGGAGGAGGTACAAAGCCTCGTGAAACGGGGCAAGCTAAGGGTGGCTGAAAGCTGCTGAATCCTGGGAATGCATACGCCGGCACGGGGGTAGCCGCTCCTCCAAGACGTATGGTTTCACCGTCGAGGGCTTGCTGAGGAGCGCGCGCGGTGTGGATGACGGACGCCGTGGCCTCCGGCTATATCGACGACTACTTCTTCGCGCGTGCAGAGTCGGTGTTCTGGTCGAGCTGCCTGACGAGCCCTGACCACCGGCAACGACCTGACCAAGAATCGTTGACGGCGGCACAGGGAGGAGGGAGGCTATCGAGTATATGTACGCGGGGGCGCGCGCCCGAGCATATATGCGCGGCGGCCTGGTCCGATCGAGTTCGCAGGGGATGGCGGCGGCGAGAGATTGGAGGCTCGTGGCGAGCGCGCTCGGCGTACTCGAGCGCGCACGCAGCGCCGCCGGCCGCCCTCCCAAGTCCCAAGAGACCATGGCGTGTCGCGCGCCTGCTCTGCTTTGAGGAGGAAGAGCACGCCGGCCGCGACCTTGGTCTCATGGCTCGGCGCGTGAGGACGTACGGTACATCGATGGCAACGGGACGGCGGCGACGCGCGAGCAGTAAAAAGGTGGCCGTCGTTCCAGTGACGCCGGTGGCGCACAGCTGGCGCTGGCGGACGGCGCACGATGGCTACCTTTTAATTACTTCAGGGCGTCGACCTGATCGATGCCGCTTCGATTTGCATGGTCGATGGTGCCGACCAGGCATGGGAACGTGCTGTCCAAGCGGGTTGTCCGTTTCGAGCAGCAGGGTGAAACTGACTACTAGCTTTGTTCCTTCTCGTTTCCGCTCTTTTTTTCCCCCTTCTTTTTATTCGTTTGCCTGGGCTTGCTCGGACAGAGCTCTGACCTCATGCAGCATCATTCTGCTTGCTTGATGTTCGGTTAAATGCGTCAAGGATTGGGTTTGTATTATTTACATCCTTGCCAATCGACCTATGAAACTGGTGTGCGCATCATTTCTACGGTTTGTACTCAATTTCGGTTCTGCAGTAGCACAATAAATGCAATGGTAAGTTCAATAGTTCCAACCATAAATTGTTTTTATGTCTAACTTTTTTAAAATTTCGACTGATGGGATCATTATTCACTGTTTAGTTGATTTATTTTCAAACTTAGACAATATTTTTCGGCATAAATGTGATGGCAACTTTTTATGAAAGAACTCTACTAGACTATTTTGTCCACGGCTCATATTGAGGAGAAATTTGCTATTTTGGCCATGGCTTTGCTGGGCTTCGTTACAATGCCCGCGCTGAGAAGGCTTGGACTGTTGAACCCGGCATGCGAGTGGCGAGTGCTACTATAGTGCATCATATCAAGGTGCGCTCGGCTAGGGGCGCATTGTTTGCCCATGGTACCCGGCCCTGCCCTCTTCCGCCCCGTGTGAGCGGGAAGCTATTTTGTGATGCTTTTGACTGCATCAATCATCAGAGGTCAGAGCTTAACGTGTTGTTATAGGTAACCGTAAGTTTGATCAAGCATACTATGTGGCAGAAAAAGACTTGCAAATTTGGTTAATGGATTATATATCTCTATTGCATATCTTGTCCTTTATATACAGTATATATAGGTTTCTGCTCCATAGTACTTGTTCAAGTTTATGTGGCTTGTTCCTTTGCTTACTTGAAATGCTACCCATATATAAGACCCATATATAACTGAAAACTGTCTCAAAAACTAAAAAGAAATTTGAAATGCTACCTAATGGTGTCAAATATGTCGCTGTTAATTTATATTTGAAATATAGACAAGTTTGGTTCATATTTTCTACTCCATACACCTTTCAAATGTGCCAAACTTCAAAAAAGGGTAAACTCACGAAATCCAAATAAAGTATCGGTAAACCTGCAAGTGTATTCTTGTCTTTCTATAGCTTGTTATCCTGACATGGCCCCGTTTGTTGATCCATACAATTCCATGTACAAACTGGAATCATGCAATCTTCTTACCTTGATATGACCCAAATCCTGGTTCCCATTATCTAAAAAAAAAATGACCCAAATCCTGGCCTCCCGTGCAATCTGGTATCAATCAGAAGTTTAGATTTTCTTAACATTGCATAAATTTTGAGCCCACATGAAGTAGAAAAAAATGTATATTATATTTTCTTAAATGGAAAAAATGTATAATAAATATGGTGAGATTTTTTCTTTCGAGAAAACAATTGCTTTAATCAAGAAGTATGAGGGAAAAAAGAAAAACAATATTTTTTTTAGCATCAAAAGAAAAGCAATAGACATACGGACTCAATTTGGGCCGGCGCCAACCTCCTATGGCCCACAACCAGGTGGATAATTTCGACAGCCTATTGCGCAGCCCAGGAGACCCATCCTACCAGTGGCCCATAAGAGGACACCAAAACCTAAACCAGCTCTGTTCTACGCGCAGAGCACACCGCGCGCCGCCCCCCGACAGCCAGCCGTCTCTTCGCCCGTGCCGGCGGCCGCCGCCTCCCTCTCTGCTCCAAGTAATTTTGCACTGACCGCCGCCACCCCCTCGCCCCCTTCTCTCTCTCTCTCTCTCTCTCTCTCTCTCTCTCTCTCTCTCTCTCTCTCTCTCTCTCTCTCTCTCTCTCTCGGTTTCCTTAGCTGCTACTGCCCCTCGTGGGTTGGCACTGTTTCAAATCCTTGTTGCTAGGAATTGTGCATCGCAGATCGTTAGGGTTTAGGGTTTAACTCGAAGGAATCTTTTGGTGCGTTTCTGTTCACCTGTTACTTATTGGTTTGTGATATGTTAGGTGGATTGCATCTGTAATAGTCCGGAGTGTCGACATGAAGGGTTGCTCCTGTGCTAAATGTCTAGTATTGTGCTCTGGTTGATTCGCCCTCGTTCTTGGCTTGTGTAAGGGCTTGCGATGTTCTTCTGACGCTGAATCGAGCCTATGCGTGAAGAACTTCAAGATTTCACCTTCATTTTCCGCTTATACGTGTTTGAGTTGTTGTTTAGCTGTATCAATTAGTTTGTTGTACTCGTAACATGATGTGATTGAGCTTGCTGGAGATGTTTGTTTAGTTCTACTGATTTATCTTCTGCTCTAGTTTCGTAAGATACCTGAAGAATTTAGACCAGAGTAAACAGTGGCGGAGCTAGGATTCGAACCTAGGGGTGGGCCGGTAAATTTTTTTTCCCACAGAACCGTGTACGGTAAATGGTAAACGAGTGGCGAGGTCTTGTTTAACGCTTAGTCTTTGTGTATGGCGTATAAGTGGATTAAAATTTATATATATTTTGATTTTACCCCCACAATAGCTCTAAGTAGCAGACAACAATTTATTCAGATGCAAGGGCATGTAGGGTTTGTTCTGGCCTGCTTAAATGAGGTCAACCAGTTTCTCTAAGATAGAATCTGCTGTGTTTTGCTTATATCGCAGGCCTCACCACTATAGTACCACTATACTATCGCTAAAAAAAACGCTAAGATTATGAGTGTTAATTGAATGAATCCAATAGTGCTTGGCTTCCTTTAATAGATCTGTTCTCTAAAGTCTGAACTAACAGTTCTATCTTAAACTTAGCTAGTCAACAATCAACTAAATAAACCATTTGTATATGACTTAATCACATGTAGATTCGCAAGAATCTTGTGGGGAGGTGCGAGCTAAACAATAAAAAAGAACAGGGCAGGAGCACTACGCGGCCTAGCAGAAACAGTAGAACAGAGAAAGGGAGCGAGGGAGGGCCTGATGACAGGAGGCGTTACTTGACTGGGGAGCAGCAGCGACGGGGAAGGGAGGGAATATCCGACGGAGAGGAAGGGGAGTTCGGCGAGATGCAGTTGCCACCCGCGCAGGGTCCTCCGCCGCCCGCCGAAGCCGGAGCCAGACGCCTCTGCCGCTGCCAATCACATGGCACAGGCTCGCCGACTTCGCCGCCACTCGCTCGACGATTTGCCTTTGGCTGCGCTCGCGCCTATTGGGCTACGGTGGGGGTGGGTCGCTGGCCGAAATCTCAGGGTGGGCCGCTGCCCACCCTGTCCACCCTATAGCTCCGCCAATGAGAGTAAAATGCATTATTTGTACACAAGTATATGTCACTACTTATAAGGATATAATGAGAGGCGAAGATGAAACAAGTATCTGTGAAGAACTTCAAGATTTCACCTTCATTTTCCACTTATACGTGTTTGAGTTGTTTTTAGCTGTATCAATTAGTTTGTTGTACTCGTAACATGATGTGATTGAGCTTGCTGGAGATGTTTGTTTAGTTCTGATTTATCTTCTGCTCTAGTTTCGTAAGATACCTGAAGAATTTAGACCAGAGTAAAATGCATTATTTGTACACAAGTATATGTCACTACTTACAAGGATATAATGAGAGGCGAAGATGAAACAAGTATCTGTCTTGTGAAATATGCTGTTGTATATTGCTTGCATCCTTTTTAATTTCTCGCCATATCTTCCTGCCATGTTTCTCCCGTTTGCCATCAACTTCCATTATGTTTGTTTATTGACTTTCTAGAAATGCACTGTTGAGGACATGTCACTCTTGATCAGTAACATGTGTTCTATCTTTGTAGAGTAGAAATGGTGGGACTTGCAAGTGAAGACCCTTTGGTTCATGACGAAATTGACATGGACGATGTTGATTCTGATGTGGAAGAATCTGACACTGAAGATGATTCAGGGGAAGAAGCTCAGCCTATGCCCTCAGACAAAGCTATATACAACAGGGAGGCTATTCTTGAGAAGCTTGAGGACATAGCATGGCCACAAAAGGTTGACTGGATGCACAAGCTCACCATTGATCATGATCAGGGCGAGAAAATTGATGTGAATGATGACCTGGCCCGTGAACTTGCATTCTACACCCAAGCTTTGGATGGCACAAGGCAGGCCTTTGAGAAGTTGGAGTCTATGAAGGTGCGCTTTCTCAGGCCAACTGATTACTATGCTGAGATGGTCAAGACTGATGCCCACATGCACAAGATCAAGGGGAGGCTCTTGTCAGAGAAGAAGAAGATTGAGGAGGCTGAGGAGAGGAGGAAGGCAAGAGAGTCCAAGAAGAGAGCAAAGGAGGTGCAAGCAGAGAAGAAAAAAGAGAGGGCAAAGCAGAAGAAGGAGGAGATCGAGAATGTCAAGCAGTGGAGGAAGCAGAGGCAGCAGGGTGGATTTGCCAAGGGAAATGATAATGGGCCAGATTTGAATTTTGAGGGAGAAGAAGGATTTAAGCAATCAAAGAAGACGAGGCCTGGTGTGTCTCCTGGTGATAGGTCTGGTGGCCTTGCTAAGCGCGGAAAAGAAGGAAAGAATAGGAGGTCAAGAGATGCTAAGTTTGGATACGGTGGTCGGAAAGGGCTTAAGAAGCAAAACACTGCTGAGACGACGAATGATTTCAGAAGCTTTAACAAGGGGGCTGAGTCTCAAAACAAGAAGAGAAAGAGATCTTGATGTGATGTAAGAATGTGTGTCCAGTACCTTTTTGCCGCTCTTACCCTTCGGGTTGCAACTTTATTCCCTAATATTACATTGGTACCCAAGGCAAAATGTAGCTCAGATAAGACTAAGAGTTTAGGGTGGCAGTTGAGGCACATGACTTTCATGTTAAACTTCTATCTGGTGATTGTCCTTTTTGCTACAAAATGCAATTGAGTCTTATCTCATTAGTGTACTTTATTTGCTTGTGTTTTCCTGGTGTTTTTGTTGCGTCTCTATTGTACTATCCATGCCAGTTAAAAGAGAAATATTGTGGTAATTATATGATTTTCTGCTGGCAGAATATCCTTTTCTCAACTTTGTAGGCAGTTTACTGCAGTTAGCATGTGTCTCGTTTGGCTATATTGTTTCTTTATGAATTGGTTGTACTTTCTAGTAAATGATTTAGCTACCTGCATTTTGTATTTTAACTTTGCTTCTTTCTCTGTGCTTTGATGGCAAAATTTATGAGCTTGCTTTCTCACTGTATCTGATTGTGATGGTATTTATGAATATGTTTTCATTGTTATGGTTGTCATGGTTGCGCACATGCAGTTTTGTTGAGATGTTCTATTTAGGTTGTTAGAATTACGTATGAATGGGCTACAAAATACTTCATCAGTTTCAAATGAGCTATATTGTTTTCCATAAAAGCACATGTCTATATTTTGCAAATTGCTGCTTGAATGGTGTTGGTTGCATAGTACTGTGCTGCATATTTGCTGTTACCTTTATGCTCGCTCCTTTTCTTTATTATTATTGTTATTATTATTTTGAAACTCCTGTATTATTGCTGTTCCGTTAGTAGGGCCTTATCGTTTTGTATGTGCATATAAGTTGGGAATAAATTTTGCGGCAAGTGGCGCTTATTCACTAAGGCATGTATCTGTTTGATTCGTTGATTTCTGGTAGAGATTTTAACTTGTGATGTCGGAACCAAATGGCAGATGTCGCGATACACTGTAAGTTTCCATCGTGCTATGTTTTTCCGCTACACAAACCTGGCAATACACAGTTGTTGATTGCACCTATTGGCTCCTTTTGCGAGGCTTATCTGTATCCTCTTTTTGACTGATGATATATGAGAAAAAATACTGATGAACTGCTCATTTGCATGCTTTTATGTCTAAACAGGTATAGTCATGACGTTCTGTAGATAAACACTGTAGACTTAAGTATTGGTATAATGTGTTTGAGTAATATTTTTGTTCGAAAAAAAGATTGTTGAATGAGGCTGCTTTAGGAAGTACTGATGAACTGCTCATTTGCATGCTTTGATGTATAAACATGTATACTCATGACATTCGGTAGATATACACTGAAGACTTATTGGTATAATGTGTTTTGAGAAACATTTTTTATTCTAAACAAAAGATTGTTGAATGAGTCTGCTTTAGGAACTCAGGAAAAATCGGCAAGACTAATGCCTTCATGTCTGATCTTGCACTATAGTACAAGACCTAGTTGGCTTATATGGATAGCACTAAATTATTCAATGCTGCAGATTTTTGTTTTCCCCAAAGGGCAGCTATCAATTGCAGCCAAGCAAATGGAGCTCGTTTATCTGTTCATTGTCCCCATCAATTTATGATTCTGTTGCTTGTACCTAACAGTGTCCCTGAACGAATAAAATTCTCCTAAAACCTTGTGTGTCATCCCTTAAGAATTTGCAAGCCAACTTTTCAGAGCTCCTAGGGAAACTTGGACATATATATATGCATGGACTAAATTGACAGCTTGACCATATGAGATGTATGTCATTAAATTTATGACTCTCTCTTTTCTTTTGTGATGGTAGCTTGCACGCCTGCATCTTAAATTTGTTTTTCGCTTACTTATTTTTGCATAAACAACGCATTACCTTTCTTTGTTTTCTTACACATTTTATGTATCATCTTGTATCTATGGACTGAAATCAATTGATGCCTTCCTTTTGAAGGATCACAATGGATGCCTTGGTTAGAGCAATGATTGTTCATGATGAACATTTAACAGAAAGAAAGCAACTAGTTGGGAACAAACTACCACTCCTTTTTTTGTGCAGTGTTGCATGTGTCGCGGGAAAATTCTGAACTCCTTTTTTTCCCTTTACTAGTAGAGTGCCCGTGCTAACGCTACGGGTCCATTTCAGACATAGCATAATACCCGTGCTAACGCTGTGGAGATACTCGGACATGCAAACTAAAACAACCAAAACATGGTTTGTTCCTTGTAGGAATTAACCATTACAATTCAACTAAATCAAATGCCTGAGCTAACATTAAGGTGATATCCAATAATACAAATAATCAAACCACCAAGAAGGAAATATGTTTTGATAATCAATCATAGAACCAAAAGTAGTTTAAACCACCTTCAATTGTCAGATCAATTCACCACGTTATAACTTTCATGGTCTGTTTTGACACCGCAGGGAATGATATTATATTGCAGTCCCTTCTCTAGGAAAGATTAATAATATAGTTACATGGTCTGTTTCAAAATGAAATTTCTAGTGGAGCCCACTCCTTATTAACTCGATGATATCCTTGTGACCTCTCAGAATATTGCATGACCACTGTAGACCTTAACAGATAAAATTGAAACCAACATTTTCATTTTAGTAGTTTGCTGCTTGAAGTAGCTGGTCTCCAAATGCCTTAATTTCTGAAAAAGAATGTGTCCAATTCATTTAAAAGGTAAGGAGGAATTCAGTTACAAACACAAACATAAACACAAGCGGATTGATATGAAACTGAAATTGTCCCCGGAGCACTTTGTCTCACAGGTTGATGGATTCTGGAACATTGGATTGGATTACCAGAGGCAAATAACACAGGAACTGATGGATTGTTGAAGGCAAAAAGAAATCTCACCAATGGACAGTAGCTTCCTGAAATGCTAGATAGCTCAAAAGGATAGCTAGCTGTGCAATTTCATACCACCATTCCCCCAGTTGTACAGCGATTCTTGAGGTTCAGACAGACATATCAATTAAATTTGACTATGGATAGGGATATCGTTCGTGTATCTAGCAGCGTTGAGCAACAAAGCAACAATCTGGCAGCGTTGAGCAGAAAAGAAAAACAGAAGAAAATCAAAAAGCAGGCAAGAGAAACATGATTTCTCAACCACGGACAGAGACAGACTATACACTTGTATACGATCTGGCCAAAACAAAATTAGTTATAGAATCTTGGCCACTTGAAGTATCAATGAGCAATTTCGTTGCAATTCTAGGCATCAATCGCATGCACACAAAAATCTGAAAGAAAATTGAAAAAAATATATGCGCACGTACAACATCTCAGCAATTTGCTAGCTTTGTGCTAGCAAATATAAAAAAATGCACGCCCATGTGCTGAAGATTGCTAGCTTTGTGCTGCTTTTCTTCCTCGCGTGGCCGAAGGAAAAGAAGAGGACCGTCACCTGTGCAACATGCCGCATCGACAGGGAGAAGCCGGGGTGGCCTCCCGGCACACGTGCACCATGGTCTCCTCCCTCCGCCAGCCGCAGCGCAGGCCAGCCAGGCCTTCAGGTACACCTCCCAAACGAGTGGAGCCCACCAGTGGTGTCGACGGCGCTAGATCTGCGCCCCAAATTTGCAGCAGCCGTCGGAAGCAACAGCTACAGCCATTGAGCCATGGTCGGTGCTTGCTCTGCCTCCAGCAAGGTCACGCAGCATCCCCGACGCCGCCTCCTCCCTGGCGCCGGTCATCATCACGAAGCAGCTTCTGTAGGGAGCGAAAAGAAGTTGAAAATCAGATCCAGCGAGGTAGGTAAAAAGGAAAAAGAAACATCTGTGCATTGATTTGAACGAAGCAGCTCCAAATCAAAAGAAAACGCCAGGTTGGGAATCTCACCTTCCATTCCCAGTTCCGGCCTGTTGCAGTGCGGCTCTGCTCAATCCCTAATCCTACTACGAAACAGGAAAGAAAAAACATGGAACTCCAAATCATACTGCATGAGAGATGTGGGGGGGGGGGGGGGGGGGGGGGGGGGGGGGGGGGGGGGGGGGGGGGGGGGGGATGGAGTTTCTGCAGCTCATTTGACGGAGTGTGGACGGCTGGTTCAAGGTCGACGATGTACGGTTCGACGATGCGGCTGTGCAGCTCTTGGAAGGAGAGAGGCCGAAGGGGAGCTGGAGAAGGCGCAGCCGGGCAGTGCGGCCGCCGTTCTCGCCAGTCGCCGCCGAGATGGGGTCGCCAGTCGCCGCCGTTCTCGCGCAGGGCGGCCGGATCTGGAGGGCGGCGGGCCGGCGGCGCTGAGGGAGGGCGCGCAGGACGGAGTGCCGGCAGCGCTGATCAGCGAACACCAGCGAGATGGGCGACGAAGAGCCTCGAAAGTGGCTGGCCCACCTGTCGGCGCAAAGAGACGCAGAGGAGAGGAGAGGCACGGCCACGGACGCGCTCGCATAGTCGCATTGATTGGGGAGGATCCACATGTCAGCGCGGGTCGGAGGGGTGGCGATGGACGACCGACCGTTCACCACGAACTCGTGTTTTTATAGATAGTAAAGATATTTTACCCATGACGATATGGATGTAATCTGACATGTCCCCAGTTTTGAATTGCTCGATTGTTCTGATCTAAGAATAAACTTGCAAGTTAATGAATTGTAGATTAAAACTACATTATTTTTTTCGAATGAGATTAAAACCACATCTATGGCAAGATGGATGTTGATGATGGTTTCAACTTTGAGTCGAAACTTGAGAGCGGATACTCCATCTTTAGTTTTCATTCTTTCCATTTTAATGTCTTTTCGGTATGCTACGAAACCTTGCTACTAAACTTAATTTGAGCTGTGGGATTTCAAAACTACGGCCATTACTTTATAAATGATTTGTTCCGGCATTATTTCATAGCATGACCTCTTGTGGTTAATTGTGTGCATGATGGGAATGTAACTTGTTGCTGAATTCGATTGCATCTGCTCGACCACCGCTGACCAAAGTTAGTGGGCGTCCAGAAATGGAGACTGGAGAGCACATGCGGCGCCTTGACACCATTACTTCACATCGAACACGCTCTTCGCTGCAGCCAGAAATAAAGCGGCCATCACTTTCTCTATAATTTTCTCAGTCCAAAATGACCAAGGACAATGTGTCACCTTTCATGGCCCCACGGATTACACATATGCACGTCAAGAATTGTACAACTTACTGCAAAGGATATACATATAATTTGATTCTGATCGTATCATTTATGGTTTCAAGCTTTAAATCATCTATATAGTTGTGGCCTGCTGTTGATTTACTTGAGCAGTATTTACGTAATCAATGATTGTCCAATTTGAGATGCGAATGCCATAAGAAAAACATGTATTGACCATATATAATTGCATTGATACTTCTCAAAAAAATATATATATAATTGCATTGATTAGAGTTGGAACTATTCTCGAAAAGTAAGACAAAGATATATCCAGTTAAAGGTGATTAGTCCCGAAGTATATGTAGTGACCGTACGGAAAACCACACTCATGAGTTATACCAACTGCAAAAGAGACAACTTTAATGTTTACTTTCATATATGTTTTGATCTTGTACTGATATAGATAAAGTTGCCACAATTTAAAGGACCTAGTGATGATTTAATCTCTTCCGCTAGCTAAAGAAAATTCGAATTCACACACAATTTGAAATAGAACAGAGCAGAGCAGAGCAGAGAAAAGCAGAGTCACCGTTCGTTTATACTCCAGAAGCGCATGCATACTAGCAAACGCTCTTTAATTGCCGTCCCGTTGCTATCTTTGTTGCCGAACGCAGCGTTGCAACATACTGCTTGATACCTCACTCTCACCGCATTCCTAGCTAAGCCCCATGATGCTACGGGAATCCCCAACCAACCATCCAAATGCAGTATCAAAAGCCTTGCACATCTCTATTGTTTAGGACAGCGACATATCGCGGAAAAGTAAGACTTAATTTGATTTGTTCTTAGCATGCATGTGTCCAAAATAAAATAAAGCAACATATGCATGATTTCTTTTCTATATTTACTTATATAGCCAAAATTCAAGTCTGCCAGCTGAACGAGTTTCAAAATCCATCTATTGTCGTCCATATGTGCTAGCAGCGATTGAAGTTACCTACCAATATTGTTTACACTGGACATAAGTCATAGCGTCAGATGTGTACAGGTAATTGTAGATTAAAGCTTTAGCTCGGATGGGTTAGTTGTTGAGCCATCTTATGCATGCTGAAGCTGCTCCCATGTGCCTTGTTCAACGATGAATGCAATGTTTCATCTGAACCCAATTGATGTCCATCAACATCTTCCATCATTTTACATATACAATATCTAGAAAGATTCTCAGGTTCAGATACTTACACGTGCATATGTGACATTATGTTCCGTATATCCAATCCAACTAATACATATAGCATACTACTCTAATGTATAATATTTTTTTTTTTGCAAATCTACTCTAATGTGTATATATATATTTTTTGCAAATCTACTCTAATGTATAATTAAGAAAGGGTGAGAATCTATCTTTTTTTTCTTACTGATTATAAACCTTTTTCAAGACAAAAGGCTTTAGGTCCTGGTTTATTAGAAAACAAAGTATTTTACTGGGGGTACCAGCTTTACAAGGTTTCCTGCGCATCTCTACAAAAGTCAACCAGAAACTAGTAGAGCTACAAGGGACGTCTCTAAACGTAAGTCCACTCCAAATATTCTGCTGATTATGCGAACACCGTTTTGAGGAAGTTAAAGTTGCGTACATAATGCACCATGTGTAGGATAGTTACAAAATAAAAAGGTCTCACCACCCCTACAGATTTTAACCAATTCCTACTGGCAGCGTCTTTACTGATCTTGTCCATGAGATCATTAATCTCGATGATAAATATATTACTGCAGTAAGAGTACTGTGACTAGAGCCTCAAGCTCGCGCCTTCCTTCCGCCATCTCCAAAGTTCTCCATCTCTTAATATGTTATAGTCAGAATGAAGTTATCCTGATCATCGTGATGATGTAAAGAGTATGGTCGGATATAAGGAGGCTATGGTTCACAACTTGTACAAACGGAAAAAACACATTACAGACAAGGCTGTCTTTTTCATCCAGAATGAAGTCTAACAAAACTCTACATTTTCATAATGTATCAAATGAAATCATTTCCGGATAAAAAAATCTTTTTCACTTTCATTTTTTTTAGATAATGGGAAAAGGAATCCCAGCCTTGGCCTCACTAGTAAGAAAAAAAAGATATATTCTCACCCTTTCTTAATTATACATTAGAGTAGATTTGCAAAAAGAAATATATATATACATTAGAGTAGCTTTGCAAAAAAAAAAATCTTTTTCACTCTCATGACCACACATACAAAGGTCAACAAATGTCTCGATAATGGGCTAGATTAGTTTGTGCTCCTCAACAACAAACTGATGTTACAATGTACTTGGAACATCGACCATCCAACAACTCATTGACTGGTCACAAGACCAAAAAATAATCACCAACAACAGGGACTAGCCAGAGCTAGATTTGTCACAAAGAAAAAAAAAATGGATTCAGAGAAGAGAGCAGGAAAAAAGAAAGCTAGCTATATGTTATATAATGGCAAGTTGGCCACACTGGCAACCTCAGCTGCTCCCCTGAAAACATGCACATTGGCATCATCTACACCTCTCGATCGATCAGCGTCATCATCAGGAGAGCAGCAAAAAACGAAGATGGATCACAACACCTAGATTGATGATCAGCAGTTGCACGCCAATGAATCAATGGGTCGAGGCTCTAGTCACAGTCTTAATTACTGCAGATTAATTAACCAACAATTGCCGCCGCTACCAGATCCTCCCGATCCTGCCTGCGCCGGCGATCTTCTTCTTGGCGCCGGCACGGAAGGCGTCGAGGATCTTCTCGAGGTGGTCGGCGGAGCAGGGCAGCACGATGGGGCGGTCGCCGCAGGGCGCTCCATACTCCTCCTCCGCCATGTTGAGCAGCTCGCGGAAGGTGTCGGTGCCGAGGTAGTCGATGGGGATGAAGAAGCGCCGGCCATCCCGGGTGTAGGCGGCGAAGTGGCCCCGCGGGCACGCCGCCGCGCTCGGGGAGGAGACCTTGCTGCCGCCGTTCCACTTCTTGGAGATCTCCGTCAGCTTCAGTGAGCTCACCATGATCGAAGTGCAGAGATGTGCTTGTTCTTTTGGTGTTTAGCTGCTGGATGTGCACGTATGCTGTTGGTGCGCGCTGCACTTGCGTATTTGGCTAGCGACTAGCTTGTGTTTGTGGCTGATGAGATTTGCGTAAGAGGGGTATAAATAGGAGTTTGGGGGTGGCTCGTTTCTGTGGCAATCATCATTGTGGCGTTGATAATAAATATTTGTAGCTAGTAGTTTATACTTAAAATAAGTTAGAGGCGAGCGAGCGAGCGCGCGCGAGAGAGTATGACAGACTAGCGGTCCTGCTGATGATGTAAACTTGGCATGAGGAACGATTGTACTTTCCTAGAATAATACTGCACAAATAAAAAATAGGTTCTTTCTGATGTTTGCGGTAAATTGAATCGACCACACACATTTGAAAGAAAAAGGACGATTCTTATATTTTAGCTAGTTTACTGCCAAAGAAACTTATTACATTGCTAAAATACGAAATCAATTGTACTGATCTCACCAAACGCATATCTTTGCAAACATGAAAATGCTTCTTAATTATAATTAGATTTAGGCTTCCGCCAAAACAAAAATAATCAATAACGCTAAGACACAAAAACATTTATTGGCAATGATAAGCGATCTCCAGATAAATCCAAGAGAGCGTTGACCCTTTTTGGAAATATATAGTTGGCTACGTATAGCTGAGGTATGTGCCAAGATCCACATAGATTCAGCAGAAGCTGCTGGTGCAAAACTCAAACAAAATGCTAGAGCTGTCATGAGGGAAGACATGGGTATTTTTTGCATGCTCCGCCGCTTGATTTTCGCAACAACCAATGTATATACGGTCAGTTACAAGAAGTCCATATAGCACCCTAGCTATTTTCCATGACGCGACTATGTACTTGCAGGCACACATCTTTCACTTAGCTGAGCGATGATCAAGTTCCAGTCTGAGGGGAGGAACAAAGATAGCTACGGGTAATTTGGCCATTTTTTTATAAAGCTGACTTGGAAATGGGCCCTAACGGTGACAATGAGTAATGGAGAGGACGCTAGTGTCAATAAGGGGAAGAAAAATCCAAACTGATGGCAGAGAAGGGAAACTCATTTTTTTTAACGAAAGAAAAAAAGAGTAATTCTCAAGTGACCTTGACGCGCGTTGATCCATTCGTAAACTAGCTCGCTCAAAGGTTAGGGCCATGCATACAAAATTTTCTTCAGCACATTAATTATCAGAAAGAAAGAAAATAGAGTTTTGAATACTTAGCTTAGTTTGCGACTGTTCCGAACTTCCGATGGATCGGAGACACTGGATATGGTAGCTTTCGAAAATACAATTTGGCTTGAGGATTGCTCTTCTTGAGTCTTGACGTTGCATCTGCATGAATTAGCGTGCGTGAGATATTTCTGTCCCGTTATCCGTAATGGATAGCTCGACTGAAATATCAAAGTTCATTGAAAAACATTTGTGGCCATAAACTCTCAACATAGAGCAAATAGGCAGGCAGCGCGTGGCCGTGCATGACTGATACTGGACAGATGCAGCTAGCAGCCCGTGTGCTTCGCTAGCAAATCTGGAGGATCTTGGACCACCTATTTATCTATATATAGTATATACAGTTTATGCACGATGACTTGGATGCCTATATTTGTAAAAATCGGCATTCCACTTCTAGAAGCGAAAATCGAAGAGAACGGCTTCGCGTGGTTCGACGATCACTACTGGAAAAAATGCAAGTTTCCCTAGAGCTCAAGTTCACGTGGAAAGCCAAAAAAGAGCAGGGAAAGGTTGCTGGTTACAGTGGCACTGTGACTTCGTTTTTGGAAAAAAAAAATTCCAACCACCGGCGCCCTGAATGTGAAGCTTTTACCCCAGGATACAGCATGACTACACATGCATACATGTTGTCAAAAGATCTTTCTTGCAGCTTCGCAGACTCTTTTTTTCCTAATATATACCTTGCTGTTGTGTAAAATTGAAATGCCTGAGCGTCGTTAGGTACTAGTAATGTATTGGATGAGTGAGTACCACGGCAGATTAGCTAGGGCATCCATCGTGCAAGCAAGTACGACATCCAGCGGTGCATGGACAGCGACAGGGCAGTGGTACCAGGAATTGTACGTACGAAAGAAGGCAGGAGGACCTCAAGCTCAGCTGGGATCCGGGCGGACAGGGACCGGCGGCACCCACAGGCCCACAACACTTCACGTATCACATATTTAGATTGAGAGAGTGAAAAGATCAAACCACTAATAAGAGAGTATTAGGCCTGTTTAGTTGGGTTCTTATGCCTGTTTTCTTCCTTTTCATTTGTCATATTAATGTAGCGATTGTGCACTCCGGTTGGTGACCAATTTTTTGGGTGCTTCTTATTTAGCCTTATGTTTCTAATTTTGAAGTAAAGAAATATCGTGATTGTAGCAAGTGGCGAAGCTAGCGCTGCACACATGGATTTAGGTGGTGCCCATGAGGTGAAAAATAGAAACTAACCACTGAAATTTTGATTTTCCCCCGGTGCCAGTGCACTCTGGGTCAGCCTTCCTAGCTTCGCCCCCTGATTGCAACTTTCTAGAGAGGCAAAGATGTGGTCAATGCAATTTTCCCATTAGGTTGGTTTCCGATTAACTTGCATTGCCACAATGTTTCCGATTCTGATCGCTTAGGTTGGTTTCTCTAGGTTCTAACAAGAATATAATTTGGAACTCAAGGAAACACGGCCTTAAAGTACCTACTATTTACTTAGCGACCGTGTAACAGTCTGTGGCTGCCAAAATGCTTGGAGGACAGATCGCGCAGGTAGGGTACGGATGCATGCATGGCGCTACGTCATCAATCGACGGGGTGGGTTCCTTCAAATAAAATCGACGGGGTGGGTGAATTAAGCCATGCAGAGAGGGACGTGCATGTTGGTCGGGTCGCTTTACTCGTAGGTAGGATTCAAGGCCTTGGCTGCAAATTGATGCCGGGGGCTCCATGGATGGCCCTGAAGGCGCTGGCCATCTTTCTCAAATAAGCCGGGAGCCCGGCCGTCGACCGAGCGGGCCGCGCCCCATGTGCGGCGCAACGGCAGCCACAGGTTTGCGGACATCGGCCATGTGGCGGCCGCGTGCGCGCGGGGCCCCGGATTACCTGGCTGCGACGACCCTCCATCTCAGCAAGCGTCGCCCTGTGCCTGCTTCTCCTGCCTCGAACGGCTCGCCGCAGGAAAGGAGGCCGGAGGACCCCACGGGAATCTGTCACTGGATAAGTATCACTCAAACGCACTGTTAGCTGCGTCATCACCCCATCCCGGCCGGCCGGGAGTAATCTGGAGGATTCACAACTGTGGGTTTTCTTTTCTCTGTCTGGCGGCTTATGAGCTTTCTCAAGCAAATGGCAGCTTCACTGCTTGTGTTTTAGGACGTATGAATATATTTGTGATCGAATAACTTAGGATTCTATCTACACGTACGTGTCAATCTAGTTGCGTTTTCTGATGGATAAAAGTAGTTACTATCTGTAACATCACCACAGTATCCTTCTACTGTTGGAAACCGGTTTCATGGGTGACATCAGGATCGAAGAGACAAGATAGTGCCAAAAAAGGTCACTGTTGATATAATGCCAAAAAAAAAAAAAAAACCAGAGTGGCCAATCTTATTAGGAGATCTGCTGCATTGAAACTTGGGGAAAACTCTTCTTTCCAAAAAGAAAACATCGAATTAATGTAATTGAACCTTTTTTCTTTGTTAAATCTGTTGTAGTAACGCTATCGACGAGAGAGAACAACAACAAAAGTAGACAAGAGGCAAGACACAAGGTAGGGTGGAGCCTTCTCTTTATTGTTCTGAATAAACTTGTGATTTACATCATGGGGTACTCCACTATTTATACTCGGGAGAAGAGGCCCTCCTCTCCTACTAGGAAATGAACTCTTTGATAAATTGCCACATATGGAGTAGGACTAGGATAGATTCTCCTAGAACTTCCTTTCCTACTCCATCAAGTATTATTACTATAACAATCCCTCTTGGGCATTTTACGACGACACACGTGTCTCATTAAAAACTCCTTCATAAAAACCCAGTGGGAAAAAATAGAGAAAAGAGTACATGGTACCGTAGCTCTTAATTGCACACATTGCCTCGTTAAAAACCTCTTCTTGAGAAACCTTCAGGTAAAAACTCAATGAGGAAAAAAGAGTACAATGTTTAATTCTTCTAGAATTCACTAAGTTGTCTTCTTGACTCAGTGATAGGGATTATGTGCTCAGGTAAGTTCTTCCCCTGATCTGCATATTTCTAAGCCTTCTCATATCATCGTGTATGAGTCACCGAAATCTCTTCATTCTGATGCGTTTCATGCATAAGGGAAAATTTTGGTCTAAGGTGCTTCATGACCTTTTACATAATATATCCATTTTGTATTTGTGCAATACAAGCTGCAATATCTTCAAGATAATCTTTGGGGTTTCATTCTTAAATGATCTGTATCTGTAGTCTCTCAATGTTCAAGACAAGATTATGATCATGTTATTCCTTCTCATCCAAGTGCATTCTTGGGATGCCAAATGCTGGACGACAATTCGCAAGTGAATATAGTATGTCATGCTTCAAGCCATGACATTTATCATTGCAAATCTGTAATGTTTATCCTTCTGGATCAGAACAATTCTTCAATCAATCTTGATTTTCTATGGGGGATAATAACCATCAATATTACCTTTCGTGGTAACGTAAGAAATCATCATTCTTGTGCTACCTTGTACTTTCTGAGTATATATATCTTTAAGGTATGATGATTCCCATATAGTCTGGTCTATACTCTCTTCTGGGATAGATGGTATTATTCAAGATTCGATTGAGAAGTCATTTCATGACTCCTTACTTTATGGATATTCTCCAAACATGATTCTCACCGTGAGATTCATTCTCTCTTGCGAGAGGCTCTGTGATACTTATATCATCTTTCAAGACGACATTATAACTTAGAGTCTTATATCATTCTTTCAAGAAGACATTATATGTTGCGATAATTCTATTCGGGAATTATTCATTATCCTTCAAGGATCTTGTCATTTGGATTTCTAGAATCCTGTGACTAACTGTATATTTATATTTCGCCAGAGATGCAGCAGAACTTCATTCGTATTATGAGAATATCAGTCTTTCAGAGACTTATGAACCATATACTTTCACCATTACAGTTCATATCCTCAATTGCATTCTTCATTGACCCAATAGTAACGATACAAGCGTCGACTTTGTTGCCGGATCTGGGTTCTCTCTTGTATGAGAGAAACAGTTGCAATTCATGAGGACATATTGTACAACTTTTCTTCTATTCTCATATTCATCGATTGTTCTGCATTCCCAACACTTCTGTGTGTACAATAGTTGGGTTCTCATCTTCATGATGATAACTCTTATGAGCTTCTTAATCCTTCTTCATGAGGTGCTCTTCTTCAACAGTGGGAGGAGTTTCATAACAATTTCAATGACAAGTGTCCATTGATTTAGAATCCAAAGGCGTCCCAATATATTTTAGATCAACGACAAACAAGTCGGCCGGTGATATAAGCACAAGCGTCCCTATGTATATCACACACGGTATTCGGTTTACTTCGTGTAAACTTAACTTCTGGTTAGTCCTCTCTTCAAGGTTATTCTGACATTACGCTGCATGCGTATACACTTCTTTATGTGCATATTCAGTGCGTGAATCCATTCCTGCTTCAAGCTTCCAAAGGAATGATAATGTAAGGCATTAATTCTGGGTCCATTCTCACCTTAATGCCGACATTATAGCATACAATCTCTAGCGATATCCCCAATCATAGGCATTCAATTGACATAACGTCCAGGTTATATCACCAAACTTCAAGTGGAGCCTATTCATGTATGCAAATGGTGAAAATATCTACTAGATATTCACGCACTTATATGTATGCAGTGAGTTAGACATGCTCGGCATTTTAAATAGAGACTTTCTATCATATCAAAGTGACAATGATAATGTCTAGCTTCTTTTATCCATCACAACAAAATTAGATGCAAATTTCAAATAAACACTTCAAGGTCAAATAAACACTTCAAGGTAAAAGAAACTACAAGTTTCAAAATGTTAAAACATGCAAGGAATTTTATTCTTCTAGAATATTTGATTGCCAACATTTTCAATGTTAAATTCAATCATCCAGGACTAGATCATGTCTGTTTGATTTTCTAGTATATCAACATATTTCCAATGCCATTAATCAAAATCCTCCCCCTTATCACACCATCACTAAACTTCAAGTTCATTGGGTGCACCTTTCACTCGATACGACACAATGCTCATATATCATAGACCGCAATTATACTACTAGTATTGCAGTAATTGGTGTGAATACTCACATATGTACCATTCATGTACAATTTATTCTTCGAGATCATGTGAGTAGGGTAGATTATGATATAATATGCAAGTTTGTTGTATTCAGTACAATATAAAGGAGCATACTATTTCAAGGCAAAACTTGTCTTCAAAATCAATTATAATGCCAGTGTTTTCCATTCTACCTACTTGCATTAGTTCATGTCCTTCTATTTTCATCTACCTGCTTGGTAGTAATGCACAAAGAACTTTTTCAATAACCTCCAAGGTATCCGAGGACTTGCTTAATGCCATTCCAATACCTTCTGGTTGAGCTGCGCTAAATCTCGCTAAGAGATTAATAGCAAAGGCAATATCGGTCTAGTACCATTCAAGGTACATCAACGCCCCAATAGCACTCAGATAGGGATATACAGGTCCCAACATTTTCCTATGTTCAACTTTTTGGTCTAAATGAGTTCTTCTCTACATCGAGTGACCTCACAACCATAGGGTTTTTGAGTGGCTTCATAGTGGATAAATATCATTGCAGATGACTAATACTAACAGACTTGGCAAATCATTATGTTCAACATATAATTCATATATTCCAAGCAAAATTTAACAAATATACTTCAGGTAGTAAAAACAAAGGCAAGAAAAACCAAGCCAAAACCAAGCTACATATATAGACTTCATGCTATATCGTAGTCAAAACGAGACCTCTACAAGAGATTACATCAATCCACTAAATTCAATTCAGGAATTAAAGCTAATTGCATTACTACTTCTACAATTACCATCTACTAGATAGGTATTTTGGACTATTTTGAGTCCCTATGCACGGCTTCTAATTCATCGCGAAGAAGATTATCCTCATTCATGAGGCTATCATCCAAAGCTCAATTTTCGAATTGCAGATTGATCCTTCAAGGTTCTTGGTCTCATATTGTGACGCACCTTCCATCTACAAGATGTTTTCATTCTTCTCTTCAATGGTTTGTGAAGACTCCCTCAACTTCAAGCTACAAGCTTTCAATGACGTAGGCTTCCTTCTAGGAATTCTTCTTCTTACCATGAAGTCCTTGGTACAAATCGATAAGGTGCTTGTTGGTATTTCTTAACGATCACAGATAAATCCGCAAGCGCACGGAGAATACCGCTGTAGCATTTCACCCGGGAGTATTCCAAGGTATCGTAATTTATATTTTTCACAGGGAAGACGATGGTCAAGAGAGTACTGTGCTCATAGTTAAAGTCTACATTTAAATGGATCACAGTCTATGCATAGCTAAACAATAATATATGGGTAGTGTGACACACAAGAAAAGGATCAACTCTAATATACATCCATAGCCAAGTGGAGAAGAACAAAGAAAAGAGCTAAGTTCCTATTGTACTTCATTATACAGTGGCATAGTATACAACATACACATACATGCACATCAACTAAGGTTTGGCAAATGCACTCAAGCAAATCGGGCACCGGCTTACCCCTGGTCTGCCAGGCGACTCCGGTCTACAGCTCTACGCCGTACCCGAACGTGGAGGGATACCGAGGACGGACAGGGCTGTCACCACCTACCGTCTACCTCAAACAATCCGTGGGGCACGAGGCATCCAATGTATTCTACCAATCCAAGCACCATGCTTGCATTGCTAAAACATTACTCTAAATCCCCGGCGATGATATGGATCTAGAGCATAATCATAAGGACCAGCGGACTCATGCTTGGATATGCAAATGCATGTAAACCTAAGTATAAATATGGCATGGTATACTATGTACTAGGACACGTGACAATAAGGCAATTATATCCCTACCGCCAATCCTCTAGGTAATACCCACATAACGAGGATATGAATATCACACTAGCACTATATAAGAAGATTATGATTACTCTATTACATAAGCAAGCCAAGGATCCACAACCAAACAAGGAACGCTTAACCAAGGCAAGACTATATGAAAAGAATAATATTATTAAATAGAATAAAGTCGCAAAAAGAGAAAATGATACAAGAGCCATACCAAAATCTCCAAGAGGACTTGGGAACTAGAGTAGCTCTACTCTAAGCCTAACTCCACTAGAGCTTGGAGACTAAAACTAATGCAAGAGTGATTTCTCTCTTGGTGTGTGTTCTAACCGGCCGAGCACCCCTCTATTTATAGGCCCAAATGAGAGGGGGGATTAAATAGAGCAAGTGAGAGGCGGTTGAGGAGAATTGGCCGCCAAGGTAGGCCGGCCGGCCTAGGTGGCAGGCCGGCCGGCCACACATTGTGGCGGTTGGCCACCGCCTTCCGTGTGGACGCTCCAGATTGCTCCATGAAGTCGGTCCCGAGGTCGGTTTTCTCCTGGGGTCGGCAGAACTGGAGTAAGAGCCAAGTTTAGGCCCATTGTAGCCCATCTTCTAGAAAGTCTTCATTAAGTTCGAGTTGGGCTTCAATATTCTGGTTTTGTGGGCTTCTCGTGGCCCACTGGTGGAGGCCTGCAGGCTGTGGCCACTGGGTGTGGCCGGCCGGCCTGGGATGTAGGCCGGCCGGCCTGTGATTTCTCTCACAGAGGCCTATTTTCTCCAGAAATACTCCTGCACTCATAAATCATCCAAAACTCGTGGAAATTTATTAGTTGAAATAAATATGCGTATAAGAAATGCTAATTCTCCTTTATGTGTAGGAATATTGGCGGTCGAAGTTGGTACTTAACGACCGTCAACAAACCCCCCAAGCTTAAACCTTTGCTCGTCCCGAGCAAAGCTAAAGACTTGGTTCTGTTGATCAGGAGTTGCTACCATGTCTTACTCCGCAGAAGTACCATGCATACAACAAAATATTCTCCCTTGAATTGAATAAGCTGGCATGACAACTTACTCTTCCCCTTAGTCCTCATGGGGCTGATTGCTTCTCCTTGCCTTGGGCAGTTGAGAGACAGAACGGTTTGTAGAGTACTATTTACTCATTCCTTGTCCAACTTTCATTCCAGAGGTTTTCAAAAGATTTTGCAAATAAAAACAAAGTTCCTCAAATGATTCTCTCGAATCGCTCAATGTGTATGATTCCTTACCAAGGCATTATGTTGCCTCTTTTCCACCTACTTCTAATAGGTTTATAAATGTGGGGCTTGGTAGGTGTAAAGTGAGGCAAACTTGTATCACATATATTGCTAAATCAAAAGACCGGATCCAAGGAGAAAAGCAAGTCATACAATCTGATCAAGATGTGCATATGTGTGGAAATGTGAATGACGGAGGAAAAATGATTACTCCTTTTTGTATACCTTCTCTCTCTCTGTTTGAATTTTGAGGACATGGCTATCTCTTCTTTTTTTTTCTTTTTTTTTCATCATGCTCTACTTGAATGAGCAAGATTCTTTTTTTTTTCCTTTTTTTTTTCATAGCCATTCCTCTATTGCAATGATACTTGGAGAGAGAGAGAGAGATGTAAAACACATGGAGTATTTATTTTATGGAATGAGCGGAAATGTGATGCTAACTTCTAGTGTAGAAGTTAAGCATATGCATATGGTAGAGTGTACGTGATCTTGATCATGAAAGTATGAAAGGCATCTCACAAGGGTCACAACAATTTTGAAAAAGCTCAATGTAATAACAAGCAGCATATGTATGGAGGTTTTGCAATAAAATCGACATATGGCTTTGGCAGGAATTTTCATCATTGAGGAACTTTTGGTTTTATAATTTTGAAAAAAAAATTCTCTGGAATTTAAGTCTTACTTAGAAAGAGATCATAGCAGCTCTATTATATCATATCATATCTCACAACAACCTAGACTTGGATCATGCATTTTGCTACCCACGAGTTTAAGGTTCAAGAAGAAGAGTGCATCCATCAAACTCAAAACTCGGGAGAGTACTAAGTTGCAAACAGGAACAAGAGAGGGATAAAACAGAGCAACTATTCATCATTTCAACATGGAGAATTAAAACATTCTTATCGCGCATAGAAAACAAAAACTACTTTTATTTTATTTATTTGTTTTTATCTTTTTTTTTGAATGCAGAAAACAAAGGAAAGATACAAGTTACCTCAGTGGGGGAGTGATCCCCCCAAGCTTAGTTCTTGCTTGAGTGCGCCAATAACTGCTTGGTTCCTTTCTTCATGGCTGCAACAAAAAGCAAAACAACAAGAACAAACTCGAAACGGGTTATATTAGTGTAATCAAAATGAGCACGCCCGTCGGTTGATCTTGCCAGCTTGAGCATAACTTGCAGATGCAAAACAAAGAAGAGGGAAGTCTTTTTGTTGAATTTGAGAAAATTTGAAATGAGAGTAAAGAAGATGAGGAGGGCATTTGGGTGGTGAATGAAATGGATTTGGTATGAAAACATCACCACTAGGCCTTTTTGTAAAACTTGAAGTTCGATGGCCATATTTGGGGAGGAACAATGGCAAGTGGCCGTTAGAAAATAAGGCAGAATGCGAACAATGACCATGTCATGTTAGGTGACCCATTGACGGGGACTCCCCCCCCAAGCTTGGCTCAAAGCCTCCGTCGATTTTTTTTTTTTTTGAATAGTGGAGGTTTAGCCAAAGCTCAGCTAGAATTTATGCCCAAAAATTATTTTCTCCAAAAACAAACATCTCAAATTCTTTTTTTTTTATTTTTTTGACAAAAAAAAAGGGTTGGAGAAATCCAACATGCAAAATGATTTTGGAAAAATCAAACATGCAAATGCAATTGAATTCAAATTAAAGGAAATCCAAATATGCAATTGGAAATCAAATGTGAGATAACTACCGATTTTCCTGTCGGCAAGGGCATCATCGTTTTATGTCCGATGAGCAAGACATTATGACGATTCGATTGCGAAGGATCTCACACTTGAGGAGAAATGATTGAGTATGGATTTTTAGCGCATTGCCAGCAAATCAAAGTCATCATGCACTACCCTGTTTTCACATGAAGAGAAAACAAGCAAGTGATAGCCTGTATGGGCTATGATCATGTATTTGCAGATATAACTAAGAGCATTTGTAAACTCCTAAACCAAGTGTCGTCCCCGGCAACGGCGCCAGAAATGCTTGTTGGTATTTCTTAACGATCACAGATAAATCCGCAAGCGCACGGAGAATACCGCTGTAGCATTTCACCCGGGAGTATTCCAAGGTATCGTAATTTATATTTTCCACAGGGAAGACGATGGTCAAGAGAGTACTGTGCTCATAGTTAAAGTCTACATTTAAATGGATCACAGTCTATGCATAGCTAAACAATAATATATGGGTAGTGTGACACACAAGAAAAGGATCAACTCTAATATACATCCATAGCCAAGTGGAGAAGAACAAAGAAAAGAGCTAAGTTCCTATTGTACTTCATTATACAGTGGCATAGTATACAACATACACATACATGCACATCAACTAAGGTTTGGCAAATGCACTCAAGCAAATCGGGCACCGGCTTACCCCTGGTCTGCCAGGCGACTCCGGTCTACAGCTCTACGCCGTACCCGAACGTGGAGGGATACCGAGGACGGACAGGGCTGTCACCACCTACCGTCTACCTCAAACAATCCGTGGGGCACGAGGCATCCAATGTATTCTACCAATCCAAGCACCATGCTTGCATTGCTAAAACATTACTCTAAATCCCCGGCGATGATATGGATCTAGAGCATAATCATAAGGACCAGCGGACTCATGCTTGGATATGCAAATGCATGTAAACCTAAGTATAAATATGGCATGGTATACTATGTACTAGGACACGTGACAATAAGGCAATTATATCCCTACCGCCAATCCTCTAGGTAATACCCACATAACGAGGATATGAATATCACACTAGCACTATATAAGAAGATTATGATTACTCTATTACATAAGCAAGCCAAGGATCCACAACCAAACAAGGAACGCTTAACCAAGGCAAGACTATATGAAAAGAATAATATTATTAAATAGAATAAAGTCGCAAAAAGAGAAAATGATACAAGAGCCATACCAAAATCTCCAAGAGGACTTGGGAACTAGAGTAGCTCTACTCTAAGCCTAACTCCACTAGAGCTTGGAGACTAAAACTAATGCAAGAGTGATTTCTCTCTTGGTGTGTGTTCTAACCGGCCGAGCACCCCTCTATTTATAGGCCCAAATGAGAGGGGGGATTAAATAGAGCAAGTGAGAGGCGGTTGAGGAGAATTGGCCGCCAAGGTAGGCCGGCCGGCCTAGGTGGCAGGCCGGCCGGCCACACATTGTGGCGGTTGGCCACCGCCTTCCGTGTGGACGCTCCAGATTGCTCCATGAAGTCGGTCCCGAGGTCGGTTTTCTCCTGGGGTCGGCAGAACTGGAGTAAGAGCCAAGTTTAGGCCCATTGTAGCCCATCTTCTAGAAAGTCTTCATTAAGTTCGAGTTGGGCTTCAATATTCTGGTTTTGTGGGCTTCTCGTGGCCCACTGGTGGAGGCCTGCAGGCTGTGGCCACTGGGTGTGGCCGGCCGGCCTGGGATGTAGGCCGGCCGGCCTGTGATTTCTCTCACAGAGGCCTATTTTCTCCAGAAATACTCCTGCACTCATAAATCATCCAAAACTCGTGGAAATTTATTAGTTGAAATAAATATGCGTATAAGAAATGCTAATTCTCCTTTATGTGTAGGAATATTGGCGGTCGAAGTTGGTACTTAACGACCGTCAACAGTGCTTGGGTGTTTTACCACACCTATACCAATCTTGATCTTGTTTACCGTACTCTCCCTCTTTAGGCTACTAAACCTCGGCATTCTTATTCTTCTTGAATTGCCAGGCTTTGCCTTTACCTTTCCTGGGTGCCTTCTATTGGCCCTTCCCCTTATCATTTTCCATGAATGATGTAGCATTTGGTGCTATTGAGCCAGTATGACGAGACGTATGATCCTACAAGATCGTCTCATTCTCCCCCTATTCATACTTCAAGTCATTACTGAAAGGATCAAGGGCACCGAGAGGGGGGGGGGGGGGGTGAATCGGTGTGTCAACAATTTCTCCCAAACGTACTTTAGGCGTGAAGCTAGCAAGACTAGATATGGTGATAACAAAAGCAAGCGAAGCGCGCACACAATCTAGTCTATGCAACAAGCAACGCCCTAGCAAGCAATTCTACCAAGTAGTAAAGAGACACCTGTCAAGCAATTCTACTAGCACATGAAGTAAATGCGGAAGCGTAAATGCTAGTAAGTAAAGGAGATAAGGATAGGAATGCTCATGATTTTTCCCGTGGTCTCGGAAGGATGGCTCCTTCCCCTACTCCACGTTGGGTCACTCCCGCCGGAGTCTCGACCCCGTTCCTCCGCTCGAAGGCGATCCCTCCTAGAGCACACTTCACCCTCCGAGTGAAGTCGCGGGCACGTCCCGCTGGGCTCGATCCCAGGTACTCTTCCGAAGGTAAGGCTCCGCACGTGATGCGTGCCAAAGGACGCTCCACTAGTGATGCTTCTTTCGCACGGAAAGCTCCAAGACCGTGTACAAACTTGTGTTGGCTTCCACACTCTCCTCGGACAGCTCAACACCGACGCCTAACCGGTCTAGGCCTCGCCATAGACCAAGAGTAACAAACCGAAGTGACTCTCTCAAGCTCACACTAGCCTAGAGATCAAGTGGATGCAATTGCTACTCTCTCAAGCACTAGGATCACTCCAAATCCTTCACAAGTGCTTCTCTCCCTTGCTCTTGGCTTCCTCTGAGTTTCCTGCACTCCAACAATGGCCAAGAGACCCCTCAAGGGGCGGGCAACCAACTATTTATAGGCTACCAACCCAAAACTAGCCGTTGCCCAAAAGTGCCCTGCGAAACTAGAGACCGTACAAAGGACCGTACTGTCCGGTCTCCATTAGACCGTACTGTCCGGTCTCTATTTCCAGGCGCATCTCCATCTTCTTCTTCATCTCCAATGAAGACCGTACTGTTCGGTCCCTAGGACCGTATCGTCCGGTCGATTGTCCGGTCTTCATTCTCTTCACTTCTAGAAACTTCAACTTCTCTGTCTGGAAATCCTCTGATGACCGTACTGTCCGGTCCCCTTGACCGTACCATACGGTCCATTGTCCGGTCTTCATTTTCTCAGCATCTCGAGACTTTACTTCTCTGTCTGGATCTTCAATGAAGACCGTACCATACGGTCCCTAGGACCGTACTGTCCGATCTCTTCGGCATAAGCTGAAAACTTGATCCACTTCTTGATCCTTGCTTCCAACTTCTCCATTCTTGGTTCCTCTTCTTCTCTTCAGCCACCCTAGCCCTCAAGAGACTCACAATGCATCCATTTGATCTCTAACCTAGTGTGCTCTAAGAGAACCAATTCGATCCCTCTTGATAGTCCGGTTTTTCCTATGGACTCAAGCTAGCATCTATACCAAGTCAACACTTGCTTGGTCTATCATGTCCTTAGCCTTGATCCATCTTCAACCTTGACTCCATCAAGTTCTCGATCCGAATTGTCGAGGCAACCAATCACCAAGTTGTCAATAAGATAAAGTTGTGAGACGACGCTTCCATTGACATGACCATTTGAATATCCTACATGGAAATATTAGTCATATCAATATGGTCACCCAATCACCAAAACATTCATACCTTTGGGGTTTCCGAACTCCAATGGTCATGAAGCTTACAATCTCCCCCTTTTTGGTGATTGGTGACAACACATATCAAGAGATAAGGAATGGAATGCGTAAGAGTGATCGATAAGATAGGATATGAATGAAGAACAAGTAAAACGGAGAACAAGGTAGTCATAGCTCAAAAAGGTATCACCTGCAAAATAGAGTTAGAGCACATTGGTGATATATATGGAATAACAGCATGAGCTATGACCACAACTCTATGATGATAAGATTATAAGATATTCCTGCAAAAGCAAGTGAGTGCACATATCATCACAGAAAGAGGAAACCTGGCAAGATAGATATAAATAAGCGCATCCAGGATAGCATACACATACTCAGAGCAATATACAAGATATATAGATAACGAGCAAGTGTATGAAAAGAAACCAAGTGCATTCTTGATGAGCTAAACACAAGCAAAAGAAAATCAAGCTCAACAAGAACCACGAAGAACCAAAAGAATATACAATGAAGTCACAAATGGTCTCCCCCTGGACAAAAGACTGTCTCACACTCCCCCTGGACACAAGATCACTCTGCTACTCCCCCTAGACCTATACAAGATCTCTCTCTCTCTCCCCCTTTGGCACCAATGACCAAAAAGAGAAAGAAGGAAAAGAGAAAAACAGTTGTCCTACGCGTCGGAGGCTGGGGGAGGTACAGTGGCGGCAGGTGCTGAAGAACTGGTACAAGGCTGAGTACTGTCCTGCTGCTGCTGAGAAAGTGGCACTGGAGGTGTCCAAGTCCAAGTTCGCGGCATCCCCAAAGTCTCCTGAGGCTGAAAGAGTGGTGTGTACGGCACAAGCTGCCTGTAAGCTATCCCAGGAGAGTCTGTCTGAAGGAGTGTCTGCTCAAGCTGCCCTGCGTACTGGACTGCCTCTTCGTCAGAAGCTGAGTGAACTGAAGGAGAGGGTGAGCGACTGGGGGTCCAAGTGAAACTGCCAGTAGGTGAGGGTGCCTTGGCCGGTGGATCCTGGCCTGTAGCAAGAGCCTCATCTATCTCCGCACGAGTATATCCGAAATCAGTGAGATCCACTGTGAGCTCAACATCCCGAGGCGGTGTAGGTGTCCTGGGAGTCTCTGTCTGCTCTACTGCTGCTGTCTCAGTAGTAGTCACGACCTCTGCCTGTGAAGCTGTAAGTACTGAGTCTGTCTGTACTGAGGCGGTCTGTGCTACTGTGTCGAAGTCAAGAGTACGAGCTGGCAATGGTGACACAAAGAAGGGACTCGTCAGCTGAAGCGGTGAGAAGCTCGGAGCTGTGGTAGCTAGTAGGGCTGACGGAGTCATGGAGAGACCAGGTGAAGAAAGGTACTGGTGTGAAGGTCCTGCCTCTTCTGCCAAACCAGCGAACGTAGACGTCGATGGCCCCACCGTAGTTGCACCAGCAGGTGAGATGGGAGCCGTGAGTAAGGTGCTGAAATACTGTCCCTGGCTGGATGACTGTCCTGCCTGTGTCTGAGCAAACTGCTGCTGCTGCTGCTGTAGCTGCTGAAAACGAACTGTATCTGGTGGCAGCACACCTGGGAAAGTGATAGGTGGGAACGACGGGAGACCTGGCAGTGCCTGTCCGAAGAGACGAAGGGTCTGTGCAATCGCCTCAAAGCCTGTGAACAACGAAGACATGCCAGAAGCCATCTCCCTCTGAGTGAGTGCGACACTGTCTAGCATCTGTCGATCCCTCTCTCTATCCTCTCTCTGACTCTGGAGCTCTCTACGGATAGCTGCAAGCTCTGCACGTAGTACTGAGTCTGTCTGAGCTGGAGCTGTAGCTGAGCCTGAAGGTCCTGCTCTAGAGTCCGGAGTCACGTCCTCAGGAATGGACTCCATATGGCTACCAGTCTGTATGTGCTGCTCTGTCTCGGTAGCTGTGTCACCTAGGCCCTATGAAGAACTCCCCTGCGAAGCTGACTCCCGGGCAGCAACCCGTCTGTCGGAGGCAGGTAGGGGTGTGTACGCTGTGGTCACCTTGGGCAGCTCATCGTAGTCCTCCTGAGACAGCAACTGTAGCCTCCTCAGAATATAGCAAATCAGTGGAGCGAAGGCTAAGTGTCTGGCAGCTATGCTCTCTGCAATGACGTCCTCCATCTGGCTCAGTATCAAATCAACTAAGTCAAAGCCTCTGTGCCTCAGTATCAACATAACCACCCACTGTGAAAGGATAGAGAACTGATCCCTGTAACCACTCCTGGGCACAATAGTCCTGCTCAAGATACTCCTGAGAACTCTGCCCTCGTGTGTAAGTCTGGTGTGAGCTCGGCTGAAGTTCTCCGGGTGAGGTGGAGGAAAGGCAATGCTCATATCCTCATCAGACGGTAGGTGTCCCCCAAGAGGTCTGCGGGGAGGCTCCATCCCTGGGTGAGCAAGTGGAAACACCCTAGTCTCGTGCTGAACAGTCTCAAGGGCCTCTACGAGGTTCTCCCTCGTCACTCTGTGGGGCTGCCCTCTGAGCATGAACCATATAGCTGAGCGATCTGGGGCAATCCAAAGAGAAGCATAGAAGTCCATCACTATGTCATGGTCCCATCTCATCTGAGTGGTGATGATCTCCTCGAGGCCCGGGATATAGGTCAAGTGCTGTGTGAAGTCTGTCCCGGCACCTCTGCTGGCAGCCTGTATGCTGCAGTGCTGGTGAGTGACAAAGAGCTTGTCAGCTCCACCAGTCCGCAGTCTGCTCCTCAGACCAGCTGCTATCCTCTGCTGAAGTAAGGTCCAGAAGCGACCTCCTGCCTGTGGGTCCCTCCTAGCAGGTACCCAAGTCTCCTCACTGACTCTCCTGAACTTCTTGAGGACGGGGCCTGGCAGCCTGAGAGCGTCCTCAGCAAGCACGTCCCTGAGTGTGGCACTCCTGTCAAGAGCACAGAACTTCACGGCCATCCTCTGCCTGTCACCCTCTGTGACCTCGTCACCTGAGCTGGAGGAACTCTCCTCCTCTGCCTCTGACTGCACCTGCTGAACCTACGTACCAACCTCGCGGGTGGACGGAGTCCGCTGCACTGTGACTCTAGCCCTAGAAGACCTCCTCGGAGTCTCCCCCTGTCCTCCAGCAGGTGTGTCCCTGATCCGGAAACCAGTGTCTCTGCCAGCTGGTAAGTCAACCTCTGCTGCCCTGAGAGCTTGATCCCACTCTGGGTCTCCTGTCCTCTGCTTCTTCTTCTTGGGCTGTGGATCTGGAGCCTTGGCCTTACCCTTGTCTCTGTCACCTCTACCTCTGCCTCTGCCTCTGCCATCTGCCATCTCTGCTGACTGGCCTGCAGACAAGATAGGGCGAGTGAGCTTAGCTCACCAACCCGTCCACTGACAAGCTGACTGCCAAAGATAGGACTAAGGGCTTGGCCCTCAATCCGTCCACTATCTCTGCTCTGCTGTCAACTGCCCACTGTCTGCTGACCACTGCCACCGCACGATAGGAATAGACAGGGTATATGAGTATAGAATAACCTACTATCATCTATAAGCAAGTAGGTAAGCGCGTAAATCTAGATGAAGTCCTAGCGCAGAGGTGAAGGACACAATGCCGGCAAATATGCAATGGGAAACTACGGCATTGTCGATTATCGGTGGAGATTGACGAGTGTCACATACATGATAGCAACATGGTAATACAACACTAATCGAGGAAGCACTAGTGTCGAGCTAGGTGTATATTGTATTGAAAAGATATCGACACAAAGCGACCATCTACCAATATGTCATAGATAAGAGAAGTATACAACTTGAACACTATGACACATGGCAACCTAAATTGCGAGAAATTGAGGCAATGCAAATCGATTTCGCAATAAAGGTTTGATTTTTGTTTGATTTTCTAGGGATTTTTAAACGATGAAGGAATCGATCGGCTCAAACCCTAGATAGATATCGGAAACGGACCAGCTACTGTGCAACCAAGAGTAGGAGCTCACCAGAGCGAATCAAACGCTATGATCGTCGAAGTGTTCAGCTCGGTCTGGTGAGTCCGCCGGAGAAGGGGAGCTCCACACACACGAATAGGTTGAGCAGAAGCTCGGTGACGCGTGCTGGAGATGCTCCTCGGCCGAGAACGAGTCGCAGATGACGTCTTCGTCCCCGGCTCGGCAGGCGGCGGCGCACGGCGAGGTGGAGCGGCGCCGGCTCGGTGTGGAAGCGACGGCGCGGCGCAGCGGCAGCTAGGATTGCGCGAGGAGGCGCGGGCGCGTGTGCATGGAGGAGCAGGCGGCGCGCGGTGGTGAAGTGGAGCTCGTCGGCGAAGTGCTCGACGGCGGCGGCGAGGTGTACGGCGGCGCGCGTGGGAGGCGAGGTGGCGGGAGCACTGGTGCGGTGAGCGGCGATTTGGGGGAGGAGAAGCACAGTAACCCGTCGGGCGGTCGTTAGGTTAGGTCTAATTTCGAATTGACGGCCACGATCGATTGGAAAAAGAATCAATGGATTGGATTGGAATCATTCTCCCGATGAAGTTAACCAGACCGTATGGTATGGTCCTAGAGATCGTATTGTACGGTCTCCTTTTCCACCCTGACAATTAGCTTTAGAGACCGTATTGTACGGTCTTCAGGACCGTATTGTCCGGTCTCCATTCTGCCTCAGGCTTTAAGGATCTCGTGCAAAAGCACACCGTATTGTACGGTCCCTATGACCGTATTGTACGGTCTAGTACAGAAAAGCTGATTTTCAAGGAATTTCCTTCTAAGTTCAAGTTTCTCACTCAAACACCAAATAAACACCAAACATGGACTAGAAGGGGAACTCTCAAACACTCCTTTGAAAATAAACCAATATAGGTTGCGCATAGGCTTATAGTAATTTTTCAATCGGCAAATAAGAAGCATCCAATAAGAACCAAAAGAGATAAAACCAAAGGAGGGGTATGTATGAGCCCTTTGCCTATGATCCGTGCAAGTAGATTTAACCTTGAGGATCATTTAGCAAGACTCAATGGGCATGAAGCGCAATTCTTTTCTTTAGTCACACTTCTATGAGATGTGAGATCATATTGCGAATGAAGCACTTCCTCATAGTGTGACAACTCCTTTGTGATTTCCTATATGCAATGCATGAGACAAGCATATCATACAAATGCAAGAGGAATTTAAACATGCCATGTGATATGCAAGCAAAGTTAAGACAACGCATAAAGGAAACCTACTCAAGGTCAAGTTTGAGCCTCTCTCAAGCTTACTCACTATGAGCCAAACCTTGCCTTGAGCCCGTCGGTCCACCAACTCAAGCATCCCCCATGCTCATAGCTATCTTGAGAAAGTTAGACCTTGAACTAATTTTTTTGTTCTTTTCTTTTAGTTATTTACATATGCATGGATGCAAACATACTAGTTCACAAAGGAGCACCTAGCTACCATGCAAGCAATGCAAGAAAGAAAACTACTATGATACAAGTTACCTCCTTGAAGAGTAGATTTGTCGATGAAGCACACATTGCTTGTGGTGGACGTTCACGGATCATCATCATGGCGCGCGGTCCACCACCATCACCCTTCTAGGTCTTGTTCTTGGGAGCCCACTCGCACTTGGTTGGCCTCTCAAGGTCAACTATGCATTTGGGCACCCAAATCTTCCTCATCATCCTCCTCTTGTCGGGTGATCCAAGAGCCTTTGCCTTCACCCTTCCTTTCTTGTCCCTAAAGAGCTTATAGTGTGTATTCTCATGGAACAAGTTAGCGTTAGGCAAAACTTTGGAACTTCTCACCTTGGTACAATTCTTGCTAGTGTGCCCGTCACGGCAACACTTCTCACAATAGTAGTCGTCCGCCATGAGGGGGACTACCCAAGGTGGAATGTCATCGTCCTTGCCGATGAGGTTGATGGCGGCGGGGTAGGAGCCGAGTCCCTTTTGCCCGGGTGTCACACCCGGTTTTTATATAACCGCACATGTAAGCCAGGATCAAGTCTCTTACATGTAGTGGCTCAAGTGAATAATCAAAAACAGTGCATAATTAAGTATTACACCCTTACTTAAACAAATGACTCAAAGTTCTCAAACGACTTGAAGACTCGATAACGCTAGCGGAAGACTTCTAATACTCCATCACTCCACAGGGACGTCGACCGGGGGCTCCACAAGCTAGATGTAATCACCATATTCACCATCATAGAAGAATTCACCTCCATCTTCTGAGCAGCATATCATGTTTATGGGGGAGATGGCAAGTGTGAGTACATATCGTACTCCGCAAGTGTGGGAAAAGTATGACATGCAAGGCATAAATGAAGAAAGGCTATACATTGGTTTATTTGCTCAGATGCCAAGTTATACTTAAACACATTTTAAAAGCAACCTATATTTCTAGGCGTTATGATACAAGCAAACAAAATAAATAAATCATAAAAGATCATCAAACATAATGCTCACAAAGCAAACCACTAACATCTAGTATTCTCACAAGACCACTTCTCCAGACTGATGCACACAAAGCATCCCATCAGCCCTCCAGTGCACACTAAGCAAACCACTGGACACTCTGGTGCACACGAAGCATACCACCAGCCTAAAATACAAACAACCACTGGTGCACACTAAGCATCCCACCAGTCAATGATGCACACTAAGCATTCCATCATTGTCAAACAAACAACCACTGGTGCACACTGAGCAAACCACCAGTCCTAAGTTCCATGTTGCTAAAAAGATTATCATCATATTATTGAGTTGAAGTGAATCATTAGTCAAGATTAACTTAATTTAGGTGTATGACTCCAAAAGCATGGCTAAGCATTTACTACCAACACATAGGCAAAGCACTCATTGGGCGACAAGGAATAATATGGAACATGGTATAGACTCATGGGATTCAATATTAACAAGCATGCATGTTTGCAAAACAAAACATTTCAAACATGGGATCAAAATGGTCAAGGACACTTGCCTTCCTCTTGCTGCTCAGTGATGACCTCGAACTCTTGATCTTGGAAGTTCACGAACTCGTCTCCTATTTAACGCGTCCAAAGAAGAAACACACAAACAAACAAAATAAGAAACAGTACACCAAACAGTACTAAACTAGATCAAAAACAGTACCAAGATAGTACTCGTTCCTACGATCACGTGAGCGCAAGAATCGCTAAAAACGGAGTTATGAGTAAAAAGTTATGCTAGTTTGAAGTTTTTAGGGGTTAAAACATAAAAACAGAAACGTTTAAGGGTTAATCTGTAAATACAGAAAGGTTTGAGGACTTATTTGTAAATATGAAAAAGTTTAGGGACTAAAGTGTAAAAGTTAAGGACTAAAATATAATTTATATAAAACTCAGGGTTGTTTCTGTAAAAAGTCAGGACCTAAACAAAATTTTATAAAAGACCGAGGGTCTAACTGTAAAACTACCTTTCTCTGGAAATTAAATAAATTTAATTAAATCAGAAATTATTTTTAAAAAATAAGAAAATCCATGGACCGGGTTCATAGACTGGGTCTACAGGGTCTACGGTGGACCGGTTATGAAGGGGTAAAGGAATTCTAATCCGAGTCGTTGATCTGGTGATGGAGGGCCAGGGTTGATTGGGACGGTTTGGCCGGAGCAGCTCGTCGCCGGCGAGCGGTCGCGGCGGCGGATCGCCGGACTTGGGTCGATCTAACACTAGAGAGGTCGAAAACTCGTCGCGTTCGGTCCAGAAGATAGCTGAGAGGACGAGGAGCTCACCTAGGGTGATCTCGTGCTTCGAAACGGCTCAACGGCGGCTGGCGACGTAGAGGAGCGGCGGCTAGTCGTCGGCGTCGTCGAGGAAGCGGCTACGGCGTCGGGTTCACGTCGGGGGCCGTCTAGATCGGCTTCTCGGCAGCACGCGAAGCTTCTCGTCGACTCAGCGTGGTCGGAGGCAGTGTTCAGAATTTCGATATTAAAAAATTTTCGGAGCCAAGCGATAAGACCGAAATCCCCGAAATTCGTCGATTTTCGGAATTTTCGGGCCGAAATTTCTCAAACGAATTTTTAAATTTGGCCAAAAATTATCCGAAATTTGGTCCGAAAAATAACGAAAATTTTGAACGAAATTCGGGAAATTCGGCGAAATTTCGGTGATAGAAACAAACAGAGCAACTGAATGACCAAATCGCATGAATCGCAAATGAAATTAAGGACCAAATATTCAGCAAGCTTTGCTACCCCAATACGGATAAACAAACCATTTCTAACAGGAACAAGCTCCTGTATTCCGTAACAGATCCGTGCCTTTGCGTTGGACTTGGAGCAGACCAGTTTAGGATCCAGTAGCGTCACCATGCGGCCTTCGCGTTGGAGTATATCAGTGCTATGTTGGAGCAAACCGGTGTGGCGTTCGTATGGGCGGCCACGACCACAGCACCGCCCTCGGAGAGGCTCTAGGTGTGCGCGACGGCGGGTGGAAGGGGACGCGGCTGCTCGTGGACGATTTGGGCGCCGCCTTGCCGATGAGGCCGCACTTCAAGCACGCGCTCGCGGTTAGACCATTAGAGAGGCACGGGGCGCCATCCATCGCCGGATCTGCGCGGGAGGTGACAAGGAGGGAGTGACGCGGCGGCTGGACGGGAGAAAGGAGATGAGGAGAGAGAAATAAATTTGACGGCGGCTAGGGCTTCAGATGGACTTTATACGGATACAGAAGGAAGTATGGGCCATGTGGGCTGTGCTAAAACAGAAAAAAATTCAAACTGGGCCGAAATATTTGGCCCGGTACACAATTTTACCGGCCTCTAGCGATATAACGAAATTTCGCCGAATTTCGGCGAATTTCGGCCGAAATTTTTTTCACTGGTCGGAGGCGGCTCCCGATGGCTTCCCGTCGAGCTCCGGGCGTCGGCTTCAATGGCGGCGGCGGCGCTTAGGGTTTGGGTTGAAAGGGGCTCAAGGGTGCGGGGCACCTAGATTTATAGGGCGCGAGTGACGTGCAGGACAGGGACTCGTACTCCAGACGACGCGCGCGCAAGAATCAGAGGCGGGCGCGGAAGAATCGGAGGCGATGGTGGAGTCCGGCGCGGGCACGGCTGGAGGTAGGAGAAGGGCGACGGGCTGGGCTGGGCCGCGAGCTTAGTTGGGCCGGGGAAAGAAGGCAGGCCAGGCCGAGAGAAAAGAAAAGAAAAGGAAGAAGAAAAAGAGAAGTTGGGCCGGAGAAAGGGAAATTTGGCCCAATGCGGCTGAAAAGAATTTTTCTTTTCCATTTCTTTTACAGATTTTGCAAAGCTAAACTAAATCGAATTCTACACGATTTTAAATTCATTTTTGCACCCAACAAAATCCTAAATGCAAATCTAAACAGCATGAATGCAACAAACACCTTAATATATCCTATATTCATTTATTTTAATTTAGAAAATAACTCTTTTGCACAAGGAAGGTATTAACACCCTATTTTAATTCTAGCAAATTTTAAATTATAAAAATTTGAAAAATCAGGGTGTTACAAGTCTACCCCCCTTAAAAGGAATCTCGCCCCGAGATTCGATAAGAAAGAAAAAGAGAAAGGTTAGGAAACTAGGCTCTCACTTGAGTAGACTTCTTATTGTCCAAAGGTAAGGATTCTGCAACATACTCCAACTTTATCCCACTTTCATGAGTCAACTTAACCGCCTTTCTAGCACAATCTATTAAACCCTTGTGTCTAGTTAACCAATCCATGCCAAGTATCACATCTATTCCTTGAGTCTCCAATACTATAAGATGTGCAGTAAAATCTACCCCCCTTAGGTTAATGCTTAAATTCTTGCATCCAAATTCTGCTCTCACTTCCCCTCCAGGAGAACTCACTACCATCTTGTTCCTTAACAAGGTAATGGGTAGACTATACTTGGCTACATACTTGGATGATATAAGAATGCGATGCTCCAGAATCAAACAATACGATAGCAGGATTTGAGTTGACAAGGAACATACCCATGACCACATCTGTTGCATTTTGAGCTTCTTCAACAGCCACATGATTGACACGTCCTTGGACATGATTCTGCTTAGCCGGAGTAGAGGTAGTGTTCCCATTACGAGTAGACTGAGGAGTTGCACCTTGAGCGGGAGTAGTAGTCTGACGCTTTCCAGGACACTGATTAGCATAATGGCCCCTTTCTCCACAATTGTAGCAATTCCTACTCACCTGCCCAAAGCTAGATTTCTGAGAAGCTTGACCAGTAGGAGTTTGAACATTCTGCTGCTGATTCTGCCTCTGCGGTGTAGAAAACCCTTGACCTTCTGTCTGGACCCTCTGTTGATTCCCTTGAGCTCTAGAACGAAACATTGATCCTGACTGAGACGAGTTATAACGGGGCCTAGAGTTGCTACTCCCTTGATTACCTTGGTTCATCTTGCGCTTACGCTCCATCTGACCTCTCCTATTCTCTAGGATAAGAGCTTTGTCCACCATAGCTTGAAAGTTCTGAAAGTCGCGAGACTCAAGAGCATAGGCAAGACCATCATTCAAACCACCTAAGAAACACTCCTGCTTCTTCTCATCAGTATCCACCTCTCCCGGAGCATACCTAGACAATTGAGTGAAGCGTGTGACGTACTCATTCACAGACATAGCACCTTGCTTCAACTCGTGGAACTCCTTTCTTTTCAGCTTCATGACTCCATATGGCACATGATGAGTACGGAAACTATCCTTGAACTCCTGCCAGTTGATGCTATCAGGTTCCTCATGAGCATTGACATATGCTTCCCACCAATCAGCTGCGGGTCCAACAAGCTGATGCGACGCGAACAAGACCCTCTCTCTATTGTTGCATTGTGCCACTTGCAGCTTCCTCTCCACAGTCTTCAGCCAATCTTCAGCATCCATAGGTTCTACAGAATGTGAAAAAGTAGGTAGCTTGGTCCTCTGAAACTCCCCAAGTTTGCTGGGTTGGTGCTGAGGGGCTTGCACAGGACCTTGTTGTAGTTGAGCTAAGTTCTGGGCCATAGTTTGGAGGATCTGAGTCTGCAAGGCGATGAATTGCTCCATATTGGGTTGCTGTGGAGCATGCTGCTGATTGTCGTTGTCGTTGTTGTTGTTGTTGGTGGTGTTGTTGTTGTTCCTTCGGTTTGCCATCTGAGACACATTGTGGACATATAGATTAAGCCAGAGACCAAAACTAACAGAAAAGTGAAGATAGGATGGCTTTAAACAAGATAGGTTAACATAAGGCTAGAAAGAGAAAAATAGAACCAAAGGTAGGAAATCCTTAACTACAATCAAGAAGATAGAGAGATAACCCATATTATACTAACTATAATATATTATGATAAAGATGTGTTTACAAAGACATGCTTCTTCACACATCGACACACAAGCATAAATCCAACTCAAGCATAGCACACTCAACTTAAAGCAATCACACTAGACTCGTTCTCAGTCACTTAAACCCATTACAACTCAACGCACTAACGACTCTTAAGAAACTACTAAGGGACAATCTTCCTAATCTTCATCGGGATTTGGAATGTAAGCAGGGGGCGCACGG